>CM077164.1:89142238-90573364 GCA_039583875.1 Platanthera guangdongensis | reverse complement strand
AACGAATGGCTCCAACTACCTGCAATGTTCATAGTTCTACATAACATGTTTCTCCTGTTATTTGGCGCAATAGATTTGGCCATACTTCAGATTCTACTCTTTAGTATTTTGTCCACACAAATACCTTCTATTTCAATTTCTAATTCTTCTTCATGTGATGTTTGTCATTTTGCAAGACAAAAGAGACTGCCATACTTCTAGAAGTTCTGTTTTTCAACAAATTTTTGATTTATCACATGTAGATATACGGGAACCTTGTTCTACCTTCTCTATTCACCCACGGTCATCTATTTTTTAACAATGGTAGATAATTTTTCTTGCTTCTCTATTCACGGTCCTCGAGCACCACCACCACTGTATCCATCATTAGGAATTCTGATCCCCCTCCCCATGTCACTACTGGGACCCCAACTCCTACCACTAGCCCCTCCCGGGGTAAGGAGCTCATGGGATCCAAACCCACCACTGGAGTATTCTGATGTTTCAAGTGTATGGAGCCTGCGCACAAATCTTCTGAATGCCTGCGACGTCACTTCGTCGCAATTACTGAGTCCACTGATGGGCATGAACCTAAATATGGAGTATTTCTTAGTGACTCCAAACCTGAGCCCGAGCCCAAGTATGATAGTGTTAATGAGGTCGAAAGAGAGAAAGCCAAACACTTAATTTGTGTCTTTTGCTATAGTTTAGTTTCCCCAAGCGAGACCGCTCGGCATGATTTTCGAAAGAATGATATTCCGCACTACTGTGAGCATTCAGAGACGATTTTGTTCCATTATCATTGATAGCGATAGTATGAAAATTTTTGTTTCCCAACATATGAGACGCTAGGACTCGAGACACACCCCTTGTGCGGCTCTACCACTTATCTGGGGTAAATAGTCACCTGACTATGCCCCTTACTCATCGATGTCTTGTGGAGTTCTCTATATGGGATATGTATCAGGATTCTGTTTCGTGTGATGTTGCACCCATTGATGCTTGTCATATCCTGTTAGGTCGAGCATGGCAGTACGATAGACATGTTATGCATGATGGGGTGAGAAACTCACACTCGTTTGATCGCCATGGGCAAAAGAGTGTTATTCTCCAGAAGAATAGTCTTATCTCTAGGCTTCCTAGGAGGGTCTCGCCATCTTTTGTTTCAAGTACTCTAGTTTCCAGCATACCTCTATTATTTAATGCTACATTTCTGTCTGGACCCCCGCTCCAGGAAGAAGCTCTTGACTCTAGTGATTCGTTCATCTTGGATGTTGCTCACAATTTTGGCGATCCCACATTTGTTTCACCTTATATAGATTTTGTTTTTGGTGAACGCACTTTTAGTTCACCTCACTACCCTACAATTATGAGTTTGATTCCAGACTTTCTAGACTAAGTCGTAGTAGAAGAAATGATTCGGTCCCTAGACTTTTTCTTCCTACTACGGACACGTGATTTAAGTGATTGTGGTTGATTTTAACAGAAAACTTTGTGCTCAGATTTAAAATTTGTAGTGTTAATCAGATATCAGTGGGTGACGGCATGTCGATAGTTGATTTTGGTTTCGTAAACTCTCATAGGTATCTAGCACAAGTACGTATAAAGCAATATGTTTTAATGAATTCACAAGTTCATCATGTTTCCTTTTGCCTTTGTCTCTTTCTTTGTTTTAGGGTGATGTTATATGTAAACCAATAATGGCTATATACAAACCTTTATTGTATACAAACCAATGCAAATATTTTTTTGTTATTCACAAACCTAATGGTTATATACAAACCAATTTAAAATAAAAAAATTTTAATTTGCTAAACCAACAAAAAATAAATTTAAAGACAATCCATCAATTATATTAATCAAAATTAGTTTTATAAAAATAAATTAGTTTTTGGTTGCAACATAGTGGTCCAAGAAACCGCATTTCTCCGAGGCATGGATTCGAATAGATCGACTGCGCCACGTATTCGATTGCACCTCAAATATCCCTTGATCATTATGTTCCAAGAGTGCAAGTTTCTTTGAGGCGTTCTGTCGAACAACTCAGCAGCATCTTCGATTGCACCTTCGTCGACATAAGCCTTGATCATGGCAGTCCAGACCACTACATTTCTCTCAGGCATAAGATCGAACAGCACTCGAGCATCCGTCAGGAGCCCGTTTCTAGCGTAACCCAAAACCATCGTTGTCCAGGAGACGACGTTCTTCTCTGGCATTTCGTCAAAAACCCTGTGCACTGCCGGAACATCATCGGAGCGCAGGTAGCCGGAGAGCAAAATCGTCCAGGTGAAGACATTTCAGGCGGGCATTATGTTGAACAACTCCCCGACTTCATCAACCCTGCCCGCCTTCGCAAGGCCGTGTATCATTGCGGAGTCGGTCACCACGTTCCTTGCAGGAATCATCCCGAACAGTGCCTCCGCCTGCGGAAGGTAGGCCATGATTGTAGTTCGCCGACTGACGCCTGCTACACGCCGGAAACGGGCGAAAGAGGGGCGGCGCGAGGAGGGGAGCAACGTAGCGGCGAATGCGGGAAAGCGGGATGCGGGAATAGGAAGAGTGGAAATGAGGAATAAGATTAGGTTTTAGGGTTTTATTTGGTTTATATATAGTATTTTAAAACGCCTAAAATTTTCTAAAATATTGGTTTGTATATAACTATTATTGGTTTACATATAACATCACCCTTGTTTTATAGACCCACTCACTTTCCCATTTTGTCAAACTCACCTTCTTAGGGTTCTGTTTTTTATTAAACAATCACATATCATGCAAGAAATTTTGACTAACAGTTTTCGAGGAACTGTGGAAAACTATAACTCCGCAGTTGATTTCATCGTCTGGAGTTATATTTTTCCAATATAGATGAGTTTCATGTGCCTTTCAGGAAAAAGAGTTTGCTTATAGATTTGTGTCGCGATGATGATTTCTTCTTTTGTTTGACTATCGGCCATTGCGAGGCTAAGGCAGTGCATGACTCAGATCATTGTTTGGATGTTTCAGTGGCAGGTTCCATCACAGTCTTGACGGGGTCGAGCTCCTTCAACCCCGGGAGAATTGATGCAACCTGATTTACACCGTTACTTTATTTTACTGTATTTATTTAAATAATGTGTAGCGCATATCGTCGAGCAAGTTTGTCATTTCTTTTTCATGTATTTATGTGTTTTGTATCGTGTCATTGGTACGACTTGTTGGTGTGACCGACCAATAAGTTTCTGAATAAATTGGTCTGTCAAATTAGGCTAGGATTAAGTTGGGCAAGTCATAAATGAAATTATTAAATAATAATTAAATCTGAAATTAACATATTAAAATAATACTCATCTAATTTCATATTTTTATTATCAAGCTCTTGGCACTCCCCCGTAGGGCTGAGCATATTATTCGAAACTCGAAAGTCGCTCAAAAATCGTTCGAAAATTGAGACGAATCGGAATCGGTTAAAATTGATTCGACTCAATTTGAGTTAATTCAATTTAACTCGAATCTTATTTCGAGTCGATTTCGAGTCAGCTCTGAATCGCTCGAAATATGATTCGAATCAACTCGAATTAATTAAAAAAATTATGTGTTTATTAATATATTTTTATTTTAAGATTAAAAATAATAAAATTTAAACCTAAATAAAAAGAATGAAGAATTTAAGTGTTTTATTTGCTAAATTTATATGTTGCCTAATTTAATTTTGAGCAAACTAGAAACAAAACGAAAAACTGCTCAATTTCGAGCCGACCTGATTCTATTTCGAGCCGACCCGATTCGATTTCGAACCGACCCGATTCGATTTCGAGCCGTCCCGATTCAATTTTGAGTCGACTCGGAATCGAGTTATTTCGAGTCGAGCCGACTCGACTCGAAATCACTTTCGATTTCCAGTCGATTTCGAGTCGAAAATTTCGATTTTGAGTCTAGTCAAAATCGCTCGAACTCGACTCGATATCAGCCCTACTCCCCCGTTTTTTATTCTCATTTAATTCTTCCAAACAATTTCAATAGTCAAAATAATCGGCCCTCGATTTAAAAACTCCTCCCTTTAATATTATTAAAGGGCCGGTCAATTCAATCTCCACCTTACTTTCTTTTCCTTTTTGAATAGTCGGCCATTGAATTTTAAAACTCCCCCTTTTAATATTGTTAAAATAGCTGCCTTGTCTTTTCATTTGAAAACCGTTGCCCTATCATACACTAAAATTTCTTTTTATGATCTGCGTATAGAGAGGGTAGGACAGACGGGAAAGAATCGAGAAACGAAGAAAATACCTCTATTTCTCGGTATAGCCCGCGCTAACTCGTTGTTTCCACATCATGACACCCGACGACAGCTCTCCACGACTCGACGACCCCTCCAGGGGTTCCCTCGGACTGCGATGAGCTGATTCGGGTCTGCCACTGGACTCCTCGTCGTGGTCAAGCCCGATTTCCCGTACCTTCCCTGATGCTAGTTACCGATGGAACTTCCCACTAGCCCAGCAACCTCCCCCGGGGCTGTTTCCTTCTGATTTTCCCGGCCTGGGTAAATCTATGGCCCGCCAGGAGCCAACACTGCTCCTCTCCAACCCATTGTCGACTTCTTCTCCAGAGCAAGGCTAATTCCTGGAATTTTCCCTATTGATCCAGCTATCCTGCCATATTATCCACTTCAAATCAAGTTGGAACACATCGTAGCCCTCGATGTCGGTATGATCCTTGTGTTGAAAATGTTGAAGTGAAGAGTTTTGGGGGAAGTCGGGCGGACTGATTGGGCAGTCCACACAAACCGCAGAGACCGCGCGGACTAGGCGGATAGCCTAGCCGGGCAGCTGGTTTTGGCTGTGGATCTTCTCTGGCGGTCTGGACCAGCAAGCACTGGTAGTATAACCAGGCGGATAGGATTGATATCCGCGGGTTGTGGAGGATTAATTTCTTTGGAAGTCACCAATATCGGTAAGTTCTCTGATTCGCAAGAAGGCAGTCAGATATTGCGGTCTGGGCGGCTTGTTGCCAGGTCGCAGGTGCTTTCCTGGGCGAGATAGATCAGAGATTATTGGTTGTTGCAACTCTTCTTGGAGCTCGCAGGTGTCCGACCCGGGTCTGTGTTGTGATCTGGGTATTGGATCGTGGAGTAAGCACAGTTGCGCTGACAGGTTGTCTGGAGATCGCGCGGATTGATGGAGCAGTCCGCATGATGGCGGACTGGGGTTGTTCGCGTGATATTGGTTTCTGGTGGCGCGGTTAGTATTGAAGACTGCGGATTTCGTTGGACTTGGTCTGGAGGGGACTAAGTCCAGTTGGTTGCCCGGCTCGCCGAGTTCACCTTGATGCGCACTGGTCGGTAGCTCGCCGAGTTCGCCTTGGTGCGGACTGGTCGGTAGCTCGTCGAGTTCGCCTTGGTGCGGACTGCTATGGTATTTGTCTAGTTCGACAGTATTGACTGGACGGTTTGGCCATGTCACGGGCTGCGGGATGCGTGGTTTATAGCAGTGTCCGCGGGGTTGGCGGACTAGTCGACTATCCGACAGGGATTGATTGGTGCGACCTGGCGAACTGGTATTGGTGTCCGCATTATGCGGATACATGTGTTAGCCAACAGGGTTAATGGGCGATTTTCCTATCATTGTAGGTCGTGACGGCACTCCTCGTTACATATATAAATAAGACCCCTCGACTCGTCATAAACATCGAGTGAACAGTAAGTGAACTTGATTGTATGGGAAAGAGAACTTCTATTTAATAGGTTAGTTGAGGGGTTGCATTTATTAGGATAGAGTTTTGTTTGTTTTCCTTTGCCTATAAATAAGCCCTTTGTAATTCTTTTGAAAGCTGCTGAATAGAAGAGAAAAACTCTCCCAAGTTATTTTCGGTGTTCGAGTGTGAAGCGCAGCAACGCTAGAGGGAGTGAGAGTTGAGCCGG
The DNA here is from genome assembly GCA_039583875.1 of Platanthera guangdongensis. Taxonomy (NCBI): domain Eukaryota; kingdom Viridiplantae; phylum Streptophyta; class Magnoliopsida; order Asparagales; family Orchidaceae; genus Platanthera; species Platanthera guangdongensis. The sequence continues at coordinate 90,567,492 of CM077164.1, read as the reverse complement.
GCGACTAAGGGGGGTAGTCGCGCGGTCTGTTCCTTCTCGCCGGGCGAGAGCGCTTACGCCGGCTGCGGCGGCCTCGCGGGCGTTGACTTCCCGCTAGTTGGGTGCTACTCGGCAGAGTGAGCTCGCCGGGAGAGTGTTCGCATCTCGTCGCGAGAGTGTGCTCGCGGGTTGTGTACTCTCGTGTGGCGGTCTCGCCGGATTGATCTCTCCTTGCCCGCTCGTTTTTTGGTGTTGCTCACGTGAAGGGTGTGGCTAGCGAGTTGGCGATCTCGCGTCGTGTTGGCCTCGCGGTTGACGGGTCGCGCGAGTGGTCTACTCGCCTCGCAAGGAGGAGTCCGCGCGGTTTGTGGCGGTTTGGGAGTGTGGTCTCGCAATTGAACTCGTGCTACGGGAACCATACACGTTTCCAACATATATTTGTACTCATACTTGTTTTTCGGTACTCATTCTCTTACAGCTCAGTTGGTGATAGTCCATACATCTTTGGAATGTAGCTGGCGCGTTGCAGAGTCCAAATGGCATTCTTCGATAGGCGAAGGTGCCAAACGGGCAAGTAAAAGTTGTTTTCTCTTGATCATCGGGGGAAATGGGGATTTGGAAAAACCCTGATAAACCATCAAGAAAACAATAATACGGATGACCGGATAAACGCTCTAAGATCTGGTCTAGAAATGGCAGAGGGAAATGGTCCTTGCGGGTGGCGTCGTTAAGTTTCCTATAGTCGATGCACACTCGCCAACCCGTAACAGTACGAGTTGGGACAAGCTCGTTATGCTCATTCGCCACTACGGTAAGACCGCCTTTCTTGGGCACGACATGCACGGGACTAACCCATGCACTGTCCGAAAAAGGGTAGATAATCCCCGCATCTAATAACTTAATGATTTCGGCTTTAACGACGTCTTTCATGTTTGGGTTAAGACGACGCTGCGGCTGAATCGTTTTGCGGCAATTATCGTTTAAGAAAATCTTATGGGTGCAAAAGGAGGGGCTAATCCCCTTTAGGTCAGAGATTTGCCACGCAATTGCGTGGCGATGTTTAAATAAAACTTCCAATAAATCGGAAGTCTCCGAATCACTCAAGTCCGAAGAAATGATAACGGGGAGCGTATCACCTTTTCCCAAAAAAGCGTACTTGAGCGAGGCGGGTAAGGGTTTGAGGTCTAGGATGGGCGGTTCTTCTAGGGAGGTTTTAATGCCTATGTCTTTCTTACCAATTGGTTCGAAAGGCAAGTCTATAGATGTATCCTCATCGCAGTTAAAATTTTCGAGCCCATAAATATCGTCATTTAAAAATACGGACTCGAAAATGGGAGAAGAACGATCTACGAAAAAAGTATCTAAAGAATAGCAGAAATCGTCGCTCGATGACAAATTGTCCATCGAGGGATTAATAGAGAAAGTAACTTGGTCATCGCCTACTCGGAGGAGAAGGCTACCATTACTAACATCTATTAGTGCGCGGGAGGTGGCGAGAAAAGGGCGACCGAGTATTATTGGTACCTCGGCGTCCTCCTCGATATCTAAGATGACGAAGTCTACCGGGAAGGTAAACTTGTCGACTCGGACAAGGACGTCCTCCACTACCCCGATAGGGAACTTAACCGAGCGATCCGCTAATTGGATGCGCATATTCGTAGGACTAGGAGTACCCAAACCTAAACGCGAAAAGAGCGAGAACGGCATCAGATTAATGCTAGCCCCTAAATCAGCTAAGGCGTACTTTACTAATATATCGCCAAAAAGGCACGGGATGGAAAACCGTCCCGGGTCGTTTTGTTTTGTGGGCAATTTATTAGTAAGGGCCGCCGAGCAGACAGCGTTGAGAGATACATGCGAAATATCCTCTAATTTGCGTTTATTAGAAAGTAGTTCTTTTAAAAATTTCGCATATTTGGGCATTTGCGAGATAGCCTCGCAAAAAGGAACATTAATGTGAATTTGTTTTAATAATAAAATAAATTTTTCATATTGCGCGTCCTTACGCTCGTTTTCTAACTTATGCGGATACGGAAGAGCCTTGTTTAAAATAATTTTTTCTTTTATAATAGGTAAAGGCGGCGTGAGCGAAGAAAGAGGAAGAGGGGTCGGAGGTGAAATATGTACCTGAGGGTCGGTCCGTTTTGGATCGACCACCTCCTTTCCGCTACGGAGGGTTATAGCGTTGGCGTTCTCCCGCGGATTGGGCTCCGTGTTTCCCGGCAGTGCCCCGAGCGCGCGCTCGGACATCATCCTTGCCAGCTGTCCAACTTGTTGTTCGAGTGTTTTTAGCGATCCGGTGATGTTCCGGATATTTGACTCGTTGGACGCAATATACTTCGAAAAATTTTCCTCCATCGGGGAGGGTTTCGGAAGAGGAGGGGGAGGAAGAAATCCGGGCGCATAAGAAATAGGGGGACGCTGAGCATTATTCGGGTTGCTCCACGAGAAGTTGGGGTGATTCCTCCAACCCGGATTATAGTTATTACTATAAGGGTTGTTGTTGGGGTTGAAGGGAGGACGGCCCGAATTTCCCATGAAGTCCACGAACTCTTCAGCTACGCAGACGTTAGGGGGAATAAAACAAGGCGGAGTGGAGGAGGCAGCAGACATCTCCGCCACCTGCTTTGTTAACCTTTCAACTTGAACGGTCAAGAGAGCAGTGGCATCCACTTCAAAAAGACCAGCCGCTGGCTTTGGCCGTCCCCTCGGGACGTTCCATTGATAGGCGTTCATAGCCATCTCTTCGAATAAAGCCTGGGCGGCCTCGGGGGTTTTGTTGTTAAGCGTTCCCCCGGCAGCCGCGTCAATCATTTGACGCGTCTGAAAATTCAGCCCATTATAAAAAATTTGAACTTGCAACCACGTTGGCAGCGCGTGGTGCGGGCAACGGCGGAGGAATTCCTTAAATCGTTCCCAAGTCTCGTATAGATACTCAGGATCGTTCTGCACCAACGAAGAAATGTCCGCCCGCAACTTTGCAGTTTTGGCGGGCGGAAAGTACTTCGTTAGGAACCATTCCGTCAACTCAGCCCACGTGGTGATACATCCTCGTGGGAGGGCATTCAACCACGCCTTGGCTTTGGACTTAAGGGAAAAAGGAAATAAGCGCAAACGAATGGCGTCATCAGTGACGCCATTGATCTTGAAGGTGTCGCATATCTCCAAGAAATTGGACAAGTGGACATTCGGGTCCTCATCCGGCAGTCCATCGAACTGCACGGCGTTTTGGACCATTTGAATGACACTTGACTTTATTTCAAAATTATTATTGGCCACCGCAGGGCGAACAATACTCGACCCTGAATCATCCAGGTTAGGCCGGGCGTAATAAGACATAGTACGCTCGGCCGCCGGGGGAAGGTTAGGGGCGGCCATAACTACAACAGTGGGTTCTCCGATAGATTCCTCGGGATCTAAAGAAGGATTTCGGCGATGAGATCGAATACGCGCAAGAGAGCGTTCGATCTCAGGGTCGAAGTCTAAATCTTCAGACTCTGAGGGTTGTCCTCGGGTCATACACCCAAACAAAAATAAAACAAAAATAAACCTTTTTTTTATGTTTTTTTTAAAATAAAGTTTTTAGTTTTTTTTTTAGAGAAAATAAGTAAAATTAATAGACTCCGGAATTCGAAATAGCAACTCGAAAAGAGAGTCCCCGGCAACGGCGCCAAAAACTTGATGTGCCCGCGAACAGACTCTTACTGTGGTTGGTTCGGTGAGTCGATCGCCGCGGGCTTGCTCGGGTAGGCAAGTGCACCTATCGCAAGTAGTACTCGATATTCGGGGGAATACCGAGGTCGTATTGTTCTCGGGGTCACGTTGACTATTCTTACTCCTCCGGGAGGACTATTATTTTACTGAAAGAAAGATGGATTTTTTTGTTACTTAATAAAAGACGGAAAAGCAAAGGAGCGAAAAAAACGATTTAGAAAATATTCGATGAAGGTTTAACGCTCGGCATCGAATCAGATTAAGACTAAAACAATTTTTAATAATAAAAGACTTAGTTTTCAAATTAATAATAAGGCAACTTGGCCGTGGAGGTTCCACAAATGTGAGCTCACCTAGCTATAGGGATATCGCTCACCTAAACGTTAAGACTATTCGACCGAACGTTAGTCCGACGAAGGATTCCTCTTAACGCCCGCTTTACGCTAAGAACCCCGCTATTGGGTGGGGAACCCAATCCGGTAGAATTACGCTAGTCCTCTCTCGAGGGTATGCACGCAACTCTATTTACCCAGGGGTGATCGGTCCATATGCACGGCCTCTCGGCTAGCTAGCATATGGACTACGGAAATAGAGCCCACACATCGATTATGTGGTCCTACGCGTCGTAAACCCGGGGTAAACCCTAAGTGCTTAAATTAAAATGAAAATAAAGAACTTTAATTATTATAAATCATTTTAAATGTCCCAATGCTCTTCGATGCCGAGGCTAATAGCGATTAGCCACACATCGGTATGGGGACGACTTATAATTTAGTGAGGCGCGAGTTCGAAATTAAACACTAAACGTTTATAAGAAAGGGACAAAAGAAAAATAACAACATTTAGAAAGCTAAAAAGTTAACTAAACGAGAACTCACGCACACTCCAAATTATAAATAAAAAAAGAACTAAGTTACACATGAAAGAAAATTGCATATTTCAAATTTGCGAGTCCCACTCAAATGAGTGGGGGCGGTAAATAAAGGCTGAAAATTGCAAGTCCTACTCAAACGAGTAGGACTGAAATGAAAGCGAGTCCTACTCAAATGAGTAGGAGAAAATAAATGCGATTACAGGGCTAAAAAGTCCGGCCATTTAACTCAAGTGAGTAGGCGGAAAAAATAAAGAAAGTAAAATTGCAAGTCCTACTCAAACGAGTAGGACTGAAATAAAGGTCCGGCCATTTAAACTCAAGTGAGTAGGCGGAAAAATAAAGAAAGAAAAATTACAAGTCCTACTCGAACGAGTAGGACTGAAAATGAAAACGATGCGCCATTTAACTCTTAACGAGTAGGCGGAAATAAATGCACACGAACACACACACTCCATATGAAATTCAAGAAAGCAATAAAATTATACACCTACACTCACACACTCTACATAATTGAACAAAGCATTAAAAGAAAGCATTAAAATAAAGCATGAAAATTATACACCTACACTCACACACTCTACACAATTTAAATCAAAGCATAGAAGTTAATACACCTACACTCACACACACTTCATGAAGATTAAGAAGAACAAAAGGAAATTTATTCTCATACACTCACACACACTAATAACAAAGAAAAATTAAAGTTACCTAAAAATGAAAATAACAAGATTTCTACTCCTAAAACTTACCCAAAACACATAAAAAGAACAAACAAAAAGAGAATGAGCAAAAAGTTTTACAAAATAAAGTCAAAATCAAAGGTGCTCAAAAATTAAAACTTTAACTTTTTCATGCTTAGGTTTTGCCAAAAACAAATAAAAAGAGAAAATTACAATTTTTAGAAGACTAAAGTTTTTCAAAGCAAATTAAAAATCAAAGTTTTTGGAAAATCAAAATACCAAAATTTTCATTCTTATGATGTTATGAAAGTGATAAAAAAAGTGAAAAAGAAGTTGAAAAGAACAAAAGGGGTTTTACAATCCTAAAAGAAAACTAAGTAAAAAAAAAGGAACAAAATCACTTTTTTTTTAAAATCTCTTTTATAAAATCATAAGGATGAAATCAAAATCCTAAGCATGAAGACAAGTTTAAGGGAAAAAAAAGACATGGAAAGTGAATACATTACACTCATACACACACACACCTTTCATAGATGAAGAACAAGTGAAGAACAAAGATAAAACCAAGGATAAAAAGGGAAAGAGGTGAGCCATCCAAATGAATTTTTCATGCTAAATAAAGAGAGAAAATCTAACATTTTTATTAAAATTTTCAAACTATTACAAAGCTAAAAGGTAAAGCAAAACAAAACATGAAATAAGATGGGAGAAATCTCCTTACATAGCACTAGAATCCACGGATTAAGCCCACAAAAAGACACTAACTTGGCCCAAAAATCTGAACCCTTGGACCTTACAGAACTGGGCTATTTATAGGAAAAAATTTCTAAGTACACGCCCTCGGTCACGGGCGTGTAGGGGGGGCGTGACAGTACTATTCATGAAGGCGGCTGGCGATTGGACAGCAAAGTTGACTTCGGGCTGAGTTCGCAGCAGTCACGCCCTAGGTCACGGGCGTGACTATGAGCGTGTCGGGGAGGTAGAACCGGGCGCGGGTTGCGTCAAATGTCCTTGGCAGCATCTTGTCGGGCCAGCTGGAAAGGTCACGCCCCATGTCACGGGCGTGACTATGGGCGTGACAGTTGGGGTCGACACTCGACGAATGTCGAGCGGAAAGTGTCGAGTCGAAATCGTTGAGCTGAAATTGGGTCACGCCCTTGGTCACGGGCGTGACACTGGGCGTGACTGTTGGTGTCGACACTCGACGAATGTCGAGCGGAAAGTGTCGAGTCGAAATCGTTGAGCTGAAATTGGGTCACGCCCTTGGTCACGGGCGTGACACTGGGCGTGACTGTTGGTGTCGACACTCGACGATCGTCGAGAGGAATTCGTCGAGAGGAAAGGACACGGGCTTGGGTCACACCCCGTGTCGGGTGACACGGGCGTGTCGCCAGGCGTGTCAAGCCTTTTCTTCAGAAATTTTCCGATTTCACGGGAAATGCACAGTCACGGCTCGGTCACGGGCGTGACCCATGTGTCACGGGCGTGTACTTCCCAAATTTTGGCAAATTTTGGAATTTTTCTGTAAAATCAAATAAAACAAGTTAGGAGAAAATTTACAAGAATAGGAACATTTTATTGAACAAAAATAAGTAAAAACGACGAAAATAAATGAAAATGACTAAATTAATGTGCATAAAAATACGCATATTTACAGTTCATCAGTTTCGTAGCCTTGGTCAATTCGGCACGGTCATTGGAGAAGGTTGTGAAGAAAGTGCAAGAGAAGAAGGACCCAGGAGAAAAGCGGTCAGAGTTCAAAATGCCAAACTAAATGTCAGGATTCCATATATGGAACAAGAAGTAGAGGACTTCGAACTCAGCCCCTTCGTCTGGTGCGTCGGGGGCAACCACAAGTCGAGTCCCAGGAGCTTGCTATAGCTGTGGGAAGATGGGGCATTTTGCTCGTGAGTGTTGGAACGGACGTGCAAAGTCCTAGAATAAGAAGCCTGTTGTGACTTATGAAGAGAAAGGTAACGCAGTGGAGTCAACCGCGTCCTATCATGCTCCAGCCTACCCTCGAGTTTAAAATCTTGGTCTACAAGAGGACATTAAACAATCCGACGTGGTGACAGGTATGAGTTAAATTACAGCAGTTTAACTTTATGTAGTTGTTACCTCTTTTTATATGTTAGCTTACTATTGTTGGTGCTAGGCTTTGTGTTGATTTTCGATTGTCCGGCGAGAGCCCTGTTTGATATGGGAGCTTGCATTCCTTCTTGTCTGAAAGATTCGTATTGTGCATCGGAGTCGCTTCCTCGATGGCAGGAGACAAGTTGGGTGTGTTGTTACCAAATGGGTGCTCAATGCGCGCGGATAGAGTCTATGTGGTGAAGATGCGGATTGGGGACCAGGGGTTTGATTTGCGAGCGTTGGTACTGCCGTTAGTAGAGTTCGACGTAATCTTTGGTATGGACTGGCTCTCGGAGCAGCGAGCATGCATTGATTGCAACTGAAAGGAAGTTAAGTTGGGTCTGGTAAGGTTTTGATGTCGGCCCTTCAGGTGATCAAGGCAGTTCAGACTGGGGCAGAGTTGTTTGTCACATTAGTGCAGACTTCAACGCCTAAGCCAAGTTTGGGCAGTATTCCAATTGTGTCCGAGTATCCTGGTGTGTTTCCTGATGACCTCACAGGAGCAACTCCTCAGCGGGAGATTGATTTTACTATTGAGCTGGTGAAGGGTGCCAAATCGGTGTCACGCTCTCCATATCGTCTAGCACGAAGAGAGATGGCAGAGGTGAAGGTGCCACTGCAAGAGTTATTGGAGCAAGGGTATGTGCGTCCAAGTTCGTCGCCTTGGAGAGCACCGGTCCTCTTCGTTAAGAAGAAAGATAGGAGCTTGCGACTCTGTATTGACTATCGGGAGCTAAACAAGCTTACGGAAAAGAATAAGTATCTGATCCCAAGGATTGACGATCTATTTTATCAGTTGGCTGGGTCAACAGTTTATTCGAAGTTAGATTTGAAATCCGGCTATTTCCAAGTAATGATAAGAGAAAGCGACATCCCAAAGACAGCGTTCATCATGCGGTTTGGTCATTACGAGTTCACGGTCATGCCGTTTGGGTTGACCAATGCGTCATCCGTGTTTATGGATCTGATGAATAGGATGTTCAGAGAGTACCTGGATCATTTCGTGATAGTATTAATCGACGATATCTTGGTGAACTTGCAGTGTGAGGATGATCACTACAAACATCTGCATATGGTGTTGGAGATGTTGAGGAGGAATCAGTCATATGCTAAGTTCTTCAAGTGTCAGTTTTGGTTATCCTCAGTAATGTTTCTTGGTCATGTTGTTAGTGGAGAAGGGATAGCGGTGGATCCGGTGAAGATAGTGGCGATACGGGAGTGGCCTGTGTTGACTTCAGTGGCAGAGGTCCGGAGCTTTCTGTGGCTTGCTGGCTACTACAGGCACTTCGAAGAGAACTTCTCGCGTATTGCACTACCACTTACGACGTTGACAAGGAAAGATCAAAAGATTGTGTGGTCGCTGGAGTGCAAGCAGGCTTTTGAAGAATTGAAGAGGCGGCTGACCACAATGCCTATTTTATGTTCGCCAAGTGGGACCGAAGGGTTTAAAATCTATAGCGATGCTTCGGGCAGTGATTTGGGTTGTGTTTTGATACAGCATGGGAGGGTAATAGCCTATGGATCACGACAATTGAAGGTTCACGAGCGGAATTATCCGGTCCATGACTTAGAGTTAGCGGCCGTGATATTTGCTCTAAAGCAATGGACACACTATCTGTATGGTGTAAAGGTCGATATCTACACCGATCATAAGAGCCTGAAGTACCTGTTATATCAGAAGGACTTGAACATGAGGCAGTGAAGGTGGATGGAGTTCCTTGGGGATTACACCTTTGAGATACATTATGTGCCTGGGAAAGGAAATGCAGTGGCGGATGCGTTGAGTTGCAGGACTCCTGCGCGTGCCAGCTGGTTGTTGGTACATGATGAGAGATTGGCCCATGATTTGGAGGCATTAAAGATATCTTGCATCGACAGGCAGGCTAGTGCCGATGAGAAATTATTTTGGACAGAGGTGCAGTATGACCTAGCTGATAGAGTTCAGCGGGCTTTGGTTCAGGATAGCAGCTTGAAGCTGATCTTAAATGAATCTTGGGATGGGTCAAATTCCCAGTTTGCTGTTGAAGTTGGACTGCTAAGGAAGGACGGTCGTCTATGTGTCCCTAGTGCGGATAATCTTCGGGAGGAGTTGATGTACGAGGCTCATCATACCAAGTAATCAATCCACCCGAGGAGCACGAAGATGTATAGAGACATGAAGAAGTTATTCTGGTGGCCAGGATTAAAGAAGGACGTAGCAATTTATGTGGCCAACTGCCGAACTTGTGCCTCGGTGAAGGCGGATAGCCAGAAGCCCGGAGGTTTCCTGAAGTCCTTGCCTATCCCGGAATGGAAATTCGACGACATTTCTATGGATTTTGTACATGGTTTGCAAAAGTCGCAGGGGGGAAACGATGCCATCTGCGTGGTCGTAGATAGGTTGACAAAAGTGTCGTATTTCATTCTGAATAGGAAGGAAGATCCGGTGGAGAAGTTAGCCAAATTCTATGTGGAGAATATTGTTCGATTGCATGGTGTGCCCCGTAGTATTGTTAGTAACCGAGATGGATGCTTCGTGTCTAATGAGTGGAGGTTGTTCCATAATCTGTTGGGAACTAAGCTGAAATTCAGCACGCCATTTCATACACAGACGGATGGTCAGACCGAGAGGGTCAACAGGACGATGGATGACATACTTCGCATATGCATCCTAGATTTCGGAAAGCAGTGGGAAGATCACATGTACATGGTGGAGTTTGCATATAACAACAGCTTTCAAGCGAGTATTGGAATGGCGCCCTTCGAGGCCTTATATGGGAGAAAGTGCCGCACACCGTTGTCTTGGTTGGAGACAGGCGAGTCGAAGTTATACAAACGTCAAGCGGTGGAAGACGCCACTTCAATGATACGTACAGTTCAGGGACAGTTGAAGATCGCTCAGGACAGTCAGGCAAAATACTATAAAGCCAAGCATAGGAATGTGGAGTTCGATGTTGGCGACTAGGTGTATTTGAAAATCAAGCCGTTCATGGGTGTTTCGCGGGTTCGACGCTTGAAGAAGCTGAGTCTGAGATACCTTGAACCGTTTGAAATCCTGGAGCGTGTTGGCGAAACAGCGTATCGTTTGAAGCTGTCGATGGAGTTGAGTGGGCTACATGATGTGTTCCACGTATCGGTGTTGCAGAAGGCAACACAAGAGCCTTCGCAGAGAATTGCGGTCGATCAAGTGCCGGTTGAATATGGGTTGACGACCAAGGTCAAGCCAGTATGTATTGAGGATTTTGGGGTTAAGCGACTCCGCAATAATTAAATCCGAATGGTTAAATTTCGATGGGATAACTGCGGTCGTGAGGAGCTTTCTTGCGAGCAAGAGAAAACTATGATGGAAGAATATCCTGAGTTATTCAACTCAGGTAACAATTAAATTTCAGTGTACCATTATATAATTTCGGGACAAAATTCTTTAAGTGGGGGAGATTTGTAACGCCCCAAAAATCGTATTCGAGCTGGTCGCGTCCAAGGGGATTTTTGGTACCTGGTTAGGGGTACATGGCCTAGGACATTGGCGTGTCCAAGGTCGTTTGGTGCTCTCTATTGGCCGGCTGTGTCCAGAGATGGACACAGCAAAAACACGGCAGAGTGACACTTGTGTGTCATCTGACACTTGTGTGTGCCTACCCGTGTCCGTACCCGTGTTCCGAAGAGTCGTGTCGGTTGGTGTGGCGGTTATCTGTGACACGGTCCCAGGTCACGGGCGTGTCAGGACCAGAGACGGGCGTGTCAGATTGAGACACGGGCGTGTCTTTACCCGTGTCCCTTTTCTGTGCTCGATGATCGTGTCTGGATTGAGGCACACGACTTGGGACATGACCATGTGCGAGGCCGTGTTCGGCCCAGTTTTGAGGATTTTTGTGTGGATCTGAGCCGTTCGTTTTCTTTAATTAAGATCCGACGGCCTAGAGGTGTTCCTGCTCTGTTAAGGTCGGGAATGATGGATTAATTCCTCATTTCTTCTTTAGCATTCTCTTTCCAAGGTGTTGGAGAGAAGAGAGAGCAAGGAGGAAGTTTGAGGAGGATTCTGGCCACCGGCGGAGCATCAGACCACTGATTTGAGAACCGAGAGCGGATCCGTGGAGGAAATTCCATTGCGAAGTCTTCTATCCGTATAGTTTTTCCATGACGCAAAAGCGGACTACAAAGATAACGATTCTCTACTTTAGCATGTGAAGCTCTCCTACTTTTGCATAGGGAAACCCGCTCCCGCGAGTGTGCGGTGGGTTTGTGGTGTTCCTTTGGAATGACGGGAATAGTCCCCCTTGTGTTGCATATAGAGTCCGAAATCGAAGTACGGGCATAGGCATTGTGTGTGAAGCCTACCCAGATATGTTGGTCTGGATTGGTGATGTTGCATTTTGTATGTTTTGCCGGAGAAGACTCCGTGCTTTGGGTTTTCGGGTTTCTATGTGGAAGATTGCATCAGGGATCATTGGGGACTCACTCCAAGGCGCACCCGGAAAACTAAGCGAAATCGTTGTTCTGCTAACTTGGCGGTCAGGGAACCGGCCTCGAACATAACTGGGTTATGTGATTGTTTGGAATGTTTAGGATCCAAGAGAAGCTTGGCCCGCGCGTAGGACTTAAATTGACAGGCGGTATGAGCAATGGGCAAGTGGAATTGGACCTGTGCTATGTGGTTCGTTGCGAGAGACCCATTGAGGGTACTGGACGTTGGCATAGTCGGGAGCCTTAGACAATGGTCAGGAAGGCTTAAATGCACATGTTGTTGCCATCCTGGGCGTGGTGGTGAAGCCACGGAATTGATCGGATTCACCGTTAATGTTCCCTTAGTGCACATGGTGTTTGGTCATATGAGCCTACAACTGTGGTGAAGTATTAGTGTACTTATTTGTTTAGCTGGGCAAACTAAATGCATGGAAGGAGCACTGTCATCCTGAGATAGGGGTGGGGTCGTTATAATTTGGTCAGCTTTGGCTGACCATTGCTTTGTTTGTCACCGTGCGGTGGAATGTTGCTTGCAGGTGTTTCGGAGCCGAGTGCCAAATAGCGGGCTGGAGACCGAGTTGCTGAGCTGGCCCTCGATGTCCAAAATGAATAGTTGTACTTTATTTTGTCATGTGTGGCCCACCTGCGAGCTGATGTATGGAAGAGATTGCTTTGTTAAGTGAAACTCTTGTAAGCCCATAAGGCCAAAATATTTAGTGTATTTGTTATTTTATTCCTGTGGTAGTTGTGGACATTCATGTTAGTTGATCTTTCAATAATGGATTCTTTATTTCAAATTAAAAGCTTCCGCTATAATGCTCTGTGTTAGGACGAGTAGTCTTAATTGCATTGTTTGGTAAATCATACGTAACCATTCCGACTGTCCATGGTATATGACGTCGGGTTCCAGCTGGACCTTCTGTTATATGCCATACAACGGATGAGGGTGTTACAACAATCCACATGGTTAGACGAATAGGCTAACCACCCAACAACTACAATAAAGAGAAGTGAAGCTGCTAGGAGAGACCGCTAGACTGCCCGGTCAACAATCAGCAATATATCGACAACCAAGCTGCTGGAGAGAAGACACTAGACCGCCAGGCTACCAATTTGCCAGAGTGAAACTGCCAGACCGCCCGATCTCCAAACCTCCATACTCAAGCCGTCAGATCGCTCGGTCTCCATACTGCAACACCCTCGAAGGCCCAAAGGTGAACTTTTATTATTTTCATGTGCTGCCGGCCTGCGTGCCGATGTTTGTAAACCACACTTGTGAAGTATAACTATAAGGCTTTAAGGCCGTAACATTTTGTGTATTTTGAATGTACATTCCTGTTATATATAAATGTTGTTTATATATAGTGGACATCCACATGATTTGAGTTCAGGCAACCTAAAAGCTTCTGCTAGAATGCTCTGAGTTAGGATTCGAGTAGTTTTTGATATTAACATGTAACTCTGTCGAATGTCCATGGAATATGTTCTGGGGCCCCGACCAGACCGTCTATTATATTTCATAAGATGGATGGAGGTGTCACCATTTTGGTATCAGAGAGTGGTTTTGATCCTCCGACCTGTTGATTATGGGCTTATCGTTATAACAAAACGAACTCATGAATGTTTACTTAGGAATGCAAAAACACATGCTTATGGGACTTACACGTTCTTATAATTGCTTTTGGCAATATTCCTTGTTATTTAATTGTGTGTTTCACATTTTAGGCGAGTGGAAGTGGTGCGGGGCAATAGCACTCGGTGGAGAGTAGTGCACCAATTGAGGTGCCCACACCACCTCCTTCTGCGGAAACTATACGGTTAGTTACTGATGTCATGTCCGCATTAATCGATGTGCAACCACGAGGTCATTGACAACCTCCTGCTCCTGCAGCGGTCCAGGAACCGGTTGGTGTACTTGGGTATGTAGTAGTGACACAAGTGGTCATTGAGCCAGTGGACGCACTGCGAGCGACAAATAAGTAATTGAAACACATTATGAGTTTCAATCCTCATATGTTTGCGGGTACTGGAACCACTATACAAGACGATGTTTGGCTCTCAATGTACAACCTCGTATCCAGCAAGTGGGCTCGGCAGGAGCCAGACCGGCCGGATCGGGCAGTCCAAGTTGCGGGCGAGTGTTAAAATTCAACAAACCGCAGACGCCCCCTTGGATACCCTGCTGAAAACTCAACAAACGAAGGAGAATACGCCCACTTATATGTTGAAAGGTTTTCCCGGATCGTGGAGTTAACAGTTGGTTATCTCAACAAAGCAGTAGCAACCAGCAACACATGCAGCACAAGCTTCTTTATTGATCAAGAGCAAACTTCTTTACAAGGCGAGACATACATGGCGAGACCAAGCTTCACCAAAACCCAACACCGGGGAGAGCAGAGAGACAGTTACAAAGACAAGAACCAAAAACAAGCCGCGCGGACTCAAACAATCAAGCCGCCGACCTACTGCTGTGGAGTCCGCTCAGTCCGCCAGGTCGCCAGACCGCAACCCAAGCCGCGCGGACTCACCCTTGCTCCAATGCTTAGCTCTTCACCGCCCGGTCTGCACGCCCGCCAGACCGCACAAGCTGCGCCACCGAATGGAACAGTCCGCCAGAAACCGGCGACTTCCTGAACCCCGAACCAAGTCGCCAAAGAGAAGACCGCCTGGCCGCTATCCGTGACCTGCTGTTTACCGCCTGTTGCTTAACCGCAGAGTCCGCACTGTCCCTGACCGCAATCAGAGCCAAGTCCTGGCTTTCCAGCGCTATCCGCACAACCTGCACAGCACAAACCGGGTCAAACTCTATCCGCGCGGACACAAAGTCCAGGGCCGCAGCAACTTACGCGAGCTCAACACACTGTTCACTTACTTCGGTCTAGGTTCCTCTCTTTGTTCTGATGTGACATGGGTCCTATTTATAGGCACGACGATGGAGTATGGTCACCGCCCTTCCCGATAGGATCACCGCCACAACCCGCAGCAAGAACTTATGTGTCCGCCAGCCCGCGGACACACATGCCAGTTCGCCGCCCTGTGCAGATAGCCAGTCCGCCCCAGCTTCTCCAAGGCCGGACTCCAATATCCAGTCCGCCTTGCCGCCAGAGACCAAGCCAGGACCACCACAGCCGGACTCCACAAAAGCCGTATCCGCCATTCTGCGGACAAGGCATCAGCCCGCAAAACCCGAGCCCGCAACCGCGCCATCAAGGCACCTGCCGGACTCAGCGGATACCCGGCTATCGTCCGCATATCCCAAGCCCATTACCTCATTGCCAAGGCACCTCCGGACTTAGCGGACACGCCAATCCAGTCCGCTAACAGCAGACTCCAGTCCGCAACTCCTGAGTCCATTGCATCACAAGGCATCTCCGGACTCAGCGGACTCCAGCTCCAGTCCGCACGCTCCTGCACGGGCAATCCTCCAGTCCGCATATCCCCAAGCTAGCAAACAAGGCAAAGCACTTCTACTACGCTTGGCGGACTGAGAAACCAGCCCGCGCTCCACTGCGCGATCTCCCCGGACTGAGCCATCCTGGACTTGGTTCAATTCCCACCAAATCCAGTCCGCTGGCCACAAGGGCCAGTCCGCACTTACTGGCGGACACTGGATCTAGCCCGCCATACCGGGCGACCTCCAGTTCCTGTCCGCGCTGACCGGCGGTCTCCGCGGCTTCCACTTGCCGCTTCACTAGAGCAAGACCAAGGCATCTGCCAAACCGGTCTGCCGAGCTCCAGTTCTTCAGTCCGCTTCAAGCCGGGACTCCGCGGATAACATTTCTATCCGCCCGGTTACTTCCTGGGAGTAAACCGCCTGCTGAGCATACACTGGCCTGTCAGACCGCCGCTGCTGTCCCGCGCAGTCCGCGCGAACAGACCGCCCAGGCCGCCACAGAGCAAAACCGCCTGCAACATCCCTGCCGACCTAGCAGTCCGCCAACCCAGTCCGCGTAGTCCGCGCGGATAGGTTTCCCAAGCCTTCCATTCACCCACTTTTCACTTCACAGAATTCAACACTCCCCCTTGAAGTGAGAAGTGGTGAATAACTCCAGCAGCTCCCGTAACCTTGCACCTGGTCCTTCCGATAGCATCTACGAAGAGATGTCCAAGACATAGTCCTCGCCCCGCATATCATGGACCATGAGGGAGCCTCCAGCATCTCCCAAAAGGAGCCATGCTTCCCTCTGCCTTCTTCAGCTTAACAACCTCCACTCATGCATCAAAGGAGAATCACCAACTTCCTTGGATCCAGAAGTCCAAGCCTCGTTGCCTCTGAGAGAAGTCACCTCATCAGACTTGGTGTCAACCACTCCTTGATTCTAGTGGGGTCATCACAGCCAGAAGTCCCTTGCTCGAACCTGAGGGCTACCAAGGAAACACGGGACCAAGTCCGCCGTGTTCCCTTCACTATATCGAGCTGGTGGCTTACTGATCCTCTTCGATCTCCGAAGAAACCTGATCATGGCTAACCACCTCCGCTGCTTTTGAACCAGCTCCGTTCCCGGGCAAACCCGGAACAATGCTCCCTTTGTTCCCTGAACAAGACGCCCTCCTTACTGGAACCAAGAGCACCTGGAGCAACGCTCCCCCTGCTACCTGAACCAGAAGACTTCCCTCTTGAACATGAACTGCCTGGAACATCGCTCCCCTTGCTTCCTGAACAGGAAGCCTCCGCCTTTGAGTCAGAAGGTCCTGGATCATCGCTCCCCCTTCTTCCCGACTCTGACGCCTTTGCCCCGGAGCTAGAACAACCTGGAAGCACCTGGTGACTCAGACAACTCCACTTCCTTAGCAGCAGCCTCCTTCAGCCCACCATCTGACCTGCTTATCTCTAGCTCCTCCACATAAGAGCTACCCCAATACGGCGTCAACTCATCGAAAACAATGTCTCTCGACACTATGAGTTTCTTCGTCGCAGGATCCATACACCTCCATCTTCTTCTCTGCTCATCATAACCCTACAAAGACTAGCTTTGTTTTGAGAGCACCCGGAGAGTGTAAATAGCAGGTAGATCCAAACACCCGAAGGTGCTTCACTGAGGGCTTCACTCCGAACATTAGCTCATAAGGAGTCTTCATTATGATCGGACTAAGAGGCATCCGGTTGATGACATGAGCAGCACAGGCCATTCCTTCCGCCCAAAGAGCCTTCGGAACGCCTTTACTCCGGAAGCCAACACTTGCAGGTCTCCGTTAACCAACGGATCATCCGAGCTGCAACACTACCCTGTTGTGAAGTATGTCCACAAGAAAGCTCCATCCGGATCCCTTGCTTCCTGCAAAAGCGTGAGAACTCGGTTGAGTCAAACTCACCACCGAAAACCTGCCCTCAACACCTTGATCCTCCGGCCAAGCTGGCCTTCGACAAGCTTCTTGAACTCCACAAACAAGCGTACCATGCTGGACTTCGTCTTCATAAAGTATACCCAAGTATACCCAGAATAGTCGTCAACCAATATCAGCATTGAACCTGCTGCCTCCAAGACTGGCCGTGACGGTCGGTCCCACCAGAGCACAATGGACAACCGCCAATGGTGGCATTACTCCTGGCTTGTGCTTTGTCGACCATGAAGCGATAGGCTCCACTTTCCTGACATCCCGCACACCCCCGACCATCGCCATAGGATGACAATCTAGGCAAGCCTCTTACGAGTCTTCTTTCCGCCATTGCTTTCAGCTTGTCCATCCCTACATGCCCCAGTCTTTCATGCCAGATAGCTGCACTATCAGTGGCATCCAGCCGATCAGATCCAGAAACTAGTTGAAGTCCCAACTACGTTCTTCTCCTTCCTCCCTACCTGAGCAAACGTTCGCCGAGAGCAAGGTAACCTTGCACTCCTTCCGAAGATGACCTTGCTGCTTGCATTTATAGCACCGTGGTCCTTCCTTCCTCTTCCTATCACGCCTAGGAGAAACACTCCTTTCTTCCTGATATGAAGTAGAGGGACCATCATCAGCAGCAACCTCCTTCACCTTCTTCCTGAACAAACCCATCAAGGGAAGTCCAAACCTCCGCAGCTGACCGACATCCACTGATGTGGTCCAAGAGCTCCGATGAGATCACCTGCTTGAGAATAGACTCCGCTTTCGCATTTGCCTCCTTCCAAGCTCTCATCGCCTCAGCATTGCCAGCAGTATCCTCTTGTCTTCCTGCTCCGCATACAACCTCCCAAAGGTCCTCGCCAAGAAGAAAGCTCTTCATACAGGACTTCCACCGTTCACAGTTCGCCTCTGTAAGAAGATCAATACCAAGACAACTTGCATCCTCCACTGCCATGGTTCTACCCACTGGTTTCCTCTTCAGAAAGAGCAACTACTTCCATTGAGCACTGCTTGACCACTCCAACAACCTCCCTCTGATACCATGTTAAAATTCAAACAAACCGCAGACGCCCCCTTGGATACCCTGCTGAAAACTCAACAAACCGAAGGAGAATACGCCCACTTATATGTTGAAAGTTTTCCGGATTGTGGAGTTAACAGTGGTTATCTCAACAAAGCAGTAGCAACCAGCAACACATGCAGGCACAAGCTTCTTTATTGATCAAAAGCAAAACTTCTTTACAAGGCGAGACCATACATGGCGAGACAAGCTTCACCCAAAACCAACACCGGGAGAGCAGAGACAGTTACAAAGACAAGAAACCAAAAACAAGCCGCGCGGACTCAAACAATCAAGCCGCCGGACCTACTGCTGTGGAGTCCGCTCAGTCCGCCAGGTCGCCAGACCGCAACCCAAGCCGCGCGGACTCACCCTTGCTCCAATGCTTAGCTCTTCACCGCCGGTCTGCACGCCGCCAGACCGCACAAGCTGCGCCACCGAATGGAACAGTCCGCCAGGATAACCGGCGACTTCCTGAACCCCGAACCAAGTCGCCAAAGAGAAGACCGCCCTGGCCGCTATCCGTGACCTGCTGTTTACCGCCTGTTGCTTAAACCGCAGAGTCCGCACTGTCCCTGACCGCAATCAGAGCCAAGTCCTGGCTTTCAGCGCTATCCGCACAACTGCACAGCACAACGGGTCAACTCTAGCGCGGACACAAAGTCCAGGCCGCAGCAACTTACGCGAGCTCAAACACTGTTCACTTACTTCGGTCTAGGTTCCTCTCTTTGTTCTGATGTGACATGGGTCCTATTTATAGGCACGACGATGAGTATGGTCACCGCCCTTCCCGATAGGATCACCGCCACAACCCGCAGCAAGAACTGTGTCCGCCAGCCCGCGGACACACATGCCAGGTTCGCCGCCTGTGCAGATAGCCAGTCCGCCCCAGCTTCTCCAAGGCCGGACTCCAATATCCAGTCCGCCTTGCCGCCAGAGACCAAGCCAGGACCACCACAGCCGGACTCCACAAAAGCCGTATCCGCCATTCTGCGGACAAGGCATCAGCCCGCAAACCCGAGCCCGCAACCGCGCCATCAAGGCACCTGCCGGACTCAGCGGATACCCGGCTATCGTCCGCATATCCCAATACCCATTACCTCATTGCAAAGCACCTCATACTTAGCGGACACGCCAATCCAGTCCGCTAACATCAGACTCCAGTCCGCAACTCCTGAGTCCATTGCATCACAAGGCATCTCCGGACTCAGCGGACTCCAGCTCCAGTCCGCACGCTCCTGCACGGGCAATCCTCCAGTCCGCATATCCCCAAGCTAGCAAACAAGGCAAAGCACTTCTACTATGCTTGGCGGACTGAGAAACCAGCCCGCGCTCCACTGCGCGATCTCCCCGGACTGAGCCATCCTGGACTTGGTTCAATTCCCACCAAATCCAGTCCGCTGGCCACAAGGGCCAGTCCGCACTTACTGGCGGACACTGGATCTAGCCCGCCATACCGGGCGACCTCCAGTTCCTGTCCGCGCTGACCGGCGGTCTCCGCGGCTTCCACTTGCCGCTTCACTAGAGCAAGACCAAGGCATCTGCCAAACCGGTCTGCCGAGCTCCAGTTCTTCAGTCCGCTTCAAGCCGGACTCCGCGGATAACATTTCTATCCGCCCGGTTACTTCCTGGGAGTAAACCGCCTGCTGAGCATACACTAGCCTGTCAGACCGCCGCTGCTGTCCGCGCAGTCCGCGCGAACAGACCGCCCAGGCCGCCACAGAGCAAACCGCCTGCAACATCCCTGCCGACCTAGCAGTCCGCCAACCCAGTCCGCGTAGTCCGCGCGGATAGGTTTCCCAAGCCTTCCATTCACCCACTTTCACTTCACAGAATTCAACAGCGAGCACCCAAGGGGTCAGAGCTCGGCAACCCATGACTCGCTAGGGTGGGGTGTGAAAGTGCAGGTTAGATCTGAAATACTCTAGAGGGGGGTGAATAGAGTATTGTGCTTTCTTAAAACTTTTTACAACTTTTGTTGTATTCCTAAGTGAACAGGGAAGCAAACAAAATAATTAAACACAACAACCTAAACAATCAAAGAACGACACAGCATATCACAGCCAAAACAAAAAGAAGCAACCAGACGACACAAGAATTTTATAGTGGTTCCTCAACCTGTGTACATCCACTCTTCTACCACCCTGGTAGGAATCCACTCAGTTTTTTGATCAGGTGCCTGACACCCATGAGCTTTTGTTCAGGTGCTCAAAAACCAAAACCTCAAGTCTTTTGGAAGGAGACTTGCAACCAGAATAATTTTGAAGGGATTTAAAACCCTGTACAGGAATTGGAAGTAAAGGAGATGGTGTCTTCTCTGTCAACAATCAGAGAGAAGACTTGTGGATTGATTGTAGCAGATCTTGCTTCCCATGAGATCTTGAATTAATCAGGAAAGCTAGAGCACTGCTTCAGTGTGATAGGTCTTCAATGACCTAGAATGCCTAGACCAGGATTTGTTTTAGGAACTCCTTTGACAGATTGAATAATTGTTGTCCTTTGAAGTTATCCTGTGAGTTGGAAGAAGAAGACTCTTGATAGAATTTGATAGTTCTTCTTCTCCTTGAAAATATTCTCTGGTCAGGCTGATTGCTGGAGAACTTTTGATTTCACTTGATTGTTCTTCTATGAAATCTGAGAGTGTCTGTCTAAAAAAAATGTCTGTATTGCTTGCTGTTCTGTGTTTTTGTATGACTGACTGTGTTGTGTTTTTCTTTTTCTTCTCTATCTCTTTTTGACTGACTGAGAAGATTCAAAATTTGAATGAATGAGCAGTAATTGCAGTCGGCATTGGAAGGAAGCGACAATCAATGATTTCCCCAACTGTCCCATAGAAAAACGATATGTAATCGTCCATAGTCAATGCGCATTCTAACGGTAACATTCCGAGAAGATCTGGCAGTAATAACTCCGGATTCATCGCCAAGAAACGGGACGGGAAACCTGAAGAAGACCTAGTCTGGATTCATCGAGCGGAGAACACAGTTCGTCTAGCTGAATTTGAGAGAGTTCGTCGACCAGACAATCATCATTAGTCGAACAAACAATCTTCATTAGTCGAACAGACAATCTTTATTGTAAGACAGTATTCGTCGAGCTGAGATCCAAATTCATCGAGCGAAGAATGATTGTGGACTTAGCCAAATATTCTGCATCTGTTGATATCCAGTGTCGACATAACCTGGTGTCGACTGATTGAACTTGGTGTCGACTCAAAACTTCTGGTGTTGACATGAAATCCTGGTATCGACACAAATCTTCTGGTGTCGACATAAATCTTCTGATGTCGACATTGAATTATCTGTTGTCGACACATGCCCTAAGTGTCGACACAAATACTCTGAGTTCAGAAATCGTCGAGAGAGTATAACATTCGTCGACCTGAGAAGCTAAGAACTTGAGGTCCAAGTTCGTCGAGCTTAGAATCCAATTCGTCAACCAAAGCTTGAAGCTGGACTTAGAAAAATCTTAAAGTCGTCCTGAATTTGGCTTGAAGAAGAACCTCATCATTCGTCGAACAGAGAACACGGATCGTCGAGCTCAGCACTAAGAATTGTCTCACGATCGTCGAGCGCAAAACCCCTTTCGTCGAGCTGAGTTCGACGAACGTCGAACTCATTTGACTTAGTCTTGAAATCCTATAAGTCTGAAGTCTCTGATGGTCTTGTTGATAGTTGGTCCATCTAAAATTGAACCTAAGGACTTAGCCTAGACTCTAGGACACAACTTGACCCTGGCTATACAAGATGGGTCACATCCTAGGTCAGTGAACCTGGCCCAAATCAACTAGGGATCCAACAATCTCCCCCATATTTGGGCGAGGTCACTAATAGAGACTCAAAATAGAAAAACAAATCAAGAAAAGAGATATATCTGGCAGAGAATTACCAACACATGCAACAGATATATATATACATAGCTTTGTTTAACAGATAGCATTGTTTGAAAAACAAAAACAGACAGAAATTGAAACAACAAGAATATTACTTCTTTGGCTTCTTCTACTGAGATTTGTCTTCAGATGTCTGCTCTCCTGGCTTCTTGAAAATGATTTCTCTCTTTAGATCTCGAGCTTGAGCTATTGTCATAGTCATGTCAGCTGCCCCAATAATATTCAATGAAGTTGCTCTGGGGACAACTTCTTCTGGATGAAGTTTCATATATGAATCAACATTAAACAATTTGTTTCCTTTATCAAACCTTTTCAGCTCTTCTTTTCTATACTTTGACATGGTTGATAATCCAGAGATATCTTTTCCTTCAGCCTTGGCTTTTTTTTATCAGAGATAATCCAATCAATTCCTGGTATCTAGCCATTTTTGTTGTATTAGCAGTTTCAGGATCTTCAAAAGGGATTGGAGGAGACAGAGGACTCTTTGGACTTTCAGCTTTTTGAACATCAGAAATTTGTTGCTGCTGCTGATGCTATTGACTATGACTACCTGAGGATGGCTGCCTCTGCTGGCTGCTTCCAGAAGATCTCCCTGACTGTCTCTGGTATGTTTGCATTGGGGCAGATCTCTAGGAGCTAGAGGAGCCAAAGTCACCAGCTGCTGGAGGAGGAGGAGGATGATCCTTCCTGTATCTGTTCACTGGAGGAGGGGAATATCTCTTGCTTCTCTTTCTATCTTTCTGCTGGTTTTTGGAGAGCCACATCCATGCAGGCATTCCCTTATATGGAGTTACATTGTGCAGGTTGTAGTAAGGGATGTCAGCATTGGGATTAGGCTTTGGTGCTGGAGGAGGAGGAACCTTCGTTTTCTTTGAAAGCATATTCTTTTTCTTAGTAGCAGCATCTTCATCTGAGTCATCATCATCATCTTCAGACTTAGAACCTTGAGGGATGTCATAAAGAGTATCCAAAGCTTTCAAAGCTTTATCAGAATTAATAGCTTTTTCTGGAGGAGGGGCAGAAGATTCAGGAACTGGAATATCAACAACAGAGGAGGAGGGGACTGTACAGGAGTCAGAAACAATAAGGATAGAGCTTTCAGCAGCTGCCTTATTCTCTTCTTCTATGTCAGCTAGAATAAGCTCATCCAAATCTGGCAGTGGAGAGTCATCCATAACAAAATCTGGTGCTGAAACTGGCACTGAAGTGTCTTCTGGAATGACCTCTGAACTAGAGGCTGAGATGGAAGATGAAGCTGAGATAGCAAAATTGTCACAGAGTTGCTTAGCAACTGCTGGACATACTGGAGAGGTGTATGGTACAATAGCCAAATGTGGCTTAGTATAGGGTAGCTGTATAAAAATAGTATCAAAATTTTTCAACAAAGCAGATAAATTAATTGTGGGATTTAACTGGAAATCACCAATAGGTTTTATTTCCTCAACTGACTCATCTAGATCATTGTCAGTATCCATAAAATGAATTAACTCAATCATTTCAGAATCAAAATTTGTCAAAATTTCTGTATTCTCATCTGAATCTGCATCTGTTGGAGAGAGAACTGCTATTGTGACTGCTGCTGCTGCTGTATCTACATCTGCTGCAACTTCATCACTGAGCATCTCCCCCTGCCTGGGTTCAGGAGAACCTGGAGCCAGGCCCCTAGATGAAGAGGGGACAGCAGATAGAAGAAAGATTTGGGCAGATAAAGAATTGATGGAGGTCACAATAGGTGTAATGGCCTCTTGGATGAGAGATTTTATGAGGGGAGTGAGCAAGGAGATGATGGTTGATGGATCAAATGGGGAGGGGGAAGAGGATGGAATATAGGGTGGAATAACAGATGGAGTGGGTGCATCTGGCATGATTGTGTTTGAGGGTATGATGTAAGATGGAATGGTGGATAAGTGTGGGGGAAGAGGAGACTGAGGAGGTTGAGGAATGTGAGTGTCCTGAGGTGAAGCTGGAGGGGTGGATGGTTGATTTGCTGGCAGAGGGGAAGATGAATATGGAGATGGGATGTTGATGATGTCTAGAGGTGGAGATGAAGGAGGGGTAGGCACATGAGGAGGCTTCTGTGGAGGAAGGGGTGCTGGAAGAGATGATTGAGATGGAAGGACCTCTTAAGCAGGGAGGGGAGTGGCCTTTACAGCCCTTGTGCTCTCAGAAGTTTGGATGGAAGAGGAAGAAGCCTTTGAGGGCTTGGAGATAGTCCTCTCCCACCTGCCAAACAGAGCGCATGTGAGGCGCTTGCTGGCATTTATGAAGATGGTCTGGGAGACCATACATTCAGCAGCCTTCTCTTGAAGAAAAACACCCAAAATTTTGCCGAAGCAGACTTCCTTCTTACTGTTCTTTTTTCCTTATCAATTCAAAGAAGATTGTGCCCCAGTTGACACGTCTCTTATTCACCACGGTGCAGATAACCATAAATTGGTGCCGGTTTATGTAGTCATGCACTGAGTGCTTTCCCATTAACACTTTCCCTACAATGTATGCCAGAAATTGGTAGGCGGCGGACAGTTGCTTCTTTAGCAGTTTGTTAGGGTTGCTACCTGAAAAAATCATTAGCTTCAACATATCATTGTATTCCTCAGAATCCATTTCCATATTATCTTCTCCATTTACTAATCCAAATATCTCAGAAAGAACCGTTGGAGACAAAGAAACAACAGTACTCCCTATATTGCCGGTCAAAACATCTTCTTCAGAAATTGTAGATGTATAAACCCACTTTCTTATTTCAGTCGCATGAAGTTTAATTCTCCGGGTCATGAAATCCTTCAGATTCAGTTCTTCTAGCAGTTCCAAGATGTAGAGAAAGATGGGGTCCGAATGTTGAAAAGAATCGAAGTCCATATCGAACCGAGTGTCAAACTTCATCGCTGCTAACATGCTTGCTGGAATCGCCATTGATGACCTGCAGGAAAAACACAGAGAAAAATGGCGATCAAGAGCAAAAGAACTGAAAGCGCGGGACGGAGGTCGAAGAAAACCTAGATATAAGTTTTCTAGAATATGAATCGACAAACTCCGTTCCACGAAAAAAGAAAAATTCTTCGAACTGAGGTCGACGAAATAAATTGTAGACAAATAATTCGTCGATCTCATCCAGAAGAATCGAACACAGTTCGTCGAAGTCCGTTCGACGAAATGTCTTCTGAAGCAAAGTTCGTCGATCTCCGGTCGACGAACGTTGTTTCCACACACAGAGAATTCGTCGATCTCCGATCGACGAGAATCTCTCAAACTTTCCCTAATTCGTCGAACTCCGTTCGACGAACTCTGGAAAATTCGTCGAATGCAGACAGAAACTAGGTTAACTCTTCTCCATTAATCATGCACAGTTGATTTATAAAGAACTGATTGGTTTTCTCATCCAATGGCTTGGTGAAAATGTCTACTCTCTGTAAATCAATAGGAATATGGATTAAGTTAATTTTCTTTTTGTCTACATTATCTCTAATGAAATGATGTCTTATTTCAATATGCTTATTCCTAGAATGGTGAACTGGATTCTGTGCTATAGCAATAGCACTAGTATTATCACAAAATAATGTTGAATTATTTAAGTTGACACCATAGTCTAAGAGTTGATTTTGTATCCATAACATCTATGAAGAGCAGCTGCCAGCAGCCATGTATTCTGCTTCTGCAGTTGATGTAGACACAGATGTCTGCTTTTTAAAAAACTAGTAGACAAGTCTCATACCTAGGAACTGGCAAGTTCCAGAGGTACTCTTCATGTCCACTCTACATCCAGCATAGTCAGCATCTGAGTATCCAGTTAACTCAAACTCTGACTCTACAGGATATCAGAGTCCTAGATTAGGGCAACTCTTTATATATCTCAAAATTCTTTTTAAGAAAATAAGGTGAGATTCTTTAGGGTTCACTTGGAACCTAGCACAAAGGCATGTGGCAAACATTATATCAGGTCTGCTAGCTGTGAGGTATAATAGGGATCCAACAATTGCCCTATAATTTTTCTGATCTACAGGTTTCCCTGCTGCATCAGAATCCACAACAATATTTGTAGCCATAGGGGTTTTCATCCCTGAAGCATCATATATCCCAAACTGTTTGATAAGCTCTTTAGCATACTTAGCTTGGGAGAGGAAGATACCATCTAGGAGCTGCTTCACTTGGAGACCAAGGAAGTAGGAAAGCTCACCCATGCTACTCATCTCAAATTTAGAATGCATAAGGTCAGCAAACCTCTTGCACAATTTGGGATTAGTAGACCCAAAAATGATGTCATCCACATATATTTGTACTAATAAAATTTGGTCCTTATGATGTCTAGTGAAAAGTGTTTTATCTATGGTTCCTCTTGTAAATTTATGCTCTAAAAGAAAGCTTGCTAAGGTCTCATACCAAGCTCTTGGAGCTTGCTTTAAACAATAGAGAGCTTTATGCAATTTAAAAACAAAAGATGGTTGAGTTGGAGAGATAAAACCTGGAGGTTGTTCTACATAAACCTCTTCTTGAAGTACTCCATTCAGAAATGCACTCTTGACATCCATTTGGTAGACCTTGAATCTCTTGTGAGCTGCATAGGCAAGGAATATTCTTATGGCCACTAACCATGCAACAGGGGCAAAGGTTTGGTCATAATCAATTCCTTCCTCTTGCCTGTAGCCTTAAGAAACAAGCATAGCCTTGTTCCTCAATATGTTGCCTTGAGCATCCAAATTGTTCCTGTAGACCCATTTGGTTCCAATAACTGGGTAGTTATGGGGTCTTGGAACCAAATCCCAAAATCTACATCTCTCAAACTGATTTAGTTTCTCTTGCATTGCAATGATCCAGTGGGGATCTTGCCCAGCTTCATGGATGGTGAGAGGTTCAATTTGAGAGAGAAAACAGGCATGCACCAAGTCTTGGTTGAGTTGATGCCTTATCTGTACACCTGCTGAAATGTCTCCAATCACTTGAGATCTGGGGTGATCTCTAAGTGTGACAAGATCAGTTGGTGGAGTTGGTTGAACAACAGCTTATGTAATTAATTCCTCCTGGGGAATGGTACTAGCTGTTGAGGGAATTTCAGCCACTTCCTCTTGAATTTCTTCTTCACTTTCTTCAGCAACCTGTGGAGTAGGATGGTTTGATACCTCTTGGGTAAGGTTTAGTCCATTCATACACTCACACTGTTGAGGTACCTGCAATAAGCTATTGGTAGAAATCTCTTTCTCCTTATATGATATGTTAGCTTCATCAAAAGATACATGAACAGATTCTTCAATTTTAAGGGTGGATTTATTAAAAACCCTATAGGCCTTACTTACTTGAGAATATCCTAAAAAAATCCCTTCTTTAGCCTTGGCCTCAAACTTTCTAATGTATCTTTTGTTATTAGTGTGAATGTAACAGATACAACCAAAAACTTTAAAGTATATGATTTTAGGTTTCTTCCCTTCAAGTAATTCATAGGGGGTCTTGTTCTTCAGTTTATGTGTAAGACTTCTATTCAGGACATAATTAGCAGTATTTACAGCTTTTGCCCAAAAGGATAGAGGCATGTAAGCATCTGTTAATAATGTACCTGTAGATTCAATGACTGTCTTATTTTTCCTTTCAGCAACCCCATTTTGTTGGGGAGTTCTAGGAGCTGCGAAGCACTGCCTGATACCTTCCTTCTCATAGAACTCATGCATAAGAGGAGACTCAAACTCTGTGCCATGATCACTTCTGATCAATGCAACATGAGTAGAGAACTCAATCTGTATGGTCATGAGAAAATCTTTAAGAACCTTGAATGTATCTGACTTAGCTCTCAGAAAGACTACCCAACTGAATCTAGAGAAGTCATCAACAATCACTAAAGTATAAGACTTTCCTCCTAGGCTTTGTACTGCAATGACTCCAAATAGATCCACATGAAGCAAATACAATATCCTTGGTGAATCACTTTTATTAATGGATTTAAAACTAGTTTTGGTTTGCTTGCCTAACTGACAAGCGCTGCATATGCTTTTCTTCTTGTAGGGGCCAGAAGGCAAGCCTTTAACAAGGTTGTCCTTAGATAACCTAGATATATTCTTAAGGTTTACATGTCCTAGTCTTTTATGTCATAACTCATTTTGATTACTAGTAACATTCAGTAAGCATATATCAGTTGTGGCAGATATAAAATCTACTAAATATATATTGCCTTGTCTAAGTCCAATTAAAACAGTTTTGTTTTTATTATCAATAATAGAACAGGATGTAGAGTTAAAATATACCTGATAACCTTCATCACATAATTAACTTATGGATATAAGGTTATGTTTGAGTCCTCTTACATATGTTACTTTCTTGAAAGTCACTGATCCAATTTTGACTGCTCCATATCCTTCTGATTGACCACTGTTGGAATCTCCAAAAATCACCTTTGGTTCTAGCTTGGGCTTGTAATTGGATAGATTGCCCTTGCTGCCTGTCATGTGTTTGGAGCAAGCACTGTCCTAGTACCATGTCTGACTTACCCTTGGACAGCTCTTCACCTGTACCTGCAAGGAAAAACAAAATCCAATTGTTCTTGACCCAGGTTACCTTGGGTCCTTTGTTTTGTTGAAAAGTAAAGCTGGAAATAACTGATAAAGCAGGTTGAGATTTATAACCTAAAGGGTGGTATCTCCTAGGTGGAATTACCCAATCTGCTACTGAATTAAATGTCTTATTAATTAGCTTAGAGTATTTGTAAGAGAAATGGTTTAGGTTTGGTCTTTCTGTGTTCGACGAATTATTGTAAGTTCGTAAACCAGAGTTCGACGAATAGGGATGAGATCGCCGATCTCTGCTCAGAGAATGACAGTAGTCATTTTCTGCGCCCCAAGTTCGTCGACCTCTGCTCGACGAACCATGCACAGTTCGTCGATCGCAGTTAGACGAATTGTTATATCTGAAGTTTGCGTTCAGCATTCATCGATCTGGGTTCGACGAACTGGCTACATTTTGTCGATCTGAGTTCGACGAATGCTGCTGAACTTTGTTTCTATTTGCTGTTTTCAGATTTCTGTTTCTCTTGTCTATGGGTCTAAGATTGTTTTCTGACATTGGTTTGTCTATTAACTTTTCTTTTCCCTTTCCAGATATAAACTTGATGGTGGTTGAAAGAATATTTTTGTTAACTATGGGGGCTAAGCTTGATGAAGCACCCAAGCCCAGCTTGCCATTTAATCTGGCATTCACTATGCTTGTGATGTCCATCAGCTTGAGGATTCTCCCATTGAGAGATTGCTCAAGTTGCTTGGCCTCACATAATTCAGATTTTAGTTTAATTATTTGCTCATTAGCTAAGGTTAATTGGTCTGTTAGCTTTATGTTTTCTGAATTTACAGATTCAAGATTTCCTAGTCTTTCTCTAAGAATTTTTATTTCCTTTTCTGAGTTGATTAGGTCTAGGCAGATAGATTTGAATTCAGCTTTAAATAAATCAGAACTAAAGTCAAAGCTAGAAATAACCTGATCTGCCTCTAAGTCTGAGGCAGCTTCATCTTCAGAATCTTCTTCTGATCCAGAATTACTCCTGGAGGCATCAATTGCCATTAGACACACCTCCTTGGATCTAGCTTCTTCCTCTTCTTCACTTGAATTAGAGGAAGATGTTTCTTCTTCTGTGTCACTCCAAGTCTTAGAAACAAATCCCTTATCCTTCTTTTTATATTTGCTGGAGGAGGGTCTGCTGCTATGCTTTCTCCTGGAATCCTTTTCTCTGCTCTTGTCCTTCTTCTGGTTTTCTGGTCATTCTGAGATGTAGTGTCCAGGCTTTCTACAACCAAAGCACAAAACCTCCTTGGTTGGTGTCTTGTCATACTTAGGCTTATCATCCTGTCTGGATGATTTCCTTCTGAAGTCCTTCCTTGCCATCTTGTAGAACCTTTTGGCAAAGAGGCTCATGAGCACTTCATTTGAATTTGATGTCTCACTTTCTTCAGATGCTTTGAAGGCTATGATGTGCTCCTTTCTAATTGTAGTTGTTGCCTTATGTTCTACTGCTTCTCTGGATTTTATCAGCTGCTCATAGGACTTCAATTTTCCTAGTAGAGACTCAGTTGAGATCTCATTGAGGCTTCTGGCTTCTTTGATTGGCCAGATTCTGGAATCCCAAGAGCTAGGGAAACACATCAATATCTTGTCATTTACCTCTATCAAGGTGATGTCCTTATCCAGGGTTTTGAGCTCATTGATGATTGTGCTCAACCTATTGTACATTTCTGCCACTAATTCATTCTCATCCTTTTTAAAGTTCTCATACAGAGATATAAGATTGGATCTTCTGTCCTTTCTTTCATCTACAGAGCCAGCTACCATTTGGTTGAGGGAATCCCAAATGGCCTTGGCTGAGGTGCACTCAGCCACCTTCTGTAATATGTCATCTGACATAGCCTGGGCTAAGATATTCATTGCCTTAGCATCAGCCATCTTGGCTTTCTTGTAGGCTTCATTGTTCTCTGGAGGAGGAACTGCAGTCATGTTTGTTGAAGTGCCTGTAGAAGCTGTAGGTGCTGGTGGTACTCCTGTCAAGATAACAGAAAAGATATCCTCATCAATATAATTCATGTATAACCTGATTCTTGCCTTCCAGATGGAAAACTTGTTGTGATTGCACACTGGAGGTCTGATGCTTGCATAATCTTTGTTTTGGGCCATGTTTGTGAAGAGATAAGTCTAATAACAAAAGCAAACAAGCAGATCTAACAAGAGGGATCTTTGTGGTTCAGGTGTTAGCTTGTGCAACCACTATGGTGTGGTATTTTAACCAACCTCGCTTTGATACCAATTGAAAGTGCAGGTTAGATCTGAAATACTCTAGAGGGGGGTGAATAGAGTATTGTGCTTTCTTAAAACTTTTTACAACTTTTGTTGTATTCCAAAGTGAACAGGGAAGCAAACAAAATAAATAAACACAGCAACCTAAACAATCACAGAACAAAACAGCACATCACAGCCAAACAAAAAGAAGGGCAACCAGACGATACAAGAATTTTATAGTGCTTCCCCAACCTGGGTACATCCACTCATCTACCACCCTGGTAGGAATCCACTCAAGTTTTTGATCAAGTGCCTGACACCAATGAGCTTTTGTTCAGGTGCTCAAAAACCAAAACCTCATGTCTTTTGGAAGGAGACTTGCAACCAGAATAATTTTGAAGGGATTTAAAATACTGTACAGGAATTGGAAGTAAAGGAGATGGTGTCTTCTCTGTCAACAATTAGAGAGAAGACTTGTGGATTGATTGTAGCAGATCTTGCTCCCACTGAGATCTTGAATTAATCAGGAAAGCTGGAGCACTGCTTCAGGGTGATAGGTCTTCAAAGACCTAGAATGCCTGGACCAGGATTTGTTTCAGGAACTCCTTTGACAGATTGAATAATTGTTGTCCTTTGAAGTTATCCTGTGAGTTGGAAGAAGAAGACTCTTGATAGAATTTGATTGTTCTTCTTCTTCTTGAAAATATTCTCTGGTCAGGCTGATTGCTGGAGAACTTTTGATTTCACTTGATTGTTCTTCTGTGCAATCTGAGAGCATCTGTCTAAAAAAATGTCTGTATTGCTTGCTGTTCTGTGTTTTTTTATGACTGACTGTGTTGTGTTTTTCTTTTTCTTCTCTATCTCTTTTTGACTGACTGAGAACATTCAAAATTTGAATGAATGAGCAGTAATTGCAGTCGGCCTTGGAAGGAAGCGACAATCAATGATTTCCCCAACTGTCCCATAGAAAAACGATATGTAATCGTCCATAGTCAATGCGCGTTCTAACAATAACATTCCGAGAAGGTCTGACATTAATAACTCCGGATTCATTGCCAAGAAACAGGATGGGAAACCTGAAGAAGACCTAGTCTGGATTCGTCGAGCGGAGAACACAGTTCGTTGAGCTGAATTTGAGAGAGTTCGTCGACCAGACAATCTTCATTAGTCGAACAGACAATCTTCATTAGTCGAACAGACAATCTTCATTATAAGACAGTATTCGTCGAGCTGAGATCCAAATTCGTCGAGCAAAGAACGATTGTGGACTTAGCCAAATATTATGCATCTGCTGATTTCCAGTGTCGACATAACCTAGCGTCGACTGATTGAACTTGGTGTCGACTCAAAACTTCTGGTGTCGACATGAAATCCTGGTGTCGACACAAATCTTCTGGTGTCGACATAAATCTTCTGATATCGACATTGAATTGTCTGGTGTCGACACATGCCCTAAATGTCGACACAAATACTCTGAGTTCAGAAATCATCGAGAGAGTATAGCATTCGTCGACCTGAGAAGCTGAGAACTTGAGGTCCAAGTTCGTCGAGCTTAGAATCCAATTTGTCGACCAAAGCTTGAAGCTGGACTTAGAAAAATCTTGAAGTCGTCCTGAATTTGGCTTGAAGAAGAACCTCAACATTCGTCGAATAGAGAACTCGGATCGTCGAGCTCAGCACTAAGAATTGTATCACGATCGTCGAGCATAGAACTCCTTTCGTCGAGCTGAGTTCGATGAACGTCGAACTCATTTGACTTAGTCTTGAAATCCTCTAAGTCTGAAGTCTCTGATGGTCTTGTTGATAGCTGGTCCATCTGAAATTAAACCTAAGGACTTAGCCTAGACTCTAGGACACAACTTGACCCCGGCTATACACGATGGGTCACATCCTAGGTCAGTGAACCTGGCCCAAATCAACTAGGGATCCAATAGGGTGGAATCATCGGGGGGCGAGTGGAGCTAGAGGGCTCGCACTCACCCCAGGGGAGCTCAGCAAGTGGTAGACGAGTAGGGCCAGCCGGGCCCGTACTCGCCAAGGACCCGGGAGAGGCGGTGAGTACCAACTCCATAGAGCACTCGCTGCCCTAGGTAAGCTGAGGCTTCAAGGGGCCACTCGCCTAGCAATATATGATGTTTTTTTTTACCATTTTTCACACGATGGCCTGTCCATAGCCTTCCAAAACAGCGGAGTTACGTTGTTGTCAGGCCAACCTGGACTGCACATAGCTGGTTAGAACAACAGAGGTTGGCTATTTACAGGTCATCTTCAGAAATCTATAAATAGATCCAGGGGGTACCTCAGAATTCATGCTCACTTGCGCCCCGGTCTTCTTCTGCTTTCTGAGGTATCCTTAGCTCGACATTTGGCTAGGGAGGGGAAGCACTCTAAGATTTTTCGGGTGTGTGGTGAGACTTCATCGCCGAGCCCTTGGGTCAATTCCCTCTTCTTTTTCCTTAGTCATTTGGCTCGCGGGTGAGAAGTAAGTGTGCGATCACCCCTTCCCCAAGGGTGAACTCTACAGAGATCAAATCCTCGGTTTCAACATTTTTGATGCGATGAGCGTGGCAGCGTGGTCAGCAACGAAAATCTTCAGCTAGCTCGATGACTAGAGGATAAGGGCAAGGTTCGGGGGGGGGGGGGGGGGGCAACTCGCCACCCCACCTCCTCCTCTTCCCACTGTCGGCATGTTGGAATAGTTCAGGGAGGAGATGCAGAGTCTCATCATGTTCGTACTTGGCACTCGCGCTAAGTGCTCGACAACAGTAGTCTCCACCCCAGCATTGGTCGAGGACACTCCTAGCAGGCAAGCCAAGAAGGAGGTAGAAAATGGAGGTGAGCACGATCTTCAGGGGAGCATGCCCTTCCATGGCTCGGCATCTATGGGCCAGTCCGCTGAGATGGGGTGGGGGTGGCGCTAGATACGTCAACTCGCCCGGCAGAGGGGGGCAGCCACTTCAGTGAGTTTGTTTCATCAGCACTAGTTCTATAGGGCTTCCAGGAGCTGGAGATTTCCTAATACACCTGGAAGGGGGACCCAACCCAGCACTTCCAGTAGTTTAAGGTCGTGGTCTCAATCCGATAGATGTTAGATGGATTCAAGTGCAGTCACTTTGCCATCACCCTCAAGGAGAAGGCAAGAGAGTGGTTCCACCAGATTCCGTCCAGCTCCATATACTGTTTTGAGGACCTGTGTCGGGGATTCATGTTGAGGTTCACCACTTCAAGAAAGAGGAAGGAGGAGTACGACTCTCTGTTTCGCATCAACCAGGGTATGAACGAGACTCTTGGGGAGCTACTTGGATATGTTCGAGGAGGAGATTCTCCAGGTGCAGGAGATTCCAAGGCACACCAAGATGGTGGCCTTCACCCTCGGGCTTCAATGAGTTCTTTGGAATAGAGCTATAGAGGATGCCTCCAGTGTCCTTTGAAGCACTAATGGAGAGGGTGACAAGGGAGGTCGACATGTAGGCGTTAAACCCGGAGTTTGCCCGTAAGCTGGCCAGGTGGGCCACGGAAGAGGAGAAGGAGCCCAGAGGAGGTAGAGGTCAGGAGGAGAGGAGAGCTGAACCCCGACAGAGGGAATATAAACAGCATCAATAGCCTAGGTGGGGAACCAGGAGCCTAACCATCGGCTAGGTTGGAGGCCAGAGTGGCAGGACCCGGGAGCACAAAGAGGTTTCCAAGGAGGAGACAACCGTTAGGTGGGCCATGGTTTGATTCACCCTCCGGGTTAGAGGCAAGCCCAAATGCCCCCTCTCCGCGATCAAAATCAGGCTATGGCTATAGCCATGGGGGAGAGACATAGACCTGCACTGAGAAGGAGAAGGGAAGTTTGGGTGGAGTTACCCTACTGTGACTTCCATCAAGAGGAGGGGCACTCCACAATCACGTGCCCGGAGTTCCTCGAGATGAGAGGAAATAGGGAACATCAACATCAATAAGGCTATAAGGAAGTACAGATTGAGGAGCTCCTTCCTCGGGCAAAGGAGGATAGGTGTGAAGACCGGGCAGATGTTGGAACTTGGGGAGGGATCAGAGTGATCGATGGGGGGGATTGAGGCTTCCTGGAAGCCGAGCCTCCAAACCATGTACCGAAGGAGCGTTGGCTCCACATCCCAAACCCCACCCCTAGAGGAGAGGATCACCTTCTCTAGAAATGACATGTTGGATCATGAGGATCCCTTTTGCGATGTGCTGGTCATCCATACGCCCATCAAAAACTTCATAATCTACCGAATCCTCATTGACAATGGGATTTTGGTCAACGTCATCTTCAAAAAGGCATTTGATGCGATGAAGGTGGAGGCCAAAAGGGTCCTGGCCTCAGATGGGCCTCTATTCAGATTTTCTGGGGAGCGAAAGAAAGTTGAAGGAGTAGTAGGGCTCCATGCTACTCTGCGGGGCAGTCTTGAAACTGCATGTTTATCATCGTGGATGCCCCCAGTAGCTATAATGCCATTTTCGGACGCCCCCTCATCAGCGCCTTTTGCTGCATCCCCTCGTCCTTCCATTAGTGCCTGAAGTTCAGCGCTAAGGTGATCCGGGTCCGGTTCCGGGGAGACACCAAGATGGCAAGGGAGTGCTACGTCACCACCTTGAATTCCATCTCTTGGCAGGAGTGAGCCAAGGAGATGGAGCGGAGGATGGAGGAGGCGGAGCAGGAGGCCGGTGGAGAGGAGATGGAGATGAAGAGCCTCACCCAGGTAGAGATGGCGGGGGAGACCCAGGAGTTAGCCAATGTTATGGTTGTGGCGGAAGCGGTAGAAGACAAGAAGGTTCTTGTCCCATGGGAGGGGGACGTTGGAGAGTGGGGAGAGCAGTCCCGCTTGGAGGATGCAGAGGAAGTAGTGGAGATGGAGGTTCTCACCCATGGAGGCAGGGTAGAAAAGGTGCGAATCAGCGAGGGGCTGACCCCGGTGGACCAGGAGAGGATGATGATAAGTCATTATTTATAGTTACTTACATATAGATTTTATTTAATAAATAATATTATTTTATTTTTTTATTTAATATTGTTATTAAAATGCTTTGTTTTCCTATTTCAGCTCAATATGGGCTGCTAATAGCAGTTTGGAGCTGACAGAATTGATCAGAAGAAAATCTGGAGAAGAGCCGAATTTTTCACAAGTACACGCCCCTATCATGGGCATGACAGGGGGCGTGACAGTAGTCACGGTTCGTGACCTCCAGGTGCTATTCTGCTGCCATTCCAAGTCAATTAAAGTTACACGCCCCAATGTCAAGGGCAAGATATTGGGCGTGACCATCCTATACATGGTGTTCCTCCAGTAGGATCTCCAGTTTCACAATGCACGCCGGTTTTGGGTTACACGCCCTAGACACAAGCATGGCCTACGGGTCACGGGCGTGCCATGGGTGTGACTCTGACGTTACTTAGTCATCAATCAACAGTTCCATTGTAGAGCGTTCAAGCTTACACGCCCGAGGTCATCGGAGTGACATAGGGGCATGACCGTTCAACATCTGCCAAAGTTATTTCCCACCATTTCGAGTTCCCGCTGTTTCCTGTAATAGACTTGACACGCCCTAGGTCACGGGCATGACCGAGGGGCGTGACCTGCAAAACAATGACTTTTGGTTGTTTTTCTCCAACGTTCCCAGGCTTTCAAGACATCGGTTTCCGAGCCTTAAACGCCCTAGGTAACGGGCGTGACCCAGTGGTGTGACCTTCCAGAAATTTTCCGATAAATTTCATACAAAGCCAGAAGCTTGGAGGCATCTAGGGAGTCATCTAGGATTTATCTAGGAGTAGTTTGTTAGCCAATTTCAGTTCTTTATGTAATTTCAATTTCATTGATTAGTTTTGCTTTGCTTTATTTCAACTCAAGCACTTATTCTATCATGTTCTTGTTCTTCTTTTATTGTAGTTACTTCATCATGTTAAGTAGCTAAACTTTATTTAGCACCTGATCATGATGAACTTAGGAATGAAATAAATGTTCTTTATTTTTCTCAAAATTGTCAAGCTTTCTATTTTTCTCGCTCTCGATTTATCTTTTACTTGTTTTGTGTCAAATTCATAGTTCGCGGATATGTTCTTCGATCCTATATCTGTATCTTAAATAACCGAGAGGTTGCGGATACGAGTAGATCGCTCAAAGATAAAAGGAGTTGCATGCACTCCTCGAGAGAGGATGACATAAATCCGCTAGATTGGAGTCAAATCCAATAGTAGGGTTCATCGCTTAAAGCAATCTTAGGGGTTTCAACTGGCCGAGGGGTCTTAATCGATCAACCTAGGGTTAGTCAAAAGCATGAGCTCGAGAGAGATGCTTTTGTATTCTTGGAACCTCCACAGTCGAAGTAAGTGATTAGGAGCTTGTGCTCTTATCATTTCAAGAAAGTCTATTTTAAACTAAAGGGATTCTAGATTAAGTGTTAATTTGCATTATATAGAAATTTCTCTTTTAGTTTAATTATTCTCAATGATTATTATTAGATAAAATAATATAAATTTGCGTGAGTAGTACTCAACAGGCCCCGAATCTAATTCGACATTTCCTATACTATATTTCGATAGGTATGCTTGCCTATTTGGATTTTAGTTTGGATTTATTTTTAAAACTATAAAATTCTCAAACAAGTTTTTGGCGTCGTTGCCGGGGATTTATTTTGTTGATATTTTGAAAGCGCAAATTTTATTACTTTTATAATTCTTCTTCTCTACCTTAATTCTCTTTTCTTTTTCTTTTTAAATTCATATCTATTAGGTAACGGTTGTTTTTATTTTCTTTCTTAAAAAATGCTATCTCCATTGCCGCTAAGATTGCCGAGCTTACACACAAAGTTAATCTTTTGGAAGCCGCAAAAAATGCCGAAGTTTTTGTTATTATTGTGGTGCTCCACATCGAAGTGAAAATTGTTATTATTATTATTATCAAAAATTTCCTTATCAAAATAATTTTGCAAATATTAATTATTCTCACTTTGATGCTAATTCTTCTTCCTATTTTCTTGAAAATAATTTTCCCAATTTAACTAATATTCATGAAAAGAACACTTTTTCTAATTTGAATAATTGTTCTTTACATTTGGATGCTACTTCTTCTTGTTGGCAAGATCAACCGGAAAAATCCCCGAGTAACGAGAATAATTATTTCGATTTGAATTCTTGTTCTTCTTTTTCCGCACCTCAAATTTAGTCTACTAATTTTGGGGAACTTTTTCATAATTAATTTTCTCCTCCCAGAAATCTAGCTCCAATTAATACTTGTTCTAATAATTCTTCTCCATCTTCGAATATTTCACCTATGGCGGAACATGAATCCTCATGTGCCTCCTTAATGTCTTATTCCGAAGAAGAAGAACAATTATTATTTCAAGAGTTTATTAAAATTATGGGCACTCCGGGTGAAATAGAAGAAGAACATGTTTCTTCTCCTATTTCTCCCGATTTTCCTTCTTATCATGAATTTCCAATTATCACTTATAAATATTTTGGAATTCAGATTCATGAAAAGTTTGTGCCTAATAATTTTATAAAAGAAAATTCAAATAATAACTTTACTTTAGAAAATAAACAACCGGAGCTTGATCTGCTAATTTCGCAAGAGCCTCCTCCTTGCAAAATTGTTTTTAACACTTTTCTTCTTGATTTTTTTTTCAACTAACATTTTGCATAGAGATCTTGAGCTGTTGCAATCAAACATAGTCCCCGAACCATTTGCCGCTCATCTACAAAGATTCAAATCACCTCAGTTATGTATCAGTGATTTGAATCCACATTCTCAAGTCCAACATTCAAAGAAGAAAAATCAAGAAGTAAGCGAAGAAATAGCTGGGCGAGCGTCTTCGGCGTATTCACCCAAGTAGGAATTAATGGAGTTGCCCATACACTTAAATTTTTATTTCCCTTTTTCCTAACCAACACCGTCGAGCTTAAAGACGGTAAAAACAAAAGCGCTCTTAGGAGACACCCCTTGCATATCTTTATTTTATTGCAATTTAAATTTCAATGCATTTTATTTCTTTTTTCTTTCTCCCTCCTACTTGGCTTATAAACATTGGGGACAATGTTTATTTTTAAGTATGGGGGGATTCTCATTTATTGTCTTTATTTAAAAATCGAAAAAAAATGAAAAAAAATTTAAAAATTTTACAAAATTTTGTTTTCTTTTTATTATCAAAAATATGAAAAAATATAGAAAATCGAAAATTAATTTATTGGAAAGGGACGTGTTGGACATTCATCCAAGAAAACCACCTAGTACCTTGCGAACCCGTCACTGGGTAGCCCTCATGAAGTCCAAGAATAACAAAAAAGTATGATTTTATTTTTTTTTTTAAAAAATCAAAACTATAATAAACCCCTACTTAATATTTTGTGATTTTCGGAAAATAATTTTGAGTTACTTTATAAGAATTTTTATAATTTTTGATTTTGTAATTTTTTATTTTATCATTGTTAGTTAGATTTAATTTTTAGGCGACTTAATTTTTGAGAAATTGTTTATGAATTAAATTTGTTTAGAGTAATCTATTTAGCACTTTGTATCTCTAATTCAAATTAGTTTCAATTTTATAGTGCTTAGTTAAATAATTTTTAGATTTCAAATTATAATCACTTATGCTTAAAGATTCTTACGAAATTTTAATTTACTATAGTTGCTCTCTAATTATTTTAATTTAATCTAAATTTTATTTAGTCTTCCCTTGTTTTAAATTTTTCTTGTTAGATTATATGTCATGGGGATAAAAGGATAAAATTCATTATCCCTTGGTACACATATGCAATTTTTAATTTTATTTTGTTAGATCATATATCATATGAATCAAGTATTCCTTGGTACACATATGCAACTCAAACAATTAAATAGGAGTAAGAGGATAAAATTCATTACTCCTGATCAATTTTGTTATTTAAAGAGAGAGAAAAATTTGTTCATATGTCATGGAAAATGAGATAATAAAATACATCATTTTCTGTGTAAGCATATGTGAATATCAAAAAGAAAAAAAATTTGTGGGTGAGAGGATAAAATTCATCACCCCCAATCCAAACATCTTCAATTACTTTTTTTCAAACCAAATAGCCAATATAATTGCTTTAGAATTAAATTAAAATTCTAATAGAGCATAAGTAGTAGTTTAAATTTTCTTTTAAGTTTCTTTTTAGATAAAAAAGTGTTAATAATTTTAAATCTAAATTTGTTTGCTAACTACTCAGTTTTGAAGTCTAATTAATTTATATGAGAAAATTTTTCTAAATATATTTGGCTCTTCGCATTTTAATTTCATATTTTTGGACTTAATTTTAAATCACTAAATTTTACTTTTAAATTTCTTTTGATTTAATAAATTTTTAATTTAATTAAAACATTACATTAATTTCTTATAAGTACTTCTCATAATTTTGCTCTCGAATAGCAAAAGATTAAGTATGTGGTTTTTGATAAGTAATTATTTATAGTTACTTACATATAGATTTTATTTAAGAAATAATAATATTTTATTGAGTTTATTTAATATTGTTATTAAAATTCTTTGTTATCTTATTTCAGGTCAATATGAGATGCTAATAGCAACTTGGAGCTGACAGAATTCATCAGGAGTAAATCTGGAGAAAAGATGAATTTTTCCCTAGTACACGCCCTTGTCACAGGCGTGACCGGGGGGCATGACCATAGTCGCAGGATGTGACCTCCAGGTGCTGTTCCACCTCCATTCCACGTCAATTAAAGTTACACGCCCAAATGTCACGGGCGTGACATTGGGCGTGACCATACTATATGGGGCTAG
This sequence comes from Platanthera guangdongensis, assembly GCA_039583875.1. Lineage (NCBI taxonomy): Eukaryota > Viridiplantae > Streptophyta > Magnoliopsida > Asparagales > Orchidaceae > Platanthera > Platanthera guangdongensis. The sequence goes on along the minus strand of CM077164.1, from coordinate 90,526,891 downwards.
GGCGATATCAAGTCGAGTTCGAGCTATTTTGGGTCGGCTCGAAATCGAAATTTTCGACTCGAACTCGGCTCGAAATCGACTCGAAATCGAAATTGATTTCTAGTCCAGTCGGCTTGACTCGAAATGACTCGATTCCGAGTCAGCTCAAAGTCGAATCGAGTCAGCTCGAAATCGAATCAGATCGGCTTAAAATCGAATCATGTGCATTTTTTTGTTCTATTCCTAGTTAACTCAAAATTAAATTGAGCAACTTATAAATTTAGCAAATGAAACATTTAAAGCCTTCATTATTTTTATTTAACTTTAAATTTTGTTATTTTTAATCTTAAAATAAGAATATATTAATAAATACATAATTTTTTAAATTAATTCGAGTTGATTCGAATCATATTTCGAGCGATTCAGGGTTGGCTCGAAATCAACTCAAAATATGATTTGAGTAAAATTGAATCGACTCAAATTGAGTCGAATCAATTTTAAACGATTCTGATTCGGCAAAATTTTCAAACGATTTTCGAGCGAATTTTGAGTTTCGAATAATAGGCTCAGCCGTACATGGGGCGTGCTGTCAGCACGAGTTCTAGTTTCACAACGCATGCCGGTTATGGGTTATATTCCCTGGATACGGCTGTGGCCTACTGGTCACGGGCGTGCCATGGGTGTGACTCCTGAGCATTACTCAATCATCAATCAACAGTTTCGTTGCAAAGCGTTTAATCTTATACGCCCAAGGTCACGAGCGTGACCTAGGGGCGTGACCCTTCAGCAACTGCCACAGTTATTTCCCGCCGCTTCGAGTTCTCGCCGTTTCCTAAAACAGACTTGATTGGCTTCAAGATGAGGACCCAAACGCGCATATTTCTGACTTTTTAGAAATATGTGATACTTTTAAAATTAACGGGGTTTCTGATGATCCCATTCAGCTAAGTCTTTTTCCTTTTTCTTTGCACACCAAAGCTAAGCAGTGGTTGGGTTCTCTACCAAGATGCTCCATCACTACTTGGGCTGAGATGACGGAAAAATTTCTCATGAAATATTTTTCGCCCGCTAAAATGGCCAAGTTGTGCAACGATATTACCTATTTCTCCCAAATTGATACTTAAAAGTTATATGATACTTGGGAGCGATTTAAGTAATTGTTTCGCCATTGTCTGCATCATGCAATCCCCAATTAGTTGCAAGTACAAATCTTCTATAATGGGCTAAATCAACAAACGAGGAAACATATTGATGTCGCTGCCGTTGGAATGTTAAACAACAAAACACTGGTGGCTTCCCATGAACTTATAGAAGTTATGGCCATGAATACGTATTAGTGGAGTACACCATGGTCTCGTCCACCTAAATCGCCCGTGATGTACGAAATCGATACGGTTTCAAGTTTATCTCTCCAGGTTGAGAAACTACAAAAACAAATAGACGAGATGTCTGCTTCCTCGTCTACACCTATATGTGAACCCCAATATTGGGAACCTTCCACCATTGCCGAACATGTGGATTACATGGGAAATCCGAATCGGCCACTTTATAATTAGGGTAATAATTTTGGTAATACTCCTCACCCGGGTTTATGGAATCACACCAACTTCTCTTGGAGTAATCTTGGGAATATGGCTTTCCGTCCAAACACAATTCCACCCGGTTAATTTCCACCACAAGATCACCAACCTCCCGCTCTCGAGGAGGCATTCCACAAATATATGGCTACCAATGATGCCAATATCCAGAATCTTACCAAATCTATCCGTAATATGGAGAATCAAATTGGGCAAATAGTAAAGATGCTCTCCGATCGACAACAATGGGCATTACCGGGCAATACGGAGCCCAAACCAAAGTAGCAAGAGAAGGCTATCAAGCTACGGAGCGGGAAGGAGGTACATACTTCTTCAAATTCGGTTGAACAAGAGGTAACAATTTCTACATCCCCTCCGCCTCCTAAGACTTTTAATGAAAATAAAATTAAAGAATATCAATCGCCTCTTCCATATCCGTCTAAATTAAAAAAGGACCGGGCGGATGATAATTACGGTAAATTTTTAGAATTATTTAAGCAAATCCATATAAATTTACCGTTTTATGAAGCCAAAGCGCAAATGCCGAAGTACGTAAATACGTCAAGGATCTTCTAACAAATAAAAAAAACTTGAGGATATTTCCATGGTTCAATTTAACGCGGAATGTTCGGCGGTTTGGCTTAATAAATTTCCTAAGAAACTAACTGATCAGGGTAGTTTCTCTATTCCTTGTATATTTGGTGATTTATTGGTGAAACATGCATTGGCCGATTTAGGCGCCTCGATTAATTTAATTCCTTATCCGTTATTTAAAAAATTTGGATTAGGAGAGCCTAATCCAACACGATGAGCATCCAATTGGCGGATCAGTCTATTAAATACACTATGGGTATTGCTGAGGATGTGCTTGTCAAATTTGACAAATTTAACTTTCGGGTAGATTTTGTCATCCTTGACATAGAAGAAGACATCGAGGTTCCACTTATTCTCGATCGCCCTTTTCTCGCCACCTCACACGTCATTATAGATGTTAGTAACAGTAAACTTCTCCTTATAGTCGGAGATAAAAGAGTTACCTTTACTATCAAATCATCTATGAAAAATACGCTTGCTAATGACAACTCAAGTTTCTTTTTGGAGTCTTCTCCCGTTGAAGACTCCATTTTATTTTCTGAAAATATTTATTCACCTATTGATCATGAAGAAATTTTTGAAACTTTAGATCTCATTTCTTATGAAAATAGTGATATTCAATCGGTCATACACGAGCCTATTTTCGAAATTCTAGAACAAGGAACTGACCGATTAAAAACCTGTTATGATGAACCTCCAACCTTAGAACTAAAACAATTGCCAAATCATTTAGAATAGTTATTGCTAGTAGAGTGTTCAAAACTTCCCGTTATTGTGTCGGTGTACTTATCCGATGAAGAAAAATTAAAATTATTAAATGTTTTAAAACGTCATCGTCGCGCGATTGCGTGGAAAATTACGGACCTAAAAGGGATTAACCCTTCCTTTTGTAGGGACAAAAATTTATTAGAAGAAAATTCTCATAAAACTATTCAATCCCAATGCTGACTAAATCCTAATATGAAGGAGGTAGTTAAGGCGGAGGTTATTAAATTATTAGACGCGGGCATCATCTATCCGATTTCGGATAGCACTTGGATTAGTCCTGTCCAAGTGGTGACAAAGAAAGGAGTATTAAAGGTAGTGACAAATCATAAAAATGAATTAATCCCTACTAGAAACGTTACTGGATGGAGGGTATGCATCAACTTCCACAAATTAAATGATGCAACCCAAAAGGATCATTTTCCTTTACCGTTAATTGACCAAATCCCTGAACAGCAATCCGGTCATGCTTTTTATTGTTTTCTTGATGGTCTCTCGGGATATTTCCAAATCCCAATGGCGCCCGAGGACCAAGAGAAAACAATCTTCACTTGTTCGTTCTGCACCTTCGCCTATCGAAGGATGCCTTTTGGTTTATGCAATTCGCTGACTACCTTTCACAGATGTATGCTAGAGAATATTTACAAGCTAGTGGACGATATAATGTAAGTCTTCATGGATGACTTCTCCGTCTTTGGAGATTCGTTCTATTTATGTTTAGAAAACCTCTGTCATGTGCTCCAAAGATGTGAGGACACTAATTTAGTGTTAAAGTGGGAGAAGTGCCATTTCTTGGTATGGGAAGGTTCAGTTTTAGGCCATAAAATCTCTAGCATGGGCATAGAGGTAGATAATGCCAAAATAGAAACAATAGAAAAACTACCACCCCTTCAAACGTTAAGCATGTTCGTAGTTATCTTGGGCACGCCAGTTTCTATCGCCGGTTTATTAAAGACTTTTCAAAAATAAGCCAGCCCCTCACTCACCTTTTAGAAAAACATGCACCCTTTATTTCTGATGAAAAATATTTGCCCACTTTTTCTACTATAAAAGATAAATTAATAAACGCACCTCTCGTGATAGCTTCCAATTGGGATCTACCTTTTGAAATCATGTGTGATGCTATTAGTTTTCTTGTTGGTGTGGTCTTAGGACAACACATCAATAAAAATTTTCATCCTATCTATTATGTGAGCAAAACACTAACCAATGCACAAGAAAATTACACAAACACCAAGAAAAAACTTCTTGCCGTTATTTTTGCTTTTGATAAATTTCGTTCTTATCTTACTTTATCCAAAGTCATTGTTTTTACCGATCATTTGGCCTTGCGTTATCTACTAACCAAAACAGATGCAAAGCCTAGATTGATTAAGTGGATATTGCTTCTTCAAGAATTTTACTTGGAGATCCGGGACAAAAGAGGAGAGGAGAATCTGGCGGCGGATCATCTTTCTCGGTTGGAGAACGCCAACTTGGAGGAACTTATCGAAGAGGACATCGATGATGCATTTCCCGAGTAGTGCCTCCTAGCTTTATATAAAGTAATGACTCTCCCCACCCATTGGTTCGCTGATTTTGCAAACTTCCTTGCTGCAAGATTTCTCCCAAATGGTTTTTCTTTTCAAGAAAATAAGAAATTCTTTTCTGATTTGAAAAACTATTTTTTGGAGTATCTGTTTCTTTTTCTAGTTTGCGGGGACCAAGTAGTGCGGAAGTGTGTTTCTCATGAGGAGGGCGCCCAAATATTGAAACATTGCCACGAGGGACCGGCCGGCGGGCACTATAAAGCAAATCGGACGGCGCGGAAAGTACTTGAGGCGGGCTTCTATTGGCCGTGCATCTTCCAAGATGCTCATGCTCATGTAAGTCGTTGTGAATAATGACAACGCTCAGATAATATTTTTAGGCTCAATGAAATGCCTTTAAATTCATTTTGAGAAATTGAGGTTTTTGATTTATGGGGAATCGACTTTGTCGGCCCGCTACCAACTTCCTTTCGAAATCATTATATTTTGGTAGCGGTTGACTACGTGTCACAGTGGGCGGAAGCCCGAGCCCTTCCCACCAATGATGCCCAAGTCGTGACCCGATTTCTCAAAAAACTCTTTTCACGATTTGGAACGCCGCGCGCGATAGTGAGTGATAGGGGAACTCAATTTTGTAATGCACAATTTGCCAAAGTTTTATCTAAATATGGCTTTACACATAGGTTGGTCACTCCCTATCAACCTCAAACTAGTGGCCAAGTAGAAGTAGTAAACCGTGAGATTAAACTAATATTAGAAAAAACGGTTTCTACTAATAGATAGGATTGGTCTGTTAAGCTTGATGATGCAATCTGGGCTTATCAGACTGCATAGAAGACTGCTATCGGTTGTATGTCGTACCGATTGGTCTATAGGAAAGCATGCCACTTACCGGTTAAGCTTGAGCACCGCGCCTTTTGTGCTCTTAAATTTTAAAATCTAGATGAAAATTTGTCATCCGAGCTGCGGAAATTCCAGATTAATGAGCTAGATGAGTGGCGCTCCTACGCCTTCGAAAGTAATAAACTTTATAAGTAGCACACAAAATTTTATGATGATAAAAAAATTAAGCACCCAAAAGAATTTAAACCGGGAGACCAACTTCTCCTCTATAATTTACGCCTACGTCTTTTTCCGGGAAAACTCAAGTCTCGTTGGTCCGGACCTTTTATTGAAAAAGAAGTGTGGACATACTGGACAGTCCTTATCTCTCACACGAAAAAAGGCAAATTAAAAGTGAACGGGCGCTGGCTGAAAGTATTTTTCTCCGTTGATATTACTATTGAACACCGGGAGGAAATTAACTTCCCGAACCTATAAATTAGTGCCACACTTTGGTCGAGCTCAACCACCTAAACAAAGTTCTTGTGCGACTCTCCTCGCGGTTATCCTTTCTTTTTATTTTCATTTTCTATTTGAGTTTTTGCAGGTTTGTAGGTCCATTGATGCGTGACGATCGGTCGGGTTTGAACGTCAAGTTCAAGTGATTCCTTCATGTCGGTAATTTTATTTAGTTTATTTCATTTCTGTCAAAAAATATAAAAAAAATATGAAAAAACAAAATAAACAAAAACAAAGAAACAAAAAAAAATTATGTTCGTACACGCCCATGTCATGGTTGTGATCTATTGGTTACGGGTATGACAAAGCCGTGTTTTGTTCGTCTTGTGAAACCTGAGATACGTTTCATCGAGCGCAGTTTTTTCTGTTTGTCTTTCGTTTTTGTCACGGCTGTGACCTATGGGTCACAGGCGCGACAGATACCGAGACTATTTTCGTCGAACGCAGTTTGTCTAGGTCGACTTCCGTTAATGTCATGGGCACGACCTTTATTGGTCACGGGCATGACAAGCACGGAATCCTGTTCGATGAAATATTTTAGAAAAAAGCGGAAATCTTCTATTTTTCAAGTCATGCCCGTGACATTCTATGTCACGCCCGTGACACAGGAAAGTCACGCTCGTGACTTTCCCGAGAAACTCTATACCAAAAAAACAAAACTTTTTATCGTATTATGTTACACGCCCCAGGGTCACGGGCGTGACCCTGGGCCGTGTCCAACGAATCTGAAGCAATGACTCGGTCAATACCTCGGAGGATTCCTTCAGGCCCGCAGTTTTTATGTGACACGCCCAAGAGTGATCGGTGTGTCTCTGGGGTGTGACAAGCAAATCCAAAGCAAGGTGCCTCAGATTCCCTTTTTTTTATTTTTTTTTAAAGTACACGCCCCCTGTCACGGGCGTGACAGGTGGCATGATGGACCCGAGAAATCCTATAAATAGGATTTCTCCCACTTTGTTTCCCTCGCACAATCCAGCCCTCCTTATTCCGTTAGCCAACCCGAAAACCTATTTTCTTTCCTCCTTGCATAATGCCTCGTCAGTACCCTCGTTCCACTGCTTCCTCCTCCGAGCACGCTGCGGATCTCGCTGCGGCGGAAGCCATGCCCCTTTTTGAAAACTCCACCCAGCAGCAGCGTAGTGATCGCCTACGTGCCAAACCCTTTGGCGTATTGTAGATCTTGGATTGGCCGATCCTATTGACTCTTAGAGCAGCAGATTTGGTCAGGGAATTTCTATCCACCCTTGTATGGAGTTCCCTCTTCTCCATTTCAGAACACGCTTTTCTTGAGCTCACTGTCGAATTCTTGGCATCCTTTGAGTTCCGTTGGGCGGTGAATGATGATTTCATCGTCTTTCTCAAGGGTGGGGTGATGCATCAGCTCACCATCCGCCAGCTCAATGTCACCCAGTGTTTTTACTCGAAGGTCTTTTCCCATTCTACAGCATATCTCGATCTCCTTACTGATTTCCCTCCAGATTTCAACCTTCTCACCTTTTGGGAAGAACTCAGTAATGACAATGCACCCTACACCCTAAAGATATAAAAAGGTAGCCAGCTCATTTCCCCCATTTTTCTCATTCTACACAACCTCCTCACCTTTACTATTTCTGGTCATGGGGTGGTGACTCGGGCAGGTTTTATATATTTATATAGTATGTTTTACCGGGTACAACTCTACCTTGGTTATATCCTCGCAATTTTCTTTCGTCACCAGGCTGAAAATGCTAGGTTGGGAGCGGTGCACGGCGGGAACTTCATCACTTATCTCGCTAAGCAGACCGGTCTTTGTGATACTCTTTTGCGACTGAATAGCATTCAGACGCCGCAAGTCATTCAATTCCATACCCTCCAGGCCCTTGGCCTTGCACGGCGACATGATGGCAAGTTTGAGGCTATTCCACCAGCGGTCGGTGGCGGGGATCTTGATCTTGATTTCGGTGCCGGTGCCTGCAGTGCTCCTCACTCTCCCCAGATTCCACCACCACCTCTGCACTCTACCCCAGTGCCCGGTCCTTAAAACTATTGGGACCATAAATTTTGGTTGATTCACACTCGCCTAGACCAGATGCAAACTAATTTTGACGGTCATTTTACTCGTTTTGATGAACGTTGTGCCGCGCTGGAGCAGAGTCACGCTACTTCCATGGCGCATATTACACGTGAGTTCACGGATCTGCGAACTCATTATCCGCCACGGGGAGGTGCTAGCGATGAGGAGTACTTCTTTTCTTTGTGGTTGTAGTCGGTCAAATATTTCTGTATATTTTCTTTTCAGTTTCTATGTATCTTATGTTTTTTTATTAAAAAAATATCAAAATTATGTTTTGCTTCAGTCATGTCTTACGGTACACCTTGGTGCTGATTTGTCCTATTCATGGAATTCTCATTTTCTTTTCTTTACTTATTTTTTCCATTGGGGACAATGTATTGTTTAAGCACGGGGGGGGGGGGGGGGGGGGTATTTCTCAAGCAAAACATAAAACATAAAAAATCATAAAATTTTTTAAAAAAATCATAAATTTTTTCAAATTTAAATTTTTATTTGTACTTATTCTTCACAAATATATCAAAATTTTCAAGTAAAGATATAGAAAATCGAAATTAAATTTCTTAGAAAGAGACGTTTGGGAAATCACCCCATCTTACCTCCTAGTACCGGTGAGAACCCTTCACAGGGTATACCATAGGAAGTCTAACAAGTAACAAAAAAATTAGGGTTAATTTTAAATTAGAGAAATCTTTATTTCTATATTTATTCGCATGCGAAATCCATAATATTCAACTTTTACATAGTGTTTAGAAGATTTTGATGCTTTAATTGAATTTTGAATTTTGTAGTAGAATTGTTGGTCATGCTGTGTTTCTAGTTAAATTCACATGTAAGTAGAATATAAGGAGAATTAAAAATTCATCATACAATTAGAGCTTTTGTCTCTCTAAATACCTAGTAAAAATTTATTTTACTTTTACTTTGAAACCGATAAAATCTAAAAATAATTTAGGAGAGTGTGTAGAAGTTTACTAGAGCGATATTTCGCGGATCAAGAAAGAGGTATTCTTTCTCGGTGTCTAGAACCTGCCCTCTAGCTATTCTCAAGACTTTGCATAGGTTAAACTCATTAGCGTAAATATGATTTAGGCACTTCTTTTGGCAAGTTTGAGCCTTTGCACCCGTACCTAAATGTTTTATCTTTGATAAGCCAATTTGAGCCTATACCCTATCTTTTGTTTTAGCTCCACCAAACACTTTACCAAAGCCTAAAAATCATCCTAATTAAACACCTAAGACCGAGCTTGAAGATATATATACAAAAATGCTTTATGAGTGATTAGGAGACATTTTACTTTGGTGGCTAACTGAGAAAAAAGTGTTGATTTATTTTTCCTTCCTCATCAAAAAAAATATAGATAAAAAAAAATAAATATGAAAATAAATAGAGGAAGTAGAAAAATTTTCAACATGTTAAGGAAAAGAAACAAAGAGATTTAGGACTTGGCGGCATTCTTTAAGTCATGACAATTTACTTTGTGCAAGCTCTCTTTAGGTCTTTGTGTGTCTATCCATCATTTTTACCATTGATTTTCCTCACCAAAAACCTTAGCCTATGTTTCAGCCTAGTTAAAGTTCCATTGATTTGTGCATTTAAGTTAAACTAGTGTCATGGCGAGAGTGTGAAAGGGCAAGACTATGACCATCGACATTAATAGATTTCATTAGAGGGTATCTTGATCTTCGATTTGTGCAATGTTATATTTGTAAGCACGATACTTTCTTCCTAAAAATGATTTTAAGATTTACCGTGTTTTCAATTTCGAAGTAAAAATAATAAGAGAAAACACATTATAGAAAAGTAAAAATTAATTTGTATGTTGAGTAGGTTTTTCTACTAAAATAGCCACCCATATAGGCATATGACTTCACATTTTACTCCTTAGGATCAATTTTCTTTTCTAGTGTTAAAAATTTTCTACCCCCTTTGAAAAGTTGTTTGCTCGGGACGAGCAAACAAGGAAGTATGGGGGTATTCAAGATGACTTTGGTACCGTATTTTGCTTGATACTTACTCGTTTGCCCATCAAATTGCCTGTCATGCAGGTGACCCGAGTTCGATCCACGACAACAACGCCAAAAACTTGATAAATAATTTTAATAGTTTTAAAAATAAATCTGAACTATAATCCCAAAATAGGCAAGCATACCTATCGAAATATAGTATAGGAAATGTTATATTTAGACTCGGGGACCATTGAGTACTTATAATCACAAGGAAGAACTATTATTTTATCGTATTTTAGTAGGTGTTGCGATTTCAGAAAAGAAAATGTTAAATTACTAAGGGAAAATTCGATGATGGGAAAGCTAGCACTTGATTTAGAATCCGCTTCGATTAAAATAAACCTTCATGAACATAAAAAAACGAAGACTCTTAAATTACTCACTTGACCGTGGAGGTTCCTAAAGTACAAAAGCATCTCTCCCGTGCTCATGCTTTTGACTAACCTTAAGTTTATCGATTAAGATCTTTTGGTCAGTCGAAACCCCTAAGCTTGTTTTAGGCGGTGAACCCCGCTATTGGATTTGACTCTAATCCGAAAGATCCATAACATCCTCTCTCGAGGAGTGCAAGCGTCTCCTTTTATCTTTGAGTGATCTACTCGTATCCGCAACCTCTCGGTCATTTAGGATATTATTCTTAAAGCGAAGAACATATCTGCGAAATATAAATTCGATGCGATAAAAATCAAAGATAAATCATTTGTGAGTAAAGTAAAGAATTGACAATTTTGATAAAGTTGAAAAGCTTATTTTATTCCAAGGTTCATCATAATCAAGCACTAAAAGAAGTTTAGCTACTTGTCATGATGGGAGAATTACAAAATAGGCAGGAGAGAGAGATGATTAAAAAAGCTCTTGAAATAAAAGTTACACTATGAACTGGAAATGAAAAGAAAATCAAGAAATAAAGCATAAAAATATAGAATTCTAACTACCAAAATCTCCTCCTCAGCTTCTTGAATTATCTGGAATATATTGGCAAGTTTGCTGGATGGTCACCCCTCTAGGTTACGCCTGTGACCTAGGATGTGTAAGGTTCAGAACCGTCATCTTCAAGCCCATGGAACGTTGGAGCGAAACCGCCAAAATTCGTTAAGTTGTAGGTCACGCCCGTGACCTAGGGCGTGTCTGGTCAGTTGTTGGAAACAGAGGGAAGCAGAAATGGCAGGAGTAACTCTGGCTGTTGCTAGAAGGTTCACACCCCTGGTCACGCCAATAACCTCGGGCGTGTAAGGCACAAACCATCAAGATCTGAAACTGCTTCATCAAATGTGGTATGCTTGGATGTCACGCAGAGTAGTCACACCTGTGATCAATAGGACACGACCGTGACTGGGGCATGTATCTTTAATTCGGCCTGGAGTCAAGGCCTGGAACATCATCTGCATGTCATGACTGCTCATTGATGCTAAAGATCACGACAGTGAACCGGTCGCACAAGTAATATAAAATGGGGGTTTTCCCAAGTATCGATCTCTCAAGGAACACATTAAGGTGGAGTTAATTTCGAGGAGGACTTGAGATTGAAGTCCTCAGGTCGGAGCTAACTAAGGGGGGTTTTGATGTTTGCGAAAACAGAAAATAAAAGGCTAACAACTACTCCTATGTAACGTCGCTATGCGATGCTTCGCCAGGCGGGATGGAAGACTAGTCGGGCCGCTATGCACCAAATCATGGGGCGGATGGAGGAGAAGGCTAGCAGTTGAGGTGGTTAGAATAGCAGAATGAGGGTCTTGAGCACCTCTTCGCAACGCACGCCACTAGCAATTGCTTGTGCGGCAAGGGTGGATGGAATATGGGCGCACCTCAAGTAAATATAACGAAAATATACAATCACATAGACATGATTACACATAAACGTATATTACACTAAGCATAGCTTCATCAAATACAAAGAGTTCAACTAAACTATCAACAATAAGAGAAGAAAAGTGTGTGAAATCGACCGAATCCGAAGCCTTGCTGAGTATTCACGGTTGGAATCGTCGGGTTGTTAATCAGCGTCCAAGTTCGGTCCGCAACTGCGTTCGGGGTAGAGAAGGGCTGTCACCACCTTCCAATGGCCCGTCTTCTTCGTGTCACAATCCGGTGGAGGATGGCACAACTTCCCCTAGCTTGATGGAGAAAGCTAGGCCAAGCCCTTGTTGAAACTCAAGGATGAAGGAGGAGGCCGAGAGGAAGCTACGGCTTGGATTTGGCGGTGAAATTTTGCCCGGAGCATCTCCCTAGTGTGGAGATTGAAGGAGGACGGTGGAATCCCTCCTTAGAGACGAAAACGATGGAGGAAAAATGAGCGATCCCGAATTAGGTCGGAACCTGCGAATTTATAGATTGCAGAAATTATAATGCACACGACCAGTGGCGCACGACCAGTGGTAGTGAGCACTATGTCCAGTGGTAGTGCGTTTGCCCCAGGAAGATTTTGGAAAAATATGGAATCAATGCACACGATCAGTGGCGCACGACCAGTGGTCGTGCGCACTGTGCCCAGTGATAGTGCACATACCCTAGGCAGATTCTGGAAAATGAAGAGTAGGGCACACAATTAGGGGCGCACGACCAGTGGTCGTGCGCATTAGATCCCATGATCGTGCGCAGTATTCCTGTTTCACAACCATCCCGGAACACGCACACGACCCATGTACCGAAAGGAAAAACCAATCACTGATATGTGCAGATATTCCAGGCAATCACAAAAAGGAGTACAGACTATAAAAATAACAAAATACACAACCACAGGCATAAATGTGCACTTCCTATGGAAATATAGGCAAGATGAAATATAAATGATAATGAACTAAAAGTGAAGTGCAAGCGACGAAAAACAAGCCCAGATGAGTCCGAAAATAGGTATATAAAGTGGACTAATCACACCCCCAGACTTAACTATTTGCGCGTCACGAGCAAACAAAATCTAAGCAGATAGGGAAAAATACTAGTTAACAAAGAAATAACGATACGAAGTACCATGCGAAGTCGCATGCTCGAGCGCGTAAAAATATAATAGAAGAAATTTCTAAGTATACAAAATAGTTTATACTTTTCACAATGCATATCAACATTTTATTATTACTCAAAAATAGAATCACGGTGAATCATCCGGTCATGCGTAGGAAGAAAGTAGACTAATCGCTAGGCGAGCATTGCCAAAGATCAGGGCTCGGGATAACCTCCAAAGGAATCCACCAATGTTGGTGACCATATGCTTGCCCTTTCGCATTCTCTCCATGGCACTGGTTTGGTTCACACACGAATCAGTAGGACTTGAGGTGAAGAGATGGGGCTTCGGTTTTGGTGAGGTAAACAATGATAAATAAGAATGGCTAAGCACCAAACCCAAATGAGCTAGTATAAAATGAATCCATCAGCTAACCAAAATATATACGGGTACACCACACCCCCAAACTTAACTTTTAACATATGGGTGTGTGCACCGCCTACCCCAAATATAATCACATTTCCAAAAAGATTGTCAATTTAAACTTTTTCTTTTCACTTTTTTTTTGTTTTCTTTACGAATATTTTTTTTTTCATTTTATTTTCACAATTTAGCAGATATAAACTTGGGAGCACTTCCACATTTTCACAAATAACAACACCACATCACATCCCAACATTAAAATGTAAAACTCTGAAGCTCAACTTGGGTGTGCGACTAGGATTGGATATGATGCTTTGGTGAAATCATGGTGGAGCTGAATGAAAAGGAGGGGTAGGCACAACGGGGCTAGCGAGGACACGACGTTAGGAATGGTACAAATCTCAACCAGGCCAAAATGATGGCCTACATCACACTCATGCGAGTGAACTAACCTATACCCATGCTTCAAGAATATCTTGGGGAAAGTTCTTAGCCAATAAGAAAGACTATACATCCTCCTGACTCGAGCAATAGAAAACTAACGGCCGTCTACACACATCCCTAAGCTACCATTGGATTTACACCAGATTCACCAACTTTTGAGTAGAATAAAAAGTATTTACGCAATTAGAAAAATATAAAACTAAAAGCATACAGAAAAATTAAATCTACTCCAATTTCTACATGAGACGAGAGCAGTTGACTAGGAGCACAGCAAGGTCAACATTTTACTCAGTCTCACAATCCTATGTCAGCACCATAATTTTCCCAAATCTAACGAAGAAATGAGTTTAACTCGCGGCACACTAACAGCTAAGCACGCGCTCATGTGGGTGCAGTGGTGTGTGATGCAACGAACTAATCAAAATAAAATTATAAAAGCTTCTAGTATGCACATGAAATGTGCACGTTCAAAAGGTAACAACACTGGCTCTCCCCCAGACTTAAACTAAGCAATACAACAGATGATATAGAAATTAAAATCATAAGGAGCTAAGGGAAGAGGTTACCCAATGCTCAGCCAGTGAGCATACCAGAAGACACATGGAAACCTGAAGCAGGCCCGCCATACGAAGAATCACAAACCCACCAATACAAATTTGTCATGAATACCTACAGGGGTGAGCTCCGCAAAAATAAAACAAAATATACAAAAAGAAATATTAAAACTAAAATAGACAAGAAAAATAAAATGCAGAAAATGAAAGATAAGTACTGGGATTATTGTCATCCCAGCACGACTTATTCAGCCACGAAAAGGTTCTAGCTAATGGGCCTATGAAAAGAAAAATGCACAGGTAACTGTTCCAATATCCATTTCGGTAACGGGTACCAATATGGCGATAGAACAGTTACCCCTCTACCTAAATAGTAATACCTGCCCAACACAAGTAGAGGAAATAGGAAGTAGGATGAGGAGGAGGCCTGGTCCTCACTCATCTCACCATAAAACAAATCCTTGCCTAGCAAGGTTTCGTCCACCACAAGTTCGCTAGGGGCGAAGGTGACGGCAGGGGCTTCCACTGTGAAGGAGGTAGGAACCTCCTCAAACAAGAGGATGCACTCGTCGACAGCCTGAGCGCAAGGCTCAACGTCAACCAAACTTACCTGTGAAGATTCAACCTGCACAGGCTCAGATAAAGAAGAGGGATCAAGAAATAAAGGAGAAGAAGAACTAAAATAATAAGAAATAGGGGGAGTGGTCCCGGTCTCACTCCCAGTAGGATCCAAGCAGATATCACTTTCGGTGTCATATGAGTCGTATCGGGGAGAATTCGAGAACTCGAGGTCCACGGTGGCAAGAGAAACGACCTCGTCTAATAAAGAGGTGCAAACCTCCACATAAGAAAGAGGGTATTCCTTATCCCACTGCAGTGCTCCATAGTGTTCCGAAGATCCACATTCTCCGTCGGAGATAGTGGAGTCATCATCCCACTTCGGTGCAACCTCGGGCACCGAATCATCCATGATCACAGTATCATCAGTCGACTCACTAAAAGTAGGGATAGATAATTCTTGCAAAGAAGGCGGAGGAACAACAACATCAGAGAAAATATGTGTGGGTTCCTCCGATGGTGAAGCAACAAGAGGGGAAGAGGGCATGGGGAGAGACAGTGCCACAATGTCGTCACACCGATCAGCAGAACGTCTGATGGGTATATCCGCAGCAGTCTCCCATAGACAAGGTGGTGCTGTGGACATATCATCAGAATCAGAAGGGGTAGCCGATGTAACATCCCATTTCCAACTAGACCCCTAAGAGTGGTTTTGGCCATGACTAGGTCATGACAAAACCCTAGGAAGCCAGAAATGAGCCAAGAGATAGGGGACAAAATGTGGAAGATCATCATGGTCTGCAAATAGTAGAACTCTGAACAATGGTTTAGGATGACCATGGGCTACACCTTAACCCCAAGACTCTACCACAACACCCCTAATACCTTGGGAGGCCCATTAGAGCCATAAGGACCCATTAGGGTCAACCAAAGAGGCTCAGTTGACCAAGGTCAACCCTAGCCCTAAATGGGTCAAACTAGCCTACTTAGGGTCAATTGACCTGCTGCTATCCTAGAGGACCCCACCGATGCCCTCCTAACCCTAAAGTGAGGTCAGTGGGTCACTAAGGACACATTGGGGCCAGCCCTAGAGGCCAGGTTGACCCAAGTCAACTCAAGCTCCTAATCTGGTCAAAGTACCCTTACTAAGGGTATGTGACCTCCAAATTGCAGGGTAACCCTACATAACCCTACCTAGACCTTAGGGGAAGTCAATGGGTCACCAAGGACCCATAGGGGTCAACCCAATTGGTCATGTTGACCCAAGTCAACTCTAGCCCTAAAATGGTCAAAGTGTCGTTACCAAGCGACATGTGACCACCAAGATGCCCAACCAACCCTATTCAAGTAATCCTAGACCTTAAGGGAGTCCAATGGGCCACTAAAAACCCAATGGGGTCAACCCATATGGTCAAATTGGCCCAGGTCAACCCTCATTTAAGCCAAGTCAAACCTAGCCCAAAAGGGCTAACCCAAGCCTAAGCCACTTCTTCCTTAGGCTAACTCCATTTCCATGTTCATCATGACCAAGTGGGCTGCATTTAGCTTATGGGGTTGACCAGTCAATCAGGGGTGACTAGAAGAGAGAAGGAAGCTTCCCTCCATGTTAATGGAGGAGAGAGAAGATGGGGGAGAGGAAGGGAAAGAGTGGAGCCGGCCAAGGGAGGCTAACAGCCACATTTAATGGCTTCAATCAACTCCTCTAGGGAAGAGGAGTTGATTCCAGCCGTTTCCCGGCCACCAAGGGGTAGATTCAGCCCCCCTCCACTCTACCCGAGCCACACCATAAATGGTGTTGATGGCCATTGAAGAACCAGCCTCCCCCCTTCCCCAATTGCCATTTAAACACCATCAGTGGGCAAAGGGGAACATTTTCGAGCGTTTTCCTGGAGGAGACGGGCCATCCCACTGTACTATTGCAGAAGCTGAGCGCCGCCGCCATCGTCAATGGCATCCCGCCGCTCTTCCCGCATCCAGGCCGCCAGGAAGGTCCTCCCCCTCTCCTTAACTCTCGGGTAGATCATAGGACTTCTTAGGCTTAAGATTCGGGCTCAATTGAGCCCGATCAAATACAGCATTTTTCATGGTTTCGGCAAGAAAAGTTTCTTGCTATAGCCGCCGGAAAATGCCTCTCCGGCGACAGAGCCACCGCCTGGCGATAGCCCCCACCTCGACGGAGGTGGTGGTGGCGGTGGCCGGCCGGGGAAGGGGCTGGATGGCCGGCGGCAGCCGCTTGAAGTCGGCCCAGCTAGAATGCATCCTGGCCGTTGGCTCAACGAAGGAGATGAACGGATCCCGTTCATCTGCGCCAAGATTCGTGCTCCATCAGAAATTAAACTATAGGAAATCATTTCTTGTTCATTTCATTTCTGTCACACTATATACACTAAATGGTTTTAATTTTTAAAAATACCTAGGGCCATCTGGTGGAAAAACTTTCAACACAAAAGGTGTAGCCCTCTGAGTCTATGTTATGCTAAAATTTGTTTGAACCCATTTGGGCGCATGGTCTGTGTTGAAACCGGAATCCAGCTTCTCGTGGAGTTCGACCCTTGGGGAAGGGGTGGTCTCGCGCCTACTTTGCTCCTGCAAGAAAAACAACGAAAGAGGCAAGAAAGAACAGACCCAAGGGCTCGGCAGGGAGGTCCCACCACAAACCCCGAAGATCTCTGAGCGCTTCCCCTCCTTAGCCAAGAGCCGAGCTAAGGTACCCTCAGAGAACACTTGAAAATGAGAGTAAGGAGGCAATCCAGAGCGTGCCCCCTGAGGTACCCCTTGGGTCTTATTTATAGATTTTCAGAATCTGAACTGCCGATAACCAAAAGGACTGACCTGAAAATACCAAAAGGCCCCCTGGTTGGGTCTGCCAACAGCCAAACTCCAATGTTTTGGATAGCTATGCGCAGTCCAACTTGGTCTGCCAACAGCCAGGCTCCGCTGTTCTGAATAGCTATTCGCACCCATGGGGAGTCAGTTCGCCTCCGATTCCATCCGCGGGAGGCGGGCGCGACCTGGCTCTGGGGTTCTCCTATCCTCACTGGGCGAGTGCGAGCCGATTGGGTGAGCTGCATGTCTTCTGCCGAGCGGATCGGCAGCCTGATCGCGTGTGGGGGGGTTGGCCGGCGGGTCGCCAACCGCGGGTCCAGCTCGCTCGCCGCGGGTCGCCAGCCCACTCGCCTGAGATGGGCGGGAGCGGGTCAGCCCTTCTACCGTATAGCCCGTTTTGCCGCCCTGGTGCGGGTCACGGGGCCAGGCCCGCTCAACCTCCCTGGCTGGGCCCGCTCGCCGGACACAGGGTTGTACACAATCCCCGCTCTTTTCGAGCATGAATCAAGCTCGGAAAGAATCATCCAACCCGCGTGTTCGGCGAGCACTGTGCTAAGCTGGCAGGGAATCTTTTGGTGGGCCCCCACTGTCCGGCTATAAATACATACCGCTGACCCCTGTAGGAGGCTCCCCAGATCCCTTTATTTTCTCTGAGCAGACTTTTGTTTCTCGATGCCGGTTAGTGAAGAGGTGCGAGCTCGCCTGGCGGCAGCGGTCCTGCAGACTCAGGAGGAGGCCCTCGAGGCTGCCCCATGGCTAGTACGCGGGTCTCCCGGCCCTCTCTTCAGGCCGGCGATGGGAAAGATTGTTATTCGTTCTCTGGCGGGTGACTGCCCGGCCTCCAGCTCGGCGGCGGGTGCTGAGGTCGTCCCTGGGGTACGTGGCCTTCCGCGGATTATCGCTGTCTCTCTGATTTTCTGTTTTGCAGGTAATCCCCTGTGAGGAGGTGGAGAACCGGGGAGGGGATCGTCCCCCTCCTCCATCGCCTGAGAGGGTCGCGAGTTCTCCAAGTCTGGACCGCCCACCTCCGGAAACCCCCCACCCGCCGGCTTCCCACGGACTGGGAAAATCCCTCGAGACCCTCGAGGGGGAAACCTTTCGGGGTCGGCCGGGCTCTTCTCGCCTATCCGCCGGTGCGGGCGACGTGCCAACCCCTGGTGAGCTGGTATTTACCGTTGGGCTTCGTCTCTTGCTCGCTCCTTCTGACTCGCCTCGTTTGCAGGCTATAAAAGGGCCTCCTCTGAAACCGAGATGAGCGAAGGATATTCTCCCCCGCCCGACGTGGACAGTGTTTCTGACTACCTGGGCGACCCGACCGATGCGGTCAGGATGAAGAGGCAGGTGACGCGGCTGTTCCAGAAACACACACTACTGCTGCAGGAGATCATGAAGAGGGTCGATGGAGACAAGGCCGAGACGGAGGCCCGGCTCGCGGCCTTGGAGGGCCCTCCGCGTGAAGCGGAAGACGACGACGTCACCTCGCCGGGCGTGCATATAACGCGGGCCGAGGGACATCTTAGGAGCGCCACAGAGCAGGTCGGCATGGCTCAGCGGGAACTAGTGGCGGTTCGCGATTACCACGATCCTCGAGTGCCGCCGCGATCGGGAACGAAGAGGCGGCACAAGTGGAAGTGGGTCGAGTACTGACCCAGTTGTCTGCCCCTCGCTTGCGGGATACTGCGGGGTTGTTGTCATTTCAGAGTTATCTTGTATTAGTAATCGCTAGCGACTCTTTTAGCCCGCCTATGGGCCTAACTTATTACTGCTGAGGTTTGTTTGGAAATATCATGCTGTTTTTATTGTTTTCTGTGGGCGGGTTAAGGGAAAGGTCCGTTCTTCCTCTTACGTTGATCGGGGGGAGGGCGAGCCGAGGAGCTCGCCAGACGGGAGTCTCTCATCTCGCGCGGAACAGCGTGCGGGTGCGGGTTGAGGCTCGCCCGCACTGGTCTTCCGCGGTTGCAGCCGGGCGAGAACCGTGCCGGATCGACCTTTGAGGTGCGGTCGCGCGCGGGAAGTCGAACCGTCGGACTGATTTTTGCTATCCGCACCCCATCTTTCGGCGGGAAGTTTCCCGCCCTCTCTCTTTCCCTATAAATAGGCCTTTCCGGCCCTTATTTCTCCACCGATTCCAAACCCTCCTGCTTCCCGTTCCCCGTGGGGTACCATCTGTGCTCGCCTTCTGTCTCTTCTTCTCGCGTTCGGCGGCGACTCGATGGGAATGGGCGGAGGCGGCGGCGACGTGGACGGCCGAAGCAAGTGCGCTTGGACCTTCTCCGAGCACGATTTTCGTCGTGCCGTCCTCTCCGAGCGTGAGTACCTGGATGCCCTTGGCGACCACGTTCCGCCGGGCTTTTCCGCGAGGCGGCCCGGGGATGGGGAGAAGATCAACGACCTGTCTAGGGACGAGCTCGCCATCCCTCTCGCTCACTTTGAGGTGGGCCTGCGACTCCCCCTCTGGCCCGAGGTGCGACAGGTGTTGAAGTACTTCGGGGTTGTCCTGGGCCAGATGACCCCGAACTCCATCGCCGTCATGGTGGGGTTCGCCTGCTTCCTGCGAGAGGAGCGAGTGGAATTCAGCCTCGCCGTGTTCCGGAAGCTGTTCTCCTTCCGGGCGAATCGAGACGGGACGGCCTACTTCTCCAGCGCCCACCTCAAGGTGCGGGAGACCGTAAACAAGAGTCACAATTGGCTCAAGAGATTCCTGTTCGTCAAAGGGGACTTCGGCAACGTCCCCTTATCGCCGGTGCAGCTTAGCGAGGCGAGCTACCGGCCCCCCAGCCTAGGCGGCCACGAAGCTGACCTGTGCGCGTTCTTCGCTGGGAAGAATTTTGAGGTTGCGTTCCTGCGCCGCCATCTTGACGACCTCGCTGCTGTTCCGCCGGGGGGAGGTTTGTCACTCGCCGCTGTTATACCTTATTCCCTTTCTTCCTTTGTCTCACCCCTTCCTTCTGTCAGGCGAGCGCGACATCCCTCTTCACCCTCCTTACGAGAGCGCTCGCATTCCCCCCGGGGTTCTCGCCCGTGCGCAGGCCACGGACAGGGCGGACAGCCAGCCCCTCCGCCGAAGGTGGCGAAGACCGTGGATCAACAACTCACCGCGAGCCAAAGAAAGGGCAAGGCCCCCGCAGTCCTGCCGACTGAGGGCCCCTCGCCCCCACTGGTTGCTTCGACCGGCGACTCCCCGGTCAGGGCGGCGGGCACCTCCGCGTCGCCGGGCGGGTCTCAAGCTGCTGCGGAGCCGGTGCCGAGAGGGCATCGCAACTTCGGCTACGGCGAGAGGTACCAGGACGAGCTCGGCATCCCGCTCCTGGCGTGGGATAAGGAGTCGAACCGCGCGATGATCTCGACCCTGCTGCCGAGCTGGATGGAGCAGGATACCATCGGCGGGGAGGCGTACAACTTCTCCTTCGGCCTGTACTCGCGCGAAGACGCCGCCATCTATGACAAGGAGGAGACGCGAGTGCTGATTCATGAGAGCGCGCGGGCCCAGCTGCGCGGTCTGGAGCTGGCTCACATGGTGGGGAGGCGCTGCACCCAGGTGGAGCGGAACGCCGCGTCCATCCAAAAGATGGCGGATGAGAAGGAAGTGGCCCGAAAGCTCGCTCAGGCGGACGCGGACCTTCACAGGGGGCGAGCCGACGCTGCCGAGGAGACCCTCGCGCAGTACCTGGGCGGGGTGGTACGTGCTCAACCTGAATTACCCTTCCCCCTTTTCGCGGGCACGGATCACGATTATTCTTATTCCTTTCCCTAGGACGCGGCGACGGCGAGCCGGATGGGTGCCGAGATCGCCACCCTTGGCCAAGAGAAGGCGGCGTTGGAGGCGCGGGTACACGAGCTGGAGGCCGCCGCCGCTGTCCCTCCTCCCGACAGCAGGGTCTGCCCGCACGAGCACCTCTCCGACTACGACCTGGAAGTGCTAATGCAAAAGAACGCGGCCAGCGCAGCGAAATACACGATGCAAACGCTGCGGCGCGCGGATCTGCTTACGAGCGAGGCAGCGGGACTCTCGGCGGAAGACGTGGTGCCGGCGCTGTTTCTCCCCGTGCCGGAGCCTGGCGACAAAGGCTTCCAGCCCATTTAGGATTTCTCGACCCAGATCCCGCGTCTTCCCTGCCTTTTGTAATTTACTCTTCAGATGAACATTATTATGTATATCTGTCTGTTTTGAGATGTATGCGCGGGTTGCGCCAATACTTCGTGTTTTTTAGCCATTGCTCTTTTTATAAGTGCTCTCTCGCCCGCTTATTTTTCCAATGCTGTTATTACCGGGTGGCGCGACCTGCCCCCCGCGGCCTGGTTCGGATGAGGCGGCTACCCGTCCGCCGAGCGAGGCGAGCCGGTTCGTCCCTCGAGCGAGGCGAGCCGGCTCGTCCCTCGGCCGTATGCCTATTTCCCTAAGGGCTCTCGCCCAGGCTTTTGCGTTTACCCGGCCGCCTCTCCTGGGGCTTGAGGGTGGGGCTATGCTAGGCCCTTTCTCCCTTTTTTCTGACTAACCCTTGTGATTCCGACCTGCTGCTCATGCCTTTCGAGTAATTCCCGGCCTCGCCGGCTAGGTGGGAGTCCGACAACGTGATTTGTTCTGGGTTGCAGGTTATCGCCTACTGAGTCATTCCCTCGAGTGACTTCCGGCCCTGCCAGCTAGGTGGGAGCCTGGCAGCGGGATCTTCTCGAGGCTAGGGATGACACCGAGTGACTTCCGGCCATGCCAGCTAGGTGCAAGCCTGGCAGCGGGATCTTCTCGGGGTCCAAATATATTCCATCGAGTGACTTCCGGCACTGCCAGCTAGGTGGAAGCCTGGCAGCGGGATCTTCTCAAGGCTAGGGATGACACCGAGTGACTTCCGGCCCTGCCAGCTAGGTGGGAGCCTGGCAGCAGGATCTTCTTGGGGTCCAAATACATTCCATCGAGTGACTTCCGGCCCTGCCAGCTAGGTGGAAGCCTGGCAGCGGGATCTTCTCGAGGCTAGGGATGACACCGAGTGACTTCCGGCCCTGCCAGCTAGGTGGGAGCCTAGCAGCGGGATCTTCTCGGGGTCCAAATACATTCCCTCAAGTGACTTCCGGCCCTGCCAGCTAGGTGGAAGCCTGGCAGCGGGATCTTCTCGAGGCTAGGGATGACACCGAGTGACTTCCGGCCCTGCCAGCTAGGTGGGAGCCTGGCAGCGGGATCTTCTCGGGGTCCAAATACATTCCATCGAGTGACTTCCGGCCCTGCCAGCTAGGTGGAAGCCTGGCAGCGGGATCTTCTCGAGGCTAGGGATGACACCGAGTGACTTCCGGCCCTGCCAGCTAGGTGGGAGCCTGGCAGCGGGATCTTCTCGGGGTCCAAATACATTCCATCGAGTGACTTCCGGCCCTGCCAGCTAGGTGGAAGCCTGGCAGCGGGATCTTCTCGAGGCTAGGGATGACACTGAGTGACTTCCGGCCCTGCCAGCTAGGTGGGAGCCTGGCAGCGGGATCTTCTCGGGGTCCAAATACATTCCAATTTTCTGAGCAAGCTAGACATGACAATCCTGGGGGGGGAAGAGAAGAAAGACTTCATTATAACAAATCGCGTCGCTTACAGGAGCTTAGGGAAAAAACCTCTTCAAGTCGTCTCCACTCCAGGTGAGACTCAGGGCCTCGCCCTCTACATTTTGGAGCCGATAGCCCCCTGACCTCAAAGCTTCCTTCACAATGAATGGTCCCTCCCAGCTGGGGTTGAGTTTCCCTACGGATGCTGATCTCCCCGCCGCGTCCACCTTCTTCAGCACCAGGTCCCCTTCTGCGAACTGCCTGACCCTGACATGCTTGTCAAAGTATTTTGCCATCCTCCTTTTGACCCCCTCCTGTCGGATGGCCGAAAGATCCCTCAACTCTTCTACCATGTCAAGGGAGAGTCTCAGCCCCTCCCCGTTCTCGGCTTGCCATTCCTCTCGGCCCTCCCTGGCCGTTCCGACTCGCGGCGTTTGGACCTCAAATTCTATGGGGAGCACCGCCTCGCACCCATGGGAGAGCTTGAAGGGGTCTCCCCCGTGGCCGTGTTTGGGGTGGTTCTAAAGGCCCAAAGAACGGCGGGGGGCTGCTCCACCCAGCTCCCCCTCAAGTTTTCCACCTTCTTCTTGAGGAGATTGACGATGATCTTGTTCGCCGCCTCCACCTGCCCGTTGCTCCTGGGGTGATGGACCGAGGCGAACCTGAGGTCGATTCCAAGCTGCTCGCAGAAGCTGGTGAACTCGGCACTGGCGAACTGGGGTCCGTTATCGGTGACGATGGCTTGCGGCATCCCGTGGCGACAGATGATCTCCCCCCCAGACGAAGTTCCTGATCACTTGGGAGGTCACCTTGGCCAACGCCTTCACCTCCATCCACTTTGAGAAGTAGTCGATCATCACTAGGAGGAACCTTCGCTGGCCGCTGGCCTGGGGGAACGGTCCAACCAAATCCATTCCCCAGATTGCAAAGGGCCAAGGGGCCGTGATACTCTTGAGTTGTTGGGCCGGCTGTAGCTGGAGGGGGACGAATAGCTGGCACTTATGGCATCTCCTTGCGAACTCTGCGGCGTCCCGGCCCAGGGTGGGCCAGAAATACCCTTGTCTGACTATCCTTCCTTCCAAGGTCCGGCTCCCGGAATGACTCCCGCACTCCCCGGAGTGGACTTCTTCTAGGATCCTCTGTGCTTCACTCTCGGCTACGCAGCGAGCCAACATCCCGGAGAGGGTCTTCCGGTACAGTTGCCCGTCCTTAAGGAGGTAGTAAGCTGACTTGTGCCTCAGCTTCTTCCTGTCCACCCCCTCCGGATATTCTCCCGTGGAGAGGAAAACTACTACTGGATCCATCCACGAAGGCTGTTGATCGATCTCCATGAGCTCTCCTTCTTCGATGGAGGGGCGGAACAGGTCGGTGATGGTGCCCCCTGCTCGGGGGCCGTGCTTCGCCAGTCGGTCGGCCTGTTCATTCTCTCCCCTCGACACGTGTCGGATGGAGAAGGTCTGGAAGGTCCCTATGACCCCCTTCGCTTTGGCCAAGTATAATTGCAAAGTGGGCTCCCTTGCTTCGAACTCCCCGTTGATCTGGGAAGCCACCACCATGGAGTCGGTTAGGACCTCCACATCCAGCACCCCCAGCTCTCTGGCCAGGCGCAGCCCCGCTATCACTGCTTCGTACTCGGCCTGGTTGTTGGTAATGGGGAAATGCACCACCACCGTCTGCTCAATCTGAGTCCCTTGAGGGCTCTCCAGAACCACTCCTATCCCGAGAGAATGCCTTCCTGAGGCTCCGTCCACCCTCACCTTCCAAGGAGTCGGGCAAGTGAGCTCCTCCTCTACTACTTCTACCACGTAGTCGGCCAGGAAGTCGGCCATCGCCTGAGCTTTGATCGAGAGCCGCGGAACGAAGGAGACATCGAACTCGCTTAGCTCCACCGACCACTTGGCCAGCCGGCCTGAGTGCTCCACCCCCTCGAAGATGTTTCAGAGAGGATGGTCGGTCACCACTCGGATCGAGTGAGCCTGGAAGTAAGGCCGTAGCCTCCGGGCCGAGATGATTAATGCGAATGCAAGCTTCTCCAGGATCGGATACCGGAGTTCGGCCTTCCTCAGGACCCGGCTGACATAATAAATGGGGAGCTGCCTCTTCCCCTCTTCACGTACTAAGACGGAGCTCAAGGCCTCTGCCCCGACCCCGAGATATAAGAACAAGTCTTCACCCTCCTTCGGCCCCTGGAGCAGCGGGGCCTGTGTTAGCTGCGCCTTGAGGGCCTGGAACGCCTCCTCGCATTCCTTAGTCCATTCGAACCTCTGGCCTCCCCTCAGCGTTTTGAAGAAGGGGGAGCACTTCTCCCCTGCCCGAGAAAGGAAGCGGCTCAGTCCTGCTAGCTTCCCTGTCAACTGTTGGACCTCCTTTGTATTCCGCGGGGGCCCCAGCTCCAGGATAGCCTTGACCTTGTCTGGATTCGGCTCGACCCCCGCGGGGGTGAGGAGGTGCCCCAAGAACTTCCCCCGGCTAGCCCCGAAAACACACTTAAGGGGATTCAGCCGCATTTTATATCTGCGCAGGGTGGCGAACGTCTCCTCCAGGTCCCGGAGGTGGGAATCC
Source organism: Platanthera guangdongensis (assembly GCA_039583875.1). Taxonomy (NCBI): domain Eukaryota; kingdom Viridiplantae; phylum Streptophyta; class Magnoliopsida; order Asparagales; family Orchidaceae; genus Platanthera; species Platanthera guangdongensis. The sequence continues at coordinate 90,501,224 of CM077164.1, read as the reverse complement.
ACATCCCGGCTCTTGATCATGAGGTCGTCCACGTACACCTCCAAGTTCCTTCCCTTCTGCTCCTTAAAGACCCTATCCATCATCTTTTGGTAGGTGGCCCCGGCGTTCTTCAACCCGAACGGCATCATCTTGTAGCAGTAGCAACCGTCCCCTGTGATGAATGAGACATCCTTGATGTCCGGGGGGTGCATCCTGATCTGATGGTAACCTGAAAAGGCATCTAAAAAACTCATTACAGAAAAGCCGACGGCTGAATCAACCAGCGCGTCGATCCGAGGCAAAGGGTAACAGTCCTTAGGACAAGCTTTATTAAGAAGGGAAAAATCGATACACAACCGCCAGCGGCCGTCTCCTTTTTTGACCATCACAACGTTGGAGACCCAGCCGGGGTACTGAATTTCGGACACGAAGCCAGCTTTGAGAAGCTTCGCCACCTCCTCCCTGATGGGTTCCGCCAGCTTGTCCGCCGTGGACCTCTTCTTCTGCTGGACGAGGCGTGTTCCCGGGTCCAGGTTGAGGCGGTGGCAAGCCACGTCCGCGTCAACCCCCGGCATCTCCGCGGCGCTCCAGGCGAAGATGTCCACGTTCTTCTGGATGCACTCCAGCATCCTGCCCTGGTCCTCCGGGGTCAGCCCCCCGCTGACGCGGATCTTCTCCACCCTGCCTCCGCGTGTGAGCACTTCCAGCTCCACCACCTCCTCTGCGGCCTCCAGCCTGGACTGCTCCCCCCATCCTTCGGCGTCTCCTTCCTCCAGAACGGGGACCTCTACCTCCATCTCCCCTCTCACGGCCCTTACTTCGACCACTTCCTCCAAATCCCCTCCTTCCGCCTTCTCTGCGCAGCCCTTCACCCCCAGCTCCACCTCTCCGGCTTCCTGCTCGTCCTCCTCCATCCTCCGCCCCATCTCCTCGGCTCCTTCCTGCCAAGAGATGGTGTTCACCGCGGTGACGTAGCACTCCCGCGCCACCTTTGGGTCTCCCCTAACCCTGACCTGCACCCCCTCAGCGTTGAACTTCAGACACTGATGGAAAGATGAGGGGATGCAGTGGAAGGCGCTGATCAGGGGCCTCCCGAAGATTGCGCTGTAGCTGCTGGGGGCGTCCACAATGACGAACTTACAGTTTCGGGACTGCCCCCCAGGGTGACGTGGAGGCCAACTCCTCCCTCTACCTCCTTCCTTTCTCCCGAGAATCCGAACAAGGGCCCGTCCGAGGCCAGCACCCTCTTAGCTTCCACTTGCATCGCGTCAAACGCCTTTTTGAAGACGACGTTCACGGAGCTCCCATTGTCCACGAGGATCCGAGAGACAGTGAAGTTCTCGATGGCGGCCTTGATGACCAGTGCATCACAGAACGGATCCTCGTGATCTGGCATATCACTTCTGGAGAAGGTGATCCTCTCCTCTGGCGGCGGGGTTTGTGACATAGAGGCGACGCTCCGCCGGTACATGGTGTGGAGGCTTGCCTTGCGGGAAGCCTCGATCCCCACTCCCCCGTGGATCACTCCGATCCCTCCTCGGGTCCCCACATCCACCCGGTCTTCACAGCGATCCTCCTCCGCCCGAGGCAGGACCTCCTCGATCCTCACTTCCTGCCGCGCCTCCTCCTACTGCTGCTGCCGCCCCCTGTTCCCCCTCATTTCCAGGAACTCCGGGCACGTGGCTGTTGCGTGCCCCTCTTCTTGATGGAAGTCGCAGTAGGGCAGCTCCACCCTGAACTCCCTTCTCCTCCTTCTCATGATCCCCCTCCTGGCTCCCAGAGCTATGGCCATGGCCTCCTCCTGATCGGGGAGCCGGGGCCTCTGACCCTGCCTCCAGCCCGGTGGGTGGAACTGGTCCTGTCTTCCCTGATAGTGACCCCTTCCGAAGTTCCCCCTCTGTGGCCCCTGCCCCTGCCACTCAGGCCTCCAGCCCAGCCGACGGTCGGGCTCCTGGTGCCCCCACCTCGGCGGCTGCTGCCATTGGGGCTGCCTCTGCTCCCTCTGCTCCCTTTGCCTAAGCTCCCCCTTCTCTCTTCCTGTCCTCTTCCTCCCTTCGACTCCTTTTCCTCCTCAGTCGCCCACCTGGCCAACTTCCTTGCAAATTCCGGGTTCGACGCCTCCCCGTCGACCTCTCTCGCCGCCCTCTCCATCAGCTCCTCGTAGGAGAGGGGGGAATTCTCTTCAGCTCCATGCGGAAGAAACCCTGCTGCAGGCCCAGGGTGAAGGCCATCATCAGACTGTGGCCCGGCATCTCCTGGACCTGGGTAACCTCCTCCTGGAACCGATCCACATAGCTCCCCAACGTCTCGTTCACCCCCTGCTTTATGTGGAACAGGGACTCAGACTCCTTCTTCCTCTTCTTTGAGGTAGTGAACCTCAATATGAACCCTCGGCGCAGGTCCTCGAAGCAATAGATGGAACTGGCCGGCAGCTGGTGGAACCACTCCCTTGCCTTCTCTCGGAGGGTGATGGCGAAGAGACGACACTTGAATCTGTCCGACATCTGACGGATGGAGACTACGTCCTCGAACCACTGGACGTGCTGAACCGGGTCTCCCTTCCCGGTGTAATAGGTCATCTCGGGCTCCCTGAACCCGTCTGGTACTGGAGCTGAGGAGACCAGCTCGCTGAAGGGGCTGCCTCCCCCCACCTGGCGGGCCGGCGAGTCTCGCGGGCCCAACTCGCCGAACCGGCCTCGGCCTGCCGAACCGGGGAAGAGCTCGCGCCCCGGGAGCTCGCTTCCTCGGCCCTCCTCGGCCACCTCCTTCCCGGCTCGCCTGTCGGGAGCGTCCTCGCCTAAGGAGGGGGTAACCGCGATCGGGATCGCCGGAGTCGAGCACTCGGCCCGCGTGCCGAGTGCGATCTTGACCAGAGTCAGCACCTCATTCCTGAAGTCTTCAAACATTCCCACCGTTGCAAGAGGTGGCGGGGGTGGCGAGTCCTGTCTGTCAGATCCTTGACCTCCCGTCATTGAGCTCGCCGAAGCTTTTCTGCACTGACCACTGTCCACGCTCACCGCACCAAAATGTTGAAACCGGAATCCGGCTTCTCGTGGAGTTCGACCATTGGGGAAGGGGTGGTATCGCGCCTACTTTGCTCCTGCATGAAAACAACGAAAGAGGCAAGAAAGAACAGACCCAAGGGCTCGGCAGGGAGGTCCCACCACAAACCCGGAAGATCTCTGAGCGCTTCCCCTCCTTAGCCAAGAGCTGAGCTAAGGTACCCTCAGAGAACACTTGAAAATGAGAGTAAGGAGGCAATCCAGAGCGTGCCCCCTGAGGTACCCCTTGGGTCTTATTTATAGATTTTCAGAATCTGAACTGCCGATAACCAAAAGGACTGACCTGAAAATACCAAAAGGCCCCCTGGTTGGGTCTGCCAACAGCCAAACTCCGCTATTTTGGATAGCTATGCGCAGTCCAACCTGGTCTGCCAACAGCCAGGCTCCGCTGTTCTGAATAGCTATTCGCACCCATGGGGAGTCAGTTCGCCTCCGATTCCATCCGCGGGAGGCGGGCGAGACCTGGCTCTGGGGTTCTCCTATCCTCACTGGGTGAGTGCGAGCCGATATGGGCGAGCTGCATGTCTTCTGCCGAGCGGATCGGCAGCCTGATCGCGTGTGGGGGGGTTGGCCGGCGGGTCGCCAACCGCGGGTCCAGCTCGCTCGCCGCGGGTCGCCAGCCCGCTCGCCTGAGATGGGCGGGAGCGGGTCAGCCCATCTGCCGTATAGCCCGTTTTGCCGCCCTGGTGCGGGTCGCGGGGCCAGGCCCGCTCAACCTCCCTCGCTGGGCCCGCTCGCCGGACACAGGGTTGTACAGTCTGACCAGGGCACCCATTTTGGTGGGACATACCCTTAGGGCTAGGAAGTCATTAAACTGACTGCCCACACTTCATCCCTAGCCCAAATCAGTTGAAATTTTGGCAGGGAGCCTAACCTAGCTATACCTAGGGCCTGCACAAAACTCAGAATTTTTGGACACATGTTTCCTAAAGTTTTTGACTTTATTTAATAAAACTAGGGTAATTTAAATAATTAGTCAAATGACCTCCAAACCCTCCCAAATTTTGGAGAGTGGTCCCTGGCTTCAATACCTAGTCCTGTACAAAATTTGGACTCATTTGGACATGTTTTGATTAGGGAATCACCAAACCCTAGTGTGGCCCTAAGGTGGTATTCTTGTTCAAAAAGTGCACCTTTGACTTTGAGTGACCAAATCACCTCAACAGAGGCTGAAATTTGGGACACTTACTTGCCTTGGCATTAATCACCTCCCCATGGAATGTGGGGTAGTGTGGAATTGATTTGCCCTAAGTTCCTAGGCCAAACCCTAAGGAGGGACCTTTTTGCCTTGTGAAGGGCATGAGTCCTAAACACCTTGGATGAACATCAAATTTTGCAAGGAGGTTCCTAGGATATATAAAACCCTCTGTTAAAAATATTAACTAATTTTGAAAAGTGTAGGGTCCACAAAACCCAAACCCTAGCTTAGGACCTAAAACTTGTAGTGTTAGTTTAGGTTAGCTAAACATCTTGAAATTTAACCAAATTTGGGTAATGAGGGAATCATGATATTTTGAGCCTCTGGTAATTTATTTGGGAAGTTTTGATCAATATTTGTAGCACTTCATTTGTAACCAATAGGATTGCCCTAATTAATAATTAGGCTATTGTGATCCCACTTCCCATTGAAAGGGCATGAAACATTGACAGAGGTAGTTTTAGACCTTCCTGATCATGTATGATTTTTGATAGAATTTTTGGATACCTAGTTAGGGCATCTACTTCACAAGTGCATTACTTCGGTTACTTTCTAAATAATTCTTACAAGAGCTCAATACTTGATGACAAATTATGAAACTTGATACATAGTGTTCTTATTTCAATATTATCATGTGGGAATTTTTGTGTAAATTTTTGATGGTTAATTAGTATACTTTGTTCATTAACCCATAAACTTGAAATTTCATGAGAAAATCAAGTATAGCCTTATTATTAAATGATAAATTATGAAACTTTTTCTAGGGTATTTGTAGGCCATCATATTCATCCCTGAATTTGCTCTGAATTTTTGGAGGTATTATTGCTGTAAAATCTTTTAAAATGACTTTTTATGAGATATCTTTGAAATTACATTTAAGGGCCTAAACCTTGCTGAAAAATTTGACGCCTTAGGCTTTAGAGTTGATTATGCATTTTGTAATTAACATAAATTTATTGGAATATTATCTTGTCTGAAATTGCTACTTCATGTTCAAACTTGGGCTTTTTGGATACTAGAATAAATTAATTAATTATCAGAAAAATTAGGAAAATTATGAATTTCTGGATTTATGCTACAAATGTCATTTTAGCTCTCTAATAATTATCATAGGGGTACTGCATGAGTATTTCATGTACTTTCCTTTTTACGGGTCATGTAGCTTAAGTGGTCTGCATATAGCAAAACTGCAGGAAATCATTTTGGATATGAATTAGAGCACGTGTGATGGGTCTTGATGGTTTGCTGGAAGGGTAAGTAGAATGGGTTGCATCTATGGAAGTTAGGTGGGTAGGGAGTTGTTTTGTCTAGGGTTTAGAGGCGTTCGGGTCCGACGAAAGATCGTCCTACCCAAGGAGAGTTGGAGTCAAATCACCCTAGGATTAGCCTATCGGAACATGAGAAAGTAATGGGTAAGGGAATCAACCAATAACAAAATAAGTACCTTGCGTAAGGGAACGCTGGGCGTAATCCCAACACAGTTCCTAGTGCCCCTTGAGAGCCCTTCACAGGGAATACCGGGGGCAGTCCTGGGTTAATGTAAACTATTTTTAACAAGCTGAAAAGAGTAACTTAGTAATTAGGGTTGCACATTTCACAAACACTGATGGAACCGGAAGTTAGCTGGGAGCTTCGGCTCGGATGGTTAAAAGACGGACTTTGGGTCCGGGGAGCTTCGGCTCTATTGTTTGAGACAGACGTGTTTGTCCGGGGAGCTTCGGCTCGGGTTTGATTATGCTAAATTTACGTGTGCATAAAAGGAAGGAAAAATTAAGGTGGTGGGTCTTCGGTATTGGAGGGTCGATGCACCGACGCCAATACGTTGACTTGGCAAGTGTGGTTAACACCTCGCCAACAGAAGTCCGGTCCGCCAGCCGGCAAGAGTACGCAGGAGTCCGCTTCGTGCACCAAACGTTGAGGCGTACGATAGGTCTGACCAGTAGTGCTTTACTGGTTTAGAGGTGGGCGAGGCCCAACCCACCGCTTCCGTCTGGCACTACGGAGGTATCCTGGGAGGTTACGGCTCCAGAAAGGGGGAACTAAAGGTCTGTGTGCACAGAGTCGGGTGCGTGTGTTGCACTTGCATGATCCATCATACTCACTTGCATGTCATAGCATAATCGTTTCCTTTAACCTTGACACCTAAAGTATAAGTGGAATGGGACGCTTATACTTTAGGACCTACAAAACGACCCCGTGGTCTATAAGCTTGTGTGGGCAAGTTTATAAATTAAGGTTAATTTTGGATATATATTTTTACTGTTGTTTGATAACCGACACCCCAATGTATAAATTGGTATGGGACTTTTTATACGATGGGAGCCTTGCAGAAGACCCCTTGGCTTATGTGTTCTCACATAAGTGAAGGTTACTTTTCATATTACAGCTTATTATCTTTACATGCTATAGAATTTGCTAGTTTAGGACCGCTGCCATCTGCTTTTGATTTTCTCCACCTTCAAGTCCTCCCCTTTCTTCCTCTCCGCTCGGTGCCTAGGGGCCATGGGGGAAGGGGCGGGGGATGATAGGACTTAGTCTTTTAGACTAACGATTTTCGAACCGCATCATTTAGGGGATCGTGGAGACCAGCATGGAGGAGCAGCCCTAGTGACCGGTGTGCTTGGAGGTGGGGTAGTCTAGCTCCGGAGTTCATACAGCCGGGACCGTGAGTCTCGACCTTGAGTAGTTTTTCTGCTTCCGCTTGAGTAATTTTGTAGTGAGGATATGATGTACCGGGCATAAGCCCGTATTTTGCTACTCTGATGTTTTAATCTGTGGACACTCCCTTCGTGGAGTTATATTTATTATGACATGTGATTATCTGTGGACTGCAATTTGCATTTACATTATTGTGCTACTTTTTATGTGATCGAATTGGCCGGCAGAATCGGCGCTTTGTTGTGATGACCCTTCAGGGCGTGAAGGAGTCACCGCAAAATGGCGGTTCTGGGCCTAAGACCCCGGTGTCGATAAGAAAAAAAAAGGGGTCTTACAAGTGGTATCAGAGGCAGACCTCGATCGAAAAGTAGCAGTCCACAACCCTGGGTCACCCGCGCGCGAGTTTAGTTTGAGGACAAACTAAGCAGCGGAAGCAGTGGTGTACCCATATGGGGAATCACATGTAAATTGTCCACTTTTATTAGGCATTGGGTCGATTACCTACTAATGTAGTTCGTTTTGCAGCCCCCAGCTCAGCCCACCCCACAAGGTGGAGCTCAGCAGACTCCAGACATTGCACCACCTCCCATGGTCCCCACACCTTTCCTTCAGTCAGACATGGGGTAAACCCTTACAGCTATCCTTGAGGCCTTCCGGGCTCAGCAGGCTCCGGCCCAGCAGCCAAACCCAGGGGCCAACTGGATGAGCACCTTCCGAGGACTCTCTCCCCCATCATACTTGGGGACAGAGTCGGCAGTGCGGACAGAGGAGTGGCTGGATGTTATGTACGAGATGTTGACTGGGATACGATGCCCTTGGGAGGAGAGGGTGGCCCTGGTGGTATCTTGCTTGGAGTCCCATGCTAAGAGGCGGTGGAAGACGCTGTTGGACACGACATTTGCTGATAGGGAGATTGCAGAAATCACTTGGGAGGAATTCAGGGCCACGCTGCTGGAGCCCTTTGTTCTGCAGTCGGCCAGGGATGAGTTGGAGGAGCGGTTCTTGCAGCTGAGGCAGGGCACCAGGACGGTGGTGGAGTACCACCGAGAGTTCGACCATTTGGCCCGATATGCGGGCTCTTACAAGCTGGACGAAGCAGGTTACGTCAAGAGATTTTATAAGGGCCTAAAAGAGGAGTTGAGGGAGGCCTTGCTGTTTGTATCTGACGGGCCTATCTCCCGGATTTTGGAGATGGCGAAGAGGATTGAGGCCGATTGGCACACCACTCGGGGCCGGAAGCGGCTAGCGGAGGATCAGGGCCGGAGGGCCCGAAATGATCAGCGGCGAGGCACCATACCAGGTGGGAGAAGGACAGAGGAGCAGCCTCGTCAGGAGGTGAGGCAGGAGCCGAGAGAGCAGGTGGTTTTGGCCCCTCAACCTCTCCAGATACAGGAGATGCCGAGACCCGGGGGTATGGCGTATCCCCCGCCGGAGTGCTTCCATTGTCATCAGGTGGGACACCTCCGGAGAAACTGCCCCATGAGGGGGGCACCACCTCCAGCACCACAGGGTGGCCCACCTGCCCAGCATTTCGGAGGCCGAGGACGCGGCCGAGGACGTGGTTACCAGGGAGGAGACCGAAGACAGGAAAGGGAGCAGACATATGCCTTGGATCTGGCACAGCCTCGAAATCCAGAGCGGGTCATTATAAGTATAGTCTTCATCAGCGGCAAGCCCGCCTATACTCTGTTCTACACGGGTGCTTCGCACTCGTTTGTGTCGGAGGCCTTCCTGGAAGGGCTGGAAGGAGTGGAACGGTTCTCAGGCCGGATGATTAGGGTGCGTCTACCCGACGGATCAGAGATACTCACCTCAGCTCACTGCAGCATGGAGGCAGAGATTGGAGGGAAGTCGTTCGAAGTTCCGGCAACGGTCCTGAGGATGCCAGTCTTCGAGCTGATCCTGGGCATGACTTGGTTGCAGTGGAATCATGCCGAGATTGATTGTCAAGCGAAGCGGATCACCATAAGGCACGGGGACTCTACCATCATCATCGAAGGTATAAGACCTGCCTCACGTGTACCCTTATCTTCAGTACAGGCCGTCAAGACCTATTTATAGGGGGAGGAGGTCTACAAGGTGCTGTTTGAGATGACGGAGACCACGAGTTCTATATCGAATATCCCGGTGGTTTGGGAGTTTGAGGACATCTTTCCGGAGAAGTTACCCGAATTACCCCCGCGCAGGGAGCAGGACTTCCAGATACAGCTTGTGCCGGGGGCCAAGCCAGCGTCCAAGGCACCCTACCGGATGGCCCCAAAGGAGTTGACGGAGTTTCGGAGCCAGCTTCAGGAGTTAGTGGAAGCCGGATTTGTCCGGCCAAGCTCTTTTCCTTGGGGAGCCCCGGTATTGTTCGTCAAGAAGAAAGATGGGATCCTCAGATTGTGCATCGACTATCGAGCACTAAATCGGCTGACGGTCCGGAACACCTATCCACTGCCAATGATAGACGAGCTGTTCGACCAGCTGCAGGGAGCGCGGTTCTTTTCGAAATTAGATTTGAGGTCGGGATACTACCAGCTTCGGATTCGGGAGGAGGACATTCAGAAGACTACTTTTAGTAGCAGATATGGTTTATACGAGTTTACGGTGATGCCCTTCGGACTCACCAATGCACCATCAGCGTTCATGACCCTCATGAACCAAGTCTTCAAGGAATATCTGGATGTGTTTGTCATTGTGTTCATCGATGACATCCTCATTTACTCGAGGACGGAGGAGGAGCACACCCGCCATCTGACACTGACCCAGCATAGACTACGGGAGAATCATCTATATGCGAAGTTTAGTAAATGTCAGTTCTAGCTGAAGGAGGTGGGCTTCTTAGGCCACATCATCAGTGGAGCCAGATTGGCAGTGGATCCGGCAAAGATTCAGGTTATTCGGGATTGGCCGCAGCTGAAGACAGCCACCGACGTACGGAGTTTTCTAGGACTTGCCGGTTACTACCGGAAGTTCATGGAGGGATTCTCTCGAATCGCCCTCTCGCTCACCTCCTTGACGAAGAAGGAGGTACCGTTCGTGTGGACCCCGCAGTGCTAGACAGCTTTCCAGGAGCTGAAGGATCGGCTAACCTCGGCTCCCATTCTTACTCTCCCCTCGGGGAGGGAAGGATTTCAGGTCTACACTGATGCTTCCTACAAGGGTATGTGAGCTGTACTGATGCAGAAGGGCTATGTGATTGCATATGCATCTCGCCAGTTGAAGAAGAACGAGCAGAACTATTCGGTGCACGACCTTGAGATGGGGGCGGTCGTTTTTGCTTTGAAGGTCTGGAGCCATTATCTTTATGGAGTCCACTGCGATATCTATTCCGACCACAAGAACCTGAAATACGTGGACACGCAGAAGGAACTAAACATCAGGCAGAGGCGCTGGGTGGAGTTCCTTGCAGATTATCAGTATGAGATGCACTACCATCCAAGGAAGGCAAACGTGGTGGCGGATGCATTGAGTCGAAGAGCTGCCACTTCCGCAGTCGGGCCTCAGGTTATGTCTATGGAGTTGGTGAGGAGATTGGAGGATATGCACATCACACTGGTGTCATCCGAGGACCCCGAGCTCTACACGGAGTATTTAGCAGCGGTGAGTGCTACAGATGATATCCGGGACAGAGTCAGAGAGGGACAGAGGCGAGATGTCAATCTGGAGCCGATATTCTGGTCCTTGGAGAACGGTACAACATGAGATTATACGATGAGGGACGGCGTGGTATGCTTCAGAGGTCGGACTTATATACCGGGGGGAGGCCAGGTCAGGGAGGATATCATGGCGGAAGCCCACCACAGCAGATACTCGGTGCACCCGGGCATCACGAAGATGACTGCGGATTTGAAGAAGACTATGTACTGGCCTGGCATGAAGAAGGACATTACTCGATTTGTGATCCACTGCGAAGCTTGTCAGCTAGTGAAGGCAGAGTACAAAAACCCTGCGGGGTTGTTGCAACCACTCCCGGTACCAGAGTGGAAGTTCGAAGACATCGCGATGGATTTTATTCACGGACTTCCCCGATCACGAACAGGGAATGACTCAATTTGGGTCATCGTCGATCGGTTGACTAAGGTAGCCAGGTTCATTCCGATCAGGAAGGACGACGCTGTGGCAGTATTAGTATGAAGATTTGTGGAGCAGTTCATTCGATATCACGGGGTGCCCAAGACGATAGTGTCAGATCGGGATGGCCGGTTCACTTCCAGGGAGTGGAGATCCGTGCAAGCTTACTTAGGCACGCGATTGACCTTCAGCACTGCATTTCATACCCAGACGGACGGGCAGACAGAACACACCAACCGGATGCTGGAAGACCTTTTGAGGCTGTTGGAACACCCTATTACTAATTTGGGTCAGGATCACTATGTCTCTAGGAACCTTTGCTTGACCTCCTGTATAGCTTAAAAGGTCAATTAGAATTAAGTCTAAGGGTTAGAAGTCTAGGTTTGGAAGCTGCCCTGAAGACCAAGTTTTTCTGTCTAGAGACTAAGTCTGATCGTCGAGCTCAGCACGACAATTCGTCGAACTCCGATCGACGATCGTCTAGCTCAACTTCGACAGATCGTCAAACTCCATTCGACGATCGGTGAGCTCAGGTCAACGATTTTGACTCTGCCTTGGATCTTTATCTCTGAGCTCAGTTCGACGATCTTTGAGCTCAGATCGACGATTATCTTGCTGCTGTGTGTTTTCAGATCGCTGAGCTCAGCTCGACGATAGTAGAGCTCAGTTCGACGATTTCAGATAACTTCCAGAATTCAAATTCAAATCAGTTAGGAGTTATTCTGCAATTAATTCAGAGATTTGCTAGCCGTTTTCATTCAATTCTGGACCAAGTTTCAAGGGACTTTTCAAGGAATAATTCTGTGGACTTTCCTCAAAAAGAGATTATGCAATTAAGGATGCAATCAATACAGACCAACGGCCATCCTTGACAGAGAATGATATTCTATTCAGGATCAGAGAATAAAAGAGAGAATGTTTTTGAATCTCTAAGGAGAACAAGAAGAATAGAACACACAATACAGATTACAGAGACTCATTCAAAATCTTCTGTCACAAAGAATTCTCAAGAACACTCATCAAAGGAGATCAAGTTTTCTCAAATCTTCAGATCTCTGTAGTTTTCAAAGTGTTCAAGGCCAACATATTTCCTGACTCCAGACATTCAACATTTCAACTATTGCTGAAATCATCCATTGCTGGAGTTCAACCTTTGAAGGCCTATCACCCTCAGCAAAGCTTTTCTTCCTGAAGATTTCAAAGATTCAGGGGGAGCTTTGACAACAATCCACATAGTCTTCTCAGTTGTTTGAGAAAGAGAAGACTGCCATCACTCTCTCATCCCCACTCTGTAAAGGGTTTTTCAAACTCCCTTCAAAAGTTTGAACCTGGTTTTTGAGCACCTTGTCAAAAGCTCATTGGTGGCAAGACACATGATCAAAAAATCTGCTTTGGTTTTTGAGTACCTTATCAAAAGCTCATTGGTGCCCAGGACACCTGATCAACTCATCCTGCAGTGGATTCCTACCTAGGGTGGTAGAAGAGTGGATGTACCCAAGTTTGGGGAACCACTATATTTCCTTGTGTCTTCTGGTTCTGCTTGCTTTCATTTTTGTTTCTGGCCTTGATTTTTCTGTGCTTAGTTTTTGCATAGCTTAGTACTGTGATTAGATTTATTTCTGCTTCCCTGCTCACACTTATTACAATAATTGTTGTAAAAGTTTGTAAAAGTTTTTATAGCACCATATACTCTATTCACCCCCCTCTAGAGTATATCAGATCTAGTTGCACTTTCAATTGGTATCAGAGCCAGGTTGGTTAAACATACTATACCTGATTGGTTGTACAGGCTAACACCTGAACCCAAAGATCCCAAACTAGATCTATTTTTCTCTTGTATTTTATTATTAGATTTTGTTTGCACAAATCATGGCCCAAAACAAAGATTATGCTAGCACCAGACCTCCAGTGTGCAATCTGTCAAAGTTTGCACTTTGGAAAGCAAGGATTAGACTTTACATGAATTCTATTGACGAAGATATTTTTAATTCTGTTTTGACAGTGTGTCCAAGACCCCCAGAGAATACAAGTACAAATGCTGTTCCACCTCCATCAGGAACAGATGCTGACATCAAAAAATGGAAAGTAGCTGATGCCAAGGCTATGAACATACTAGCCCAGACAATGTCAGATGACATATTTCAAAAGGTAGCTGAATGTAATTCAGCCAAGGAGATTTGGGACAAGCTCTCAGAAATAGTCTCAGGCTCAGCTGATGAGAGAAAGGACAGAAGATCCCATCTCATCTCCCAATATGAGAACTTCAAGAAGGGAGAGACTGAGTCAGTGGGAGACATGTACAATAGACTGAGTCTAATTGTTAGTGAACTAAGGACATTGGACAAAGAGATTTCTCTAACTAAACTTAATGACAAGATCCTAATGTGCTTCCCCAGCACTTGGAATTCAAGAATCTGGCCAATTAAGGATGCCAGAAGTCTGAATGAGATCACCACTGAAGCTTTGTTGGGTAAGCTCAAATCTTATGAGCTACTTATCAAGAATAGAGAGGAAGAACAGAAGGCTGCTTCACCAGCCATAAGGAAAGAGAAGACCATAGCCTTTAAGGCAACTGAGGATCTGCCTGAAGATAAAGCTACAGGCAATGATGAACTACTCAGCTTGTTGGCCAAAAGATTCTACAAGATGGCCAGAAAGGACTTCAGAAGAAGATCATACAAGGAGCAGGACAAGACAAGGTATGACAAGTCCATTAGCAACAATAAAGACATTATCTGCTTTGGTTGCAAGAAACCAGGGCACATAGTTCCTGACTGTCCAAAGAACAAGAACAAGGACAGAAGGGACAGAAAAGAAAGAAGAAAGGAGAAAGACTCCAAAAGGAATGGAAATGACAAACCTTCTTCAAGCAAAAATAAGCATACAAGAAAAGGGTTTATTGCTGAATCCTGGAGTGAGACAGAAGAGGAGTCAGAAGCCTCTTTCAGCTCCAGTGATGATGAGGATGATGCAGAAGAAAAGGATTTCGGCATGATGGCAATCAATGCCTCACAGCATAACTCAGAAGAAGAGGAGTCAGAGTCAGACTCAGAGACCCAACCTGAAGAAGATCAGGTAATTAGCACTTTTGATTTTAGTTCAGAAGATTTTAAATCTGAATTTAAAGCACTGTGTTTAGACCTGCTAAAGTCTGAGAAAGAGATTATCTCTCTCAGAAATCAATTATCTGAACACAATGTTTTAAAGTCAGAAAACCTTAAACTCTCTCAGGAGTTGGAGAACTGTAGGGAACAGATAGCTACACTGAAAAGTGAGCTCTCTGAGGCCAAGAAGCTTGAAGAATCCCTTAATGGGAGAAGCATCAAGCTGATGGACATCACAAGCACAGTGAACTCTAGATTTAACAATACACTGGGCTTGGGTGTCTCATCCAGCCAACCTATTGTTCTAACAACTCCCATCAAGTTTATTTCTGACAAGGGAAAGGGAGTTGTAGAGGTTGCTAGGAAAAATTTTGATCTGCCTCAGAAAACTAAGTCCCAGCAGAAATCGTCGAATGTAGATCGACGATCGCCGAATGAAGATCGACGATCGTCGAACGCAGCTCGACGATCTCAGGAAAAATCGTCGAACGCAGATCGACGATCTCAGCCAAAGTCATCGAACGCAGGTCGACGATCTCATATACCTGACCTCAGCCATAGTCGACCGTCGAACGGAGCTCGACGATCTGACCCAAGATCGTCGAACGCAGCTCCAAGATCGTCAAACAAAGGTCAGAGCTCTGGAAACTTTTTCAAAAGCAAATCAAAATTGAATCCTAAGGGTTCCTCATCCCAAATCTTTAACCCTTATACTGAATGGATTCTACCTCCAAGAAGATATCATCCTGAAGGATATAAGAGTCAACCTGGGATGTCTTTCATTTCTGAATTTAGAGGTTATCAACCTAGGCCCAAGGTAAACTGGGTCAAAAACAAATGAATTGTCTTATGTGCAGGTGAAGACCTATCCAACATCTAACCAGCAATGGTATTTGGATAGTGGGTGCTCTAAGCACATGACAGGGAATAAGGACAACCTCACATCCTTCAGAGCCAAGCTTGGACCCAAAGTTATTTTTGGTGATTCAAATTTTGGAAAAACTAAAGGATATGGTGCAGTCCAGATTGGTTCAGTAACCTTCAAGAAGGTAGCTTATGTAGAAGGACTGCAGCACAACCTAATCAGCATCAGTCAGCTGTGTGATGAAGTCTACCAGGTGACCTTCAGCAAAACCTTATGCAAAATCAAGTCAGAGGACAACACAACAGTGTTGACAGGTAAAAGGAAAGGTAATATCTACTTAGTAGACTTTCTTTCAACCAATGTAGATATCTGCTTGTTTAATTCAGTCTGTAGACCAAATGTTCTATGGCATAAGAGATTAGGACACCTAAACCTTGGAACTATTGCTAGGCTATCCAAAGACAACCTTGTTAGAGGACTACCTTCTGGCCCCTACAAGAAGGAAGGACTCTACAAGGCTTGTCAATTAGGCAAGCAAACTAAAAACAGTTTTAAGTCACTTAATAAGAGTGATTCACCTAGGATATTGTATGTGTTACACATGGATCTTTTTGGACCCATCACAGTACAAAGACTAGGAGGGAAATCCTACACTTTAGTAATTGTAAATGACTTCTCTAGATTCACTTGGGTGTTCTTTCTAAGGAAGAAGTCTGATAACTTTAAGTGTCTGACAGAGTTTCTCAAATGTATACAGATTGAGTTCAATACTCACATTACCCTGATCAGAAGTGATCATGGGACAGAGTTTGATTCTCTTCTTATGCAAGAGTTCTGTCAGAGTGAAGGGATCAGGCATACTTTCTCAGCTCCTAGAACTCCTCAACAAAATGGTAGCTGAAAGGAAAAATAGAACCCTTATTGAATCTGCCACTACATTGTTGTCAGATGCTCATCTACCTCTATCCTTTTGGGCAGAGGCAGTGAACACCTCCAACTATGTGTTGAACAGAAGTCTGATACATAAACTAAAGGGAAAGACTCCCTATGAATTACTCAAAGGGAAGAAACCTAAAGTTGACTATTTTAGAGTATTTGGTTGTATTTGCTACATTCACAATAATGACAAGAAATATTTAGCAAAATTTCAAGCCAAAGCTGATGAAGGAGTGTTTCTGGGATACTCCATGATCAGCAAGGCCTATAGGGTCTATAACAAATCATCTTTGAAAATTGAGGAATCTGTTCACATTTCATTTGATGAAGCTAACATGTCTTTTAAGGAGAAGAATTCTTCTACCATAGAACCTTTGCAGGAACATTCTCTAGTTGAAGACTTGAACAGGTTACAGGTTACTCAAGAGGATGAAAGCAGTGAAGATGAAGGAAATGATCAACACTTTGAAGCACAACCTGAAGAGCCAGTTGTTGTACCACAAGAGGAAACAACAACACAGGTTGGTGAACAATCAACACCCCCTGTTGATTTAGTAACATCAAGAGACCATCCAATTTCCCAAATAATTGGAGAAATCTCAACTGGTGTGCAAACCAGAAATCAGGTCAACCAAAACCTGTTGCACACCTGCTTCCTATCTCAAATTGAACCTCAGTCCATTCAAGATGCAGAGCAAGATCCACACTGGATCATTGCAATGCAAGAGGAGTTGCATCAATTTGAGAGGAACAAAGTATGGGAACTAGTGCCAAAGCCTAAGGATCATTCCATTGTTGGAACAAAATGGGTATTCAGAAACAAACTGGATGATCAAGGAGTAATTATAAGGAACAAGGCAAGGCTAGTTGCTCAAGGATACTCTCAAGAAGAAGGAATAGACTACGACCAGACTTTTGCACCTGTTGCAAGATTAGAAGCCATCAGGATTTTTCTAGCTTATGCAGCTCACAAAGGCTTCAAAGTATATCAGATGGATGTCAAAAGTGCTTTCTTAAATGGAGACATCAAAGAGGAAGTTTATGTCAGACAACCTCCAGGTTTTATCTCTCCAACTTATCCTGATTATGTTTTTAGATTAAATAAAGCATTATATGGTCTCAAGCAAGCTCCTAGAGCATGGTATGAGACCTTAGCATGCTTTCTCTTGGAAAATGGTTTTATAAGGGGTAGAGTAGACCAAACTCTTTTTATTAGAACCCATAAGTCTCATACCCTACTAGTACAAATTTATGTAGACGATATCATTTTTGGTTCTACTGACTCCAAATTGTGCAGAAGGTTTTCTAACCTAATGCATTCTAAATTTGAGATGAGTAGCATGGGTGAGCTATCCTTCTTCCTAGGATTGCAAGTCAAACAACATGCTGAAGGCATCTTTATTTCTCAAACCAAATATGCAAATGAACTGGTTAAGAAATTTGGTATGTCTGAGGCATCTTGTATGAAAACACCCATGCCTACCAATGCTGTATTAGTTGCTGATGAACATGGGAAACCTGTTGATCAGACAACATATAGAGCAATGATTGGCTCTTTACTGTATCTTACAGCTAGTAGACCAGATAAAATGTTTGCTACATGTATATGTGCTAGGTTCCAAGTAAGCCCTAGAGAGTCACACCTAACTTTAGTAAAGAGGATTCTCAGGTATGTTAAAAGTTATTCAAATCTAGGTCTCTGGTATCCAAAAGATTCAGCATTTGATTTAACTGGATTCTCAGATGCTGATTATGCTGGATGCAGAATTAACAGGAAAAGCACCAATGGAACTTGTCAGTTCCTTGGTGACAGACTTGTCTCTTGGTTTTGTAAGAAACAAACATCTGTGTCAACTTCAACTGCTGAAGCTGAATATATGGCTGCAGGCAGTTGTTGTTCACAAATATTGTGGATTCAAAACCAACTCCTAGACTATGGTTACAACTTAGAGAAGTCTAAAATCTTTTGTGATAACACAAGTGCTATTTCAATAGCTCAAAATCCAGTCCTCCATAGTAGGACAAAACACATAGAGATTAGGCATCATTTCTTAAGGGATAATGTTGAAAAGAATAAAATTGAACTACAATATATCCCAACTGATCTATAAAGGGGAGATATTTTCACCAAGCCTTTGGATGAAAAGAAACACACCTTCTTCCTAAATCAGTTAGGAATGTTAGATGGAGGAAGTCTTAAATAACATCCAAGATTTTGAAAGCTAAAAATTGACCAATACTAGGCAAACATTCTGATTCTTCTTAGTGTCTAGAACTTTTCTGATTTCTGAACAGCGCTCGACGATTTGCCCCAAGATCGTCGAATGGAGATCGACGATTTCCAAAATCGTCGAACTGAGTTCAACGCTTCTCAGATAGTATGCACTATCTCTTCCGGTCAAAGATCGTCGAACGGCGCTCGACGTTTATGTTCACTGAACGATCGTCGAACGGAGCTCGACGCTCTTCAAAATCGTCGAACGGAGATCGACGATGTTGAAGTCTCTTTAGATTCCTTTAGAAGCCCCGATCGTCGAACTGAGTTCAACGATCTTTCCAATTCTGCGTCGAACCCTAATATAAAACTCATTTTTCGCCGTCGTTCTCTTTTGCGCTTTCAATTTCTCTGCAGGATTTTCTTTCCCTCCAAACAGTTCTACGCTTGGTCATTTTGTTTGTTGAGTTTTTGCAGGTACAATGGCTGTGGCAGTTGCTGTCCTAGCTGCAATGAAGTTTGATGCAGGCTTTAACATTGATATAGAATCATTCAACACCACTGACCAGATTTTCCAAGACATACTGGGTTTATTCAAGGATCAGAATCTGTCTGCCCTCATGACCACCAGGATCAAGCTGGCTTCAGATGAGATCAAGGAATGGGTTTACAGTGCTCATAATCAAGACAACAACACAATAATCGGGTATATTGCTGGAAATCAGGTACCCTTGACCCCCACAGTTTTAACAGAAGTTTTTGGACTGAGAAATGGAGAAGATATTGCAGAGTTATCAGGAGAAGAATTTTCTGACCTGCTTGCCAGGATGGGTCATCCAGAGGGAAACCCTAGCAAGCTATTCAAGAGGAATCTGTCTGTTGAATACAGGTTCCTGGTAGATGTGGTAGGGAAAGTGCTGCTGGCAAAGCACTCAGCTCATGATACTATATCCAGACATCAGCTCTGTCTCATGGGAGCTCTGGTGGATAAGAAAAATCTGAACTGGGGAGAGGTGTTCTTTGACCTCATCAAGAAGAAAATAAACAAGAGTTTTGTAAACTTTGGAAGGATTCTTGGAGTTTTTCTGCAGACCAGGTGCCCTGCCTTGCTGGTCTGCTCTGGAGTTCACATAAATGCCTCCAAGAGACTAACCTGTGCCCTCTTTGGCAAGTGGGACAGGCAAATAAGCAGGCCTAGCAGGCCCTCCTCTAGTGCTCCTTCAGGCACCAGGACTCAAAGAGTCACTCCTCCACAGGTCTCTGCCCCTGCAGATGACCTGGCTGCTGATGTTGCTGCCTCTCCTCCTCCTCCAATTCCATCCCTTCCCTTACCATCCACCACT
Source organism: Platanthera guangdongensis (assembly GCA_039583875.1). NCBI lineage: Eukaryota > Viridiplantae > Streptophyta > Magnoliopsida > Asparagales > Orchidaceae > Platanthera > Platanthera guangdongensis. The sequence continues at coordinate 90,481,808 of CM077164.1, read as the reverse complement.
CCAGCTCCATCCACCATTACCATATCCAGCCCATCTCTAACATCAACTCCATCTCCAGAACCCATTCTACCTCCACCAGCAGACCAATTCCAACCACTATTCTCCTACCCTCCACCAGATATCACATCATCACCATCCATTCCATCCTTCACTCTTCTGGATGATTCCTTCATGGATGATTCCCCCTCATCTCCTCCTGAATTACCTTCCTCCTCCACTTCATTCCAAGACCTCCTACACCACATCATTGATCAACCAACATTCACTCTATCCATATCCATCCCCTTGTCCTCCATATCCACCATCTCAACACCTCAGCCATCCATACCACCACTCTCCAGCCCTTCCCTTGCAGCATCCCCAGCTGCTTCCATTCCATCTACCTCTTCTCCAGCTGTTGAGCAAGTAGACCTCTCAGCCCTAGCTGACAGGCTGTATGAGCTGATTGCCCCCAGGCTCTCTCTACTATTGGAGACCTCCTTGGCTCCTCTACACCTATCAGTTGTAGCTCTCTCTGCCAGGCTTTCCTCCCTCCTTCCTCAGGCAGCACCTCCAGCAGTGTGCCTTGATCCAGATGTATCTGCATCTAGGCAGGGGGAGATGCCATATGAAGAGACTCTTCATGCTGTTGCTGCTGCTGTTTCTGTGACTGCTGCTCCTCTTGCTGCTGCTGCTGCTGTGCCTCCTACTGCAGTTCTTGCAATAGACCTAAGGTCTTTGCTTTCTACTTTTGATTCTGCCTTCTATAGCTGTCTGCCAGAGAGTAATGCGGTCCAGCCCCCAGAAGACCTATCCAAGGCACTGGTGCCTTTCTCTTGCTGTGACCCTAGCATTATCTCTTCTTTTGTACATTCAGTAATTGCTGCTACTAAAGATGTTGCTGCTGCTGCTGCTGTTGAAGAAAGGACTGACTTTGCTTCTGAAAATATTGATGCTGCTGCTGTAGATATTCTTGCTGCTGCTGAAGTTCCAACTGCTTCTGATGAGCCAATATCCAAGGATCTTCTGATGACAGAGGCCACTGAAATTGAGCCTGCTGCAATTTTTGATGATGCTTCTGCTACTATCAGTGAAGTTGTTACTGCTATCAACTGTCCAGTTTCTGTTGTTGAGAGTGAATCTGTTGTTTCTGCTGTAAGTGAGACTGTTACTGCTGCTGTCACCTCTACTGCTGCTGTATCTGCTGCTGTCTCTGCTGCTGTCTCTGCTGCTGTCCCTGCTGCTACTATCTCAACTTCTGCCTCATCTGCTGCTGTTCAGCTAAAGAAATATCTTATGAAGAAAATAGATGCTTTATATGATGATCAGAGTTCTGAATCTGATGAATTTAAAACAGACTCTGATGATTCATCTGCTACCATTGCCAGGAAAAGGAAGGCAAGGAGCAAGGCTATGAAAAGGGTTCCTCCTGCTAAAGTTAAGGATAATAATGATATTCCTTATTATATCCTTCATAATTGCCCCATCACTGAACATTGGATGCAGTTTTCCAAAAACCAGCTGAAAGCCATGAAGAAAAAGAGAAGATATGAGAAGGGCTCTTCCCAATTCCAGCACCCTCATCCTCCTCCACCACCTCCTCCTGATGCAGGTGTAGGTGGAAGCTCTGCAAGTCAACCCCCAGCTAGAAGCCAGGCTCCCTATCAACCTCATGCCAGATCCTATCAAAGGGAAAGCCAATCCAGGGGTTCATATTCTAGGAGAGGAGGATACAGGGGTAATCAGAGAGATATTCAAGTTTATTCCAAAGGATATTCCAGGCAGCACCCATATTCTAGGGGAGGACATGTTTCATCTGATACATCATCAGGTCCTTTCCCATATAAGCTAAAAGAGACTGTGTCTGTCAGGCCTCCTCAAGACAATCCTTCCAACAAGTATGAGACACCTGTACCTTTTAAGGACCCTGAAAATAACCCAGCTGCTTGGACTGCCAGGTTAAAAGAATTGGCTGCACTGGATCAGATTAAGAAGGCCAGAGATCAAGGATTGGATTCTTCCAACATTTCTACAATGTCTGAGCAAAGACAAAAAGAACTAGAGAAATATGGCTCCAGTAAATTCTTTGATGCTGAGAGATATATGGAATTGCATCCTGCTGCTGTGGTTCCCAGGCCTACAAAGCAAACTTATTTGGGTGCAGCAGATGACAGCAGGTCCAACAAAGAAGCCCTAAACCCTAACAGAGAAATTAAAATGGTTAAAGGCAAAGAGAAGAAGTGACATTGTAAGGTGACAGTTTCTGTGAATTCTGATTATTATCTGGATGATATATATATATCTCTGTGTTTCTGCTTGTCTAGCTGTTGTTTTTCTACTTAATACTTGTATGTTGTTATTTAAATTTTTTCCAAAGTCTGTAAATAGTAATCCTAACCCAAATAGGGGGAGATTGTTGGAACACCCTATTACTAATTTGGGTCAGGATCACTATGTCTCTATGAACCTTTGCTTGTCCTCCTGTATAGCTTAAAAGGTCAATTAGAATTAAGTCTAAGGGTTAGAAGTCTAGGTTTGGAAGCTGCCCTGAAGACCAAGTTTTTCTGTTTGGAGACTAAGTCTGATCGTCGAGCTCAGCACGACGATTCGTCGAACTCCGATCGACGATCGTCTAGCTCAACTTCGACAGATCGTCGAACTCCATTCGACGATCGCTGAGCTCAACTTCATAATATCGTCGAACTCCATTCGACGATCGGTGAGCTCAGGTCGACGATTTTGACTCTGCCTTGGATCTTTATCTCTAAGCTCAGTTCGACGATCTTTGAGCTCAGATCGATGATTATCTTGCTGCTGTGTGTTTTCAGATCGCTGAGCTCAGCTCAACGATAGCAGAGCTCAGTTCGACGATTTCAGATAACTTCCAGAATTCAAATTCAAATCAGTTAGGAGTTATTCTGCAATTAATTCAGAGATTTGCTAGCCGTTTTCATTCAATTCTGGACCAAGTTTCAAGGGACTTTTCAAGGAATAATTCTATGGACTTTCCTCAAAAAGAGATTATGCAATTAAGGATGCAATCAATACAGACCAACGGCTATCCTTGACAGAGAATGATATTCTATTCAGGACCAGAGAATAAAAGAGAGAATGCTTTTGAATCTCTAAGGAGAACAAGAAGAAGAGAACACACAATACAGATTACAGAGACTCATTCAAAATCTTCTGTCACAAAGAATTCTCAAGAACACTCATCAAAGGAGATCAAGTTTTCTCAAATCTTCAGATCTCTGTAGTTTTTAAAGTGTTCAAGGCCAACATATTTCCTGACTCCAGACATTCAACATTTCAGCTATTGCTGAAATCATCCATTGCTGGAGTTCAACCTTTGAAGGCCTATCACCCTCAGCAAAGCTTTTCTTCCTGAAGATTTCAAAGATTCAGGGGGAGCTTTGACAACAATCCACATAGTCTTCTCAGTTGTTTGAGAAAGAGAAGACTGCCATCACTCTCTCATCCCCACTCTGTAAAGGGTTTTTCAAACTCCCTTCAAAAGTTTGAACCTGGTTTTTGAGCACCTTGTCAAAAGCTCATTGGTGGCAAGACACCTGATCAAAAAATCTGCTTTGGTTTTTGAGCACCTTATCAAAAGCTCATTGGTGCCCAGGACACCTGATCAACTGATCTTGCAGTGGATTCCTACCTAGGGTGGTAGAAGAGTGGATGTACCCAAGTTTGGGGAACCACTATATTTCCTTGTGTCTTCTGGTTCTGCTTGCTTTCATTTTTGTTTCTGGCCTTGATTTTTCTGTGCTTAGTTTTTTGCATAGCTTTATTTCTGCTTCCCTGCTCACACTTATTACAATAATTGTTGTAAAATTTTGTAAAAGTTTTTATAGCACCATATACTCTATTCACCCCCCTCTAGAGTATATCAGATCTAGTTGCACTTTCAGAGGCTATGCATTTGGACCGCGGGGAACCGTTGGAGAAACTCTTACCCCTGGTCGAGTTCTCCTATAACAACAGCTATCAGTCCAGCATCAGGATGACGCCTTACGAAGCCTTGTACGGAAGGAGATGCCGGACCCCGCTTTATTGGGTTCAGGGCGAAGATCCTAAGGTGTTGGGATCAGAGTTTGTTGAAGACACCGAGGCTCAGGTGAGGCTGATCAGAGAAAGGATGCTAGAGGCGCAGAGCAGACAGGCTAAGTACTGTGATGCCCGACATCGGCAGGTGGAGTTTGAAAGATATAGTACCTAAACACCTAGAGGGGGGGGGGTGAATAGGTGACCTAATTCTTTTTTAAACTTTAATGGCAGAAATCAGTTATAACACAGAATCTACTCTACTTTTGCAATCACACAGCATACACAGCAAAGCACAGAACAGCAGACACAGAGTTTTATAGTGGTTCCCCAAGCTTTGGGTACATCCACTTTCCCCCTTCGCCTATCTAGCAGTGTACTAGATTCGGCCAAACTTCACCACTATCTCAGAATCCAAACTGGTTCCTACACCTCAGGCCCAAGGCCCTACAACTCAGCTTTTCCACAAAGCCTACACTCAGCCACAAAGGCCTACACTGAGCCAACAAGGCCTACACTCAGCCACCAAGGCCTACACTCAGAGATTTCAATCTCCTACACTCAGGCTCTCAAGCCCTACCCTCAGCCTTTATAATTACAGGCTTACAAAACACTCAGATCCAAAGGATCCTACAAGATAAAAATGAATTTACAATTGTTAACTCAACAATCCAAAGACAAGAGAGGGAGGTTGTGAGTTTCTTGATGAGTTCTTGGAAGAACTCAGCTGGATTCAATCTGACTTAGCTTTCTTTAAAGCTTCTTGAAAGTAGAACTCAATTAGATTGACTCCTTCTGCAGTTGATCCTTGACCTTTGCTTCTTAAGACCCAGAATGAATCTGAATCATTCTTCTCAGCCTAGTTCCAACGGCTGATTTCTTGGATGGAGCTCTCTCTCTCCAACTTCTTAGATCTGCACTTGGACAGCTAGATCTTCTTGTTTTGATACTTGATCAATAACTTGAACAACTCTGTGAACCACTTTTTGAATTGCTTCAGCAACTTCTTCAACAACAGTTTCTGTAGACTGTATGAGCCTATTTATAGGCCTTCTTCATGGTAATCGGCTGGTCCGGTTCATAACTGTCTTCTGACATCTCTGACAGGTGCTGTAGACCGGCTGGAACGGCAGCTGTCAAGTCATCCAGTCAGTTCTTGAAAGTTCTCTAACTGTCTGAAAGTGTCGATACTTTCTGTCTTTAAGTGTCGAGACTTTCTGTCTTTAAGTGTCGACACTTATAGACCAAGTGTCGACACAAGTTGTGTAAGTGTCGACATAAGTCTACAAGGTGTCGACACAACTCCTTGTGTTGTAGATTCTATGTCTCGACATAGTTTCTTTTGCATGTGTCGACACTGAAATTGAGTGTCGACACAAGTACTTGATCTTTTATCTTTTGCTGAATTCCTCTAAGTGTCGACACATCTCCTTTGTGTCGACACCTCTTCATGTGTTGAATCTGTCAAGTGTCGACACTACTTCTTGGTGTCGACACATAGTATTCAACGTTGATACTTGATGAGTGTCGACACAGCTCCTTGTGTCGACACTTGATTCTTCTGTTGAGACTTCAGCTGAGTGTCGACACATTCCCTTAGTGTCGACACTTGTACTTAGAATTTTTTGTTGATCTTTCTGTTCTTTGCTAAGTGTTGACACAGCTCCATGTGTCGACACTTTCTTCAAGTGTTGAGTCTTTAGCTGAGTGTCGACATATACTGTCTTGTGTCGACACTTTCTTTAAGTGCTGACTCTTCTGTTGAGTGTCGACACATTGTTCTGAGTGTCGACACTTATACTTAGTCTCTGCTGACTTTTGCTGAGTGTCGACACAGCTCCAAGTATCGACACTTTCTGGTGTAGACACTGTTCTTCTAGGTGTCGACACTGCTGTTAAGTGTCGACACAGCTTTACTGCACTTTTCTTCACTGAGTGTCGACACTTTCTGTCTGGTGTCGACTCAGCATCCCAGGTGTCGACACAATGACTCCAAGTGTCGACACTGCTTGTCTGGGTGTCGACACAAGTCTTCTTAAGTGTCGACACTTTCCCTCTGGGTATCGACACATGGACTTAGAAATTTTTGCTTCAGTCCTGCAAATACTTAACCTGCACAAGTAACTCAAAAACATATCAAATACATTTTGATGTATATCATTGAGTTGGGTGAGACTTCTTCAAATCAGGTACATTTAAACCAATGTACCCAACAATCTCCCCCTATTTGGAGAAGTCATAACCCTTAGTCAATGATATACACCATTCATAATTAAAATTACAAAATGATGTAAGGCAGGATAATGTACAGCAGGGTAAACATAAACATGTATCAATTTCACATGTATACAAATTCATCATCACAGAATAAATATGAAATAGACATAGACATTATCACAGAACAAACATGAAATAGATTAATCATATATTGTTCTAATATCTGTCTTATACATTTTCAGAAGTTCACAAAAATGTTTTACATCAAAAAGATTACACAATAAACTTTAAGAAAATTCTAATTCTATTTCAGTTCTGGTTCCTTGATAACTATTCCTTTGCCAGCATGAACCTTAGCTTGGACAGGAGCATCAGCAGGCTTCTTGCCTTTCAGATCTTTCTTCTTAAGCTCTTCTGCTTTGATCTTTTGTCTTTCAAAATAATGGTATGGCTTAGGAAAGTACTTGCTAGGCTCCTGGGCAGTAGGAGGTAGCTTTCCCATCTTTGCCTTCCTTCTGTATTGGACAATTGCCTCCTATCTAGATTCATGTTTTCTCCATTCAGCTTCAGAAAACCATTTGTTCCTGTTATGAATGTTGTCTTTGGCAGCTTTCCAGGCAGTTAATATAATGTTTCTAGAGGTAGGGCTCCATTGCTCAAAATCTGGTCTCTGTTCAGCTTGTTCCCTAAACCTCTTCTTAGACAATCTTGTCTCTTCTTCTTTTTGCAATGCCTCTTGCATGGCTTCAGATATAGGCTGAACAACCTTTTCAATAATCACATTATCCTTGCCCCCAGGTGGGCTGTACATGGTATGTACATCAGCATGCACCATTTCAAAATCTGGAGGAGGATATATGACTTGAGCTACTTCTGGTTGCTCACCTCCAAGATAGGCAGGGTTAATTCCAGATTCAGCAACATCATTGTCATCACAAAGAGGAGGATATCCAAGAGTTGCTCTGATAGAATTTGATATCCACTTAGCATGGTCAGAGCTTGCCTTGACTAACACTCTCTCCCCCTTTATGACTTCTCTTAGCCATGCGATCTCTGACATCATCCTTCTGAAATCTGATTTGATTATCTAAGTATCTGACTCCATCTTTAAAGAAAAGTTTGAGCTTTTTAAGTTGTTCAGATATGGCCTTCTGGGAGTCTTCAATGGCAGTCTTAACAGCATTGATTTCTTCTTGAAATACTTTATCAAATTCAGCTTTAACAACAGCAGTAGAGGTAGAAGGTCCAACAGCCTGGTTCTTTAATTCTGTGACAATAGCATTAAGGGAAGCAGTAAGATTGTCATTCATCCTTAGCTGATTTTCAAGAACATAACCTTGCTTTAATGCTATGTCATCCACTTGTGCTTTTATTTTTTCTTGGTGTGTTGCCAAGTAAACCACTGCATTTCCACCCTTGTGAAAACAGTCTGTCATTTCCTTTTTGTTAAGATTCATCTCGAATCTTATTGACTTGATATCTTGAGCCACATCAAATTGCAAAGATTTCTGCCCTTCATCCACATACTTCTCAATTGCTTTTCTATGTTCATCCAGTTTAATCTGCATTGCCACCATTAAAGCACTATAATCAACTGTTGGTGTTTGCTGAACTATAGGATGTGGTGCAATAGATTGTAGAGCCTTCTTATAACTTTGGCTTCTTCTCTTGAATACATAAAGTTTCTTTTGTTTAGCCCTTGTAGCCTCCTCATCTTCAAATTCTGAGGAGCTGGCTATGTCAACCCTCTCCTTAGGGCTTGGAGGCCTTTCAGCTTGCACATCAGGTGCCTTCTCAGTTTCTTGCCTCACAGGCTCTTCATGAATCTGCACTTGCTCCCCCTCAATAGCAGCATTCTCTCTTTCAGCAGCAGCCTTGTCCATGTCAAAATCTTGTTGGTCTAGATTTAAAAATAAATCCTCCATAGTGTACTCTTGTGGTGAAGGAGCTGGAGTAATTCTAGGCTCTTCAACCACTGGATCAGGAACCACTTGAACAACAACAGATGTGTCTTCTATAACAGCATCTGGAACTTGACTATTCAGCTGAGTTTGCTGATGATCATCAGACAAATCAGTATTTTCCATAGAAAAATCTAAAGTGTTTAGTTCAGTGATTACCTCTAGTATGATGGTGGTTGCTTGTTCACTTTCCAGTGTAGTGGGTTTATTTACAACTGGAAGCTCCCCCTGGCTGTGATCCTTGTGGATGGGGCTAGCTTGAGGTAGCTCCCCCTGGATCTCAGCAACCTCTTGAGGAGCAGGAGTCTTTACAGCAGGCTCTTCCTCATTTTCATCTGTAGTGAAGACAACCTGTTCTTCACTGTCAGAACTACTAGTGGACTCTTGTGCCACTGGAGCAGTTTTCCTTTTCTTCTGTGGTGGAATCTCCTTCTCAGAAACTATCTTTTCAGGGGTTGGCATCTCTTTAGACAACACCCTGTCCCATCTTGAGAACAACCTCATGTCCATTTTCCTCATGTGATTAATTTTGCTTCCAGCAGATTATTGCATTACCTTAGGTATGGTTCCAGCAAGATAAAGACTTATGATTCTGCCGAGGTTGGGCTTCTTCAGACTTTCCTTGATTTTCTCAAAAACTACTATAGACCAGTCAGTTTTTAGAGTGAAGATTATCCTTGTCATTATTCCAAACATGAATTTGCCTTGGCTATTCATGCCCTTTCTGTTGAAAACAGAACCAATCTTCATTGTAGAATCAAGGCCACACCAGGTAAGAGCTTCCCTGGTTTTTGATGCAGTAACCTCATCTTCCTCCTTAGTTCTTGGCAATTGAAGCACCTTCCTCAAGCTCTTTGGTGAAATCTTAACCTTTGTTCCATGAACTTTAGATTTGATCTTGTATCCAGATTCATCCACTTTGGCTCCATTGAGGAATTCAAGTACCTCTTTGTTCCATATCTTAGTAGGTTCTGACACTAGATATTCTAACCCAGAATCGGCAACTAGGGTTACGACTGCCTGGATTTCTTGATCAGCATCATGGAAAGAGCCGCGCACCAGCTCGTATCCTTCGTTGACGTTCTCCTCTAGCTTAGGCGCCATTAGGGTTTGTAGAATTTGTCTTGAGAGAAGAGAGGTGTCGACACAGAAGTTTGGTCTCGAAACTTTGAAAGCGTGTCGACAAACAAAGACAAAACCCTATTTATACCTTTCTGATTTTGAAGATGAACAGGCGGGACAGCTAACTTAAAATGTGTCGACACTGGCAATAAGTGTCGACACTGACTTATAATGTCTCGACACATATGTGTCGACACAAGTTTAGTCGACAGATTTTATGTGTCGACACTTGGTTATGTGTCGACACAACATAACTCGACACATTGTCGAGACTTTACTTAGAAAATTCTGAGTAAATACTAAGTGTTGACACCACTTTGGATGTGTCGACACCTACTTGGCATGTGTCGACACTAATATTCTGAAGTGTTGACACCAACTTCCTAGATGTGTCGACACCTTTTTCCTGAAGTGTCGACACCACTATTCTGTGTCGACATAGACTTGTCTATGTGTCGACACCTTTTTACTTAGCCAATTTCAATTCTGTAAACTTACTCTAAGTTTATCATTCCTAGTTCAATTTTAAATCTATTGAATTTAGCTTCTTCTAGGGGCTTAGTATACATATCAGCTATTTGATTATCAGTTTTAACATATTCTAATAAAATATCTTCTCTTTCTACATGCTCCCTAAGAAAATGATATTTAATTTCAATATGTTTTGTTCTACTATGAGATACAGGATTATTAGCTATTGAAATAGCACTTGTAGAATCACAGAAGAGTGGAGTTCTACTTACCTGAAATCCATAGTCCTCTAGCTGATGTTGTATCCACAGAAGTTGAGCACAACAACTTCCTGCAGCCACATACTCTGACTCTGCAGTGGAGATAGCCACACTTGTCTGCTTTTTGCTACTCCATGAAATTAGTCTCCCACCTAGGAATTGACAGCTTCCAGTAGTGCTTTTTCTATCTTCTTTGCATCCTGCAAAGTCTGCATCTGAATAACCTGTTAGTTCAAAATCTCCATTCCTAGGGTACCTGAGGCTTAGATAGGGAGTGCCCTTTAGATATCTCAATATTCTTTTGACTGCTGTCAAATGAGACTCTTTAGGGCAGGCTTGATACCTTGCACAGACACATGTAGCATACATGATATCTGGTCTACTAGCAGTCAAGTATAATAGGGAGCCAACTATCCCTCTATACAAGGTTTCATCTACAGGTTTCCCTGCATCATCCTTACTAAGAGATATACTTGACCCCATTGGAGTCTTCATGGCACTGGATGAATCCATACCATACTTCCTTATGAGTTCTAGGGTGAACTTGGACTGATATATGGATAAACCACTTTCAGTCTGTTTAACTTGGAGACCCAAGAAAAACTTCAGCTCTCTCATACTACTCATCTCAAATTGACCTTGCATAAGTTTTGCAAACTTTTTACAAAGCTGCTTTCAGTAGACCCAAATATAATGTCATCTACATATATTTGGACAAGTATAACTTTGCCTCTAGATCCCCTAAGGAATAGAGTCTTATCTATTTTCCCCCTTGAGAACTTGTTCTCAATGAGGAAACTAGATAGGGTTTCATACCAAGCCCTAGGGGCTTGCTTTAACCCATATAAAGCTTTCCTAAGTCTATAGACATGATGAGGTAAAGTTGGATCAACAAAACCTGAAGGCTGTTACACATAGACTTCTTCCTTAAGATTACCATTCAGAAATGCTGACTTGACATCCATTTGGTAAACCTTGAATCCTTGATAGGTTGCATAGGCTAAGAACATCCTTATGGCTTCCAGTCTGGCTACTGGAGCAAAGGTTTGATCAAAGTCAATACCTTCTTCTTGCCTATATCCTTTAGCAACCAATCTTGCTTTATTCTTAATGATGACCCCTTGTTCATCCATATTATTCCTGTAGATCCACTTGGTTCCTATTATATTGTGGTCTTTAGGTTTAGGAACAAGTTCCCAGACCTTGCACCTCTTGAACTGATTAAGCTCTTCTTGTATTGCTTCAGTCCATTGTGGATCTAGTATGGCTTCTTCAAACTTCTTAGGTTCAACTTGAGATAGAAAACTGGAGTAGATTGCTGCATTCATGTATCTGCTCCTGGTTTGTACTCCTTGTCTTGGATCTCCAATAATCTGCTCTACTGGATGATCTCTAAGATGCCTGTTGGCTGGAGGCATCCTAACTTCTGGTTGAACCTCTTCAGCATCTCCATCATGCTGTATACCTTGAACTTCATCAGCAATTGGTACATGTAGTTCTCCCCCTGGACAACAACCACTGTCTTCTACTTGCTGTCTTGCAGCAGGTACTTCTTCTATAGTAAGCTTGTCCATCTTCTTTGTTAAACCTGTGGGGCTGCATACACTACTAGACAACTCATTGTTAATAAGTTTAGTCCCATCAAAAACTATATGTACAGATTCTTCTACAACTTGTGTAGTCAAGTTGTAGACTCTATAAGCCTTACTGTTATTGTTGTACCCAACAAAAATTCTCTCTTGGGACTTGCCAGCAAACTTAGTCAAGTAAGACTTCCCATTGTTAAGTATAAAGCATTTGCAACCAAAGATCCTGAAATAGGATAGGTTTGGTTTCCTGCCTTTCACAACCTCATAGGGGGTCTTGTTGAGGCCTTTAGTGATGGTAGCCCTATTTACAACATGGCATGCAGTGTTAACTGCTTCAGCCCAGAAATATTCTGGCAGTGATGTATCACTTAATAGGATCCTACCAGCCTCTATCAAGGTCCTATTCTTCCTCTCAGCAATGCCATTTTGCTGAGGTGTTCTAGGTGAAGAGAATTCTTGAAATATCCCAAATTCTTCACATAGTTTTGTCATGCTATCAGACTGAAATTCAGTACCATGGTTACTTCTAATCTTGACCACTGTACTGTCTAGTTCATTCTGAATTTGCTTGACAAAGTTATGGAAGACACTAGGTGTTTCAGATTTCTATCTTAAGAAGAACACCCAGGAAAACCTTGAGTAGTCATCTACAACTACAAAGGTATAGACCTTCCTACCTAAGCTGTGAACTGACATTGGACCAAAGAGATCCATATGCAAGAGGTATAAACACCTCACATCATCTTTGTTTTCTATGCTTCTAAAGGTGGATTTAGTCTGCTTGCCCTTTTGACAAGCTGAGCAAATACCATCTTTAACACACTTAACTTGAGGACCATTCCTCACTAACTGTTTGCTAAAGAGTTTGCTAATAGTCTTGTAGTTAAGATGGGCAAGCCTCTTGTGCCATTTGACACAATGAGAGACTGTCTCATCAGCTACAAGACACACTGGAGAACCACTGTTCTCAACCATAATGTCTAAGCAATAGACATTCCTTTTCCTATAACTAGTCAAAATGATCTCTTGATCAGTTGACCTCTTGATATGACAACCATTTTAACAAATGAGATGTCATACCCTACATCACTTAATTGACTTATACTTATTAGGTTGTGTTTCAACCCTTTAACATAAGCCACTTGAGTAATGGTAACTAAGTTGCTAGAAATATTACCAAACCCTTTGATGATTCCTTTTTCAGAACCACCAAAAGTTACTTTTGGACCATCTTTTATTGGAATGAAGTCCCTTAGTAATCCTCTAGTTCCAGTCATATGTCTGGAACATCCACTGTCCAAGTACCATGTTGGGGTATGGCCACTTGGACTCACCTGCAAAACAGATTAATGAACCTTAGAACACAAAGAATTCTTGGGTCCTTGGTACTTGTTAGTTTGCAACTTGACAAAACTACCTACTGGCTTTCCAACAGGTAATTTGCAACTCACTTTGGCACTAACATTGTGCCAACAGTCCATTGCAAAATGACCAACTTTGCCACAACACCAACATTCAAATTTATTGTACCTTTGCTTAGGTACTGTCTTTGCTGTCTTATCTACAGCAGACTTGGTGAATGTTGAGGCTTTGCCCTTGGACTTGGACTTGGACTGCTCAGTCCTTGCAGGTCTAGTAAAGCCCAGTCCAGCTTTACCCTTGTGATGAATAAATTCATCAATTATGGGTAACACTGACTTAGGTTTAGAAAACCTAGCAACAAGCTCTCTCTCTTTCTGAAGATTGATCTCCAGACTCTTGATTTGATCATTCTTAAAGGTGATAGTCCCCATCTGAATCACTGTTATGTGTTTCAGCCTGGCTATCTCATTAAGCTTTTGATCAAATAGCTTCTCAGAATCTGTTGCAGCAGCTTTTAGATCAGCAATTTCCTTTGCCTGACTTTTGGCTAGGGACATGCTCTTCTTGTAAGCTTGCAACAGTACTTTATATTCATCTATCAGCTGATGAATATCATCCTCAGACTCAGATACACTTTCATCACTTGATGAAGATGAATCTGATTCTGTACTGGCACAAGAAACTGAACTTAAAGTTGAACTTTGTACCTTACTGGGTCCTGGCTGCTCCAGGATTTTGTCACTCTCTGTCAAAGCCATTAGCCCTTGGCATTGACTGTCTTCTTGTTCATATATAGACTCCATGATCTGCATGAATTCTTCTTCTTCTTCTTCAGCAAACAGCCCTATGTATGCCTCAGCATCAGACTCAGTTTCTGAAGAAGAGATATCTGATAGAGTCTTCTCTTTCTTGGCAACAAAAGACTTCTCTTTCTTGCCTTTGAAATGAGTCTTCTTCTTGTCACTAGACTCCTTTCTCTTTTCAGGACAATCTGCAACAACATGGCCTTGTCTATTGCAGCAATAGCACACTATTTTAGAAACAGTTGCCTTGCTAGATTTAGTCCTCTTCCTGTCCTTCTTTGAAGCCTTTTTATCCTGATAAAAATCTTCTTTTCCCTTTGAAGTAGAAGGCCTTGACCTCCAATGTTTCTTCTTCAAGAATTTCTGAAAATGTCTAGTGAAGGCAGCAAAGTCTTCATCACTTTCACTGCTTTCAGATTTTATGCTGACTGACTCATCTGACTCTGATTCAACTACCTTTGGAGGTGGAGTTGGTGACTTATTCCTGTACTTTCTGGAGGCTTCTGTCTTGAAGGCTACTGTTCTTTCCTTGTGTTCAGTTCTTGTTGATTTCTCCTCCTCTTTTCTCACTGTCAACTGCATCTCATATGACAACAATTTGCCAAACAGTGTAGGTGGAGGAATTTCTCCCAACTTAGCCATTTCTCTAATGGTACAGATCTTTGTGTCCCAATATTTAGTTAAGGACCTTAGGAACTTGTCATTTAGTTCATAATTACTGAGCTCTCTTCCATAAGACATGAGTTCATTCACTATTCTGTAGAACTTCTTATAGCACTCAGTTATTCTATCACCCTTTCCTTGTCTAAAACTCTCATACTCTTGATTTAGCAAGGATTTTCTATCTTGTCTAACTTCTTCAGAACCTTCCATATACACAATAAGAGTGTCCCACATCTCTTTGGCTGTCTTACAGTGTATTAGATTCTGAAAAGTTGCATCATCTATGGCACTCACTATTATGTTTTGTGCCCTTTTGTCCATGGTGGCTAGGACAATCTCATCCTTAGTCATTTCAGAGAAATCCTTTGGGGTTCTCTGATTTGCATCTAGAACTGATATCTTCATGGGCACATAAGGCCCTTCCTTTACTGTGATGTATATCCTAGGGTCTGAGGCTTCCATAAACAGCCTTACCCTTTCCTTCCAGATCCCAAATATCTCTTTCCTGCATAGAGGTAATTTCATGGAACACAATTCCTTGTGATTCTCAGAGGAACCCATGGTTCTTGATTTTCTTAAATCTGTAATTTGTCTTAGACTGAATCTGCCAATCAGGATCTCCTTAGACTGTTAGTCCTTTTTTGAGGAACCTCCCTCTGATACCACTTGAAAGATATAGTACCTAAACACCTAGAGGGGGGGGGGTGAATAGGTGACCTAATTCTTTTTTAAACTTTAATGGCAGCAATCAGTTATAACACAGAATGTACTCTACTTTTGCAATAACACAACATACACAGCAAAGCACAGCATAGCAGACACAGAGTTTTATAGTGGTTCCCCAAGCTTTGGGTACATCCACTTTCCCCCTTCGCCTATCTAGCAGTGTACTAGATTCGGCCAAACTTCACCACTGTCTCAGAACCCAAACTGGTTCCTACACCTCAGGCCCAAGGCCCTACAACTCAGCTTTTCCACAAAGCCTACACTCAGCCACAAAGGCCTACACTCATCCAACAAGGCCTACACTCGGCCACCAAGGCCTACACTCAGAGATTTCAATCTCCTACACTCAGGCTCTCAAGCCCTACCCTCAGCCTTTATAATTACAGGCTTACAAAACACTCAGATCCAAAGGATCCTACAAGATAAAAATGAATTTACAATTGTTAACTCAACAACCCAAAGACAATAGTGGGAGGTTGTGAGTTTCTTGATGAGTTCTTGGAAGAACTCAGCTGGATTCAATCTGACTTAACTTTCTTCAAAGCTTCTTGAAAGTAGAACTCAATTAGATTGACTCCTTCTGCAGTTGATCCTTGACCTCTGCTTCTTAAGACCCAGAATGAATCTGAATCCTTCTTCTCAGCCTAGTCCAACAGCTGATTTATTGGATGGAGCCCTCTCTCTCCAACTTCTTAGATCTGCACTTGGACAGCTAGATCTTCTTGTTTTGATACTTGATCAATAACTTGAACAACTCTGTGAACCACTTTTTGAATTGCTTCAGCAACTTCTTCAACAACAGTTTCTGTAGACTGTATGAGCCTATTTATAGGCCTTCTTCATGGTAACCGGCTGGTCCGGTTCATAACTGTTTTCTGACATCTCTGACAAGTGCTGTAGACCGGCTGGAACAGCAGCTGTCAAGTCATCCAGTCAGTTCTTGAAAGTTCTCTAACTGTCTGAAAGTGTCGAGACTTTCTGTCTTTAAGTGTCGACACTTATAGACCAAGTGTCGACACAAGTAGTGTAAGTGTCGACACAAGTCTACAAGGTGTCGACACAACTCCTTGTGTTGTAGATTCTATGTCGCGACACAGTTTCTTCTGCATGTGTCGACACTGAAATTGAGTGTCGACACAAGTACTTGATCTTTTATCTTTTGCTGAATTCCTCTAAGTGTCGACACATCTCCTTTGTGTCGACACATCTTCATTTGTTGAATCTGTCAAGTGTCGACACTACTTCTTGGTGTCGACACATAGTCTTCAATGTTGATACTTGATGAGTGTCGACACAGCTCCTTGTGTCGACACTTGATTCTTCTGTTGAGACTTTAGCTGAGTGTCGACACATTCCCTTAGTGTCGACACTTGTACTTAGAATTTTTTGTTGTTCTTTCTGTTCTTTGCTAAGTGTCGACACAGCTCCATGTGTCGACACTTTCTTCAAGTGTTGAGTCTTTAGCTGAGTGTCGACACATACTGTCTTGTGTCGACACTTTCTTTAAGTGCTGACTCTTCTGTTGAGTGTCGACACATTGTTCTGAGTGTCGACACTTATACTTAGTCTCTGCTGACTTTTGTTGAGTGTCGACACAGCTCCAAGTGTCGACACATTCTGGTGTAG
The DNA here is from genome assembly GCA_039583875.1 of Platanthera guangdongensis. NCBI lineage: Eukaryota > Viridiplantae > Streptophyta > Magnoliopsida > Asparagales > Orchidaceae > Platanthera > Platanthera guangdongensis. The sequence continues at coordinate 90,464,979 of CM077164.1, read as the reverse complement.
ACACAGTTCTTCTAGGTGTCGACACTGCTGTTAAGTATAGACACAGCTTTACTGCACTTTTCTTCACTGAGTGTCGACACAGCTCCTTGTGTCGACACTTTCTGTCTGGTGTCGACTCAGCGTCCCAGGTGTCGACACAATGACTCCAAGTGTCGACACTGCTTGTCTGGGTGTCGACACAAGTCTTCTTAAGTGTCGACACTTTCTCTCTGGGTGTCGACACATGGACTTAGAAATTTTTGCTTCAGTCCTGCAAATACTTAACCTGCACAAGTAACTCAAAAACACATCAAATACATTTTGATGTATATCATTGAGTTGGGTGAGGCTTCTTCAAATCAGGTACATTTAAACCAATGTACCCAACAGAGTTCCAGGTGGGAGACCGTGTGTTTTTGAAGATTCGGCCCATGCATGGAGTCTCGCGGGTGCGTGGTCGGAGGAAGAAGCTCAGCCCTAGGTAAATGGGCCCTTACAGGATCCTGGAGCGGATCGGACCCCTAGCCTACAGGCTGGAGTTACCACCAGAGCTGGAAGCGCTGCACGACGTCTTCCATATTTCTTCGCTGAGGAGGGCTCTGCTACGCCCGGAGCAGCAGATTTTGACCACCGAAGGGCCGGTAGCTTCAGACCGGTCGGTTCGTTTGGAGCCGGTGAGGATCGACGACCGAGGAGTACGGGTCTTGTGACGCAAGAAGGTCCCACTAGTCAAGGTCCTGTGGAGGAATCAAGGCCAGGAGGAGCATACCTGGGAGCCGCAGGACCTGATGCGACAAAGATACCCAGAGCTATTCAGTCAGGTATACCTCACAAACCCCTCAAGATGTTTAATTTATTTTCCTGCTTTAAACTACTAAGGGCTGCTCTAGGCAGATAGAGGCTTATCTTTTGTTTATTGGGGGCTTATCTTTGTTTATTGGGATCTTGGTTTGCCACTTGGGCAAAATGGTCATAGAACTAGGTTTCCCTTTAAACCTAATTTAGCAAACATGGCGTCATGATGGGATGTTACAAGTTTCTTTTCTTCGGTAGTAAGTCCCGTAGGCTCAACCTTGATTTCGGGGACGAAATCTTTGTTTTGTTTATTGGGATTTGTAACATCCCATTTCCAACTAGACCCCTAAGAGTGGTTTTGGCCATGACTAGGTCATGACAAAACCCTAGGAAGCCAGAAATGGGCCAAGAGATAGAGGACAAAATGTGGAAGATTATTATGGTCTGCAAATAGTAGAACTCTGAACAATGGTTTAGGATGACCATGGGATACACCTTAACCTCAAGACCCTATCACAACACCCCTAATACCTTGGGAGGCCCATTAGAGCCATAAGGACCCATTAGGGTCAACCAAAGAGGCTCAGTTGACCAAGGTCAACCCTAGCCCTAAATGGGTCAAACTAGCCTACTTAGGGTCAATTGACCTGCTCCCATCCTATAGGACCCCACCTATGCCCTCCTAACCCTAAAGTGAGGTCAGTGGGTCACTAAGGACACATTGGGGCCAGCCCTAGAGGCCAGGTTGACCCAGGTCAACTCAAGTTCCTAATCTGGTCAAAGTACCCTTACTAAGGGTATGTGACCTCCAACCCTACATAACCCTATCTAGACCTTAGGGGAAGCCAATGGGTCACCAAGGACCCATAGGGGTCAACCCAATTGGTCATGTTGACCAAAGTCAACTCTAGCCCTAAAATGGTCAAAGTGCCCTTACCAAGGGACATGTGACCACCAAGATGCCCAACAAACCCTATTCAAGTAATCCTAGACCTTAAGGGAGTCCAATGGGCCACTAGAAACCCAATGGGGTCAACCCATATGGTCAAATTGGCCCAGGTCAACCCTCATTTAAGCCAAGTCAAACCTAGCCCAAAAGGGCTAACCCAAGCCCAAGCCACTTCTTCCTTAGGCTAACTCCATTTCCATGTTCATCATGACCAAGTGGGCTGCATTTAGCTTATGGGGTTGACCAGTCAATCAGGGGTGACTAGGAGAGAGAAGGAAGCTTCCATCCATGTTAATGGAGGAGAGAGAAGATGGGGGAGAGGAAGGGAAAGAGTGGAGCCGGCCAAGGGAGGCTAACAGCCACCTTTAATGGCTTCAATCAATTCCTCTAGGGAAGAGGAGTTGATTCCAGCCGTTTCCCGGCCACCAAGGGGTGGATTCAGCCCCCCTCCACTCTACCCGAGCCACACCATAAATGGTGTTGATGGCCATTGAAGAACCAGCCTCCCCCCTTCCCCAATTGCCATTTAAACACCATCAGTGGGCAAAGGGGAACATTTTCGAGCGTTTACCTGGAGGAGACGGGCCATCCCACTGTACTGTTGCAGAAGCCGAGCGCCGCCGCCGTCATCAATGGCATCCCACCGCTCTTCCCGCATCCAGGCCGCCAGGAAGGTCCTCCCCCTCTCCTTAACTCTCGGGTAGATCATAGGACTTCTTAGGCTTAAGATTCGGGCTTAATTGAGCCCGATCAAATACAGCATTTTTCATGGTTTCAGCAAGAAACATTTCTTGTTATAGCCGCCGGAAAACGCCTCTCCGGCGGCAGAGCCACCGCCTGCGATAGCCCCCACCTCGACGGAGGTGGTGGTGGCGGTGGCCGGCCGGGGAAGGGGCTGGATGGCCGGCGGCAGCCGCTTGAAGTCGGCCCAGGAAGAATGCATCCTGGCCATCGGCTCAACGAAGGAGATGAACGGATCTCGTTCATCTGCGCCAAGATTCGTGCTCCATCAGAAATTAAACTATAGGAAATCATTTCTTGATCATTTCATTTCTGTCACACTATATACACTAAATGGTTTTAATTTTTAAAAATACCTAGGGCGATCTGGTGGAAAACTGTCAACATAAAAGTTGTAGCCCTCTGAGTCTATTTCATTTTAAAATTTGTTTGAACACATTTGGGTGTATGGTCTGACCAGGGCGCCCATTTTGGTGGGACATACCCTTAGGGCTAGGCAGTCATTAAACTGAGTGCCCACACTTCATCCCTAGCCCAAATCAGTTGAAATTTTGGCAGAGAGCCTAACCTAGCTATACCTAGGGCCTGCCCAAAACTCAGAATTTTTGGACACATGTTTCCTAAAGTGTTTGACTTTATTTAATAAAGTTAGGGTAATTTAAATAAGTATTCAAATGACATCCAAACCTTTCCAATTTTTGGGGAGTGGTCCCTGGCTTCAATACCTAGTCTTGTACAAATTTGGACTCATTTGGACATGTTTTGATTAGGGAATCACCAAACCCTAGTGTGGCCCTAAGGTGGTATTCTTGTTCAAAAAGTGCACCTTTGACTTTGAGTGACCAAATCACCTCAACAGAGGCTGAAATTTGGGACACTTACTTGCCTTGGCATTAATCACCTCCCCATGGAATGTGGGGTAGTGTGGAATTGATTTGCCCTAAGTTCCTAGGCCAAACCCTAAGGAGGGACCTTTTTGCCTTGTGAAGGGCATGAGTCCTAAACACCTTGGATGAACATCAAATTTTGCAAGGAGGTTCCTAGGATATATGAAACCCTCTGTTAAAAATATTAACTAATTTTGAAAAGGGTAGGGTCCACAAAACCCAAACCCTAGCTTAGAACCTAAAACTTGTAGTGTTAGTTTAGGTTAGCTAAACATCTTGAAATTTAACCAAATTTGGATAGTGAGGGAATCAGGATATTTTGAGCCTATGGTAATTTATTTGGGAAGTTTTGATCAATATTTGTAGCACTTCATTTGTAACCAATAAGATTGCCCTAATTAATAATTAGGCTATTGTGATCCCGCTGCCCATTGAAGGGCATGAAACATTGGCAGAGGTAGTTTTAGACCTTACTGATCATGTATGATTTTTGATAGAATTTTTGGATACCTAGTTAGGGCATCTACTTCACAAGTGCATTACTTCGATTACTTTCTAAATAATTCTTACAAGAGCTTAATACTTGATGACAAATTATGAAACTTGATACATAGTGTTCCTAGTTCAATATTATCATGTGGGAATTTTTGTGGAAAGTTTTGATGGTTAATTAGTATACTTTGTTCATTAACCCATAAACTTGAAATTTCATGAGAAAATCAAGTATAGTCTTATTATTAAATGATAAATTATGAAACTTTTTCTAGGGTATTTGTAGGCCATCATATTCATCCCTGAATTTTCTCTGAAGTTTTGGAGGTATTATTGATGTAAAATCTTTTAAAATGACTTTTTATGAGATATCTTTGAAATTAAATTTAAGGGCCTAAACCTTGCTGCAAAATTTGAAGACTTAGGATTTAGAGTTGATTATGCATTTTGTAATTAACATAAATTTATTGGAATATTATCTTGTATGAAATTGCTACTTCATGTTCAAACTTGGGCTTTTTGGATACTAGAATAAATAAATTAATTATCAGACAAATTAGGAAAATTATGAATTTCTGGATTCATGCTACAAATGTCATTTTATCCCTCTAATAATTATCATAGGGGTACTGGATGAGTATTTCATGTACTTCCCTTTTTACGGGTCATGTAGCTTAAGTGGTCTACATATAGCAAAACTGCAGGAAATCATTTTGGATATGAATTAGAGCACGTGTGATGGGTCTTGATGGTTTGCTGGAAGGGTAAGTAGAATGGGTTACATCTATGGAAGTTAGGTGGGTAGGGAGTTGTTTTGTCTAGGGTTTAGAGGCGTTCGGGTCCGACGAAAGATCGTCCTACCCAAGGAGAGTTGGAGTCAAATCACCCTAGGATTAGCCTATCGGAACATGAGAAAGTAATGGGTAAGAGAATCAAGCAATAACAAAATAAGTAACTTGCGAAAGGGAACGCTGTGCGTAATCCCAACACAGTTCCTAGTGCCCCTTGAGAGCACTTCACAGGGAATACCGGGGGCAGTCCTGGGTTAACGTAAACAGTTTTTAACAAGCTGAAAAGAGTAACTTAGTAATTAGGGTTGCACATTTCACAAACACTGATGGCACCGGAAGTTAGCTGGGAGCTTCGGCTCGGATGGTTAAAAGACGGACTTTGTGTCCGGGGAGCTTCGGCACGATTGCTTGAGACGGACGTGTTTGTCCGGGGAGCTTCGGCTCGGGTTTGATTACGCTAAATTTGCGTGTGCATAAAAGGAAGGAAAAATTAAGGTGGTGGGTCTTCGGTATTGGAGGGTCGATGCACCGACGCCAATACGTTGACTCGGCAAGTGTGGTTAACACCTCGCCAATAGAAGTCCGGTGCGCCAGCTGGCAAGAGTACGCAGGAGTCCGCTTCGTGCACCAAGCGTTGAGGCGTACGATAGGACTGACCGGTAGTGCTTTACTGGTTTAGAGGTGGCGAGGCCCAACCCATCGCTTCTGTCTGCCACTACGGAGGTATCCTGTGAGGTTACGGCTCCAGAAAGGGGGAACTAAAGGTGTGTGTGCACAGAGTCGGGTGTGTGTGTTGCACTTGCATGATCCATCATACCCACTTGCATGTCATAGCATATTCGTTTCCTTTAACCTTGACACCTAAAGTATAAGTGGAATGAGACGCTTATAATTTAGGACCTGCAAAACGACCCCTTGGTCTATAAGCTTGTGTGGGCAAGTTTATAAATTAAGGTTAATTTTGGATATATATTTTTACTGCTGTTTGATAACCGACACCCCAACGTATAAATTGGTATGGGACTTTTTATACGATGGGAGCCTTGCAGAAGACCCCTTGGCTTATGTGTTCTCACATAAGTGAAGGTTACTTTTCATATTACAGCATATTGTCTTTACATGCAATAGAATTTGCTAGTTTAGGACCGCTGCCATCTGCTTTTGATTTTCTCCACCTTCAAGTCCTCCCCTTTCTTCCTCTCCGCTCGGTGCCTAGGGGCCGTGGGGGAAGGGGTGGGGGATGATATGACTTAGTCTTTTAGACTAACGGTTTTCGAACCGCATCATTTAGGGGATCGTGGAGACCAGCATGGAGGAGCAGCCCCAGAGACCGGTGCGCTTGGAGGTGGGGCAGTCTAGCTCCGGAGTTCATACAGCCGGGACCATGAGTCTCGACCTTGAGTAGTTTTTCTGCTTCCGCTTGAGTGATTTTGTAGTGAGGATATGATGTACCGGGCATAAGCCCGTATTTTGCTACTCTGATGTTTTAATCTGTGGACACTCCCTTCGTGGAGTTATATTTATTATGACATGTGATTCTCCGTGGACTGCAATTTGCATTTACATTATTGTGCTACTTTTTATGTGATCGAATTGGCCGGCAGAATCGGCGCTTTGTGGTGATGACCCTTCAGGGCATGAAGGAGTCACCGCAAAACGGCGGTTCTGGGCCTAAGACCCCGGTGTTGATAAGAAAAAAAAGGGGTCTTACAGCCGATTGAGAGGTGGATGGAATGAATCGGATACCCGGTTCATCATCCTCCTCCAACTGGCGCTGAAATTCTGCGTAATCTTTCAACACATGGTCGGTGCTACGACAACACAAACATCATTTTCCATTACTCCTCGGTACAGGTGGGACCGGAGAGGAATAAGAAAAAGATGATGGCGTAGAAGAGGAGTGACCATAAGACCTGGGTTGGGTGTATGAAGTACCATAAGAAGACGGTGCTCCATACACAGAACCACGAGAATTATGCTCCCATTCTTCAGTGGGGCACTCATCACTACCATGCCTATAATCTCCGCACCATCGGCAACGCATATTCATATAAGAATACATGGTGCAACAAAAATAATTCACCAACAAAAAGTTTCTAAGCAACAATTAACTACACAGCACAAATAAAAGAATAGGAAAACCTGCTATAGCAAAATTAAAAATAGAATTGGAACAAATAAAAACAAACACAAATGCTAAAAACTAAAATAAAGAAGAAAGTGATATGAACAAATGAAAAATGGCTTCTATCTCTTATCTTCCTCTACAAAAACTCACACGACTGTGTTCCCCGACAACGACACCAAAAACTTGATGCGTAAGATCACGTTAGTGAACCGGTCGCCCAAGTAATATAAAATGGGGGTTTTCCCAAGAATCGATCTCTCAAGGAACACAATAAGGTGGAGTTAATTTCGAGGAGGACTTGAGATTGAAGTCCTCAGGTCGGACCTAACTAAGGGGGGTTTTGATGTTTGCGGAAACAGAAAATAAAAGGCTAACAACTACTCCTATGCAATGTCGCTATGCGATGCTTCGCCAGGAGGGATGGAAGACTAGTCGGGCCGCTATGCACCAAATCATGGGGCGGATGGACGAGAAGGCTAGCGGATGAGGTGGTTAGAATAGCGGAATGAGGGTCGTGAGCACCTCTTCGCAACGCACTCCACTAGCAATTGCTAGTGCGGCAAGGGTGGATGGTGATGGATGGAATATGGGCGCACCTCAAGTAAATATAACGAAAATATACAATCACATAGACATGATTACACATAAACGTATATTACACTAAGTATAGCTTCATCAAATACAAAGAGTTCAACTAAACTATCAACAACAAGAGAAGAAAAGTGTGCGAAATCGACCGAATCTGAAGCCTTGCTGAGGATTCATGGTTGGAATCGTCGGGTTGTCAATCTGCGTCCAAGCTCGGTTCGCAACTGCGTCCGGGGTAGAGAAGGGCTGTCACAAACTTCCAATGGCCCGTCTTCTTCGTGTCACAATCCGGTGGAGGATGGCACAACTTCCCCTAGCTTGATGGAGAAAGCTAGGTCAAGCCCTTCTTGAAGCTCAAGGATGAAGGAGGAGGCCGAGAGGAAGCTCCGGCTTGGATTTGGCGGTGAAAGCTTGCCCGGAGCACCTCCCTAGTGTGGAGATTGAAGGAGGACGGCGGAATCCCTCCTCAGAGATGAAAATGGCGGAGGAAAAATGAGCGATCCCGAATTAGGGCGGAACCTGCAAATTTATAGATTGCAGAAATTATAATGCACACGAGCAGTGGCGCATGACCAGTGGTAGTGCGCACTATGTCCAGTGGTAGTGCGTTTGCCCCAGGCAGATTTTGGAAAAATATGGAATCAATACACACGATCAGTGGCACACGACCAGTGGTCGTGCGCACTGTGTCCAGTGATAGTGCGCATACCCCAGGCAGATTCTGGAAAACAAAGAGTAGTGCGCACGATCAGGGGCGCACGACTAGTGGTGGTGCGCATTAGATCCCATGATCGTGCGCAGTATTCCTGTTTCACAACCATCCCAGAACACGCACCCGACCCCTGTACCGAAAGGAAAAACCAATCACTGATATGTGCAGACATTCCAGGCAATCACAAAAAGGAGTACATATTATAAAAATAACAAAATACACAACCACGGGCATAAATGTGCACTTCCTATGGAAATAATGATTAGATGAAATATGAACGATAAAGAACTAAAAGTGAAGTACAAACACGTGAAAACTAACCCAAATGAGTACAAAAATAGGTATATAAAGTGGACTCATCATACCCCCAGACTTAACTGTTTGCACGTCCCGAGCAAACAAAATCTAAGCAGATAGGGAAAAATACTAGTTAACAAAGAAATTGTGATACGAAGTACCATGCGAAGTCGTATGCTCGCGCGCGTAAAAATATAATAGAAGAAATTTCTAAGTATAAAAAATATTTTATATTTTTCACAATGCGTATCAACATTTTATTATTACTGAAAAATAGAATCACGATGAATCATCCGGTCATGCGTAGGAAGAAAGTAGACTAATCGCTAGGCGAGCATTGCAAAAGATCAGGGCTCGGGATAACCTCCAAAGGAATCCACCAATGTCGGTGACCATATGCTTGCCCTTTCGCATTCTCTCCACGGCACCGGTTTGGTTCACACACGAATCAGTAGTACTTGAGGTGAAGAGATGGGGCTTGGGTTTTGGTGAGGTTGAAAGTCCACCTAGTGTCAACTACCTTCACCTATGGGGGGGGGGGTGGGAATAGGTGACGAGCAGCGTTTTTGCGGAATTAAAATTGTACCTGCACAAGTAAACAAACCAGCACAGCAAAGAAAGGACACAAGCAATTTATAGTGGTTCCCCGATTTGGGTACATCCACTTTTCCCCCTTCGACATATCTCCCACCAAGGGACGACTCGGTCACTTCACCAACAGGATTGAAATCCAATCCTTGCACTATCGGAAGGAACCCTTCCACACGTAGGAGTCAATCACTCCCACAACATGGGTTGCACCCAACCCTTACAACTAGGAACCAACGTTCCTTTACAACAAAAGTAAAACTAGAATGTACAAGAGATACAAACTACTTTCGGAGACTAAGGTGTCCCTCTTTGTTTGATGACGTGTTCAAGAAGTCACGAAGAGTCCACAACCCTAGATCTCACTTGGAGAGAATCTCCCCGAAACTGGCAGCGGCAAGAAGAGCGGCGGCTTGGTTCTCGAGATCGGCGGCAACAACGATGTGCGGCTGCTGTACTTTGGAGATCCAGTCTTCGTAGCAAAGCTAGCAAGGTCTTCCAACGGTCACACTAGGATCAATCGTCTCGATCGATTCGGATGGGGAAGATTTTCCCGATCAACAAATCAAGAGACAAGAGATCTCTGGATAGACGCGTGAGACGCTATGCTTGGCTAAGCTTCTGTCGCCGGGAGATCTGGAAGAATCTCGATCAAAAGCGGCGACCAACTAGCACGAACGGCGACGGCGGCGGCAGAGCAGTATCGCGATTTAGGTCGAGGTCGGCTGCTGTGCTTCGTCTTTTACTGTGTGTCTTTACTGTTCAAAATACGCGCATATTTATACGGTGGAAATACTCCATTATAACCGTTAAGGGTCCCACCTGAAGAAACCCTAACCCCGGTTCAAAACAGTGCCCGTGGCAGAGTCCGGTCCAGCGGGATCCAGAATTCGCCCAAGTGAAAATCGGCGAGAATCGAAGGTGAGTCTCGTCGAATCGTCGAGAATCAAAGATGATTCTCGACGATTCGGCGAGAATCAAAGATGATTCTCGACGATTCGGCGAGAATCAAAGATGATTCTCGTCGAAGTTGACTTGGTTGCATGCACTGTTTTCGCCGAAAGGAGATGGCGAGAATCAGTTAGTGATTCTCGACGATTCGGCGAGAATCACTAGTGATTCTCCCTGAATCGGCGAGAATCACTTGATGATTCTCCCCGAATCAGCGAGAATCACTTGGTGATTCTCGTCGATTAGCACTTAGACGATTTTTTGTCTATCCGCCCATGGACTGCTCTTTGACCCATCCTTGCTCCTTGTCTGCTCTTGCATGATCACGGCCCTGTACTTGAAAATAAGTACACTCCAATAGAGAGAGTACACGTAGGCCAACACACGGATCTGCTCAACGAGGTATTACGTCGTGCAGACCCGTGTATATTGACCTACTGCACCCTGACATTGGTGTGCACTTAGCGTGGAAAAACTGCAAGCACAACTTGAAATATTTTATCAAATACATTGTCTATTTACCTTAGCTTGTTCATGGGGCTTCTTCAAATCAGGTACGCTGTGGATACAATCCCAACAATCTCCCCCTATTTGAAGAAGCCTAAACCCTACAAGCTAAGGTGAATAAGGCGTATGGGAATGAAAATCATAACCTTGAAATTGAGTTGAGAGAGATATTCATTACCAAGACCAATTTGAGAGCAAACTGGGAGCCACCTTAGCCTTAGCCGAGAGGGTAATCTCCCCCTTTTCGGCTTCTGCAAATCGGGGTCTGTAGCATTTGACCTCTTGCTCCCCCTCAGTTCTTGCACCTGTGCTCACCCTGCAGTTCCTGCCAAAGCCTCCCCTAGATGCACGAGCATGGAGTTTCTGTAGTCTTCATTCCTCATAGTTTAGCATCCCCAATTCAGTTTTGAAAAGACTGAACTTAGCTTTGTCTAAGGGCTTTGTGAAAATGTCTGCAATCTGCTTGTCCGTGGGGACATAACAGAGAGAGATGTCCTTGTTCTCCACGTGCTCCCGAATGAAGTGGTAGTGCACTTCAATATGCTTCGTTCTGCTGTGCGATACCGAATTGTTGGCAATTGCAATTGCACTGAGGAGTCGCAGTACATTGGGACTTCCTTGAACTGAAGTTCGTAGTCGGCTAACTTTTTTCTGATCCATAGGAGTTGTGCGCAATAGCTGCCTGCCGAGATGTACTCAGACTCTACTGTGGAGGTAGCTACACAATTCTGCTTCTTGCTGTTCCATGAGATAAGCCTTCTTCCGAGGAATTGACACGTCCCGGAAGTGCTTTTCCTGTCATCCCTACTCCCTGCAAAATCAGCATCTGAAAAACCTATTAGCTCGACATCATTGTTTCTCGGGTACCACAAGCCAAGATTGGGAGTACCTTTAAGGTATCTTAGAATTCGCTTTGCAGCGACATAGTGAGATTCCTTTGTGTTCACCTGATATCTGGCACAGACACATGTGGAGAACATGATATCCGGTCTACTGGCAGTAAGGTAGAGCAGGGATCCAATGATGCTTCTGTATTTGGTTTCATCGAAAGGTTTACCTTTCTCATCCTTATCCAGAGACATAGTGGATCCCATTGGAGTCCTCATAGAGGTTGCATTCTCCATACCGAATTTCTTGAGGAGTTCATTTATGAACTTCGTCTGAGAGATTAAGATTCCATCCTCAGACTGTTTCACTTGAAGTCCCAAGAAATACTTTAGCTCTCCCATACTGCTCATTTCAAACTTTCCTTGCATAAGTTTGGAAAACTTTTTGCAAAGATTGTTGTCCGTTGAGCCGAATATTATGTCATCGACATAGATTTGCACCAGCAAAATCTTGCCTTTGACTTCCCTAAGAAACAATGTCTTATCTATTTTACCTCTAGAGAACTTGTTCTCAAGAAGAAAACTAGATAAAGTCTCATACCAAGCTCGTGGAGCTTATTTTAAACCATATAAAGATTTATTAAGAAAATATACATGATTGGGATAAGTAGGATTGACAAAACCTGGGGGTTGAGCGACGTATACTTTCTCTTTCAGGTCTCCGTTCAAGAATGCTGATTTCATATCCATTTGATAGACTGTGAATCCTTTGTGCGAAGCATACGCCAGGAACAATCTGATTGCCTCGAGCCTTTCTACTGGTGTGAAGGTCTGGTCGAAGTCAATCCCCTCCTCCTGTCTGTAACCTTGAGCCACCAGCCTTGCCTTGTTCTTTATGATGACACCATGTTCATCCAGTTTGTTTCTGAAAATCCACTTGGTGCCAATCACATTCTGCTTGTGAGGTCTGGGAACCAGCGTCCAAACGTTGCATCGTTCGAATTGATGTAGTTCATCTTGCATGGCCAAAATCCATGCCGCATCTTTGTTCGCCTCGTCGAACTTCTTTGGCTCAACCTGTGACAGGAAGCTAAGATGCAAAATCTCGTTAATGGTACCTCTTCGAGTTCTGACACCGTCACAAGGATCTCCGATGATCTGATCTCTAGGATGATCCCTCACGTGCCGGAGCTCTAGAAATCTGGCGTCTGGAGCTTCGACTACTTCTTGGGCTTCTCCTTCTTTTAAGAGATTTGTTCAATTTTGATCTTCAACATTCCCAGTTGACGTTGAGGTGGAAACTTTGACGTACTTAGGAGTTTCATCTTTAGCGGTCTCCTCGAGACTCAGCTGTTCAAGTCGTGCACTTGCATCTTCAAGAATACCACTAGAAGAATTGCTCTTAAGCAAACTTCCTTCATCAAATACAACATTAATTGATTCTTCTACCACTAGGGTTTTCTAATTGAAGACCTTATATGCCCGACTGTGGGAACTATAGCCCATGAATATGCCTTCGAAGCATTTTTCACCAAATTTAGTACGCGGGTACTTCCCATTATTCAGTACATAGCATCTGCAACCAAAGATCCTTAAGTAGGACATGGTTGGTTTCCTGCCTCTCAGTAGCTCATAAGGCATCTTACGATGATGCTTGTTGATCAATGCTCGGTTTTGTACATGACAAGCTGTATTGACAGCCTCTGCCCAGAAGTATTCTGGGAGAGAAGCGTCTTTCAACATTGTCGTGCAGGCTTCAATGAGAGTTCTATTTCTCCTCTCCGCAAATCCATTTTGCTGAGGAGTGTGCGGGGAGGAAAACTCATGAAAGATGCCTTGTTCTTCACAAAACTCTGTCATAGCACCAGATTTGAATTCTGTTCCATGGTCACTTCTGATTTTGACCACTGGGCAGTTAAATTCGTTCTGAACCTGCTTGACAAAACTTGTGAAGATGTCAAACGTATCCGACTTTCGTTTTAAGAAGAACACCCATGTAAACCGAGAATGATCATCAACTATCACTAGCGTATAGGACTTGCCTCCCAAGCTGTGAACTTGCATTGGACCAAACAAGTCCATATGTAGAAGGTAAAGACTTCGGGAAGAGTCTTTGTCTGTAATGCTCTTAAAGGTAGCCCGAGTCTGTTTGCCCATCTGGCATGCAGGACAGGGGCTATCTTTGATGCACTTGATACGGGAGCATCTCTTACTAAGTTTTTAGAAAACAACATACTAATTATTTTGAAATTAATATGTGCCAATCTCTTGTGCCATTGTTCACAAAGAGATGCACTGCCCGTTGCCACAAGGCATACGGGGGTAGATGAATCTAAACTGAGAAAATTTAAGCAGAAGATATTTCTGCTCCTAATGCCTGATAATACCGTCTCAGAGGAGGTACGTGAAATTATCAGACATTTATCCTTGCAGAACTTAACGTCATAACCTTTATCACATAACTGACTTACACTGATCAGGTTATGGTTTAACCCTTCAACATAAGCCACGTCGGTGATAGAGATTATACTGTTGGAAATCATACCGTAACCTCTGGTGACTCCTCGATCTGACCCTCCAAAGATGACTTTGGGTCCATTCTCGACTGGAGTGTAATCACGCAGCAGGCTTCTTGTCCCAGTCATGTGCCGGGAGCATCCACTGTCCAAGTACCAGATTGGCGTTTTGGTGGCCTTTGGACATTCCTGCAAAACAAAATTAATTTCCCTTAGGAACCCAATCGAACTTGGGTCCTAGATTCTTGGTTAACATACTCCCCCTTGGTTGGTTAACCTTACGAGTGGTCGTCCTCGCATAGCTAACATAGGGAGTCTCGTTATACCTCGGATTAAACCAACAATCCACGGCAAAGTGACCGACTTTTCCACAACACCAACAGTCAAATCTGTTGTACCTCTTCCTAGGCTCCTTCTTTTCCCTAGGAATGGTGGGTACAGCTCGGGCCTTGGATCTGGAGGTGGAGGCCTCATAGTGATTGCAGTCACATGACTTCTTCACCTTCTATTTCGTCAGTATAACAGGCTTGACTCTTGGTGCCTGCTTTCCATTATGGCCGCTAGAGAATTGACCATAATTTACCAAGTGGATTTCCTCATAAGGTGCCTTGAAGGCACTCTCACCAAAGTTCTGGGGAAAGGTCCAACCATCATATCGGCTCTTTGGCTTTGCAACCGAGGGCCGGAAATGATGACCGAAGGTTGATTCAAAGTCATGTTGGTTGCAAGGAAAGCTAGGCTTTCTGAACGCAACAGGACTGAGCGGAGCCTTTCCCTTTTCAGCAGCAGAGGCCTTCTTGGCAGCCTTATTCTTCCTCTGGTTCCTATTTCTCCGGGATGAGGAACCAGATACCCCTACATGCCCCAAGCCAGCTCCTTTGGCCTGAGCAGAGAAGGTATCAACTACTGGAAGAACTGTTTTTGGCATAGAAAAGCTCTTGACGATCTTCCTTTCTGCCGCAAGTTGTTCTTCCAACTTGTTGACTTCCTCCTGCTTAAGATCAAGGAGCTTAAGATACTCTGAATGCATTGAAGTCAGGTCAAGGTGCTCCTGTCGGAGAGAAATCAAACTGGTGATCTCTTCCCTTAGGGAGACACCCTCACCCTTAAGGAATTTCACTTCCTTTTTCTCAGCCTTCAATCTATTACGACACTCCTCGAAAGTGTTGAGCAGAAGCTCATACTTCTCGAGGAGCTCCGCTTCACGGGCCGAAAGGCTATCCTCAGGGTCATCATCCTGAGACTCAAGATCAGATTCAGAGTCAGAGAGAGGGGTGTGAGCTTTTACCTTCCCAGTAAATGGGGGACATTCTCCTTCTGAGTCGGAGCGACCCACCAGCCCGAAGTAGGCTTCCTCATCATCACTGGAGTCTGAGGAATCAGACTCACTCAGTGTCTTTGGCCTTTTTGCGATGTAGCTCCGCTCTTTCTTCTTATCTCTAGAGGATTTGTGCTCCTCACCTTTCCCTTT
Source organism: Platanthera guangdongensis (assembly GCA_039583875.1). NCBI lineage: Eukaryota > Viridiplantae > Streptophyta > Magnoliopsida > Asparagales > Orchidaceae > Platanthera > Platanthera guangdongensis. The sequence goes on along the minus strand of CM077164.1, from coordinate 90,449,760 downwards.
TTCTCTCTTGCCTTGGTAGCAGTCGGCCACGACGTGTCCTGGCTTATTGCATCCAAAACAAATAATGTCAGAGGAGCGATGTTTGTTAGGTTTAGAAGCATACCTGTCAGAAGAATAATTTTTCTTCTGAAGCCTGGAGGAGGAGCCGTCTTTCTTTCTTTGATTCCTCATCTTGAGGAACTTCTTGAATTCTCGGGTGATGAGGGAGAAATCCTCCTCAGACAGCTCTGAGCTGGAGGAGCATGGCTCGGAGTCCTCCTCCTCATCCTTTTTCCTGGTACGGTATGAAACCGCACCCTTGCCTTTTCTGGAGTGAATGGCTTTTAGAGCCACAGACTTTTCTTTGACGGCAGCCTTCTCAGCTTCTTCTTCTGCTTTCCTGGTGTTCAGTTGAAGCTCATAGGACATCAGCTTCCCAAACAGAATTTGCGGGTCTGTTTCAGCCAGTCTGTCAAACTCTCGGATGGCGCAGATCTTTGTGTCACATTCCTTAGTAAGGGACCTAAGGAATTTATCATTAAGTTCACCATCAGTGAACACTCTTCCATATCCTTTGAGGGCATTGAAAATCTTGAGGAAGTTCTCGAAGGTGACTCCGATCTCTTCCTTAGGCCCTTGTCTGAAGGCCTCATATTTCTGGTTCAGAAGGGATCTCCGATCATCCCTCACTTCATCAGTGCCCTCCATTAGGATAATCAGGCAGTGCCAGATCTCCTTTGCTGTCCTGCAATTGCAGAAGTTCTGCATCATTGAGTCTTCGACCGCGCTGACCAGAATGTTCTGTGCCTTCTTGTCAAGTCCTACCAGCACCATCTCGTCCTTGTCCATTTCAGAAAGTTTCTTTGGCACTTTCTTGGTAGGATCTATGGTGGAGACCTTAGTGGGGACATAAGGTCCCTCCTCCACGATCATGAAGAGTCGAGGATCAACTGCTTCCATGTAGAACCTGATCCTTTCCTTCCAGATAGGAAAGTTGAGCCTGGTGCATACTGAGATCTTGCCTGTGAACTTGAGCCCGTCCATAGTAGATGTTTGCCTTCTTCTTAACACTGGCGACATGATTCAACTCAAGGTGTTAACCTTTTTGATGAGTAACCTGGCTCTGATACCACTTGAAAGTCCACCTAGTGTCAACTACCTTCACCTATGGGGGGGGGGGAATAGATGACGAGCAGCGTTTTTGCGGAATTAAAATTGTACCTGCACAAGTAAACAAACCAGCACAGCAAAGAAAGGACACAAGTAATTTATAGTGGTCCCCCGATTTGGGTACATCCACTTTTCCCCCTTCGACCTATCTCCCACCAAGGGATGACTCGGTCACTTCACCAACAGGATTGAAATCCAATCCTTGCACTATCGGAAGGAACCCTTCTATACGTAGGAGTCAATCACTCCCACAACACGGGTTGCACCCAACCCTTACAACTAGGAACCAACGTTCCTTTACAACAAAAGTAAAACTAGAATGTACAAGAGATACAAACTACTTTCGGAGACTAAGGTGTCCCTCTTCGTTTGATGACGTGTTCAAGAAGTCACGAAGAGTCCACAACCCTAGATCTCACTTGTAGAGAATCTCCCCGAAACCGACAGCGGCAAGAAGAGCGGCGGCTTGGTTCTCGGGATCGGCGACGACAACGATGTGCGGCTGCTGTACTTTGGAGATCCAGTCTTCGTAGCAAAGCTAGCAAGGTCTTCCAACGGTCACACTAGGATCAATTGTCTCGATCGATTCGGATGGGGAAGATTTTCCCGATCAACAAATCAAGAGACAAGAGATCTCTGGATAGACGCGTGAGACGCTATGCTTGGGTAAGCTTCTGTCGCCGAGAGATCTGGAAGAATCTCGATCAAAAGCGGCGACCAACTAGCACGAACAGCGACGGCGGCGGCGGAGCAGTATCGCGATTTAGGTCAAGGTCGGCTGCTGTGCTTCGTCTTTTTCTGTGTGTCTTTACTGTTCAAAATACGCGCATATTTATACGGTTTAAATACTCCATTATAACTGTTAAGGGTCCCACCTGAAGAAACCCTAACCCCGGTTCAAAACAGCGCCCGTGGCAGAGTCCGGTCCAGCGGGATCCAGAATTCGCCCAAGTCAAAATCGGCGAGAATCGAAGGTGAGTCTCGTCGAATCGTCGAGAATCAAAGATGATTCTCGACGATTCGGCGAGAATCAAAGATGATTCTCGACGATTCGGCGAGAATCAAAGATGATTCTCGTCGAAGTTGACAAGGTTGCACGTACTGTTTTCGCCGAAAGGAGACGACGAGAATCAGTTAGTGATTCTCGACGATTGCACACACTGTTTCGCCGAAAGAAGACGGCGAGAATCAGTTAGTGATTCTCGACGATTCGGCGAGAATCACTAGTGATTCTCGACGATTCGGCGAGAATCACTAGTGATTCTCGACGATTCGGCGAGAATCACTAGTGATTCTCACCGAATCGGCGAGAATCACTTGATGATTCTCCCCGAATCTGCGAGAATCACTTGGTGATTCTCGTCGATTAGCACTTAGACGATTTTTCGTCTATCCGCCCATGGACTGCTCTTTGACCCATCGTTGCTCCTTGTCTGCTCCTGCATGATCACGACCCTGTACTTGAAAATAAGTACACTCCAATAGAGAGAGTACACATAGTCCAACACACGGATCTGCTCAACGAGGGATTACGTCGTGCAGACCCGTGTATATTGAACTACTGCACCCTGACATTGGTGTGCACTTAGCGTGGAAAAACTGCAAGCACAACTTGAAATATTTTATCAAATACATTGTCTATTTACCTTAGCTTATTCATGGGGCTTCTTCAAATCAGGTACGTTGTGGATACAATACCCAACAGAGGTAAACAATGATAAATAAGAATGTCTAAGCACCAAACCCAACTGAGCTAGTATAAAATGAATCCATCAGCTAACCAAAATATATACGGGTACACCACACCGCCAAACTTGACTTTTAACATATGGGTGTGTGCACCGCATACTCCAAATATAATCACATTTCCAAAAAGATTGTCAATTTAAACTTTTTCTTTTCACTTTTTTTTGTTTTCTTTACGAATATTTTTTTTTCATTTTATTTTCACAATTCAGTAGATATAAACCTGGTAGCACTTCCACATTTTCACAAATAATAACACCACATCACATCCCAACATTAAAATGTAAAACTCTGAAGCTCAACTTGGGTGTGCGACTAGGATTTGATATGAGGCTTTGGTGAAATCATGGTGGAGCTGAATCAAAAGGAGGGGTAGGCACAACGGGGCTAGCGAGGACAAGACGTTAGGAATGGTACAAAGCTCAACCAGGCCAAAATGATGGCCTACATCACACTCATGCGAGTGAACTAACCTATACCCATGCTTCAAGAATAACTTGGGGCAAGTTCTTAGCCAATGAGAAAGATTATCCATCCTCCCGACTCGAGCAATAAAAAACTAACGGCCGTCTACACACATACCTAAGCTACCGTCGGATTCACACCGGATTCACCAACTTTTGAGTAGAATAAAAAGTATTTACGCAATTAGAAAAATATAAAACTAAAAGCATACAAAAAAATTAAATCTACTCCAATTTCTACACGAGACGAGAGTAGTTGACTAGGAGCACGACAAGGTCAACATTTTACTCCGTCTCACAATCCTATGTCAGCACCATAATTTTCACAAATCTAACGAAGAAATGAGTTTAACTCGCGGCACACTAACAGCTAAGCACGCGCTCATGTGGGTGCAGTGGTGTGTGATGCAACGAATTAATCAAAATAAAATTATAAAAGCTTCTAGTATGCACATGAAACGTGCACGTTCAAAAGGTAACAACACTGGCTCTCCCCCAGACTTAAACTAATCAATACAGCAGATGATATAGAAATTAAAATCATAAGGAGCTAAGGGAAGAGGTTACCCAATGCTCAGCCAGTGAGCATACCAGAAGACGCGTGGAAACCTGAAGCAGGCCCGCCATACGAAGAATCACAACCCCGCCAATACAAATTTTCCATGAATACCTGCAGGGGTGAGCTCCGCAAAAACAAAACAAAATATACAAAAATAAATGCTAAAACTAAAATAGACAAGAAAAATAAAATGCAGAAAATGAAAGATAAGTACTGGGGTTATTGTCATCCCAGCACGACTTATTCAGCTATGAAAAGGTTCTAGCTAATGGGCAATGCATGAGGTAATAATAGTAGTTTCATACTTGAAATTACCTACCATGCAGTCTTAACATAAAACATCCCAGAGAGCAAGTAATCATGTCTGCACTAGCAAAGAAAACCAAACAACAAACTACCTCGCTACGGTAAGGCAAAACAATAGCCAAGACAGCTGCCTAGAAACTCCAAAACCATCACGGCTATCAGCTACAGCTCTAAACTTGAGGCATTCGAAAGAAAGAACACCTCAGTAAGAAAGTACAAGTGATGGCAGAAAGTATGCCAAAAGTAAACAAAGTCAAGGGGTACCAAACCAAGACCAAAGAAAAATACTTACATAAAGTACAGCAGTCAGGTACAAAGGTAAAAAGAGAACACTTATGTGAAGCTTCACATATAACCACAGCACCCCAATTGCACAAGACTATTAGGGGAAAAAGGTTAAGATTAAGCCATCAGGAAAGAAACAAACCCATATTAGCCACCTGTTGTCAACTCCACCAAAAAAACCAAAACGGGCAGGGTGGCCAACCCCGAAAGCAATTTATCTGTCTAATTGCGTGGGAGACTGGATACTCCACCATTCATAGCAAATGCCCAAACACCCGGCAGAGACCCACAAAGTACTAATCGGGAGAACAAACGTTGCGGCGGTGGTTTCATCCACAAATAACACCTGCAACCAAGGAAATCCAAGAATTAAAACCCCATAATGACCCAGGGTTAGAGCTCAAAGGCCCACCACAACCCTTCCTGGTCCAGAGGCGTGTCTCACCATGTTGGGTCCGGCGTTCCTTCATTTGATCCATAGCACTCTGCTACTTTTTAAGAAATTTAGTAGCACCCTGTCCAACAGTCCGGGCTTTTGGAACAGTTGGGTATGCGCTTGATCCTACATTTGGTATCAGAGGAGGTCACGAATTCAAGATCGGGGGGGGGGGGGGGGAGGCACTATTAAATACCGATTTTTCCCTTCTACCTGTGCGTGTCCGGCGGGTCAAGCAACCGTGGACATGTGGTAACCCCACCTCTAAGCCATGTGGGCCATGTGGTAACCCCACCTCTGAGCTGACGGGTTGTGCTGGACGCCGGGGGGGATTGTTGGGTCCGACATTCCTTCACTTAATCAGTGGCGCTCTGCTACTTATTTAAGAAATTAAGTAGCACTATTTCCAACAGTCTGGGCTATTGGAACAGTTGGGTATGCGCTTGATCCTACATGCCCCATGATGTCTCCATGAAGGAAACCATGATATAAATCTCAAGACAATAATGGCACATCAGATTCTCCTAGACAATTCTTGATTAAGAACGGTTGATCAAACTTTAGGAAGAATTTATAATTCTAAAAAGAACTCTAACACGTCCTACTTAAACGTTGAGGAACAGTTATACGAGTAAGATTCAACCACATATAACAATTATAATATTAGGTAACAAAAATAAGAACAAGGTGATTATAAAAGAAACTAGACAAGAGATTTAAAAAGGACTAAAATCAGGAAATTGTTAAAAATCAAGCTTTCAAGAAGTCAATAATTTATCCAAATCGGGATAAAGAAGGGAAAAGAGTAAGATAACCATCACTTGCCTTGGTTTTACCGGAGAAAGACATCCAAATTGCACCACGGCGTAGATCAGGGCTAAAGAAGACGAGGGAAGTCAAAATCTAACAAGAATGGCCAAAAATAGGAGTTAGAGCCGAAAACCCTAGCGAGAAAAACTCAAGGGATGGGGAGGATTTTACCACGATGACGAATATCTCGCTAAGAGCTTTCTAGATCTATGATCAGTTGGAAATTTCGAGCATCGAAGCACCGTCGGCGGCCACCGCAAGGATACCAGAAAAACCTTCTCTCTCTCGCTCAAGCCGCTCTGGTTTGGGAGATGAACAGGTCATTTGGTCTAAATGAAGGAGGAATAATAAATCGGTATATATATACTAAGGGTGACATTAGGATAATCAGCACTTAAGAAAAACTAACCGGGATTGGCTGAATCAGGCATCCCGAGAAGAAGGCAAGAGTGTTCGAGAACAACCAAGGGCTTCTCGAGAACAGAAAGTAGAACTTGAGTACAAAAGATTCTTTCTCGAGAATAAAAGGTAGAACTCGAGTACAGAAAATGATTTCTTGAGAACAAAAAGTAGAACTCGAGTACAAAAATGATTTCTTGAGAAAGGGAGGTGATTTCTCGAGAACATTAGGCACATCTCGAGAACAACCAGGAAACACCTCTCGGGAACTAGAGTAGCATTTCCCAGGAATGAAGAACAGTTCTCGAGTACCAGAAGAGCATAACTCGGGAGCAGATGGACAACTTGAAATCATGGAGGAAGAAAAATCTCATTCGTTGAACTTAGTTCGAAATTCGTTGAACGCAATGCCCGTTCGACGAAATCACGTCGAACATCGTCAAATGCAAAGGAAAAACCCGCTCAACGAAGTCAGTTCGAAATTCGTTGAATGCAAAGACCGTTCGAAAAATTCTGCTCGAAGTTTGTCGAACCTAGAACCCACAACCGATCGATGCTTTGTCGAGCTCAACACAGCGCCTAGAAAAGAAAATGCCTCCCGCCTCTGGTCGACAAAAAACCTACCCTTTAGGAGAGCTTCCCGAGAATCAAAAACAAAACCAAGGCTTTAATATAATAATTATCACACTCAGATAGTTGAACATGGAAATATGAGTTCAATACAGAGCCCCAAACGTACCAAATTAAAAGATTTAAACAGCGAAGAAAACCTTAGAATCTGACGTACCATTCTTGAGACATAACATCAAATGCTCTCACAAGCGAAAAAAGATCACCACAAGGGTACAAATACGCATCGAGGCTCCAAAATACTCGGAACGCAACAGAACTGGACAAGCCCAAGGCCTCAAAGCCTCATCCTTAATATCAAGGAAAATATTCCAACCCATCAGAATCCCAAAATCAGGATAAACAAGCTCAACGGACTCGAAAATGCACAAACGGTGCAACGCTGTCAACAAAATGAAAAAGTGTAACGCGCTGATATAGAAATTATGATGTCAACAAACCCAATAATGATATCAATAAATCGGGGGCGTTATAGCCACACCCCCTAAAAAGAAGTTTCGTCCCGAAACTTGACATAACCTTAAAACCAAACCCAAAACAAAACTCAATTATTACTGTAACGACCCGACCCTTTAGACCAAGGCCGCCCGGCCCACCAGTAGCCCATGGACCTTTAGACCACGGACCACGGTGGTACAGCCGGAATATACCAAGGCCTGCAGACCGTACCCCCCAACGCCTCTCTGTCCTGTTTCTCAGCAAACAGCGCGTTGCTGGCGCGGGGATTTGAACCTGCAACCCTTGATAAGAAACCTTCAACAGTTCTCATCACCAACTGAGCTGACTGTCACAACCCGCATTTTCTCAACGGTAAAAATCGTATCAGAGTAAGAGAAAACACGCGCCGTGATGCCACGTCGTGCAGGTGATAACTGCACACGCTCAGGCAAAACTCCAGACGTTAGATTTAAGGAAAACTGTTAATTAAGTATGAAAGAAAATCAGTTTTGTTGAATGGCCGTATCCCTCGGCCCGGTGGATCAGCTAGTCCACTGTTAAAACTATATTTATACGCAGCAGAAAATACTTTTGTTCAATAAATTGACGCCCTAAATGAGCATAAGTGTCCCCGGGGGACGACTTATGCGTGCACGACCCTAAGGTGAATATAGTAGGTATAAAAAGATAGTGTTTTACGCTGAGGAAAAATAGTGTCTTTGATTTAGAAACATGTTATGCATGGGGTACATATAATAATGCTTTTAGGTTTTAAAATATCTAACATGCAACCTAGCATAAATCCTTCTCAGAAGCAAGTAACCAACCACAAATAGGCAAAAAAAATAGCAGTTTAAATTCATATTCAGCATCACAAGAAGCCACCAGTGGGCGCCAACAACCTGACACGAACCCACTGGCGAGTATGTATGTCTATACAGAAGAGTAAAGAACTACATCACAACAAACGGGGATCAGCAATCTCAACTACCCTAGAGGCCACCAACAAGCCCCTCCAAAAGAACTAGCCGCTGAACTGGCAACAACCTGGACCTGAGGCATTCAAGAAAAGAACACCTCAGCAAGGAAACAATCAAAAGGTAAATAGAGCAATGGATTAATTAGCAAATAAAAAGAAGGGTTTACCAACCCGGCAGCAAACCGCAATAAGCAAAAGAAAAGGGGATGACAGTAAGAAAAGAATGCTGTCAAAAACACCACAGAGCACACCAAGTGCGAGCAATAAAACCAATATACCTTACCAAGAGAGCCTGCAACAGCATCAAGATATATACATATGCCAAAAGAAAGGAAGCATAAACAGGAAAGGGGCTAACAGTCCTAACACGTGGGTAAGTGGCAGTGGTCAAAACATGGGTCTGAATGCATAACCAGAATCAGACCCAAAAAGGGCTAAGGGGTCAAACAGTGGCAGCTTTAGGGTCCCACACACACCAACCCAAACCGGGGCAAAAGGCGGTGGCCACAGCTCTCCACATAAAACCACCCCTCCAGAGGCCACCAAAACTCCACCACCTGCCACGACCCAAGAATCGGCATGCAGAAATTAGCCGAACACCCAATGCCCCCCCTCCTAGGGAAAAGTCCCACTAACAGTCCTAAGAAACGCACGAACCCAAGGCAAAACATCGGGTCCAACCGACGCGGCCTTGCACGCCTAACCAAAACCAACCCTGAGTCTCCCTGACCCCAAAACAAGGGCAGCACCCAGTGTCGACATGATGTGTCGATACCACGACAAGCCGGTGTCGACACAAGGTGTCGACACAACCGCTGCTGGTGTCGACACCAAGTGTCGACACCTCGGCGGCCGGTGTCGACACAAGGTGTCGACACTGCCGCTGTGGGTGTCGACACCAAGTGTCGACACCACTGCGGCCGGTGTCGACACAAGGTGTCGACATTGCCGCTGCGGGTGTCGACACCAAGTGTCGACACCACTGCGGCTGGTGTCGACACAAGGTGTCGACACCACTGCGGCTGGTGTCGACACCACTGCGGCCGGTGTCGAGACAAGGTGTCGACACTGCCGCTGCGGGTGTCGACACCAAGTGTCGACACTACTGCGGCCGGTGTCGACACAAGGTGTCGACACTGCCGCTGCGGGTGTCGACACCACTGCGGCCTGTGTCAACACAAGGTGTCGACACTGCCACTGCAGGTGTCGACACCAAGTGTTGACACCACTGCAGCCAGTGTCGACACAAGGTGTCGACACTGCCGCTGCGGGTGTCGACACCAAGTGTCGACACCCCGACTGGCCGGTGTCGACACCAAGTGTCGACACCCCAGACCGGCTTGTGTCGACACCACGGTGTCGACACCCTCACAGGCTGGTGTCGACACCACGGTGTCGACACCCTGACTGGCTGGTGTCGACACCACGGTGTCGACACCCTGACTGGCTGGTGTCGACACCACGGTGTCGACACCCTGACTGGCTTCAGGCGCCAGATCCAGCACACAACCAGAAATGAGAACGAGGATTTTCTCTCTCTCTAGAGTACAACATCCATCGGCAATGGCAGCTACTCGACCTAAACCGAACCAAAACTGTCCCTAATAGACACAATCCCTCGGAAAACTGAGATTTAACTGGAACTTTCAACACTAACCACGGTATGATCGGGAACAAACCCTAGCTTACACCTAAGATCTAAACAAGAAAGAGATAAAAATTAGCTCAAAAGAAAGACAAAGATCAGCTTTGGCAAGGATGAGGGGACATCACTTGCCTCAATACCAGGAACTCTTTCGGCGGCCTCCCCCGCTCACGGATCTGGCCGCAGAGCAGCAAGCTGAGGAGCAGAAAGAAAGCAGATCCCGGCGAGGGCAGTCCAGATCCACTCTCGAAATCGAATTCCGACCGCTAAATCACCAGGAATCGGCGTCCGAAGGCTAGGGTAGGCCGGCGGTGCTCTTCCTCTCGTACAGGCGACGACTTCTTCCAAGCAGAGAAACAGGAAAAGAACAAAAGGAACCCAGCCCTAATTCTGACCCAAGACTATATATATATATATCAGTTTGAATAACAAACAATCAACATATCAATAATTATTTACCCTCAATATCAAAACAACACGAAACCTGAAACTTCTCGGAAAAAGACGAAATTCACGCCGCAGCTAAAAACCTACGCCACGAACACAACTGCGAAGTCGAAATTAGTATTCGACGAACGAAACCCGGGATAACACTTCCCGAAGCCAAAACACAAGCATTCCCTAAGAGGCCCAGCCGAGTCATCAAACAGACTCCGGATAGCTGGGGAATCTTGCTAACAGGCTACAAACAGGCTACACAGGGAACCCTAAGAGCTAAAACCACGCTCTACAACGACACAAAGCCGGAAATTACGCCATCTTAACGCCAGCCAAAGATCAAACATAACACAGAAAAACCGGGGGCGTTACAGCCACTCCCCCTAAAAGAAAGTTTCGCCTCGAAACTTTACTCACAACACCCCTACAAAGAAAGAGAGACAAAGAGCCAGGAAATGGCTAAATAAATAATAAAATAGAACATACCAAGCATAAGATCAGGGAAACAGATGAGGGTGAGCCTCCCTCATAGCCGACTCCAACTCCCAGGTCGCGCTTTCCACATCATGATTCCTCCATAAAACTTTAACCATCGGAATAGTCTTCTTCCGCAACACCCGAACTTGAGAATCCAAAATGCGAACAGGCACCTCCACATAAGAAAGATTCGGCTCCAACTGAGGCACAGAATCCAAAACCTGTCTGCCATTCATCACACATTTCCGCAGCTGACTAACGTGAAAGTCATCATGCACGCCAGGGAAATTTGCGGGCAAGGCCAACCTGTAGGCTGATACCCCAATCCGCTCAACAATCGGAAACGGCCCCACGTATCTCGGGTCCAACTTCCTATTCTTGTCAAACCGCTTGACTCCAATCAACGGGGAGACCTTTAAAAACACCGAGTCCCCCACAGCAAATTCCAAGTCCGATCTACGCCGATTGGCGTTCTTCTCATACCTCTCCTGGGCTAACCGAAGCTTTTCCCGAATAAGCTTCACAGCGGTTTCCATCTCCTCAAGCTCTTCTGGACCCAACAAAGGTCCCTCGCCTAGCTCAGCCCAAAACAAGGGAGTCCTGCAGCGCCTCCCATACAAAGCTTCAAAGGGAGCCATTTGCAAGCTTTCTTGATAAATGTTGTTGTATGCGAATTCCATAAGCCGCAAGCGCTCATCCCATGCTCCTCCGTGGTCCATAACATAGCATCGGATCATATCTTCTACAATTTGGTTCACTCGCTCCGTCTGACCATTGGTCTGCAGATGATAAGCCGTGGAATATCTCAAATCTGTACCCAACCCTTCTTGAAGACTCTTCCAAAAACGAGACGTGAACCTGGAGTCTCGATCTGATATGATACTTACGGGTACACCATGCAATTTGATAACCTCTTCCAGATACAGCTCGGCTATCTTCCTCATCGGATAATCTTAAATGGTACAAAATGAGCGCTCTTCGTCAATCTGTCTACAATTACCCAAACTGAATCATGCCCTTAGGAGATCTCGGTAAGCCGGTAATGAAATCCATCGAGATACTCTCCCACTTCCACATCGGGATCTCCAAGGGAGTCAGCTTGCCACCAGGCCTCCCATGGTCGGCTTTCACACGCCTGCAAGTGAAACACTCTGAAACAAATCTGGCTATGTCCTTCTTCATCCCGTACCACCAGGCAATCTGTTTTAAATCATGATACATCTTGGTAGACCCTGGATGGTAGGCAACAGTAGATCCGTGGGCGTCTCTGCACACCATATCCCGGATATCTCCAACTGCGGGGATGCAAAACCTGCCACGGTACTTCAAGGTACCCGCATCATCTATAGAGAAATCTGGTAATTCACCCTTCTCAGCTCGAAGATACAAATGCAGAAGATCGGGATCGTCCTTCTGATGCAGTCTCGTAAGTGTAATCCACGAAGGTTCTGCTACTGCTATGCTACTCTGCGAATCACAGCTTCCCACAGAAATGTCCATCAACAGAAACTCTTCCACTAGACGCTCGGCGGAAAGATTAAAAATCATACCTAACTTCCGACTCAGGGCATCAGCCACCACATTTGCCTTGCCTGGATGATACTGAATTTCAACATCATAGTCGGCCACGTACTCCAACCACCGCCACTGGCACAGATTCAATTCTTTCTGAGTGAAGACTTACTTCAGACTCTTATGATCCGTGAAAATCTTGCACCGCGCGCCATATAGAAAATGCCTCCACAATTTCAACGCATAGATCACAGCTGCAAACTCCAGGTCATGCGTAGGGTAGTTCCTCTCGTGAGTCTTTAGCTGTCTCGACCCGTACGCAATCACCTTTGCGCCCTGCATCAAAACGCAGCCCAGACCGACATGCGATGCATCCACATATACATCATACTCACTACCCTCCGTAGGCAAAGACAAAATTGGAGCCGAACATAGCCTTCTTTTTAGTTCCTCAAAAGCCTTCTCACACTTGTCATCCCATATAAAGGCTACATTCTTCTGCGTCAACTTGGTCAACGGCGTGGACAAGGTAGAGAAACCTTCTACAAATCTTCTATAATAACCAGCCAAACACAAGAAGCTTCTGATCTCTTTGGGGGTAACAGGTCTCGCCCATTCCATAATAGCAGCGATCTTTTCTGGGTCCACCGATATTCCCTCCTTATTAATCACGTGGCCTAGAAAAGAAACTTGAGGCAACCAAAATTCACATTTGCTCAGCTTGGCGTATAGCTTATGGTCTCTCAGAGTCGCCAAGACCAGCCGCAAATGTCGATCATGCTCCTCTGCATCCTTAGAATACACCAAAAGATCGTCTATAAAGACAATCACGAACTTATCTAGAAAATCCTTGAAAACTCTGTTCATCAAATCCATAAAAGCTGAGGGCGCATTAGTCAAACCAAATGACATAACCAAAAACTCAAAATGCCCATGACGAGAGCGGAACGCCGTCCGCGGAACATCTGACTCCCGAATCCTCAACTGGTGATAGCCCGAATGAAGATCTATCTTGGAAAATACGGCACTACCACGCAGTTGGTCAAACAAATCGTCGATTCGCGGCAAAGGGTACCTGTTCTTAATAGTAACCTTGTTCAGCTCTCTATAGTCGATGCATAACCTCATCGACCCATCCATCTTTTTAACGAACAGCACTGACGTACCCCAAGGCGAAGAACTCGGCCTTATAAAGCCTTTTTCCAACAACTAATCCAGCTGAATTCGCAACTCTTCCAGCTCTCGCGGCGCCATTCGGTACGGCGCCTTTACGATAGGACGCATGCCTGGCTCCAAATCTATTGCAAACTCGACATCTCGATCAGGTGGAAGACCGGGAAGATCGTCTGGAAACACATCAGAAAAGTCACACACCACAGGAATCTCTTCCAAACGGGGCTCACTAACAATCGACCCTACCAGAGAAACCACACCGGCAAAACAGCTAGAAACAAGCAACTTCCGAGCATGCACTGCAGAAATGACTGGAGACTCCTGGAGGGAATACCCATAAATGCTCCCTGGCTGACCGTCGTCTTTGATGAAGTCCAAGCGCTTACCCTTGCACTGGATCACAGCATCGTACCTTGACAACCAGTCCATGCCCAAAATAACGTCAAAGTCCTCCAGGTCAATCACCTTCAAATCTGCCTTGGCTAGAAAATCTCCCAACAAAATTGGACAATCGAGGATACCCAGGTCCATAACCACAGAGTCACCGGAGGGGAACTTAACGCAGACGGCACCACCAACACGATCTAGGCCCAAACTGAACCGCTCTATGAAGGCTCTAGCCACAAACGAGTGGGTAGCACCGGAATCGAAGAGAACGCGCGCCCAGCGGTTGTTTACCTTAAATAGCCCTATGAATTGCACATGCATCTAAGGCAACAAGCGCTAAAACGAAAACTACAACCAAAAAAGGATCATAACGAAATGACTGGGGAGGAGTCGAACCTGAGATAACCTGGGTCGAGGTCTGCGCCTCGTCTGCCGAAAGCACATTCAACTTTCCTTTTCCTTTATCCACTCATTGAGGCGGTGGAAGAGCCTGGAGGGGAACTGGCTGCAGAATAGACTAGGTCTGAGGGCACCTTGTCTAGATATGACCCTTCTGGCCGCACTGAAAACAGACATTATCTTTTAACCAACAACAGGCAGCCTCATGCCCCTTCCTTCCACACAAGGCACACACCAAGTCTCCCCTGGAAGTACCTTGAATCGCGTGCACATGTTCCTTCTTCTGCGCTCCCAACCTTTTGAAACACTTCTCAAAGGGGTGGCCTGGCCGGCCACAAAAGCTACAAATCTCTTTGACCTTCTTTCTTGAGACAGCATCAGGTTCCTGAGGACTCTTCCCTCCACCGGACTTCCGCTTATCCTTCCTTAACTGCTGGCCTCTATTCTTGGCTTTCTCAATGGCCTCAACTCTCAAAGCAGCTTCAACCGCGCTGGCATAACTGACCGCTCCATAGGCATTCGCTAACTGCTGAATGTCGCTTCTTAGTCCACCCAGAAATCGCTTAACTCGGTCTGCCTCAACACTCACCAGACCCGGAGCAAACCGACTAAACTTACTAAACTCAATCTTATACTCACTAACCGTGAGTTTCCTCTGCTTTAAATGAAGAAAGTTATTCATTAGCTGGTCCCGTTCGACTGAAGGCAGAAACTTACTTAACAACATCACCTTAAATGACTCCCAAGTGCAACCTGCCACTAAGCTCTCTTTCTCCCTCAGCCACCAATTCTTTGCCAAGCCCTTGAGCTGGTAAGCAGCGAGCATCACTCTCTGATCGTCCGTAATCCCTGAGTACGAGAACATCTCCTCAATGGTAATCAGCCAATCATCCAGAATCATGAAATCTGCCTGCCCATCATAGGTAGGGGGTCTCAGCCGCTGAAACTGGGATATGAACACCATCTCCGGGGGCACCACAACCAAAGGCACGAGAGGAGCAGGAGGGGTAGGAATAGCTACCCCCTCAGCGGGGTTCTGAGCTCTCGGGGTCTGTCCCGCCACCACTGCTACAAGGGACTGAATCTGAGGCTGCATAGCCACTACCTACCTCGATAACTCCTCATTACTCTGCCACAGGATTTCTACCAACGCATCGCTCTGCGCTCCTGACGTCTCACCCTCGGATTGGGGGATCGATCTCATCGCAGGACGTCTCGCCATCCTAAAATCGCACAAGCTTTAGACAAATCCTAGCCCATCAACTAGAACGAAACTACCCGGTATGGACAAACACACTTAAATATGAACTTCAACTGCAAAACTTGCTCTGGGAGTTGTTTTTACCATGATGATGTTATGCTTAACCTAAGATGGTTCACCACCATCATACTGAATCATGTGCCTAAACCATGAATGCATGCATTTGTATTCTTTTTGACTCAAAACCATGTGTGTACATATGTCATCTTGCAAATCTTTAGCTTGGCACGTTGTGCTGATGAAATGTTATGCTATGCATGATGTGCTATGCATTCTAAAAAGGCCTTAATGCATGCCATGAGCGGCGTACACATGAAAATGTTATGCATCCCATACTACATAACATTCCCATGTAACGAAAAAGAAAACGTGCTAGCCGCATTCATGTGGTGAGGTTATGCATCCCATACTACATAACCCTCACATGTTGCCTCCTATGGTGGATCCGTATAAAAACACATATTATGCATCCCATACTACATAATATGCCCTGTATACTTCTTCATGCTCATAAGTGTAGTGTTCGTGCTTCGGCCAAGACGTGCTGATGACATATCGGTGTTTGAATGGTATAATGCTAAACACTAATGCAGACCAGGGAAAGGTTGCCCAACCATTTGTCAAGCAACCTCCCTCTGATACCAACTGTCACAGCCAGCATTTTCTCAACGGTAAAAATCGTATCAAAGTAAGAGAAAACACGCGCTGTGATGCCACGTCGTGCAGGGGATAACTGCACACGCTCAGGCAAAACTCCAGACGTTAGATTTAAGGAAAATTGTTAATTAAGTATGAAAGAAAATCAGTTTTGTTGAATGGTCGTATCCCTCGGCCCGGTAGATCAGCTAGTCCACTGTTAAAACTATATTTATATGCAGCAGAAAATACTTTGGTTCAATAAATTGACGCCCTAAATGAGCATAAGTGTCCCCGGGGGACGACTTATGCGTGCACGACCCTAAGGTGAATATAGTAGGTATAAAAAGATAGTGTTTTACGCTGAGGAAAAATAGTGTCTTTGATTTAGAAACATGTTATGCATGGGGTACATATAATAATGCTTTTAGGTTTTAAAATATCTAACATGCAACCTAGCATAAATCCTTCCCAGAAGCAAGTAACCAACCACAAATAGGCAAAAAAAATAGCAGTTTAAATTCATATTCAGCATCACAAGAAGCCACCAGTGGGCGCCAACAACCTGACACGAACCCACTAGCGAGTATGTATGTCTATACATAAGAGTAAAGAACTACCTCACAATAAACGGGGATCAGCAATCTCAGCTACCCTAGAGGCCACCAACAAGCCCCTCCAAAAGAACTAGCCGCTGAATTGGCTACAACCTGGACCTGAGGCATTCAAGAAAAGAACACCTCAGCAAGGAAACAATCAAAAGGTAAATAGAGCAATGGATTAGTTAGCAAATAAAAAGAAGGGTTTACCAACCCGGCAACAAACCGCAATAAGCAAAAGAAAAGGGGATGACAGTAAGAAAAGAATGCTGTCAAAAACACCGCAGAGCACACCAAGTACGAGCAATAAAACCAATATACCTTACCAAGAGAGCCTGCAACAGCATCAAGATATATACATATGCCAAAAGAAAGGAAGTATAAACAGGAAAGGGACTAACAGTCCTAACACGTGGGTAAGTGGCAGTGGTCAAAATATGGGTCTGAATGCATAACCAGAATCAGACCCAAAAAGGGCTAAGGGGTCAAACAGTGGCAGCTTTAGGGTCCCACACACACCAACCCAAACCGGGGCAAAAGGCGGTGGCCACAGCTCTCCACATAAAACCACCCCTCCAGAGGCCACCAAAACTCCACCACCTGCCACGACCCAAGAATCGGCATGCAGAAATTAGCCAAACACCCAATGCCCCCCCTCCTAGGGAAAAGTCCCACTAACAATCCTAAGAAACGCACGAACCCAAGGCAAAACATCGGGTCCAACCGACGCGGCCTTGCACGCCTAACCAAAACCAACCCTGAGTCTCCCTGACCCCAAAACAAGGGCAGCACCCAGTGTCGACACGATGTGTCGACACCACGACAAGCCGGTGTCGACACAAGGTGTCGACACAACCGCTGCTGGTGTCGACACCAAGTGTCGACACCTCGGCGGCTGGTGTCGACACAAGGTGTCGACACTGCCGCTGTGGGTGTCGACACCATCAGCAATGGCAGCTACTCGACCTAAACCGAACCAAAATTGTCCCTAATAGACACAATCCCTCGGAAAACTGAGATTTAACTGGAACTTTCTACACTAACCACAGTATGATCGGGAACAAACCCTAGCTTACACCTAAGATCTAAACAAGAAAGAGATAAAAATTAGCTCAAAAGAAAGACAAAGATCAGCTTTGGCAAGGATGAGGGGACATCACTTGCCTCAATACCAGGAACTCGGTCGGCGGCCTCCCCCGCTCACGGATCTGGCCGCAGAGTAGCAAGCTGAGGAGCAGAAAGAAAGCAGATCCCGGCGAGGGCAGTCCAGATCCACTCTCGAAATCAAATTCCGACCGCTAAA
Organism: Platanthera guangdongensis; assembly: GCA_039583875.1. Taxonomy (NCBI): domain Eukaryota; kingdom Viridiplantae; phylum Streptophyta; class Magnoliopsida; order Asparagales; family Orchidaceae; genus Platanthera; species Platanthera guangdongensis. The sequence continues at coordinate 90,431,729 of CM077164.1, read as the reverse complement.
TCTCCAGGAATCGGCATCCGAAGGCTAGGGTAGGCCGGCGGTGCTCTTCCTCTCGTACAGGCGATGGCTTCTTCCAAGCAGAGAAACAAGAAAAGAACAAAAGGAACCCAGCCCTAATTCTGGCCCAAGACTATATATATATATATCAGTTTGAATAATAAACAATCAACATATCAATAATTATTTACCCTCAATATCAAAACAACACGAAACCTGAAACTTCTCGAAAAAAGACGAAATTCACGCCGCAGCTAAAAACCCACGCCACGAACACAACTGCGAAGTCGAAAGTAGTATTCGACGAACGAAACCCGGGATAACACTTCCCGAAGCCAAAACACAAGCATTCCCTAAGAGTCCCAGCCGAGTCATCAAATAGACTCCGGCTAGCTGGGGAATCTTGCTAACAGGCTACAAACAGGCTACACAGGGAACCCTAAGAGCTAAAACCACGTTCTACAACGGCACAAAGCCGGAAATTACGCCATCGTAACGCCAGCCAAAGATCAAACATAACACAGAAAAACCGGGGGCGTTACAATTACCAACAACTTGAAGACATCCCTGAACTAAGGGAAAAGATGCGGATGAGATTCTCTCATGGCCGATTCCAATTCCCTCGTTGCGCTCTTGAAGTCTTGATTTCGCTAGAGAACTTTAAACATGGGGATAGTCTTTCTCCACAACACTCGATCTTGAGAATCAAGAATACGAACATGTTCTTCCACGTATGTATGGTTGGGTTGAATCTGGGTCAACGAGTAAAGGACTTGACGATCACTACGGATATACTTCCGTAACTAGCTCAAATGGAATACATCATGGACACCAAGGAAGGTAGCAGATATCTCCAGCCTATAAGCTGACACTCTGATGCACTCAAGAATAGGAAAAGATCCCACATACCGGGGGTCTAACTTGTGGTTCCTTCCAAACCATTTAACACCTGACATCAGAGAAACTTTCAGAAAAACCCTGTCCCTAACAGCGAACTCCAGATCAACCCTTCGTTGATTAGCATATTTCTCATATCGCTATTGTGCCACACAGAGCTTTTCTCGAATATGAGTCACGACACAATTCATCTCTTCAAGGGATTCCAGACCTAGCAACGGTCTCTCAACAACCTCTGTCCAAAACAAAGGAGTCCTGCAACGCCTCCCATATAAGGCCTCAAATAGGGTCATCTGCAGACTCTCTTGGTAACCATTATTGTATGCAAACTCCATGAGTCTGAGGCATTCATCCCAAGCACCATCGTGATCCAAAATATAACACATGATCATGTCTTATACGATCTGATTAACTCTTTTTGTCTGACCATTTGTCTGCGGATGATAGGTGGTGGAATACCTAAAATCGGTACACAACCCCTCCTGTAAACTCTTCCAAAAATGAGACGTAAATCTAGAGTCTCGATCCAATACGATACTGACAAGCACTCCTTGCAATCTGATAACCTCATCAAGGTACAATTCAACTATCTACTTCATAGAATATCCGATCTTAAAAGGTACAAAGTGAGCACTTTTAGTCAATCTATCAACTATTACCCAAACAGAGTCGTGCCCACGGGGAGATCTCGGTAAGCTAGTGTTGAAATCCATCAAAATACTCTCCCACTTACAACTTGGAATATCAATCGGTGTCAATTTACCACCAGGCCTCCTATGGTCACAGCCTTAACACGCTGACACATATAACATTCTGCCACAAACTTTGTTATATCATTCTTCATCCCTGACCACCAAACAATTTGCTTTAGATCTTTATACATTTTAGTGGAACCAGGATGGTAGGCAACACTGGGACCATGAGATTCAGTACAAATGTTGGCCCGAATATCACCAAAAGCGGGAATGCAAAATCTACCCCGATACTTTAGGTTGTCCAACTCATCCAAGGAGAAATCAGGTAGCTCTCTCTTCTCAATTCTATTTCGGAGATGCAACAAATCTGGATCATCCGCCTGGTGGGCTCTAGTAATGGAAATCCAAGGGGCTCTTCTTCTTCCAAACTAGCAGGCACAGTACTTTTCCCAACTTCAATGTTCATCATCAAAAATTCATCTACCAAGAACTGTACAGACAAATTAAAAATTTTGGCAGACAGTCTACTCAAAGCATCGACTACTACAGTAACCTTTCCTGGATGATAAAAGATTTCCACATCATAATCAGCTACATATTCTAACCATCGACGCTGGTGTAGATTTAATTTCTTCTGAGTGAAGACGTACTTTAAACTCTTATGGACTGTATAGATCTTGCATAGCATGCCATACAATAAATGTCTCGAAAGCTTCAGCGCATAAATTACTGCAGCAAACTCCAAATCATGAGTAGGATATTTTCTTTCATGAATATTCAATTGTCTTGATCCATATGCCATCATCTTCACATCTTGCATCAAAACACAGAAAAGTACAATATGTGATGCATCCACATAGAGAGTGTACTCAACCCCTTTGGTAGGAAAAAGACTGCAGCAGTACACAATCTCTTCTTCAACTCTTGGAAAGCTTCTTCACAATTATCACTCCAAATGAATGCAGTATTCTTCTGGGTAAGTTTAGTTAAAGGAGCAGACAACACTGAAAACCCTTCCACAAATCTTCTATAATAGCCAGCCAAGACTAAGATGCTCCTAATCTCCTTAGGTGTAGAGGGTCTCTCCCATTCCATCACAGCAGAAACCTTGGTCAGGTCTACGGAAATGCCATCCTTGATTACAACATGCCCTAGAAAGGACACCTAAGATAGCTAGAACTCACACTTGCTCAGCTTCACATAAAGCTTAAGCTCCCTCAGGGTCGACAAAACCAATCGCAAATATTAAGTACGCTCCTCAACACTACGAGAATACACAAGGACGTCAACTATGTACACGATCACGAAATGATCGAAGAAATCCTTGAACACTCCATTTGTTAAATCCATGAATGTAGAGGGTTCATTAGTCAAACCAAAGGACATCACCAAAAATTCAAAATGACCATGCCACGATCGGAAAGCAGTCCGTGGAATATTTGCCTCACGAAATCTAAATTAGTGGTAGCCTGGACGAAGATCAATCTTTGAAAATACCGAGCTGCCACGCAACTGATCAACAGATCATCAATTCTTGGCAAGGGATATCTATTCTAAACGGTCACCTTATTCAATTCTCTGTAATCGATGCAAAGCCTCATCGATCCATCCTTCTTTTTTACAAATAATACAGGAGCACCACATGGAGAAGAACTTGGTCTAATAAATCCATACTACAATAATTCATCGAGCTGAGTACGCAACTCATCCAACTTACACGGATCCATGTGATACGGTGCTTTTGCAATAGGACGGGTACCTGGATCGAGGTCTATCAGACACTCTATCTCCATCACCGGAGGATGTTCTAGAAGACAATCAGGAAAACATCTGAAAACTATCACACCACCGAGAATTCCTCAAGATGTGCTGTAACAAATGCAGTTTCCAAAGCAGAAAGAGAAACCAAAAATGCCTCAAAACCAGACTCGATAGCACGAGAAGCACGTACCGCGAAAATGATAGGGGAAACCCTGTCCTGAAAACCACAGACACTCAAAGGTTGGTCATTGTCCATCCTAAAATCCAGTCTCTTTGCCTTGCACTGGATGACCGCGTCATACTTGAACTGCCAGTGCATGACCAAAATCACATCAAAGTCTGCCATATCCAACACCATCAGATCTGCAAAGGCTAGGAAATTGCCTAGATAAATAGGGCATCTCAGAATTCCTTGGTTAGATATTACCGATTCACCGGAGGGAAGCTTGACGTTGAAGGAGTCTCCAAACTGATGCACGTTCAAACGATGTTTATCTACGAACCTCCGTGCCACAAAAGAATGGGTGGCACCCGAATGGAAAAGAACGCGCACCCACCTATTCCGCACCTTAAACTCCCCTAAAACCGTAGTATACATAACTAAATGAATGAAAACTATGGCAACTAAAGAGGATAAAAAAAATTAAAATAGGGTCTAACCTGCAATCACTTGGGTAGAGGTCTGAGCTTCCTCTCTGGTCACAACAATTAGCTTTCCTTTCACTTTGTCCTAGTTTGATGGCGGAGACAGAGCCTGAAGCATGGCAGGCTGTAGTAGAGTCTGAGCTTGGGGGCAAGTAAACTTCATGTTCCCCTTCTGCCCGCACTGGAAGCAAGTCTTATCCTTCGACCAGCAACGACTGACATCATGAACCTTCTTTGCACAGATCGGGCACACCAGATCACTTTTGGGTGCAACTTGGATGGCGAGCACTGCTGCTGCTTTAGGGTGGCGGTACTCTTGAAACTTCTTTCGAAGGGGTGGCCAGGTCGACCACAGAAGCTACATACTTCTTTACTTTTCTTCTCCGAAGAGGGGCCAGATGCCCTAAAGTTTCCATCCTCATCACCTTTCCTCTTCTCGTTTCATGCCACAGTACCTCGATCCTTGGAATTTTCGATCGCCTCAACCTTCAGAGCGGCTTCCACTGCCTTAGCATAGCTTGCAGCTCTATAAGCGCATGCCAATTATTGGACATCGCTTCTTAATCCTCCCAGAAAGCACTTCACTGTCCCTACCTCCAAAGTTACCATATCAGGGGCAAATCTGCTCAATTTACTGAACTCGATCTCATATTCGCTCACAGTGAGCTGTCTCTGCTTCAAATGCAGGATATTATTCATCAAACGGTCCTGCTCGACCGACGGTAAGAACTTCGTAAGCAGCATCTTCTTGAAGGACTCCCATGAGCATCCTTCCTTTAAACCTTCCTTTTCATGAATCCACCAAGTTTTTGCAAGGCCTTTCAGCTGGTAGGCCGCAATCATTACATTTTGGGCTTCAACAATCTCTGAATATATGAACATCTCATCGATAGTGATGATCCAGTCATACAAAACCATAAAGTCAGTACTATCGTCATAAGTAGGAGGTCTCAACTGCTGGAAATACGATATAAGGTTCATCTAAGGTGGTATTGTCACTGGGGGAACAAAAAGAGTAGGATTAGCAGGTACAGCTTGAACTATGGGAGAATCTTACGCTAAGGGTTACTGCGCGGGTGCGGCAGACAACAAGGACTGAATCTGTGATTGCATCACAAAAAGCTGCCTCGATAGAGCCTCATTGCCCTAACGTAAAGTCTCGACAAATGCATCACTCTGTGCACCTGACGACTCACCCTCTAACTAGGGAGTCGACATCATCGCTGAATGCTTTGTCAGCATTTCTAAAAAGTAACGAATGACTCGTCAAAAATCCTAGATTACAACTAGGCCACACAACTAGTTCACACCATACTTAAGACACTTTCTTATGTTGCAACTTGCTCCGGGATTTTATAATGATGTGATATCCTACTTAGGATGATATCCTTTCATCCTATTACTCATGTGCCCATGAGATGAATGCATGAATTCTCTATTCTTCTTTAAAATCATGTGTGTACATGTTTCATCATGTAAACCTTCACTTAGCACTCATGCATATGCGATGATATGCTATGTATGCAGTGTTATGCATTCTAAAAAGACCTTAATGCATGCATGAGCAGCATACATATGAAAAGTTATGCTTCCTATATTACATAAGATCGCATGCAATTAAAAAGAAACAAAAGTAACGAATGGCTCGTCAAAAAATCTAGATTACAACTAGGTCACACAAGTAGTTCAAACCATACTCAAGACACTTGCTTATGCTGCAACTTGCTCTAGGATTTTATAATGATACTATTTCCTACTTAGGATGATATTCTCACATCATATTTACTCATTTGTCTACAAGATGACTGCATGAATTCTTTATTCTTCTTTAAAATCATGTGTGTACATGTGTCATCATGTAAACCTTAACTTAGCAGGCGTGCTTATGCGATGATATGGTATCTATGTCGTGTTATGCATTATAAAAAAAGGTCTTAATGTAGGCATGAGTGGTGTACACATGAAATTTTATGAATCCCATAATACATAACATCGCATGCAACGAGAAAAGAAAACGTGCTAATGGGTACCCATGTGATGATGGTTATGCATCTCATACTACATAACCATCACATGTTGCCTCCTATGGTGGATCCATGTACAAACACATATTATGCATCTCATACTACATAATATGCCTCATATACTTCTTATCATGGTATGAGTGTAGTGACTATGCTTCGGTTAAGATGTACTGATCACACATCGGGGTGTGTATGTAAATGAATGACGGGATTCAACTAAATGAGATTGGCTGGTTCGACCAACTTGTCAAAGCAACCTCTCTCTTATACCAACTGTCACAACCCGCATTTTTCATCTATAATAAAGGTGTATCAAAGTAAGAGAAAAATGCACGTCATGATGCCACGTCAGCAGGGGATAACTGTGGACGCTCAGGCAAATACCTACTAAATCATGAAAAAAGATTCTTTGAGTTATTTAAATGTAAAATAAGTTTAAGTGTGGTAGTTAGCCATTTCCCTCGGCTTGACGGCTCATCTAGTCCACGAGTAAAGTAGTTATACGCTGCGGAAATTACTTCGTTTACAAAATTAGACATCTTACATGAGTTTAGAGGATCCCAGAGGACACCTCAAAGTATGCAAGTTCTAGATTTATAATTGCAATAAAAATAGATTTTTACGGTCGTTAAATATAGTATTTAAATATTTTAAAATCGTGCAATGCATGGGATAATAATAGTAGTTTCATATTTGAAAATACCTACGATGCAATCCTAATACAAAACATCCCAGAGAGCAAGTAATCATATACACAGAAGGAAAACTAGCAGCTAGCAAGTATCCAACAATCAAGTATCCTGTGGGCATCAAGAACTGACACGAACCCACAAAAAACAAAGTATGTCTACACTAGCAAAGAAAACCAAACAACAAACTACCTCTCTACGGCGAGGCAAAACCACAGCCAAGACAGCTACCCAGGAACACCAAAACCAGCACGGATTTCAGCTACAGCTTTGAACCTGAGGCATTCCAAAGACAGAACACCTCAGCAAGAAAGTACAAGAGATGGCAGAAAGTAAGCCAAAAGTAAACAAAGTTAAAGGGTACCAACCCAAGACCAAAGAAAAATACATACATAAAGTATAGCACACATGTACAAAGGTAAAAAGAGAACACTTACGTGAAGCATCACATATAACCACAGCACCCCAAATGCCCAAGACTAAGGGGAAAAAGTTCAAGATTAAACAATCAAGAAAGAAACAAAAACCTATTAGCCACCTGTGGTCAACTCCACCAAAAAAAACCAAAACACGAGGGGTGGCCAACCCCTAAGACAATTTATCCATCTAATTACGGGGGAGATTAAATACTCCACCATTCACTTCAAATGTCCAAACACCCAGTAGAGCCCCACAAAGTACTATTAGTGAGAACAAACGTTGCGACTGTAGTTTCGTCCACAAATAACACCCGCAACCAAGGAAAACCCGGAATGAAAACACCGTAACGACCCTGGTTTAGAGCTCAGAGGCCCACCACAACCCTTCCTGGTTTGGAGGCGTGTCTCGCCCCACAGTGTCGCCACGAAGGAAACCATGATATAAATCTCAAGACAACAATAGCACATCATATTTTACTGGACAATTCTAGATTAGGAATGGTTGATCAACCTTTAGGAAGAATTTACAATCCTAAACGAACTCTAACACATCCTACTTAAACATTGAGGAACGGTTATAAGAGTAACATTCAACCCCATATAACACTTACAAGATTAAGTAACAAAAACAAGAACATGGTGATTATAAATGAAACTAGACAAGAGATTTAAACATCACTAAAATCACCAAGTTATTAAAAATTAAGATATCAAGAAGTTAGTAATTTCTGCAAATCGGGATAAAGAAGGGAAAAGAGGAAGATAAGCATCACATGCCTTGGTTTTACTAGAGAAAGACATCCAAATTGCACCACGACGTAGATCGGGGCTAAAAAAGATGAGGGAAGTCGAAATCTAACAAGAATGGCCAAAAATAGGAGTTAGGGCCGAAAACCCTAGCGAGAAAAACTCATGGGATGGGGAGGATTTTACCATGACGACGAATCTCTCGCTGAGAGCTTTATGGATCTATGATCGATTGGAAATTTCGAGTACCCGAGCACCGTTGGAGGCCACCAGAAGGATAACACAAAAAGCTTCTCTCTCTCGCTCACGCCGCTCTGGTTTGGGAGATGAACAGGAAATTTGTTCTACATGAAAGAGGAAGAAGAAATCGATATATATATATATATATATATACTAAGGATGACATCAGGATAATCAGCACTTAAGAAAAACTAACCGGGATCGGCTGAACCAGGCATCCTGAAAAGAATACAAGAGTACTCAAGAACAAGAAAGGGCATCTCGAGAATAGAAGGTATAACTCAAGTACAGAAGTTGTTTTCTCGAGAATAGAAGGTGGAACTCGAGTATAAAAAATGCTTTCTCGAGAACAGAAGGTAGAACTCGAGTACAAAAATGATTTCTCGAGAAAAGGAGGTGATTTCTAGAGAACATTAGGCACATCTCGAGAATAACCAGACAACAACTCTCGAAAACTATAATAGCATTTCTCTGGAACGAAGAACAATTCTCGAGTACCAGAAGAGCATAACTCGGGAGCAGATGGACTTCTCGAAATCAAGGAGGAAGAGAAATCTCGTTTGTCGAACTCAGTTCGAAATTTGTTGAACGCAAGGCCCGTTCGACGAAATTAGGTCGAACATCGTCGAACGCAAAGGAAAAACCCGCTCGACGAACTCAGTTCAAAAATCGTCGAACGCAAAGAGCGTTTGATGTATTCTACTCGAAGTTCGTCGAACCCAAAACCCAGAACTGCTCGATGCTTTGTTGATCTCAGCTCGATGATTATCGAGCTCAACACAGCGCACCAAAAAAACGCCTCCCGCCTCTGGTCGACGAAAAACCTACCCTTTAGGAGGGCTTACCGGGAATCAAAAACAAGCCCAAGGCTTTAATATAGTACTTATCATACTCAGATAGTTGAACATTGAAATATGAGTTCAAAACAGAGGCCCAAACACACCGAATTAAGCGATTTAAATAGCGAAGACAACCCTATAATCCGACATACCATTCTTGAGACATAACATCAAATGCTCTCACAAGCGAAAAAAGATCACCACAGGGGTCCAAACACACGCCGAGACTCCAAAATGCTCGGAACGCAACATAACTGGACAAGGCCAAGGCCTCAAAGCCTCATCCTTAATATCAAGGAAAACATTCCAACCCATCAGAATCAAAAAATTAGGATAAATAAGCTCAACGGATGCGAAAACACACAAACGTTGCAGCGTCGTCAATAAAAAAGGGTAATGTCCGGACATCGAAATTATGACATCGACAAAACAAATAATGACATCAAAAATTCGGGGGCGTTACAAGTTTGCATCCCAAATAACGTGGACATCTTCGCCTGGAGCGCGGTGGAGATGCCAGGGATTAATGCAGACATTGTCTGCCACCACCTCAACTTGGACTCGGACGCTCGCCCCATCCAGCAGAAGAAGAGGTCCATCGCGGACAAGCTGGCCGAGCCCATCATGGAGGAGGTGTCCAAGCTCCTGAAGGCTATTTTTGTATCTGAAATACAGTATCCCGGTTGGGTCTCCAATGTAGTAATGGTTAAAAAAGGAGACGGTCGGTGGCGTATGTGTGTGGATTTTTCTTTACTTAATAAATCATGTCCAAAAGATTGTTACCCCTTGCCTCGGATCGATGCGCCGGTTGACTCAACCATTGGTTTTCCTGTAATGATATTTTTAAATGCATTTTCATGTTACAACCAAATCAGGATGCCCCAACCCCCCCCCCCCCCCCCCCCACCTCCCAACATCAAAGATGTCTCCTTCATCACGGGGGATGGGTGTTACTGCTACAAAATGATGCCCTTTGGGCTGAAGAATGCAATGGAGATATATGTGAATGATCTTATGATCAAGAGTCGAGACATGGACTCTCACCTCTATGACCTGGAGGAAACCTTCACCACCATGCGCAAAGAACAAGATGTAGCTGAACCCATTGAAGTGTGTCTTCGGTGCCAGCAGGGGCAAGTTCTTCAACCACCTTCTCACCCTCGCGGGGGTGGAGCAAAATACAAATAAGGTCAAGGCGATAATGGAGTTGGGGTCACCTCAGAATGCTAAGGAGGTGTAGTGGCTGACAGGAAAGTTGGCAGGATTAAGCAGTTTCCTTTCCTGAGCTGGGGAGAAGTGCTCTCCCTTCTTCAAAGCATTGAGGGGAAGCAAGTAGTTCGAATGGTCCGGGGAATGTGAGGAGGCATTCCAGGCCTTGAAGAGGCAGTTAACTCAGTACTCCCTTGTCCAAGAGCCGAAGGATGGGGAGGACCTATTTTTATATCTCGGGGTCGGAGCAGAGGCCTTGACCTCCATCCTGGTTCGGGAAGAAGGGAAAAAGTAGCTCCCCATATACTATCTAAGCCGGCTCCTGAGGAAGGCAGAGCTTCGTTATCCAATCTTAGAGAAGTTGGCCTTCACTCTAGTTATCTCGGCTTGGAGGCTCCGACCCTATTTCCAGGCACACTCTATCCGAGTGATGACTGACCATCCCCTCCAAAACATCTTCAAGAGGGTGGAGATTTCGGGAAAGTTGGCCAAGTGTTCGGTGAAGCTGAGGGAGTTCAATTTCTCCTTTGTCTGCCGCCTCTCGATCAAGGCCCAAGAATTGGCCGACTTTTTGCCTGACTAGGTGGTCGAGGTGGCGGAGGAAGAACTCACTCGCCCAGTTCCATGGAAGGTGACGGTATATGGCGCTTTGGGAAGACATTCCCTGGGGGTGGGGGTGATCTTGAAAAGCCCCCGGGGAACGAAGATCAAACAAACGATGGTGGTGCACTTTCCCATCACTAACAACCATGCCGAATATGAGACCATCATAACAGGGTTACGCTTGGATACGGAGCTGGGATTGCTCGACGTAGAGTTTCTGACATACTCCATGGTGGTGGCTTCCCACATCAATGGGGAGTTTGTGGTGAGGGAGCCTATCCTTCAGTTATACTTAACAAAGGTGAAGGGGGTCATTGGCATGTTCTAGACCTTCTCCACATGACAGGTGTGCAGGGAGTTAAACAAACAGGTCGATCAGCTGGCAAAGCATGGTACCAGGGTAGGGGGTACCATCACTGACCTATTACACCCTTCCATCGAAGAAGGAGAATTGATGGAGGTGGATCAACAGCACTCGTGGATGGACCCTTTCACAATGTTCCTTTCCATAAGGGATATCCAAAAGGGATTTATAAAATGAAGTCCAAGTACAAGTCAGTGTACTATCTCATCCGCGATGGGTAATTGTACAGAAAGAACCACAAGGGGATGTTGACATGTTGTGTGGCCGACAGGGAGGTCCAGAGAATCTTATAAGAGGTCCACTCTGTGGAGTGTGGGAGTCACTCCGGAAGTCGGACCCTGGAAGGAAGGATTGTCAGGCAACGGTACTTTTGCCCTACTCTAGGCCACGATGATTCAAAGTTCTCAAAGAAGTGCCACAAGTGCCAGTTGTTTGCCCCACTCCAACTGCAATCATCCTAGTGCCACAGAAGTATCACGGCCCCCTGTCCCTTTGCCAACTGGGGAATTGATTTGGTATGAACCTTCCCCTATGCCAGGATGCAGAGAAGGTTCTTGTTAGTAATGATAATTATTTCTCTATGTTGTTGGAGGTGTTGGATCTGGACAAGGTGACCTCCCAGGTCATCATGAACTTTGTTTGGGGGGGGGGAGATCATCTGCCGACACGGGTTATCGCAGTCCATCGTCACAGAAATTGGGCCACAGTTTGTCAGCGCTGAATTCATCGATTTCTGCGGGCAGCTCGGGAATGACCTCAGGTTTGTCTCATTCCACCACCCCTGGAGCAACGGGTAGGTGGAGGCTGTGAACAAGATCATTGTGAACCTCCTAAAGAAGAAAGTTGAAAACTTAAAGGGGAGCTGGGTAGAGAAGTTTCCCTCAGTCCTATGGGATCTGAGGACCGCCACCAACATGGCAACAGGGGAGACCCCCTTCATGCTTTCCCATGGATGCAAGGAAGCACTCACAGTAGAGTTCGAGGTCCAGACGCCTCGGGTGGTCGAGGCAGAGGAAGGATGAGAAGAATGGCAGGCTGAAAATGAGGAGGAACTATGTCTCTCCCTTGACATGGTGGAGGAGCTGCGTGATCTTTCTATCATCTGATAGGAAGAAGTGAAAAGGATAATGGTTAACTACTTTGACAAGCACGTCAGGGTCAAACAGTTCACGGATGCGGACTTGGTCCTGCAAAAGGTGGATGCAGCAGGAACATCAGCCGGTATGGGGAAGCTCAACCCCAACTAGGAGTGTCCATACATTATAAAATAAACATTGAAATCAGGAGGGTATCGCCTCCGAAATATGGAGGGCGATACCCTAAATCTCAACTGGATCGGTGATGACTTGAAGTGTCGTTACCATTAATCCATGTAAGTAATGTCTTTTTTCTAATAAAGCTTCTTGATGTGCCAATTCTCCTGCAATGATTCATGTGAGTGGGTGAATAGTTCACTTAGCAGACCCCTGAGCAGATCCCGTTGTTAGGCCCTAACCTACCTAGCAGGGCTAGATGTCACTCGAGAGAGTCTACCCAGACCCCGAGAAGATCCTGCTGCCAGGCTCTCACCTTGCTGGTAGGGTTGGATGTCATTAGAGAGATTCTACCCTGACACCGAGCAGATCCCGCTGTCAGGCTCTCACCTAGCTGGCAGGGTTGGGTGTCACTCAAGAGAGTCTACCCCGACCCCGAGCAGATCCCGCTGGCAGTCTCTCACCTAGCTAGTTGGCTGGTCTAGGTGTCACTCGAGAGAGTCTACCCAGACCCCAAGAAAATCCCGCTGTCAGGCTCTCACCTAGCTGGCAAGGCTGGACGTCTGTAACGCCCCGAAACTCAAAAGAGCGACGGGAGGTGTTTTGGGCCAAATTTGGAATTTTGTAGGGGGCACACGACCTGGGACACGGGCGTGTCCTAGGGCGTGTTAGGCTCGAGTCGATGATTTGGCCAAGAGTTCGACGAATTTTGGAGTTGACGATCGTCGAGAAGTGAACACGGCCTGAGACACGGGCGTGTCTCAGGGCGTGTTTAGCTCGTGTCGACGATCGGCCCGGGAATTCGACATTTTTGCTCGACGACATGTCGAGACAGGGAACACGGCCTAGGACACGGGCGTTTCCAAGGCCGTGTCGGGTGGTCGACGAACTGCGCTCGACAAAGTGTCGCGATAGTTAACATGGCCTAGAGCCCAAGAGTGTTCGGGTTTGACACGGGCATGTCAAATAGGACACGGGCGTGTCCAAGACCCATGTGAGTCTCGGGTTAGTGTCGGTCCTGTGTTGATGGGGGAACACGCCCGGGAACACGGGAGTGTACTGGCTGACACGGGCATGTAAGGTCGAACACGGGCATGTCAGATGATTGTGTGTTTTTCGAGACATGTAAATTTTGACAGCGAATGAGGGACACAGCCCTGGACACGGGCGTGTCGCAGGCCGTGTTCAGCCTAGGTTTTACATTTCAGCTACGGATCGTAGTCGTTCGTTTCCTTATTTTGGGATCTGACGGTTGGGGGTTGTTACTACTGGGATATACCCGTGATTGGGCCTTTGAAACCCTCATTTCACTTGAGTGGTTCTCTTTCTAAGTATAGAGAGAGGGCAGAGCAAAGGAGGAAGAAGAAGCCTAGATCCGATCACCGGCAGAGCTTCGGATCTCCAAATTGTGAACAGACTTCGGATCTACGGAGGCAAGGAGAGTGCGGTGCTTTTCATCTGCTTACATTTCCATGGCGCCAAGGAAGAACACTAGGGTAATGATTCTCTACTTGAGCATGTAAAGCTCTACTTATTTTGCATAGGTAAGCCTGCTCTCATGAGTTTGTGGTGAGTTTGAGGTGTTCCTTCGGTTAGACATGAATAGTCCCCGTTGTGTACATTAGAATCCGTAATTGAGAACGAATATAGGCATGATGTGTGAAACCTACCCGGACAAGTTGGTGTGGATCGGTGATGTTGCATTGCATATATGGCCGGAGAAGACTTCGTGCGAATGTTTGTTTTTCGGGTTTTCTACATGCTAGATTGCAATAGGGAGCCTTGGGGAGTAACCCCAAGGTGCACTCGGTAAACTGGCAGATGCGTGATTCTGCCAACTTGGTGGTCAGGGAGCCAACTTGAACATAACCGGGTTATGTGAAGTGTAACATCTCATGTTACTTCTAGACCCCCTTAACTTAGATTGGGTTAGGCATGGGGTGGGTGATCGGGAATTTAGCTAGGTTTGACCCTAGGTAGTGGGTTGTAGCCATGTGGGGCACACTAAGGGGCCAAAGTCAAACTAGGTCAAACTAGCCTAAATAGGACCCCTGGCCACACCATGACCCCACCACATTGCTCAAACCCTAAAACAATCTAAGTGGACCCTAGGGCATGTCATTAGGTCAACCCTTTGACCCTAGTTGACCAAAGTCAACCATAGCTCTAATTTGGTCAAACCTATACTTATAGTCCCAATTAGCCCAAGTAGGGCACCACATTGACCCAACCCAAGATGGGTGGTGCCCTTAGACCCATGAAAACCAAGTGGGGTCAGCCCACTCATCATGGTTGCCAAGTCAACCCAAGTCAACCTAATTAATTTAAAAGAGAAAATGAGGGCTAAGCCCACTCCCCTTAGGCTAAGCCCACCAAACCTGATCCATGTCCAGCCCAAATGGACAATGACCACCCCTACCCTCTGGTTTTGAATAGAGGGACACCTGCATGAGGGTAGAGTGAGAATTTTAGGAGAGAGAAGGTGAGTTAAGAAGAAGAGGCCACTTGGCCTTGGCTCCATCAGCCCAAAATTATGCTGGCTGGCCTCCTCAGAGAATTTCCAGAGAATTTGGCAGCATAGGGGCCACTTGGCACCAAGGGTGAAGCCTCCAAAGCCCCAAACCGAGCTCACCTTGGTTGTATCTCCCTATACAACCACTTTCAGCCCAAATCGACCACACCATCACCTTCAGAGGCTAGAATCAAGTGGAGAACTTGTCCTGGAGAGAAACGTTTTGTGGAGAATCAAGGATTTGAGCAGGAGATCGCCGTAGAAGCTCATCCATGGCCTACCACCGCCAACCTCGCCGATGTGCCGCCATTCGGGTCCGTTTCGCCTCCCCTCTACTCGTACTACGTTTCTAGATCTTTAGGGAGAGTCATCGGGCTCAATTGAGCCCGATACCATGAGAGGAAAGTGAGAAAATTCCGAGTTTTACTTCTTGCTCGGATTCGCCAGAGGAGCCAATTCTGGCAGCCTCATTGCCAGAAACCGCTAGCCGCCACCTCTGTGAAGTTGGTGGCGACATTCGCCGGCGGTGGTGGTTGCTCAGCTGGCCGGAATCAGCCAGCAAAAGTGGCTAGCCAGAATAAATCTGAACTATTGGCCGTTTGGGGACGATGAACCGATCCTGTCCCATATGCTTTAAGATTCGTGCTCAGTTATATTAAATGAAATATAAACTATAGTATATAAATGTATAATTTTCACACTATTTTAGTAAAATTGCATGGCAAATTTAGGCCTCTTAGAAGCATTTTCAGGTCATGCTCCTTAAATGAAAGTTGTAGCTTAGCCTCTTAAATGTAAATTGCCACTATAATCATGTAATTTGAAGCAGTATACTTCCCCATAGGTCAGTTTTCCTAGGACTGGTCCTAGGTAAGGGCAGAACTTCAATTTGATGCCCAAGCCAAACTATTAATCAACATGGCCTCAAATTTTGGGTGCATGCATGTTTATGGCGTATGTAGCCGCTGCCAAAAAGTGGGAATTTTTGGGAAAACGTTTTCTATAGTTTTATTCATAATACCCAAAATTAAATAAATGAAATATTTGGAGTATTATGGCTCCAAATGGCCCCATATTTTGTTGGCATGTCCTTGGGGACTATTCATGTGCATGGTAAAACTTTCAGCACATTTGGACCACTGCATGTTGGGTAAATCCACTTGCATGTGATTATTATATATAGGCTTGGGGTGCAAATAGCCAATTTTAATATATTGCGTACTAAGCCTATTTGGAACATACAAAAATCATGGTATTGATATCAGAGGTTCATTAGGATGAATTATACCCCACATTGTAATAATGGGATTTTTGAAAGCAAAAATCCCATTATTTGGAATTTTTGCAATAATTGAACTTTTGAAAAATAAATGCAAAAATAGGTCTATCATTGAGATAAAATCCCCAATTTTTGTCAAGGTCAATATTATGTTAGCTTTAACTTTTGAAAATTTTTATGTCTCTGTTTGAAGAATTTTGATAGAAGTTATTTGGAAATTAACTTTTTACCCTTATTTTACTTAATTAGCAAATTGGTGTAAATACTCAGTAGAAAATTTTGGAAAATTTCTTGATGATATATCGGAGTTTGAATAATCTTGTATAAATTTCTCAGCATTTTTGGATTAATCAATAAGTTTTAAAACCTTATAATGGCATTTTGGTAAATTATTAAGAATTGAAATTTGTAGGCCATTACATAGTAGATGTTGATGAAACTCTTCCATTAGCCTTAAATCCATGATACATATGCTTGGTAAATTTACTAGAAGTTTTAGTAATGTATTCCTTTTACTTCATTTGGAAAATGATAATTGTATTAATTTTGTATAAATTAAGGAATAAATAGAAATAATTAAAGGAAAATTATAAAAAATTTTACACAGCAATATTTTACCAATATATAACTCAGGAAAAATTCCTTAGGTCAGTGGATTAAAATTGTCATACTTCATGTATTAAATGACCTAGGATATTAATTAAATGATTTAATTATAGGCCTTAATGACTTAGGAAAATTATGAAAATTAATAGGTTCACTTCATTAGTCCATACCATCCTAGGATAAATAATTAGGGGCAGGTGGCCGAAGGAATTGGAAGTTCCATTTCGGGGTGGTATTAGTTCATAGGTTGCGCATAGTGTAAGTAGGTCATGTTATAAGGTCCACCGGGGGATAGATCAATAAATGAGCTAGCGACATTAATTGGAATATGACCGTGGTGGTTAGAGTTATCTTAGTGATGACAGTAAAGTGCAAGCCCTTGGATAGTAACTGGAGTGGAGGCCGGCGGAAGACCGTCGCCCTTCTGAGAACATCTTAAGTCATTAGGATCGCTGAAGAGTAATAACGAGAGCTGGGGTGAATGTTGGGTAGCCATCAACTAAAGTAAATATCCTTGAGAAATGGAGCTTTGGGCGTAATCTCATCGTAGTTCCTAGTGCCCCCGAGAGCCCTTCACCGGGTATACCCTGGGCAGTCCTGGGATTAACCTTAAATCACTAAGTATAATAATCCGTAGATAAGAGTAGCCTAATAGGTTAGGACATTGTGGTTCATTCTCGCCCGTGATGGGTTTGAGGGATTTGGAATAAAGGCACTATTGTGCATTCTCACCCGTGTAGGGTTGGAGGGATTGTGATAAATGCTCACCCGTGTAGGGTTTGAGGGATTAAGGACAGGTTGGTCCTACAAGCTGAAGGCTCAGGATGAAATACTTGCATGTGCATAAGTTTAGTGGCGGGGTATGCGGTACTGGTCGTTTGTCACACCGATGGCAGTATGGTGCACCAGGCGGGTGTGAGGGTTAGAGGGGCCAGAGGGTTGTTTTACACTGCGGTCTGGAGGACGATCCCCGATAATGCACATCCGACCCAACAAGACTGACGGGTTATCAGCAAAGTACGTACGCATACACTCTAGAGTGCACCTTAGATGTGTACAGAGGTGTATGAGAGGGGTCTAAGGTTTGGTAGTGTGCATACCGGCGTAGAAGTGGAGATGCCCGCTCCGCTGCTGCCGTAGCCACAGCGGTGGTACCCGAGAGTGAAGCTAGCTCTCAAAAAGTGGGAACTAAAGGTTTATGATCGTATTAGCCGGCAGAATTAGCATGTTGCGGTGTCGACTAACCCGTACTTTAGTGTCACCGTAAGATGGCGGTTCTAGGCATAAGACCCGGTAGCCTCCTTGGTAAGGGGGAGGGGGGTCTTACAAACTGGTATCAGAGGGAGGTTTCGATCCTCCGACCTGTGGGTTTTGGGCCCACGACGCTTCCGCTGCGTAGTTTATCCGCAAACTAATGCTCGCGTGGGGTGGTCCAGTGTTGTGGACTTCTTTCTCATATGATCGTTCGGTCAAGTGATACCAGTTTGTAAGACCCCCCTCCCCCTTACCAAAGACGCTACCGGGTCTTATGCCCAGAACCGCCATCTTGCGGTGACACTAATGCACGCACTTTTTATAATGGTCCAGGCCCATCCCATGGGAACCCCCTGGCACCGCCGGCCTACCAGGGTCCAGACCCGGGCCCACCACTGGTAGTCAGCCTTTCACATTCAAGCCTGCAGGCCATGCACCCCAACCCCTCTCGTGCCTATTTATCAGCACGGTAGGTTGTTGCCACTGGGTCTCGAACCCAGGACCTTGATAAGAGATCTTTCCGCCACTCCCTCATCACCAGCTGAGCTGCAGCTCAGCTGGTGATGAGGGAGTGGCGGAAAGCTCTCTTATCAAGGTCCTGGGTTCGAGACCCAGTAGCAACAACCTACTGTGCTGATAAACAGGCCCGAGAGGGGATGGGGTGCATGGCCTGCAGGCTTGAATGTGAAAGGCTGACTACCAGTGGTGGGCCCGGGTCTGGACCCTGGTAGGCCGGCGGTGCCAACGGGTTCCCATGGGATGGGCCTGGACCATTATATGAAGTGTGTAACGGAAACGGGACTCGGGAGAAGTTTGACCCGCGCATATGGCTTAAATTGTCGTTGCGATGTGAGTACGGGTTAGACGGAACCGTACCCGCTCTATGTCATTCGGTGTGAGTCGTTGGCATAGATGAGAGTCTTCAGCTGTCTATGGTTTAAATTGACATGACCCATGCCGGGAAGATAAAATGCTCATAGTTTGGCTGTCAAAGTGGCGTTGGTGAGACCGGGGTGTCTATGGCTTAAATTGACGTGACATTGACCGGTTCACTGAGAATGTGCCCTGAGTGCACGAGGCGTGTGGCCGTGCGTGCCAATACCTGTGATTCAATGTATATAGATATCGCTTGGTTATGCTAATAAAGTGCAGGAAGGAGCATCGCCGCCCCGATTTGGGGGCGGGATCGTTGTAATTTGGTCGGCATTGCTGACCGTTGCTTTGGTTTGCCATCGTTGCGATGGATTATGCTTGCAGGTGCTGCGGAGCCGAGTGGCAAATAGCGGCTAAAGCCCAAGTTGCTGAGCCGTCACTCGAAGACCTAATTTTTGAGTGTTTTCTTTTATTCATGAATGGCCGACCTGCGTGCCGAGGTTTGAAAAACATGTAACTTGAGAAAAACAATTGTAAGGCTTTAAGGCCAGTACTTGTGTATTTGTACTTCATTCCTGTTGGCTTTGTAGTGGACATTCATGCTAGTGTTGGGTTCTTTATTAATGCAATAATTTTAATTGCTTACGCTGGAATGCTCTGTGTAGGACATTGTTATTGGTTGGATGGTTTCCATTGAGTAACCACCCGGTCTGTATGTGGTATATGGCGTCGGACCCCGACCAGACCTACTAATATATGCTATGTGATGGATAGGGGGTGTTATAATTTGGTATCAGACTACTGGTTTCGGTCATGTTACATGAATTCGTGGGCGAATTCTTTCGAGGGGAGGTGAGCACCTGTGTGTGCGTCATCGTTATAACAGCAAAAGAACCCATGAATGTCCACTTAGGAATGAAAATACACGTGTTTGCGGAACCTGCGTGTTCCGATAATTTCTTTTTGCAATTTTGTATGGTCGCTTAACTGTGTTTTGTACAACTATAGGTGACCAAAAGCGCTGCTGGGCCGTCAGAATGCCGAGTTTCTGAGGCTAGCAGTGCACCAAATGATGCTCCTGCAACACCTCCATCGGCTGAGACCATACGATTGGTGGTCGAAGCAGTGTTTTCCATGATCAATGCGCAGCCTGCAAGGCAAATGCTGCAGCCCGCTTCTGCGATGGATCAGGTACCTCTTCCAGAGGTTGAGTCGAGAAGAGTGGAGAAGGTAGTAGTGAAACCGTTGGGGTCGAGGAGGGCAACTGAGAGACAACTCAAACATGTCATAAGCTTTAATACTTCGGTATTCTCGGGGTTGGGAACCCCATCTCAAGCTGAAGACTAGCTCTTCTGTGTGAGGAGATTCTTTGTACAACCCCATATTCGCTGAGTCAGACCAGGAGACACCAACTGTCACAATTAGGCTAGCCAGAGGCGTTCTCGCCCTAAATAAGCTCTCGCCTACAATGCGCCCCACGCTCGACGATCGTCGAACCAAGATCGTCGACCGTAGTCAAATCGTCGAACGGAGCTCTCTGGCCAAGATCGTCGACCGCAGCCAAATCGTCGAATGGAGCTCTCTGGCCAAGATCGTCGACCGCCGCCAAATCGTCGAACGGTGCTCTCTGGACAAGATCGTCGACCGCAACCAAATCGTCGAACAGATCTCTCTGGCCAAGATCGTCGACCGCAGCCAAATCATCGAACGGAGCTCTCTGGCCAAGATCGACGACCGCAGCCAAATCGTCGAACGGAGCTCTCTGGCCAAGATCGTCGACCGCAGCCAAATCATCAAACGGAGCTCTCTGGCCAAGATCGTCGACCGCCGCCAAATCGTCGAACGGAAATCGCTGGCCCGACCGTCGAACACAGCCAACGAGGGAACGCTTGCGTTAGCGCCAAGCTCCTGTCTTAAAGGAGATCTCACCGATAAGCGAGCGAGACCTCTTGTGCCGGGCTCTGGACAGAAGGCTCTCGGCTCAAAGTTCTCGCGGAGTGGGGCCCAGGGCCTTGGGTAAAATGACCTAATTGCACTCAGGTAAAATTACCCCTATACCCTCAGGATAAATGATGAGTCCACTTTATATACCTATTTTCGGACTCATCTGGGTTAGTTTTCACGTGTTTGCACTTCACTTTTAGTTCTTTATCGTTCCAATTTCATCTAATCATTATTTCCATAGGAAGTGCACATTTATGCCCGTGGTTGTGTTTTTTGTTACTTTTATTATTTGTACTCCTTTTTGTGATTGTCTGTAATGTCTGCACATATCAGTGATTGGTTTTTCCTTTCGGTACAGGGGTCGTGTACGTGTTCCGGGATGGTTGTGAAACAAGAATACTGCGCACGATCATGAGATCTAATGCGCACGACCACTGGTCGTGCGCCCCTGATCGTGCGCACTACTCTTCGTTTTCCAGAATTAGCCTGGGGTAAGCGCACGACCACTGGACATATTGCGCACTACCACTGGTTGTGCGCCACTGATCGTGTGCATTGATTCCTCTTTTCTGGAGTCCTGTCTGGGGTAATCGCACGACCATTAGACTTAGTGCGCACGACCACTGGTCGTGCGCCACTACTCGTGCGCGTTATCCCTGTTCTTCTTCCTGATCTTCCATGCCAGTGCGCACGATCACCGGACTTAGTGCGCACAACCACTGGTCGTGCGCCTGTGATCGTGCGCATTGTTCATTTCTTCTTTGTATAAATAGTGCAGGTCTCGCCCTAATTCGAGAGAGGATCCGGAGTTTGACATTTCTCCGCCATTTTTCGCCTTCTCTGCCGTTCCCCTTCATCTTCCACCCTAGGGAGGTGCTCCGGGAAAGCTTTCACTGCCAAATCCAAGCCGGAGCTTCCTCTCGGCCTTCTCCTTCATCCATGAGCTTCAAGTAGGGTTTGACGCCATATCCATCAAGCAAAGGAAAGCTAGCAAACTTCGTCCGCTATCGTGAGACGAAGAAGACGGGCCATTGGAAGGTGGTGACAGCCCTTCTCTACCCCTGACGCAGTTGAGGACCGAGCTTGGATGCGGAATGACAACCCGACGATTCCAACCGTGAATCCTCAGCAAGACTTCGTATTCGATCGATCTCTTGACTTGTTCTTGCTTTATTGTTGAATATTGGTGTTTAACTTTATTTATATTGATGAAGTATGCTTAGTTTGTAAAATGTTTTTATACAATTATGTCTATGTGATTGTATGTTTTCATTATTTACTTGAGTTGCGCCATATTCCATCCACCATCCATCCACCCTTGCCGCACTAGCAATTTCTAGTGGCATGTGTAGCGAAGAGGTGCTCACAACCCTCATTCCGCCGTTCTAACCACCTCATCCGCTAGCCTTCTCGTCCATCCACCTAGTGATTCGGTGCATAGCGGCCCGACTAGTTTTCCATCCCGCCTGGCGAAGCATCGCATAGCGGCGTTGCATAGGAGTAGTTGATAGCCTTTTATTTTCTATTTCCGCAATATCAAAATGCCCCCTTAGTTAACTCCGACCTAAGGACTTCAATCTCAAGTCCTCCTCGAAATTAACTCCACCTTACTGTGTTCCTTGAGAGATCGATACTTGGGAAAGCCCACATTTTATATTACTTGTGCGACCGGTTAACTGCCGTGATCTTTAGCATCAAGTTTTTGGCGCCGTTGCCGGGGAACACAGTCGTGTGAGTTTTTGGAGAGGGAGATAATAGATTGAAGCCCTTTTCCATTTGTGCATATCATTTTTTTTATTTATTTGCTTTGGTTATTAGAATTTTTATTTTGCTTATTTCTTTTTACCCCTTTTCTGATTTTTGATTTAGATAGCAGATCTGTGCTATTTTCATTTTAGCTGTGTAGCACTTTTTCAGCAATTGTTTTTGTTCGTGATGGATCCTGATGCTGAGTGTCGTATCCTTTACACTTTGCGCCGATCCATCGATGTCATTGCTGTTATGAATGCTGAGCATTGCATTCGTTGTTTGTTATGTCAAGGTGTGGGCCACATGTTGAAGGATTGCCCTCGTTTGTGCAAGCCTTCTCCCTCTGAGGGCGTGTGCACAACAACCTCCCGTTCGCGGAAGACTGTTGTGGACAGGCCTACCAGGGTGTTGTCTGGCCCATACACTGACATGACGCACTCTGCTCATTCTTTACCCGTTGAGAGTACTGAAGAATCTCTGGCCGCATACAACTCTTTCATGGGTCCCTCGATCCCTTTTTACGAGTTTTCCTTGAGTGATGGTGAACACTGTGGTGTTAGCCAACAAAACGAGGAGCAGGAACTCATGGACGCTCCTGTATGGGACGATGAGATTGTTCCGGTCGTCGACGGGGTGGCGTCTGTGAATGACTGTGCGAGGGGGCCTGCTCATTCAGTGATTGATTTTGAGAGCAGCCTTGCCCCTCCGCAATTTTTGCCGGATTGTGCTACTCCTTTTTTGTGTGAGTTGGCTGATGATGTTGTACTTGTTGATGATTCGGTGCCCGAGGTTGCGTCGAAGTGGGATGATGATTCCGCTATCTCCTACGGAGAAGGTGGATCTTCGGAACATTTTTACGCACCCCGGTGGGATGAGGAATATTCCCTTTCTGATGCGGAGGTTTGCACCTCCTTATTGGATGAGGCCGTTCCTCTTACCACCGCGGACCTCGAGTTCTCGGATTCCCCTCGGTACGACTCGTATGATACCAACGATGATCTCTGCTTGGATCCTGCTGGGAGTGAGACCGGGACCACTCCCCCTATTTATGATTATTTTAGTTCTTCTTCTCCTTTATTTCTTGATCCCTCTTCTTTATCTGAGCCTGCGCAGGTTGAATCTCCATAGGTAAGTTGGGTTGACGTTGAGCGTTGCGCTCAGGCTGTCGATGAGTGCATCCTCTTGTGTGAGGAGGTTCCTACCTCCTTCACAGTGGAAGCCCCTGCCGTCACCTACGTCCCTAGCGAACTTGTGGTGGACGAAACCTTGCTAGGCAAGGATTTGTTTTGTGGTGAGATGAGTGAGGACCAGGCCTCCTCCTCATCATACTTCCTATTTCCTCTGCTTGTGAGGAGCAGGTATGATTATTTAGGCAGATGGGTAACTGCTCTATCACTGTATCGGTACCCGTTACCGAAACGGATATTAGGCCAGTTACCTGTGCACTTTTCTTTTCATAGGCCCATTAGCTAGAACTGTTTAGAATTGAATAAGTCGTGCTGGGATGACAATAACCCCAGTGCTTATCTTTCATTTTCTGCATTTTATTTTTCATGTCTATTTTAGTTTTAGCATTTCTTTTTGTATATTTTCTTTTGTTTTTGTGGAGCTTACCCCTGCAGGTATTCTTGACAACTTCATGTTGGTGGGGTTGTGATTCTTCGTATGGCGGGCCTGCTTCAAGTTTCCACGCGCCTTCTAGTATGCTCACTAGCTGGCCATTGGGTAACCTCTTCCCTTAGCTTTTTATGATCTTAATTTCTCTATCATATGTTGTGTAGTTTAGTTTAAGTCTGGGGGAGAGATTTGTTGCTTATTGCACGCGCACATTTCATGTGCATACTAGAAGTTTTTTTATAGATATATTTTGATTAGTTCATTGCATCACACACCATTGCACCCACTTGAGCGCATGCTTAACTGTTAGTGTGCCGCGAGTTAAACTCATTTCTTCGTTAGATTTGGGAAAATTATGGTGCTGACATAGGATTGTGAGACGGAGTAAAATGTTGACCTTGCTATGCTCCTAGTCAACTGCTCTCGTCCCGTGTAGAAATTCGAGTAGATTTAATTTTTCTGTGTGCTTATAGTTTTATATTTTTCTAATTGTGTAAATACTTTTTATTCTACTCAAAAATTGGTGAATCCGGTGTGAATCCGACGGTAGCTTAGGGATGTGTGTAGACGGCCGTTAGGTTCGTATTGCTCTAGTCGGGAGGATGGATAGTCTTTCTCATTGGCTAAGAACTTGCCCCAAGCTATTCTTGAAGCATGGGTATAGGTTATTCATGCATGAGCGTGATGTAGGCCATCATTTTGGTCCGGTTGAGCTTTGTACCATTCCTAACATCTTATCCTCGCTAGCCCTGTTGTGCCTACCCCTCCTTTTGATTCAGCTCCACCATGATTTCACCAAAGACTCATAGCCAATCCCAGTCGCACACCCAAGTCGAGTTTAGTGTTTTATATTTTCATGTTGGGATGTGATGTGGTGATATTATTTGTGAAAATGTGGAAGTGCTCCCAAGTTTATATATGCTGAATTGTGAAAATAAAATGAAGAAAAAGAAAAAATATATATTTGTCAAAAACAAAAGTGAAAAGAAAAAGTTTAAATTGAAAATCATTTTGGAAATGAGAATGTATTTGGAGTAGGCGGTACACACACCCATATTTGAAAAATTAAGTCTGGGGGTGTGGTGTACCCGCGTGTATTTTGCTTAGTAGAGGGATTCCTTTTATACTAGCTCATTTGGATTAGGTGCATAGCCTTCCTGTATATCCTTGTTTACCTCACCGAAACCCAAGCCCCATCTCTTCACCTGAAGTCCTACTGATTCGTGTGTGAACCAAACCAGTGTCGTGGAGAGAATGCGAAAGGGCAAGCATATGGTCACCGACATTGGTGGATTCCTTTGGAGGTTATCCCGAGCCCCGATCTTTGGCAATGCTTGCCTAGCGATTAGTCTACTTTCTCCCTACGCGTGACCGGATGATTCACCGTGATTATATTTTTGAGTAATAATAAAATGTTGATACGCATTGTGAAAAGTATAAACTATTTTGTATACTTAGAAATTTCTTCTATTATATTTTTACGCGCGCGAGCATGCGACTTCGCATGGTACTCCGTATCGTAATTTCTTTGTTAACTAGTATTTTTCCCTATCTGCTTAGATTTTGTTTGCTCGGGACGTGCAAACAGTTAAGTCTGGGGGTATGATGAGTCCACTTTATATACCTATTTTTGTACTCATCTGGGTTAGTTTTCACGTGTTTGCACTTCACTTTTAGTTCTTTATCGTTCCTATTTCATCTAATCATTATTTCCATAGGAAGTGCACATTTATGCACGTGGTTGTGTATTTTGTTACTTTTATTGTTTGTACTCCTTTTTGTGATTGCCTGAAATGTCTGCACATATCAGTGATTGGTTTTTCCTTTCGGTACATGGGTCGTGTGCGTGTTCCGGGATGGTTGTGAAACAAGAATACTGCGCACGATCATGGGATCTAATGCGCACGACCACTGGTCGTGCGCCCCTGATCGTGCGCACTACTCTTCGTTTTCCAGAATCAGCCTGGGGTAAGCGCACGGCCACTGGACATATTGCGCACGACCACTGGTTGTGCGCCACTGATCGTGTGTATTGATTCCTCTTTTCTGGAGTCCTGTCTGGGGTAATCGCACGACCATTAGACTTAGTGCGCACGATCACTGGTCGTGTGCCACTACTCGTGCGCGTTATCCCTATTCTTCTTCCTGATCTTCCATGCCAGTGCGCACGATCACTGGACTTAGCGCGCACGACCACTGGTCGTGCGCCTGTGATCGTGCGTATTGTTCATTTATGCTTTGTATAAATAGTGCAGGTCTCGCCCTAATTCGAGAGAGGATCTGGAGCTTGACATTTCTCCGCCATTTTCCGCCTTCTCCGCCGTTCCCCTTCATCTTCCACCCTAGGTAGGTGCTCCGGGCAAGCTTTCACTGCCAAATCCAAGTCGGATCTTCCTCTCGGCCTTCTCCTTCATCCGTGAGCTTCAAGTAGGGTTTGACGCCATAGCCATAAAGCAAAGGAAAGCTAGCAAACTTCGTCCGCTATCGTGAGATGATTAAGACGGGTCATTGGAAGGTGGTGACAGACCTTCTCTACCCCGGACGCAGTTGAGGACCGAGCTTGGACGCGGAATGACAACCCGACGATTCCAACCGTGAATCCTCAGCAAGACTTCGGATTCGGTCGATCTCTTGACTTGTTCTTGCATTATTGTTGAATATTGGTGTTTAACTTTATTTATATTGATGAAGTATGCTTAGTTTGTAAAATGTTTTTATACAATTATGTCTATGTGATTGCATGTTTTCATTATTTACTTGAGTTGCGCCATATTCCATCCACCATCCATCCACCCTTGTCGCACTAGCAATTGCTAGTGGTGTGTGTAGCGAAGAGTTGCTCACGACCCTCATTTCGCCATTCTAACTACCTTGTCCGCTAGTCTTCTCGTCCATCCGCCTAGTGATTCGGTGCATAGCGGCCCGACTAGTTTTCCATCCCGCCTTGCGAAGCATCGCATAGCTGCGTTGCATAGGAGTAGTTGATAGCCTTTTATTTTCTGTTTCCGCAATATCAAAACCCCCCTTAGTTAACTCCGACCTAAGAACTTCAATCTCAAGTCCTCCTCGAAATTAACTCCACCTTACTGTGTTCCTTGAGAGATCAATACTTGGGAAAGCCCCCATTTTATATTACTTGTGCGACCGGTTAACTGTCGTGATCTTTAGCATCAATAAACTGCGGGATTTGGCTATTGACAGATCAACCAAGGGCATTTCAGTAATCTCAGGTCAGCAAAAGGCTATAAATAGACCCATAAGGGCTCCTTAGAAGGCAAGCTTTCATAATCTTCCATCTTCCAGTGCTTTCTGAGGAGGTCCTAGCCCATCTTTTGGCTTTGGAGGGGAATCTCTCAGTGATCTTCCGAGTGTGATGTGGGACATCCTTGCTGAGGCTTTGGGTCAGTCTTAGGTCCTTTGCGTCTGGTCGAGGGTTGAGGCTTGAGAGAAGTAGGTGTTGGTTGTGTTAGAACACCCTATTATTGATTTGGGTCAGGATCACTATGTCTCTTTAGGAAACCTGTTTTGACCTCATTGTATAAATCTAAAGGTCAATTAGAATTGAGTCTAAGGGTTAGTGTTTAGGTTTGGAAGCTGCCCTCAAGACCAGGTTTTTCAGTTTGGAGACTAAGTCATTTCGTCGAGCTCAGTACGACGAATCGTCGAACTCCAATCGACGATCGTTGAGCTCACTTCGACGGATCGTCGAACTCCAATCGACGATCGTTGAGCTCACTTCGACGGATCGTCGAACTCCATTCGACGATCGCTGAGCTCAACTTCAACAAGTCGTTGAACTCCATTCGACGATCTTCGAGCTCAGATCGACGATCTTGACTCCAGTTTGATTCTCTATCTCTGAGCTCAGTTCGACGATAGTTGAGCTCAGATCGACGATCTCTGTTTCTGTCTAAGTTCAAATCTCTGAGCTCAGTTCGAGGATAGTGGAGCTCAGTTCGACGTTTTTCTGAAGAGTTAAATGTTTTTCAAGATTCAAATTCAGACAGTTGAGGAATTATTGTCAGCAATTAATTCAGAGATCTTGTAGCCGTTTTCATTTATTCTGGAGCAAGTTTCAAGGGATTTTCAAGGAATGTTTTATTGGACTTTCCTGCAGAAGACAACTGCAATTAAGGAAGTAATTAATGACAGGCCAACAGCTATCTTGGACAGTGGATCATTTCTATTCAGACAAAAGGAATAAAAGATTAGTTTTTTCATTCCTGCTAGAGAAGAACAAGAAGTTAGAAAAATATTTTGCAACAACAATTCTCTGCAACAGCATCTTTCACAACAACAATTACACAAGAGAAAGAAAGAGAGTTGCAGACATTCTCAGTCTCAAGAATTCATACAAGAACACACATCACCAAAGGAGATCAATCAACTGAAATTTTCAGATCTCTCTTGATTCAAGTGTTCAAAGGCCATCATCATCCAAGACTCCAGACACCTCACGTTTCAGCTGTTGCTGAAATCATCATTTGCTGGAGATCAATTTTCTGAAGGCCTATCACCCTACTACAAAGCTTCACTTCCTGAACAACTCAAGATCTCAGGGGGAGCTTTGCCAACATCCAATATCTTCTCTTTAACTGTTGACAGAGAAGATCTTCTCATCCCTCGCTCTCTCTCTGCTGTAAAGGGTTTTTCAAACTCCCTTCAAAAGTTTGTGTTTCGTTTCTGAGACCTTATCAACACTCAGTGGTGGCAAGACACCTGATCAAAAAATCTGGTTTGGTTTTTGAGCACCTTATCAAAAGCTCATTGGTGCCCAGGACACCTGATCAACTCATCCTATAGTGGATTCCTACCTAGGGTGATAGAAGAGTGGATGTAGCCAGGTTGATTGGGGAACCACTATAGATCCTTGTGTCTTCTGGTTGCTTGTCTTTATTTTTATTTCTGGCTGAGATTTGTGATTGCTCTGTGATTATTTTGTGTTTAGATTTATTTTATATTACTTGCTTCCCTGTTCACATAAGAATACAACAACTGTTGTAAAATGTTTTTACCAAGCACCATACTCTATTCACCCCCCCCTCTAGAGTATATCAGATCTAGCTTGCACTTTCAAGTTGCAGCCATGTTTTGAACTCCCGTTGAGGTCATTTTTGGCTTCAATAGTTCTGGTGCGGTGAGCGTGGAAAGCAGCTGATACAAGAAATCCTTGTGTTTTGTCCCATGACTGGAGGTGAAGGGTCTGGTTCTGGAGGCTCCCCCACCCGGGGAGAGGAAGCGATGAGGAAGATGTTGGATGAATTCAGGCGAGAAGTCCTGCAGACTATCAGCTTGGCATTCTCGGCCCGAAGCGAGTGGGCAACCCCTCAGGTTCCGATAGAGGAGGTCCCGCTCTTAGGCGAGAACGCCCATGGACAGTGCCCGGGGAATGAGGTCCCGGCAGTGGCTGGCGAAAGGGACGTGGCGTCGCGGGAGCTCTTCCCAAGCCAGCGCCCGGGTAAGGAGGCTTTGGCAGATTTGGGCGAGAGGGAGGCGGCAGTGTGAGAGCTCTTCCCTGGGCACGGTCTCGCGGATCGGGCCAGCCAGCCGAGGCCGCGGGACGTGCCCTCTTGCCAGGAAGGAGGCGAGAGCCCATTCAGCGAGCTCATCATCTCAGCTCCGGTACCGGTGGGGTTCCGGGAGCCTGACATGTCCTACTACTCGGGAAAGGATGACCCTGTACATCATGTGCAGTGGTTTGAAGATGTCGTTTCGATAAGGCAGATAACGGATGCCTTCAAATGACGACTATTTACCATCACGTTGAAGGAGAAGGCTCGGGACTGGTTCCACCAGTTCCCAGCAAGGTCGATCTACTGCTTTGAAGATCTGCGAAGAAGTTTCCTATTGAGGTTCTCAACATCGAAGAAGCGGAAGAAGGAGGCGGAGTGCCTGTTTGCGGTGAGGCAAAAGCCGGATGAGACACTGGGTCACTATTTCGACCGGTTTCAGGAAGAGATCCTCCTGGTCCAGGAGGTCTCAGGGTATGCGTTGATGCTCGCCTTTACCCTAGGGCTGAGGCCAGGATTCTTCAGTATGGAGTTGAAGAGAGTACCCCCCCCCCCTCTCCTTTGAGGAGCTCATGGAGAGGGCGAAAAAGGAGATAGACTTCAAGAGAGCAAACCCAGCATTCGCCAGGAAGTTTGCCAGGCTGGCGGAGGATGATGTGAAGGAACCTGCAGCAGGAAGGCAGAAGGAGCCGACGGAGCAGAGGGAGCAGAGGGAAGGAAGGAGGAGGGAAGAGCCCCGAAGTAAGGGGTAGCAGCAGGGATGGGGGGCCCGGGAGCCGAACAACCGGTTGGGTTGGAGGCCCCAGGAGGGTCGCCCCCAGGGCCAAGGAGGAGGCTACCAGGGGAGAGATAACCTACGGGAACCCAGGAGGTTCGATCAACCGGCGTGGAGGTCGGATCCAAGGGGTCGTGTCCCGCCGCCGCAAGAAGCCATGGAGGTGGACAGAGGAAGAGGAGCGAGGAGAGGAGTTCGAGGAGCAGGGAGAAGGGGAGGAGGAGAAGGAAGAAGGGGTAGGGTGGCGTTGCTCTTTTGTGACTTCTACCAGGAGGAGGGTCACGCAACGGCCACCTGCTGTGAGTTCTTGGAGATGAGGGAAGAAAGAGGAGCAGGGAGGCAGGATCCGGCGATTAGGATCATAGAAGTACAGCAGGGGGAGATGGAGGATAGGTGTGAAGATCAGGTAGACGTGGGGACCCGGGGAGGAGTAGGGGTGATTCACGGAGGACTGGGGATCGAGGCAATTCGCAAGGGGAGCCTGCAAACCATGTACCGAAGGGGGGTCGCCTCTACCTCGCAGGCTCCCCCACCAGAAGAAAAGATCACCTTCTCGTCAGCAGACATGCCGGACTACGAAGATCCATTCTGTGACGCCCGGGTGATCCAGGCGGCAGTACGTGGAGAATTTCACAATCTCGAGGATACTGGTGGATAACGGGAGATCGGTAAATATCATCTTCAAGAAGGCCTTCAATGAGATGAGGGTAGAAGGGAAGAGGATCTTGGTTTCGGTTGGACCATTGTTCGGGTTCTCTAGAGAGAGGAAGGAAGTGGAAGGGGGAGTAGGGCTGCACGTGAAGTTGGGGGGCGTGTCACGGAACTGTAGGTTCGTGATCGTGGACTCCCCAAGCAGCTATAACGCCATCTTTGGGCGCCCCCTCATCAGCGCCTTTCGCTGCGTCCCCTCCTCATTTCATCAGTGCCTCAAGTTCAACAATAGAGGTGTGCAGGTCAGGGTAAGAGGGCACCTGAAGGTGGCAAGACAGTGCTACGTTACGGCAGTCAATACCATATCGTGGATGACAGAGGCAGAGGAGTTGGAGAAGGAGATGGCGGCACGGGAAGAGGTTGTCGGAGAAGAGGTGATGAGCATAAAGTATGCGAGAGAGGTAGCTGAAGAGGAAGTCAGAGGAGAGGAGATTGAGGAGCAGCAGGGAGGAGATATGCAGGAGGTCCAGCAGGACGAGGAGCAGGAGAGCCCAGAAGGGGCGATGGAGGTAGAAGAACAAGAAGCAGGAGGAGCTGAGGGAGAGGCCCCGAGGGACGTGGAAGTCGAGCAGCAGGAGGAGGGGCTAGAGGAAGCAATGGAGATCGAGGAGGAGGTAGGAAGGGAGGAGCTGGAGCTGGAGGAAGAGGCAAGGGTCGGCTGGGAGCAGTCGCGGATGGAGCCAGCCGAGGAAGTGGTGGAGATGGAGGTCTTCACCAGCGCAGGGCAGGTGCAAAGGGTGCGTGTCAGCGGGGTCTTGAGTCCCGAGGCCCGGGAGCGAGTGCGGGCCTGCATTCAAAGCAACATCGACATCTTCCCTTGCAGCGCGGCAGACATGTCGGGCATCGACGTGGACGTGGCCTACCATCGCCTGAACCTGGACCCCCGCACTCGCCCCATACGCCAAAAGATGAGAGCCATCGCCACCAAGCTGGAGGAGCCTATCCACGAAGAGGTCAGGAAGCTCCTGGAGGCCGGCTTCATCTCAGAGATCCAGTATCCAGACTGGATATCCAATTTGGTAATGGTTAAAAAAGGGGGTGGTAAATGGATAATGTGTATTGAGTTTTCTTTGTTAAATAAATCATTCCCTAAGGATTGCTACCCCTGCCTCGGATCGACACGCTGGTTGATTCAGCCGTCGGTTTTTCTATCGTGAGCTTTTTGGATGCTTTTTCAGGTTATCACCAGATCCGGATGCACCCTCCCGATGCCAAGGACGTTTCCTTCATCACGAGGGAGGGGTGCTTCAGTTACAAAATGATGCCCTTTGGGTTGAAGAACGCAGGGGCTACCTACCAACGCATGATGGATCGGGTCTTCTGGGATCAAAGAGGGAGAAACTTGGAGGTCTACGTCGACGACCTAATGATCAAAAGCAAGTGCGTGGATTCGCACTTGAAGGATCTAGAAGAGACGTTCGCCACCCTGAGGAGATTTAAGATGAGGTTTAACCCCTTGAAGTGTGTCTTCGGGGCCAGCCGTGGGAAGTTCCTTGGGCATCTCTTGACTCCGGCAGGGGTGGAGCCTAACCTGGACAAGATAAAGGCCATCCTGGATTTAGAGTCACCTCGCGATGCCAAGGAGGTCCAGCGCTTGACAGGCAAGCAGGTTGGGCTAAGTAGATTCCTCTCCAGGTCAGGAGACAAGTGTTCTTCGTTCTTCAAAGTGCTGCGAGGGAATCAAAGGTTTGAGTGGACCGCCGAGTGCGAAGAAGCCTTCCAAGGGCTGAAGAGACAGCTATCTCAGGCTCCTCTGCTTCAGAGTCCAAAATAAGGGGAGGACCTGACCTTGTACCTTGGAGTAGGAGTGGAGGCGGTAAGCTCCGTCCTAGTGAGGGAAGAAGGAAAGAAGCAACTGCCCATCTACTATGTCAGTCGGATATTGAAGAAAGCAGAGCTCCGCTACCCCATCTTCGAAAATCTAGCTTACGCCTTGGTCATCTCTGCAAGGAAACTTCGGCCATACTTTCAAGCACATTTGATTAGGGTGGTAACCGACCATCCTCTTCGCAAGATCTTTGAAGATGTGGAGCACTCAGGAAGACTTGCTAAATGGTTCATCGAACGAAGCGAGTTCGACATCTCTTTCATTCCGAGACTCTCCATCAAGGCGCAAGCGTTGGCGGATTTTCTGGCAGATTATGTTGTAGAAGTCGAAGAGGGAGAGCAGCAGCCATAGGAAGCATGGAAGATGATGGTCGACGAGGCCTCGGGAAAACATTCCCTCGGGGGGGGGGGGGGGGGAGGGTGGTGCTGATCAGCCCCCAGGGAGTCGCGATAGAGCAGGCAGTGGCTTACCATTTTCCAGTGACCAACAACCAAGCCGAGTATGAGTCCGTGATCGCCGGCCTTCGCTTGATAAAGGAGCTTGAGATTCAGGATGTGGAGGCCTTCGCCGACTCAATGATAGTAGCGTCACAGATCCGAGGAGAGGTTGAAGCTCGGGATCCTACCCTCATAAAATACCTCTCCAAGGTAAGGGCGATCATCGGTGGGTTCCGGTCGATCTCCATCCAATATGTTCCAAGGGAAGAAAGTATAGCTACCGATCGATTGGCTAAGTTTGGACCTCGCGAAGGGGGGACCTTGACGGAGCTATTTCGACCGGCTATCGAGGAAAGAGAGTTGATGGTGGTAGATCGGCGACCCTCATGGGTGGATCCATTGGTGACCTTCCTAACCACCGGTGAACCTCCTGAGGGGACTAAGGAAGGGAAAAGCTTCAGGTGTAAGACAGCTCACTACCTGATGATAGAAGGGGGCCTGCACCGTAAGATGTTGTCAGGGCTCCTAGCTAGATGTATGACCGAAGAAGAGATCCCAAGGATCTTGGGAGAGGTGCACTCGGGTGAGTGCGGCAGTCATTCTGGAGGGAGGATGTTGGAGGCAAGGGTGGTCAGGCAGGGGTACTTATGGCCCACCCTAAGGAAGAATACCACAGAGTTTGCAAGGAGATGTCAAAAGTGTGAGCTCTGCGCCCCCTTCAGCCCTTGGCGGCTCAAAGGATCCAAAGCATCGCGACACTGTGGTCGTTCGCCATCTACGGGATGGATTTAGATGGACCTTTTCCTCCGGCTAGTGGACAGAGGAGGTTCCTCTTGGTCATGGTCGATTATTTCTCAAAGTGGCTGGAAGTTAAAGCCTTGGCCAAGGTCACCTCGCAAGTCATAAGGAACTTCATCTGGGGGGAGATCATATGCAGACACGGGTTTCCTCAAGCGATAGTGATAGATAATGGCCCATAGTTTGCCAGTGGAGAATTCATCAGCTTCTGTGCCTAACTGGGGATAGACCTCAGATTTGCCTCTGTCCACCACCCCCGAAGCATCGGCGAGGTGGAAGAAGCAAACTAAATCATTGTAAACCTGCTTAAAAAGAAGGTGAAGAACTTAAAGGGAAATTGGGTGGAGAAGCTCCCCTCGGTCCTATGGGCCTTGCGAACGACCCTAAACACGGCCACCGGTGAGACCCCCTTCAAGCTTTCTCACGGGTGTGAGGCAGTCCTACCAGTGGAGTTCGAGGTTCGGTCCCCGCGGGTCACATCCGCGGGAGAAGGAGATCAGACTTGGAGGTTGGAGAATGAAGAGGGGCTACGTTTTTCACTAGACATGGTGGAAGAACTGCGGGACGTGGCAGCTATCAGGCAAGAAGAGATCAAGCGACGGATGGCCAACTATTTTTATAAGCATGTCAGGGTCAAGCAGTTTACCGAAGGAGATCTGGTGCTGAGAAAGGTCGACACGGCAGGAAGGTAGGCTCCCGTGGGCAAGCTCAATACGAACTGGGAAGGACCGTACATACTGAAGGAATTCCTTGGAACAGGAGGTTACTACCTCCAGGACGTGGAAGATAGGGCCTTAAGCCACACCTCGAGCGATGATGACCTGAAACGCTTCTACCCATGAAATGAAAAAGATGTAATTATGTATCTCGAAATTAAACTTATTATACTGCATCAGTTGACTTGATTTTCTCTGGACTATTGTGAAATTTTTTATAATATGACGTAATTATGTGTTTTGTAATACCCCGAGCTCGGCTCGGCCCCAGGTAGACCCGCTGCGCAGGCTCTCATCTAGCTGGCAGGTCTAAAGGCTCGCCTGTGGGGGATAGGTTTGGTTTGAGAACTTCAACGGCACCCTGAGCTCGGCTCGGCCACAGGTAGACACGCTGCGCAGGCTCTCATCTAGCTGGCAGGTCCGAAGGCTCGCACGTGGGGGATAGGTTTGGTTTGAGAACTTCATCGGCACCCCGAGCTCGGCTCGACCCCAGGTAGACCCACTGCGCAGGCTCTCATCTAGCTGACGGGTCCGAAGGCTCGCCTGTGGGGGATAGGTTTGGTTTGAAAACTTCATCGGCACCCCGAGCTCGGCTCGGCCCCAGGTAGACCCGCTGCGCAGGCTCTCATCTAGCTGGCAGGTCCGAAGGTTCACCTGTGGGGGATAGGTTTGGTTTGAAAACTTCATCGGCACCCCGAGCTCGGCTCGGCCCCAGGTAGACCCGCTACGCAGGCTCTCATCTAGCTGGCAGTTCCGAAGGCTCGCCTGTGGGGGATAGGTTTGGTTTGAGAACATCATCGGCACCCCGAGCTCGGCTCGGCCGCAGGTAGACCCGCTGCGCAGGCTCTCATCTAGCTGGCAGGTCCAAAGGCTTGCCTGTGGGGGATAGGTTTAGTTTGAGAACTTCATCGGCACCCCGAGCTCGGCTAGGCCCCAGGTAGACCGTCTGCGCAGGCTCTCATCTAGCTAGCAGGTCCGAAGGCTCGGCTGTGGGGGATAGGTTTGGTTTGAGAACTTCATCGGCACCCCGAGCTCGGCTCGGCCCCAGGTAGACCCGCTACGCAGGCTCTCATCTAGTTGGCAGGTCCGAAGGCTCGCCTGTGGGGGATAGGTTTGGTTTGAGAACTTCATCGGCACCCCGAGCTCGGCTCGACCCCAGGTAGACCCGTTGCGCATGCTCTCATCTTGCTGGCAGGTCCGAAGGCTCACCTGTGGGGGATAGGTTTGGTTTGAGAACTTCATCAGCACCCCGAGCTCGGCTCGGCCCCAGGTAGACCCGCTGCGTAGGCTCACATCTAGTTGGCAGGTCCGTAGGATCGCCTGTGGGCGATATGTTTGGTTTGAGAACTACATCGGCACCCCGAGCTCAGCTCGGCCCCAGGTAGATCCGCTGCGCAGGCTCTTATCTAGCTGGCAGGTCCAAAGGCTCGCCTGTGGGGGATAGGTTTGGTTTGAGAACTTCATCGGCACCCCGAGCTCGGCTCGGCCGCAGGTAGACCCGCTGCGCAGGCTCTCATCTAGCTGACAGATCCGAAGGCTCGCCTGTGGGGGATAGGTTTGGTTTGGGAACTTCATTGGCATCCCGAGCTCGGCTCGGCCCCAAGTAGACCCGCTGCGCAGGCTCTCGTTAGCCTGGCAGGCCCGAGGGCTCGCCTGGAGGAGGGAAGTTTTTGATCCTAGGAGATACTCCGACTCGGATGCTCTGAGCAAGGCAAGAAATGCACCACGGAATGAAAAGGAGGTAAAGGCATGATAGGTCTCGGCCAGAGAAGGTCTCGGTTAGGGAGGTCCCTGTCAAGGAGATCTCGCCGAGGAAATTCTCGGCGGAAGACTCCTGACAAGCTTTTCTTGGTCAGACATCGAGATGTGTTGGGCGAAAGCTACGGACAGTTTGCGCAAGCTAAAGGGGGACGACCTCATTTTAAAGGGTCAGCGAGCCATGTTCCCTGCAGATGGTTTTCATCAGAACGCGGGAACGAAATGTCCAAGCCCTGGGCTCTTTCGACAGATTCCCTCCTATCCGTCAATAAGGGAGACTACCCTAGGGAGGTCAAGGGCCTCGACGGAAGCGTGCTTGAGAAGCACTCAGCCACAACAATTGTATCAAGCGCATTTGCAATAAAAATAAAAGGACAATACATACAAAACATTTACAATGTATTTTATATAGTTACAGATCTAGAGCGTTCTCGCTCAGTACAACAAAAAGAAAAGAAAAGAAAAGGGGGGGCCCCTCAGGGAGACAAGTTGTACCCCTCAGAGCTCCCACTTGAACTCCAGCTGGAGCTCTCGCCTGAGCTCTCCTCGAATGTCTCGCCACCCGCGGCAGGGGATTTCGGGACATCCGAGGGCGGGGAATCAGGCGTGCCTGGGGGCTTTGGGACAGGCTCAAAGAGCCAGGGGACGAGCTGTTGAGCGGTAATGGTCTTGCCCCTCCCGTCCATGCAACTGATATCCCGCAGCGTCTCCAGGGTCAGCTTGACTATATATTGTACATTGTCCTGGAGGAGCTTGTCGATGTCGAGGACGGAGTAGTAGCAGCTCTTCAACCTTTCGTCCAGTGGAGGGGGCGCATTCGCCTCGAGGCGCAGGATCTGGTCCCTCAACAGGACGTCCTCGTATCGCGTCTGGGCCAGCTCTGGGCGAAGCGCCACGGCTTGAGCGGAATCCTGTATAGCGAGAGGTTAGCATGAAAGGAAAAGAATGAAGTTAAAATCTGCAGTGGCGAGGGCGAGTGCCGTGAAAGGGCTCGCTTACCTCTTCCGCCCGGCGCGAAGATAGCTGTTTCTTGGCGTCTGCTAGCTCCTTCTTCAAGGTAGCCGCCTCAGCCACCGCGCCCTCCCTGGCTTTGAACATATCTTGGAAGTTACGGTCGATAGTGATGCTCCAGCGAGCACACATATGCGCAAGCTCCATCCCACGCATCAAGGCCCGGGTGGAGTCATAGGCCAGGAGCCTGGTGGTCATCTTGTCATAAACGCTGGCGTTCTCCCGGCTGTAGAGGCAGTAGCCCAAGGCGAAGGCCTCGCTGGTGACCTCATCTCGCTCCACCCAGCTAGGCAGAAGAGCGAGATTGAGACCCTGTTGATGTCAGGGTCCCACTGAAGCAGCGGCTTGTTTTCTGCGTCCAGGTACTTCATGCTGAGACCGAAATTACGGTGACCCCGCGGCACCTCTCCAGGAGGAGACTGAGTGGAGGTCTCAGTGGCGGCTCCCTGGCCATCTACTACGCCGGGGGCCGGAGGGTTCTCGGCATGTGCCTTGGCGCCACCCCTGCTGATAGTGATCTTGAAGGCGACCTGCAAAATCTCCTCAAAGGAGCGGCCAGCAGCGGGAGGTTGGGAGGGCGGCACCGCAACAACTTTACCCTTCTCGGCAGCAATCATTTTGGGCCTCTTGAGCGGTGGGGGCAGAGGGGCGCCGGGCTTTCGCTTCCCGGCGCCGGTCGAGGGAGGCGGGGCCGGCTCATCCCGGCATGCTTTGGCCGCGGCTTTCGCGACAGCCAACGGGTCTCTCACAGATTGGCTCCCGACAGCGCGAGCCTCGTTAAAGGGTTGGTGCACGGGGATCTCGCGCTCTACTGCGGAAGCGACACCACTTAGTTCTAACTGTAAAAAAGAAGAGAATAACGAGACAAAGGCGAGACCTTAACTTCGCCCGGAGGCACGGGGAGGAGTGAATCAACGTCCCGCCGGAGGAATGGGACGTCGAAATCCTTGGTTCCGAAGAACTCAAGGAGGGCGCTCTCGCGCGAGCCCAAGGAGCGCGGTTTATAAGCGGCGTCCTCATATTGAATGGGCGCGAGAGGCACGTTCCCGAAATCACCGGAAACAAAGATGAACCTCTCGCCCCAGTAGTGGTGCTTGTTGGCGAGAACGGTGGTCTTGAGCAGCTGCCCTAAAAAGAAGACCACCCCTCCCTTGGCGCAGAAGGTGAACAACTTCTGGAATATAGGAAGGCTGAACTCGATCCTATCGGATCGCATATAGCAGATGAAGGCCACCAGAATCGCGACCGAGTTTGGATTCAATTGCGCGGGAACCACTCCGTAGTACCGGAGGGCCGGGCGCATCTCGGGCCATAGCAGGAGGCGGAAGCCCACCTCAAAGTGCTCAAGAGGGATGGAGAGCTTCCCCTCCCCCGCGTTGTTTACCTTATCACGGTTGTCGGGATTCCGCGCAGTGAAACCGGAGGGAACGTAGCGAGTTTGTGTCAGTTGGAACTCCTCCAGGGTCAGGCTGCAGGAGAGGAATAGATGCTTTTGGAATGCTTCCGCGCAATTCAAACGTCCCTCGCTTCCGCCCAACATCGTGTTGGAGAGGTTGTAGGCGAGGTCTTCAGAAGAGAGGCGAGAGCGAGAACAGCGAGAACAGCGAGAACACCGAGAACACCGAGAACAGCGAGAACGAGAGGAGGAGGCGGAAGCAGGAGGGAGCTTTTGGCAAACCGGGAGAGCGACAAGAGAAGGTAACAACAATAATAGCGAAGTTATCAGTTAGACATGAAATTAACGGGGTACATTGGAGAATGGGAAGGCCAGGAGAAATAAAGGGCGAGGTCTCGTAAGTCAGTAGGGTTCCCACCGCCATCGTCCTCGCTCCCGCTGCCAGGTCCTTGGTGGCGCCTGCGGGTTGAAGTAGGACGACAAGACGGTGCATCCTAGGTTGATCCGGCGAGACAGGTTTCGGATCCGCGCGATGCACCTTTCGGGAGAGGTCCCTGCGGTATACCCACCTGACCAATCCGTCTCGCCGATGAAATAGTCCGGCTCCAGAGCCTCCAGCCTCTTCTCCACCTCCTGGCGGAACACTCTCGCCGCGGAGTCATGGGCCTGCTCCCGCCAGATAAGCTTCGACAAGACAACGGTAACCTTCTTC
Source organism: Platanthera guangdongensis (assembly GCA_039583875.1). Classification (NCBI taxonomy): domain Eukaryota; kingdom Viridiplantae; phylum Streptophyta; class Magnoliopsida; order Asparagales; family Orchidaceae; genus Platanthera; species Platanthera guangdongensis. Next base: position 90,391,861 of record CM077164.1, on the reverse strand, counting down.
CCCTATATTTTAGCGCTCCTGGCGCTGGTCAAGATCTCCTCCATCTCGTCAGATGAAGGGAAGGGGGAGCTCTCGCCAACTTCCCCCTCTGTGTCTTCGTCTTCTTCATCTTCTTCTTCCTCTGCGTCAGCTCACGACTGCAATCCCGAATCCCCTGGCAAAAGATTTCCACGGTTATGGCGAGTGCTAAGAGACAACCGTCATGGACATACAGCATACCTGCAGTATGGAGAGAACCACCGGCCGACGGAAGGCGAGAAGGCCCAGCTCCCTCCCCTCAGTTCCAAAGAGCAGGTGGATCGGCTTCCCTTTTCCCGGGGTGAAGATTGTGCGAGTGTTGATCCGGGCTTGGACGGAAGTAGGGGGGAGTTATCCACTCCCGCGGGATGGCTGGCATCCTGGGGAGTTGCGGAAGATTCGACAGCCATTCCTCCCACCGGTAGGGAGGAATCAACCGCGAGGGCAGGCTAATTTGCGGCCCTTACTTCATTCTCCCGGGTAGCGAGACTCGGCTGGGCGGAAGCTGGCGCTGCGGGAAGACAATTCAGCTTTCTGAGATTTGAGTTAAGAGTCAGAATGGAAAACTTACCTGCATTTCTCGGATCAGGCGAAGGAGCCACCTCCGAGACCCGTGGTTGGTACTCAAGAAAACGAGAAGAGGGAACCAAGGGTTCCCGCGGGGACCTGACGACGTCGGGAACCGTTTCCTACGAGAACATCTACAAATCCTCCCGCATAAGCAACTAGTAGTTTCAATGATCAGCGAGTCGGACATACCTTCTGCGGAGAGGGATCATCCGCATGGCTTGTTGTCGGAGTAGGCAAGCTCCTGTTCTCGCGGGGCAAGTCCCGCTGGACCACCTTCGCCTTCTTCTTCTTCTTCTTCTTTGGTTGAGAAGGCTCAGCAGCTGTTGATTTCCTCGCCAGCCAGGGGGCAACCAAGGCGTTGTTAGCCTTGGATCGGGCCTGTGCCGCATCGATGCGGTCTTGAAGATCCTGTGGAAGCGGTTTGTCGGTGCGCTTGGGATGCATCACGAGAGGAGGCGAGAACTCAGACGAAGAATGACGATTCAAGGGAAGAATTATGGCCGTCTATCAGCACATATATATAGCTGTCGCACGTCCCACCAAAAGATTCCATGTCGTTGACATGTGCTCAGCAAATATTTATGGGTTGGATTAGTCTTTTCGAGCGCAGAGCTAGCTCAAAAAGAGCGGGGATTGTGTACAACCCCATATTCGCTAAGTCAGACCAGGAGGCACCAACGGTCACAATTAGGCTAGCCAGAGACGTTCTCGCCCTAAAGAAGCTCTCGCCTACAAAGCGCCCCGCACTAGACGATCGTCGAACCAAGATCGTCGACCGCAGTCAAATCGTCGAACGGAGCTCTCTGGCCAAGATCGTCGACCGCAGCCAAATCGTCGAACGGAGCTCTCTGGCCAACATCGTCGACCACCGCCAAATCGTCAAACGGAGCTCTCTGGCCAAGATCATCGACCGCAGCCAAATCGTCGAACGGAGCTCTCTGGCCAAGATCGTCGACCGCAGCCAAATCGTCGAACGGAGTTCTCTGGCCAAGATCGTCGACCGCAGCCAAATCTTCGAATGGAGCTCTCTGGCCAAGATCATCGACCGCAACCAAATCGTCGAACGGAGCTCTCTGGCCAAGATTGTCGACCGCCGCGAAATCGTCGAACGGAAATCGCTGGCCCAACCGTCGAACGCAGCCAAAGCGGGAACGCTTGCGCTAGCGCCAAGCTCCTGTCTTAAAGGATCTCTCGCCTATAAGCAGGCGAGAACGCTTGCGCCGGGCTTTGAACAAAAGGCTCTCGGCTCAGAGTTCTCGCCGAGTGGGGCCCAGGGCCTTGGGTAAAATGACCTAATTGCCCTCAGGTAAAATTACCCCTATACCCTCAGGATAAACTGCAGGATTTGGCTATTGGCAGATCAACCAAGGGCATTTCAGTAATCTCAGGTCAGCAAAAGGCTATAAATAGACCCATAAGGGCTCCTTAGAAGGCACACTTTCATAATCTTCCAACTTCCAGTGCTTTCTGAGGAGCTCCTAGCCCAGCTTTTGGCTTTGGAGGGGAAGCTCTCAGTGATCTTCCGGGTGTGAGGTGGGACCTCCCTGCTGATGCTTTGGGTCAGTCTTAGGTCCTTTGCGTCTGATAGAGGGTTGAGGCTTGAGAGAAGTAGGTGTTGGCTACACCCCTGTTTTGAACTCCCGTTGAGGTCATTTTTGGCTTCAACAGTCTTGACAGCGACAGAGACGGAGGAGTGGAAAATGACCACTATAGCAACATTCCTATTGGATGGAGAAGCTAGGCTGTGGTGGGAGGGTTCAGAGATGCATCTATTGAGAGGAATGCAACTTACAGACGTCTCGATGGAGGAGTTCTTGAGACTGTTCTTGGCTAGGTACCTCCCTTCGACTCAGAGGATAGCTTTGGAGAATGAGTTCCATAGGTTGGTACAAGGAGAGAGTAGCATGGATGAGTATCTCCACGAATTCACTCGGTTGGGTCGGTATGCTAGCTCTACCATCGTTGATGAGGAGCGCAAGACAAACTGATTCTACGAAGGTCTGATAGATGACTTGAGGCTACTACTCTCGAGGCCTATGACGCAGGGTTTCTTGACCTTGGTCAACATGGCCCGGTCCTTGGAGAAGGACATGAAGAATGTTCAAGCGAAGAAAAGCTTGGGTGATAAGAAGTCTGAGTTCAAGGTGCCGACTACCTCAAAGTCTGGGTACCGTAAATTCTTTAAGAAGGCTAGGACTTCGAGTCCAGCTCCTTCTTCCGATGCTTCTGGGGTGACCACGGGTCAGACCTCGGGTGCATGTTCTACTTGTGGGAAGCTGGGGCACTTTGCCCGTGACTGTTGGAGCTGACGTCCCAAGTCCGAGAGGAAGCCAGGAGCAACTTATGAAGAGAAGGGCAAGGCGGTGAAGTCAACCGCGTCCCATTACGATCCGACTCAACCAAGGATTTATAACATTGGCCAACAGGAGGACATCAAACAAGTGGATGTGGTGACAGGTATGGTTTGAATTTATAGCAAGTCAAATCGTTTTATACTTGTTATGTGTGTGTTACCTTTCCACTACTTGTTTAGGATTTGTTTGGATTTGTGAGAATCCGGCAAGAGCACTCTTTGATACTGGAGCTTCACACTCCTCCTTGTCCGAAGGATTTATATCGCACATCGGAGTACCTTCTTCGATGTCAAAGGACAAGTTGGATTTGTTGTTACCGAATGGGTGTTCGATGCGCGTGGAAATAATCTGTGGTGTTCAGATTCATCTTGGAAGTCAGGAGTTCCATTTGCTAGCGTCGTTACTGCCGCTGGTGGAGTTCGACATTATATTTGGCATGGACTGGCTCTCAGAGCAGCAGACCTTTATTGACTGCAGTCTCAAGGAAGTCAAGTTGGGAGCAAGTCGTGAGACGACTTTTACGGGCTTGATAGGGTCGAGCAAGATATTGATGTCTGCTCTTCAGGTGGTGAAGGCAGTTCATGCTGGTGCAGAGCTGTTCTTTACACTAGTGGAGGTTGCAAAGCCAAAGCCTATGTTGGATAGTATTTCATTGGTATCAGAGTACCCTGATGTGTTCCCCGCCGATCTTCCTGGAGCCCCGTCTCAACGGGAGATAGATTTCATGATTGAGCTAGTGCCAGGTGCAAAGACTATGTCACGATCTCCGTATCGGCTAGAGCCTAAGGAAATGGTGGAGCTGAAGGTGCAACTTCAAGAGTTGTTGGAGAAAGGGTTTATGCGTCCAACTTCGTCACCTTGGAGCGCACCGGTCCTCTTTGTAAAGAAGAAGGACGGGAGCTTGAGACTTTTTATTGATTATCGGGAGTTAAACAAGCTAACGATAAAGAACAAGTACCCAATCCCAATGATTGATGATCTTTTTGATCAGTTGGTCGGGTCGACGGTGTACTCTAAGTTGGATCTCATGTCTAGTTATTATCAGCTGAGGATAAGGGAGAGTGATATCCCTAAGACAACATTCAATACAAGATACGGGCATTACGAATTTACGGTCATGCCGTTTGGGCTGACTAATGCGCCGTCGGTGTTCATGGATTTGATGAACAGGACCTTAAGGGAGTACTTGGACCATTTTGTGATCGTCTTCATCGACGATATTTTGGTGTACTCGCAGAGTGAGGAAGATCACTTCAGGCATCATCATTTGGTTTTGGAGACGCTGAGGAGGAATCAATTGTATACCAAGTTCTCGAAATGCGAGTTTTGGTTGTCCTCAGTGGCGTTCCTCGGTCATATAGTGAGTGAAGAGGGTATTGTAGTGGATCCAGCAAAGATTGTTGTGATACGAGAGCGGCCTGAGCTTTCTACGGTAGCGGAAGTCTGGAGCTTTCTGGGGCTTGCCGGCTATTATAGGCGCTTCGTGGAGAACTTCTCGCGGATAGCGTTACCTCTCACTACTTTGACGAGGAAAGAGCAGAAGTTCATTTTGACGCCGGAGTGCGCACGAGCTTTTGAGGAGTTGAAATGTCGGTTAACCACGACGCCTGTGTTGAGTTCGCCGAGTTGGACCGAAGGTTATGAGATTTATAGCGATGCTTCGGGTAATGATTTGGGTTGTGTGTTGTTACAACATGGAAGCATTATAGCGTATGGCTCGAGACAGCTGAAAGTGCACGAGAGGAACTATCCGGTCCACGACTTGGAGTTAGCGGCCGTGATTTTTGCATTGAAGCTATGGAGACATTATTTGTATGGTGTGAAGATTGATATCTACACCGATCACGAGAGCCTGAAATATTTGCTGGATCAGAAAGATCTGAACATGCGACAGCGTAGGTGGATGGAGTTCCTGGGGGACTATACATTCAAGATCCACTACGTGCCTGGTAAAGGCAATGCAGTTGTGGACGCATTGAGTCACCGGGCCCCAGCTCAAGCCAATTGGTTGGCTGTCAATGACGAGCTATTGGTTCGGGAGTTGGAGGCGTTGGAGATCTTTTGCGTTGATAAGCAATCAAGTGCTGAAGCAGTATTGAATTAGACTGAAGTCCAAAATGACCTGGCTGATCGGATTCCGCAGGCTTTGGATATGGATGTCCACATGAAGCAACTCATGATAGAGGCTCTGGATGGGTCAATTCCCAATTCGTTGTGGAGGATGGATTACTTTGGAAAGACGGTCCTTTGTGCATCCCAAGCGTGGGCAATTTGTGGGTTGTATTGTTGTATGTGACGCATCATACCAAGTACTCAATTCACCTCGGGAGCCCGAAGATGTACCGCGATGTTAAGAAATTGTTCTGGTGGCCACGACTGAAAAGGATGTGGCACTCTACGTGGCGAAGTGTCAAACTTGCGTCTTTGTGAAAGCGGAGTTCCTAAAGCCGGGAGGATTCTTCAAATCCTTGCCTATTCTGGAGTGGAAGTTCGACGACATTACTATGGACTTTGTGCACGGGTTGCCAAGGTCGCAAAAGGGGAACGACCCCATTTGGGTGGTCGTAGATCGTCTAACAACATGTCACATTTCATTCCGCATAGGAAGGATGATCCGGTTGAGAAATTAGCAAAGCTATATGTGGATAATATTGAACGGCTTCATGGTGTGCCCCGCAGCATCGTGAGTGACCGAGATGGGCGGTTCACGTCCAATGATTGGAGGTTGGTACAGCAGATGTTGGGAACAAAGCTGAGTTTTAGCACAGTCTTTCATCCACAAACGGATGGGCAGACCCTGAGGGTCAATAGGACAATGGAAGACATGCTTCGCATGTGTGTCCTGGACTTTGGAAAGCAATGAGAAGATCACCTATACTTGGTGGAATTCGCTTACAACAATAGCTACCAGGCGAGCATTCAAATGGCGCCCTTCGAGGCCCTTTATGGTAGAAAATTTCGCACTCTGTTGTCTTGGTTGGAAATAGGCAAGTCAAAGTTGTACAAGCGACTAGAGGTGGAGGATGCTACTTCTTTGGTGAGAACCATTCGGGAGAGGTTGCTAATCGCTCAAGACCGCCAGGCTAAATACTATAATGTCAAGCACAGGAACGTGGAGTTTGCTATAGGCGATTGGGTGTACTTGAAGGTCAAGCCATTCAAGGGTGTCTCGTGGGTGCGGCGCTTGAAGAAGCTAAGCCCAAGGTACCTTGGACGGTTTGGGGTTCTGGAGCGGATTGGTGAAGCAGCGCACCGGTTGAAGCTGTCAGTGGAGCTTAGTGGTCTACATGATGTATTTCATAGATCAGTGCTACGGAAGGCGGTGCAAGAGCCTACGCAAGTGATCGCGGTCGATAAAGTGCCGGTTGATAGTGGGTTGACGATGAAGGTCAAGCCCATACGTATTGAGGACTCGGAAGTCAAGCAGCTACGTAATAAAAAGATCAGGATGGTCAAGGTCCGTTGGGACAATTGCGGTCGGGAGGAGCTCTCTTGGGAGCGAGAGCAAACTATGCTTGAGGAGTACCCGGAGTTGTTTTGCTCAGGTACCGTTTAAGTTTTATACTTATCATTCCTTTATGTAATTTCGTGGGCGAAATTCTTTTAAGAGGGGGAGAGTTGTAACGCCCCGAAGCTCAAAAGAGCGATGGTAGGCGTTTTGGGCCAAATTTGGTATTTGGCAGGGGGCACACGGCCTGGGACACGGGCGTGTCCCAAGGCGTGTCAGCCTCGAGTCGATGATTTGGCCGAGAGTTCGACGAATTTTGGAGTTGAGGATCGTCGAGCAGCAAATACAGCCTGAGACACGGGCGTGTCTCAGGGCGTGTCGAGCTCGTGTCGACGATCGGCCCGGGAAGTCGACATTTTCGCTCGACAATGTGTCGAGACAGGGAACACAGCCTGGGACACAGGCGTGTCCAAGTCCGTGTCGGGTGGTCGACGGACTGCGCTCAACGAAGTATCGAGACAGTGAACACGGCCTGGAGCCCAGGCGTGTTCGGGTTTGACACGGGCGTGTCAAATAGGACACGGACATGTCCAAGACCCGTGTGAGTCTCGGGTTAGTGTTGGTCCTGTGTTGATGGGCGAACATGACCGGGAACATGGGAATGTACTGGCTGACATGGGCGTGTCAGGTTGAACACGGGCGTGTTGGATGCCCGTGTGTTTTTCGAGATGCGTCGATTTTGACGGCGAATGAGGGACACAGCCCTGGACACGGGCGTGTCGCAGGCTGTGTTCGGCCCAGGTTTTATATTTCAGCTACGAATCGTGGCCATTCGTTTCCTTATTTTGGGATCCGACGGTTGGGGGTTGTTCCTACTGGGATATACCCAGGATTGGGCCTTTGAAACCCTCATTTCACTTGAGTGGTTCTGTTTCTAAGTCTAGAGAGAGGGGAGAGCAAAGGAGGAAGAAGAAGCCTAGATCCAGTCACCGGCGGAGCTTCAGAGCTCCAAATCGCGAACCGACTTCGGATCTACGGAGGCAAGTAGAGTGCGGTGCTTTTCATCCCCTTACATTTCCATGGCACGAAGGAAGAATGCTAGGGTAACGATTCTCTACTTGAGCATGTGAAGCTCTACTTCTTTTGCATAGGGAAGCGCGCTCTCGCGAGTTTGCGGTGAGTTTGAGGCGTTCCTTCGGATAGACATGAATATTCCCCATTGTGTACATGTAGAGTCCGTAATCAAGAACGGATATAGGCATGATGTGTGAAACCTACCCGGACAAGTTGGTCTGGATCGGTGATGTTGCATTGCATAAATGGCCGGAGAAGACTCCGTGCGAATGTTTGTTTTTCGGGTTTTCTACGTGGTAGATTGCAACAGGGAGCCTTGGAGAGTAACCCCAAGGTGCATCCGGAAAACTAGGCAGATGTGTGATTCTGCCAACTTGGTGGCCTGGGAGCCAACTTGAACATAACCGGGTTATTCGAAGTGTGTAACGGAAACATGACTCGGGAGAAGTTTGACCCGCGCATATGGCTTAAATTGTCGTTGCGATGTGAGCACGGGAAGACAAAAAGCTCATAGTTTGGTCGTCAAAGTGGCGGTGTTGAGACCGGGGTGTCTATGGCTTAAATTGACGTGACATTGACCGGTTCACCGAGAATGTGCCCTGAGTGCACGAGGCGTGTGGCCGTTCATGCCAATGCCTGTGATGCAATGTATATATATACCGCTTGGTTATGCTAATAAAGTGCAGGTAAGGAGCATCGCCGCCCCGATTTGGGGGCGGGATCGTTATAATTTGGTCACCATTGCTGACCGTTGCTTTGGTTTTCCACTACTACGGTGGATTATACTTGCAGGTGCTACGGAGTCGAGTGGTAAATAGCAGGCTAAAGACCAAGTTTCTGAGCCGGCCCTCGAAGGCCTAATTTTTGAGTGTTTTCTTTTATTCATGTATGGCCGGCCTGCGTGCCGAGGTTTGAAAAACATGTAACTTGAGAAAAACAATTGTATGGTTTTAAGGCCAGTACTTGTGTATTTGTACTTCATTCCTATTGGCTTTGTAGTGGACATTCATGCTAGTGTTGAGTTCTTTATTAATGCAACAATTTTGATTTCTTCCGCTAGAATGCTCTGTGTAGGACGTTGTTATTGGTTAGATGGTTTCCATTGAGTAACCACCCGGTCTGTCTAAGGTATATGACGTCGGGCCCCGGCCGGACCTACTGCTATATGTTATGTGACAGATAGGGGGTGTTACAATATCACTCGAGATAGTCTACCCAAACCCCGAGCAGATCCCACTGCTAGGCTCTCACCTGGCTGACATGGCTGGATGTCATTCGAGAGAGTATACCCAGACACCGAGCAGATCCTTCTACCAGGCTGTCACCTAGCTAGCAGGGCTGGATGTCACTCAAGAGAGTCTACCCAGACCCTAAGCAGATACCGCTGCCAGGCTCTCTCCTAGCAGTCAGGGATGGATGTCACTCGAGAGATTTTACCCAGACCCCGAGCAGATCCCACTGCTAGGCTCTCACCAGACTGACAGGGTTGGATGTCACACAAGAGAGTCTACTCGGACCGCGAGCAGATCCCGTTGTCAGACTCTCACCTAGCTGACAGGTATGGATGTTACTTAGGGGAGTCCTACCCTCTCTAGATTTTACTTGAGAAGTTTGGACTTTTTCCTAAAAATAGGGGTAGAAAAATCCTCACAAGCGAGTAGGGAGTCACCGGCTCAGTTCAACAGAGGAGTGGCGAGCCGAGTCCTTGGCATCCACTGATGAAGGTAAGCTCTAGCAGTGCACTCCATCCCCTTCATTTTTACTTGTAAAATTTTTAACAATTTTTGTTTTACATTAGCAAGAAAGGAGGCAGCTCGCGAGCGAGCTGGGAGGTGGCGAGACCAGCGCGGTTAGTGGTCCACCCACGGATTGCCTCAGGTTGGCAAGCTATCAAGTTCTATTCACAGGTACGAAACCTAACACCCATTCTAACGGTAATCCTAGCGAGGTCGCCCGAGGAGGAGAGCTCCAAGGCGAGTATGTCGCACCAAGGAAGTTCAAAAAATAGAAAAAATAAAAATAGAATCCATATCAAAACCATTTTCAATTATATAATGTTGATTACATAAAGGGGAGCTCGCCTAGGCTAGGTTACAAAAAGGAGGGGGAATAATTACACAGAAAAAAGAAAAAGGGGGTGCGGGTCAGCTCTCTCCTCCCCCCCCCCAGACTGGCGGTCTTCACCCTCTCCTCCGGAGAGATTATCCTTGTACTCCCTCCCGAAAATCAAGTCAAAGTTGTCCTCCTTCTCGCTGGGCAGCGTGGATGGGAACAGGATTGGCATAATGTCCTGGTCCGTGATATCCTCGTAGCAATCTACCAGCACCCCCGCATCCATAATTTGCAGGGTGCATTCAGTGGAGTCGATTGAGTTGACCCATAGCTGCTCGGCAACCTCAGCCTTGCCAAAGATCCTCAGCCTCTAATACTGGAGAGAGTGGTCGCTACTACCCAAGGGAAGGAAGGCGTCTGCCTCAAGGATGATCTCGTTGTCGAGACCATTAATCTGGTCCTTCAGCTTCCATTTGTCCGCCTCCATCCCGGTAACACAAGCCTCCAGCTCGATGGTGCGAGCAACCAGCTGGCTATTTTCCCATTCCAGCCGGGTGGTGTGAGCCCACAGCTCACCAGCGGCCTTGGCATCCTGTGAAGCAAGGGTAAGTAAACCTATTGTAGAAAAAGAAGGAAATTCTAAGTAAGGAAAGTGACAAGCAACTGGTACTCACCAACCCGTCGGTTGCCTTGGCGAGTAGGTCTTCGGCGATGCCGAGTCATTTCGCCATGTCGACAGCCTTGTCCTAGGCGACGTCGCGCTTCTGCTTGGCCATCAACAGGTGGTGGTTGAGGTTGAATCCACGGCGGACCATCATGTGGTGAATCTCCAGGGTCCATGTGTGGGCTTGCAAGCCCTCTTGGCTGAGGTTCCGTAGGGTCATGCCCTACTAGGACTCCGCATCTTCGCGCCCAAAGAGGCTGATGCCAAGGTCTTAGGCATGACCGGTGGAGAGGTGGTGGTCTGTCCACGAATGCTGGAGGGTGGAGATGGATATCCATTGGGCCAGCTCATCCCATGTGACGATAGGCTCGCTGGCCGACTCCTTCCACCTTCCCCCGAATCTGAAGTGGGGGTGGCTCTTCAGTAGTCTTGGCTCGCGGGCCACAGTCTTCTTAGCAGCAAAAGGAACAGAGTAATCAGCACCTCCCTGCCCTTTTTCTGACGTCTCCTTTAGCGAGCTCTCTGACGACCCGCCGGGGGTGCTCTCGGGCGAGCTCGTGTACTTTGATTTTTGTTGTTGTTGTTGTTGTCTCGCCCTGGGGACCACCACATCCATTGTAATCCTCTTTTATGGCGGTTGGCAGCAGGACGAGCTGGACGCTGCGGGATCAGGTCGCTTCTTGCTAGATGAGGGCTTGGATGATGCCAGCACATCTCGGCAAGAAGCTGCGGACGCCCTCTTAAGCGCAAGTGGGTCGGGGTAGAGTCCCGCGAAGAGAAGGTTCTCGGGAATCAGTCGCTCCCCTGCATGAAAAAACTTAATCAGAAAATTCTATTGATTTGGCGAGCTAGGGAAGATGAAAAAGTGAGAGAATACCTTCGCCGGGAAGGATGGGGAGGAGCGAGGCGATGCCCCTTCGGAGGAAGGAAACCTCGAAATCTTTGTGGAGGATAAATTTGAGGATCTCGGCATTATTTTCGGAAACAGCGGGGGACGGTACACCTACTCGCCCTTCTGCAGGGGCTAGTAGGGTACGTTGTCGCGATCGCCCTTGATGAATACGATCTTGGTCATCCAGTGGCGGTGCTTGTTCGTCATCTCGCGAACCTTGATGAAGGAGCCCCTAAAGTAGGCGACACCATCTGGAGTCTCCTTATAGGTGAAGAGTTTCCTGTAGACAGTCAGGTTGAACTCTATCAACTCCCTATGGAGGAAGCACGCGAACGCGACCATCATGGTGATGGCGTTCGAGTTCAGCTGCGCGGGCACCGTGACATAATATTTGAGAATCTGGCGGCCCTCAGGCCAGAGGGGTATGCACAACCCCACCTCAAAATGCGAGATGGGGAATGCGAGCTTGTCATGGTAGAAGGTGTTGATGGCTTCATGCTCCCTGGACCAGCACGCCTCAAAGCCAGGGGCACGTAGTCAGTAAGGAACTCCGCAAATTCACCTTCAGTTGTATTCCCTTCGAAAAAACAGTACTCGGCAAAATGTTGAGCACAGTTGGAGCGACTGTCAGCATCGGGGTTTGTCTTGCCCATGCTAGCAGGAGGGTTGAAGAGCAAGAAGCAAAGTAGAAGGGGTTGTACGAAGAGAAAGCACGAAAGAAATAAAGGTGGTGTAACGAGGTTGGTGAGGCGCCTGTTTATAGAAAAAGAAATACTAGGCCTAGCCGACCGATCATCCCGGCTATCCTGACTCAGCTCGCCAATCCCAGCTCGCCGACTTCTCAGACTTGTCCCATCGCATGCCGAGCTAAACTAAAAGGGCGATATGTTATTCAAATAGCAAACATTGAAATCTAAAAAATATTCCAAGTTATTACAGACCAGGGGGAATACTCTCCAACCAAATCAATTGCAGAAGATGAAAAAAAAGGAAAAGTTCAATGTGCGCGAGCTGAGTGGGGCTGGAGGCGAGCACCGGTAGGCTTGGTAATGGAGCCGTTTCTATCTACCTCATCCATGTGTCTCCTTCCCCGTAGGTCACCGCTAGTTGTGGAGCTCGTGGATCTGCCTCAAGTTCATGTGGACTATTTGGAGGTTCTCATCGATCTTGTCCAAGAGCGGAGAAGGAGACATCGCCTCACCTGCCGGGTTGCCACTCACCTCATCAGCGAGCCACACGTAGTCGTACTCCAATGCCTAGTTGTCTTGACGCACCTTGCGCAGCCCACACACCAACTTCTTGAACATCCTGATCCCCCTCCTTGTCTGTAACGCCCCGATTTTTCGATATTTGGTCTAATTCATTATCTAGCATGTTTATGACGCCAGGGCCTTACGTTGATGCATTTTCGGCATATGCTGTTGTTAGAGCATGGTTTTAGCTCTTAGGTTTTTCTGTGTGTTGCTGGGTTTTGCCTGTTTGTAAGATTCCCAAGCGAGTCGGTTCTGTTTTGTTGACTTGGTGGGGCCTCTTTGGGAATGCTTATGTCTTGGCTTCAGGAGGTGTTTGCCCGAGTTTGGTTCATCGAATCTTAATTTTTACTGCGTTGTTGGGTTCGTAGCGTCGGTATTTAGCAACGGTGTGATTTTCGTAGAAATCCGTATTGGCGCAAATTTTGGGTCGTTTACACCATTATTTAATAATAAACTATTATTATAATACTTATATTTCTAAGTATAAATAGCCTTGTGAATAGACAAACCCTATTCATCGTCTTCTTCTTGAGACAGTCAGCTGTTACGGGAAGAGCGAGAGCGACGGTCTCTTCTAAGCTTTCAGCCACCGATTTCTGGAGTGTTGGTGCTCGAAATCATCTTTGGAGAGTAGATCCGGGTATATCTCACCTAGATGTACGTTTCTACGATAAGTTTTTTCCATTTAGTGGATTTTTAGAGGTTTAGGTTGTGGTTTTGACCTTCCTTCCTCTCGAAAGGTTTCTGTTTTTTCTGCTTAGGAGTTCTTGCGGCCAGATCCGAGAGGAGGCGTGTTGCTTGGCAGGTTTTCTGGAGGTTGAGGCAAGTGGTGCTTTCTTGCCCTTGCCAAGTTTGTTTTCTTTATTTTCTTTATGGGATTCCTTCCCTTCTCAGTTCCTTAGATTTTAGGAGTGGTGTAGGGTTTGGTCAAGAATGTCCTGATGCATGTTTAGAAATTTCAGATTAGGTCGAGGTATGTTTTGTCAATTGGACAGTTAGCTTTAGGAAAAAAATCATCTTTTATGACTGCTAGAATTAGCCTGTTAATCTGCTTAAGTATAAGTTAGCCTTAGTATAAATCTGTTATTCTGCTTAAACTCATCTTACATGGTCATCAGCCTATGTTAGAATTAGCTGTCAGATAGTCTAAGCAAGAAAAAATGTCTTATGGGGCTGATTAGAGTAAGTCGGGAAATGCAATCCTTGATGACAATAGTCATTTTTGCCATTGAGTCTTAAACTCATCCTTTTTGTCAAGCAGGTTTAGGTGTTGAGTGTAACCTTAGCACCGAAAGCCATTTTTTAGCCCATGTCCAAAAGCGTTGAGTGAGTTGACTTCACTCAACGAGGCGTTGAGTGTGTTGAATGCACACAACTTCATGCTAAGTGTCTAAGAGGCTGTGTAAAAACGTTGAGTGAGCTGACTTCACTCAACGCGGCGTTAAGTGTGTTGAATGCAGTCAATGTCATGCTAAGTGTCTGAGCGACTGTGTAAAAGCGTTGAGTGAGCTGGCTTCACTCAACGTGATATTGAGTGTGTTGAATGCACTCAACGCCAGGCTAAGTGTGTGTGGCTAAGTGTAAAAGCGTTGAGTGAGCAGACTTCACTCAACACGGCGTTGAGTGTGTTGAATCACTAAATGCCATTGCTTAATTTGTTGTCTAAGTAAGAAAGCATTGTGTGAGTGGTATTCACTCAACGGGGCATTGAGTGAAGCCTCGCCATGTAGAAATTCTGAGTCTAAGTTAAAAAGCATCGACAATGTTGAGTGGACTCAACGCGGCATTGAGTGGACTCAACGCGGTGATGAGTGATTTAGTTTTTCGCTGAGTTTAGCTGGATGGCATCGAGTGCGTTGACTGCACTCGACGCAGTGTCTAGTGTATTAGACACTTTTCCGCGGAGTTAGAATTATTTTTACGATTCTTGTCTGATTCCTTGGGAGTGGTCCTTTGGGTGAATTTGGGGTTTTCTTCCACATTTTAGCAGAATAAACCAGTGTTGGTTGAAGTTTTGCCGGTTCATGGATGTTAGGGCCTTTGGTGCCCGCTTTTGTGCATCTTTACACTATTGGGTTGTTGGTTGCTGGTGGGTTGGGCAGGTCCCTTCCACTATGGGTTTGTGACTGCTGGTGTGTTGGGTACGTCCCTTCCACCGCAGGTAACAGTTTTTCCTCGATTTTGGGTGTGTCGAGGCATGAGACCACCTTTTCTTGGGCCCGGTGAGGTTTAACAATTGGTGTGTTTGGTAGGTCCCTTCCACCGTAGTGTGTTGGGTAGGTCCCTACCACTACTTGTGACGGACTTTTTCGGTCGTTTATTTTGCTATCTAATGTTAATTGACCAATTTTCTTTCATTTATGCATGTATTTATGCTTATGTTTTTCTAACTTTGATCTTTATAGTACTTGGTGCAATTTGGGATGTTTTACCCTTATGAGTTCCTTCTTCCTTTTTTCCTTGGGCTTATATGTTGATAATTCCTTATAATCATCTAGTCATGGGTTGCTAACCCTTTTGACATTTTGTTGTATATTGATTGAATTTTATTGTCACTTGTATTTTTTCTTGCTGAGGTGTTCTTTTTTTTGAATGCCTCAGGTTCAGGGTTGTAGTCGGGTGAGCGACTAGGTTTGGAAGTTGGCTAGTGGATTGTCGCTCTGCTGAGGTTTTCCTCACAGTAGTGAGGTAGTGTTTTGTTGTTTTTAGGTAATACATACATACTTGCTCTCCAGTGCGTTGGTGTCAGGTTATTGATGCCCACCGTGGGTTTTCTTTTGAAATGCTAATTACCTTGCTAAGCTTCCTAGTTGGCCTATTTTGTGGTTGTATTTACTTGCCCTCTGGGAATGTTTATGCAATGTTGCATGTTAGGTATTTTAACTTATAAAATTATTACTGCTAGTATTTCATGCATGCCATCTTTCTAAAACTAAAATGTTATTTTCTAATTAATGCAAAGACTATTTCTATACTTATAATAAATATATAGTCTTGCATACCGCGAGTTGTCCTTCGGGGATATTTATGCTCTTGTAGGATGTTAATCCGACATAATCAAAGTATTTACGCAGCATATAAGTACACTTTTCATCATGGAGTAGCTGATCCACTGTGTCGAGGGATACGAACATCTAAACTTAAACTGGTTTTTACTTAAGAACTTATGGATTTCATATAAACTTTAGAGTGTGGAGTCTTACCTGGGTAGCTGAAGTTATCCCCTGTACGGCATGGCATCACGACAAAAATTTTCTCTTACTCTGATATAACTTAAATGTTGAGAAAATGCGAGTTGTGACAAGCTCAATTGGTGATACAGAGTTGGAAAACTCCATTGCTAAGCAAGCTCGGGCTGGAGTAGTACTTGGATGGGTTTCCTCCTGGGAATTTCCCGTGATGCGCACTTAACTATCGAGTTTGCCTCATCAAAGGGAGGTTGTGGCCACCAACAACCCGCCTGTGGTCTGGAGAGGGGTTGCGGTTCTTAGGCTGCAGCCCGGTATCATCGCCTAGAGCGGAGTAGTGACATTGTCACGTTGGATCGGCTAGAGTCGTTACAATAAAAAGTGCACTTTTTGTGTAATGACCCGGGTTTAGGCTAAGCATTGCCGCCCCACAGCATCGTTACAGGGCTGCAGCAACTCAGTTGGTGATGAGGTCTGTTGAAGGTGCATTGTTAAGGAGGTGTTGGGTTCGAAACCTGGCATGCTCAAAAACCCGTCGTGCTGAGAAACAGGCCTTAGTGGGGTTTTGGTGGCACGAGCTGCAGCACTGTACCGATGTCGTGCTGCGGCAGTTGTTTGCCTAAACCAGGGTCATTACATCTTCAGCTCGCCGTTCTCCACCTCAGAGCCTAAGAAGGAGTCTAGTGAGCTTGGAGATGGGAGGGATGAGTAGCGGGTTGGCTCTAAAGATTCGCCAGCCTCAGACTGACTGGGAAGAGTTGTATTGGCATTCAGTTAAGTATCAGCATGAAAGGAGAGTACCCTGGGAAAATCACGAGACAAAGTCAGTGGAAGTAAAAACTTGCTTGACGAGCTCGGCGCACCCATAAAAGTGTGTGGTGGTGGAAAATTCAGGTTCTTGCCATGGCCGGGGCGATGTGTTCTTGGTGGGAGGAGGTTGAAGCCCGGCACGGGGACGGCTTCAGCGCCTTCCCACGCAGTCCCTGCAGGAAGTTATTATTGGGAGGAGGTTGAAGCCTCGGCGAGTCAAGCCCCAGGGTCCCGAAGTGGCTGACGGGTCCCGCGGGTGAGTCTCCGGGGTTTTAAGGTGCGAGTCATCGATGGGGGCCTTGACTCTCGACATGGAGGCCTCGTTGTCATCTTGTTGGCTATCCGGTTATGCATAAAGGTCGATGATGTCTTTACCATACTTCTCAGCGGCGTGTAGAGTAGAGGAACCAGCCTCGTGCTCCAAGGTGGATTTCAATTCATTGAAGATGGGTTCAACCACTTGGGGAATAGTTTTGGCCTCTTGGAGGGATTGAGTTATGCCCGACCGCTCGATGGGATGCTGTAAGAAACGTCAGTCAAGCGGACAACATGGCAGAGGCAGCCTTGCGAGCTCGGTCAAGCCTCTCTTGGATCTCTTTGGGGATAGGCATCTCATTAAATTTAGAACAAAGGGAATGGAAAAGGTGACCCAGGTACGCCAGCGTATATATATATATATATATATATATATATATATATATATATATATATATATATATATATATATATATATATATATAGCTACAGGTGGACCCCACCCGAAGATTCCCTCTGGCCCATACCGCACTCGCCGAATCCAATGGGGATGGATGATTCTTTCCGAGCTTGTTCCAACATCACAAAGTCTGGAGATTGTGTACAATGCCGTATCCGGTGAGTGGGCTCGGTAGGAGACAGACTGGCCGGCACGGGCAGTCCAAGTCCTGGGCGAGCACCCAAGGGGTCAGAGCTCGACATCCCATGACTCGCTCGGGGGGGGGGGGGGGGGTGGAATCATCGGAGGCGAGTGGAGCTAGAGGACTCGCACTCATCCCAGGGGAGCTCGTCAAGCGGTAGGCGAGTAGGGCCAGCCGAGCCTGTACTCGCCAAGGTCTAGGGAGAGGCGGTGAATGCCAGCTCCATCGAGCGCTCACCATCACATGCGAGCTGAGGCTTCAGGGGGCCACTCGCCCAGCAATCTATGATATTATTTTATCATTATTATTTCGTTGGCCTATCCATAGTCTTCCAGAACAGCGGGGTTACGTTGTTGGTAGGTCAACCTAGACTGCACATAGTTGGTTAGAACAACAGAGGTTGGCTATTTGCAGGACATTTCCAGAAATCTATAAATAGACCCAAGGGGGTACCTCAGAAGGCATGCTCACTTGTGCCACGGTCATCTTGCTCTTTTTGAGGTATCCTTAGCTCGGTGTTTGGCTAGGGAGGGGAAGCGCTCTAAGATCTTCCGGGTGTGTTGTGGGACCTCCATACCGAGTCCTTGGGTCGGTTCCCTGTTCATTTTCCTTAGTCATTTGGCTCGCCGGTGAGAAGTAAGTGTGCGATCACCCCTTACCCAAGGGTAAACTCCATAGAGACCGAATTCTTGGTTTCAACACTCAAGGATAAAGAAAGTCTTGATGGAAACTGAAATGGAGGAGTGGTAAAAAGTCACTGTGGCTGTTGGAACACCCTATTACTGATTTGGGTCAGGATCACTATGTCTATTTAGGAAACCTGTTTTGACCTCATTGTATAGATCTAAATGTCAAGTAGAATTGAGTCTAAGGGTTAGTAGTTAGGTTTGGAAGCTGCCCTCAAGACCAGGTTTTTCAGTTTGGAGACTAAGTCATTTCGTCGAGCTCAGTACGACGAATCGTCGAACTCCAATTGACGATCATTGAGCTCACTTCGACTGATCGTCGAAATCCATTTGACGATCGCTGAGCTCAACTTGAACAAGTCATCGAACTCCATTCGACGATCTTCGAGCTCAGATCGACGATCTTGACTCTAGTTTGATTCTCTATCTCTGAGCTCAGTTCGACGATAGTTGAGCTCAGTTCGACGATCTCTGTTTCTGTCTAAGTTCAAATCTCTGAGCTCAGTTCGACGATAGTGGAGCTCAGTTCGACGTTTTTCTGAAGAGTTAAATGTTTTTCAAGATTCAAATTCAAACAGTTGAGGAATTATTGTCAGCAATTAATTCAGAGATCTTGTAGCCGTTTTCATTTATTCTGGAGCAAGTTTCAAGGGATTTTCAAGGAATGTTTTATTGGACTTTCCTCCAGAAGACAACTGTAATTAAGGAAGTAATTAATGACAGGCCAACGGCTATCTTGGACAGTGGATCATTTCTATTCAGACAAAAGGAATAAAAGATTAGATTTTTCATTCATGCTATAGAAGAACAAGAAGTTAGAAAAATATTCTGCAACAACAATTCTCTGCAACAACATCTTTCACAACAACAATTACACAAGAGAAAGAAAGAGAGTTGCAAACATTCTCAGTCTCAAGAATTCATACAAGAACACACATTACCAAAGGAGATCAATCAACTGAAATTTTCAGATCTCTCTTGATTCAAGTGTTCAAAGGCCATCATCATCCAAGACTCCAGACACCTCACATTTCAGCTGTTGCTGAAATCATCATTTGCTGGAGATCAATTTTCTGAAGGCCTATCACCCTACTGTAAAGCTTCACTTCCTGAACAACTCAAGATCTCAGGGGAGCTTTGAAAACATCCACAATCTTCTCTTTGACTGTTGATAGAGAAAATCTTCTCATCCCTCTCTCTCTCTCTGCTGTAAAGGGTTTTTCAAACTCCCTTCAAAAGTTTGTGTTTGGTTTCTGAGACCTTATCAACACTCAGTGGTGGCAAGACACCTGATCAAAAAATCTGTTTTGGTTTTTGAGCACCTTATCAAAAGCTCATTGCTGCTCAGGACACCTGATCAACTCATCCTGCAGTGGATTCCTACCTAGGGTGGTAGAAGAGTGGATGTACCCAGGTTGATTGGGGAACCACTATAGTTCCTTGTGTCTTCTGGTTGCTTGTCTTTATTTTTGTTTCTGGCTGAGATTTGTGATTGCTCTGTGATTATTTTGTGTTTAGATTTATTTTGTATTACTTGCTTCCCTGTTCACATAAGAATACAACAACTGTTGTAAAAAGTTTTTACCAAGCACCATACTCTATTCACCCCCCTCTAGAGTATATCAGATCAAGCTTGCACTTTCAATTGGTATCAAAGCGAGGTTGGTTAAACATACCACACCTTGGTGGTTGCACAGGCTAACACCTGAACCCAAAGATTCCTATTTAGATCTGCTTGTTTTGATTTTATTATTAGAATTCTTTCTTCACAAATCATGACCCAAAACAAAGATTATGCTAGCACCAGACCTACAGCGTGCAATCTATCCAAGTTTGCAATTTGGAAGGCAAGGATTAGACTCTACATGAATTCTATTGATGAGGACATTTTCAATTCTGTTTTGACAGTGTGTCCAAGACCTCCAGAGAACACAAGTATAAATGTTGTTCCACCTCCCTCAGGAACAGATGCTGACATCAAGAAATGGAAAGTTGCAGATGCAAATGCCATGAACATTCTTGCTCAGACTATGTCTGATGAAATTTTCCAAAAGGTGGCTGAATGCAACTCAGCAAAGGAGATCTAGGATAAGCTATCTGAAATAGTCTCAGGATCTGCTGAAGAGAGAAAATACAGAAGATCTCATCTCATAACCCAGTATGAGAATTTCAAGGAAGGAGAAGCTGAGTCAGTAGCATAAATATACAATAGACTCAGTCTGATAGTCAATGAACTGAAAACTTTGGATAAAGAGATTTCATTAACTGAGCTGAATGATAAAATCCTAATGTGCTTCCCAAGCACTTGGGAATCAAGGATCTGGCCAATCAAGGATGCCAGAAGTCTCAATGATATCACAACAGAAGCTATTTTGGGCAAGCTCAAGTCTTATGAGCCGCTCATTAAAAATAGAGAAGAAGAGCAGAAGGCTGTCTCACCAGCCACAAGAAAGGAAAAGTCAATGGCCTTCAAAGCCACTGAAGATCAGCCTGAAGACAAAGTCACAGGCAATGATGAGCTGTTTAGTCTACTGGCCAAAAGATTCTACAAAATGGCCAGAAAGGACTTCAGGAAGAAATCATACAAAGAGCATGACAAGCCAAGGTATGATAAATCAAATATCAAAGAAATTATTTACTTTGGTTGCAGGAAATCAGGCCACATTGTGCCTGACTGTCCAGAGAACAAAAACAAGGACAGAAAGGACAAGAAAGAAAGAAGAAAGGACAAGGACTTCAAGAAGAATAGCAATGGCAAACCATCCTCAAGAAAGAACAAACACACAAGGAAGGGATTTGTTGCTGAATCTTGGAGTGAAACAGAAGAGGAATCTGAAGCTTCATCCAGCTCAAGTGATGATGAGGATGATGCTGAAGAGAAGGAATTCTGCATGATGGCTATCAATGCCTCACAACACAATTCTGATGCAGAAGAGTCAGAGTCAGACTCAGAGACTCAACTTGAAGAGGACCAGGTAATAAGTTCATTTGATTTTAATTCTGAGGACTTTAAGTATGAATTTAAAGCACTATGTTTAGACTTATTAAAATCTGAGAAGGAGATCATTTCTCTCAGAAATCAATTATCTGAACTTAGTTCCTTAAAATTAGAAAACCTCAAACTCTTTGAGGAGTTGGAGTGCTGTAGGGAGTAGATAGCTTCACTGAAAAGTGAGCTATCAGAGGCCAAAAATCTTGAAGAATCCCTTAATGGGAGAAGTATCAAGCTAATGGACATCACAAGCACAGTGAACTCTAGATTCAATAGTACACTGGGCTTGGGTGCTTCATCTAGCCAACCTATAGTACTAACAACCCCAATTAAGTTTATCTCTGATAAATGGAAGGGAGTTGTAGAGGTAGCTAGGAGAAATTCTGACTTACCCAAGAAATCAAGTGTTCAACAGAAATCATCGAACGGAGCTAGACGATCGTCGAATGCAGATCGACGATCTCAGCCAAAATCGTCGAACTCAGGTCGATGATCTCTAAACCCTGAACTCTGCCACAGTCGATCGTCGAAAAAAGCTCGACGATCTGACCCAAGATCGTCGAACGCAGCTCAACGATCGTCGAGCAGAGATCAGAGATTTGAAAACTTCAAGGGTAAATCAAAATCCAATCCTAGGGGTCCTACAACAAGATTTAACCCTTATACTGAATGGATAATACCTCCAAGGAGATATTATCCTGAAGGTTATAAGAGTCAACCAGGGATGTCATTTATTTCTGAATTTAAAGGTTATCAACCTAGGCCCAATGTAAACTGGGTCAAAAACAAGTAAATTGCTTTATGTGCAGGTGAAGACCAATCCAACATCAAACCAACAATGGTATCTGGATAGTGGGTGATCAAAGCACATGACAGGAAATAGGGACAACCTCACATCCTTTAAAGCCAAGCTTGTACCCAAAGTCATATTTGGTGATTCAAACTTTGCACTAACAAAAGGATATGGTGCAGTCCAGATTAGCACAGTCACATTCAAAAAGGTAGCCAATGTGCAAGGACTGAAGCACAACTTGATCAGTATCAGTCAGCTATGTGATGAAGGCTACCAGGTGATTTTCAGTAAAGCCTTATGCAAGATCAAGTCAGAGGACAACACAACTGTATTGACAGGTAAAAGGAAAGATAACATCTATTTAGTAGACTTTCTTTCAACAGAAGTAGATATTTGCCTGTTTAATTCTATTTGTAGATCTAATGTATTATGACATAAGAGACTAGGGCATATAAACCATAGAACCATTACTAGGATATCCAAGGACAACCTTGTTAGAGGACTACCTTCTGGCCCCTACAAGAAGGAAGGACTCTGCAGGGCTTGTCAATTAGGCAAGCAAACTAAAAATAGTTTCAAGTCACTTAATAAGAGTGATTCACCTAGGATTTTGTATCTGTTGCACATGGATCTTTTTGGACCCATTACAGTACAAAGCTTAGGAGGGAAATCTTACACTTTTGTAATTTTAGTTGACTTCTCTACATTCACATGGGTGTTCTTTCTGAGGAAGAAGTCTGATAATTTTAAGTGTTTGACAGAGTTTCTCAAATGCATACAGACTGAGTTCAATACTCACATTGCCCTGATCAGAAGTGATCATGAGACAGAGTTTGATTCTATTGTTATGCAAGAGTTCTGTCAGAGTGAAGGGATCAGACATACTTTCTCAGCTCCTAGAACTCCTCAACAAAATGGGGTAGCTGAAAGGAAAAATAGAACCCTTATTGAATCTACCACTACATTGTTGTCAGATGCTCACCTTCCTCTATCTTTTTGGACAGAGGCAGTGAACACCTCCAACTATGTGCTGAATAGAAGTTTAATACATAAACTGAAGGGTAAGACTCCCTATGAATTGCTCAAAGGGAAGAAACCTAAAGTAGATTATTTTAGAATTTTTGGTTGTATCTGTTACATACACAATAATAACATGAGATATTTAGCAAAATTTCAAGCTAAAGCTGATGAAGAGTGTTTTTAGGATACTCCATGATCAGTAAGGCTTATAGGGTATATAATAAATCAACTCATAAAATTGAAGAATCTGTTCACATATCTTTTGATGAATCTAACATGTCTTTCAAGGAAAAGAACACTTCTACCATAGAACCTTTGCAGGTACATTCTCTTGCTGAAGACTTGAACAGATTACAAATCATTCAAAAAGGGGAAAGAAGTGAAGATGAAGAAGACATTCAACATCTTGAAGAGAAACATCTTGAAGAGCCAGTTGTTGTACCACAAGAGGAAAGAACAACACAGGTTGGTGAACAATCAACACCTCTTGTTGATTTAGTAACATGAAGAGATCATCCAATCTCCCAAGTGATTGGAGACATCTCAGCTGGTGTGCAAACCAGAAATCAGGTCAACCAAAAACTGATGCACACTTGCTTCCTTTCTCAAATTGAACCTCAATCCATTCAAGATGCAGAGTAAGATCCACACTAGATCATTGCAATGCAAGAAGAGTTGCATCAATTTGAAAGGAACAAAGTTTGGCAACTAGTACCAAGGCCTAAGGATCACTCCATTGTTGGAACAAAGTGGGTGTTTAGAAACAAGTTGGATGATCAAGGAGTTATTGTAAGAAACAAGGCAAGACTAGTTGCTCAAGGATACTCTCAAGAAGAAGGGATAGATTATGACCAGACTTTTGCACCAGTTGCAAGGTTGGAGGCCATAAGAATCTTCTTAGCATATGCAGCACACAAAGGTTTCAAGGTATACTAGATGGATGTAAAGAGTGCTTTTCTAAATGGAGATATCAAAGAAGAAGTCTATGTCAGACAACCTCCGGGTTTTATCTCTCCAACTCATCCTGATTATGTTTTTAAATTGCATAAAGCATTATATGGTCTAAAGCAAGCTCCTAGAGCATGGTATGAGACCCTAGCATGCCTCCTTCTAAAAAATGAATTTATAAGGGGTAGAGTAGACCAAACTCTTTTTATTAGAACCCATAAGTCTCATACCCTGCTAGTACAGATTTATGTAGATGATATTATTTTTGGTTCTACTGATTCAAATTTGTGCAGAAGGTTCTCCAATCTAATGTATTCTAAATTTGAAATGAGTAGCATGAGTGAGCTATCCTTCTTTCTATGATTGCAAATAAAACAACATGCTGAATGCATCTTTATTTCTCAAATCAAGTATGCCAAAGAATTGGTCAAGAAATTTGGTATGTCTGAAGCATCTTGTATGAAAACACCTATGTCTACCAATGCTGTATTAGATGCTGATGAACATGGGAAACCTGTTGATCAGACAACATATAGAGCAATGATTGGCTCTTTACTGTACCTTACAGCTAGTAGACCTGACATAATGTTTGCTACATGCATATGTATTAGATTCACAGTGAACCCTAGAGAGTCACATCTAACATTAGTAAAAAAGATTCTTAGGTATGTAAAAAGTTGTCCAAATCTAGGTCTCTGGTATCCAAAAGATTCAGCATTTGACTTAACTGGATTTTCTGATGCTGATTATGCTGGATGCAGGATAGACAGGAAAAGCACCAGTGGAACTTGTCAGTTTCTTGGTGACAGACTTGTCTCTTGGTTTTGCAAGAAACAAACATCTGTGTCAACTTCAACTGCTGAAGCTGAATATATGGCTGCAGGTAGTTGTTGTTCACAAATATTGTGGATTCAAAACCAACTCCTAGACTATGGCTACAACTTAGAGAAGTCAAAAATATTTTGTGATAATACCAGTGCTATTTCTATAGCTCAAAATCCAGTCCTCCATAATAGAACAAAACACATAGAAATTAGGCATCACTTTTTAAGAGATAATGTTGAGAAAAATAAAATTGGACTTCAATATATCCCAACTGATTTACAAAGGGGAGATATTTTCATCAAACTCTTGCATGAAAAGAAACACACCTTCTTCTTGAATCAGTTAGGAATGTTAGATGGAGGAAGTTTAAAATAAGTTCCAAGATTTTAAAACTCTAAAAAATGACCAAGACTAGGCAAACATCTTGATTTTTCCAGTGTCTAGAGTGTTTCTGGTCTCTGAACTGCACTCGACGATTTTTCCCCAGATCGTCGAACGGAGATCGACGCTTTCCGAAATCATCGACCAGAGTTCAGCGCTTCTCAAATAGTGCTTAACTATCTTTCAGGTCAGCGTTCGTCGAACATAGATCGACGATTTTGTTTTCTGAACTATCATCGAACGAAGATCGACGCTCTCCAATATCGTCGAACGGAGATCGACGATATTGATGACCTTTCAGTTCCCTTTAGAAGCCTAGCACATCGAACTGAGTTCAACGATCTTTCCTTTTCTGCGTCAAACCCTAATATAAAATTCATTTTTCGGCCATCGTTCTCCCTTTGCGCTTTCATTCTCTCTGCAAATTTTCTCTTTCCCTCCAAACTTCTCTACACTTGGTCGTTTGGTTGTTTATTTTTTTGCAGGAATCAATGACCGTCTCAGTTGCAGTCCTGGCCGCCATGAAATTTGATGCAGGTTTCGACATTGACATGGATTTTTTCAGCACCAGTGATCAAATTTTCCAAGATATTCTGGAACTATTCAAGGAACAAAAGCTTGTCACCATAATGTCCACCAAAATCAAGTTACCTGCAGATGAAATCAAGGAGTGGGTATATACTGCCCACACTCAGGATCAAAATACAGTGATTGGATCAATATCAGGAACCCAGGTATCCCTAACACCTGCTGCCCTGACAGAGATTTTTGAATTGAATTCTAGAGAAGACTCCGCTGAACTGTCTGGAGAAGAATTTTCTGATATGCTTGATAGAATGGGACATTCAGATGCAAACCCTAGCAAGCTTCTGAAGAAGAATTTATCTGTGGAGTACAGATTTTTGGCTGATGTTGTAGGAAAGGTGTTGTTGGCCAAACACTCAGCCCATGATACCATCTTCAGGTATCAGCTGTGTTTGATGGGTGCTCTTGTGGACAGAAAACAATTAAACTGGGAAGAGGTCTTCTTTGACCTGATTAAGAAGAAAATCAACAAAAAATTTGTTAACTATGGGAGGATATTAGGGCTGTTTCTACAGAACAGATGCCCTGCCCTACTAGTTTCAAATGGGATGCACATCAATGCCTCCAAGAGGCTCTCCTATGCCCTCTTTGGAAAGTGGGATAGGCAAATAGTGAAGCCCAGCAGGCTCTCTGCAAGTGCAACTTCCGGCACAAGGACTGTTGCAATCTCTTCCCCTCAAGTCTCTGCCCCTGCAGAAGACTTGCCTGCTTCTTCTTCTTCTCCTCCTCCTCCTCCTCCTCTTATTTCATCTCCACCAGTCACATCCACCATTACAGTTTCATCCACCATCATAATTTCCAGCCCATCTCCAACTTCTATTCCATCTCCAACTCTTCAACTAACTGAAGAAATCTTCCACCCTTTACATCACTACCCTCAACAAGAAATTGATTCATCAGTCCACATTCCATCCTTCAATCTGATAGATGATTCCTTTATGGATGATTCCCCTTCATCCCCTCCTGATCTACCCTCCTCATCCACATCCTACCAACAACTACTGTAAGATATCATTGCATAACCATCCTTCACCCCATCCATTTCCATTCCCCTATCTTCAATTTCCACAATCCCCATATCTCAACCTTCCTTTCCACCATTCACCAGCTCTCCACCCACATCTCCAGCTGCTCCACCTTCAGTCACTACCTCTGCTCAAGTCCATCTTGAGCATGTAGATCTTCCAGCTTTAGCAGACAGACTCTATGAGCTGATAGCTCCCACGCTATCACTCTTGTTGGAGTCCTCCTTGGCTCCACTACTCAAGTCAGTTGCAGACCTATCTGCCAGGATCTCCTCTCTCATTCCTCCTCAGGCAATCCCTTCCTCTGGGTGCCTTGATCCAGTCCTGACTGAATCTAGGCAGGGAGAGGTGCCTCATGAAGGTGATAGATTACCTGCTGCTGCTGCTACTGCTGTATCTTCATCTCAAGCTCAAGCCTCAACATTTCAAGTTGCAGTTTTCTCAATGGACCTCAAGACACTATTATCAGATTTTGACACTGTTTATTTCAGCTGTCTTCCAGAGCACACTGCAGTCCAGCCATCAGAAGATCTCTCTAAGGCCATTGTGCCTATTTCAAGCTGTGACACCAGCTTAATACATTCTTTTGTAAAGTCCCTTTCTGCTGCTGCCCCTTCAGTTTCTGTTGAAAGTACTGATATTGTTGATATTGCTGATGTTTTAATATCTGAGGATATAAATATGACAGAGGCACTTATTCTTGAGCCTGCTGTTATTGCTGCTATTGCCCCTTCTAGTGATGATTTTCCAGCTTCAACTGATACTGCTGCTGATGTTACTTCTGAAACTGTTGAATACGTTGTATCTGAATCTGCTGCCCCAGCTACTGCTGTATCTACTACTGCTGCCACAACTTCTTCTGCCAGTTTTGCTTCTACACCACTTCCTGCTATTGCTGCTGCCACTATTGCTGTCACTACTATTACTTCTGCTCCATCTCAATAATAAAAGGACTACCTTAAAAGGATTGATGCACTATATGATGCTCAAAGTTCAGAAAGTGATCAGTTCAGAACTGATTCAGATGATTCCTCAGCTACTATTGCAAGAAAAGAAAGGCCAGAAGCAAGGCTATGAAAAGAGTCCCCCCAGCCAAAGTAAAAGATACCAATGATATTCCCTATTATATACTGCATAGCTGCCCTATTACAGAACACTGGATGCAATATTCCAAAAATCAATTGATGGCTATGAAAAAGAAGAGAAAGTATGAGAAAGGATCCTCTCAGTTCCATCATCCTCCTCCACCTCCTCCCTCACCTGATGCAGGTGCAGGTGGTAGTTCTGCTGTTCAACCCTCTGCCAGAAGCCAAACCCCTTATCAACCTCAAGGTAGATCCCAGTACAGGGGAAGCCAATCCAGAGACTATCAATCAAGGAGAGGAAACTACAGAGAAAACCAAAGAGAACTTCAAGTCTATTCAAAAGGCTACTCCAGGCAACACCGATACTCAAGGGAAGGACAAGGTCCATCTGATACTACTTCAGGTCCCTTTCCCTACCAGCTTAAAGAATTAGTCTCCTCTAGAGCTCCTCCATATAATCCCTCTAACAGATATGAGCCTCCAGTTCCTTTTGAGGATCCAGAGAACAATCCAACTTCCTGGACAGCTAGGATGAAAGAGTTAGCTGCTTTGGATCAGATTAAGAAAGCCAGAGAGCAAGGCAAGAACACCTCTAGCATTACTACTTTATTTGATCAAAGGAAAAAGGAACTTGAAAGATATTCATCCAGCAAGTTCTTTGATTCTGAAAGCTACATGAAGCTGCACCCTAAAGCTGTATTGCCCAGGTCTAAGCAATAAACCTCTTTAGGTGCAGCAGATGACAGAAGATCCAAAAAGGAAGCTCTCAATCCAAATAGAGAAATAGTACTGATAAAGAGCAAGGAAAAAGGGTAATTCTGTAAGGTGACAGTACATTTTTATTTCTGAACTATCTATGACAATATCTGTGATTCTGCAATGTTGTTGTTTGTTATATTGTTGCTTTGTATGTTTTTAATTTTCCAATTTCTGTAAATAGTAATCCTAACCCAAATAGCGGGAGATTGTTGGAACACCCTATTACTGATTTGGGTTAGGATCACTATGTCTCTTTAGGAAACCTGTTTTGACCTCATTGTATAGATCTAAAGGTCAAGTAGAATTGAGTCTAAGGGTTAGTAGTTAGGTTTGGAAGCTGCCCTCAAGACCAAGTTTTTCAGTTTGGAGACTAAGTCATTTCGTCGAGCTCTGTACGACGAATCATCGAACTCCAATCGACGATCGTTGAGCTCACTTTGACGGATCATCGAACTCCATTCGACGATCGCTGAGCTCAACTTCAACAAGTCGTCGAACTCCATTCGACGATCTTCGAGCTCAGATCGATGATATTGACTCCAGTTTGATTCTCTATCTCTGAGCTCAGTTCGACGATAGTTGAGCTCAGATCGACGATCTCTGTTTCTGTCTAAGTTCAAATCTCTGAGCTCAGTTCGACGATAGTGGAGCTCAGTTCAACATTTTTCTGAAGAGTTAAATGTTTTTCAAGATTCAAATTCAGACAGTTGAGGAATTGTTGTCAGCAATTAATTCAGAGATCTTGTAGCCATTTTCATTTATTCTGGAGCAAGTTTTAAGGGATTTTCAAGGAATGTTTTTTTGGACTTTCCTCCAGAAGACAACTGCAATTAAGGAAGTAATTAATGACAGGCCAACGGCTATCTTGGACAGTGGATCATTTCTATTCAGACAAAAGGAATAAAAGATTAGATTTTTCATTCATGCTATAGAAGAACAAGAAGTTAGAAAAATATTCTGCAACAACAATTCTCTACAACAACATCTTTCACAACAACAATTACACAAGAGAAAGAAAGAGAGTTGCAGACATTCTCAGTCTCAAGAATTCATACAAGAACACACATCACCAAAGGAGATCAATCAACTGAAATTTTCAGATCTCTCTTGATTCAAGTATTCAAAGGCCATCATCATCCAAGACTCCAGACACCTCACATTTCAGCTATTGTTGAAATCATCATTTGCTGGAGATCAATTTTCTGAAGGCCTATCACCCTACTGCAAAGCTTCACTTCCTGAACAACTCAAGATCTCAGGGGGAGCTTTGACAACATCCACAATCTTCTCTTTGACTGTTGACAGAGGAGATCTTCTCATCCCTCTCTCTCTCTCTCTGCTGTAAAGGGTTTTTCAAACTCCCTTCAAAAGTTTGTGTTTGGTTTCTGAGACCTTATCAACACTCAGTGGTGGCAAGACACCTGATCAAAAAATCTGGTTTGGTTTTTGAGCACCTTATCAAAAGCTCATTGGTGCCCAGGACACCTGATCAACTCATCCTGCAGTGGATTCCTACCTAGGGTGGTAGAAGAGTGGATGTACTTAGGTTGATTGGGGAACTACTATAGCTCCTTGTGTCTTCTGGTTGCTTGTCTTTATTTTTGTTTCTGGCTGAGATTTGTGATTGCTCTGTGATTATTTTGTGTTTAGATTTATTTTATATTACTTGCTTCCCTTTTCACATAAGAATAGAACAACTGTTGTAAAAAGTTTTTACCAAGCACCATACTCTATTCACCCCCCTCTAGAGTATATCAGATCTAGCTTGCACTTTCAGTGGCTACCTTTTTGTTAGATGGTGAGGCGATACTATAGTGGGATGAGCTAGAGCTGCACCAGTTTGTTAGTTGGATATTGATCGAGATCTCAATGTAGGAGTTATCAAGGTGTTTTCTGGCGAGATACAAACCATCGGCACAGCAGATTGCGATGGAGAACCAATATCAAAGGATAACTCAAGTCGAGAGGTCTGTGGATGACTACTCTCACGAGTTTTCGAGATTGTGAAGGTGTGCAGGATTTATGTTTGCAGATGAGGAACGAAAAACAAATAGGTTTTCTAAAGGGCTGAGAGATGACCTGCAGTTGCTTCTCTCAGGATCGATAACGCAGGGTTTTCTTACCTTGGTCAATACGGCCCGCTCCCTCGAACTGGATATGAAGCGCGTGCTGTGTAAGAATGACTTGGTAGGGAAGAAGCCAGAGTTCAAGGTACCTAGTTCTTTAAATTCTGGGTATCGACGGTGGAATAAGATGCCTAAAACTTCTGCACCAACTCCTTCTTCTCTTACATCTGGAGCAACATCTGGGAGAGGTCCGCTCACATGTTATGCATGTGGTATTGTGGGATGTATGGCTCGAAATTTTTGGAGTGGCCTTCCAAAAGGGTAGAAAAAGACGGGTGAGATTTATACTGGATAGGGAAAATTATTGGTGGTGTCAACTATATCTCAAGCGCAACCCTGAGTCTATAATCTTGGTCAGCATGATGCCATAAAACAAAGTCGCATCGTAACAGGTATGTGTTAAGATAGAGTTTTTACTACTTTCCATACTTAGTACCTTATGCATTGCTTGTGTATGACTGTTTTGAATTAGGCTTTGTCTTGATATCGGAATATCCGACGATAGCACTATTCAATACAGGAGATTCACATTCCTTTCTATCTGAGGGCTTCGTGGGGTGTATCAGAGTGCCTTCATTTATACCGATAGATCGATTGAATGTGTTTCTACCTAATGGGTGCTTGATGCGTGTGAATCGAGCCTGCTGTGTTGAGGTACGGATAGGAAGTCATGACTTTGGTTTGGAAGCATTAGTGCTACCGATATCAGAGTTTAATGTAATCTTTGGTATGGACTAGCTCTCAGAGTAGTGTGCCTATATAGATTGCAACTCTAAGGAAGCCATACTAGGACAGAACACCGAACAAGAGACTAAGTTGGCTGGTTTGCGAGGATCGAGCAAGATATTGATGTCTTCTCTCGTGGTAGTCAAAGCAGTTCGAAAGGGCGTGGAGTTGTTCTTCACGCTGTTGGAGGCTGTTTAGTCGAAGCCCAGCGCAAATGTCATTCCTATTGTATATGAGTATACAAATGTATTTCCTAAGGATCTCCCAGGGCTTCCACCCTAGTGGGAGATTGAATTCGCTATAGAGTTGGTCACAGGTGTGAAACCTATGTCCCGGTCGCCGTACCGTGATGCGCAAAAGGAGATGGTGAAACTAAAGGTTCAATTACAAGTCTTGCTAGAGCAAGGCTATATACCCCTATGTATTTCACCTTGGAGCACACCAGTCCTCTTTGTGAAATAGAAGGATGGTAGCTTATGAGTATGCATTGACTATCGAGAACTAAATTAGCTGACGGAGAATAACAAGTATCTGATACCACGAATTGATGACTTGTTCGATCAGCTTGTTGGATCAACAGTCTACTAGAAGCTGGATTTAAAGTCTTGCTATTACCAGTTGAGGATTCAGGAATGTGACATTCCCAAGACAGTATTTGGAACACGCTACGGTCATTATGAGTTCATTGTAATGTTGTTTGGGCTAACAAATGCACCATCGATGTTCATGGACCTAATGCACAGTATATTTCGCGAGTACTTGGATTTATTTTTAATCGTCTTTATTGACGACATTTTAGTGTACTCTCAGTCTGAAGAAGATAATGTGAACCATTTGCGGATGGTGTTGCACACCATACGAAGAAACAAGCTCTATGCCAAGTTCTAAAAGTGTGAGTTTTGGCTGTCGTCAGTGGCTTTTCTTGGCTATGTGGTAAGTGGAGAAGGAATTTTTGTGGATCCGGTGAAGATAGTTGTGATACGGGAGTTGCCGGTTTTGACTTCTGTGGCTGAAGTCCGGAGTTTCCTTAGACTTGCGAGCTACTATAGGCTCTTCGTAGAGAACTTCTCGCGGATAGCATTGCCTCTCACCACACTGACGAGGAAAGATCAAAAATTCATTTGGACGCCGGAGTACGCACGAGTTTTTGAGGAGATAAAGAATTATTTGACCACGACGCCTATCTTGAGTTTACCATATGGTACATAGGGATATGAGATATATAGTGATGCTTCAGGGAGCGGCTTAGGCTGCGTTCTTCTTCTGTTCGAAAAAGTGATAGCATAT
Organism: Platanthera guangdongensis; assembly: GCA_039583875.1. Taxonomy (NCBI): domain Eukaryota; kingdom Viridiplantae; phylum Streptophyta; class Magnoliopsida; order Asparagales; family Orchidaceae; genus Platanthera; species Platanthera guangdongensis. Next base: position 90,359,404 of record CM077164.1, on the reverse strand, counting down.
TTCTCACGTCAGTTAAAAGTGCAGGAGCGGAACTATCATATCCACAACTTATAGTTGGCGGCGGTCATATTTGCACTTAAGTTGTGCCATCATTACTTATATGGAATGTAAGTTGACATCTTTACGGACCATAAGAGCCTTAAGTATCTCTTAGATCAGAAAGATCTAAATATGCGGCAATGGTGGTGGATGGAGTTCGTCGGGGTCTACACCTTCGATATTCATTATACTGCCGGGAAAGGGAGCGTGGTCGCACTTGCCTTGAGTTATAGGAATCCGACGAAGACTAATTGGTTACAGATTCATGATGAACATATGATCCAAGAGTTGGAGAACTTAGACATTTATTATATTGACAAGAATGCCACTACAAATTCCTTCCTGAACTGGATAGAGGTTCAATATAACCTCATGGATAGGGTTTGGCAGACAATGAAACTCGATAAAAGTCTGCAGCGCCATGCAGCGAATGGGTCAAATGCCCAATTCTCTTTGGATGACGGTCTTTTGCGGAAAGATGGTCATTTGTGCATCCCGGATGTGGGTAAAGTATGAGAGGAGTTGTGCCCAAAGCATTTTTTTACCAAGTACTCAATTCACCCAGGGAGAATGAAAATGTACAAGGACATGAAAAAGGTGTTCTGGTGGCTAGATTTGAGGAAAGACATAGTCCATTATGTGGCAAAATGTCAAACTTGTGCCTTAGTGAAAGTTGAATGCCAGATACCTGGAGGTTTCCTCAAAGTCATTACCAATCCCAGTATTAAAGTACGATGACATTTCTATGGATTTTGTGCATGGACTACCAAGATCTCAGAGCAGAAATGATCCCGTATGGGTGATAATTGACCGGTTAACAAAAGTGTCGCACTTCATACCTAACAGGACGGACGATTCAGTGGAAAATTTGGCAAAGATATAAGTGGATAACATTGTACGATTGCACGACGTGGCCTGTAGCATCGTTAATGACCGAGATGGGCATTTTACTTTAGGTGATTGGAGGCTAATCCACCAATAGTTGTGTACAAAGTTAAATTTCATTACGGCCTTCCATCCGCAAACATATGGTCAGACTGAGAGGACTAACAGAATAATGGAGTATATGCTCCATATGTGCGCCCTGGATTTCGGGAAGATGTGGGAATCCCCTTTTCACTTCTCCAGCTGCTCCATCACTTTCACCTTTGTCGGGAAGCCATTTTGAGCATAGGTAACTTCCATATGTGCGCCCTGGTATGCTCAATTTTGAGCATAGGTAACTTCCTACCCTAGCTATTTCTCCTCTTTGGAATGTTTATTTTTATTCGTTGTCAACTTTAAGTCTGGGGGGGGGGTAGTCTGCCTGTGGTCACTACACCGCACTTTCTGTTGCATTCCAGTTTCTTATTTACTTATTTCTTGTTTTTTTTGGTTGCACACACTGAATCACCCACACGAGTGCGCTCTTACCCACGCGCACAACCCGAGTTAAATTTATTGCTTTTGTGTAAATTTTAAAATAGTGGTACTGGCTTAGGATTTCAGGATTTAGTAGTTCGAAACTCATGCAGTGCTCCTAATCGAATACTCATGGTTTGTGTAGAGTTAGAATAGAACTAATTTTTCTTTATGCTCGTAGAATTATTCTTTTCTGCTCACATCAATATTGTTTGTACTGCTCAAAATCTGAAACTGGGATAATCAAACGATAGTGTAGGAATGTGTGTAGCCGCCACTAGACTCGTATTGCTCGAGTCGGGGGGAAGGATCATCTTTCTCGGTGGCTAAGAACTTGCCCTAAGCTACTCTCGAAGCATTGGTGCACGGTTAGTTAAGCGTGAGCATGACATAGGCCTTCTTTTTGGCTAGTTTGAGCCTTGTTTAGCCATTCCTACCTGTTAACCATTGCATGCCAAATTTGTGCCTACCCTTCCTTTGATCCAGCTCCACTCACTTTCACCAAGGCCTGAAGCTAAACCCACCTTCGCAATCAAATGCTTGAGCTGATTTGTAATTCCTGTTTTTCCGAGGTTGTGATTAGTGGACATTGTTTTTGGGGGTGCTGATTTTATTCCCGTTTTGATTGCATCGTTTGGGGATTGCTAGCGTAGAAAAGAAAACAACAGTTTATGAAAATAAAAAGCTGATTCGCGCAATAGAAAAAACAAATATTTATGTGAAAGAATTGCTTTGAGATTTCGATCCCCATCCTCTGTATTGAATTTGGTCGGGTTCAGCCGTGTTCACACCCGAATTTCAAGCTAAGTCTGGGGGCGTGTGCCCCATTCTTTTCTAAGTGGCTGTTTTGGTTTGGGTTGTTTTCGCTCGCTTTGGTTGCATAGAGCCTTCATGTTTATCTTTGACCACCAAGCCGTTGCCTAAGCCCCATTTCCTCCTACAAGTCCTACTGATTCACTCTTGAGTCTAACCCGCGCCGTGGAGAGAGTGTGAACGTGCAAGCGTATGGTCCCCGACATTGGTGGATTCCTTTGGAGGTGATCCTGAGTCCCGAACTTTGGCAATGCTCACCTTAGTGGCCTGCCTACTTTCTTCCTGCACATGATCGCACGATTCTCCAGAATTCTAATATTGAGCAATTACAATATTTATTTACGTCTGTCAAATAGTTTAAACTACGTTGTATAATTAAAAAGTTTTTCTATTATATCTTCTATACTCATGATATATTTGATTTCTCATCTTACTTCTTTCTGAAATTGCTGAGCCAGTTAGCTATCTTCGAGTCCATGGAGTGATGATTTGCTCGGGACGTGCAAATGGTTAAGACTGGGGGTGTGATGAGTCCACATTTTACACTGATTTTTGGACTCATCTGGGCTAGTTTTATCGCCTTAGCACTACACTTGAGAGCCTTTATTGCTTATTTGTGTTTATGTACCTATTTCACGATTAAGTGCACTGTAGGCCCGCTTCTGTGTGCTCTCTGTGTTTCCATTTCTATTGTTATTCTTTAGCCCTATCTCGGGGATGTGGTGTGCACGTTCTGGTGGCCTTTCTGCCCCTTCTGCTGGTACAAGGGTCGTGTGTGTGTTCCGGGATGATTGTGAAACAGGAATACTGCGCACGATCAGAGGATCTAATGCGCACGACCACTGGTCGTGCGCCCCCGATCGTGCGCACTACTCTACGTTTTCTATTGAATCAGCCTGGGGTAAGCGCACGACCACTGGACTTACTGCGCACGACCACTGGTCGTGCGCCACTGTTCGTGCGCATTACACCCCCTTTTTCATAACCCTGTCTCGGTAATCGCACGAGCACTGGCCATAGTGCGCACGACCACTGGTCGTGCGCCACTGCTCGTGCGCGTATATGCTGATACTTCTTGTCCAGGTTGCAGGTTTATTTGGAAAAGCCGCACGATCATCGACCTACAGTGCGCACGACCACTGGTCGTGTGCCACTGATCGTGCGCACTGCTTCTGCTGTCTCCGTATAAAAGGCCCTGCTTCGCGTTTTAGGTCAACTCCTGTCATTTGCTGCGATCGGAGAGTGCGCGGGAATCCCCTTTTCACTTCTCCAACTGCTCCATCACTTCCACCTTCGTCGGGAAGCCATTTCCACTTACTCCGAAGCTTTCCAACACTCCGGCGAAGCCCTCGGCCATTGATGACTTCAACTCCAAGCTTTCCTGCAGATTTGGTGAAGTAGATAACCTAGAGAACGGACTTAAAGGCCTTCGAGGTGACAGATCGTTGGTACCGGAAGCCTCCTTGGACTGAGGCCGGAAGCGGATTGACAACTCGCTACTCCGGCCATGACCCGCGGTGGATCTTCATTCTCTTTTGGTTTACTCCTCTTCCCCTTCCTCTGTGTTATGACTGTTTTGAGCAGTGTAATGAACATTTCCATCCCTGAATATCAAGTTTACTTTCTAGTTAATGGAATGTTAGTTTCTTCTTATTCTTGTGAGTTTTGTCTGTGAATGCGCCTCACTCACCCCACATCCACTTCATTCCCGTGCCTTGTCCGATTGCAATCCACACAAGAACGCTGCAATCCATTAGTTTCCCTTCCACTCGCCCAACTAAAGTTCGACATAGCGCCGACAAACCCATTTCACCTTGCAAAGCGGTGTCGTCGACCCGCATAGTTTTTGCTAGTTCAGTAGATCAAACATCCACAATCTCCCGAGTCCGCTATTTTCTTTTTGTTCTATTTTTAACTCTCATAACAATATTCTCGGTACTGTTGCCGTTCTATGCTAATTGCATTCCTCAAGAGACCGACACTTGGGGATTTACTCCCAAAACTTTATTACTTGTGCGACCGGTGCGCTTGCCGTATTACACGCATCACAAATCTACCTTAAAAATTGAAGAATCTATCCTTGTTTCTTTTGATGAGACTAACATGCTTTTCAAGGAGAAGACTTCATCTACCAATGAATCTTTACAGGAACATAATCTGTGTGAGAAGCTTAATGAACTGACCCTCACTGATGAGGCAGTTAGCCATCCTTCTCCACAAGGTGCTGAAGAAAGTGTAGAAGAAGACTCTAAAATCAATAATGAACCAACAACAGCCAACCTAATTCCACAAGAGGAATTTATTCCCCAAGCTGTTGAACAACCAACTCAACCCACTGAATTTGTCACACATAGAGATCACCCCATATTTCAGGTGATTGGTGACATGACAATTGGTGTGCAGACAAGGCATCAACTCAACCAAGGTTTGATGCATGCCTGCTTCATATCTCAAATTGAGCCCCAATCCATCAAAGATGCAGAGCAAGATCCACACTCGATTATTGCAATACAAGAGGAGCTCAATCAATTTGAGAGATGTAGAGTTTTGGACTTAGTTCCAAGACCCAATGACTATTCAGTCATTGGAACTAAGTGGGTATATAGAAATAAGCTGGATGCCTAAGGTGTCATCATAAGGAATTAAGTAAGGCTGGTTGCTCAAGGTTATAGGCAAGAGGAAGGGATTGACTATGACCAGACTTTTGTTCCTGTTGCAAGACTGGAAGCAATCAGGATTTTCCTTGCATATGCTGCCTACAAGAAATTTAAAGTCTATCAAATGGATGTCAAGAATTACTTTCTAAATGGAGAATTTAAAGAAGAGGTTTATGTTGAACAACCTCCAGGTTTCATCTCTCCAACTCATCCCTCATATGTCTTTAGATTGCATAACGCTCTCTATGTTCTAAATCAAACTCCAAGAGCTTTGTATGAAACCTTAGCTAGCTTCTTGATAGAGCATAAATTTTTTAGAGGTATTGTAGATAGGAAATTATTCACTAACCACCATAAGGATCAAATATTGTTAGTACAGATTTATGTAGATGATATTATATTTAGGTCTACTGATTCCACACTATTCAAGAGGTTTTCTGACCTCATGCATTCAAAGTTTGAGATGAGTAGCATGGGTGAGCTCTACTACTTCCTTGGTCTCCAAGTAAAGCAGCTACCTGATGGCATTTTCATATCCCAGGCTAAGTATGCAAAGGAGCTTATCAAAAAGTTTGGGATGGCTGATGCCTCAGCAAAGAAAACACCCATAGCTATAAATGCAGTAATAGATTCTGATGAGCATGGGAAACCTGTTGATCAGAAATTATATAGGGCCATTGATGGGTCCCTACTATACCTTACAGCAATCAGACATGACATAATGTTTGCTACATGTCTTTATGCTAGGTCCAAGTGAACCTTAAAGAATCTCACCTAATTTTCTTAAAAAGGATTTTGAGATATATAAAGAGTTGTCCTAGTGTAGGACTTTGGTATACCACTGAGTCAGAGTTTGAGTTAATGGGATACTGAGATGCTGACTTTGCTGGATACAGAGTAGACAGAAAAAGTACCTCAGGAACATGCCAGTTCCTTGGTATAAGATTAGTCTTTTGGTTTAGCAAAAAGAAGTCATCTTTGTCCACTTCAACTGCTGAAGCAGAATATATAGCAGCTGGTAGTTGTTGTTCCCAGATGCTGTGGATTCAGAACTAACTACTAGACTATGGGATCAACATAAATAATTCAACTCTACTATGTGACAACACAAGTGCTATATTCATAGCACAAAATCCAGTCCATCACAGTAGGACTAAGCATATAGAAATTAGGCACCATTTCATTAAAGTGTGTGTAGACAAAAATAAAATTAATCTTGTCTATATATACACTGACTTACAAAGAGCAGATATCTTCACCAAACCTTTGGATGAGAGGAACCATCTGTTCTTCATAAATCAGCTTGGTATGATAAATGGAGAAGCTTTAATTTGATTTTTGTCTATGGTCGACGAATTTTTCAAAATTCATCGAACGAAGATCGACGAACAGAGAAAAGTTCTAGAGAAATTCATCGAACGGAGATTGACGAACTCTTTGTGTGTCACGTTTTTTCATCGACCGGAGATCGATAAATTTGCTTCAGAAAACTTTCGTCGAATGGAGCTCGACGAAATGTTTTCACATCTTCTGACAGAGCTCGACGAATTCTTTTGACTATAAAATATTTCGTCGACCTCAGATCGAAGAATTTTTATTTTTTTGTAGAACGGAGTTTGCCGGTTCATATTCTGAAAACCTTATATCTAGGTTTTCTTCGACCTCTGTCTTGCGCTTTTAATTCCTTTGCACTTGATCTTTGTTTCTCTCTTGCAGGCGCATCCACGGAGATTCCGGCGAATGCTATATCCACAATGAAATCCGACATGGGTTTCGATATTGACTTTGACTCCAAGCATTCAGACCCCATCTTCGTGGACATTCTGAAGTTATTTGAAGAACCAAATCTGAAACGATTCATGACCCACAGAGTAAAGATTGTAATGAATGAAATTAAAGAATGAGTTTTTTACTTTCTCCACAACAGAAGATAACATGACAGGCACAATCTCTGGTAATCAAGTCTGCCTCTCTCCTGATATACTAACCGAAATATTCAATCTATCGAATGGTACTGATAAAATATAAATGGACTCTAAGGAGTATGATAATATGCTGACCATGATGGATCATTCTGCCGACAACCCTAATAAACTGCTAAAGAAGAACTTGTCTCCTGAGTACAAGTTCTTGGCTGACGTAGTCGCGAAGGTGCTGCTGGGGAAGCACACAACACATGACTACATAACCAGGCACCAATTCATAGTGATGAGTGCTCTAGTGGAGAGGAAAGCAGCAAATTGGGGCAAGCTGCTGTTCGATTTAATCAAAAAGAAAAATAATAAGAAAGAAGTCTGCTTTGGTCTGGTTTTGGGGATTTTTCTGCAGGAGAAGGCCTCTGAGCATCTGGTTTCCCCACCAGTGTTCATCAATGCCACCAATAGGCTTACCTCTGCCCTCTTTGGCAGATGGGAGAGGAAGATAACCAAGCCAACCAAGGCTTCTTCTTCTACAAGACCCTCTGAGAGCACAAGGGCAGTCATAGCCACTCCTCCACCCCCAAAAGAAGTTCCTTCCACCTCTACCATTCCTTCTTGTCCACAACCTCAACCACAGCAACAACAATAACAACAAGTTCATATTCCCACTCTAGCCACATCTCCTGAACATTCTCCACCACCACCATCTCCACCTCCATCTTCTCCCCAGTACATCTCTCTAACATACCATCCTCCTCCATGTAGGACCCTTCATTCAACCTCCTCTCATCACCACATAAATCACCACAAGCATCCCCACATCAATCTCCTTTACAATCTCCACATCAATCTCCACATCCACCTCATTTAACTATCACAAATCCTGACACATTTATCTCCTCCCACACTTTCAATCTATTGTTTCCTCCACCATATTCAGATCAGGAACCCATCCCATCCCCCACAACCACAGTTCCCTCTTCTACCACTACAACTCCCTCTGTCCCCTTCCCTCCCCTCATCCAAACTGACCTTCCATCCATTGTACCTGACTACACACACAGATATGTCCAGTGTATTTTCTGTTTGTTCAAACTATGGTCATCACAATCCCTACTCCTCACTGCTCCAGAATGTCATTATCTTAACTTCTCCGATATTGCTAAGGATCTACTAACCTTCATTTCTCCCACTCTACAAAAACTCCTAAATAATGCTCTAGCTCCCCTCACTGCCTCCATCCATACTCTCTCTGCCAAAGTTGCAGCTCTATCCTGTTGGGTACATTGGAAAATGTGTACCAGATTTGAAGAAGCCTCACCTTACTCAATGATATGCATCAAGGTGTATTTGATGTTGTTTTGAGTTTATATATGCAGGTTAAGAAAATGCAAGATTGCAGGAAAAAGTTTCTAAGTCCATGAGTCGACACCAGAAAAGCTGTGTCGACACTTATGAAGGCTTGTGTCGACACTATAGAAAAGCTGTGTCGACACTTGGAGTCAACTGTGTCGACACTTGGAAAGGCTGTGTTGACACTAGAGGAAACTGTGTCGACACACAGAGGCAGTGTCGATATATAGAAAAGATTAGTCGACATCAACTATGTCGACACACAGAGGCAGTGTCGACACACAGAAGACTTTGACGACATCAACTATGTCGACACATAGGACTTGTGTCGACACATGGCAGAGTTTCAACAAAGGTAATTTTTGTGAAGAAAAGAAGTGACTGTGTTGACACAACAGAACTAGTGTCGACACATTCTACAGAAGCTGTGTTGAGAAGTAGTGTCAACACCAAGGGAGCTGTGTCGACACCACCAAGGCTTATGTCGACACTTAGTCTACTTGTGTCGACACATGATGAAGTTAAGTCTCGACATTTTGCTGACAGAGACAGAGTTTCAAGAAGTGACTGGAAGACTTGACAGCTTGCATATCCAACCGGTCTACTGCAACTGTCAGAGTTGTCATAAGTTTGTTAGAAACTGGATCAGCCGGTTACCATGGAGAAAGTTTATATAAGGACATTCTCTATCAACAGAAAAGATGATTGAATATAATACAAGTATTACACACATAAGATAAACGAAAAACCAGAAGAAGATTTTCAACAGAAGATCTAAGAAGACATTCTGAAGTAGTGATCTACTCAAATTTTGTCAAGAGAATTAAAAGAAGAATTCAGAAGAATCTTCAGAAGAAGTTGGAGAGAGAGAGAGCTCCATCTATTCAAGTGAAGAAAAGGACTTACATAAACAAGTCTCTTAAGTACAGAGTTTGAACCAGTCTGCCAAGAAGGATTCAGATTGATTTCTGAATTTCAAGAAAGAAGCTGATTGAAGATCAACTTTAAAGGAGATCAACCCTACTGTGTTCAGATTCAAGAAGCTTTGAAGAAAGCTAAGTCAGGTCGATCTCTATCATCAGATTCTTTCAAGAACTGATCAAGAAACTGTCCATCCTTTCTCTCTCAACCAGGGTGGTGGTTAAAGTGTAGATTTAAATCTATTTTCTGTAGGATCTTTTAAGATCTTAGTTGTAAGCCTGGTTTATAAAGGCTGAGTTGTAGGAGATAAGTTCTCTGAGTGGTAGGCGTTGTTGAAGGCTGAGGTAGGGCTGTGAGCCTGAGTTGTAGGAGATTGTCATCTCTGAGTTGTAGTCCTTGTTGAAGGCTGAGGTAGGGCAGATTGCCTGAGCTGTAGGAGTGCGGACTCACTCTGAGTTGTAGGTGCCTTGTTTGAGTTCTGAGCTGTATAATCTGAGGATCTGAGTAGATGATGAATTGTAAATATACGTATTTTTGTGCACATTAATTTAGTCATTTTCATTTATTTTCGTCATTTTTACTTATTTTTGTTCAATAAAATGCTCCTATTCTTGTAAATTTACTACTAACTTGTTTTATTTTATTTTGCAGAAAAATTTCAAAATCTGCCAAAATTGGAGAGTACACGCCCGTGACAATTTGGTCACGCCCGTGACAATTTGGTCACGCCCGTGACCGGGCTATGACATTGCATTTCCCGTGAAATCGGATGATTTCTGAAGTAAAAAGCTTGACACGCCTAGCGACACGCCCGTGTCACCCGACACGGGGCATGACAGCAGCCTGTGTCCCCTCCACTCGACGAATTCAGTTCAACAATCGTCGAACCCGCGTCACGCCCAGAGTCACGCCCGTGACCTAGGGCGTGACTCAATCTCAGCTCGGTATCTTCAACTCGACACTTTCCGCTCGACATTCGTCGAGTGTCGACACCAACTGACACGCCCAGAGTCACGCCCGTGACCTGGGGCATGACCTTTCCAGCTGGCCTGACAAGATGCTGCCGAATACTTTTGACGCAACCCGCGCCCGGTTCTACCTCCCCGACACGCCCAGAGTCACGCCCGTGACTTGGGGCGTGACTGCCTCGAACTCAGCCCGAAGTCAACTTTCCTGTCCAATCGTCGGCCGCCTTCATGAATAGTACTGACACGCCCCCCCTACACGCCCGTGACGGAGGGCGTGTACTTAGAATTTTTTGCCTATAAATTGCCCATTTCTGTAAGGTCCAAGGGTTCAGATTTTTGGGCCATTTTAGTGTGTTTTTGTGGGCTGCATCCTTGATTTCCTTGCTATGTAAGGAGATTTCTCCCTCCTTTCTTTCATGTTTGTTTTTGCTTTAGCTTTAGCTCTTGTAATAGTTTGTAATATTTTCCTTTAATCAACAAAAATGTTAGATTTTCTCTTCTTATTTGGTTTTGGAATGAACTCTTGTGCCCACTTTTCTTCTCATTTTATTCTTAGTTTTACCCTTGTTTTTCTCTTTATGAAAAGTGTGTGTGTGCGTATGAGTGTAACATGTTTGATAGTAATGTTTTTCATTTGTCTTCATGATAGGTTTTGTAGTAGATTTAATTTCCAAGCATGGTATGATATGGTTATCTCATCTTCAACATGTTCTTCTTTAATGTTTTTTTTGTTTACTATTTCATACTTATGTATTCGTAAAAGAGATTTGAAAGTGAATTTTATTTTCTTTTCTTAGGTTTTTGTAGGATTGTAAAATCTCTTTTTGTTCTTTTCATTTTCTTTTTCACTTTTTCATCACTTTCATGAAAACATAAGAATGAAAATCTTGTAATTTTAATTTTCCAAAAACTTTGGTTTTTAATTTGTTTTGAAAAACTTTTGTCTTCTAAAAATTGTAATTTCTTCTTTTTATTTGTTTTTGGCAAAACCTAAGCATGAAAAAGTAAAAGTTTTAATTTTTAGGTAACTTTCATTTTGCTTTTAATTTGTGTGTGTGAGTGTATGAGGATAATGTTTTGATGCTTTGATTCAAATTGTGTAGAGTGTGTGAGTGTAGGTGTTAAATTTTAATGCTTTCTTTTAATGCTTTGTTCAAATTTTGTAGAGTGTGTGAGTGTAGGTGTTAGCTTTATTGCTTTCTTGAAATTCATATGGAGTGTGTGTGTTTGTGTGCATTTATTTCCGCCTACTCGTTAAGAGTTAAATGACACATCGTTTTCATTTTCAGTCCTACTCCTTTGAGTAGGACATGTAATTTTCTTTCTTTATTTTTCCGCCTACTCACTTGAGTTAAATGGACGGACTTTATTTCCCACCTACTCATTCGAGTAGGACTTGTAATTTTCTTTCTTTATTTTTCCGCCTACTCACTTGAGTTAAATGGACGGATCTTTATCTCCCTGTAAATATTTGAGAAAGCCATGTCATCGCATTTATTTTCTCCTACTCATTTGAGTAGGACTCGCTTTCATTTTAGTCCTACTCGTTTGAGTAGGACTTGCAATTTTAAGCTTTTATTTCGCGCCCCGGCTCGTTTGACCGGGACTCGCAATTTCAATTATGCAAATTTCTTTTATGTGTAACTTAGTTTCTGTTTAATTTATAATTTGGAGTGTGCATGAGTTCTGGTTCTAGCTAATTTTTCAGCTTTCTAAATGTTTGTTATTTGTTTTTATGTCCTCTTCTTATAATCTTTTAGCATTTAATTTCGAACCTGCGCCTCACTAAATTATAAAGCCGTCCCCATACCGTTGTGTGGCTAATCGCTATTAGCCTCGGCATCGAAGAGCATTGGGACATTTAAAATGATTTCTAATAATTGAAGCTCTTTATTTTCATTTTAATTTAAGGACTTAAGGTTTACCCCGGGTTTACGACCCGTAGGACCACATATCGATGTGTGGGCCCTATTTCCATAGTCCATATGCTAGCTAGCCGAGAGGCCGTGCATATGGACTGATCACCCCTGGGTAAATAGAGTTGCGTGCATACCCTCGAAAGAGGACAAGCGTAATTCTACCGGATTGGGTTCCCCACCCAATAGCGAGGTTCTTAGCATAAAGCGGGCGTTAAGAGGAATCCTTCATCGGACTAACGTTGGGTCGAATAGTCTTAATGTTCAGGTGAGCGATATCCCTATAGCTAGGTGAGCTCACATTTGTGGAACCTCCACGGCCAAGTTGCCTTTTATTAATTTGAAAACTAAGTCCTATAATTATTAAAAATTATTTTATTTTTAATCTGATTCGTTGCCGAGCGTTAACCCTTCATCGAATATTTTCTAAAACATTTTTTCGCTCCTTTACTTTTTCCGTCTTTACTTTACTAAAAAAATTCACCTTACTTTTAGTAAAATAATAGTCCTCCCGGAGGAGTAAGAATAGTCAACACGACCCCGAGAACAATACGACCTCGGTATTCCCCCGAATATCGAGTACTACTTGCGATAGGTGCACTTGCCTACCTCAGCAAGCCCGCGGCGATCGACTCACCGAACCAACCACAGTAAGAGTCTGTTCGCGGGCCCATCAAGTTTTTGGCACCGTTGCCGGGGACTCTCTTTTCGAGTTGCTATTTCAAATTCCGGAGTCTATTGCTTTTACTTATTTTATATAAAATAAAAAAAAACACTAAAAACTTTATTTTAAAAAACAAAAAAAAAGAAGTTTATTTTGTTTTATTTTTGTTTGGGTGTATGACCCGTGGACAACCCTCCGAGTCTGAAGATTTTGACTTCGACCCTGAGATCGAACGCTCTCTTGCGCGTATCCGATCTCAACGCCGAAATCCTTCTTTAGATCCCGAGGAATCTATCGGAGAACCCACTGTTGTAGTTATGGCCGCGCCTAACCCTGCCCCTGCGGCCGAGCGTACTGTGTCTTATTACGCCCGGCCTAACCTGGATGATACTGGGTCGAGTATTGTTCGCCCTGCGGTGGCAAATAATAATTTCGAAATAAAGTCGAGTGTCATTCAAATGGTCCAAAATGTCGTGCAGTTCGATGGAATGCCGGATGAGGACCCGAATGTCCACTTGTCCAATTTCTTGGAGATATGCGACACCTTCAAGATTAATGGCGTCACTGATGATGCCATTCGCTTGTGCTTATTTCCTTTTTCCCTTAAGTCCAAAGCCAAGGCGTGGTTGAATGCCCTCCCGCGAGGATGTATCACCACGTGGGCTGAGTTGACGGAACGATTCCTAACAAAGTACTTTCCGCCCGCAAAAAATGCAAAGTTGCGGGCGGACATTTCTTCGTTTGTGAAAAACGATCCTGAGTCTCTATACGAGACTTGGGAACGGTTTAAGGAATTTCTCCGCCGTTGCCCGCACCACGCGCTGCCAACGTGGTTGCAAGTTCAAATTTTTTATAATGGGCTGAATTTTCAGACGCGTCAAATGATTGATGCGGCTGCCGGGGGTACTCTAAACAACAAAACCCCCGAGGCCGCCCAGGCTTTATTCGAAGAGATGGCTATGAACGCCTATCAATGGAACGTCCCGTGGGGACACCCAAAGCCGGCGGCTGGTCTTTTTGAAGTGGATGTCACTGCTCTCTTGACCCTTCAAGTTGAAAGGTTAACAAAGTAGGTGGCGGAGATGTCTGCTTCCTCCTCCACTCTGCCTTATTTTATTCTCCCTAACATCTGCGTAGCTGAAGAGTTCGTGGACTTCATGGGAAATTCGGGTCGTCCTCCCTTCAACCCCAATAACAACCCTTATAGTAATAACTATAATCTAGGTTGGAGGAATCACCCCAACTTCTCGTGGAGCAACCCAAATAATGCTCAGCGTCCCCCTATTTCTTATGCGCCCGGATTTCTTCCTCCTCCTCCTCTTCCGAAACCCTCCCCGATGGAGGAAAATTTTTCGAAGTATATTGCGTCCAACGAGTCAAATATCTGGAACATCACCGGATCGCTAAAAACTCTCGAACAACAGGTTGGACAGCTGGCGAGGATGATGTCCGAGCGCGCGCTCGGGGCACTGACGGGAAACACGGAGCCCAATCCGTGGGAGAACGCCAATGCTATAACCCTCCGTAGCGGAAAGGAGGTGGTCGATCCAAAACGGACCGACCCTCAGGTACATATTTCACCTCCGACCCCTCTTCCCATTTCTTCGCTTACGCCGCCTTTACAAATTATAAAAGAAAAAATTATTTTAAACAAGGCCCTTCCATATCCGCATAAGTTAGATAACGAGCGTAAGGACGCGCAATATGAAAAATTTATTTTATTATTAAAACAAATTTACATTAATGTTCCTTTTTGCGAGGCTATCTCGCAAATGCCCAAATATGCGAAATTTTTAAAAGCACTACTTTCTAATAAAGGCAAATTAGAGGATATTTCGCATGTATCTCTCAACGCTGTCTACTCGGAGGCCCTTACTAATAAATTGCCCACAAAACAAAACGACCCGGGACGGTTTTCCATCCCGTGCCTTTTTGGCGATATATTAGTAAAGTACGCCTTAGCTGATTTAGGGGCTAGCATTAATCTGATGCCGTTCTCGCTCTTTTCACGTTTAGGTTTGGGTACTCCTAGTCCTACGAATATGCGCATCCAATTAGCGGATCACTCGGTTAAGTTCCCTATCGGGGTAGTGGAGGACGTCCTTGTCCGAGTCGACAAGTTTACCTTCTCGGTAGACTTCGTCATCTTAGATATCGAGGAGGACGCCGAGGTACCAATAATACTCGGTCGCCCTTTTCTCGCCACCTCCCGTGCACTAATAGATGTTAGTAATGGTAGTCTTCTCCTCCGAGTAGGCGATGATCCGGTTACTTTCTCTATTAATCCCTCGATGGACAATTTGTCATCGAGCGACGATTTCTGCTACTCTTTAGATACCTTTATTGGAGATCGTTCTTCTCCCGTTTTCGAGTCCGTATTTTTAAACGACGATATTTATGCGCTCGAAAATTTTAGATGCGATGAGGATACTTCTTTGACTTGGCTTTCGAAACAATTGGTAAGAAAGACATAGGCATTAAAACCTCCCTAGAAGAACCGCCCATCCTAGACCTCAAACCCTTACCCGCATCACTCAAATACGGATTTTTTGGAAAAGGCGATACGCTTCCCGTTATCATTTCTTCGGACTTGAGTGATTCGGAGACTTCCGATTTATTGGAAGTTTTATTTAAACATCGCCACGCAATTGCTTGGCAAATCTCTGACTTAAAGGGGATTAGCCCCACCTTTTGCACCCATAAGATTTTTCTTAATGATAATTGCCGCAAAACGATTCAGCCGCAGCGTCGTCTAAACCCAAACATGAAAGACGTCGTTAAAGCCGAAATTATTAAGTTATTAGATGCGGGGATTATCTACCCTATTTCAGATAGTGCATGGGTTAGTCCCGTGCATGTCGTGCCCAAGAAGGGCGGCCTTACCGTAGTGGCAAATGAGCATAACGAGCTCGTCCCAACTCGTACTATTACGGGTTGGCGAGTGTGCATCGATTATAGAAAACTTAATGATGCCACCCGCAAGGACCATTTCCCTCTGCCATTTCTGGACCAGATTTTAGAGCGTTTATCCGGTCATCCGTATTATTGTTTTCTTGATGGTTTATCTGGGTTTTTCCAAATCCCCATTTCCCCCGATGATCAAGAGAAAACAACTTTTACTTGCCCGTTTGGCACCTTTGTATATCGAAGAATGCCATTTGGACTGCAATGCGCCGACTACATTCCAAAGATGTATGCTAGCGATCTTTGGTGAACTAGTAGAAGACATTATGGAAGTCTTTATGGATGACTTTTCTGTTTTCGGACGGTCTTTTCCCGATTGCCTTCACAATTTAAATCGTGTCCTTCAACGGTGCGAGGACACAAGCCTTGTATTAAATTGGGAAAAATGCAACTTTATGGTTCGAGGAGGTTTGGTCCACGGCCATATGATTTCGTCTTAGGGGATAGAGGTGGATAAGGCCAAGATAGAAATTATAGAAAAACTTCCGCATCCAACAAACGTAAAATCTATTAGGAGTTTCTTAGGCCATGTGGGCTTTTATCGACGCTTCATTCAAGACTTTTCAAAAATAACAAAGCCGCTTACTTACCTCTTGGAAAAGGAATCACGTTTCATCTTTAGTAGCAAATGCGAGTCCGCCTTTAATTTAATAAAACAAAAACTTATCACTTCACCAATATTAGTGGCCCCTAATTGGTCCCTTCCGTTCGAAATTATGTGCGACGCTAGTGATATTGCCTTAGGTGTCGTTCTTGGCCAACGCGTAGAAAATCATTTTCATCCTATTTATTACGCTAGCAAGACGCTAACTTGCGCACAAGTAAATTACACGACAACGGAAAAGGAACTCTTAGCCGTCGTTTTCGCTTTTGATAAGTTTTGCTCGTATATAACGCTATCTAAAGTTATCGTTTTTACCGATCACTCCGCGCTTAAATATTTATTAGCTAAAAATGATGCGAAGCCCCGCCTTCTTCGATGGATTCTCCTCCTACAAGAGTTTGATTTGGAGATCCGAGATAAGCGGGGAGCGGAAAATCTAGCGGCGGACCACCTCTCCCGTTTAGAAAATCCGGGTGCGGAAGCGCTCGTCAAATCTGAAATAAATGACAGATTCCCCGAGGAATGCCTCCTTGCCATTCTTAGTTCTTCGTCATCTTCGCCTTGGTTCGCAGACTTTGCAAATTACTTAGTAGCGCGGGTGCTTCCAAAAGAGTTTTCAAGTCATCAAAAGAAGAAATTCTTTTCTGACTTGAAAAATTTCTTTTGGGAGGACCCATTTCTTTTTCGTATCTGTGCGGACCAAGCGGTCCGAAGATGCGTTGTGGGTGTGGAGTGCTTGCAAATTCTTAAGCACTGCCACGAGGGTCCAGCCGGGGGGCATTATCAAGCCAACCGGACCGCTCGGAAGGCGCTAGAGACGGGCTACTTTTGGCCCACTCTCTTCAAAGACGCGCATAATTTTGTGCGCGCATGCGATAGCTGTCAGCGGTCGGGTAACATCTCTCGTCGCGACGAGATGCCCCAAAATATGTTTTTAGAGTGCGAAGTCTTCGATTTGTGGGGCATAGATTTTGTTGGCCCCCTACCTCCATCTTTCAAAAATATGTATATTTTAGTGGCGGTCGACTACGTATCAAGGTGGGCGGAAGCGCAAGCTCTCCCAACCAACGATACGCGAGTCGTCGTTACATTTCTTAAAAAATTATTTTCTCGCTTCGGCACGCCTCGCGCAATTGTTAGTGATAGGGGAACGCATTTCTGTAACGCTCTTATGGCTAAGACGTTAGCTAAATACGGAGTCACGCACAAGCTTGCCACCCCCTACCACCCGTAAACAAGTGGGCAAGTTGAGGTAGTAAATCGAGAGATTAAGCGAATTTTAGAAAAAACCGTTTCACTAAATAGGAAAGATTGGTCCGTTAAACTCGACGACGCGTTGTGGGCATATCGGACGGCATACAAAACAGCAATTGGTTGTACGCCGTTCCGGTTAGTATACGGCAAAGCGTGCCATTTACCCATAGAATTAGAGCATCACGCTCTTTGGGCTTTAAAACTCTTAAACCTTGACTCCAACTTAGCCGCTCAGAATAGAAAACTGCAACTAAACGAGCTCGATGAATGGCGTGCGAACGCTTACGAGAGCAATAAATTCTATAAGGAGCGTTCTAAGTTATATCACGATCGAAATTTAAAGTCCCCGATCTTGTCCTTCTTTATAATTCACGCCTTAAGCTTTTTCCGGGTAAACTAAAATCTAGATGGTCCGGTCCCTTCTTAGTTGAAGAAGTCTTTTCATATGGGACCGTACTCGTCTCCCACCTGGAAAGAGGTTCGTTTAAAGTAAACGGTCATCGGCTTAAGTTATACATCGCGGGCGACCCAGTGATCGAGCATTACAAAACCATAACCCTCCTCGATCTATAACTCCACCAAAATAGTCAAGCTACACGACTATAAACCAAGCGCTCCTGGGAGGCACCCCAAGCTTATCTTTTTCGCTCTTTCCTTATTATCTTTGCTGTTTTTTTTTTCTAATAAACGCAGGGTTTCTGATTGGACTTCCCCGAACGCGTTTCAGGAACGTTTCTACCCCCCCTCTCTTTACTTTTGTACATATCGTATTTTATTTAATTTTTGTTCTGCATACTTACGTTACAACATTGGGGACAATGTTGCACTTAAGTATGGGGGTATTTTCGTGCTTTACTTTCTGCACTTCAATTTTTTCTGCATTTCAAAAATACAAAAAAAAATAAATATAACAACAAAACAAAAACAAAAAAATTAAAAAAAACATCTTAAAATGAAAAAAAAATTAAAATGAAAAATAATAATAAAAAAATTTTCTATCTTTCTTTTTTCCAAAAAATTCAAAATATTAAAAAAAACAACAAAAAAAATTTTATGAAGAATATTTTTAGTTTCACTTTGTAAATATTTTTTTTGTACATATTCTTTTTGTAAATACTCTTTTCTCTCTCCCCCTTGCCCATTCTTGTAAAAACCTCTCTTTTTCTCCCATGATTTTGTACATATAATGAAAATTCTCAAAAAAAAAAAAATACAAAACAAAAGATAATAGTTCAAAAAATTTTTTCAAAAAAATTAAGTAAAACAAAACAAATATACAAAAAAAGATAATAAATGAAAAACAACAAAAAAAAGATGATAAAAACTATAAAAATCAAAAAAATGTTTTGAAATAAATAAATCAAATATTCCATCCTTAACTTTCCTGCTATCCAAAAATTCCGTTTTGAGTTTATTTATATGCGAATTTGATTAATTCTTTGTTCACTACCCGTTTGTTAATTATTGATTGAAAAATTTAAATACCCGGGGTTAAGTTTTAAAGAATTCATTATACTTTGTTAAAAATAGCGAACTCGTTTTAGGCACTACTTCTAATTTTTCATTAATAGGAGCACGTGTATTATGTTAGGAAATAACGACTATAGAATTCAATTATACTTACTTTTAGCTTTCTGAAAAAAAATTGGAACGTACAAATTTTTAAGGTTGCTCTCAAAAATTTTTTAGGATTAAAAATCTAGTTTTCCTTTCTCCCCTTACCTTTCATGACCTACTTGGCATGATAAATTTTATCCTTAAAAGATCCTATGTCAATGGGAATAAGATTTCGTTCCGTAAACATAGGCACCTAATAATTTAAAAAGATTATATATGGAGTAAGAGGATAAAATTCATTACTCCTATAAATATACATTGGGTTAATTTCATTCTTATAAAGTTGAAAAACAAAAATCATATTAGGAAAATAAGATTTCGTTTTCCTAATAATCCAAAAGAAAAAAAATTGAGGTTCGAGAAAAAATTACCTCACCTCAAATATCAAAACCCTCTTCATAAACCCACTACCCCCTTAGCCAATTACACGATTCTAGAATTAATTCAAAAATCTTTTTGAGAGCATAATTAGTAAATTGTATTATTTCCAGTAGCACTCGTATAAGCTAGAGTTCTTATAATTCCAAACTATTTTCGTTAATCTAACCATTACAAATGTTGACTTCTATTTGATTGCATCAAGAAGTCTTTTGACCAAAACTTTTGTGCTATTTAAATCATCTACATAATTTTAGGACTTAACTCTTACACCCCGTATATTTATTTCAAACTCTCTTATAATTGATTAAGCGGTAGCTAAACTTAGAGTTTTTTTTATTCCTTATAGATTCACTTCAAACTTTTGCTCTGGAATAGCAAAAGCCTAAGTATGGGGGTATTTGATGAATTATAAATATACGTATTTTTGTGCACATTAATTTAGTCATTTTCATTTATTTTCGTCGTTTTTACTTATTTTTGTTCAGTAAAATGCTCCTATTCTTGTAAATTTACTAATAACTTGTTTTATTTTATTTTGCAGAAAAATTTCAAAATCTGCCAAAATTGGACAGTACACGCCCGTGACAATTTGGTCACGCCCGTGACCGGGCCGTGACATTGCATTTCCCGTGAAATCGGATGATTTCTGAAGTAAAAAGCTTGACACGCCTGGCGACACGCCCGTGTCACCCGACACGGGGCGTGACAGCAGCCCGTGTCCCCTCTACTCGACGAATTCAGTTCAACGATCGCCAAACCCGCGTCACGCCCAGAGTCACGCCCGTGACCTAGGGCGTGACTCAATCTCAGCTCGACGATTTCAACTCGACACTCTACGCTCGACATTCGTCGAGTGTCGACACCAACTAACACGCCCAGAGTCACGACCGTGAGCTGGGGCGTGACCTTTCCAGCTAGCCCGACAAGATGCTGCCGAAGACTTTTGACGCAACCCGCGCCCGGTTCTACCTCCCCGACACGCCCAGAGTCACGCCCGTGACCTGGGGCGTGACTGCCTTGAACTCATCCCGAAGTCAACTTTCCTGTCCAATCGTCGGCCGCCTTCATGAATAGTACTGACATGCCCCCCCCTACACGCCCGTGACGGAGGGCGTGTACTTAGAATTTTTTGCCTATAAATTGCCCATTTCTGTAAGGTCCAAGGGTTCAGATTTTTGGGCCATTTTAGTGTCTTTTTGTGGGCTGCATCCGTGATTTCCTTGCTATGTAAGGAGATTTCTCCCTCCTTTCTTTCATGTTTGTTTTTGCTTTAGCTTTAGCTCTTGTAATAGTTTGTAATAGTTTCCTTTAATCAATAAAAATGTTAGATTTTATCTTCTTATTTGGTTTTGGAATGAACTCTTGTGCCCACTTTTCTTCTCATTTTATTCTTAGTTTTACCCTTGTTTTTCTCTTTATGAAAAGTGTGTGTGTGTGTATGAGTGTAACATGTTTGATAGTAATGTTTTTCATTTGTCTTCATGATAGGTTTTGTAGTAGATTTAATTTCCAAGCATGGTATGATATGGTTATCTCATCTTCAACATGTTCTTCTTTAATGTTTTTTTGTTTACTATTTCATACTTATGTATTTGTAAAAGAGATTTGAAAGTGAATTTTATTTTCTTTTCTTAGGTTTTTTGTAGGATTGTAAAACCTCTTTTTGTTCTTTTCATTTTCTTTTTCACTTTTTCATCACTTTCATGAAAACATAAGAATGAAAATCTTGTAATTTTAATTTTCCAAAAACTTTGGTTTTTAATTTGTTTTGAAAAACTTTTGTCTTCTAAAAATTGTAATTTCTTCTTTTTATTTGTTTTTGGCAAAACCTAAGCATGAAAAAGTAAAAGTTTTAATTTTTAGGTAACTTTCATTTTGCTTTTAATTTGTGTGTGTGAGTGTATGAGGATAATGTTTTGATGCTTTGATTCAAATTGTGTAGAGTGTGTGAGTGTAGTTGTTAAATTTTAATGCTTTCTTTTAATGCTTTGTTCAAATTTTGTAGAGTGTGTGAGTGTAGGTGTTAGCTTTATTACTTTCTTGAAATTCATATGGAGTGTGTGTGTTTGTGTGCATTTATTTCCGCCTACTCGTTAAGAGTTAAATGGCGCATCGTTTTCATTTTCAGTCCTACTCTTTTGAGTAGGACTTGTAATTTTCTTTCTTTATTTTTCCGCCTACTCACTTGAGTTAAATGGACGGACTTTATTTCTCGCCTACTCGTTCGAGTAGGACTTGTAATTTTCTTTCTTTATTTTTCCACCTACTCACTTGAGTTAAATGGATGGATCTTTATCTCCCTGTAAATATTTGAGAAAGCCATGTAATCGCATTTATTTTCTCCTACTCATTTGAGTAGGACTCACTTTCATTTTAGTCCTACTCGTTTGAGTAGGACTTGCAATTTTAAGCTTTTATTTCCCGCCCCCGCTCGTTTGAGTGGGACTCGCAATTTCAATTATGCAATTTTTTTTTATGTGTAACTTAGTTTCTGTTTAATTTATAATTTGGAGTGTGCGTGAGTTCTTGTTTTAGCTAATTTTTCAGCTTTCTAAATGTTTGTTATTTGTTTTTATGTTCTCTTCTTATAATATTTTAGCGTTTAATTTCGAACCTGCGCCTCACTAAATTATAAATCCGTCCCCATACCGATGTGTGGATAATCGCTATTAGCCTCGACATCGAAGAGCATTGGGACATTTAAAATGATTTCTAATAATTGAAGCTCTTTATTTTCATTTTAATTTAAGGACTTAAGGTTTACCCCGGGTTTACGACGCGTAGGACCACATATTCGATGTGTGGGCCCTATTTCCGTAGTCCATATGCTAGCTAGCCGAGAGGCCGTGCATATGGACCAATCACCCCTGGGTAAATAGAGTTGCGTGCATACCCTCGAAAGAGGACAAGCGTAATTCTACCGGATTGGGTTCCCCACCCAATAGCGTGGTTCTTAGCGTAAAGCGGACATTAAGAGGAATCCTTCGTCGGACTAACGTTCGGTCGAATAGTCTTAACGTTTAGGTGAGCGATATCCCTATAGCTAGGTGAGCTCACATTTGTGGAACCTCCACGGCCAATTTGCCTTTTATTAATTTGAAAACTAAGTCCTATAATTATTAAAAATTATTTTAGTTTTAATCCGATTCGATGCCGAGCGTTAACCCTTTATCGAATATTTTCTAAAACATTTTTTTCGCTCCTTTACTTTTTCCGTCTTTAATTTACTAAAAAAATCCACCTTACTTTCAGTAAAATAATAGTCCTCCCGGAGGAGTAAGAATAGTCAACACGACCCCGAGAACAATACGACCTCGATATTCCCCCGAATATCGAGTACTACTTGCGATAGGTGCACTTGCCTACCTCAGCAAGTCCGCGGCGATCGACTCACCGAACCAACCACAGTAAGAGTCTGTTCGCGGGCCCATCAGTAGACAGAAAGAAGTTAGGCCGAATCTAGCACACTGCTAGATAAGCGAAGGGGGAAGTGGATGTACCCAGACCTTGGGGAACCACTATAAATCAGTGTGCAATCTGTGATTGTTTGTGGTATTATTAATTCTATGATGTGATAGCTGTAGAAATATCTGTTTTAGTTAATTAACTGAATTACAAGTTTTGCCTTAGAAGAAAAAGGAATTACACCTATTCACCCCCCCCTCTAGGTGTTTAGGAACCAATTCTTTCAAGTGGTATCAGAGGGAGGTTGCTCAAAGAAAGACATAACCGTCTGAGTAAGATCTGCGAGGCAGAACTAAGTTAAAGAAGATGGGTTCAGGAGAAAACCATAAAGAACTTGGTTCAATGAAGTTGCCCATCTGTAGAAAGGAAATTTTTGGAATATGGAAGGAGAGGGTCAGATTATTTATGGAGGCATCTGATCCTAGAATTTATATAACAGTTCAGGAAGGACCATATGTTCCAATGAAGGTTTCTGTTCTTGATGCTAATCAAAGGACTCCTAAGGATTTTTCAGAAATGATAAAGGATGAGATCATCTTGGACACAATGGATAAAAGAGCACAGAATATTATAGTGAGTGACATAGATGATTCAACATTCCAGAATCTGATTCATTGCAAAACTTCCAAGGAAATGTGGGACACATTGGTTTTCTACATGGAGGGTTCTGAAGAAGTTAGGAAAGAGAAAGTCTATGCTTAATTAAGAGTATGAGAGTTTCAGACAAGCCAAGTCTGATAGTATAACTGAATGTTATAAGAAGGTCTACAGAATAGTAAATGAACTAATGTCCTATGGAAGAATCTTCAGTACATATGAGCTGAATGACAAATTCCTTAGGTCTTTGACTAAGGATTGGGATACAAAGATCTGTTCCATAAGGGAAGTGGCCAGACTGGCAGAGATTTCACCTCCAACACTGTTTGGTAAATTGCTGTCATATGAGATGCAGCTGTTGACCAGAAAGGAGGAAGAAAATATACAAAGGTTGACCATAGAGAAAAGTCTGTGGCCTTCAAGTTAGAAGCCACAAGGTAGAATAGGAGAATGTCTCCATCTTCTCCTAAGAAAGATGCAGAAGTGAACTCAAAAAATTCTGATAATCCCAGTTCAGACAGCAGTAATTCAGATGAAGAATTTGCTGCTTTCACTAGGCAGTTTCAGAGATTCTTAAAGAAGAAGCAGTGAAAATCTATGCCATCCTCATCTCAGTCCAAGGATGACTATTATCAGAAGAGAAAATTATCCAGGAAGGACAGGAGTGGGACAAAGCCTAGCAAGTCAACTACATCAAAGATCATTTGCTACTGCTACAACATACCTAGACATGTTGTGGCTGACTGTCCAAACAAAAGGAAGGAGTCTACCGATAAAAAGAAGTCTCAGCACAAGAGCAAGAAGGAGAAATCCTTGGTAGCTAAGAAAGAGCAAAGTTGGACAGATCAATCAACTTCAGAGTCTGAATCTGAGGCTGAGACCTATATTGGTTTGTTTGCAACTGAAGAAGAGGATGAGTTCCTGAGATTACTGGACTCTATCTATGAGCAAGAAGACCATCAGTGCAAAGGACTGATGGCTATGTCTGAAGAAGACCAGTGCCAGGATCAACCTGGCCCCAGTAAGGTAAAAAGTTCATCTGTAGATTCTGATTACTTCACTGGGTCAGAATCAGATGCATCTGCATCAATAGATGTGGATGGGTCTGAATCTGAAGGAGATATTCATCAGCTTTTAGATGAATATGGGGATTTGTTGCAGACACTTAAGAGAATCAAACACCTGGCCAAACATCAGGCTAAGGAAATTACAGCTCTTAAGTTGGCTGCATCTGATTCAGAGAAGCTACTGGATCAAAAAATGAATGATATTGCCAGGATGAAAAACATTACTATTATTCAGATGGGTACAATCACATTCAAAAATGATCAGATCAAAAGTATGGAAGACAGACTTCAGAAAGAGATGGAGATTGTGGCTAGTTTCTCTAAGCCAAAATCTGTCCTCCCCCTAATTGATGACTTTATGTCTCAAAAGGGTAAATCAGGATTAGGCTTTAAGAGAACTGCATGGGCTGCATAGTCCAATAAGAAAGGCAAAGCCCCAGCACAATACAAGAGATCTACTGTTTACAATACAGCTAGGATTGTACCTAAAAAGAGGTATAATAAGTATGAGTGCTGGTGTTGTGACAAGATTGACCATTATGCCTTAGACTGTTGGCACAATAACAGTGTCAGGAAGGATAGCAGTCTACCTGTTAGAAGAGCAGCAGGCAGATTTATCAAGTTTCAGGCTAACTTGAACCAAGGACCCAAAAGTTATTTGGGTTCTAAGGTTAAGTAATCTTTGTTGCAGGTGAGTCCAAGTTGCCATGCCCCTATATGTACTTGGACAGTGGATGTTCCAGGCATATGACTGGAACAAGGGGATTGCTGAAGAACTACTCACCAATACTGAATGAGCCTAAAGTAATTTTTGGTGGTTCTGAAAAAGGAGTCATCAAAGGGTTTGGTAACATCCCTAACATCTCAATCACTATCACTCAAGTGACATATGTGAAGGGTTTGAAACACAACCTAATAAGCATAAGCCAGCTGAGTGATCTTGGATATGACATTTTATTTATCAAGAATGGGTGTCATATCAAGAGTTCTAGTCATCAAAAAGTCATATTGACTGGCTACAGAAATAGAAATGTGTATTGCCTAAATTTTGAGTGTGAGAATAAAAATTCTCCTATCTGTCCTGTGACTGATGAGAAAGTCTCTCATTGTATCAAATGGCACAAGAGGCTAGCTCATCTTAATTACAAGACTATTGGCCAACTCTTTAGTAAAGAGTTAGTGAGGAATGGTCCTCGAGTTAAGTGCTAGAAGGATGGGATATGCTCAGCTTGTCAAAAAGACAAGCAGACCAGATCCTCCTTTCATAGCCTTGAAACCAAAGATTCAGTGAGGTGCTTATACCTCTTGCATATGGATTTATTTGGTCCTATGCCAGTTCATAGTCTAGGTAGGAAGGTTACACTTTTGTGATAGTAGATTACTATTCTAGATTTTCATGGGTATTCTTTCTGAGGCAGAAATCTGAAACCCCAAATGTCTTCTACAATTTTGTCAAACAAATTCAGAATGAATTAGATAGTTCAGTGGTCAAAATCAGAAGTGACCATGGAACTGAATTCCAATCTGAAAGTATGACAAGGTTGTGTGAAGAATTTGGGATTCATCAGGAATTCTCCTCACCTAGAACACCTCAGCAAAATGGCATTGCCGAAAGAAAGAATAGGACATTGATTGAGGCTGGAAGAACACTATTGAGTGACACTACTCTCCCAGAATATTTATGGGCTGAGGCAGTAAACATTGCATGTCATGTGATCAATAGGGCTTCTATCACCAAAAGCCACAAAAGACACCCTATGAGGTTATGAAGGGCAGAAAACCAAACTTATCCTATTTTAGGATCTTTGGTTGTAAGTGCTATGTACTTAACAATGGCAAGTCTCACCTAACTAAGTTTGCTGCCAAATCCCAAGATTGGATATTTGTTGGGTACAACAACAATAGTAAGGCTTATAGGGTATATAATTTGGCGACTCAAGTTGTAGAAGAGTCTGTTCATGTCATCTTTGATGAATCTAGACTTATTAACAGTGAGTTGCCAAGTAGTTCTTGTAGCTTCACAGGTATACAGCAGAAGATGGACCAGCTTACTATCAGAGAAGATCCAACTACAAAGCAGGATGAGGAAAATGGTAGTTGCTGTCCAGGGGGAGTACAAGACACTCAAGAGGAAAATGAAGACCATGAGGTGCAACATAATGAAGAGATTGAAGAAGGTCAAACTGTTGATAGATTACCTCCAGCAGTTAGACAGTTAAAGGATCATCCTGCACACCAGATCATTGGTGATCCAAGACATGGAGTACAAACAAGGAGCACGAACTTAAATCTAGTTCTTTGCTCAAGCTTCTTATCTCAATTGGAACCCAAGAGATTTGAAGAAGCTATTTAAGACCCACAATGTATTGATGCTATGCAGGAAGAGTTAAATCAATTCAGAAGGTGCAAGGTCTGGGAGTTGGTACCAAAACCAAAGGGCCACAATGTCATAGGGACAAAGTGGATTTATAGAAACAAGCTTGATAAGAGTGGGATCATAGTGAAGAATAAGGCAAGACTAGTTGCCAAAGGATACAGGCAGGAAGAGGGCATTGATTTTGATCAGACTTTTGCTCCAGTGGAAATGTTGGAAGCAATCAGGCTATTGCTTTCCTTTGCAGCATATCAAGGCTTCAAAGTGTTCCAAATGGATGTTAAGTCAGCATTCTTAAATGTAGACTTAAAAGAGGAGTTCTATGTAGAACAGCCCTCAGGTTTCGTTGACCCACTTAAACCTAATTATGTTTATTGACTTAGGAAAGATTTGTATGGGTTAAAATAAGCTCCAAGGGCTTGGTATGAAACCCTGTCTAATTTCCTCATTGAGAACAAATTCTCAAGGAGGAAAATAGACAAGACTCTATTCCTTAGAGAATGCAAAGGAAAGATTATCCTAGTCCAAATATATGTTGATGACATAATATTTGGTTCTACTGTAAATAACCTTTGTAGAAAGTTTGCAAAACCTATGTAAGGGAAATTTGAAATGAGCAGTATGAGAGAACTTAAGTTTTTCTTGGGACTCCAAGTAAAACAGACTGATGATGGCTTGCCTATATCCCAGTCTAAGTTCACCCTGGAGTTAATTAAGAAGTATGGTATGGAGTCATCCACTACAATGAGAACTCCAATGGGGACAAGTATGTCTCTAAGCAAAGATGATGCAGAGAAACCTGTAGATGAGTCTTTATATAGAGGGATAGTTGGCTCCCTCCTATATTTGACTGCTAGTAGACCAGATATCATGTATGTTACATGTGTCTGTGCTAGGTACCAATCCTGCCCTAAAGAATCTCATTTTACTGCTGTCAAAAGGATTTTGAGATATCTTAAGGGCACACCTAATCTAGGCCTTTGGTATCCTAGGAATAGAGATTTTCTACTAATGGGCTATTCAGATGAAGACTTTGCAGATTGCAAAGTAGATAGGAAAAGCACAACAAGCACCTGTCAATTTCTAGGAGGAAGACTGGTATCATGGAGCTGTAAGAAGCGGACTAGTGTGGCAATTTCCATAGCTGAGTCTGAGTATGTTGCTGCAGGAAGTTGTTGTGCATAGCTGTTGTGGATACAACATCAGTTGGAAGATTATGGTATTCAGGTAAGTAGAACTCCACTATTAT
This sequence comes from Platanthera guangdongensis, assembly GCA_039583875.1. Classification (NCBI taxonomy): domain Eukaryota; kingdom Viridiplantae; phylum Streptophyta; class Magnoliopsida; order Asparagales; family Orchidaceae; genus Platanthera; species Platanthera guangdongensis. The sequence continues at coordinate 90,331,181 of CM077164.1, read as the reverse complement.
GTTATTCTACTAGTGCTATTTCTATTGTTCATAATCCTGTTTCTCATAGTAGAACAATGCATATAGAAATAAGATACCATTTTCTTAGAGATCATGTAGAGAAAGAAGATATTTCTTTAGAATTTGTTAACACTGATTTACAAATTGCTGACATGTTCACAAAGCCTTTAGATGAAACTAAATTCAATAATTTCAAAATTGAATAAGGAATGTTGAACATAAATTAGTTTAACAAATTTGGCTAAGTAAAATTGTGTCGACACAAAAAGTTGTCTGTGTCGACACATAGTAGTTGGTGTCTACACTCCAGGAAAGTGATGTCGACACATCTAGAGAATCAGTGTAGACACTTCAGAGAAGTAGTGTCTACACATCCAGAAGTGGTGTCGACACTTAGAGTAAACACACAGATTTCGTTAAGCGCAGAATCGACACATATCGTCGAGCATAGATTCGTCGACCTCAGATCGTCGACTTCACGAGCTCTTCGTCGAACACGACCAAAACAAATAGAATTATGTCGACATATAGAAGTCAACACTTCTGTCGAGACATTAGAAGTCTGTGTCGACACATTTCAACTGTGTCGACACATTGAGAGAATTTTGACGTGACTTTTGACCTTCATTATTTAGAAGGGTATAAATAGGTCAACAACATATTCTGTCGACACATTGTCCATATTTTCGAGACCAAAACCTTGTGTCGATAACTTCTCTCTTCTCAATCCAAGCTTTCAATAAACCCCAATGTCGCCAAAGCTTGAAGATAACGTCAACGAAGGCTATGAGCTAGTTCGCAACGCTTTTGATAATGCGGAACCTGAGATTAAAGCAGTAGTAACCCTAATTACAAAAAATGGGTTGGAATTTCTGGTATCTGAACCTACAAAGATTTGGAAGAAATAAATACTGGAATTCTATGGCACAGCTACTTTAGATTCGACTGGCCTTAAGATCAAATCTACAGTTCAAGGAGATAAAGTTAAACTTACCTTGAAGAGCTCGAGGAAAACTCTTCAACTCCCAAGAAATCAAGAAGAAGAAGAAGTACCCTCATCAAAGACTAAGGAGGCACTTCAGTGGTGTGGATTGGATCCCACCATGAAGATTGGATCAGCAATGAACATGAAAGGAATGAATCTACAAGGAAAATTTCATTCAGAAGTGGTTGGAAAAGTCATTCTCTGCTAGCCAGGTGGACATGATAGGGTTTCAGCCTATATATTCAGCCTGATGACCAGGATTATTTTCAGACTGAATACAGATTGGTCTGCAGTAATCTTTGAAAAGAATAAGGAAAGCATTAAGAAGCCCAATCTGGGAAGAATCATGAGTCTATACTTGGCTGGAACAATTCCAGAAGTAATGGAACAGACTGCTGGATCCAAGATTAATCATATGAGGAGAATGATATCAGGATAATCTCCCGATAGGATAGGGTCCTCACAAAGGACTTGCCTGATGAAGAGAGGCCATAGATTCCTAAAAAACCTCCTGCACAAGAAATTACAGATGGTGCTCAGGTGCATGGGGAGCCTCATCTCGAGGAAGAGCCAACATAATTAGAAAGTGAAATGACTACTCAAACTATACTTGATGTAATCCAAGAAATTAATCAATCAATTTTCATTAATAAGGACGAAACACTAACTATGCACTTGGTTGATGTTGACCAGACAACACAACTCAACACTCAAGCACCAGATGTTATCATGGAGGATACATCTACAGCTGCAGATGCTCCTGAATTGGTGGTGCTTCAAGTCCCAACTCAACAAGAGTTTACCCTAGAAGAGTTGTTCCCTGAAATAAATCAAGTAAGAACTGAGGGGGAGCAAGCTGAAACTGAGGGGGAGCAAGTTAACATTCAGGGGGAGTATGTCAGTACTGGGGGGAGGAGCAAGGGACACAGGGGGAGCAACCTAGGACTGAATAGGAATTGCCTCCTAGTCCTAGGGAAAGAGTTGATATTGCCAGTACCTCAACTTCTGAAGATGAAGCAGAAATTCAAGCCAAAAAGAGAAAGCTGATGGTTTTCAAAAGGAGAAGCCAAAACTATAAAAGGGCTTTGCATACTGCTCCTCAACCTGCCCCAGCAACTGATTATAGTTCTTTGTTGATATCCTTGCAAGTGAAGTTAGATGAACAAAGGTAGCCATGGAGAAATATATGGATGAGGCTCATAAAGATCTGCAATTCTCCTTGTCACAAGATATCAAATCCATTCGATTTGAAGTAAATCAGAACAAAAAATGAAATGACAGATTGCTTCCACAAAGGTGGCAATGCTGTAGTCTATCTTGCCAAACAACAAGTAGGCATAAAGACTCAAGTTGATGATATAGCTGTTATGCAAGGCTATGTGCTTGAAAATCAACTGAGGATGAATGACAATCTAACTGAATCACATAATGTGATTGTCACAAAATTAAAGAATACTGCTGCTGCTCAGACTGAAGTAAGTGTTAAAGCCAAGTCAGATTTTGATAAACACTTCTAGGAAGAACTAGCTAATGTACAATCATCTTTTAAGACTTCACAAAAGATCATTTCAGATCAGCTACTGAAAATAAAGTCATTTTATAAAGATGGTATTAATTATCTAGATGAACAAGTGAGATTTCAGAAAGATGACCTACGAGATCATATTGAAAGAGATGTCATAAAGGGGGAGGGAGTATTAGTCAAAGCTGGCTCAGATCATGCTAAATGGATATCTAATAGCATCAGAGCCGCCATTGGATATCCACCATGATGACAATGTAGCAGAGTCAGGTGTGCAACCTGCTTATTTAGAAGGTGATAAACCTGAAGTTTCTCAGGTTCTTTACCCTCCAGCAGATTTTGAGATGATTCAGCAAGAAGTACAATCAATGTACAACCCTCCAGAAGGAACTAAAAATGTTATCCTTGAGAAAGTTGAAATGTCAGAGCCAGCTGTCACTAAGGAGCAAGAAGCTCAACTATCAAAGAAGAGATTCAGAGAACAGGCTGAGTTGAAGCCTGATTTTGAGCAGTGGAGTCCTACTTCCTGGAATATTATCTTGACTGCCTGGAAAGCTGTAAAGGACAAGACCCATGACAGGGGCAAATGGTACACTAAGCAAGAATGATAAAAGCATGAAGCTAGACAGGAAGCCATTTTGCAGTATAGAAGAAAGGTAATAGCTGGGAAGCTACCTCCTAATGCTCAGGAGCCTAGCAAGTATTTCCCAAAGCCTTTTCACTATTTTGAAAGGCAAAGAATAAAGGATGAAGAACAAAAGAAGAAAGATCTAAAGGGCAAGAAGCCAGCTCAAGATATTGATGCTCTAGTGCAAGCTAAGATCCAATCAGGCAAAGGAATAGTCATCAAGGAGCCTGAGCAGCCTTAGGATAGATTTACTAGATTTTACAACATTGTAATCTTTAGTGTTAAAAATCTATGTAAACTATTATTGAGAAACTTTTGAAAGATTAAACAAAACAATGATTAATGCTCATTATGTTTGCATCATTTCTGTGATGTCTTTATATACATGTTTTTTTATAAGTTACTGATTGTCTCTTAGATATCTGCAAGGAGAAAATAACCAAACTAACAATTCATCAAGGCAAGTATACCTATCGAAATGCAGCTAGGGGACACAAGTGTCGTATTGAAATCCGGGAACAGTTGAGTAAGCTTACTCACACGAAATCTATTATTTTATCGACGGAAAAATTAAGTTTTTTAGAAGAAAGCTAAACGTGCTAAAGGAAGAGAACTACTTTCAATGAAAGAGAGCTACTTGCATGAAAAGTTAAAGAGAGCTAAAAGAGCGATTAACTTGATCTTAGTAACGATGAAGGGGAAAATGCACTCGATCAGAAATCACCTCGGCAAGAGTGGTTAGAAAAATACGATAAATAAACCTAAGCTAATTAGGGTAAAGGTCCTTGACCGTGGAGGTTCCATGAATATTGACACGCTTCTCTCGAAGGCCGTGCCTAACTGAGTTTAGGAAGGTCCGACCGACTTTCGCCTAAATCAGAGGCCTAAAACTCGCTTTACGCGGTGAACCCCTCTAATGGATTTTACTCCAATCCGGGAGATTTGAACGTCTGCCTCTCTCGAGGGGTGCGAACAACTCCCTTTACTCTTGAGTGCTCATTTCAAACTTTCGGCCTCTCGGCTAGCCCAGAATGAAAGCAAGGTGGAGAGTATATATCGATGATATACCTCCAACTCGTGATAAATCAAGAGTAATTCAAAGCTAAACCCTAAAAAGAAAAGGTAAGATTCAAAGCATCATAACCTAATCACTCGAACCTCGGATCATTAAGATCGAGTACATGGAGGATTAGTTAATCATGGTGAGGAGGAAGAGGGGGGATGAGTAGAAGAAGAATAATGAAAACGGAGCAGAAACGTAAAAGAAAACAACACTTTTTATTAATAGAAACATGGATCTTACAACATGAAAACCAGCGATTACAAGTGCATGGAAAGGTAAACTACACTATCATTAACATTATACTACAGAACGAAGCTAGGAACTACTACAGGGAAAGCATAAAGCTACAGCTAAGAACTAAAAATGGAAAGACATGCTTAAAAAGTTCAGAAATACAAAGGACAGAACCTCCCCTCTCAAAGCAAAAGGTGTGTCTGAACCCCTGGAGTTGGGCTCTATTTATAGAATTTTTCGGGTCGGGTCACGCCCCCCTGTCACGCCCTGGTCGGGCGTGACCCTGGGGCGTGACAGATTCATCGCGACTTTTTCGGGAAGGAATTGAATTCTGACGGAGTTGTTGCGGTACACGCCCACAGGTCACGCCCTGGTTGGGCGTGTACCTGGGGCGTGTTGTTTGCGGCGTAACTTTGTTGAGCGAAAATTGAATGCTGGAGGTGACGGGCGGAATTGCTGAAGTACACGCCCATATGTCACGCCCGGGTCAGGCGTGACCCTGGGGCGTGACACTTTCGGTGCGACGGTGGAGCGGGAAAAATGAGCGCGCTGCGGCGATTCCTCAGAACCTGGGGACACGCCTCTAGTACACGCCCGTGTCGGGTGTGACATGGGCGTGAACGAGGGCGTGTACACTACGTTTCCACGGAATGCAGTTTCGGACCAATTGCTTCATTCCTCTAGGTTACACGCCCTGGTAGGGCGTGACCGTGGGGCGTGTCACAGCAAACTTCGGCTGAAAGCCGTGAAAACCTGCAAAAAGCAGAAAAAATGCATTAGCGACAAAAATATATACAAAGGGGAATCAAAACAAGTACTTTACAAGACATGATTTGCTCTAAAACCCCGAAAATATCCTAATAAAATTGACTGCAAACCGTATTATCAAATTCCCCCATGCTTAAGTTTTGCTTGTCCCCAAGCAAAGATATAAAGACAAGCTAATCATAAAAAGTGACTAATTCAAAAAGTTTTAATCATACTCACACAAGTACTATGCGAAATTCTTGGCAGGGAGAATGTAAAACGTAAATCTAAAACAATTATTTTGGTATGGTTTAACTTTTATAAACTTTACTTAATAAAAATAAATCATCCAGAATTTTGACGAAATTCTTTAAATAGATTTGAGCAAGACAATGACAATGAAAAGAACGTATTGAGTTATTACTAGATTCAAGCAACGCATTATAATTATATCAATTAAATAACAAAAATCTAATTTTAAATCCAAAACTAAAACTGATTTACTTTTCGTCGTTTCTTAGTTGTTAAATAAAATTAAAAAAAGGCGTGAATCAAAAGGATTTAATAGGACCGAAACGTTTGGTTTAGGAATATGAATAGGAGTGGAATTCAAATATAAACATGAAGGCTTAAAAATCACACTAAACCAAAACAACGAGTTTCAAAAAAAATATATATTTATTTTAAACAAAATATGTATAAATAAATTTATTTTTTTTTCTTTATGATTATTTATCTCTTTTGTTTTTTATTATTAATATTTTCATTCATTTTTTTCTCTTTTATTTTTTTTGCAATACATTGCTTTTGAGTACAATTTTTTCAACAATTTCTCCAAATATAACACAAAATTTCCTATCAAAAAAATTAGCGTGATTAGATAGGTAGGAATTTGGGCTTTGGTGAAAATGAAATGTTGTGTAGAGTTATCAAATGAATTTGAAAAAAAGGCTCAAAAGCGGCTAACTAGTGGTAAAAGATTTTAGGTTGGCAGGAAAGCTCAAACGTAAACAAAAAGGGCCTAAATCATTTTCACGCTTTTTTAAATTTATTTAAAACATAGAGTTGATAAATTTCAAAAAGCAAGTTCGAGATAATAAAAGAAGATTGATGAAATTATCTTGAAAATAAAAATAATATGTGACTTGGATCGTTCATATCTACTACGTTATTCAAAATTTGTTCTTACAAAAATTATCTAAAGACAAAAAGGAAAATAGTGGATGATAAATTTTTAGAGAAAGTAAAGAAAATAAAGAACGAAAAATCATAATAGAAATGCACGTTTTAGAGAAATATTTTACCTTAACATGCTACCGTGAATTAGAAACACAGCATGGCCAACATTTTACTTGTGAAATATGATTAAAAAAATTATTAGAAAAATTATAATTAACTACGTTGTTTATAAAGAAATTTGAGAAAAACAAAACATAAACATGGGGTACTTTTTGAAATACCAAAATGCAGCTATATATATATAATAACTTGTTTTGAATTTTTGTTTTTTTTTGGGATACTTACAAAAAGCAAAAAGGAGGAACTCATCCCCCAAGCTTAAAATCTACATTGTCCTCAATGGAGAAGGAGGTCGGAGAACGAGAGAAAAGTAAAGTACAGAAAGGAAAGACAGAATTGAAAAACAGGTACTTCCCCGGTTTTATTTTGCAGGGAAAGTTGAGTGATGCCGTTCCTCCATGCCTGTGCTGTGGATCTTAAGGAAACGTCGGCTGGTCGACTTTGTCATGGAAGCAGAACCGGTGGAGCAGGCGATCACAGAAGTTTCAGCTTTCCGGAGCCATTCGGGGCAAAAAGTGTAAAATAAAGAAAACAGAAAAAGATAACTTGGGTTGCCTCCCAAGAGCGCCCTTTGTTTAAAACGTCGTTTGAGCTCGACGCATCAAAATAAGATTGTCCCAAATATTGTTTAACAATAAAGTTCAAATAAAGTTCAAAGTTTATGAGAAAAATAAAGTTCAGATTAATCAAATGTCAGGACCGGAAAGATAGAGTTAACAGGGTTAAGACTGACATCATCACAGAAATACAGTTTAAGACGCTGACCATTTACTTTGAAAGTACCCTTATCAGGGTGGGAAATTAAAACAGTACCATAAGAAAAGACTTCTAAAATAGTAAAAGGCCCTGACCAACGTGATTTTAATTTACCCGGGAATAAACGTAAACGAGGATTATAAAGAAGAACTTGGTCGCCCGGCTTAAAGATTTTTGGGTGCCTAAGATGTCGATCGTGCAAACGTTTTGTCCGCTCTTTATAAAGTCTGTTATTTTCATACGCGTAAGAGCGCCACTCGTCGAGTTCGTTAAGTTGAAATTTTCTAAAATCGCCGACGGAGTGGGGATCGAACTTTAAAAATCGTAAGGCCCAAAAGGCGTGGTGCTCTAACTCTACGGGTAAATGACACGACTTTCCGTAAACCAACTGATATGGCGTACACCCGAGGGCGGTTTTGTACGCTGTTCGGTAGGCCCAAAGAGCATCGTCTAATTTGGCTGACTAGTCTTTTCTAGATGTTGCAACAGTCTTTTCAAAAATTCTTTTTATTTCTCTATTCACTACTTTGACTTGTCCGTTAGTTTGGGGGTGATAGGCAGTGGAAAGCTTATGAGTAACGCCATATTTAGTTAGGATTTTTGAAAATTGCGCGTTACAGAAATGGGAACCACTATCACTAACGATAGCGCGCGGCGTACCGAATCGAGAAAATAATTTTTTTAGGAAATTAACTACGACTCGGGCGTCATTCGTAGGAAGAGCTTGGGCTTCGGCCCAACGCGAAACATAATCAACGACAACTAAAATGTACTTATTCCCGAAGCTAGAAGGAAAAGGGCCGACAAAATCAATCCCCCAGAGGTCGAAAACTTCGCACTCTAGGAAATAATTTTGTGGCATTTCATTTTTATTCGAAATATTCCCCGACCGTTGGCAACTATCACACCTACTCACAAAGGCATGCGCGTCTTTAAACAGGGTAGGCCAGTAAAAACCTGCGCTTAACACTTTGTGAGCGGTGCGAGCAGCTTGATAGTGCCCACCTGTCGGTCCTTCATGCAAATGTTTAATAATATCTAATCCTTCATCAAAAGAAACACACCTCCTGATCACTTGGTCTGCACAGACTTTAAATAGATGCGGGTCCTCCCAAAAATAGTTTTTCAGCTCAGAAAAGAACTTCTTTTGCTGAGATGAAAACTCTTTTGGGAGCACACGGGCCACTAGATAGTTGGCGATGCGGGCAAATCAAGGAGAAGTAGATGTGTTAATTATGAAAAGCTTCTCATCAGGGAAATAGTAATGAAAAGAATTTTCATCTAATTGTTCTATAAACGGGTTGTCTAGGCGCGAAAGGTGGTCGGCGGCCAAGTTCTCGGCACCTCGTTTATCACGGATCTCTAAGTCAAACTCCTGGAGGAGTAAGACCCAGCGAATCAAGCGAGGCTTGGCATCCATTTTAGAGAGAAGATATTTGAGGGCCGAGTGGTCCGTAAAAACAATAATTTTCGAAAGAGTAATATAAGGGCGAAATTTGTCAAAAGCGAATACTACAGCTAAGAGCTCCTTCTCGGTTGTGGTGTAATTTTCCTATGCATATGTGAGTGTTTTACTAGCGTAATAAATGGGGTGGAAGTTTTTGGAAATACGTTGACGTAGTACGGCTCCCACCGCATAACTACTCGCATCACACATTATTTCAAATGGAAGATCCCACACCGGAGCTATCATGATTGGCGCATTAACTAATTTTTCTTTTATTAAATTGAAGGCAGCTAGACAGAGGTCATCAAAGATGAATGAGGCGTCTTTTTCTAAGAGATGGGTAAGGGGCTTGGTGATTTTGGAAAAGTCCTTTATGAAGCGGCGGTAGAAACCCGCATGACCCAGGAAACTTCTTATGGCTTTTATGTTCGTAGGTGGCGGCAGTTTCTCGATAACTTCTATTTTCGCAACGTCTACTTCAATACCCCTTTAAGAAATTTTATGTCCCAAAACTAACCCTTCCCTTACCATAAAATGACATTTTTCCCAATTTAAGGCGAGGTTAGTTTCTTCGCATCGCTCTAAGACTTTTTCAAGGTTCTCTAAGCAACTATCGAAGGAATTCCCGAAGACGGAGAAATCATCCATGAAGACTTCCATAATGCTTTCTACGTACTTGTCAAAGATGGCGAGCATACATCGTTGGAATGTAGCCGGCGCATTGCACAATCCAAACGGCATTCTTCGGTAGGCGAAGGTGCCGAAGGGACAAATAAACGTAGTTTTCTCCTGATCCTCGGGGGAGATGGGGATTTGAAGATACCCCGAGAGGCCATCGAGAAAACAATAAAAGCTATGTCCGGAAAGTCGTTCTAAAATCTGATCAATGAACGGCAAGGGGAAGTGATCCTTGCGGGTGGCGTCGTTCAACTTACGGTAATCTATACACATTCGCCATCCGGTCACCGTCCGAGTCGGGATTAATTCATTATTTTCATTACTTATGACCGTTATCCCTCCCTTCTTTGGTACTACCTGTACTGGGCTAACCCACTTACTGTCGGATATAGGATAGATAATTCCTGAGTCTAACAATTTCATAACCTCGCCCTTAACTACGTCTTTCATGTTTGGGTTTATACGGCGCTGAGGATGTATAGAGTTACGTGAATTATCTTCCATTAAGATTTTATGAGTGCATAAAGATGGGCTTATGCCCTTAATATCAGATATCTGCCAAGCAATAGCTTGGCGATGCTTTTGTAATATTGAAAGAAGTTTATCCTTTTGTGCATCCGTGAGGTAGGCTGAAATTATGACAGGCAGCTTGGAGTCCTTTTCGAAGAAAGCGTATTGAAGGTGCTCTGGTAGTTCTTTCACTTCCAAGGTAGGGGGGTCATCATACGAGGTTTTGGAAATTTGTTCTTTTTCAAAAACTATGTCCTCGTACACTTTTTTATATGTAAAATTAAAAGGGGTGTTGCTAGCGGCCATGGCGGCTTCGTGCAGCGATTCAGTTGGAAAAGTAGAAGAGGAACAGAAATCAAAAAATTCTTATTCAAAATCAGAGGGGCGGGTGGAGGATTCTTCACTTAGGTGTAGAGATTCAGTTGGAAGAGGAGGAGATGAACAAAAATTGGAAAATTCTTTTTCAAAATCAGAGGTGGGAGAGAAGGATTCTTCACTTACGGTATCCATGAAAAAACAGGAGTCATCATTAGCTAGTGTGTTCTTCATCGAGGGGGTGATAGAGAAAGTTACCTCATCGTCGCCCACTCGAAGGAAGAGCGTACCATTGCTTACGTCAATGATAGCTCCGGAGGTGGCAAGGAAGGGTCGGCCAAGGATCAGGGGAACCTCGATGTCTTCTTCGATGTCCAAAATGACAAAGTCCACCGGGAAGATGAACTTGTCAACTTTGACTAGGATGTCCTCCACTATTCCTAACGGGTATTTGACTGACCTGTCGGCTAGCTGGATACTCATGAGTGTGGGGTTGAGACTACCAATTCCTAACTTTTTAAACAACGAGAGGGGAATAAGATTAATACTCGCACCTAAGTCGTCTAAAGCGTGTTTGACAAAGAGATCACCAAAGACACACGGGATAGAGAAACTACCCGGGTCACTGATTTTCTTCGGTAATCCATTTGTCAAAACCGCCGAGCATTCGACATTTAACGTGACATGCAAAAGGTTCTCTAACTTCTTCTTATTAGTTAGGAGGTCCTTAAGGTATTTTGCGTACTTCGGCATCTGGGATATGGCTTCGTGGAAAGGCAGATTTACGTGGATTTGTTTAAACATTTCCAAAAAATGGGTGTATTGATCATCATGTCGTTGTTTATTAAGTTCGGAAGGGTATGGCTGGGATGGATTATTTTTAAAGGTGGGTGGTGGAGTGAGTTCTTTTTCTAAGATAGGGGTGATAATTTCTTCGACAGAGGGTGGAATTTTTAAAACGGGAACGGAGATTTGATTTTTTAAAACGGGAGCGGAGCTTGCCTCGGGCTCTTCACTTATCATACCGGGAACTTTCTTCCCACTCCGAAGAGTTATAGCTTTCGCTTGCTCTCTCGGGTTGGGCTCGGTATTGGAAGGAAGAGACCCTACGGGTCGCTCAGAAATCATTTTAGCGAGCTGTCCTACCTGATTTTCTAAATTTTTAACACTTCCGATTAAGGTCCTAATCGTAGCGTCATTAGCATTCATGTATTTTGAAAACACTTCCTCCAAATTTGGAGGTTTTGGAAAACTTTGAGGAGGTGGTAGTGGAGCAGAAAAATCACTTTGCGGTGGCGGGCGCACAACATTCGATGGATTGCTGCACGAAAAATTCGGATGATTTCTTAACGCAGGATTATAACTATTCGGAAAATTAAAACCAGGAGGATGATAATTCGCAGCAGAAAAATTATTAAAAGCAATTCTAGGCATATTATTTACATAATCCAAATATTCGGCGGGAGGAGTTGCAGATTCCCATACCTGAGGGGCGGAGGCAGCAGTCATCTCCGTAATTTTTTTGCTTAATATTTCAACTTGCAGTGCGAGTTGTGAGACGTTGTCCACTTCAAAGAGACCTGCAGGTTTGTTTGGGCGGGACCTAGGCACATTCCACTGGTAAGTGTTCATGGCCATGTCTTCAAACAGCTCAAGAGCTGCTTCCGGGGTCTTATGGTTTAAAGTACCGCCAGAAGCTGCGTCTATCATTTGCTTCGTGCTTTGATTTAGCCCATTATAGAACGTCTGCACCTGCAACCATACAGACAGAGCGTGATGTGGGCATCGTCTTAATAATTCTTTAAATCTTTCCCAGGTTTCGTAAAGGGTCTCAGAGTCTATTTGTCCAAAGGCAGAAATGTCATGCCTAAGTTTAGCAGTTTTAGCAGGCGGGAAATACTTGGCCAAAAATTTTTCAGTTAATTGTGTCCAAGTAGTTATGCTATTTTTAGGAAGGGTGTTCAACCACTGCTTAGCCTTAATTCTAAGAGAGAAAGGAAATAATCTTAGCCTAATAGCATCATTTGTGACACCATTTATCTTGAAGGTGTCGCAAATCTCAAGAAAGCTGGCTAGGTGTGCGTTCGGATCTTCATCTTGAAGCCCGTCAAATTGCACATACTGCTGCACCATTTGAATTATGCTAGGCTTCAGTTCGAAATTATTATTTGCTATTGCAGGGCGAACTATACTAGATTCTGTACCCTCGAGATTCGGTCGTGCATAATAGGACATAGGCCTTTGCACGACTTCCTCCACGTTGGGTTCGGCCATTCTTAAGGTAGAAAATGACTCGGAATCCTCAACCGGCACTTGGGTAGTAGGGCCTTGAAATCGCGATCTTCTCCGAAGAGTACGCTCAATTTCGTGGTCCAGGTCCAAAGTAACCGACGGACTTCCGCGGGTCATACACTAGAAGAAGAGAGGAGAAGAAAGACTAGAAAATAAAATAGCTAATGAAGTTCGAAAATTTTTTTTGAAATAGATTTTTTATGTTTTAACTCCCGAACTTCCCAAGGGCTACCCGGTGAAGGGTTTGCAAGGTACTAGACAAGATAGTGGCATTTAGAGCCACTTTGCCCTTTTCGAGAGCGTTAGGTGGTGTAGAAAAATTTGTGATGTGTGTTTCTATTAAGTCGGCGATAATTAAAATCCAGCCATTTAACTCTGAGCGAGTAGGCGGAAAATAAAAGCTACACTCACGCACTCGACAGAAAATTAAAACACAACCACTCTACAGAAAGTAAACACACTCTACTGAAATAAAGCCTGCCAATTAACTCAAGTGAGTAGGCAGAAAAATAAAAAAACGCACACTTGCTTGAAATAAATCCAGCCAATTAACTCAAGTGAGTAGGAGGAAAAAATTTAAGAAGGAGGCTGAGAAAGAGAAGTGATAAAATTAATATATTCGCGTTTTCAATTTATCAACGAGCGTTGCTTCCCCGACAACGGCGCCAAAAACTTGATTGTCTCTTAGATATCTGCAAGGAGAAAATAAACAAACTAACAATTCATCAAGGCAAGTATACCTATCGAAATGCAGCTAGGGGACACAAGTGTCGTATTGAAATCCGGGAACAGTTGAGTAAGCTTACTCACACAAAATCTATTATTTTATCGACGGAAAAATTAAGTTTTTTAGAAGAAAGCTAAACGTGCTAAAGGAAGAGAACTACTTGCAATGAAAGAGAGCTACTTGCATGAAAAGTTAAAGAGAGCTAAAAGAGCGATTAACTTGAGCTTAGTAACGATCAAGGGGAAAATGCACTCGATCAGAAATCACCTCGACAAGAGTGGTTAGAAAAATACGATAAATAAACCTAAGCTAATTAGGGTAAAGGTCCTTGACCGTGGAGGTTCCATGAATATTGACACGCTTCTCTCGAAGGCCGTGCCTAACTGAGTTTAGGAAGGTCTGACCGACTTTCGCCTAAATCGGAGGCCTAAAACTAGCTTTACGCGGTGAGCCCCTCTAATGGATTTTACTCCAATCCGGGAGATTTGAACGTCTGCCTCTCTCGAGGGGTGCGAACAACTCCCTTTACTCTTGAGTGCTCATTTCAAACTTTCGGCCTCTCGGCTAGCCCAGAATGAAAGCAAGGTGGAGAGTATATATCGATGATATACCTCCAACTCGTGATAAATCAAGAGTAATTCAAAGCTAAACCCTAAAAAGAAAAGGTAAGATTCAAAGCATCATAACCTAATCACTCGAACCTTGGATCATTAAGATCGAGTACATGGAGGATTAGTTAATCATGGTGAGGAGGAAGAGGGGGGATGAGTAGAAGAAGAATAATGAAAACGGAGCAGAAACGTAAAAGAAAATAACACTTTTTTTTAATAGAAACAGGGATCTTACAACATGAAAACCAGCGATTACAAGTGCATGGAAAGGTAAACTACACTATCATTAATATTATACTATAGAACGAAGATAGGAACTACTACAAGGAAAGCATAAAGCTACAGCTTAGAACTAAAAATGGAAAGACATGCTTAAAAAGTTCAGAAATACAAAGGACAGAACCTCCCCTCTGAAAGCAAACGGTGTGTCTGAACCCCTGGATTTGGGCTCTATTTATAGAATTTTTCGGGTCGGGTCACGCCCCCCTGTCACGCCCTGGTCGGGCGTGACCCTGGGGCGTGACACATTCGGCGCGACTTTTTCGGGCAGGAATTGAATTCTGACGGAGTTGTTGCGGTACACGCCCACAGGTCATGCCCTGGTAGGGCATGTACCTGGGGCGTGTTGTTTGCGGCGTGACTTTGTTGAGCGGAAATTGAATGCTAGAGGTGACGGGCGGAATTGCTGAAGTACACGCCCATATGTCACGCCCGGGTCAGGAGTGACCCTGGGGCGTGACACTTTCGGTGCGACAGTGGAGCGGGAAAAACGAGCGCGCTGCGGCGATTCCTCGGAACCTGGGGACACGCCTCTAGTACACGCCCGTGTCGGGTGTGACACGGGCGTGACCGAGGGCGTGTACACTACGTTTCCACGGAATGCAGTTTCGGACCAATTGCTTCATTCCTCTGGATTACACGCCCTAGGTACACGCCCTGGTAGGGCGTGACCGTGGGGCGTGTCACAGCAAACTTCGACTGAAAGCCGTGAAAACCTGCAAAAAGCAGAAAAATGCATTAGCGACAAAAATATATACAAAGGGAAATCAAAACAAGTACTTTACAAGACATGATTTGCTCTAAAACCCCGAAAATATCCTAATAAAATTGACTGCAAACCGTATTATCAGTTACCCTGTCATGTAATGTTTTTATACATCATAATGTATGTTTGTTATGAATGGTGTATATCATTGACTAAGGGTTATGACTTCTCCAAATAGGGGGAGATTGTTGGGTACATTGGAAAATGTGTACCAGATTTGAAGAAGCCTCACTTTACTCAATGATATGCATCAAGGTGTATTTGATGTTGTTTTGAGTTTATATGTGCAGGTTAAGAAAATAAAAGAATGCAGGAAAAAGTTTCTAAGTCCATGAGTCGACACCAGAAAAGCTGTGTCAACACTTATGAAGACTTGTGTCGACACTGGAGAAAAGCTGAGTCGACACTTGGAGTCAACTGTGTCGACACCAGAAGAAACTGTGTCGAAATACAGAGGCAGTGTTGATACACAGAAAAGATTAGTCGACATCAACTATGTCGACACACAGAGGCAGTGTCGACATACAGAAGACTTTGTCGACATCAACTGTGTCGACACATAGGACTTGTGTCGACATATGATAAAGTTTCAACAAAGTTAATTTTTGTGAAGAAAAGAAGTGACTGTGTCGACACAACAGAACTAGTGTCGACACATTCTACAGAAGCTGTGTCGAGAAGCAGTGTTAACACAAGGGACCTGTGTCGACACCACCAAGGCTTGTGTCGACACTTAGTCTACTTGTGTCGACACATGATGAAGTTCAGTCTCGACATTTTTCTGACAGAGACAGAGTTTCAAGAAGTGACTGGAAGACTTGACAGTTGTCATATCCAACCGGTCTACTACAACTGTCGGAGCTGTCATACGTTTATTAGAAACCAGATCAGCCGATTACCATGGAGAAAGTCTATATAAGGACATTCTCTATCAACAGAAAAGATGATTGAATATAATATAAGTATTACACACATAAGATAAATGAAAAACAAAAAGAAGATTTTCAACAGAAGATCTAAGAAGACATTCTGAAGTGGTGATCTACTCAGATTTTTTCAAGAGAATTAAAAGAAGAATTCAGAAGAATCTTCAGAAGAAGTTGGAGAGAGAGAGCTCCATCTATTCAAGTGAAGAAAGGGACTTACATCAACAAGTCTCTTAAGTGCATAGTTTGAACCAGTCTGCCAAGATGGATTCAGATTGATTTCTGAATTTCAAGAAAGAAGCTGATTGAAGATCGACTTTAAAGGAGATCAACCTTACTGTCGTCAGATTCAAGAAGCTTTGAAGAAAGCTAAGTCAGGTCGATCTCTATCATCAGATTCTTTCAAGAACTGATCAAGAAACTGTCCATCCTTTCTCTCTCAACCAGGGTGGTGGTTAAAGTGTAGATTTACATCTATTTTTTGTAGGATCTTTTAAGATCTGAGTTGTAAGCCTGATTTATAAAGGTTAAGTTGTAGGAGATAAGTTCTCTGAGTGGTAGGCCTTGTTGAAGGCTGAGGTAGGGCTGTGAGCCTGAGTTGTAGGAGATTGTCATCTCTGAGTTGTAGGCCTTGTTGAAGGATGAGGTAGGGCAGATTGCCTGAGCTGTAGGAGTGTGGACTCACTCTAAGTTGTAGGAGCCTTGTTTGGGTTCTGAGCTCTAAGATCTGAGGATCTGAGTAGAAGGAAAGAAGTAGGCCGAATCTAGCACACTGCTAGATAGGCGAAGGGGGAAAGTGGTGAACCCAGACCTTGGGGAACCACTATAAATCAGCGTGCAATCTGTGATTGTGTGTGGTATTATTAATTCTGTGATGTGATAACTATAGATATATTTGTTTTAGTTAATTAACTGAATTACAAGTTCTGCCTTAGAAGAAAAAGGAATTACACATATTCACCCCCCCCTCTAGGTGTTTAGGAACCAATTCTTTCATATCCTCTGTCCCTTCTTCTGGGGGACTGGCTGCAGGGCCCGCTGCAGCCAGTCAGGGGGAGATGTTCCATGATGTAGAAGTTCCAGCAACAACAGCAACATCAAAAGCAGCAACAGATGAAATCATGTCTGATGATTCTTCAGAAGAAGCAGCCTCTCCCTTTGAAATATTAGATTTAATTGATTCAGATACAGAAATGGATGAGCCAGTTATGCCTGAAATTGATACTGCTGGTGATTTTATTCTAAATCCCACAGTTAATTTAAATTCTTTATTACAGTTATTCAATTTTATGCACAGAGATATTCTTCCCAGCTCCTCTTCTCAACACCCTGTGTCCATTGTACCATATACTTCACCGATAAGCCCCAAAGTTGCCAAGCAACTTAAGGCTATTTTTGCAGCAACAAAGCTAACAACTGTACAATCCCCCTCCAAGGAAAGTTCTTCTCCAGAAGCCATCTTAGCTCCAACTTATAAGATGGATGACTGTCTACTGCCAGACCAAGATGAACGAATTATGACAGACACTGAAGAAGAAATTAAAATAGTTGCTGAAAGCACTGCTGACAAAGTTATTCTTGCTCTAGCTCCAGCTCCAGCTCCAGTTCCTGAATCTCAGGCTGTCAAACCAGTTAATAAATATCTTCTAAAAGCTTTAGATGATTTAAATGATAACACTTGGGGATCCTCCTCTGACAAAGAAGATGATGATGATGAAGATGATTCTGATGATAACTCTTCTTCCAAAAAGAAAATCTCAAAGAAAAGGAAAGCCCCTCCAGTTGTTGCTCCTAAACCAAACCCTTCTCATGATACCCCTACTATATTTTGCAGAAAATCACTCCTTATCCTGGAATGCCAGCCTGGATGTGGCTGTCCAAAAGTGAACAAAAGGCAAGGAAGAAAAGCAGAAGGTATTCTCCTCCACCTCAGAAACACAAGAAAGGGCCTCCTCCTCCTCCTCCTCCTCCTCCACCTGCTGGTGCTTCAGGCAGCTCATCTCAGAGGTCTACCTCATTTGCTCAAACATACCACAGACAACATGATAGATCCTCATATTCTCAAGGAAGCATCCAACAGAGGTATCCTTCTAGCAGGAATCATCAACAGCAATAACAGCAACATCAACCTTAGCAACAATAATATCCTCAGCAACAACAACAACAAGTTCCTGAACAGGCAAAAGCTGACAGTCCAAAAAGGCCAGAGTCTCCTCCTATTCCCTTTGTGGATCCAGAGACAGAGACTACTACTACAATGGCTAGGTTCCAGGAATTGGTTGGAATATCAATGATAAACAAATCCAAAGCTGAAGGAAAGGATCCATCTCAGTACTCTACTATGTCCAAGTATAGAAAAGAAGAATTGAAAAGGTAAGACATAGCAAATAAATTTTTTTAATGTTGATGCATATATGAATCTACACCCTGAGGCTGTTGTGCCTAGAGCCACATCTCTCAATATTATTGGAGCTGCTGATATGACCATGTCCAAGAAGCAAGCAGCAAATCCCAACAGAGAGATCAAGTTCACTCAGCCTGCTGACAAGAAGAAGGAGGATAAGCAAAAGGAGATAGTGAAGAAAAAGAAATGAGTTTATTCTAGTTAAGTCTTTGTCTTTCTAAAACTCTTTATTTATTTTTATACTGTCACAAAGCTACATTGTAAATATTTGCTGCTGTTTTAATTTGTCTGCCAAATATATTTTCTTGTTTTGTGATTGTTTTCTTTGAAGTCTATTAGTGACCTCACCCAAATAGGGGGAGATTGTTGGATCCCTAGTTTGATTTGGGCTAGGTTCACTCACTAGAATTACTAACCCAACATGTATAGCCAGGGTCATGTCTGTGTCTTAGAGTTTTGGCTAAGTCCTTAGAAACAATCGCACATGGACTAGCCAACATAAGACAGCAGAAGACTACAGACTTAGAAGAAAATCAAGTTCAGGGAAATGAGTTCGACGTTCGTCGAACTCAGGTCGACGAAAGACATGCTCAGCTCGACGAACTCAGATCAAATTCTCTGAGTTGAGCTCGACGATATTCGAGCTCATGTCGACGAATTCTGGGAGATCAAATTCAACACATTAAGTCCAGAATCCACTCTCTGAACACAAGTCGACGAAGTTACATTATCAGCTCAATGATCTTGGAGCACAGATTTGGGAAGCTTTTCAAAGAAGGCAGTTCTCTGAACTCAGGTCGACGTACTTAGTTTTTAGGTCGACGAACAAACATTATCAGGTCGACAAACATGATTTCTCAGCTCGACGAACTTGGATCTCAAGTTGAGGAAATCTATTCTCTGGTCGACGATTGCTGTGCAGCTCCAGTCTTGGAATTTTCCCGCATTTTGTCCTTATTCTCTTATAGTAATTCCTGAATAATCAATGTTTATATTCTCTGAATATAGTCGTTAGTGGCAGCATTGATTATGATCTTCATCAGGAATATTACCTACCATTTTTAATAGGACAGTTGGGGAAAACCATTAATCCAGATATTCTCTCCAGACGATTTTCATTCTCCAGGCCGTCAACAATTAATGAAAAGGAATTCAAAATTCAATGGAAAAACTCGACTAATGATATAAACAAGATTTTTCTTTCTTCTGCAAGAGACAGAGCCCAGAACTGATAGAGCTTACAGAATAGAGAAAGAGACAGACAGAGAAGAGATATCAGCAACAACACTCTGAATCCACCCTGTACAGAAAACAAATTGTTTTCTCCTTGACATTGTTGAAGAAGAAGAAGAAGAACAATCATTATAAATCAAAAGTATTCTTCAACTTTCATTCCAAGAGCTTTCAAGGACAACCAACCTCTATCTGTCAGAAGTTCCTGGATACCTTTTTCAAGTCAAGGCTGAAGACTGGATACCTACACCTTATGCAATACTATAAGTATTAATGAGAGGAGTTCTTGATAATATCAAAAATCCACAAGTCTTCTCTGTTGAAAAGAGAAAGAGAAGACACCATCAATCTCTCTCCCCCCTCTATATAAAGGGTTTATTAACTCCCTTCAGAAGTTTATTTTTGTTTTTGAGCACCTGATCAAAAGCTCATTGGTGGTAGTCACCTGATTAAGAGCTGCAAGTGGATTCTCACCAGGGTGGTAGAAGAGTGGATGTATCCAGGTTGGGGAACCACTATAAAAGTTCTTGTGTTGTCTGGTTGCCCTTTTCTTTTTGTTCTTGTTGTGGCTGAGTTAGATTAGATTATATGTGCTGTGTTATATTAGATTATCTTTGGCTGCCTTCCTTTTTCTTGCTTACTGTCAATCTTGGTATCTACTGTTTTTCACTACTCTGATTATTACTTAAACAGCAAAAAGAATCTTTAATTACTCTATTAACCCCCCTGTAGAGTAAATCAGGTGTAACCCTCTCTTTCAATTTTCTATCATAGAGAATGATGGTGAGACCCTTGAGGTCCTATGCACCAAGATTATGCCTTGAGACCACGGGGTGTTGGTCATTTGTGCTAACGTATGTGGCGAATAGTGCTGAAGTTACACGTTTATATTGTCATTTTGTGTTTATACTAATGCCTGCAAGGAAGGAGCACCGCCACCCCATGTGAGGGGTGGGATTATTAAAATTTAGACATCTATTGCTGACCATTGCTATTGTTTGCCACCATGTGGTGTGATGTTGCCTGCAGGTATAGCGGAGCAAAGTGGAAAATAGCGGGCTGAGGCCCAAGATAGCTAAACTGGCCCTTGAAGGCCAAAGTGATGTGCCCGTTGTGTTTTATTTTCATGTGTGACTAGCCTGCGTGCCGATGTTTTCAAGATACTCTAATTTGAGATGAAAAATGTAAGGCCTTAAGGGCAAAACCTTCTTTTTGTATTTGTCTTTCATTCCTTTGTGGTAGTGGACATTCATGTTGTTGGGTTCTATTTATAACCTTTAAATTTTTTCCGCTAGAATTAACTCTGTGTTAGGATGCAAAATATTGGATTATGGTTTCAATTTAGTAACTCCTTCGTCTGTCCGTAGTATTAGGCATCGTGCCCCGGATAGACCTTCTGTTATATGCTATGTGACGGATGGGGGTGTTACAAAGTTGGTATCAGACTCTGGTGTCGGTATTCCTTATTCAAATTCATGGACGAATTCTTTTAAGTGGTGTTGAACACTTGTATGTGCATTATCGTTATAACATAAAAGAACCAATGAATGTCCACTTAGGACTGAAAATTCACATGTTTGGGGAACCTGAATGATCCAACGATTGCATTTTTGGTAATTTGTCTGTCGACTAATCGAGTATTTTTACAACTATAGGTGACTAGGAGTAGTGAGGGGCAGTCGCAACAACAGCACTCCGTGGAGAGTAATGCGCAGAACGACGTGCCTGCAACCCCTCCTTCTGCTAAAACCATACGAATGGTAGCGAATGTTTTGTTCGCTATGATTAATGCCCAACTGGGGAGGCATGTACATCCTCCTTATACTGGGTTAGGTCAAGTGCCGCATTGCATAGCAGAGTCTATAGTGGCGCATCAAGTAGTGGCAGAGCTTACGGTGCAGAGAATAGCTACAGAGAAGCAGTTAAAGCACGTGATGAGCTTTAATCCACAAGTATTCTCAGACACTGGAACCCCAACAATGGCTGAGGACTGGCTTTCTAGGATAAAGAGGTTCATGACAGCTACGGAGATTGAGGAGTGGCAGAAGGCTACAATAGCCACTTTCCTCATTGACGATGAGGCAAGGCTGTGGTGGGACGAGTTAGAGCTGCATCTTTTGGCTGAGAGATAACTCACAGACGTATCAATGGAGGAGCTCGCGAGACTATTTCTAGCTCGGTTCATCCTGACAGTGCATAAAATAGCAATGGAGAATCAGTTCCAGAGACTTACTCAAGGTGACAGTAGCGTGGATGACTACCTTCATGAGTTCACAAGATTTGGACATTATGCTCGCTCCAATTTACTGATGAGGAGTGCAAGACTAATCGGTTATACAAAGGACTGTGTGATGATCTGATATTATAACTTTTAGGTCCTATGATGCAGGGCTTTATAGTCTTGGGCAATACAACCCGGTCTCTGGAGAAGGATCTGAAGAGAGTTCAATGTAAGAAGGACTCAGTGGCGAAGATGTCAGACTTTAAAGTTCCAAGTTCGTCAAAGTCTCAGTATCGAAAGTGGAACAAGAAGCCAAAAATATTTGGACTGACTACTTCATCGGTTACTACTGGAGCATCTTCTGGGCAAGGAGGCCCAATTCACTGTTACAACTGTGGAAAGTAGGGGCATATAGCCCACAATTGTTGGAGTGGTAAGTCAAAAAAGGAGGAAGGAGCATCCTATGTGGAGAAAGGAAAGGTGGTAGAGTCAACCACGTCCCATCATGCTCCAGCCCAATCGAGTTTCTAGAACCTTGGCCAAGAAGAGGCCATCAAGCAGGGCAATGTGGTGATAGGTATGTGTTAGATTTTAGTTGTAATATTTTGCATACCTTGCAACCTATACTTTGGTCGTATGACTTTGGTGTTTTAGGCTTTGTCATGGTCATGGACTATCCGTCTCGAGCACTGTTTGATACAGGAGCTTCACACACCTTCCTATCTGAGGACTTTGGGTCATGTATCGGAGCTACCTCTTCTGTGGATAAGGATAGATTGGATGTGTTGTTGTAATGCCCCAAAAGTCCAAAGGACAAAATGGAAGTTAACACACTGCGATAGTGTTATCATTGGCGTTAGCCTTTTAATTAAATCGACGGACCTATCGAGAATCTACTGCATGTCGTTATTAGAGGTAGCACATGGCGATACCACTCAACACTCTCTATAAAGCGTTGAGAGGAATACCGTTGGGCGTTAGTGGGCTAATACATGGCAATACTACTTAATGCACTCAATGCTTTGAAGCATTGAGAGGCCTATCGTGGGGCGGTAGTGGGCTAGAGCATGGCACTATCACTCAATGCTTTCAATGTAGTGTTGAGTTACTACCATGCGGCGGTAGGAGTAAATGCGCTGTGATAGCTTGAGTTAGAGTACTGCTTGGCGGTAATAACCTGACGCTCGGTGGTAGCTGCCACGTGGTAGTAAGGTGGAGGCTATTTTGGAGTGATTGCGTGATGTCGATTGGTCTAAGCAGTAACTGCCTATGATAGCACATGGAGGTATTAGATAACGTGTGGTTGTAGCCTCTAATTAAGTGCTAGACATGAGATTTAACTCTCACCTATTTCTCTCTCTTGGTACTTTAAGTTCTTGAGGAAAAGAGGTCAAGGCTTAGTAATGCAAGCTTGGTGAACGATATCCTATGATCGTAATCAAGAGCCGAAGTAAGATCTGTGATGAGGAATGTGAGGTGCTCCTTTCCATCCAGATAGAAGACTTACTCATGCCTCCGAAAAGATCTGCAAGGGTCACGATCTTCCTTCTTGGATAAGTGAAGCCCTCCTTTTTGCATATGCATGGAATCCCCCACTAAAAGGTGGAGAGTCGAGGAGATTCCAATGAGTCAATACGTAGTATCCCCAGGTTTGAATTTACATATAGATCCGAAAATTGCAATACAGATTAGGTATGTTGTGTGAAGCCAATCCCGACAGGTTGGTCTGGCTTAGTGATGTTTTCTTTTGCATGCTGGAGAAGACTCCGAGTATACACTAGTAATTTACGGGGCCTGTGGCTTGTACCTGTGAAAAGAGAGTAGCAGGAAGTACTGGGGTGCTCCAAAAAAATACCTAGATAGTACCACAATTTACATAACTATTGGATGTCGTCGGGTGACAACGAGTATCGCTGGCGATAGAACTTGGAGTTCTATGATGGATGTGAAAGTCCAGTGTTTCTGACAATATAGGATGCTGCAAGATTTTCTGGACAGATGTTCCAGTTGTAGCTGAGTTTGGAGACAGATGAGAGTTCTGTCGCTAAAGCCAGACGTTAGTGGCTATCAATGGCGATAGCTTCCAGATAACTTTGGACTTGCATAGCCCCTCTCACAGAGACTAAAGGGCCTTTGTAAGGTGAAGTTTTTCTGAAGAAATACAATTTGTAAGACCTACTGTCGGGCTCTAGCAAGCTACCGCCCTGGGGTAGCTTCTAGATCTGGTTTTCCATGGAAAAAATACTTTTAATTGTGAATAAATATAAAAACCTTATTAACCATCCCCCCCCCCCCCCCCCCGCCCTCTAAGGTTTGTCACCCAATCGAACAAGTGGTATCAAAGCCAGGTTACTTCAAAGAGGATTAAAATCCGAAAGTAAGATAGCCAACATGAATCACATTTTATAAAGGGATAAAATGTGTGTCAACCTCCTATGTTTATGGGAATCGACTACAACCACCGGAGAACGCGCATAAAGATATTTCTAATGACGCAAAGTACGGACGTATGGGTCATAATTGAAACAAAATACACTACACCCAATAACATTGTAGGAGAACAAGTCTTGGTGAAACCGTGTGATAAGTGGGATGACAATAATCAACTGAAATGCACTAATAATGCGAAAAATATGAACTCTCTTTTCTGTACATTAGACAAAACTTAATTTAGTAGAATTTGCAACTATGAAACTGCTTATGATATATGGCGATTTCTTGAGCTAACGCGTGAAGGTATCTCGCAGTTGAAGTAAACAAAGTTATTTGGACTGAAGTCTGAATATGAATAGTTCCAGATGGAGATCGACGGTGAGGTGGATAGCATGTACACTCTCTTCGCGAAGATCGTCAACACCTCAAGATCTGTCAGAAAGACCTTTTCAAATAGATAATTGGTGATGAAGATGATGCCATCTCCGCCTCCATGATTCAACCTAAAAGTGACTGTTATTGTCAAACACATGACATGAGCAACCTTGAGATAGAGAGCCTTATTGGGAACCTGAAGAACCATGAGCTTGAACTGAAAATACAAGCCGAGGACTATCTCAGGGATTTGAAGAAGAAGGTACTGGCACTAAAAGTAGCAAGGAAAAGAAGGTTGTGGAAGAGTCTGGTGATTAAGTAGAAGAGATCCTCTATGTTCGAAAATTTAGAAGATTCATGAAGAATCCCAAGAGGCAAGGGAAATTCAAAAACTTTCTGAAGAAAGGTGCAGAAGATAAGAGGAGATGGATCAAACTATCGAAGGGTACGAAGAGTGACGGATAAAAGATTGTACATGACTACTGTCATAAATCTAGGCATATAAAGAGAGAGTGTCCAAAGCTCCAAAAGGAGGAAAAAGAGAGGTAAAGCCAGGACAAGGTAATGAAGAAAGTGATGAAGGTGTCAATGTGGGATGATGCTAATTCTGTTAAGTCAAGCACATCCGGCTCAATTAGTGAAGACGAGGCAAATCTGGGCCTCATGGGGAAACATCGCAGTGAATCTGATAGTCAATCATGTGTACATAGCGACACTGAGGTAATCACTTCTTCCTATGATGAATTATATGAAATCTATGAGCAATTATGTAATGAGCTTGATGATGTGCTTCTTGAGAAAAAGTTTTTTAAATCTAAAAACATGAAAATGTAGAAAGACTTGGAAAAATTAACTAATGATGTGGTTAAATGTGGCAAACAAAAGATCGAGTGCTAAGAGTGCTCTCACTCGGTGTAAATGATCAATGAGCTAAAAGAAAGTCTCTCCAAGAGTTCCTCGAAAATAAAAGAACTCACTAACGAGAAAAAGGACATGGAGAAAAAGCTTCAAATATCTCTAGCACAAGTAGAAGAGGGTAAAAAAATGGTTCAAAAATCGGTGTGTGAGGCTCATCACGGAAAACACTGCCTTGAAAGTTAGGATCCATGACCTGAACCTTGCCATCCAGAATTTTGGAATATGCAAAAAATCTCTTAATATGTTGTTGGGTTTTTAGTGTCAGGGATCTAGTAAATTTGGGCTGGGATATAAACACTGTGACCTATCGCCCAGCGGTATCCCTACCACTGGCGATAGCTTGTCTTCGGTGAATCCAGTTAAGAAGCTTATAAATCATAAAGATAATCATAATAAAACTGGAACCCTATATCCATCTTCGAGTCGGAGCCCAGGTAAAATACAAAAGGTGGTATTCACTGTCTATGTAAAGTGTGTCAAATGTAATAATTTTGCACACACTTCTGACTCTTGCTTGAAGAAATGAGTAAATAAAATGTCTCAAGCCTGGATGCTGAAGTCGACTACCTACACTATAGGTGGAACAACTTGGTCAACCAGATTTTTACCCTCATCCTCTTTCTAGCTATGTTGGTAGGCTAAGGACAGGGAGAACGTGTGGTACTTGGACTATGGGTGTTTCAAGCAAATGATAAGAGAAAAAGACAAGTTCCTTAGCCTGGAGATGAAGAAAGTGGGCTCGATGACATTTGGTGACAATAGCAAAGGATGCATTTTTGCTATCAATACCAGAGGCTATAAAGCATTTTCTATTTCAATTGTATTGTTTGTTGATGGCTTAAAGCACAATCTAATCTTTGTTAGTAAACTTTGAAATATGGGCTTGAATGTGTTGTTTGAAACATCCATGAATACAAGTAATATTTTAGACGCTAAAATGAACAATGCATTGCTTACTGCGTATAGAAATCATAATGTCTATACTGTTAGGTTTGAGAACATATCCACTTCTGATTTGAAATGCTTAATTTCTAAAAATGAAGAATTAGAGATTTGGCAAAGGTGACTCAGTCATTCTGGGAGTAAACTAATAGTCAAACTTTTGAAACAAAAACTAATTCAGGGACTTCCAAAGTTAAGCGGTAGTTTGACCTCATTATGTGCTCCATGCCAAAAAGGAAAATTTGTAAAATCTTTGTTTTAAAGCAAAAATGATATTTCCTCGTCTAGACCACTATAACTAATTCAGATGGAACTATTTGGTCCTTTGAGCACTTGTAGTCTAGGTGGAAAATGATATATGTTTGTGCTTATCGACGACTACTTATGTTTTTGTTGGACTATTTTTACTGCTAATAAATCTATGCATTTCTTGAATTTTATAATATGAGTGCTAGATTACAAAATGAAATGGAATTAAAAATTTAATGCATTATGTTTGATCATGAGGGAGAATTTGGGAATGAAAATTTTGCCAATTTCTATTACAACCTAGGCATTCGACACAATTTGTTTGCCCCACAAAATCGACAACAAAATAGTGTAGTAGAAAGGAAGAATTGAAGACTTCAAGAATTAGCACACATGATGATTGCTGATGGTGTAGCGTATGTCGCTAACGGAAACTCTACACGAGAGAAGGCTCTAGTTCGCCAACAACGCAATCTAGATCCACCGCACCTACACAATCATCTATTGCACAAAACATAAACACATTCGGAGAATGATCGAGTCTAAAATAGCGATGAAAAATGAGATAGATCGTTCCCAAAGTTAATGTAAAGGTTGTCAATCCTTTTGTGAGAAAAATCATGGCTATAGGCCAAGATCCGCTCAAACAAAATGTACCTACTCGGTCCGGAAATAGGAAACACAAACAATAACGATTTCAATTCAAAGATTTGAAAAGCGATTGAATTTTAAAGCCACGGAGAACACGATGCTTCACCTTCCACAAATCTAAGAGAGGAAACACAGAGAGAGGGGAAGTGTTTACCCAACCCGGATTCACCGTGCTCAGATGATATGGTGGGATAATCACTCTCTCTACAGATCCACCAGCATCATTCCGAATCGGGCTGCAACCTTTTTCCTTAGAGTCGCACAGAAGGAATCCACGCTGGAGTCGCACCGAAGAGGGATGAAGGAAGAAAGGGGGGGGGGGTTTCACAACACAAGGCGGCGGCGGCTTGGAGATCTCCACTTGGCCGAATTTTCCTAGGGAGTTTCTTTTGGATTCGAATTCGTCTTCTTGTCTATTAATTCTCATAAAGAGGTCTCCTTACATAGGAGTTACAAACACATAGGAGTTACAAACTTTCACTTATGAATATAAAATTATTACCCAAGTATGGAATAATTTTATATTCTCAAATATAAAATATAAATAAAAATAACATAACTAAGGGCATGATTTTAAAATGAATCTTCAAGTGGGCATATCACGCCGCGGACGGAGGTTGTAACGTTGCCTTCCATTAGAGTCATCATGGCTCCTAACTGTCACAACCGCATTTTCACCGCATAAAATAACTTATCATAGTAATGGAAAATGTGTGTCACGATGTCACGTCAGCAGGGGATAACTGCGGACGCTCATGCAGACACTTTCTTAATCATGAAGAAAGATTCTTTAAGTTATTTTAAGTTAAAAAATCAGTTTAAGTGCAGTAGTTAGACGTATCCCTCGGCTTAGTGGCTCATCTAGTCCACGAATCAAAATATAATTATATGCAGCGGAAAAATACTTATTTAGATTGACTCCAACATCCTATATGAGTATAAACGTCCCCAAAGGATGACTCATGCTGTGCAAGACTCTAAATTTATAATCGTAGTAAGGATAGCTTTTACGGTCGCTAAATATAACAAGTTAAAGCTTATAAATTATGCATTTCATGAAGTAGTAGTAATAGATTTTATAGTTGAAAATACCTAACATGTATTCCTAGCATAAATCCTCCCAGAGAGCAAATAATCCACATCCACATATAGAGAAATAAGAAGCTAGCAAGTATCTAAATATAACAATTTTGTGGGCGTCAACAAACTGACACGAACCCACTAACAGAAAAGTAAGTCTGAATCAGTAACTAAAAGGAACAACAATCTACCTCTCTAAGACAAGGTAACAACCACGACAAACACAGCCGCCTAGAAACATCAAAACTCGCTTTGCTATCTGCTACTGCTCTGAACCTGAGGCATTCCAAAGACAGAACACCTCAGCAAGAAGATACAAATGGTGGCAGAAAAATAATAAGCCAAAATAAACAAAGGTCAAAAGGGGTACCAACCCATGACCAAAAGCACTGAAGTAAAGTACAAAGAAATAAGGCGTCATCAGGAAAAAGAACTCTTATGTGATTTATCACGTACAATAATAGTACACCAGACGCACAAGGCTATAAGGGGATAACACGAATAATTCATAAGTAAGAAATACAAAAACTTTATTAGGCACCTGTGGTCGACTATATGCAAAAAAAACACGGGCAAGGTGGTCACTCTTGGACACACCCTCACAAATATAAAATCAAATCCGTCTAACTACGAGGGAGTCTCATACTCTCCACCATACACCGCACACGGCCAAAAACCTGGTAGACTTCCACAATGTATTAATAAAGTTATCAAACATTACGGAGGTGGTATCGTCCAATAACTCCCGCAATCAAGAAACCCAAAGAAAGCACAACACATATATCTCGAGATTTGGCACGTCGGATTCTACTCGACATTACTTGATTTAAGACGCGGTTAATGAACCCTTAGGAACGATTTACAATCCTAGATAACTCTAATCCGTTCAATAATGAAATCTAAGGGTTTGAAGCCATCAATAAGACACTTCAAGAACGATCAAACATATCCGAACAAAATCGG
The DNA here is from genome assembly GCA_039583875.1 of Platanthera guangdongensis. Lineage (NCBI taxonomy): Eukaryota > Viridiplantae > Streptophyta > Magnoliopsida > Asparagales > Orchidaceae > Platanthera > Platanthera guangdongensis. Next base: position 90,301,927 of record CM077164.1, on the reverse strand, counting down.
CTTCACCATGACAAAACATTACAACAACATGTGATCATTGAGAAGGTTAATCATAAAAATAATTTGGAAGAAAAAGTGTAGAAAATTTTAAAGAACATGAAAGCGTAGCCATTACCATCAAATCAGACAAGGAGCAACGAGGGGAAACCACCACTTGCCTTGGTTTTACCGGAAAAGTCCTCTGAATTACTCCACGTCGTAGATTATGGCAAAAGGATGCGGGAGGAGTTGAAATCTGAAGAATAATGGCCGAAAAAGAGGTTAGGGCCGAAAAAACCTAACAAGAAAACTCAAGGAATGGGGAAAAGTTTACCACGATGGCGTAGCTCTCGGCGAGAGCTTTCCGGATCTATGTTCGGTTGAAGATTTCGAGCACCGGAGCACCGTCGGCGGCCACCAGAAGATTCATGAAAAAGAAACTCTCTCTCTCGCTCGCTGCTCTGGTTCAGGGGAAAAATATCGGAGAAGATGAAATTCGGTTCTAAAACCTATGTCTAAGAATATATATATATAATGTTTATAAAAAGTTTTGTCAAAACGGATTATTACGAGCAGTTTCATGGGAACCAATAATAGAGGTCTATGATAACTCGAAATCAAAAAGTGTCCAACAGGAAAGTTGTAGATCTCGTCGAGACGAACAAATTTCATGTTATCCAGTGTTTTGTACAATGCCGTTTTGACTCACAAAATATTGCCCGAATTTAGACTACACAGACTACTCGAGAGGAAACTGGTTTACTCGAGATGGAGGGTTTTACTCGAGTTGGAGGGGCTTACTCGAGATGGAGACTCGAGTTGGAGGATTGGTGAACTCGAGATGGTCATATGGACTCGATACAAAAGGCATAGAACTCGAGTAGAGCAGGTCAACTCGAGATAGAAGGCATAGAACTTGAGTGGATCAGTCGAACGGGCATCTATGAGCAGTTTCGAGAAAACCGATAATAGAGGTCCAAGATGGCATCAAATCGAAAGGTGTCCAACATGAAAGTTGTAGATCTCGTCGAAATAAAAAATTTCATGTTGACCATTTTTCCATACGACATAATTGTGACACTGAAAATAGCGCCCGAACGACGCCTGAACAGAACAATTCGAGTGGAAAATAGTCACTCGAGTAGGTCCAGAAAATCACTCGAGTTGGGAGGAAGAATCACTCGTGTATAAATAAAAGGTCACTCGTGTATATATAAAAGGTCACTCGTGTACCTAAAAACAAAAGACTCGAGTACTTAAAAAATATAACTCGAGTCCTTAGGAATCACTCGACTACCGAAAAACAAAAGACTTGAGTACTTAAAAACATATGACTCGAGTCCTTAGGAATCACTCGAGTACCTAAAAACAAAAGACTCGAGTAAATTTGCATGCTGAACAAATTCTTTGCAAATGTAACCTTATGATTAAACTATACCAATGAATAGTAAAATACATTTCTGAATAGTGCTTTAATATTAAAATAATCCTGTTTATATATTTTTGAATAAGGAAACTACGAGATCAAAACGGTGGGCCAAACGAGCGCCAAATTAAACGAAACTCACGCTGTAGGAGAATACTGATGCCACGAACACAACGACGAAGTCAAAACTATAATCTGACAAGCTATTCCCGAGATATTAATCTTCAAAGTATACTGCGAACATAAACAATCCAAAACTTAAATCGCTCGCCGAGACTTCAAAAATGCTCGGATTGCGACGAAACTTAACGAGCAAGTCCAAAATTACATAACTTAAATTCCAAATGCAAAATTTTCCCATTACAACAAGAATTCGGCCGACTCGACCACACGGATGTGAAAATGCCTTAACGGTCTTGCGCCGTCAACTCGATGTTAAAAGTAACGCCACGACGTCATAAATATGGCGTTGCCCATTCAAATAAAATCATCGAAAAATCAGGGGCGTTACAGTCACTCCCCGTAAAAAGAAGTTTCATCCTGAAACTTAATACAACTCCAAAACCAAATCAAAATGATAAAATCAAACCTGTCTGAAAATATAAAGACATACCCGAAACTAAGAGAAGAGGTGCAGATGAGATTCTCTCATTGTTGATTCCAATTCCCACGTCGCACTCTGGACGTCTTGATTTCTCCAAAGAATCGTGACAATAGGGATGATCTTTCTCCGTAACACACCCTTTCAGAATCCAAAATACGAATAGGTTCTTCCACATACGTAAGGTTGTGCTGAATCTGGGACATCGAGTCGTGGACTTGACTATTATTATGAACACACTTCCGCAACTGTCTCACATGGAACACATCATGGACACCAGGGAAGATCGCAGGCAAATCTAGGCTATAAGCTGGCACTCCGATGCGCTGTAGAATTCAGAAAGGTCCCACGTACTGGGGGTCTAACTTGTGGTTCCTTCCAAACCTTTTAACTCCAGACATCGGAGAAACCTTCAGAAAAACCAAGTCTCCAACGGCAAACTCCAGATCGACTCTTCCTTGATTAGCATTCTTCTCATAGCGCTCTTGAGCCACATGGAGCTTTTCTCGAATATGAGTCACGACACAATTCATCTCCTCAAGGGCTTCCGGACCTAGCAACAGTCTCTCATCAACTTCAGCCCAAAACAATGGGGTTCTACAACGCCTCCCATATAAGGCCTCAAACGGGGCCATCTGCAGACTCTCTTGATAACTATTATTGTATGCAAACTCCATGAGTCTGAGATGCTCATCCCAAGCACCACCATGATCCAAAATGTAACACCTGATCATGTCCTCTACGATCTGATTTACTTTTTTTCGTCTGACCATTCATTTGCGGATGATAGGCGGTGGAATACCTTAAATCAGTACCCAACCCGTCCTATAAACTCTTCCAAAAGCGAGATGTAAATCTGGAGTCCCGATCTGATACAATGCTAATAGGCACTCCACGTAACCTATTGACCTCTTCAAGATATAGCTCAGCTATCTTCTTCATCGAATACCCAATCTTAAACGGAACATAGTGAGCACACTTTGTAAATCTATCGACTATCACCCAAACAGAGTCGTGCCCACTGGGAGATTTTGGTAGACCGGTGATGAAATCCATTGAAATACTCTCCCATTTACAACTTGGAATAGCAAGCGGTGTCAACTTACTAGCAGGCCTTCTATGATCAGCCTTAACACGCTAACACATATAATATTCTGTTACAAACTTCGCGATATCATTCTTCATCCCCGACCACCAAACAATTTGCTTTAGATCCTTATACATCTTAGTGGAACCAGAGTGGTAGGCTACACTGGAACCATGAGCTTCAGCACAGATCTTAGCCCGAATGTCACCAAAGGCGGGGACGCAAAATCTACCCCGATACTTCAAGGTATTCAACTCATCCAAGGAGAACTCTGGTAGCTCTCCATTCACAGTTATATTCCTGAGGTGCAACAAATCACGATCATCCTTCTGATGTGCTCGAGTAAGGGAATTCCAAGAGAGTTCTTCCGCTTCCAAACTAGTAGGAACAGTACGACTACCAACCTCAATATCCATCAACAAAAATTCTTCCACCAAGGACTGTACCGACATATTAAAAATTTTAGAGGTCTTTCTACTCAAAGCATCGGCTACTACATTAGCTTTTCCTGGATAATAAAGAATTTCCACTTCATAATCCGCCACATATTCTGACCACCAATGCTGGCGCAGATTTAGTTCTTTCTGAGTGAAGACGTACTTCAAACTCTTATGGTCCGTATAGATCTTACACAACGCGCCATATAATAAGTGTCTCCACAGTTTCAGTGCATAAATTACGGCAGCAAAATCCAAATTGTGCGTAGGATAGTTTCTCTCGTGAATCTTTAGTTGCCTCCATCCATACGCGATCACTTTACCATCTTGCATTAAAACACAACCAAGTTCGATGTGTGATGCATCGACATACACGGCATACTCAACTCCTTCAGTAGGTAAGGTTAAAATTGGGGTAGTACACAGTCTCTTCTTCAACTCTTGGAAAGCCTCTTCACACTTATCACTCCAAATGAATGCGGTATTCTTCTGAGTAAGTCTAGTTAGAGGAGCAGACAACACCAAAAATCATTCCACGAATGTTCTATAATAGCCAGCCAGGCCTAAGAAGCTCCTAATCTCCATAGGTGTAGACGGTCTCTCCCATTCCATAACGGCAGAAATCTTGGTCGGGTCTACAGAAATACCATCCTTGCTTGCAACATGACCAAGAAAGGACACCTGAGGTAGCAAGAACTCACACTTGCTCAACTTTGCATATAACTTATGCTCCATCTGGGTTGACAAAACCAAACGCAAATGTTGAGTATGATCCTCAACATTGCGGGAATACACCAAGATATCATCTATGAACACAATAATAAATCTGTCCAAGAAATCCTTAAACACCGTATTCATCAAATTCATGAAAGAAGAGGGTGCATTGGTTAAACCAAAAGACATCACCAAAAACTCATAATGTCCATGTCGCGAACGGAGAGCGGTTCGGGGAATATCTGCCTCATGAATCCTCAACTGGTGGCAGCCTGAGCGAAGGTCAATCTTTGAAAATACCGAGCTACCACGCAATTGGTCAAACAGATCATCAATCCTTGGCAGGGGAAATCTATTCTTAATGGTTACCTTGCTCAATTCCCTATAATCAATGCAAAGCCTCGTAGATCCATCTTTCTTCTTGACGAACAGAACAGGAGCACCCCATGGAGAAGAACTTGGTCTAATAAAACCACACCTCAGTAACACATCAAGCTGAGTATGCTACTCATCCAACTCACGCAGAGCCATACGGTATGGTGCTTTGGCAATCGGACGAGTACCTGGCTCGAGGTCTATCACAAACTATATCTCCCTTTCAGGAGGAAGTCCTGGAAGACTATCAGGAAAAATGTCTGGAAACTCTCGCACCACTGAGACATCCTCAAGATGTTGTGTAACAAAAGCTGTCTCTAGAGCAGAAATAGAAACCAAAAACGCCTCGCAACCAGACTCCATAGCACGACAAGCACGTACCGCAGAAATGATAGGGGAAACACTGTCCTGAAATCCATAGACGCTCATAGGTTGTCCGTCTTCCATCCTGAAATCCAGTCGCTTAGCCTTGCACTGGATGACCGCATCATACTTGGACAGCCAATCATGCCCAAAATCACGTCGAAATCAGCCAGATCTAAAATCATCAGATCCGCAAAGGCCAGAAAATGGCCATGTTGAATAGGGCATCTCAGAACTCCTTGATTAGATATCACCGAATCACCGGAAGGAAGGTTGACATTGAATGAGTCTCCTAATTGATGCACATCTAGGGAATGTTTATCAACAAACCTCCGGGCCACAAAGGAATGGGTGGCACCCGAATCGTAAAGAACGCGCGCCCACCTATTCAGTACCTTAAACTCCCCTAAAACCGTAACTTACATAAGTAAACGAACGATAACTAGGGCAACAATGATAAATAATAAGTATATTTTAAACTTGGGCTAACTTGATATCACTTGCGTAGAGGTTTGGGCTTCCTCGCTGGTCATCAAGTTTAGCTTCCTTTTTCCTTTATCTAGGTTTGGTGGCAGCGACAGAGCTCCAAGCGAGGCAGGCTGCAGTGGGGACTGAGCCTGGGGGAACGAAAACTTCTGGTGTCCCTTCTGCCCACACATGAAGCAAGTCCTTTCTTTCATCCAGCAACAACTCACATCATGACCATTCCTTGCACAAAACGAGCACACTAGCTCTCCCTTAGGTGCACCTTGGATGGCATGCAACTGCTGCTCCTTCAGGATGACAGTCTTCTTGAAACACCTTTCGTAAGGGTGGCCAGGACGACCAGATAAGCTACACACTTCCTTACTTTTCTTCTTCAAAGAAGGGCCAGATGCCCTGCAGCTACCATCCTCAACGCCTTTCCTTTTCACTTTCATCACCGCAGCACCGTGGTTCTTGGCGTTTTCAATCGCCTCCACTTTCAAAGCAGCTTCCACTGCATCAGCATAATTTTCAGCTCGTTAAGTGCATGCAACTGCTGGACATCGCTTCTTAGTCCACCAAGGAAACGTTTCACTCTACCCTCCTCCGAAGCTACCAAATCTGGAGCAAATCTACACAACATGCTAAAATCAATCTCGTATTCGCTTACGGTGAGCTGTCTCTACTTCAGATGCAGGAAGTTATTCATCACGTGGTCCTGCTTGACCGAGGGTAGAAACTTATTCAGTAGCATCTTCTTAAAAGATTTCCAGGAACAACCTTCCTTCAGACTCTCCCTTTCCCGAATCCACCAACTCTTTGCCAGGACTTTTAACTGATAGGCTGCAATCATCACCTTCTGGGCTTATAGAATTCCGGATAACGAAAACATCTCCTCGATGGAGATGATCCAATCTCTAGAACCATAATGTTGACACTCCCGCTGTAGGTGGGAGGTTCCAACTGCTGGAAGTGCGATATGAAATTCATTTCTGGTGGTATCGCCATCGGGGGAACCAGAGGTGCAGGGGTATTGGGCACGACTTGGCCCAAGGCAGGCTCTTGCTCTAACGGTTGCTGCGCGGGAGTGACAGACAACAAAAACTCAATTTGCGATTGCATCGCAACCAACTGTCTCGATAGAGCCTCATTGCTCTGATGCAGACCCTCGATAATCACATCACTTTGCGCACCTGATGACTCACCCTCCAATTGGGGAGTCTACCTCATCGCAGGATGCTTTGGCGGCATTTCTAAAAAGCAAACGGACAGCTCATCAAAATCCTAGCTTACAACAAGGCAACACGACTAGTTCAGACCATACTTAAAAGATGCTTGCTTATGCTGCAACTTGCTCTTAGATTTTATAATGATGTTATGCCCTACTTAGGATGACATCCTCCCATCATATTTACTCTTGTGCCTATAACATGAATGCATGGATTCTTTATTGTTATTTAAAAACAAGTGTGTACATGTGTCATCATGTAAACCTTAACATAGCACGCGTGCTTATGCGATGATATGCAATGTATGCAGTGTTATGCATTCTAAAAAGGCCTTAATACATGCATGAACGGCGTACACATGAAATGTTATGCATCTCATACTACATAATATCGCATGCAACGAGAAAAGAAAATGTGCTAATGGGCAATCATGTTATGGTGGTTATGCATCCCATACTACATAACTGTCACATGTTGCCTCCTATGGTGCATCCATATACAAACACATGTTATGCATCCCATACTACATAATATGCACCGTATACTTCTTATCATGTTATGAGTGTAGTGACTATTCTTCGGCTAAGACGTACTGATGATACATCGGTGTGTGGATGAAATGTCAATAAACAACTAACACTAACAAGGGAAGGTTGCCCGACCAATTGTCAAGCAACCTGGCTCTGATACGAACTATCACAACCCGCATTTTCATCGCATAAAATAACTTACCAGAGTAAGGGAAAATGCGTGTCATGATGCCACGTCTGCAGGGGATAACTGCGGATGCTCATGCAGACACTTACTTAATCATGAAGAAAGAATCTTTAAGTTATTTTAAGGAAAAAATCAGTTTAAGTGCAGTAGTTAGCAGTATCCCTCGGCTTAGTGGCTCATCTAGTCCATGAATAAAAATATAATTATACGCTGCGGAAAAATACTTATTTAGATTGACTCTAACATCCTACATAAGTATAAACATCCCCAAAGGACGACTTATGCTGTGCAAGACTATAAATTTATAATAGTAGTAAGGATAGCTTTTACGGTCGCTAAATATAACAAGGTAGAGTTTTTAAATTATTCATTGCATGAAGTAGTAGTAATAGATTTTATAGTTGAAAATAACTAACATGCATTCCTAGCATAAATCCTCCCAGAGAGCAAGTAGTCCACATCCACATATAGAGAAATAAGCAGCTAGCAAGTATCTAAGTATAACAATTTTGTGGGCGCCAACAAACTGACACGAACCCACTAACAGAAAAGTAAATTTGAACCAGTAACTAAAAGGAACAACAATCTACCTCGCTAAGACGAAGCAACAACCACGACCAACACAGCCGCCCAGAAACACCAAAACTAGCTGTGCTATCTGCTACTGCTCTGAACCTGAGGAATTCCAAAGACAGAACACCTTAGCAAGAAGGTACAAATGGTGGAAAAAAAATAATAAACCAAAATAAACAGAGGTCAAGAGGGGTACCAACCCAAGACCAAAAGCACTGAAGTAAAGTACAAAGAAACAAGGCATCATCAGGAAAAACAACTCTTACGTGATTCATCACGTACAATAATAGTACACCAAACGCACGAGGTTATAAGGTGACAACACGAATAATTCATAAGGAAGAAATACAAAACCTTTATTAGGCACCTGTGGTCGACTTTACCCAAAAAAACACGGGCGAGGTGGTCACTCTTGGACACACCATCACGAATATAAATTCAAATCCGTCTAACTGCGAGGGAGTATCATGCTCTCCACCATACACCGCAGACGCCCAAAAACCTGGTAGACATCCACAAGGTACTAATAAAGGCATCAAAAATTGCGGAGGTGGTATCGTCCACTAACTCCCGCAATCAAGAAACCCCAAAAAAGCACAACACATATATCTCGAGATTTGGCACGTCAGATTCTACTCGACATTACTAGATTCAAGATGCGGTTGATCAACCATTAGGAACAATTTACAATCCTAGATAACTATAATCCGTTCAATAACGAAATCTAAGGCGTTTGAAGCCATTGATAAGACTCTTCACGAACGATGAAATATATCCGGACAAAATCGACTTCACCATGACAAAACATTACAACATCATGTGATCATTGAGATGGTTAATCATAACAATAATTTGGAAGAACAAGTGTAGAAATATTTAAAGAACATGAAAGCGTAGCCTTTACCATCAAATCAGACAAGGAGCAATGAAGACAAACCACCACTTTCCTTGGTTTTACCAGAAAAGTCCTCTGAATTACTCCACGTCGTAGATCGGGGCAAAAGGATGCGGGATGAGTTGAAATCTAAAGAATAAAGGCCGAAAAAGAGGTTAGGGCCGAAAAACCACAACAAGAAAACTCAAGGAATGGGGAAAAGTTTACCACGATGGGGTAGCTCTCGGCGAGAGCTTTCCGGATCTATGTTCGGTTGAAGATTTTGAGCACCGGAGCACCGTCGGCGGCCACCGGAAGATTCACGAAAAAGAAACTCTCTCTCTCGCTCGCTGCTCTGGTTCGGGAGAAAAATATCGGAGAAGATGAAATTTGGTTCTAAAACCTAAGTCTAAGAATATATATATATATATATATATATATATATATATATATATATATATATATATATATATATATATATATATATATATATATATATATATATATACTAGCATCTTCGAACGGGCTCCGCCCGTTCTCGATGCGTCGCTGCGGGCTTCGCCCGCAATCGCCCCCGGCGGGCTTCGCCCACACTTCGCCGCATTCCGCTTCGCCCGCCCCCGGCGGGCTTCGCCCGCATTCCGGCGGGCTTCGCCCGCATTCCGGCGGGCTTCGCCCGCCCTCCCGCGGGCTTCGCCGCCCGACAAACAATTTTAAAATTTTAAAGTTCAAAATTTTTTTTGATTTTTAAAATAATTATTTAATTATTTATTAATTATTATTTATTAATTAGTTATTATTTTTATTTTAATTATTTATTAATTCAAAAATTTTTAATTAATAATATAAATTATTTAAATATAAAAAAAACCGAAAAAAATTCCAGGATTTATCCCGATCGTCCGCATCTCACGCCGTCGCCGGCGGCTCCGCCGCCGGCGGCCTGCGGGTTCGCCGGCCTCCGGCGAACCCGCCGGGGGTTGTCCGGCGGCGAGCGGGCAGGGCCATGGCCCTGCCCGTGAGCTCCAGTCTGGAGCTCACGGGCAGGGCCACCGCCGGCGGTGGCCCTGCCCGCTCGCCGCCGAACAACCCCCGGCGGGTTCGCCGGAGGCCGGCGAAGCAGGCCGCCGGCGGCTCCGCCGCCGGCGACGGCGTGAGCCCGTGGGGGCGGGATGCGGGACGGGGGTATCGGGATAAATCCTGGAGTGAACAGTAACTTTTGTTTTGTTTTTTTATTTGCAGGCCACCTGCTTTGAATCCAACGGTTCCTATTTGCTGTAGTTTGATCGGACGGTCCAAATGCTTTTCATGGTGTGATCCAAATATGACTATTGTATTATATAATAAAGATATAATGTTTATAAAAAGTATTGTCAAAAATGGGTTATTACGAGCGGTTTCACGAGAACCAATAATAGAGGTCTAGGATTACTCCAAATCAAAAATTGTACAACATGAAAGTTGTAGATCTCGTAGAGACAAACAAATTTCATGTTGTCCAGTTTTTTGTACAACGCAGTTTTTTCTCTCAAAACAGTGCCCGAACTCAGACTGCACAGACTACTCGAGAGGAAACTGGTTTACTCGAGATGGAGGGGTTTACTCGAGTTGGAGGGGCTTACTCGAGATGGAGACTCACGTTGGAGGCTTGGGGAACTCGAGATGGTCATAGGGACTCGAGATAAAAGACATAGAACTCGAGTAGATCAGGTCTAACTCGAGTGGATCAATCGAATGGGCATCTATAAGCAGTTTCGGGAAAATCGATAATAGAGGTCCAAGATAGCATCAAATCGAAAAGTGTCCAACATAAAAGTTATATATAAAAGGTCACTCGTGTATATATAAAAGGTCACTCATGTACCTAAAAACCAAAGACTCGAGTACTTAAAAACGTATGACTCGAGTCCTTAGGAATCACTCGAGTACCTAAAAATAAAAGACTCGAGTACTTAAAAACATATGACTCGAGTACTTAGGAATCACTCGAGTACTTAAAAACAAAAGACTCGAGTAAATTTGCATGCTGAACAAATTCTTTGCAAATATAACCTTATGATTAAACTATACAAATGAATAGTAAAATACATTTTTGAATAGTGCTTTAATATTAAAATAATCATGTTTATATATTTTTGAATAAGGAAACTACGAGATCAAAACGGAGCCCCAAATGAGCGCCGAATTAAACGAAACTCACGCCGTAGGCGAATACTGACACTACAAACACAACGATGAAGTCAAAACCAAAATCCGAAGAGCCATTCCCGAGATATTAATCTTCAAAGCATACTGCGAACATAAATAATCCAAAACTTAAATCGCGCGCCGAGACTCCAAAAATGATCGGATTGCGACGAAACTTGACGATCAAGTCCAAAATTACATAACTTAAATTCAAAATGCAAAAAATTCCCATTATAACAAGAATTCGGCCGACTCGACCGCACAGACCCGAAAATGCCTTAACGGTCTTGCGCCGTCAACTCGACGTTAAAAGTAACGCCATGACGTCATAAATATGACGTTGCCCATTCAAATAAAATCATCGAAAAATCGGGGCCGTTACACTAACATCTTTATGTTGTAGCACCTCGGCAACCAGATCATCATCAAGTAGTGGCGGCGATGGCGCGACATCAATCCTCCCCCGCTCAAAATCACCTATCTCTGATGTGTGGTCCAAGAGATAGCAGTGGAGAAGAGCGGCATCCAATTGTTGAAGCTCTGGCTCGAGTACCCAAGAGTCATCGAAAGGAGGGAGGTCACGCCAACGGATGAGAAAGAGGGGGGTAGCAGCATCGGTGGTAGTAAGCATATCAGCATCAAGTATCTTGTCAGGTATAAGAAAGGTTTTGGGAAACCTTGGAAACATGTCAGCAGTGGGAATAAAAGAAAGCAACTTACCATCCGATGCTAAAACCGTGGAGACCAGGGGAGGGAGATCATCCATACTACCACTCCCCAAACCCCAAGAATTTTGAGTGGAAGGAGAAGACGACAACGAAGTCAACTCTTGTGGAGGTGAAACAAACATCATCAAATCCAAGACATTAAAAATGAGGGAAACACCCCAATCAGCCGACAAATCTAAGACAAAAGTATTATCATCGAGATTCTTTATAATCCAGAAGGGGCCGACGTGATTTGGAGCTAACTTTCTAATGGTGCCAGTTCGCAATCGCTCGGGAACTAAGCAGACTAAGACATAATCGCCGACTTTAAAGTGTGACACTCTCCTATATTTATTAGCTTGTGTTTGATAAGATTCATATTGAGAGGCTAAAGTTGCCCGGATATGTGCGTGTAAGTCATGAATGTGTTGGGAGAAGGATTGTGTGAATTGACTTGCTTTATATGAAGGTAGTAATGGAACCAGGTCAAGTGGCACAGGAGCCCTATACCCATGAACAATCTCGTTAGGGGACATACCCGTGGACCGATTCTTAGAGTTATTGTAAGACAATTGTGCAAGGGGAACAAGTAGATCACAAGTTCCCTTGTGATCTCTCACAAGACACCTTAGAAGATTACCCAAACTCCAATTTTCTACATCCGTCTGACCATCAGTTTGCGGATGATAGGCAGCGGAAAATAATAATTTGGTCCCCATTAGAATCCATAAAGTTTTCCAAAAATAGCTAGTGAATTTCACATCCCTATCCGAGAAAATTGTCTTCGGCACTCCGCGATAACTAACGACCTCTCGAAAATATAACTTAGCTACGTGAGATGCGTCGTTGGTCCTACTACATGGGATAAAGTATGCCATTTTTGAAAACCTGTCCACAACTACAAAAATGGAGTCGTGTCGACGTAGAGTGGTGGGGAGGCCTAATATGAAATCCATGCTCACGTCTTCCCAGGTATGGAAGGAATTGGTAAAGGGGTATATAACCCAACATTGGTTTTAGAGCCCTTAGATACTTTATATGTTCGGCAACTACTCACTATTCCCCCAACCTTCGCCTTAAGCTTAGGCTAGTAAAATATCTCCTCAACGAGTTCCTAAAAAGATAACCATCATTAAGAAAAAATGAAGATATGGTCGTGGGAGAGCTATCTTGGGCGGGGAAATACATCTCGTGGAAATCTGGGCAAGTGGTGTATTCATCCTTATCTCGTTCGAATCCTACGATATTGACTTGCATGGTACACAGTAGAAGGGTAAGGCGGCTAAGTGCATCGGCAACTCGATTGTCAGATCCCTTAAAGTGCTTAAGACTAAAAGTGTACCCTTGTTAGAAAGCTACCAACTTAGCGTGGCACGAGCAGATTTTATGCTGACCGTTTATGAAACGTAAAGCATCATGATTGGAGAGGATCACAAACGCATGGAGAGGAGATAATGCCGCCAATGATGCAAACACCTAACAACAACATAAAACTCTCTGTCGTAGTTCGAATAATTCAACTTAGCGCCCGCTAGTTTCTCACTTGTCGGGTACATTGGAAAATGTGTACCAGATTTGAAGAAGCCTCACCCTACTCATTGATATACATCAAGGTGTATTTGATGTGCTTTGAGTTTATTTGTGTAGGTTAAGTAATTGCAGGTAAAGCATAAAAGTTTCTAAGTCCATGTGTCGACACCTAGCATGAAATAACTTACCGGGTGACCTTCTTGACTCAAAACACCTCCTATTCCTACCCCTGACGCATCACAGTTAAGCTTAAAGATCTTGGTGAAGTCAGGTAGACGTAACACTGGTGCCTCGGTCATGAGCTTCTTAATACGTTGGAAGGCAAAGGTGGCGGACTTCGTCCACGTGAACTCGCCCTTCTTCATGCAGTCACTAATAGGGGCCATAATGCTACTAAAGACTCGTTTGAAGCGTCTATAGAAAGTAACCAAACCATGGAAACTACGGAACTCTTGTAGGCTAGTCGGTTCTGGCCATTCCTTAATCACCTGACGCTTTCTAGGGTCAACTCAAATACCCTTAGACCCGACTATATAACCTAAAAACTCTACCTCTGGAATAGAGAATATGCACTTCTTAAGATTAAGGAATAGAGTTTCCTTCCTCAAGGTGGACAGAGTCACTCTCAAGTGGGAGATGTGCTCGGCAGTGGAGGTGCTATAGACTAAGATGTCATCGAAATAGACTACAACAAACTTCCCCAAGTATTATCGAAAGACGTGTGTCATCATCCGGGAGAAGGTGCTGGGGGCATTGGATAACCTAAAGGGCATCACAAGCCACTCATATAACCCATCCTTGGATTTAAACACAGTCTTCCATTCATCACCCTCACAGATCCTAATCTGGTGAGAACCGCTCCTATGATCCAACTTATAAAATAAAGTTGAGCCAGATAATACATCCAGGAGGTCATCTAAACGTGGGATAGGGAACCTATACTTGACGGTAATCTTGTTGATAGCCCGACTATCAACACACATTCGCCATGAGCCATCCTTCTTGGGGGCAAGCACATCTGGAATAGCACATGGACTCATACTAGTACTACTAAACCCCTTCTTCAACAAGTCCTCTATCTGAACCTGCAACTCCTTTTGGTCAGCGGGATGGAGTCAGTAATGGGGCTGGTTGGGCAAGGAAGACCCCAGGATGAGATCTATCACATGCTGAATATCTCTAAATGGAGGTAATGTAAGTGGCAACTCATTCGGGTGCATATCCCTATACTCTTCCAACAATACCCGTAGCTCACTGGGCATATCATCCAATACTCCAGAATCCGTCTTCGCACTCAGAAGAACTAGCGCATACCTCACTCCGTCAAGAAACGGGTCCTTAATAAATTCTTTTCTTCCGACTATGTTCAAGGCCTTCCTCTCAACTGGGATCGTGGTGTCCTTAACCAGTCCTACCGGTTCCTTCGGGATAGTCGGCCTCAACATAATGGTTTTGCCCTTGAACTTTAATTGATACGTGTTGGCTCAACCAAAATGCATCACATCACGGTCATAGAGCCAAGGGAGGCCTAGTAACACGTGACAAGCATCCATCGGTAGTACCTCACACCATACCTCATCAGTATATGATTTGAATTAGAGGGGGACCAGGCATCGCTTGGTAACCGGGATGGTGATCTTGTTTATCCAAGCTACCATATATGGGGTCGGGTGTGGTTCCATTGTCAGGGCCATACGCATGACGACATTCTCAGAAATGACATTCACACAGCTACCACTATCAATAATTAACTTCCAGAGCTTCTCATTACTCTTAAAAATCAGGGAAAATATGCTCGTCCTCTTCCAATCATCTAACGGACGAGGGGTGGTCAAGAAACTATGCATCACCATAAGGTGGTGATCTTCCTCTAAATCACTTGGGACACCATCTGGGTCATCCTCTTCAGCAGCTTCATAAACTAGATCACCAGGAATCGAGTCTAATAGGGCGATGGCCTTAGTTTTTATTGGGCATTCATAGGCATAGTGGCCATAGATACTGCAAAAGTAACATATCGCGTTGGACTTGCTAACCTTTCCTATGGGTATACGTTCACTCGTGGGATTCCAAGTGTTCCTAGCAGTGATCACTACAGACTTCGACTTGGTGGACCTAAACTTTCCTTTATCCGGATATGTGGAAGCAAATGCTCCAGCTGTGGACTTATTCTTCACATGGGAATAGTGGGAATGGGCCTTAGAGGCCAGGTTTTTCAATGTCGAGGGCAGCATTGATGGTCGTTGAGGTCTGTATGACCATAGCGCAAGAGCTTCATTTGAATCTCGGGTTGAAGCCCTTTACGAAATCTAGATAAGGTGACCTCGGGGATTTCCCTAAGATCACAACGCACCATACGGTCATTCATCTCTCCCATATATTCATCTACCGAATTCGAGCCCTGCCGCAAGATGGCAAGCTTGTCGAACATCTGTGTTTGGTGGTATGCCGGGACGTATTGATTAGTTAGCAAATTCTTCATCACCAGCCATCCTATAAGTGGGACTCCATTCTCAGTCCCTAGCCTACGCTCCTCATTTAGACAATATGTCTTGGAGCGCCCAGTAAACTTCATCCTGGCGACTTGGACCTTCTGGGGGTCTGTGAGGGTGTGCCATTCGAAGTAACATTCCATGTCTACTACCCAGGTGAGAAAGATTTGGGTGTCTACCATGCCGTCGTAGGTAGGGGCATCGATCTTAATGGCCTTGGTAATATTGAAGTCATGCCCGTGGTGACGATCTTGATGAGGCACTTGGGGAGAGTTCCCATTAGAGTCTGAATCGCTTACCGGATGCTGCCGGTTAGGCTGTCCCACGTTAACGAGTGGAGGTGGTCGCCCTTGGTTCGCTAGAATTTAGGCTAACATGGACCTAAGTTCCGTCATCTCAGTTCGTAGTCCCTCAATAACCTCGGCATTTGCACCCCCGTGCTCATTCGCAGCCATTTTAGATGAAGACGGTGTAGTGTACTCCGTTCCTAGCCTAGTGTGCATACAGGGTTACCCAAAATTTTGAAAGACGAATTTTCCTAGGGCTGACCCTATACTGAAACCAAATTATTTTTATAATTTCCCGAAGTGATAAAAACAAGGAACGTTAAAATTTTTTTTTATATTTTCGCAAAAAAGTAAAGATTTTAGACCGCTATTGGCAGACCAAAAATTTTTTTTTGGCTTTTTTTAGATTAATTCATACCAACGAAAGAGAGCGAGTACGTTTGCAACATATAAATTCAAACGACCGCTTCTGATACCAAATTTGTGTAGTGTATGTCGCTAACGGAAAATCTACACGAGAGAAGGCTCTAGTTCGCCAACAACGCACTCTAGATCCGCCTCACCTACACAACCATCTATCGCCCTTAATACGTGATCGTTTCGCACACAAAACATAAACACATTCGAAGAATGATCGACTGTAAAATAGCGATGAAAAATCAGTCAGATCATTCCCAAAGTTAACGCAAAGGTTGTCAATCCTTTTGAGAGAAAGATCAAGGCTATAGGCCAAGATGCGCTCAAGAAAAATGGACCTACCCGGTGCGGAAATAGGAAACACGAACAATAATGATTTCAATTCAAAGATTTGAAAAGCAATTGAATTTTAAAGCCGTGGAGAACACGATGGTTCACCCTTCACAAATCTAAGAGAGGAAACACTAAGAGAGGGGAAGAGTTTACCCAACCCGGATTCACCGTGCTCACAAGATATGATGGGAGAATCACTCTCTCCACAGATCCACTGGCGTCACACCGAATGGGGCTGCAATATTTTTCCTCGGAGTCGCACCGAAGGAATCCATGTCGAAGTTGCACTGAAGAGGGATGGAGGAAGCAAGGGGGTGGGGGTGGGGGCGGTTTCACACCACAAGGGGGCGGCGGCTTGGAGATCTCCTCATGGTTGAATTCTCCTAGGGTGTTTCTTTTGGATTCAAATTCTTCTTCTTGTCTATTAATTCTCATAAAGAGGTCTCCTTATATAGGAGTTACAAACACATAGGAGTTACAAACACATAGTAGTTACAAACTTTCACTCAAGAATATAAATTTATTACCCAAGTATGGAATAATTTTATATTCTCAAATATAAAATATACATAAAAATAACATTACTAAGAGCAAGATTTTAAAATGAATCTTCAAGTGGGCTTACCACGCCGCGGACGGAGGTTGTAACGTTGCCTTCCGTTAGGGTCATCATTGCTCCTAACGTCTTTATGTTGTAGCGCCTCAGCAACCGGATAATCAACAAGTAGTGGCGGCGATGCCGTGGCATCAGCCGAGTTTGGCTTGCCTCGATATTTTTGGGCTGAAGCAGTCAACATAGCATGTTATGTGATGAACTGGATCATGCTTCACCCTATTCTTAAGAGCACACCTTATGTGCTATATTATGATAGAAAGTCGTTTGTGTCCTACTTCTGAGTACTCGGCTTCCCGTGTTACATTCTTAACACAAAGGATATCTTAGAAAATTTTGATGATAAATCTGACCTAGGCATTTTTTTTAGGATATTACTCCACAAGTCGTGCTTATAGGGTCTATAATAAATGAATCTAGATTGTAGAAGAATCCATTCATGTTCACTTTGATGAGAATACATCAAATATGGAATCTAGATCAAATAAAGAGGATGTTGATGATGGTGTGCCATTAGAAGATGAGAGTATGGAGAGAAAGAAAGTAGTAGATGATCCAACTCATGTTGAAGGATAAGTCTCCAAGCACACTAAATTTTTCAAAATAACATCCACGTGAACTAGTAATAGGAGTGCCTTCACATGGAGTTAGAACTGGCTCGGCCTTGTATGAATCTTTCTCAAATTTATGTTTTATATCTGAAATAGAACCCAAGAATATCTCTGAAGCAATGAATGATGAGTCTTGGTTCTTGACTATGATCGAGGAATTGAATCAATTCGAGCGAAGCAAAGTTTTTATATTGTTGGAGCGTCGTGATAACCATCCAATTATAAGCATGAAATGGTTGTATAAAAATAATCTTGATCGGGATTCTAGGATAACTAGAAATATGGCACAGTTGGTCGCTCAAGGATACTCTTAAATAGAAGTGTGGATTTTGAGGAGTGTTTTGCAGCAGTTGCACATCTTGAGTCCATTTGTATGTTTCTGACATTTACAAGTTTTAAGCAAATAAAATTGCATCAAATAGATGTTATCAGTGCATTCCTAAATGGGTATATTAAAGAAGAAGTGTATATTGAGCAACCACCTAGCTTCAAGAATAGTAATTACCCAGATCATGTATATAAACTAGTGAAAGCCTTGTATGGATTAGAGCAAGAACCTTGTGCTTGGTATGATAGACTTATGACATTTCTTTCATAACATCACTTTAGGATGGTTAGTATATATACTACACTTTTTGTAAAGCACAGTAGTTCCGATTTGATTTTATTACAAATCTATGTAGATGGTATAATTTTTGGTGTTACAAATGAGAGTTTATTTAAAGATATTATTTCACAAATGCAATCCAAATTTGAAATGGGTTTAGTTTTAGAATTAAATTATTTCTTAGGCTTTCAGATTTCTTAATGAAAAGATGGAATTTTCATATGTTATTCAAAATATATAAAAGATATGCTTAAGCGATTCGGCTTTTAAAATCTGAAACAAGTGAAAACTCCAATGGGCGCATCACTCAAATTAAGAAAGGATGAAAGTGGCATTTCAGTGGATCAAACATTATTTAGAGGTATGATCAGATCACTACAATATCTAAGTGCTTCTAGACCTGATATTATATTTGCAGTGTGCCTTTATGCTAGATATCAAGCTAACCCTAAAGAATCTCATCTTAAAGCGGTCAAGCACAACTTTAGGTTTCTCATAGGCACCCAAAATCTTAGTCTTTCGAATTCACACACCGATGTCTTCATGCTCCATGGATATTCTTACTCGGACTATGTTGGATGTTCACTCAATCGCAAGAGCACAAGTAGTACCTATCACTTCCTAGTTCCGGCACTAGTTTCATAGTCAAGTAGGAAACATAACTCAGTTGCCCTCTCAATTGCTGTGGCCGAGTATATATCCCTAGGAAGTTTTTGTGCACAAGCACTTTTGATGTCATAGATGTTGGAGGACTTCAGCCTAAATTTTAAGAATGTTGACCATAGGTGCAATAACAAGAGTGTAATAGACTTGATGAATAATTCGGTGCGCCACTCTCTCTCCAAACATATTGACATTTTTCATCATTTTATTCGAGACCACATTAAGAAAGGGAACGTGAAAGTGAGCTTCAATGGGACTGACGATCAACTTGTTGATATCTTTACAAAACCCCTCCCTGACACTCGTTTTTCTTTACTTTGACTAAAACTTGGCATTTTCAATCTCACTGCTTAATTGTGTTGCAATATCTACTAACATCGGGTCATTTTTTCCAATTTTTGATCTCTGTGAGCTACCGCCACCTGGTAGCACTAACGCTGGCGGTAAGTTGGCTGCCTGATATTTTGTGTTTCTGCTTTTGTATTTTTTATCCCTCTATTTTTTGGTTCTCTTATAAACAAAAATCAAATTAAATTTTGAAAAATCCCAAAAATCCAAACATACAATTTTCTTTTAAATTGGACTTGTTTGCTTTGTTTAATCTTTAAAATAAGAAAAAATATATAAAAGCCTAAAAATAAAAAACAAACAAAAAAGGGGAAACTTCATTATTTGGACATGCATTACTAGAACCTAAAGCATAATGATTACATGTAATGTTTGATTTAGGAGTCTTTATCCCTGTTAACATTGTCTGATTATCTCATAATATATCTAATCTATAGGTACTTAGCTACTAAGTGTGACTAGATAGAATAGTGTCTGTTGAATATGCTTCTAGGTATGTGTGAGGATTTAGATAGTATAATGTCATTACACTGTTCACAAATCCCTAGAAAATGCACTCATTTAGAAATTCAGGCTTATATATTATAACTCGTGATATTATGTCTAACTTGCAAAAAATAACTTGAACAATTAATATCGCGGTGTTCACTTTGAGTATAAAGTTTAGAACATTGGGCCAATATTCTTTTGAAATTGTTAATTATATACAATTTAAAGTGTATCTATCTACCTGGGTAGATTTCGATTTATTGGGGGTCCTTGAACTCAAAAATAATATAAAATTGATAGTGAAAAATGAATGAATAAATGAGTAAATCATATTTTATCAAATCAAGTGTCAAGGATACCCCCAAGAACTACTCACTCCTACAGATAAGTCTTCATGAGCATTATGAGGATGAGCACCTTAGTCAAAAGAATCATTACAATCTTGTGCAAAGTAAATAATTTAAGTTAGTGCCCCTTGTTCGAATCATGGTATGAAGTAGATAGCAATGTGACATTATTTTTCATTATATTTCTCTTGTGCTAGCATATTGAATTATTGAGATAAAACATGTACTAAATATTATTTCAAGTTGATTTTTTTTTATTCTATATGTACACATGTCATTATTTTATCTAATGCTTCCATTCATAAGAATTGCACTACACTACATTATCTGTCTATATCACATATGTATTTAGTTTCATATATGTTGTCCAACTTGATTTTATTATGAAAATCTCTTCAAATCAATTGATTTTTCTTGTGTTGTGTAGGTCTATATTCATGGTGTTCTACTCCAATTATTGCCCCTACTGATTTTGATTTTTTAATACATGTGTCCATGTTTTCTCATCTTTTTGTTTTCATAAGACATATTAGCTAATCCATGGCCCTTTCAATAATATTAAAAGGGGAGAGGTGAGTGTTCATGAGTGTATCCTATGCTTAGACACCCATGGGAAGATCTCGTGTAGGGGGAGCACACACATAGGGGGAGCAAACTTGTAGAGGGAGAACATCTATAGGGGGAGTATTGATTATTTCAACATGCTATATTTCACGCTTACTGATTGGATTACAATATACCATGTTGTTGCTATTTTATATCTCAAGAATGGAATTTGATATTATCAAAAGGGGGAGTTTGTTTGAACATATGGTTCACATCTATTTAGTTTAACAATATTAAATCATGTGTTGTATTTGATCATATGTGTATTGGGTATAGTGTGCAGGTTTATAGGTACAAAAGAAAAAGAAAATCAATCACTACGACCTACATCCGAGCGCTAGCGCTACCTCCCTCACTAGCTTGGAATTAAATCTGCACAAGTTCTCGGTGACGTACCATATGGGGTTAGCCATACCACCGGGCACTAGCAGTCTCAACGAATGTCGAGTTGTTTTCGTACAGCCAGGCGATAGCTTCATACTGCGCCGAGATAGCGCAAAAGTGGAAAAAATTTACTTTTATATTTTTCCAAATCTACTGGATAGCTATCACCTTCAACTGCATCGACCTACCATCGTGCGCTAGCTCTACCGCTTGCGGTAGCTCATTTTTCAAGATGTATAAAAGCGCACGTTCCATTTCCTAGAGATAAAACACTAAGGATAATTGTTTGGTCCATTGCCCACAATGTTCCCTAAACTGGATTTAAAGAGGCATCACATCAATACTAAGTGCGTAGTTTCATTTAATGTTGTTTAAGCTCATATTATGCAGGATGTTCCATGGAACAAGTCTAGATAGATTGTCTAATTGATGTGACAGGTGGTCATAAGGCAGAAAGTTGGACACCAAGAGAAGATGCTGGAAAGGCGGGAATTTGCCTAAGTCCACAGGCATTGAGTGAGGTAAGCTCACACAATTCTAGAATTCAAGGAGGAGTTGACATTGCAGCTAAGTCCACAGGCTTTGAGTGAAGCAAACTCACTCAACGCAAGTGGTAAGAAAGAAAGTTGGCAAGCCAGAAATATGGCAAAGTAGTTTGATGTTGAGTAATGAAGACACACTCAAAGCCATACAATAAAAAGGTTGAAAGTTGAACTTGTCGAACTCAATTCAAAATTCGTCTAACTAAGTTCTGAGTTCGTCGAGCTGAGCTCACCATTCGTCGAGCTAAAATCAGAGTTTCAGATTCTGAGTTCGTCGAGCTCAGTTCAGAATTCATCGAACTGAGTTTAGAGTTCGTCGAGCTTAGCTCACCATTCGTCGAGCTAAAATCATAGTTTAAGATTCTTAGTTCGTCGAGCTCAGTTTAGAATTCGTCGAACTGAGTTCAGAGTTCGTCGAGCTCAGTTCACCATTCATCGAACTCAGTTTAGAGTAAGGCAGGCTGAGTTAGTCAATGCCTAAAGTTTAGAGGAAAATTTTGTCTAAGGCATAACCGTTAAGGCAAGTGTTTGTCTCAGCATAACAGCTGAGATAATTGTTGGTCTCAGTATAACCGCGAAAACAAGTGTTCGTCTCAACATAACCGCTGAGATAAGTGTTTGTCTCAGCAGAGAACAAGAAAGCGCTGAGATAGTTAAGCCAGTGTTTTTTAAACCCAGAAAATTGACTATGTCAAAATGTATTGAGTGAGGCATGCTCACTCAACGCTCTCAACGCCTAAGATGCTGCAGAGGCAGAAAATTGGCTAAGGCAAAAAGCGTTGAGTGAGGCATGCTCACTCAACGCTCTCAACGCCTAAGATGCGGCAGAGGTAGAAAAATGGATAAGGCAAAAAGAGTTGAGTGATGAAGACACAGTCAATGCTCTCAACGCTAGAGATGTAGGAAGATTTTGGTTAAGGAAAATGGAGTTGAGTGAGACTTGTTCACTCAACGCTCTCAATGCCTAGACAGACAGAAATCTATCTAAGTGTTCTGGCGCTGAGTGATGATTAATCACTCAAATCCTATGCTAATGTTTCTTGATTTTTGGCTAAGTCCACAGCTGATGATGTCAGCAAGTCAACAAGTCAACATATTTCAAATTAGTGGCGGGATGGCTACAATACGCGACAAATGATGTCGCAGACCTACTGTATGATAGTTGGCATTAAAGCAAGGTTGTTGTTGGCAATTAAATATGTTGGGCCCACTGCCCAAGAGCCATTGGGTCAAAATCAATAAAAAGAAAAGGCTTTTATAGAGAAGACAAGCTTTTGGAAAAAGAAATTAGGCAGTTCTTCTTCTCCGGTATTGTTGTTGTGTTGAAGTACTGAAAGCTCAAGTCAGCAAGATGAAGAGTAAGTTAGCTATTGATATCAACATAGTCAACAACAAGATAGCTGGTGTGATCTTCATCTGCACCAACAGGATAGTCCAGAGTATTTCTCTGAGGAAAGTGGAAGCGACCAAGGGCCGACCCTTACTGAAAGTTCTTCACTGTTACAGCTGTATAAGCATCCTGAAGATCTTAATTTGGAAGCTGTGAAGAGAAGAATCTTGAAGAAGTAGAGATCTGAAAGAAGACTCAAGCGACAATTCCTTGGGTGTAAAAGTTAGGGCTAAATCACCACAGCCCAGGAAAGGAAGAAAAGTCAGAGCTATCTTAGTCTGCAAAGTTAGAGTTCAGATTTTCTCAGCTCAGGTAGCAGCAATTAGCTGCAGTAACTTTACTGACCAGCATGAAAAATCCCTGGTATTATGAAGTAGTAGTTAGGGTTGAGCTTCAGGCTCAGTTCAGAAAGAGCCAGAACATTACTCTACAAGTCACTTCTAGCTCAAGTAAATACTTATTGTTATGGAAGTACTTAGGACTAAGTACTTCTTAGTTCAGTGAATGTAGACTCAGAAAATAAATTCATGTAGTCATTGTTGGGCTGAGTTTATCTCAGTCAAGAAGGTTGACATAGAGAAACATCTCTTGTGTCAAGAATATCAACTAACCCACCTTCATCTTGTAGGATGCAAGTGTGGATCTGAGTTGTAGGGCATAATTGCCTGAGGTAGGAGAGTGCTGCTCTCTGAGAGTAGGGCCTTTGTGCCTGAGGTAGGTTACAATTTTGTCACTGATCTTTAGGTGCCTGGAGGGGCACTAAGGTAGGTACCTGGAAGGGTATTGAGCTATAGGAGTGCTGCAGCACTATGAGAGTACGGCCTTGTGCCTAAAGTTGTAAGGCTGAAAAGCCTGAGCTTTAGGCCTTAGAGATAAGGCTGACGAAGGTGGCTTGAGGGTAACTTGGTGTAGGAGCACAATAGAGCTCTGAGGTAGGATCCTTTGTGTATCTGAGGTAGGGTTGCCCTCCCATCCTGAGTATAGGGCATAACAGCCTGAGGTAGGTGGTCTGCTGACCACTGAGTTATAGGCCCTTGTATCTCAGAAGTAAGTCTTGGAGGATACTTAGAGATCCTGTGTGATCTGAGGTGTAAGCTCTTTGAAGCAAGTTTTGGAGAAGTGCCTAGTCGAATAAGATAGTTGAATAGGTGGGAGGGAAAGTGGTTGTACCTATTTTGGAAACCACTATAAATCATTGTGTGCTTTTCTTTGTTATTTTCTTTGTGCAGGCTGTGTACATCTTGAAAGCATAAAACAACTAAAAGCTAAAGCTCCCACATGAAGAAACATAAAAGAACTCAAAAGGAGACTAATAATCTATTCACCCCCCCTCTAGGTGATTTAGCTATCCTTGAATTAAAGATTTCAAGTGTTACCAGAGGGAGGTTACTCAAAAAGGAGTTAATAGACTGAGTAGACCCAAAGGATAGCTAAAAGAGTTATACTTGTGGGTTCAAAAAAGAACCACAAGGAATGGAACTACAAAACTGTAGAAAGGAGAACTTTGAGACCTTGAAAGAAAGGCTCAAGAAAATTTTGGAAGCCTTTGATCCTAGGGTCCTTGGAATAGTTTAAGAAGGACCTTTCATCCCCATGAAGGTCTCTGTCTTAGATACATAAGTCCAGACTCCGAAGAGTTATGTAGAAATGACTGAAGATGAAATCATCTTAGTAGATATGGACAAGAGGGAACTATACATCATGATAAGTTTCATGGATAACTCAACCCTCATGAGAGTAGTTCATTGTCAGACAGCCAAAGAAACTTGGGACTCACTGACTGCCTACATGAAAGGGGCGGAGGAGAAAAGAGATGACAGCAACATCAGTCTATCAGACAGTGAATCAGAGCCTGGAAAAGAAAAAGAAACCTTTATTGGGATACTTGCTGCTATTGTAGACGAAGATAAAGACCATCCAGATACTAGGTTAGAGCTCAAGGCCCCTCTATCGCACTCAAAAAGTGATACTGAGGTGGATGAAGATATTAATGGATGCTATGAAGAGATGGATTTGACAAAAGATGAATCCTATTAGGATCAGCCTGGTCAAGATTAGATACAACTTCTGTCTGTTTACTCAGGTCATGAGACCAGTCCAGATTCTGATGCATCCTCATCTAGTGATGAAGGTGGCTCTAAATCTGAGGTAGATATCAATTAATTGATTGACAAGTATGTTCAAATTTTGGATGCTTTAAGAAAAATCAAAATGTTGGTCAAGATGCAGGCTGAGGAGATTATCTCTCTTCAGCTAGTTGCTGGCAACCAGTCTGAGACAACATCCTTGCTGGATCAGAAATTAAGGGAAATAAGCCAATTTAAGGCCATCTCAATCATATAAATTGAGACCATAAGCTAGTAGGACTAGATCATTTTGAATCTGGAAGAGAAAATCCTTAAGGAGAGAATGGCTGTGGCTGAATTCAGCAAGCCTAAGTCTATGTTGCCTCTGATAAATTCCTTCTCCTCCCAAAAGGATAAGAAGGAGTTAGCAGTCAAGGAAAGCGCAAGAGTTGACCTTTCTAAAGGGAAACGCAAAGCTTCTGTAGTGTCACAGTGAACTTTTCACAAGGTAATCCTCCCATCTCATTGGTATGATCAATGTTGCATGCATGGTCACTGGGAGAATGAGAATCTGTCTTGTAAGAATATAAATGTTTCTTACATTGAAAGAAGATAGGGTAGTTGAAAGAGTCCCTTTAAGGGTCCCCATGAAAAAGTACAAATGACCCATGTTGGACCATTTATATTTTGTGCCTTGGCCTCAACTCACAAGGGAAAGGCAATGGCTTTCACTAAAGCCCATCCAGCAAGGACTCAGACCAAGGGTCAGTCTACCACTAAGCCTAACTTGGCTTGTTCTGATGATATAAATATCTTGTCATCTGCAAAGAAGACAATTATAAATACCATTCAGGGCAATCAGAGAAAGCCTGCTGGAATAATAACCTTCAGTTAGATCTTTGTTGAAAGGAACCTGAAGAAAGTTGTTGTTCCTCTTACTTCTGTTCAGTCAGCAATTATCCACACTACAAGACATGCTCAGAAAAGAAGATATAATATTCATGAGTGTTGGTGTTGTGGTATGGTGGGGCATTTTGTCCTAGATTGCAGGCACAATCCTTCTGTGTCTAGTACAAAGGTTAGCCTACCTGTCAGAAATGTTGTGGGTAGGCAAGTCAGATTTCAAACTAATTAGAACCTAGGACCCAATACATATTATGGTCCTAAGGTAAGATAATTTTTTTGCAGGTTAGTTTAAGTGACCATCCCCCATGTGGCACTTGGACAGAAGATGTTCCAAAACTTGGTCTGGAACAAGGAAGTTATCCTATGGATCATACCCCAAGGATAAGGATGTTGTGTGCATTCCTAAAGAAGGATAAGGTGCACAAGTCTTGGGCAAAGACCGGCAGGATACAACCAGCATGACTGTCTGGTGGGACTAAGCTTTGCCGCCACACCAGCAAACTAAGAGAATAACAAGTAGGGTGTACTCATCACTGAGGAAAATCACTAGGAGTAGCTCCTCCGTGAGCAGTAAGGAAGAGGCACACTATGTTTAGTTGATCAGACTCAGTATACAGAAGGGTCAATCTGTTAAGTGATATCATCAACTGAAATGATGACTGACAGTCATAAGGATAGGATCTGTGCAAATGTTGATGGGGATCATGCTCACTCTGTGTTGCTAGATAAGGTTGAGTCTTACCTAGAGTACCTCTAACACTGAAAGATCAGCACTACTGCTGAATTTCAGTAATGTCTCCATAGAAAATGCTGAGTATAAGAGAGAGAGACTTTTAAGATGTTTGTAACTGTTGTGAATGAGCAAGTTCACAAGAACAGCTAGTTTGCTCTAGCTATTGCTAATATAGGTCAACACATTCCTATTGGAATAATAATGTAAAGAAAGACTTTGTATCAAAATAAGAGGATGGTATCAAGTGGTTTTAAAGATCAGCAGTTGTAGGAGAAGAGAAAGCTAGCAACTACACAAGTGGTATCATCAGCAATCAGCTGTGGGGAGAAGAGAATCACAGCAGACCAGCTACTCCCTGACTACTTAAAAACCAAGAAGGGATTGATCAAGTGGTGATCAAGTGGGGAGATCAATATAATAATCAAAATAGACTCAGTGGGCTGAACATTCTTGTGCTGCTGATCAGAAAGCTAAAGCTAAAGGCAAGTCTATTGCTAAAGGAAAGGAAAATACCTAGATCAACAAGAAGTGATCATGGTGCAAGGGAGCTGCTCTGATCAACTAATTAAAATCCAGCCACATCTTCAAAACCATAACCTCTGGCTAGATAAGTCCTTGATGTGACAACAAGATTATAAAGACCATCATGTAGTATCCAGACTGTCCTAGAATAGAAAGTCTACCAGGAATCTGAAAAAGGATGCCTCAGTTGAGGGGGAGCAGGCAGCTTCTGTAGTAGATCAGCTATCACAACTGCTGATCAGTTTGTCTTAAGGACAATGCAGAGACAAAGGGGTAGATTATAAGAAGAGAAATAACTAGAAACCAGCTCAAGTGGATACATGGTTCACTCAAAAGTCAAGGGACTACAATAATGTGGTGTATCAATAATATATCCACAAGTGGATGCTGATTCTGTAGATACAACATCAACAAATGGAAATATGTGTACAACAAATTCAAGTGATGCAGTATTGTGTTGTTTCAATGTATCAACACAAAAGGTATGACTCCTAATCAAATAGATTGATCACTAGGATAATTTCCTTAGTGTTATCAACATAGGACTTTGACTATGATCAAAATATAATCTCTTCCATGATCCTTTCTCCCACCTCAATAGATATACCTATTGAAGTAGCCAGAAAGGGGGATATGTGTGGCAATACTGGGGAGGAGAGGTGTGGTTATACTTCTAATGGGGAGATTGGAGATATAGAAGCAATACTTGACATGACTAGGTCATGTTTAGTCGGTTCATATTACTGGAAAAGATTCTAGTAGTATGAGAAATTCAATGATTGGCTGCACGTTGATCCATGATTATGTCAGTGCATATTTTTAGGTAAGTGCTTCTAGTGGTGCACCATTTAAATATTAAGTGGTATAAATGAGAGTGCATATTACTCGAGAAATTGATCAAGTAGTATGAGGATGTATTGACTTAACCTATTGAGTCAATATAATTAATGAAGCACATTGAATCAATATAGCATAAGCTAGCAGTTGTAGCTAATTTTAATCTACAGCTGCATGAAATTATTCTGCCTATTATGGTAATGCCTCTTAGTATTGATGGGTGTTCTGACTTCTTCAAATATGGGGAGATTGTTGGGTCCATTGCTCATAGGTTCCCTAGAGTGGATTTGAAGAGGCATCACCATCAACACTAAGAGCATAGTTGCATTTAATGTTGTTTAAGCTCATCTTGTGCCGGATGTTCCATGGAACAAGTCTAGACAGATTGTCTCTGTGATGTGATAGGTGGTCATAAGGCATAAAGGTGGACACCAAGAAAAGATGCTGGAAAGGCAGGAATTTGCCTAAGTCCACGGGCATTGACTGAGGTAAGCTCACTCAATGCCAGAAGTTAAGGAGTAGCTAACAATGCATCTAAGTCCACATGCATTGAGTGAAGAAAGCTCACTCAATGTCAGAGGTAAGAAAGAACGTTGGCAAGCCAAAAATATGGCTAAGTAGTTTAGGGTTGAGTAATGAAGACACACTCAATGCCAAACAGTAAAAAGGTTGTAAGTTAAACTTATTCGAAATCAGTTTAAAATTCATCGAACTAAGTTTAGAGTTCATCGAGCTGAGCTCACCATTCGTCGAGCTAAAATCAGAGTTTAAGATTCTGAGTTCGTCGACCTCAGTTCAGAATTCATCAAACTGAGTTCAAAGTTCGTCGAGCTGAGCTCACCATTCGTCGAGCTAAAATCAGAGTTTGATATTCTGAGTTCGTCAAGCTCAGTTCAGAATTCATCGAACTGAGTTCAAAGTTCATCGAGCTCAGTTCACCATTCATCTAACTCAATTCAGAGTAAGGCAGGCTGAGTCGACAATGCCTAAAGTTAAGCAGAAAATTTTTTCTAAGGCATAACTACTGAGACAAGTGTTGGTCTCGGCATAACTGCTGAGACAAGTGTTAGTCTCATCATAACTGCTGAGACAAGTGTTTCTCTCAGTAGAGAACAAGAAAGTGCTGAGACAATTAAGCCTGTGTCTTTAAACCCAGAAAATTGGCAAAGGCAAAAAGCGTTGAGTGAGGCATGCTCACACAATGCTCTCAACGCCTAAGATGCTGCAAAGGCAGAAAATTGGCTAAGGCAAAAAAGCGTTGAGTGAGACATGCTCACTCAACGCTCTCAACGCCTAAGATGTTGCAGAGGTAGAAAATTGGCTAAGGCAAAAGGCATTGAGTGATGAAGACAAACTCAACTCTCTCAACGCCAGAGATCCATGAATATTTTGGCTAAGGCAAATTACTTTGAGTGAGGCTTATTCACTTAATGCTCTCAATACCTAGATAGACAGAAATCTATCTATGTGTTTTTGCATTGAGTGATGATTACTCACTCAACACCTATGCTAATACTGCTTGATTTTTGGCAAAGTCCATAGCTGATGATGTCAGTAAGTCAACAAGTCAACATATTTTAAATTAGTGGTGGGATGGCTACAGTCTGCGACAAATGTTGCCGCAGACCTACTGTACGATAGTTGGCGTTAAAGCAAGGTTCTTGCTGGCCATTAAATGTCTTGGTCCCAATGCTCAAGAGTCGTTGGGTCAAAATCAATAAAAGTAAAAAGCGTTTATAGAGAAGATAAGCTTTTGGAAAAAGAAATTAGGCAAGTCTTCTTCTCCGCCATTGTTGATGTGTTGAAGTACAGGAAGCTCAAGTCAGCAAGATGAACAACAAGTTAGTTGTTGATATCAACAACTTCAACATCAAGATAGCTGGTGTGATCTTCATCTGTACCAGTAAGCAAGTCCGGAGTATTTCTCTGAGAAAAGAGGAACCAGCCAAGGGCTGACCCTTGCTGCAAGTTCTTCACAGTTCCAACTGTACAAGCATCCTGGAGATCTTAATCTATACGCTGTGAAGAGAAGAAGCTTGAAGATGTAGAGATCTGAAAGAAGACTCAAGGGACTATTCCTCAGGAGTCAAAGTCATGGATAAATCACCTCAGCCCGGGAAAGGAAGAAAAGGCATAGCTATCTTAGTCAGTAAAGTTAGAGCTGAGATTTTCTCAGCTCAGGTAGTAGTAATTAGCTGTAGTAACTTCACTGACCAACAAGAAAAATCCCTAGTACTGTGAAGTACTAGTTATGGCTGAGCACCAGGCTCAGTTTAGAAAGAGGGAGAACATTGCTCTGCAAGTCACTTCCAGCTCAGGTAAATATTTGTTGATGTGGAAGTAGTTAGGACTAAGTATTTCTTAGTTCAGTGAAGGTATACTCAGGAAATAAATTAGTGTAGTCATTGTTGGGCTGAGATTATCTCAGTCAAGAATCTTGACAGAGAGAAGCATCTCTTGTGTCAAGAATATCCACCAACCCACCTTCATTCTGTAGGATCCAAGTGTGGATATGAGTTGTAGGGCTTAATTGCCCAAGGTAGGAGAGTACTGCTCTCTGAGTGTAGGGCCTTTATATCTGAGGTAGGTGACAAGTTTATCACTGAGTTGTAGGTGCCTGGAGAGTCACTAAGACAAGTACCTGGAGGTGCACTGATCTATAGGAGTGCTGCAACACTCTAGAGTAGGGCCTTGTGCCTAAAGTTATAGTACTGAAAAGCCTGAGCTGTAGGCCTTAGAGATAAGGCTGAGGTAGGTGGCCTGAGGGTAACTGAGTGTAGGAGCACTATAGAGATCTAAGGTAGGATCCTTTGTGGATCTGAGGTAGGGTTATCCTCCCAGCCTGAGTGTATGGCTTAACAGCCAGAAGTAGGTGGTCTGCTGACCACTAAGTTATAGGCCCTTGTGCCTGAGAAGTAAATATTGGAGGAGACTTAGATATCATGAGGGATCTGAGGTGTAGCTCTTTGGAGCAAGTTTTGGAGAAGTTCCTAGTCCAACAAGATAGTTGGATAGGTGGGAGGGAAAGTGGATGTACCGGGAACTGTTGAGTAATCTTATTCACATGAAAACAATTATCTTATCGAGGGATTGTTTTAGGGTTTAAGAGAAAGCTAATTGCAATTAAGAAAATACATTTTATGCTAAAACGAGAAATGCTTGTGGTTAATAGAGAGCTACTAAAAGCGATTACAATAAGGGGTTGAGACGATGATAAAGAAAAGCACTCGATCGAGAATCACCTTGGTTAAAGTTGATTAAAAAAATGCGATAATAAACCCTAACTTAATAATGTAAAAGACCTTGACCGTGAAGGTTCCATAAGCATGAACACACTTCTCTTGAAGCCATGCCCACCTGAGTTTAGGAAGGTCGACCGAACTCTCGTCCAAATCGGAGAACTATAACTCGCTTTACTCTATGAACCGCTCTATTGGATTTCACTCCAATTCAGGAGATTTAACGTCTGCCTCTTTCGAGGGGTGCGTGCAACTCTCTTTACTCTTGAGTGTTTAATTCAAAATTCGAGCCTCTCGTCTACCTAAGAATGAAACAAATATGGAAATTATATATCGATAATATAACTCCAAACAAGATTAATCAAGAGTAAATAAAGGTCTAAACCCTAAAAATAAAAAGTAAACTATAACATCATAACTTACTCAACTCGAACCTCGGATCATCAAGATCGAGTACAAGGAGGATTAGTTAATCATTGAGGAATGGAGGAAGAGAGATGAGTAGGAGTGCAATGAAACAATATAGAAACAAGTAAAAGCTAAGCACACTTTATATAAAAATCAAACAACGAGCTTACAACATGAAATAAAAGATTACAAGTGCTGCAAATGAAAACTAAGCTGGCAATAACATTAATCTACAAAAACAATTACAAAAGCTATTACAAAAGAGTAAACCAAGCTAGGTTTAAAAAGCATAAAATGAGAAAGGGGGAGAGGAGAAGCATGAGAAACTACAAGAAATCCAAAGGGCAGCACCTCCCCTCTCGCTCCAAAACTGGCTTGGACTTAAGGGGGGACTGAATTTATAGAAAACTTTGTGGGTCGATCATGCCCCCTATCACGCCTGGGTAGGGCATGTTAGGGGGCGTGTCATGTACGGGAAAGATATCAGGTGCTGAATTCTGACGGAAATCATTATTTATTTTGTACATCGGTGGACATGCCTAAGGGCACGCCCATGTAGGGAGGGCGTGTAAGGCACTTCAAGCTTCAATCATTGGTTGGTGATCCGTCAAACACCGGAAATTGCGGAACACGCCCAGGGCCAAGCCCGTGTAGGGGGGCGTGTCAGTACTGTTGACGTGTAGCGATGAGAAAGCTTTAAATGGGGCAGCAGGTTTCTGGAAGAGGACGACATGCCCGGTGACACGCCCGATGACATGCCCGTGGAGGTCGTGTAAGGGGGTGCGTGTCAGGGGTTTTGCTCGGGATTTGGGTTCAGGCAGCAACCTTCCTTGGGATCGGGTTACACGCCTGGTGACACAACCGGGGAGGGCGTATAAGGGGGGCGTGTAAGGTCATTTTGGCCAAAATCTTTAGAAAACCTGCGAAAAGAGAAAACATTAGTGGTATTAAAAATATATACAAATTTGGGTCAAAATAACACTTTACAAATATGATAACTATATTAAAAACTAATAATTACACTAGTAGTTTGAACTACAAAATGTACTATCAAACTCCCGCAAGCTTAAGTTTTGCTTGTCCCCAAGCAAAGATATAAAAACTATCTAAAATAAAAGTGACTAATCAGGAAAATTCTAATTATGCTAACACAATAACCATGCAAAATTCAAATTTGGTAGAAGGTGAAACGTAAACCTAAAACAATTATTTAAATATGGTCTAACAATTTATAAGCTTTACTAACAAAAATAAATCATCCAAAATTTTAACAAAATTCTTTAAATAAATTTAAGCAAAGCAACAAAATGAAAAAACCCATTGATTTGTTACTAGATCCAAGAGACACATTATAACTATACCAATCAAAAATCAAAAATCTAAATTTAAATCCAAAACTATACTATTTTACTTTTCCTCTTTAAAAATATCGTTTGAGCTCAAAACAACAAAATAATATTGTACAAAAATAATTTGTCCAAAATAATAATCAAAATTTTTAACAAAAATAAAAATTCCTAAGTTAGTTTAAAGTTCGGATCATGTAGAATAAAATTAATACAGTTTGGACTGACATCACCACAAAAATAAAGTTTAAGACTCTGACCATTGACTTTGAACTCACCCTTATCAGGATGTGAAATTAAAATAATGTCATATGGAAAAACTTCTTTAACAGTAAATGGCCCAGACCATCGTGATTTTAACTTGCACTGAAATAAACGTAAACGTGAATTATACAAAAGAACTTGGTCGCCCGGGTTTAAGGTTTTTGGGTTCCTTAAGTGTTTGTCGTGAAAACATTTCGTCCGCTCTTTATAAAATTTGTTATTTTCGTAAGCTTATGAGCGCCCTTGTCGAGTTCGTGAAGTTGAAATTTTCTAAGGTCTCCGACAGAGTGGGGATTGAAATTAAAAAACCTTAAGGCCCAAAAAGCGCGATGCTCTAATTCTACGGGTAAATGACACGATTTTCCATAGACCAACCGATATGGCGTACAACCTATGGCAGTTTTGTATGTTATACTGTAGGCCCATAGAGCATCATTTAATTTGGTTAACCAGTCTTTTATAGAGTTGGATACAGTCTTTTCTAAAATTCTTTTAACCACTCGGTTCACTACTTCAACTTGTCTGTTAGTTTGGGGGTTGTAGGCAGTTGAAAGCTTATGCGTAACGCCATATTTAATAAGAATTTTTGAAAACTTCGCGTTACAAAAATGTGAACCCTTATCACTAACGATGGCGCGTGGCGTACTGAATCGAGAAAATAATTTTTTCAAAAACGTAATTACGACTCGGGCGTCGTTAGTAGGAAGAGCTTGGGCTTCAGCCCATCGTGAAACATAATCAACAACAACTAAAATATATTTATTCCCTAAGCTAGAGGTAAGGGGGCTAACAAAATCAATTCCCCAGAGGTCGAAATCTTCGCACTCAAGGAAATAATTTTGCGGCATTTCATTTTTATTGGAAATATTTACCGACCGTTAGCAACTATCACACCTACTCACAAATGCTTGCGAGTCTTTAAACAGGCTAGTCCAGTAAAAACCCATGTAAAGCACTTTGTGGGCGGTTCGAGCAGCTTGATAGTGACCACCAGTCGGTCCTTCATGCAAATGTTTTAAAATATCCAATCCTTCTTCAAAAGAGACACATGTCCTTATCACTTAGTCCGCACAGACTCGAAAAAGATGCGGGTCCTCCCAAAAATAGTTCTTCAACTTAACAAATAATTTCTTCTTTTGCTGAGAGGAGAACTCTTTCAGGAGGACACGAGACACTAAATAGTTGGAAAGCGTGATATATGAAGAGAAGATGAAGAATAACGACAACTAGGTGTTATCAAAAGCGATAATTGAGGGCCGAGTGGTCCGTAAAAACGATAATTTTGGAAAGCGTAATATATGAACGAAATTTATCAAAAGCAAAAATGACAGCTAGGAGTTCCTTCTCGGTTGTGGTACAATTTTCTTGTGCAGATGTTAGTGTTTTACTTGCATAATAAATGAGTTGGAAGTTTTTAGATATTCGTTGTCCAAGTACGGCTCCCACAGCAAAACTACTGGCATCGAACATAATTTCAAAGGGAAGGTCCCACACCAGAGCTATAATAATAGGGGCATTAATTAACTTTTCTTTTATTATTTCAAAGGCATATAGACAAAGTTCATCAAAAATAAACGGGGCGTCTTTTTCCAGAAGATGACTAAGGGGTTTGGTGATTTTGGAGAAATCTTATATGAAACGACGGTAGAAGCCAGCGTGTCCTAGGAAACTTCTTATAGCATTGACGTTCGTAGGCGGCGGCAACTTCTCGATAACTTCTATCTTAGCTATGTATGCTTCAATTCCTCTTGCAGAAATCTTATGACCCAAAACTAACCCTTCCCTCACCATAAAATGGCATTTTTCACAATTTAGGGCAAGGTTAGTTTCTTCGCATTTTTCTAAAACTTTTTCGAGGTTTACTAAGCAACTATCAAAGGCATCGCCGAAGATGGAGAAATCATCCATAAATACCTTCATAATGCTTTCTACGTACTTGTCGAAGATAGCAAGCATACAACTCTAGAATGTAGCTGGTGCATTGCATAATCCAAACGACATTCTTCGGTAAGGGAAGGTGCCGAAGGGACAAGTAAACGTAGTTTTCTCCTGGTCCTCGGGAGAGATGGGGATTTGAAAGTACACCGAGAGACCTTCGAGAAAACATTAAAAGCTATGGCCTAATAATTGTTCTAAAATTTGATTGATGAATGACAAGGGGAAGTGGACCTTGTGGGTGACATCATTTAACTTACGATAGATAATACACATTCGCCACCACGTCACCGTCCACATCGGGATTAAGTCATTATTATCATTACTAACTACAGTTATCCCTCCCTTTT
This sequence comes from Platanthera guangdongensis, assembly GCA_039583875.1. Classification (NCBI taxonomy): domain Eukaryota; kingdom Viridiplantae; phylum Streptophyta; class Magnoliopsida; order Asparagales; family Orchidaceae; genus Platanthera; species Platanthera guangdongensis. Next base: position 90,265,928 of record CM077164.1, on the reverse strand, counting down.
TCGGTACTACCTAGAGAGGGCTAACCCACTTACTATCAGAGATAAATTAGATAATTCCTGCGTCTAAGAGTTTCATAATCTCGCCCTTTACGACTTCTTTCATATTTGGATTTATAGTGTGCTGAGGTTGGATTGAATTACGCGAATTATCTTCCATTATGATTTTATGGGTGCAGAAAGATGGTCTTATGCCCTTGATATCAGCTATTTGCCAGGCAATAGCTCGACGATGTTTACGTAGCACTAGTAGGACCTTATCATTTAGCACTTCGGTTATGTAGGCTGAAACTATTATTGGTATCTTGGAGTCTTTCTCTAAGAAGGAATAACTAAGCTGTTCGGGTAATTCCTTTAATTCTAGGGTGGGGGGTTCTTCATATGATGTTTTGGAAATTCTTTCTTTTTTAAAAACAATGTCTTCGTAGACCTTTACTTTATACGGGAAATTGGAAAGGGTGCAGACCGCGGCCATGGTCGTCTCTTACAGAAATTCATTTGGAAGAGTTCAAGAAAAAAAAAATCAGAAATTTTAGTTTTACTTTCAGAAAGGTAGTAGGAAGATTCTTCACCTAGGTCATCTAAGAAAAAACAGGAGTCATTATTATCTAGGGTATTCTTCATCGAAGTGGTGATAGAGAAAATAACTTCATCATCACCTACTCGTAGGAAGAGCTTGCCATTTCTTACATCAATGATAACTTGGGAGGTGTCAAGGAAGGGTCGGCGAAGGATCAAGGGGACCTCGATGTCTAATTCGATGTCGAATTTGACGAAATCCACCGGGAAATGAATTTGTCGACTTTAACTGAGACATCCTCCACGATTCCTAACGGGTATTTAACAGATCTATCAGCGAGCTGGATACTCATGCATGTGGGGTTGAGGATACCAATTCCTAACTTCTTGAATAATGAGAGGGGCATCAGGTTGATCCTCAAACCTAAGTCAGCTAATGCGTGCTTGACAAAAGATTACCAAAGAAACACGGTATAGAAAAACTTCATGGATCTCTGATCTTCTTTGGTAAACCGTTTGTCAAGACTGCAGAGCACTCGGCCTTTAGTGTGACATGCGATAAGTTTTCTAACTTCTTTTTATTAGTCATGAGTTCCTTAAGGTACTTAGCGTACTTTGGCATTTGGGAGATCGCTTCATGGAAGGGTAAATTTATGTGGATTTGCTTAAATATTTCTAGGAAGTGGGACTATTGATCATCCTGACGTTGCTTGTGAAGTTCGGAAGGGTATGGTGGAGTTGGAATATTTTTAAAGATGGGTGGTGGAGTGAGGTCTTTTTCTTTAACAGGGAGAGGGGTGATTACAGCTTCTTCAGTAGAGGGTGGAATGATAAAATATTTCTCGGCGGAGTGTTGATTTTTTAGAATGGGGGCGGAGCTTTGATTTTTTAAAATGGAGGTGGATCCTGCCTCGGGCTCTTCGCTAACCATACCAGAAACTTGCTTCCCACTCCGAAGAGTTATAGCTTTCTCTGCTCTCTCGAGTCGGGCTCGGTGTTGGGAAGAAGAGATCTGGTGAGTCGCTCAGAAATAATTTTTGCGAGTTGTCCTACTTGATTTTCTAAACTTTTAATGGCCCCGGTTAGGGTTCTTATAGTAACGTCATTACTAATCATATATTTTGAAAACATTTCCGCCAAACATGAAGGTTTTGGAAAATTTTGAGGAGGTGTGGTGCAAAAAAATCATTTTGTGGTGGCGGGCGCATCACGTTCAAGGGATTACTCCACAAAAAGTTCGTGTGGTTCCGTAAAGTGGGATTATAACTATTCGGAAATGCAAAACCCGGAGCAGGAAAATTAGCAGCAAAAAATTATGAAAACGTTTCGAGGCATATTATTAAAATAATCTAATTGTTCGGGAGCAGGAGTTGCAGATTCCCATACCTGAGGGGGGGGAGGTAGCAGTCATCTCCGTTATCTTTTTACTTAAAATTTCAACTTGCAGAGCTAGCTGTGAGACATTGTCCACTTCAAATATAACTGCAGGTTTGTTTGGGCGGGACCAAGGCACATTCCACTAATATGTGTTCATGGCCATGTCTTTGAAAAGCTCAAGAGTTGCTTCCGGGTTTTCGTGGTTTACGGTACCACCAGAAGCTGCGTCTATCATTTGCTTTGTGCTTTGATTTAGCTCATTATAAAACGTATGTACCTGTAACCGTACAAGCATCGCGTGATGGGGGTATCATCTTAAGAGTTCTTTAAATCTTTCCCAAGTTTCATACAAAGTTTCAGAATCTATTTGTCCAAAGGAAGAAATATCATTCCTAAGTTTTGCTGTTTTAGCTGGCATAAAATGCATAGCTAGAAATTTTTCAGTTAGTTGATCCCAGGTGTTGATACTGGTTTTGGGTAAAGTGTTCAGCCATTGCTTAGCCTTAGTTTTAAGGAAGAAAGGGAAGAGTCTTAGCCTAATAGCATCATATGTAACAACATTTATTTTAAAGGTGTCACAAATCTCAAGAAAGCTTGCTATATGCTCGTTCAGATCTTAATCTTGCAGTCCGTCATATTGCGCATACTTCTGCACCATTTGAATTATGCTAGGCTTAAGTTCAAAATTATTATTAACTACAGCAGGGCGAACTATGCTTGATTATGTACCCTCTAGATTTGGTCGTGCATAATAGGACATAGGCCTATGCATGACTTCCTCTACATCGGGTTCTTCCATTCTTAAGGTCGAAAATGACTCGTAATCCTCAACCGGTATTTGGAGAGTAGGGCCTTGAAATCGCAATCTTCTCCAAAGAGTATACTCAATTTCATGGTCCAAGTCCAAAATAACCGACAGATTCCCGCGGGTCATGCACTAGAAGAAGAGAAGATGAAGAAAGAGAAATAAAAAGACTAGAACAAGATTTAATATATTTTTTTGAAATAGATTTCTTTATGTTTTAACTCTCGAACATCCCAAGGGCTACCTGGTGAAGGGTTCGCAGGGTACTAGACAAGATAGTGGCATTTATAGCCACATTGCCCTTTTCGAGAGAGTCAGGTTGTGAAGAAAAATTGTGATGTGGGTTTCTATTACGGGCCGTAATATTTTTTGATTTTTTAATTTTTTTTAAAGAAGGAGGGTGAGAAAGAGAAGTGATAAAAGTAATAGGTTCGTGCTTTCAAATTATCAACAAAAGTTCCTCCCCGACAACGACGCCAAAAACTTGGTGAGATAGTAAATGCAAAGAGTATAAAAACCGAACTAGCAATCCAACGAGGCAAGTATACCTATCGAAACGTAGCTAGGGAACACAAGTGTCGTATTAAAATCCGGGAACTGTTGAGTAATCGTACTCACATGAAAACTATTTTCTTATCGAGAGATTGTTTTAGGGTTTAAGAGAAAGCTAATTGTGATTAAGAAAAGAAATATTACGCTAAAAAAAAATTGCTTGCGGTTAAATAGAGAGCTACTAAAAGCGATTACAACGAGGGGTTGAGATAATGATAAAGAAAAGCACTCGATCGAGAATCACCTCGACTAATGTTGATTAAAAAATGCGATAATAAATCCTAACTTAATAAGGTAAATGTCCTTGACCATGGAGATTCCATAAGCATGAACACGCTTCTCTTGAAACCGTGCTCACCTGAGTTTAGGAAGGTCCGACCGAACTCTCGTCCAAATCGGAGACCTAAAGCTCGCTTTATGTTGTGAACCCCTCTATTAGATTTCACTCCAATCCGGGAGATTAAGTTCAAACTATGAGCCTCTCGGCTAGCTAAGAATGAAAACAAATATGGAAATTATATATCGATGATATAACTCCAAACAAGATTAATCAAAAGTAAATAAAGGTCTAAACCCTAAAAAGAAAAAGTAAACTTGAGCATCATAACTTAATCAACTCGAACATCAGATCATCAAGATCGAGTACAAGGAGGATTAGTTAATCACGGAGAAATGGAGGAAGAGAGATTAGTAGAAGTGCATTGAAACAAAATAAAAACAAGTAAAAGCTAAGCACACTTTATATTAAAATCAAACAACGAGCTTACAACTTGAAATAAAATATTACAAGTGCTGGAAATGAAAACTAAGCTAGCACTAACATTAAGCTACTAAAGAAATTACAAAAGCTATTACAAAAGAGTAAACTAAGCTAGGATTAGAAAGCTTAAAATGAGAATGGGGGAGAGGAGAAGCATGAAAAACTAAAAGAAAACAAAAGGGCAGCACCTCCCCTCTCGCTCCAAAACTAGTTTGGACTCAAGGGGGGTCTGAATTTATAGAAAACTTTCCGGGTCGGTCACGCCCCCCTGTCACGCCATGGTAGGACGTGTCAGGGGGCATGTCATGTAGGGGAAAGACATTGGTAGCTGAATTATGATGGAAATCATCATTTCTTTTATACGTCGGTGGACATGCCCAAGGTCACGCCCGTGTAGGGAGGGCATGTAAGGCACGTCAAGCTTCAATCATGGGTCGGAAATCCGTCAAATGTTGGAAATTGTGGAACACGCCCGGGGCCAAGCCTGTGTAGGGGTGCGTGTCAGTACTGTTTATGTGAAGTGACGGGAAAGCTTTAAATGCGGCAGCAGGTTTCGGGAAAGGGGTGACACGCCCGGTGACACGCCCATGGAGGGCGTGTAAGGGGGGCATGTCAGGGGTTTTGTTCGGGATTTGGGTTCAGGCAACACCATTCCTTGGGATCGTGTTACATGCCCGGTGACACCCCCAGGGAGGGCGTGTAAGGGTGGCGTGTAAGGTCATTTTGGCTGAAATCTTTTGAAAACATGCAAAAAGAGAAAATATTAGTGGTATTAAAAATTGATGAATTATAAATATACGTATTTTTGTGTTCATTAATTTAGTCGTTTTTATTTATTTTTGTCATTTTTACTTATTTTTATTCAATAAAATACTGTTATTTTTGTTAATATTTTACTAACTTGTTTTATTTTATTTTTTAGGAAAAAATTTAAATCTGCAAAAAAATTGAAATGTCACGCCCGTGACAAATTGGTCACGCCCGTGACCCGGGGAGTGACACGTCAAAAACAAGCCTGTGTCCATTTAGCTCGACGATTTCAGTTCAACGATCGTCGAACCCGCGACACGCCCAGAGTCACGCCCGTGACCTAGGGCGTGACTCTAACTTTCCGCTCGACGATTTCAACTCGACACTTTCCGCTCGACGATTGTCGAGTGTCGACACCAACCGACATGCCCAGCGTCACGCCCATGACCTGGGGCGTGACCATTCCACCTGGCTCGACAAGACCCGCGCGGCGACTTTCGACGCAACCCGCGCCCAGTTCTACCTCGCCGACACGCCCACCGTCACGCCCATGACCTGGGGCATGACTTTGGCATGACCGACACGTGTCCAGACCGAAGTCAACTTTGCCGTCAAATCGCCGGCCGCCTTCACAAACAGTGTTGACACGCCCACCGACACGCCCGTGTCGGAGGGCGTGTACTTAGCTTTTTTTTCCTATAAATTCCCCACTTCTGTAATGACCAAGGGTTCACATTTTTGAGCCACTTTAGTGTGTTTTGTGGGCTGCATCCGTGGATTCCCTTGCTATATAAGGAGATTTCTCCCCCCTTTTCTTTCATGTTTGCTTTTTCTTTAGCTTTAGCTTTGTAATAGTTTTTTTTAATCAATAAAAATATTAGTTTTTCTCTTCTTAAATGGCTTTGGAATGAACTCATGTGCCCACCTTTCTTCTCATTTTATCCTTAGTTCCTCCTTTGTTTTTCTCTTTATGAAAAGTGTGTGTGTGTGTATGAGTGTAACATGTTTAATATTCATGTTTTTAACTTGTCTTCATGCTAAGTTTTGTAGTAGATTTCATTTTCAAGCATGGTATGATGTGTTTATCTCTCCTTCAACATGTTCTTCCTTAATGTTTTTTTTATTTTTAATTTCATTCTTATGTATTTATAAAAGAGTTTTGAAAGTGATTTGTATTTTTTTTACTTAGTTTGTTTGTAGGATTGTAAAATGTTTTTTTGTTCTTTTCATTTTCTTTTCACTTTCTTGTCACTTTTATGAAATCCTAAGGATGAAAATGTTGAAATTTTAATTTTTCAAGAACTTTGTTTTTTTGATTTGTTTTGAAAAACTTTTGTTCTCTTAAAATTTTATTTTGTTCTTTTTATTTATTTTTGGTAAAACCTAAGTATAGAAAAGTAGTAGTTTTAATTTTTAGGTAACTTTCATTTTGTTTTCAAATGTGTGTGTGAGTGTATGAGAATAATCTTTATGCTTTCTTTAATTTATGAAGAGTGTGTGAGTGTAGGTGTTAAATTTTCATGCTTTATTTTATTGCTTTCTTCAATTATGTAGAGTGCGTGTGTGTAGGAGATAGATTTTAATGCTTTATTTTATCGCTTTCTTCAATTACGTAGAGTGCGTGTGTGTAAGAGATAGTTTTTTTGCTTTCTTTCAATTATGTAGAGTGTGTGTGTTAGCATTTATTTCCGCCTACTTGCTAGGAGTTAAATGGCCGGATTTTGCTTACCGCCTACTCATTTGAGTTAAATGGCAGGTCTTTTATTTTTCTGTAATTATTTTTGTTGGATCCCTAGTTATTTTGGGCTAGGTCCACTAACTTAGGATGTGACCCATCATGTATAATCTGGGTCAAGTTTATGTCTTAGAGTCTAGGACAGTCCTCTATCGAAACTTCAGATGGACCAGCCTTCCTCAAGACCATCAGGAACTCCAGATCTATCAGTTTTTCAGACTAAGTTAAATGAGTTGACGTTCGTCGAACTCAGCTCGACAAAGGGAGTTTTGCGCTCGACGATTGTGAGATAATTCGTAGTGCTGAGCTCGACGAATTCTGCTCTTTGTTCGATGAACACCGGGATTCTACTTCAAGCATTATCAGGACTACTTCAGAATTTCTTAAGTCCAACTTCAAGCTTTGGTCGACGAATTACTTTCTGAGCTCGACCTCAAGTTCTCAGGTTCTCAGGTCGACGACTTCAGTTCTCAACTCGACGAATTTAGTTCTCTGCTCAACGAATACAGATTGTATGATATTGAAGATTGTCTGTTCAACGAATGAAGACTGTCAGCTCGACGAACTCAGCTTAGCTCGACGAACTCAGCTGAGCTCAATGAACTCAGGCTCAGCTTGACGAATTCAAAACTCAGTTTGACGAATTATGTTCTTCGGTCGACGATTCCAGACTAGGTCTTCTTCCGTTCCCGTCTCATTCCATGGCGCTGATTCCTGAACATTTAATGGCAGTTCTTCCCAGAATACTACCGTTAGAATACGAAGTTAATCCTGGATTATTACATGCCATTTTCCCATGGAAACAGTTGGGGAAATAATTAATTGCTGCTTCCTTTGCAGGCCGTCTGCCATTACTGCTCTATATTCAAAAATTCGAATGTTTCTTATGAGACATTGAGATATACAGAAAGAGTCAGTAATACAGTGAGACAACAACAAAAAGGACAGACAGTGATTCAGACAACACAGAAAAAGAAATTCATTCTTGGCCCAGAGAGAAACTGATCAAGAAGAAGAAGAAGAACACTACATCAATATCAAGAGTCTTCTTCATCTGCTTTTACTCAGGATAACTTCAAAGACAATACATTCATATCAGTCACAAGAAGTTCCTGGAGACTTTCTCTAGACCAGGAAATCTAGGTCTTTGAAGACCAATCACCCTGAAGCAGTGCTCCAGCATTCTTCCTGATTCATTCTACATCTCAGGGGGAGCAAAGCTGCTAAACAACAATCCACAAGTCTTCTCATTTGACTTGAGAAAGAGAAGACCTCATCACCCTCTCACTCCACCTCTGTACAGGGTTTTAATTCCCTTCAAAATTATTCTGGTTGCAAGTCTCCCTCCAAAAGACTTGAGGGTTTGGTTTTTGGGAACCTAATCAAAACCCCATTGGTGCCAGGACACCTGATCAACCCCTTCCTGTAGTGGATTCCTACCAGGGTGGTAGAAGAGTGGACTACCCAGATTTGGGGAACCACTATAAAATTCTTGTGTCGTCTGGTTACTTTCTTTTCTTTTTGTTTTCTGGCCTTGCTCTGTGAATGTGCTGTGATTAGATAGTCGCTGCATCTTGGTTTATTGTATTTGCTTCCCTGCACACACACCTAAAATACAACAATAGTTGTAAAAGTTTTAAAATCACCAACATACTCTATTCACCCCCCTCTAGAGTATATCTGATCTAACTAACACCTTCAGATTGTATCAAGCATACCTCCTGAACTTTCAATTTTATTAGGACTTGTAATTTTATTTATTTTCGCCTACTCGTTAAGAGTTAAATGGCGTGCCCTTTATTTCCCGCCTATTCGTTTGAGTAGGACTTGTAATTTTCCTTTTTTGCAACTTAGTTTTTATTTTATTTATAATTTGGAGTGTGCGTGAGTTCTTATTTTAGCTAACTTTTCAGCTTTCTAAATGTTTGTTATTTTTTATGTGCTCTTCTTATAATCATTTAGCGTTTAATTTCGATCTCGCGCCTCATTAAATTATAAAGCCGTCCCCATACCGATGTGTGGCTAATCACTATAAGACTCGGCATCGAAGAGCATTGGGACATTTAAATGATTTGTAATAATTAAAGCTCTTTATTTTCACTTTAATTTTAGGACTTAAGGTTTACCCCGGGTTAACGACGCATAGGAGCACAAATCGATATGTGGGCCATATTTTCGTTATCCATACACTAGCTAGCAGGGAGGCCGTGCGTATGGATAGATCACCCCTGGGTAAATAGAGTTACGTGCATACCCTTGAGAGAGGACAAGCGTAATTCTACCGGATTGGGTTCCCCACCCAATAGCGGGGTTCTTAGCGTAAAGCGGGCGTTAAGTGGAATCCTTCGTCGGACTAACGTTCGGTCGAATAGTCTTAACGTTCAGGTGAGCGATATCCCTATAGCTAGGTGAGCTCACATTTGTGGAACCTCCACGACCAAGTTGCCTTTTATTAATTTGAAAACTAAGTCCTATAATTATTAAAAATTATTTTAGTCTTAATCCGATTCGATGCCGAGCGTTAACCCTTCATCGAATATTTTCTAAATCGTTTTTTTCGCTCCTTTACTTTTTCTGTCTTTACTTAATTAAAATATCCACCTTACTTTCAGTAAAATAATAGTCCTCCCGGAGGAGTAAGAATAGTCAACACGACCCCGAGAACAATACGACCTCGGTATTCCCCCGAATATCGAGTACTACTTGCAATAGGTGCACTTTCCTCACCTAGCACGCCTGCGACGATCGACTCACCGAACCAACCACAGTTAGAGTCTGTTCGCGGGCGCATCAAGTTTTTGGCGCCGTTGCCGGGGACTCTATCGAGTTGCTATTTCGAATTCCGTAGTCTATTACTTTTACTTATTTTCTATAAACTAAAAAAAAACTAAAAACTTTATTTAAAATAAAATAAAAAAAGAGTTTAATTTGTTTTTTTTTTCTCTCTTTGTGTATATGACCCGTGGACAACCCTCCGAGTCTGAAGATTTTGACTTCGACCCTGAGATCGAACGCTCCCTTGCGCGTATTTGATCTCAACGCCGAATTCCTTCTTTAGACCCTGAAGAATCTATCGGAGAACCCTCTGTTGTAGTTATGGCCGCCCCTAACCCTGCCCCTGCGGCCGAGCGTACTATGTCTTTTTACGCCCGGCCTAACCTTGGATCATACTGGGTCTAGTATTGTTCTCCCTGCGGTGGAAAATAATAATTTTGAAATAAAATCGAGTGTCATTCAAATGGTCCAACACGCCGTGCAGTTCGATGGACTGCCGGATGAGGACCCGAATGTCCACTTGTCCAACTTTTTGGAAATATGCGACACCTTCAAGATTAATGGCATCACTGATGACGTCATTCACTTGCTCTTATTTCCTTTTTCCCTTAAGTCCAAAGCCAAGGCGTGGTTGAATGCCCTCCCGCGAGGATGTATCACCACGTGGGCTGAGTTTACGGAGCGGTTCCTAACGAAGTACTTTCCGCCCGCAAAAATTGCAAAGTTGCGGGCGGACATTTCTTCGTTTGTGCAAAATGATCCTGAGTCTCTTTATGAGACTTGGGAACGGTTTAAGGAATTCCTCCGCCGGTGCCCGCACCACGCGCTGCCAACGTAGTTTCAAGTACAAAGTTTTTATAATGGGCTTAATTTTCAGACGCATCAAATGATTGACGCGGCTGTCGGGGGCACACTAAACAACAAAACCGCCGAGGCCGCCCAGGCTTTATTCGAAGAGATGGCTATGAACGGCTATCAATGGAACGTCCCACGGGGACTCCCAAAGCCGGCGGCTGGTCTTTTTGATGTGGATGCCACTGCTCCCTGAACCCTTCAAGTTGAAAGGTTAACAAAGCAGGTGGAGGAGATATCTACTGCCTCCTCCACTCCGCCTTGTTTTATTCCCCCTAACATCTGCGTGGCTGAAGAGTTCGTGGATTTCATGGGAAATTCGTGTCATCCTTCCTTCAACCCCAACAATAACCCTTATAGTAATAATTATAATCCGGGTTGGAGGAATCACCCCAATTTCTCTTGGAGCAACCCGAACAATGCTCAGCGTCCCCCTATTTCTTATGCGCCCGGATTTCTGCCGCCTCCTCCTCTTCCAAAACCCTCCCCGATGGAGGAAACTTTTTCGAAGTATATTGCGTCCAACGAGTCAAATATCCGGAACATCACCAGATCGCTAAAAACTCTCGAACAACAGGTTGGACAACTGGCAAGGATGATGTTCGAGCGCACGCTCGGGGCACTGCCGGGAAACACGGAGCCCAATCCGCGGGAGAACGCCAACGCTATAACCCTTCGTAGCAGAAAGGAGGTGGTCGATCCAAAACGGACCGACCCTCAGGTATATATTTCACCTCCGACCCCTCTTCCCCTTTCTTCGATTACGCCGCCTTTATCGATTTTAAAAGAAAAAATTATTTTCAACAAGGCCCTTCCATATCCGCATAAGTTAGATAACGAGCGTAAGGATGCGTACTATGAAAAATTTATTTTATTATTAAAACAAATTCACATTAATGTTCCTTTTTACGAGACTATCTCGCAAATGCCCAAATATGCGAAATTTTTAAAAGACTTACTTTCTAATAAACGTAAATTAGAGGATATTTCGCATGTATCTCTCAACGCTGTGTGCTCGGCGGCCCTTACTAATAAATTGCCCACAAAACAAAACAACCTGGGAGGGTTTTCCATCTCGTGCCTCTTTGGCGATATATTTGTAAAGTAAGCCTTAGCTGATTTAGGGGCTAGCATTAATCTGATGCCGTTCTCGCTCTTTTCGCGTTTAGGTTTGGGTACTCCTAGTCCTACGAATATGCGCATCCAATTAGCGGATCGCTCGGTTAAGTTCCCTATCGGGGTAGTGGAGGACGTCCTTGTCCGAGTAGACAAGTTTACCTTTTCGGTAGACTTCGTCATCTTAGACATCGAGGAGGACGCTGAGGTACCAATAGTACTCGGTCGCCCTTTTCTCTCCACCTCCCGCGCACTAATAGATGTTAGTAATGGTCGTCTTCTCCTCCGGGTAGGAGATGACCAAGTTACTTTCTCTATTAATCCCTCGATGGACAATTTGTCATCGAGCGACGATTTCTGCTATTCTTTAGATACCTTTTTTGGAGATCGTTCTTCTCCCATTTTCGAGTCCGTGTTTTTAAATGACGATATTTATGCGCTCGAAAATTTTAAATTCGATGAGGATACCTCTTTATACTTGCCTTTCGAACCAATTGGTAAGAAAGACATAGGAATTAAAACCTCCCTAGAAAAACCGCCCATCCTAGACCTCAAACCCTTACCTGCATCGCTCAAATACACATTTTTAGGAAAAGGCGATACGCTTCCCGTTATTATTTCTTCGGACTTGAGTGATTCGGAGACTTCCGATTTATTGTAAGTTTTATTTAAATATCGCCACGCAATTGCGTGGCAAATCTCTAACTTAAAGGGGATTAACCCCTCCTTTTGCACCCATAAGATCATTCTTAACGATAATTGCCGCAAAATGATTTAGCCGCAGCGTCGTCTTAACCCAAACATGAAAGATGTCGTTAAAGCCGAGATTATTAAGTTATTAGATGCGGGGATTATCTACCCTATTTCGGACAGTGCATGGGTTAGTCCCGTGCATGTCGTGCCAAAGAAGGGCGGTCTAACCGTAGTGGCGAATGAGTATAACAAGCTCGTCCCAACTCGTACTGTTACGGGTTGGCGAGTGTGCATCAATTATAGAAAACTTAATGATGCCACCCGCAAGGACCATTTCCCTCTACCGTTTCTAGACCAGATTTTGGAGCGTTTATCCGGTCATCCATATTATTGTTTTCTTGATGGTTTATCGGGGTTTTTCCAAATCCCCATTTCCCCCGATGATCAAGAGAAAACAACTTTTACTTGCCCGTTTGGCACCTTCGCATATCGAAGAATGCCATTTGGACTCTGCAATGCGCCGGCTACATTCCAAAGATGTATGCTAGTAATCTTTGGCGAGCTAGTAGAAGACATTATGGAAGTCTTTATGGATGACTTTTCTATTTTCGGACGCTCTTTTCCCGATTGCCTTCACAATTTAGATCGTGTCCTTCAACGGTGCGAGAACACAAGCCTTGTATTAAATTGGGAAAAACGCAACTTTATGGTTCGAGGAGGTTTGGTCCTCGGCCATATGATTTCGTCGAAGGGGATGGATGTGGATAAGGCCAAGATAGAAATCATAGAAAAACTACCGCAACCAACAAACGTAAAATCTATTAGGAGTTTCTTAGGCCATGCGGGCTTTACTGACGCTTTATTCAAGATTTTTCAAAAATAACAAAGCCGCTTACTCACCTCTTGGAAAAGGAATCACGTTTCATCTTTAGTAGCGAATGCGAGTCCGCCTTTAATTTAATAAAACAAAAACTTATCACTTCACCAATTTTAGTGGCCCCTAATTGGTCCCTTCCATTCGAAATTATGTGCGATGCTAATGATATTTCCTTAGGTGCCGTTCTTGGCCAACGCGTAGAAAAACATTTTCATCCAATTTATTACGCTAGCAAGACGCTCACTTCCGCACAAATTAATTACACGATGACGGAAAAGGAACTCTTAGCCGTCGTCTTCGCTTTTGATAAGTTTCGCTCCTATATAACGCTTTCTAAAGTTATCGTATTTACCGATCACTCCGCGCTTAAATATTTATTAGCTAAAAATGATGCGAAGCCCTGCCTTCTTCGATGGATTCTCCTCCTACAAGAGTTCGATTTGGAGATCCGAGATAAGCGGGGAGCGGAAAATCTAGCAGCAGACCACCTCTCCCGTTTAGAAAATCCGGGTGCAGAAGCGCTCGTCGAATATGAAATAAATGACAGATTCCCCGAGGAACGCCTCCTAGCCATTCATACTTCTTCTTCGTCATCTTCGCCTTGGTTCGCAGACTTTTCAAATTACTTAGTAGCGAGGGTGCTTCCAAAAGAGTTTTCAAGTCATCAAAAGAAGAAATTCTTTTCTAACTTGAAAAATTTCATTTGGGAGGACCCATTTCTTTTTCGTATTTGCGCGGACCAAGTGGTCCGAAGATGCGTTGTGGGTGTGGAGTGCTTGCAAATTCTTAAGCACTGCCACAAGTGTCCAGCCGGTGGGCATTATCAAGCCAACCGGACCGCTCGGAAGGCGCTAGAGGTGGGCTACTTTTAGACCACTCTCTTCAAAGACGCGCATACTTTTGTGCGTGCATGCGATAGCTGTCAGCGGTCGGGTAACATCTCTCGTCGCGACGCGATGCCCCAAAACATGTTTTTAGAGTGCGAAGACTTCGATTTATGGGGCATAGATTTTGTTGGCCCCCTACCTCCGTCTTTCATATATATATATATATATATATATATATATATATATATATATATATATATATATATATATATATATATATATATATATATATATATATATATATATATATATATATATATATATATATATATATATATATATATATATTAGTGGCGGTCGACTACGTATCGAGGTGGTCGGAAGTGCAAGCTCTCCCCACCAACAATGCGCGAGTCATCGTTACATTTCTTAAAAAACTATTTTCTCGCTTCGGCACCCCTCGCGCAATTATTAGTGATAGGGGAACGCATTTCTGTAACGCTCTTATTGCTAAGACGTTAGCTAAATACGGAGTCACGCACAGGCTTGCCACCCCCTACCACCCGCAAACAAGTGGCCAAGTTGAGGTAGTAAATCGAGAGATTAAACGAATTTTAGAAAAAACCGTTTCACTAAATAGAAAAGATTGGTCCGTTAAACACGACGATGCGTTGTGGGCGTATTGGACGACATACAAAACCGCAATTGGTTGTACGCCGTTCCAGTTAGTCTACGGCAAAGCGTGCCATTTACCCATAGAATTAGAGCATCACGCTCTTTGGGCTTTAAAATTCTTAAACCTCGACTCCAACTTAGCCGCTCAGAATAGAAAACTGCAACTAAACGAGCTTGACTAATGGCGTGCAAACGCTTACGAGAGCAATAAGTTCTATAAGGAGCGTTCTAAGTTATATCACGATCGAAAAATCAAGTCCCAAAAATTATTTTCTCCGGGCGATCTTGTCATTCTTTACAATTCACGTCTTAGGCTTTTTTCGGGTAAACTAAAATCTAGATGGTCCGGTCCCTTCCTAGTTGAAGAAGTTTTTCCATATGGGACCGTACTCGTCTCCCACCTGGAAAAAGGTTCGTTTAAAGTAAACGATCATCAGTTAAAGTCTTATATAGCAGGCGATCCAGTGATCTGTTTTAACGAAACCATAACTTTCCTCCACATTATAAACCCACCAAAATAGTCAAGCTACACGACTATAAACAAAGCGCTCCTCGGAGGCACCCATCGTTTATCTTTTTCGCTCTTTCCTTATTATCTTTGCTACGTTTTCTAATAAACGCATGGTTTTTGATCGGCCTCCCCATACGCGTTTTAGGGAAGTTTCTACCCCCCCCCCCCTCTCATTATTTTCTTTGTCTATATTGTCTTTCATTTTGTTCCGCATACTTACGTTACAACATTGGGGACAATGTTGGACTTAAGTATGAGGGTATTTTCGTGCTTTACTTTCTGTACTTCTATTTTTCTGCATTTCAAAAATACAAAAAAATATATAACAACAAAACAAAAAATCTTAAAATGAAAAAAAAGCACAAAAAAAAATTAAAATGAAAAATCCAACAAATTTTTTCATTTTCTTTCTCTTTCTTTTTTTCCAAAAACTCAAAAAATATAAAACAAAAATTCCAAAAATATTTAGTTTCACTTTGTAAATATTCTTTTTTCTTTGTAAATATTTTTATGTAAATAATCTTCTCTCTCCCCCTTCCTTTTCCCTCTTATTCTTGTAAATAACTTTTCTTTTTCTCCCAATCTTTGTAAATAGAATGAAAATTTTCTTAAACAAATACAAAAAAAAACTTTTTATGTATATATTAATGACATAAACTCATAAAATTAAAAAAAAAACAAAAAAAAAGATAATAGTTAAAAAAAATCAAAAAAATTTGAGAAAAACAAAATAAAAATACAAAAAAAGATAATAAATGAAAAACACAAAAAAATGATGATAAAAACTATAAAAATTAAAAAAATGTTTTGAAACAAATAAATCAAATATTTCATTCTTAACTTTCCTGCTATCCAAAAATTCTGTTTTGAGTTTATTTATATGTGAATTTGATTAATTCTTTGTTCACTACCCGTTTGTTAATTATTGATTGAAAAATTTAAATAGCTGGGGTTAAGTTTTAAAGAATTCATTATGCTTTGTTAAAAATAGCGAACTCGTTTTAGGCACTACTTCTAATTTTTCATTGATAGGAGCACGTGTATTATGTTAGGAAATAACGACTATAGAATTCAATTATACTTACTTTTAGCTTTCTGAAAAATTGGAACGTACAATTTATTAAGGTTGCTCTCAAACATTTTTAGGATTAAAAATCTAGTTTTCCTTTCTCCCCTTACCTTTCATGACCTACTTAGCATGAAAAATGTTTTATCCTTAAAAGATCTTATGTCAATGGGAATAAGATTTTGTTCCGTAAACATAGGCACCCAATAATTTAAAAAGATTATATGTTATGGAGTAAGAGAATAAAATTCATTACTCCTACACATATACATTGGGTTAATTTTATTCTTATGAAGTTGAAAAACAAAAATCATATTAGGAAAATAAGATTTCATTTTCCTAATAATCCAAAAGAAAAAAATGGAGGTTCGAGAAAAAATTACCTCACCTCAAAATCAAAACCCACTTCATAAACCCACTACCCCCTTATAGCCAATTACACGATTCTAGAATTAATTCAAAAAATCTATTTGAGAGCATAATTAGTAAATTGTATTATTTCCAGTAACACTCCTATAAGCTAGAGTTCATATAATTCCAAACTATTTTCGTTAATCAAACCATTACAAATATTGCCTTCTATTTGATTACAACAAAAATCTTTTGGCCAAAACTTTTGCGCTATATAAATCATCTACATAATTTTAGGACTTAACTCTTACTCCCCGTATATTTATTTAGATCTCTCTTATAATTGATTAGGCGGTAGCTAAACTTAGAGTTTTTTCCTATTCCTTATAAGTTCACCTCAAACTTTTGCTCTGTAATAGCAAAAGCTTAAGTATGTGGGTATTTGATGAATTGTAAATATACGTATTTTTGTGTACATTAATTTAGTCATTTTCATTTATTTTTGTCATTTTTACTTGTTTTTATTCAATAAAATACTCCTATTTTTGTCAATATTTTACTAACTTGTTTTATTTTATTTTTCAGGAAAAAATTAAAATCTGCAAAAATTTTGACATGTCACGCCCGTGACAAATTGGTCACGCCCGTGACCCGGGCCGTGATACGTCAAAAACAAGCACGTGTCCATTCAGCTCGACAATTTCAGTTCAACGATCGTCGAACCCGCGACACGCCTAGAGTCACGCTCCTGACCTAGGGCGTGACTCAAACTTTCCGCTCGACGATTTGAACTCGACACTTTCCGCTCGACGATTGTCGAGTGTCGACACCAACCGACACGCCCAGTGTCACGCCCATGACCTGGGGCGTGACTATTCCACCTGGCTCGACAAGACCCGCGTGGCGACTTTCGGCGCAACCCGCGCCCCGTTCTACCTCGCCGACACGCCCACCGTCACGCCCATGACCTGGGGCGTGACCTCGGTGTGACCGACACGTGCCCAGCCCTAAGTCAACTTTGCCGTCAAATCGTCAGCCGCCTTCACAAACAGTGTTGACACGCCCACCGACACGCCCGTGTCGGAGGGCGTGTACTTAGCTTTTTTTTCTTATAAATTCCCCACTTCTGCAATGACCAAGGGTTCACATTTTTGAGCCACTTTAGTGTGTTTTGTGGGCTGCATCCGTGGATTCCCTTGCTATGTAAGGAGATTTCTCCCCCCTTTTCTTTCATGTTTGCTTTTGCTTTAGCTTTAGCTTTGTAATAGCTTTGTAATAGTTTTTTTTAATCAATAAAAATGTTAGTTTTTCTCTTCTTAAATGGCTTTGGAATGAACTCATGTGCCCACCTTTCTTCTCATTTTATCCTTAGTTCCTCCTTTATTTTTCTCTCTATGAAAAGTGTGTGTGTGTGTGTGTGTGTATGAGTGTAACATGTTTAATATACATGTTTTTAACTTGTCTTCATGTTAGGTTTTGTATAGATTTCATTTCTAAGCATGGTATGATGTGTTTATCTCTCCTTCAACATGTTCTTCCTTAATGTTTTTTTTATTTTTAATTTCATTCTTATGTATTTATAAAAGAGTTTTGAAAGTGATTTGTATTTTTTTTACTTAGTTTGTTTGTAGGATTGTAAAACCTTTTTTTGTTCTTTTCATTTTCTTTTCACTTTCTCGTCACTTTTATGAAATCCTAAGGATGAAAATGTTGAAATTTTAATTTTTCAAGAACTTTGTTTTTTTGATTTGTTTTGAAAAACCTTTGTTCTCTTAAAATTTTATTTTGTTCTTTTTATTTGTTTTTGGTAAAACCCAAGTATAGAAAAGTAGTAGTTTTAATTTTTAGGTAACTTTCATTTTGTTTTCAAATGTGTGTGCGAGTGTATGAGAATAATCTTTATGCTTTCTTTAATTTATGAAGAGTGTGTGAGTGTAGGTGTTAAATTTTCATGCTTTATTTTCATGCTTTATTTTATTGCTTTCTTCAATTATGTAGAGTGCGTGTGTGTAGGAGATAGATTTTCATTCTTTACTTTATCTCTTTCTTCAATTACGTAGAGTGCGTGTGTGTAGGAGATAGTTTTATTGCTTTCTTTCAATTATATAGAGTGTGTGTGTTAGCGTTTATTTCTGCCTACTCGCTAGGAGTTAAATGGCCGGATTTTGCTTACCGACTACTCATTTGAGTTAAATGGCAGGTCTTCTATTTTTTTGTAATTATTTTATTAGGACTTGTAATTGTATTTATTTACGCCTACTGGTTAAGAGTTAAATGACGTGCTCTTTATTTCCCGCCTACTTGTTTGAGTAGGACTTGTAATTTTCCTTTTTTGCAACTTAGTTTTTGTTTTATTTATAATTTGGATTGTGCGTGAGTTCTTGTTTTAGCTAACTTTTCAGCTTTCTAAATGTTTGTTATTTTTTATGTCCTCTTCTTATAATCATTTACCGTTTATTTTCGAACTCGCGCCTCATTAAATTATAAAGCTGTCCCCATACCGATGTGTGGCTAATCGCTATTAGCCTCGGCATTGAAGAGCATTGGGACATTTAAAATGATTTGTAATAATTAAAGCTCTTTATTTTCACTTTAATTTTAGAACTTAAGGTTTACCCCGGGTTAACGACGCATAGGACCACAAATCGATGTGTGGGCCCTATTTCTGTTATCTATACACTAGCTAGCCGAGAGGTCGTGTGTATGGACAGATCACCCCTGGGTAAATAGAGTTGTGTACATACCCTCGAGAGAGGACAAGCGTAATTCTACCGTATTGGGTTCCCCACCCAATAGCGGGGTTCTTAGCGTAAAGCGGGCGTTAAAAGGAATCCTTCGTCGGACTAACGTTCAGTCGAATAGTCTTAACGTTCAGGTGAGCGATATCCCTATAGCTAGGTGAGCTCACATTTGTGGAACCTCCACGGCCAAGTTGCCTTTTATTAATTTGAAAACTAAGTCCTATAATTATTAAAAATTATTTTAGTCTTAATCTGATTCGATGCCGAGCGTTAACCCTTCATCGAATATTTTCTAAATCGTTTTTTTCGCTCCTTTACTTTTTCCGTCTTTACTTAATTAAAATATCCGCCTTACTTTCAGTAAAATAATAGTCCTCCCGGAGGAGTAAGAATAGTCAACACGACCCCGAGAACAATACGACCCCGGTATTCCCCCAAATATCGAGTACTACTTGCGATAGGTGCACTTGCCTCACCTAGCACGCCCGCGGCGATTGACTCAACGAACAAACCACAGTAAGAGTCTGTTCGCGGGCGCATCAAAAATATATACAAATCGAGGTCAAAATAACACTTTACAAACATGATTTCTATAATAAAATCTAATAATTACCCGAGTAGTTTAAACGACAAAATGTACTATTAGAACCACTATAAATCACTGTGTCCTTTTTTGTGTTGTTTTCTTTGTGCAGGTTGTGTACATCTTGAAAGCATAAAACAGCTAAAAGCTAAAGCTCCCACACGAAGACACATAAAAGAACTAAAAAAGATATCAATAACCTATTCACCACCCATCCCCCCTCTCTACGTTATTTAATCAACGATCACCCAAATGACATCATTCCCCTTGTGCAATCTCGGAAAGCCGTGAATGAAATCCATAGAGATGTCGTCAAATTTACACTCTAGTTTTGGCAAGGACTTCAAGAATCTGTCATGCTTCTGGCATTCGGCCTTCACCAAGGAACATGTTTGACATTTCACCATGTACAATGCTATGTCTTTCTTCAGACCCGACCACCAGAACAATTTCTTCATGTCCTTGAACATCTTGGTGCTCCCGTAGTGAATCGAGTACTTCATAAAGTGCGCATCATACATTAATTCTTCTCACAACTTCCCCACATTAGGGACACACAATCGACTGTCTTTCCATAAAAGGACATCTCTGATAGAGAACTGGTCATAGGACCCATCAATGACTTCTGTCAGTGACATTTCAAGCAAACATCCAAAACCAAGGCCTGTTGAATCCTGTCTGCGAGGTCATATTGAATCTCCATCCAACTCAAACACGCGTTTATACTAGATCCCTTGTCAACAAAATAGATCTCCCAGGCCTCCAAATCCTGAATGAGCCGCTCGTCGTGCATCTGTATCCAGTTGGCCCGTGCAGGGTTCCAACAGCTCAAAGCATCTTCCATAACGTTCTACTTCCTAGGACTATAATGAATCTTGTAGGTGTAGTCCCTAAGAAACTCCATCCACCTACATTGAGGCATGTTCAAATCATTCTGATCCATTAGATACTTTAGGCTCTTATGATCTGAATAAATATCGATCTTAACCCCAATACAGATAATGTCTTCAAAGATTAAGAGCGAATACCACGGCCGCCAACTCCAAATCATGGATCTGGTAATTCCTCTCACGCACCTTCAATTGGAGCGATACATAAGCAATCACCTTCCCGTGCTGAAGGAGAACACAGCCTAATCCACTCCCCGAGGTATCACTGTAGATCTCAAAACCCTCCAAACTACATGGCGAACACAAGACAGGTGTCGTGGTTAGATGACACTTTAGCTCTTCGAAACCTTTTTCGCACTCCAGCGAGCAAACAAACTTTTGATCCTTCCTTATCAGAGTGGTGTAGGGCAGTGCTATCCATGATAAGTTCTCCACAAAGCGCCTGTAATAGCCGGTAAGGCCCAAAAAACTTCGGACTTCCGACATAGTAGACAACACAGGCCACTCCCGTATCACAGCTACCTTCACCGGATCTATTGTAATTCCCTCACCACTAACCACATGACCAAGGAACAATACCGAGGACAGCCAAAAATGATATTTTGAGAATTTGGCATACAGTTGGTTCCTCCTCAGGTTCTCCAAAACCATATGAAAATGCTTTAAATGATCCACCTCGCACTGTGAGTACACCAGTATATCATCGATGAAGACTATCATGAACAGGTCCAAGTACTCTCTGAATGTCCTGTTCATCAAATCCATAAAAATGAATGGCGCATTCTTCTGCCCAAATGACATGACGGTGAATTTTTAATGAACATAACGTATGATAAAAACCATCTTTGGAATGTCACTTTCCCTTATTCTCAGCTGATAGTACCCCTATTTCGAATCTAGCTTGGAGTGCACAGTCGACCTGGCCAGCTGATCGAACATATCATCAATCCTCGGGATCGGATATCGATTCTTCTTTGTCAGCTTATTCAACTCTCAGTAATCTATACATAGTCGTAAGCTTCTGTCCTTCTTATTAACAAAAACGGACTGGCGCGGTCCACGGTGACGAACCTGGACACATGTACCCTTTATCTAACCGCTCTTGCAATTGTACCTTCAATTCTGCCATCTCCTTGGGCACTAAGCGGTACGGGGAGCGTGATACAGGCTTAGCACCTGGCATAAGCTCAATGGTGAAGTCAATCTCACACTGAGGTGGCGCTCTGAGGAGATTTTCAAGAAAAAATATCAGGAAACTCTGATACAACCGGGATACTATCCATAACTGGCGTGGGCTTCGAAGTCTCCACTAAGGTGAAAAATAGCTCTACAAAACTACAAACTGCCTTAACCACCTGGATAGTAGACATCAATGTCTTGCTTGATCCCCTCATGCCAGAAAATGTCGTCTCCCGCTCTGTATCCACCCCGAGTCTGACCACCCTTATATTGCAATCAATGTATGCACGCTGCTTAGAGAGTCAGTCCTTGTCAAAGATCATATCAAACTCCACTATCGGTAGTAGCGACGCTTGCAAGTCAAACTCTTGACTCCCAATCTGTACCTTCATACAATAAAATGTATCCGCGCGCATTGAACACCACTTTAGCAGCAACACATCCAATTTATCCATTGCCATCTAAGAAGGCACTCCGATGCGCGATACAAATTCCTCGGACAAAAGGAGTGCGAAGCTCCCGTATCGAACAGTCCTCTCACCGGACAATTATAGATCAAAACAAAGCCTAACATAACAAGTCCCATGCTAAACCGCATAAGGCAACAAATATTTAAAGCAAAAAGTGATATTCATGAAATCATACCTATCATCACATCAGCTTGCTTTATGGCCTCCTGCTGGCCAAGGTTCTAAACTATAGGCTGGGCTGGAGCGTAGTGGGATGTGGGTGACTCTACAGCCTTTCCCATCTTTGCATAAGATGCTCCAGGCTTCTTCTCTAACTTCGGGCGCCCACTCCAATAATCTCGGGCATTGTGTCCCTGCTTGCCACAATTATAGCAAGTAACCAGGTCTCACCTTGTAGTAACTCCAGATGCACCCGAAGTTGGGGATGCACCCGAAGTTGGGGCTATACCCGAAGTCCGATCCTTCTTGTTCCACGTACGAAACCCACACTTTGATGAGCTCAGAACCTTGAATTCTGATTTTTTCGAGCTTGAGTCCTTCTTCTCCTAAACTGTCTTCATATCCTTCTCCAGAGATTGGGCGGTATTGACTAGAATTAGGAAACTCTGCGTCATATGCCCAGAGAGTAATAGCCATAGGTTAGCACGCAGACCCTCATAGAACCAGTTGGTCTTACACTCCTTGTTAGCAAAAGTAGCGCTAGCATAACGTCCCAACCTCATGAACTCGTGTAGATACTTATCCATGCTACTAACACCATGCATCAGTCTCTGGAAATGGTTCTACATGTCGATCCTCTGCTCCGAGGGGGGTATCTAGCTAGGAATAACCTCAAGAACTCATACATCGAAACATCAGTGAGTTGTCTTCCAACCAAGAGATGCATCTTCAGCTCTTCCCACCATAGTCTCACCTCTCCATCTAATAGGAAAGCGACTATTGTTGACTTCTGCCATTCGTCAGTTTCATTTGCTGTCATGACTCACTTAACACAAGAGAGTCAATCCTCAACCTAGGTTGGGGTTTGAGTCCCTGTAAATATTGGAGGATTGAAGGTCATCACATGTTTAAGCTACCTTTCTATCGCCCTTCTTGGCGCCAAAGGTTCTGTTAAAATTCAACAAACCCGCAGACGCCACCTCGGATATCCTGTTGAAACTCAACAAACCGAAGGAGGACACGTCCACTTATAATGTTGAAAATTTTCCCGGATCTTGGAGTTAGCAGGGGTTATCTCAACAAAGCAGTAACAACCAGCAACATATGCAGCACAAGTGTCTTTATTGATCAAGAGTAAACTTCTTTACAAGGCGAGACATACATGGAGAGACAAGCTTCACCAACAACCAAACCAGGAGAATAGAGATAGTTACAAAGACAAGAAATAAAACAAGCCGCGCGGACTCAATCTACAAGCCGCTGGTCTACTGATGTGGAGTCCGCTCAGTTCGCCAGGTCGCCAGACCGCAGCCCAAGCCGCGCGGACTACCCCTTATTCCAATGCTTAGCTCTTCACCGCCGATCTGCAGGCCGCCTGACCGCGAGGTCGCCTAGCCGCCAGACTGCACATGATGTGCCACCGAAAGGAACAGTTCGCCTGAAGCAGGCGACTTCCTGAACTCCGAACCAAGTTGCCAAAGAGAAGACTGCCTAGTCGCTATCCGCGACTTGCTGTTTACCGCCTGTTGCTTAACCACAGAGTCCGCACTGTCCCTGACCACAATCAGAGCCAAGTCCTGGCTTTCCAACACTATTCGCACAACCTGCACAGCACAACTCAGTCAACTCTCAAACCGCGCGGACTTCAAGGTCCAGTCCGCAGCAACTTACGCGAGCTCAAATACTGTTCACTTACTTCGGTTTAGTTCACCTTGGTTCTCAATTCTTGATGTGACATGGGTCCTATTTATAGGCACGATGATGAGTATGGTCACCACCCTAGCCGATAGGATCACCGCCACATCCCGCAGCAAGAACAAGTGTATCCACAAGCCCGCGGATACACACACCAGTCCGCCGCTCCCATGCAGATAGCCTGCCCGCCTAGCTTCTCCAAGGTAGGACTCCAATCTCCAGTCCGCCTTATCGCCAAAGGCCAAACCGCCAAGACATCACCAAGGCCGAACAACATACCAGTCCGCCTTGTCGCCAAGGGCCAAACCAGGACCACCACAGCCGGACTCCGCAATAGCTATGTTCACCAATCTGCGGACAAGGCATCAGCCCGCATAACCCGATCGCGCAGCCTCGCCATCAAGGCACCTGCCGGACTCAGCGGACACCTGACTTCCATCCGCACATCCTGAGTCCAGTGCCTTATGTCCAAGGCACCGCCAGACTCAGCGGAAACGTTGATCCAGTCTGCTTACACAGCAAACTCCAGTCCGCATTCCTGAATTCATAACCTCATCACAAGGCTAAACCGAACTCAGCGGACAATAGCTCCAGTCTGCACGCTCTTGCACAGGTAATCCTCCAGTCCGCATATCCCCAAGCTAGCAATCAAGGCAACAACACTACTACTTGGCTTGGTAGACTGAGAAAGTAGCCCGTGCTCCACTGCGCGATCTCCCCAGACTGAGCCAACCTAGACTTGGTTCAGAACCCACCAAGTCCAGTCCACTGGCCACAAGGGCCAGTCCGCACTTACTGTCGGACACTGGATCTAGCCCGCCATATCGGGCGACCTCTAGCTTCTGTCCGCACTAACCGACGGTCTCCGCGGCTTCCACTTGCCGCTTCACTAGAACAAGACCAAGGCAACTGCCAAACCAATCTGCTGAACTCCAGTTCATCAGTTCGCTTCATGCCAGACTCCGCGGATAGGATTTCTATCTGTCCGGTTACTTCTTGGGATCCAACTCCCGGCTGAGTATTCGCCGGCCTGACAGACCGATGCTGGTGTCAGCATAGTCCACGCGAACAGACCGCCCAGGCTGCCACAGAGCAAACCGCCTGCAACATCCCTGCCGACTTAGAAGTCCACCAACCCTGTCCGCGTAGTCCGCGCGGATAGGTTGCCCAAGCCTTCCATTCACCCACTTTCACTTCACAATTTTCAACACTCCCCCTTGAAGTGAGAAGTGGTGAATAACTCCAGCAGCTTCCGTAACCTTACACCTGGTCCCTCTGATAGTATCTACGAAGAGATGTCCAAGACATAGTCCTTGCCCCGCATATCATGGACCATGAGGGAGCCCTCTAGCATCTCCAAAAAGGAGTCATGCTTCCCTCTGCCTTCTTTAGCTTCAACCTCCACTCATGCATCACAGGAGTATCACCAACTACCTTGGGCACAGAAGCCCAAGCCATGTTATCTCTGAGAGAAGTCACCTCTTCAGCCTTCGTGTCAACCACCTCCTTGATTCTAGTGGTGTCATCACAGCCAGAAGTACCTTGCTCGAACTGAGGGCTAACAAAGAAACACGGAACCAAGTCCGCTGTGTTCCCTTTGCTATATCGAGCTGGTGGCTTACTGATCCTCTTCGATCTCCGAAGAACCAGATCATGGCTAACCACCTCCGTTGCTTCTGAACCAGCTCTGTTCCCGAGCAAACCTGGAACAATGCTCCCCCTGCTTTCTGAACAAGACGCCTCCTTACTGGAACCAGAAGCACCTGGAGCAAAGCTCCCCCTACTACCAGAACCAGAAGACTCCCCTCTTAAACAAGAACATCCTGGAACATCGCTCCCCCTGCTTCCTGAACCGGAAGCCTCTGCCTTCGAGTCAGAAGTACCTGGAGCATAGCTCCTACTTCCTGACCCTAACACCTTTGCCCCGGAGCTAGAACAACCTGGAGCTCCTGGTGACTCAAGCAACTCCACTTCCTTAGCAGCAGCCTCCTTTATCCCACCATCTGACCTTCTTATCTCTAGCTCCACATGAGAGCTACCCCAGTACGGCGTCAACTCATCGAAAACAATGTCTCTCGACACTATGAGTTTCTTCGTCGCAGGATCCATACACCTCCATCTTCTCCTCTGCTCATCATACCCAACAAAGACTAGCTTTGTATTGAGAGCACCCGGAGAGTGTATGTAGCAGGTAGATCCAAACACCCAAAGATGTTTCACGTTGGGCTTTACTCTGAACATCAGCTCATAAGGAGTCTTCACTATGATCGGACTAAGAGGCATCCGGTTGATGACATGAGCAGCACAGGCCATCCCACCGCCCAAAGAGCCTTCAGAACGCCTTTACTCTGAAGCCAACACTTGCAGGTCTTCATTAACCAACGGCTCATCCGAACTGCAATACTACCTTATTATGAAGTATGTCCACAAGAAAGCTCCTTCCGGATCCCTTGCTTCCTGCAAAAGTCTGAGAACTCGGTTGAGCCAAACTCACCACTGATACTTGTCCTCAACACCTTGATCCTCCGGCCAAGCTGGCCTTCCACAAGCTTCTTGAACTCCACAAACAAGTGCACCATGTTGGACTTCTTCTTCATGAAGTATACCCATGTATACCTTGAATAGTCATCAACCAATATTAGCATGAACCTGCTGCCTCCAAGACTGGCTGTGACGGTCGGTCCCACCAGAGCACAATGGACAACTGCCAATGGTGCTTTACATCTGGATTGTGCTTTATCAACCATGAAGTGATAGGCTCCACTTTCCTGACATTCCGGACACCCCCGACCATTGTCAAAAGATGACAACCTAGGCAGCCCTCTTACGAGTCTTTTTCCTGCCATTGCTTTCATCTTGTCCATCCCTACATGCCCCAGTCTTTCATGCCAGATAGCTGCACTATCACTGGCATTCATCCGATCAGTTCCAGAACTAGTTGATGCCCCAACTACGTTCTTCTTCCTACCTACGACATGAGCTACATTAGCCGAGAGCAAGATAACCTTGCACTCTCTCCTGAGATGACCTTGCTGCTTGCATTTATAGTACCTTGGTCCTTCCTTCCTCTTCCTATCACGCCTAGGAGAAACACTCCTTTCTTCCTGATATGAAGTAGAGGGACCATCATCAGCAGCAACCTTCACCTCCTTCCTAAACAACCCAACAAGGGAAGTCCAAACCTCCGCAGCTGACCGACATCCACTGATGTGGTCCAAGAGCTCCGATGAGATCACCTGCTTGAGAATAGACTCCGCTTTCGCATTTGTCTCCTTCCAAGCTCTCATTTCATTAACATTGCCAGCAGTAGCGTCTTGTCTTTCTGCTCCGCATACAACCTCACAAAGGTCCTCGCCAAGAAGAAAGCTCTTCATACAGAACTTCCACCTTTCAAAGTTCATCTCTGTAAGGATATCAATTCCAAGACAACTTGCATCCTCCACTGTCATGGTTCGACCACTGGTTTCCTCTACACAAGAGCAACTACTTCCATTGAGCACTGCTAGACCACTCCAACCTGCCTCTATTACCATGTTAAAATTCAACAAACCCACAGACACCACCTCGGATATCCTGTTGAAACTCAACAAACCGAAGGAGGACACGTCGACTTATAATGTTGAACGTTTTCCCGGATCTTGGAGTTAGCAGGGGTTATCTCAACAAAGCAGTAACAACCAGCAACACATGCATCACAAGTGTCTTTATTGATCAAGAGCAAACTTCTTTACAAGGCGAGACATACATGGCGAGACATGCTTCACCAACAACCAAACCAGGAGAACAGAGACAGTTACAAAGACAAGAAACAAAACATGTCGTGCGGACTCAATCTACAAGCCGCCGGTCTACTGCTGTGGAGTCCGCTCAGTCCGCCAGGTCGCCAGACCGCAACTCAAGCTATGCGGACTACCCCTTATTCCAATGCTTAGCTCTTCACCGCCGATCTGCAGGACGGCTGACCGCGAGGTCGCCTAGCCACCAGACCGCACATGCTGCGCCACCGAACGGAACAGTTCGCCTGAAGCAGGCGACTTCCTGAACTCCGAACCAAGTTGCCAAAGAGAAGACTGCCAAGTCGCTATCTGCGACTTGCTGTTTACCGCCTGTTGCTTAACTGCAGAGTCTGCACTATCACTGACCGCAATCAGAGCCATGTCTTGGCTTTTCAGCGCTATCCGCACAACCTGTACAGCACAACTCAGTCAACTCTCAAACCGCGCGGACTCCAAGGTCCAGTCCGCAGCAACTTACGCGAGCTCAAATACTGTTCACTTACTTTGGTTTAGGTCACCTTGGTCCTCAATTCCTGATGTGACATGGGTCCTATTTATAGGCACGATGATGAGTATGATCACCGCCCTAGCCGATAGGATCACCGCCACATACCGCAGCAAGAACAAGTGTATCTGCAAGCCCGCGGATACACACACCAGTCCGCCGCTCCCGTACAGATAGCCTGCACGCCTAGCTTCTCCAAGGCCGGACTCCAATCTCCAGTCCGCCTTGTCGCCAAAGGCCAAACCGCCAAGACATCACCCAGGCCGGACAACATACCAGTCCGCCTTGTCGCCAAGGGCCAAACCAGGACCACCACAGTCGGACTCTGCAACAGCTATGTTTGCCAATCTACGGACAAGGCATCAGCCCGCATAACCCGAGCACACAGCCTCGCCATCAAGGCATCTGCCGGACTCAGCAGACACCCGACTTCCATCCGCACATCCTGAGTCCATTGTCTCATGTCCAAGGCAGCGCCGGACTCAGCGGACACGCCGATCCAGTCTGCTTACACAGCAAACTCCAGTCCGCATTCCGAAATTCATAACCTCATCACAAGGCTAAACCGAACTCAGCGGACTCTAGCTCCTGTCCGCACGCTCTTGCGCAGGCAATCCTCCAGTCCGCATATCCCCAATCTAGCAATCAAGGCAACAACACTTCTACTAGGCTTGGTGGACTGAGAAAGCAGCCCGTGCTCCACTGCGCAATCTCCCCGGACTGAGCCAACCTGGACTTGGTTTAGAACCCACTAAGTCCAGTCCACTGGCCACAAGGGCTAGTCCGCACTTACTGGCGGACACTGGATCTAGCCCGCCATACCGGGCAACCTCCAGCTTCTGTCCGCACTGACCGGCGGTCTCCGTGGCTTCCACTTACCGCTTCACTAGAGAAAGACCAAGTCAACTGCCAAACCGGTCGGTTGAGCTCCAGTTCATCAGTCTGCTTCATGCCGGACTCCGCGGATAGGATTTCTATCCGCCCGGTTACTTCCTGGGATCCAACTCCCTGCTGAGTATTCGCCGGCCTGACAGACCGCTGCTGCTGTCCGCGTAGTCCGTGCGAACAGACCGCCCAGGCTTCCACAGAGCAAACCGCCTGCAACATCCCTGCCGACTTAGCAGTCCGCCAACCCTGTCCGCGTAGTCCACGCGGATAGGTTGCCCAAGCCTTCCATTCACCTACTTTCACTTCACAATTTTCAACAGGTTCTACACCCAATCTTTCCACCACTCTAGGATCTATTGCACGAAGCAGCACCTACTCCACAATAGGGGCAGGAGGTTGTGCTTTCCTCCCTGGCTTTGCATTTATCATCGCAAACACTACCTCATCTATAAGTCTTATCATCTCTGCCGAAGGAGGGGTTGCAGGCACATCATTAGGTGCACTGCTTTCCGTAGAGTGCAGACGTTCTGACTGTACAACACCACTCCTGGTCACCTATTATTGTAGGACACACCAATAAGTGACCAAACAAAATTGCAAAAATCAATCACAGGGACACGCATGCTCCTCAAACATGTGTATTTTCCATTCCTAAGTGGACATTCATGTGTTCTTTTCATGTTATACCGATGACGTGCATGACTGTGCTCACCACCCATTAAAAAGAATTCGTGCACGAATTCTCCTAAGAAATACAGACACAGTAGTATGATACAAAATTATAACACCCCATCTGTCGGAGGATCGAAACCTCCCTCTGCATAGTGGAAGTGAGGTGGCCCCATAACCCACACATCGGAGGATCGAAACCTCCATCTGATACCAAATTAAAACACCCCCATCTATCGCATGGGATATAATAGAAGGTCCGGCTGGGGCCCCACTTCATATACCATGGATAGTTAGCGGAGTTACATATTAATACCAAAGTACTAATACAAAATTTCGAGACCTAACAAAGAGCATTCTAGAGGAAGTTTTTTTAAAAAATGTTGGAAGAACCCATCACAAAACATGAATGTCCATTATAGCCCAAAGCAGGAATGAAAGAACAAATACACAAGGAGTCAAGGCCTTATGGCCTTATAATATTCAATTGGAATTAAAGTGTTTTATATACTTCGGCACGCAGGCCGTCCATACATGAAAATAGTAAAAGTAAACACTTTGCTTTGGCCTTCAAATGGTCAGCACATCATCAAGGGCCTTAGCCCGCTACTTGCCGCATGGCTCACCTATTAATGCAAGAACAATCCACCAAACGGTGGAAAAACAAGGCAACGGACAGCTAAAACTGACCAAATTATAACGACCTCGACCCTTGATCGGGGCGGCGGAGCTCCTTCCTTGCATTGTATTTGCAAAACCAAACATAGTAACGAAAGTGCAATTTAAGCACACTTCACCACAAGCGTAGGCACGAATGGCCACACACCCCGTGCTCTCAGGGCACTTTCTCAGTGTCCAGACAAAAACCAGGGATGCACCACTATTCTCTATACTGCAACTTCATGAGCATTTTAGTAGTCTTTACGGCCTACAGAAGGCCTAAGACCCATAACTTTGGCAGCGACAGGTAACACTACCCATAGATGCTCGACATAGTTATTGGGTAGGTTCGGCCCTTTCATGTTGCTCACATTGCCGGTGTAAACCACAACAATGTGGGTCGGCCTCACCATTGTCATTTCTCCAATTATTGTATAACCTCGTTATGTAATATAAGTGGCTCTCGAGCCACCAAGCTAGGCTCGCAAAGCTCCCAGCACCAAATCACAGGCCCTAGGTCTCCATGATACAGGCCATAATTACTGGCTCCAGGTGTCTCCATGACCAGGCCTCAAATACGGGCCTCAGGTGTCTCCACGACACAGGCCTCAAACACTGGCCCCAGGTGTCTCCGCAACACAGGCCTAAATCAAAGCTCTCAAGGAGCTACCGCATACGGTAGCACTACCGCCACACGGTATCTTCCAGAAATTTGATTCTACCCAGTTTTCTTGGTTCCCCCTAGAGTTACTCCCCAAGGTTCCCTATTGCAATCTACTGCATAGAAAACCCGAAAAACAAACATCATGGAGACTTCTCCGACCATTGACAAGCATAATGAAAATCATCACCAATCCAGACCAACCCGTCTAAATGGGCTTCACACACCATGCCTATGTTCGTACTTCGCTTCCGAACTTTTAAATAAAAAACTACGGGGATACATTGTATCTAGTCAAAGGAAGACCTCACACTCACCATACACTCGCAGGAGAGAGCTTCCTATGTAAAAGGAAGAGGACTTCACATGTCCAAGTTCATAATTGTTACCTTTTGCGCTCTCTTTGGTGCCATGCTAAAGATTTAGACGGATGAAAGTGACCGAAAAAATCTTGCCACCACATATCCGGACTCGACTTGTGAATTGGGGCTTCGGAATTTCAACGGCGGCGATATTTAACCTCCGGTGCAACTGCTCCTCCTCCAGGAAAATCAGGCCAACTACTAAGCTAGAAGAAAATAAAGTGAAAACAACCAAACCAGGAATATATACCAAGCTACCACCGCGCGGTAACTAGCTACTACCACATGGTATCTAATTCAACGCATCATTTCGAGCACTACTACACAAACCCCCCAATCACAGGCCGACATGTAGCCACGTCGTTTCGAACACGCTACCGCTGCATGATAGGATGCTAATGTCGTTCAGTAGAGGATAACGGTTACGACAAGACACCAGCTGCTATCGTCGCGTGCTAACTTCTACCGCCACGTGGTAGGATCACACAGTAACAACTTTCTGCCCCGCGGTAACATCATTCTTGAGAACTCAGCACTTTCTCGAGAACTCAACGCTCTCAACACAAACCCTGGAGATATTGCCTCACGGTAACTAGCTACCGCCAAGCGATAACCCACAGAGAATCGTCTCCCACCTTATGAAATTTGGGGCGTTACACCGAGCCCATTAGGCTGGGCCCAGCTCGGGCCAGATGGGATTTTTCAACACGACTAGTAGGTGGCCAGAAAATGAAGCTTAGATTGGAGCTTGATATAGAAATACCTTTCCGAAAAAATGAGAAGGGAGGCAGTTTGAACAGAGCTCGCCAGAAAAGTGCTTGGAGCCCTTGCTCAGTGCTGGTTTGTGGAGTTACTCTTCGGCCTGATTTGTCAGAGAAGGAAGATTGCCGTTGTAGAGCATGCCAGCCATGGAGAAGGAGGTGGAGGAAGAGCACTGCTGGAGAGAGATTCCTGAGACATGGATCGTTGGTCGGAGTAGCGTGGATAAGGATCAAAGCTAGGGCTGGACCATCATTTTACGTCGGGATGCTATTAGGGTGTAATGGCCGACTGCTGCTCGTGAGGTGGGATCGGATCTAGGGCTGCTAGGAAATGTCTAGGTCGCATTTAAGCATGCTCAAATCAAGAGAGAGAAATTTTATCAAGCCTCTCGTAGAATGGAGGAATGCATATTTATGTTGTTAAGACTGATTTAAAAACATCTTTTTTTTAAATAAGCTATGATTAACTGTATAGGAAAAATTCGAACCGAAGCTGAGCTCCTTTTCCTGCTTCTTAAACACACATCTACAAATAGCGTTGTTTAAAAACGTTTGGGCTAATATTTTGAATAAAATAAGGTGATTATTATTAGCACTACAGTTTTGGCTAGTCGCACTGCGCTTTCTCCTAATTTTTCGCGTCTTTTAGAAGACACATCGTGGAAATTAAGAGGAACCGCCGATGGTTTGTGAAAATTCAAACCTCAAATTAAGATTTTCATAATTTTATAACAAATCAAGATTCTGTTTCAGAGGAAACAAACATTTTGACCTAAAAATGGAGTGGAATTTTTTTGTACTTTGTAATAAATAAACAAGTATCTAAAGTTCAAATATCATACCTTCCCGATGGTTGAAGGCTTTTTGGCAATCATGAAATTGAGAGGCGGTGTCCTCGTCAACATGGGATGTGACTGTTCAAACCCATGATTCACTTCTCTTTATTTTGACAATATCAAATCACAAGTTCTATTTGATCATAGTTACGTTGGATATAGTGTGCAAGTTTACAGTTATGAAGAATAATATTTTCAATGTTTGTGACCTATCGCTGGGCGTTAGACCTACCGCTGGCATTAGTGATGCGGGATTAAGGTTGAGCATGAGATTATTCCTCTCTGTGACCTACCGAAGAGCGCTAGCCCTACCTCCTTGTACTAGCGACACAAGATTAAAATTTAGCATGAGACAATTCCACTATGAGACCTACTATCGGGTGCTAGCCCAACTGTCTGGCTCTAGCCATTTCAATAATGTCGAGAAGAAACTACTACCATCGGGCGATAGCCTTATTGCACCGAGATATACAAAAGCAACAAAATAATATTTTACGATACTTTCCTAATTTGCTGGACAATTAGAGAGAACGTTATCGTCAGGCACTAGCATTGTCGTCGGCGGTAGATTATTTAAAAAGAGACTATAAAAGTGTGCTTTTATTTTTCTGAGTTGGCAAGGAGGAGAATTAGAAGTCTAGGGTTCGACCACATCCTCTGCTGTTGCAAACCACAGTCTTCATGCAATGAAAAGTGAAATTTCTCACTCCCATTCGTGATTGACGAACTCTGAAGAGAGAAGACACCAACGACCATCATTAGTTGATCGAGTGTATGGAGAACTACTTTCAAAAACATCGATCGTGCACCGCATTACGAAGGAATTCTTATTTGAGGGAGCAATAATTTCTAACTTCTTTATCTTTATTTGTACTTTTCTATTTTCTAATCGTTGTGTGTGTAATGAAAATTGACTCGAGAATTCATCGGAATCCGGGAAGAATTTTGTAGGAAATCTACCTGGGAGGAGGTCTAGTTCTGGGAGATCT
Organism: Platanthera guangdongensis; assembly: GCA_039583875.1. Lineage (NCBI taxonomy): Eukaryota > Viridiplantae > Streptophyta > Magnoliopsida > Asparagales > Orchidaceae > Platanthera > Platanthera guangdongensis. Next base: position 90,231,866 of record CM077164.1, on the reverse strand, counting down.
AGTGGTCTCTAAGATCCTTCCTGGGAGGAAGGTAAGGAGCCGGCTCGTCAATCTTCTTGGAAGAAGAGAGAGAGTCAACCGATCCTAGATGAGGGTTGATATAGAAACTAAAAGAGAATTGTTTATTTCATCGCTCCGATCTCCGACATCACAAAGATGTAGTTGTATTGTTGTAAACCTCTTTTTAATTTTGAATAAAATTAAAGTTCCTTTATTTCATCTTGATTTTGTGATTTCTTGTTACTAGGATATTGAGGGTTGTGTGGAAAATCAAAAAACATTTTATGAGAAAAGTGCTTATGTGACCTTCCCTGCGCGGTAGTAGTCTACCACCTCACGGTAGCTTCTAGAATAGGTTACACAGCCTAAATTGTGTCTATGTGCCCTACCGTCGTGCGATAGTAGCCTACCGCCCAACGATAGCTTTAAGAACAGGTTTCCCAGCGCAAATTCGTTTTAATTCAGAATTTAATTGAAAATCTTATTCACCCCCCTTAAGGCTGGCCAGTAGATCCAACAAGTGGTATCAGAGCAAGGTTACTTCGAAAAGGGATTAAAATCCTAAAATTGATGGCCAACGCAAATCGTGACTTTCTTGAGAGATAATGAGTGAGTAAGCCTCCATTATTTATGGGTAATGATTACTATCACTGGAGAACATGCATGAAAATATTCTTGATGACAGAATGCATGGACGTATGGGCCATGGTCGAAATGAAATACAATGCTCCCACTATTAATATATCTGATCATACAGTGGAAAAGTCCTCGTGATAAATGGGATGATGATGATAAGCTGAGGTTTAACAATAATTCCAAGGCCATGAACATGTTATTTTGTACCTTAGATAAGACTAAATTTAATAGAATTTGTAATTGTGAAACTGCTTATAATTTTTGGTGTTTACTTGAACTGACTAATGAAGGTAACTCATAAGTAAATCAGTCAAAGCTATTTCGACTGGAGCCTAAATATGAATAGTTCTAGATGGAGATCAACGACGAGGTGGATATCATGTACACTCACTTCATAAGGATTTTTAATGCCTCTAGATCTCTCGGAAAGACCTTTTCAAATAGGGACTTGGTAAGGAAGATCCTGTGGTTTTTGCCTTCGTGTTTCAATCCAAAGGTTTCTACCATTGCTGAATCTCACAATATCAGTACCTTGTAGATAGAGAGCCTCATTGGAAACCTAAAGACCCACGTTCACAAGCTGAAAAATCATGCCGAGGTGTATCTCAGTTAACAGAAAAAGAATGCACTAACACTGAAGAACTGCAAGAAAAATGTGGCAACTGAGGAGTCTAATGACGAGGAGAGTTTGTATTCCCACAGTTCCAAAAAGTTCAGGAGGAACCCAAAAAGGCAAGAGAAATTTCAAAGATTCATGAAGAACAGAGCGAAAGAGAAGAAGGGGTGAAGCAAACCATTGAAAGTAGCAAAGACTGATGAAGAAAAATCCTCCCCTGAGTGCTTCCACGACCACAAATTTGGACACTTCAAGCGTGACTATTCTAAGCTTCTGAAGGTGGAAACAAAAAGGAAGTCTCGTTTCATGAAGAATATTGCTAAAGGCATCAACCTGGGACAATACGTCAGTAGGCGAGTCAGACACATCAAGCTCGAGTAGTGAAGAAGAGGCAAATCTGTGCCTCATTGGAAAATATCAAGACGAGCCTGATAGCGAATCCAGTATCCATAGTGATTCTGAGGTAACTCCTCCCACTTATGAAGAACTTTATAATTTATATGAAAACATTTGGGATAAATTAGATGTTCTGAGTAATAAAAATAATTTTTTAAAATATGAAAATAAGCAAATAAAAAAGGATTTAAAGTGTCTCAATTATGAATTGTTTACTTGTGGAAAAGAGACGGTCGAGTGCCAAGAATATTCTCACTCTTTGAGCATAAGAAAAGAATTAGAAGAGATCCTCACCAAGACTTCCTCCAGAAAAGAAATTCTTACTAAAGAGAGGAAGGACTTAGAAAGAAAGCTACAGACTTCTCTTAGCCATATTGAGAATGGAAAGAAGCAATTCACAAACTAGTGTGTGATGCTTGTCACAAAAAATACTGCATTAAAAGTGAAGATCCATGACCTGAACTGTGTCATCCAATAGTTTGGAATCGGAAAAAAATTCTTAATATGCTGTCGTGGTATCTTTGTCAGGAATCTGGAAAGTTAGGGCTGGGATACAAACTTGTGATGCTATCGCTTGACAATATCACTATCGTCAGTGATAGCTCTTCTCTAGCAAATCCAAATAATAAGCTATAAAAAAATAGAGTGAACCATGTTAAATCTAGAAGCCTATGTCCATCTTCCATCATGAGACCAAATAAAGCGCAAAAGGTGATATCCATCGTCTATGTCAAGTGTGACAAATGTAATAAGTTTGGTCACACTTCCGCCTCTTGCTTGAAGAAAGAATTATCAAAAATTACTCAAATCTGGATGCTAAAGTCGAATACCTATACTATGGGTGGAACAACTTGGGTAACTAGATTTTTATCCTCATCCTCCTTTTAGGTGAGTTGGTAGGCTAAGGACAGGTACAATGTGTGGTACTTGGACTCCTGGTGTTCCAAACACATGAATGGTGATGAAGACAAGTTCCTTAGCCTGGAGAAGAAGAAAGGAGGTATGGCAACTCTTGGAGACAACACCAAAGGATGCATTTTAGGCATCAGCACCATAGGCAAAAAAAGTATTTTCTATTTCAAATGTATTGCTTGTATATGTTTAAAGCACAATTCAATTTCTATTAGTCAACTTTGCGATAATAACTTGAATGTGTTGTTCGCGACCTCTACAAATACAAGTAATATTATAGATGCTAAATTGAACACCATGTTTCTCATTGCACATAGAAACCATAATGTCTATACTATTAAATTTGAGGACATATCTTCATCTAATTTAAAGTTCTTAGTTGCTAAAAATGAACTTTAGCATAGGAGACTCGGTCTTTCCGGGAGTAAACTAATAGTCAAACTATAAAAAGAAAAACTAATATGTAAACTTTCAAAACTATGCGGTAGTTTGACTTCTTTATGTTCTTCTTGCAAAAAGAGAAAATTCATAAAATTGTCCTTTAAAATAAAAAAATGATATTCCACTTATAAAACACTACAATTATTTTATATGGATCTATTTGGTCCTCTAAGCACATGTAGTCTTGGTGGGAAATGATACAAATTTGTGACCATAGACGATTACTCACGTTTTTGTTGGACTATTTTTCTTGCTAATAAATCTGACACGTTCTATGAATTCTCTAATCTGTGCACTAGATTGAAAAATGAAATGGAATTAAAAATAAAATGCATAAGGTCCAATCATGGAGGAGAATTTGAGAATAAAATTTTACAAATTTCTGTAATAATTTAGGAATTCGAAATGACTTTTTCGTCCCACGTACTCCACAACAAAATGAAGTAGTGGTAAGGAAGAACAAGACACTTCAAGTATTAGCTCGTATAATGTTGGCCGAGTATGGCTTGCCTCGATATTTTTGGTCTAAAGCGGTCAACACTGTATGTTATGTGATGCACAGGACCATGCTTCACCCTAAAGCACATATCATATGAGGTATACTTTGTTAGAAATCCGTCTGTATCATATTTTAGAGTATTTAGCAGCTCATGTTTCATTCTAAACACGAAAGATAATTTAGGGAAATTTGATGAAAAATCTAATTAGACATCTTTTTAGAATACTCCTCCACGAGTCGTGCCTATAGGGTCTACAATAAAAGAACATTGGTTATAGAATAATCAATTCATGTACAATTTAACAAAAAAACTACAAAAGAAGACCCTAAATTGAATGTAATTGAATATGATGTCATATCTCAAGAAGATGAGCGCGTGAAGAGAGATATAGTAGTAGTAGGTGATCAATTAGGTTATACGGAAGGATTTAAGCCTCCAAATGAACTAAAATTTTCAAAAAATCATCTTGAATAATTAGTAATTGGAGAGCCTTCACATGGGATTAGAACCCATTCAATCGTGCATGAATATATTCAAACTTATGTTTTATATCTAAAATTGAACCTAAGAACATTTCTCAAACATTAAATGACGAGTGTTGGTTTTTGGCCATGAACGAGGAACTTAATCAATTTGAAAGAAATAGAGTGTGGACATTAGTAGAGCACCCCGGTAACCATCCAATTATAGGTGTTAAGTGGATCTTAAAAAATAAACTTGATGATGAGTCTATGTAACGAGAAATAAAGCTAGGTTGGTTGCTCAGGGATACTCTTAGATCGAAGGGGTGAATATTTAGGTGTCTTTTGCACCCGTAGCTCGCCTTGAGTCCATTAGGATGTTCTTAGCATTTGCTAGTTTTAAAAGGATAAAATTGTATCAAATAGACGTCAAGAGTGTGTTTCTAAAGGGTTATATTAAAGAGGAATTGTATGTACAACAATAATCCTGTTTTAAAAATAGTAATCATCTAAATCATGACTTTAAACTCATAAAAGCCTTATACGTATTAAAGCAACCACCTCATGCCTGGTATGATAGGTTAATGAGTTTTTTGTCAAGCATGGTTTTAGGATAGGAAGTGCAGATATTACTTTGTTTATAAAACATAGTGATTAAAATTTAATGATCATGCAAATATATGTTGATGATATAATATTTATCGTCGCTAATGAAAAATTATGTGAAGAAATCATATAAATGATGCAAAATGAATTTGAAATTATTTTAGTAGGAGAATTGACATACTTCTTAGGTTTTCAAATGTTTCAACGAGACGATGGTATTTTTATTTGTCAATTAAAATTTATGAATGATATGATGAAGAAATTTTGGTTTTGAGAATCTAAAACAAGCAAAAACTCCTATGAGCACATCACTAAAACTACGAAAGGATGAAAGTGGTATTTTGTTGGACCAAATATTATTTAGAGGCATGATCAGATCATTATTATATTTCAGTGCATCTTGACCCGACATCATGTTTTTATTGTGCCTTTGTGCTAGATATCTAGCTAATCCTAAAGAATCTCATTTTAAAGCCATTAAATATATCTTTAGGTATCTCATAGGGTCTCAAATATTGGTCTTTAGTATCTACACACCAACAACTTCTCGCTCCATGGATATTCCGAATCAGATTATGTCTGATGTTCACTTGATCGCAAAAGCACAAGAAACACGTGTCACTTCTTATGGCTTGTCACAACCTGCATTTTCCCAATATATAAATATATTATTAGAGTGAGAGAAAATACGTATCATGATGCCACGCCTTGGAGGGGATAACTACAAACGCTCAGGCAGCTCTGCCTCTTCGTTTATTTTTTTATAAAAGACATTTATTTTATGTTGAAGAACATGATTTAAGTTTGAAGTTTAAAGACCGTATCCCTCGGTTCAGTGGATCAGCTAGTCCACAAGAAGATATATATATATATATATATACACACACAACGAAAAAGGAAGTATAAAGTTTAATTCATTTTATCCTACATGTGCATGAAGACACAACAATGAACCACTAATTTGCATGTTTCTAAATTTAGTATAAGTAGAAAAAGAACTTTTAAGATCTTCAAAATAGAGTGATGTTTAGTTGAAACAAATGCTATGAATCCTAACATAAAACCTTCCCAGAGAGCATTACATCAACAACAGACAGTAGTTGTAGCAGAAACAACAATTAAACAGTCTACACAAAATAACCTATACTATGTGCGCCAACATCAACAGTACAAGTCTGAGATATACTAAAAAGTTAGTAAAACAACAGACTACCTCTCACTGACGAGAAGAAAAGAAATAAGCTAAAGAAGCCTGGAAGAATCAAACTCGGACAGTTCTAACTATGACTAGTCTGAACCCAAGGCATTCAAAAAGAATAGAATGCCTCAACATAAAGGCTCAAAAGGCAGCTCAGTCGTGATTTAAAAGGTTAATGATTTAAAGAAGTTACTAACCCAATAAGAGTAGTTATGAAACAATAGCAAACAAATTCATATGAACAATAAGCAAAAATAATGCAGCACAAATTGGCTTTATGTGAGAAAGACTTGCACCAAGTATGATAAATATCTTTATAATTAATCATATATTTATATAATACAAGAGACTGATCGGCTCAAAACCTGAATCATTAACACCAGACATAAAATGGGGTTGAGGTTGTGGAATTCTTTCCAACACAAACCATCAGACCAAAAAATCTAAGGAAAAAGGCACTGTGGTGGTGTAATTCTTTCTAACACAACCAATCACACCAAAACATCAAAGGAAAAAGGCACTGTGGTGGTGGTCATTCATTCCAACCCAATCAACAGTCCATAAACAAACCACCTAGTGTAATAATTCAGAAACAATCACTATGGAGGTGGTCCCCCGGTGCTTTTCGACATAAGAAAGATTGGGTTGCAACGGAGGCACAAAGTCAAGGGCTTGACGATCACCAGGAACATACTTTTACAACTGGCTCACATGAAACACATCATGAATACCAGGGAAAGTACTAGGCAAATCCAGCCTATAAGAAGACACTCTGATACGCTCAACAATCTGGAAAGGTCCCACATACATGGGATCCAACTTGTGGTTCCTTACAAATCTCTTAACACCTGCCATCGGAGACGATTTTAAGAAAACCATGTCCCAAACTGTGAACTCCAGGTAAACCCTTCTTCGATTTTCATACTTTTCATAACACTCTTGAGCCACATTAAGCTTTTTGTGAATATATAACATGGCAATGCTCATTTCTTCCAATGCTTTAGAAGCTAATAACAGTCTCTCACCAACCTCAGCCCAAAATATGGGAGTTCGACAATGCCTCTCATACAAAGCATCAAAGGGCACCATCTATAAACTCTCCTGATAACTATTGTTTTAAGCAAACTTTGTAAGTCCAACATGCTTGTCAGAATCTCCACCATAGTCCAGAATATAACATCTAATCATATGTTCCAAAATATGATTCACTCTCTCTATTTGACCATTAGTTTGCGGATGATAAGCAGTATAATACCTCAGATCAGTGCCCAAAGCTCTCTGCAAGCTTCGCCAAAAACGAGACAAATATACGAAATCTCGATCTGACTCAATAATCACTAGCACACCATGAAATCTGATGACATCATCCAAATAAAGCTCTACCATTTTATCCATGGAATAGTCAATCATGAAAGGCTTGAAGTGGGCACACTTCATTAATATGTCAATAATTAACTACACATAATCATGCCCTTGGAGATACCTCAGCAAATCGGTAATGAAATCCATTGATATACTCTCCCACTTCGAGCTTAGAATATCCAAAGGTGTCAACTTATCTCAAGGTCTTTTATGATCTACCTTAATATGCTAATAGATATAACACTATGATATGAACTTTGCTATATTATTTTTTATACCTGACCACCAAACAATCTGCTTCAAATCCTAGTACATCTATTTAGAACTAGGATGATAAGCAATTCTAAAACCATGTGCTTCATCTCAAATCTTTTCCCGAATGTCCTCAACAGCGGTAATACAACATCTACACCGGTACTTCATGGTACCATCAACATCTATATAGAAGTTTGTTAGTTCAACCCTTTTGCTCTACTCCTAATATACTATAAATTCGGATCATCTTTCTGGTGTAAGCTTATAAGTGTAATCCACAAAGGCTCTTCAACATCAAGGCTAGTTGACACAACGCTACTCCCGACCATTATATTCATCAATAAGAACTCCTCCGAAGATTGCATGCAAAGACCAAAGACATGCGTGGCTTTTCTGCTTAATGCATTAGCCACAACATTATCCTTGCCAGGATGATAAAGGATATCAACCTCATAGTCTGCGATATACTCTAACCATTTACGCTGGAGCAAATTCATCTCTTTCTGAGTGTATAAATACTTTAGACTTTTGTTAATTGTATAAATCTTACATGATACACTGTACAAAAGATGTCTCCATAACTTTAGGGCATAAATGACTACTGTAAACACTAGGTCATGCGTAGGGTAGCTTCGTTCATGAAACTTCAGTTTTCTCGATCCATATGCGATCAACTTTCCTTCTAACATTAAGACACACCTGAGTACAACTTGTGATGCGTCCACTTAAATAACATACTCCACTCCTTTAGTAGGTAAAGACAAAATAGGAGCAGTGCACATTCGCCTCTTCAACTCCTGAAAAGCTTCTTTACAAGGATCGCTCCAAATGTATACTGCATTCTTCTACGTAAGTTTGGTCAAAGGTGCAGATAACACTGAAAATCCTTGCACAAATTTCCAATAGTAACCTACCAACCCTAAAAAAACTCCTTATCTCCTTAAGCAATGTAGGCCTCTTCTAGTGCAAAAGAGTAGCTATCTTTACAGGGTCTACAAATATCCCATATTTGCTCACAACGTGACCTAAAAAAGATACTTGATAGAGCCAAAATTAATATTTTCTCAACTTTGCATTTAACTTGTGCTCCCTTAAAGTATACAACACTAAGCGCAAATGAAAAGCATGCTCCTCAGAACTTCTAGAATACACTAGAACATTATCGATGAAAACTACCACAAAATGTTCAAGAAAATTCTTGAATACCCTATTCATCATATCCATAAACGTATAGGGTGCATTCGTTAATCCAAAGAATATTACCAAGAACTCAAAATGCAAATATTATGAACAAAAAGCAGTTCACGGAATGTCCGACTCACGGATTCTCAACTGATCCTAGCCTAAACAAAGGTCAATATTTGAGAACACAGAGCTAACCTGCAACTTGTCAAACAAATTGTCAATATGAGGCAACGAATATCTGTTCTTGATAGTTACCTTATTCAGCTCTGTATAATCTATGTAGAATCTCATTGAATCATCCTTCTTATTCACAAAAAGGACTGGAGAACCCCAGGGCGAAGAACTAGGCCTAATAAAGCCACACTGTAATAATTTTACTATTTGAGTATGCAACTCATCCAACTCACGTAGAGCCATATATTAAGTTGCCCTTGCAATCGGATGAGAACAAGGATCAAGGTCTATAACGAACTCTATATCAATATCAGGTGATAGATTAGGAAGACTAATAGGGAAAACTTCAGGAAACTCTCACACCACGAAAATATTCTCGATACGCCCAAATCACGAGCATCTTCCAAAATGGAAACAAGATAAGTAGTACAACCAGACTCTAAATATTTCTAAGAACGCACCGCATATATAATTGGGGAGTCCTAACACAAAAATCCAAACATGTTCATGCATTGCTCGTTGTCTGTATTGAAATCTAAATTCTTGACGTTATATTGAATGACAACATCATATCTGTATAACTAATCCATACCCAAGATTACATCAAAGACTCCCAAATCTAGCAATGTCAGATCGGCATATGGTAGGAATCTACCTAAAAGAATAGGGCAATTCTGGATACCCTAATTCGACACCACTAAATCACCCGATGGAAACTTAACACAAAGCGAATCGCCAACTTGATCGCTGACAAACAATGCCGGTCTACAAAATTCCTAGTCACGAAAGAGTGAGTGGCACCCGAATCGAAAAGTACGTCCGACTAACAATTCCTTACCTTAAACGCGCCTATAAATTTATACACATAACTAACATGTCAGAAACTAATTACATAATTACATGTTAACAACTATAGTAGAATCTCACCTGAGATCACCTGGGTGGAAGATTGAGCTTCTTCCTTGGTCATCAGATTCAGTTTAACCTTTCCCCTGTCAAGTTGTAATAGCTGAGACGATAGTAAAATATGAAGTGGAACCCACTGCATCGTGGGCTGGAACTGCGGGCACCAAGACTTCACATACCCCTTCTACCCACCCTGGAAGCGATTCTTATCTTTTGACCAACAGTGGGCAACATCATGCCCCTTCTGCTTACACAAAGCATATGTCAGATATCGCTTGGGTGTGCTCTGAATCGCAAGCACCTGATGCTGCTTCTAAGCACCTAACTTCTTGAAACATTTTTCAAAAGGGTGTCCTGGATGACCACAAAATCTACACGCCCCTTTGCTCCCTCTCTTCGAACCAGGGCCAGATGCCCAAGGGATTCAGCTATCCCCAACCTTTATCTTTTCCTTCCTCAGCAACATGCCACGGTTCTTAGCATTATTAGTAGCCTCGACCTTCAAAGCAGCTTCCAACTACTTCTACATAATTCTCAGATTGGTAAGCGCTGGCTAACTGCTGGATGTTACTATAAAGACTACTTAGAAAGTGCCTAACTCTGCCATCCTCAGTGGTTACTAACTCTGAAGCAAACAAGCTCAACTTGTTGAACTTGATCTCATACTCACCAACTTTGAGTTGCCTCTACTTCAAATGCAAAATATTGTTCATTATCTTGTCTTGCCTGACCAATGGTAAGAAATTCTTCAACAACATCCCCTTGAATCTTTTCCACAAGCACCCATCTGTGAGGTCTTCTTTTTCCCTAATCACCCAACCTTTTGCATGGCCCTTTAACTAATATGTACCGACCATAACCTTTTGGTCCGTAGAAATTCCCGAGTAGAAAAACATCTCCACGATAGCTATCATCCAGTCATCTAATACAACGAAATCATCGCTCCCATCATAGGCCAGGGGTCCTAAATGTTGGAAATGCGAGATGAAATTCATCTTAGATGGTAATAAAGCAGTAGGCACTAGGGGAGTAGGAGGGACAGAAAAAGCCAGACCCACAATAAGGTTTTGTACCCCATGAAGCTTTCCTAAAGTGGCAGTCAACAATACCTGCATATGTTCTTGCATTGCAACCATCAACCTTGACATAGTCTCATTACACTAACACGACTCCTCGTTCATTGCCTCACTATGCACACCAAAAGGCTCACCCTCGGACTGGGGAGCTGACCTCGGCATATTATGCTTTGGAGCAATCTTTTACGAATAAATATGGGCATCTAATCAAAACTTAGCTCAATGTTAGAATTATCCATCTTACATCATATTGGAAATGTGTAGGTACTTGATATTGCCACTACCTTACTCTAGTATTTCTTATGAATGATGTTATGCTTACTTAGGATGATATATCATCATCCCTCGACTCTCGCTCATATAATATGGATGCATGAATGCTTAAATCTTCAGTTCAAATCACGTGTGTACGAGTGTTATCATGTAAATATTAACTTGGCTTGTGTGCTTATACTATGTTATGCTATGCATATTATGATATGCATTCTAAAAAATGCCTTAATGTATATCATGAGCGACATACACATGAAATATTATGCATTTCATACATCGCATATAAAGTAAAAATAAAATATAGTGAGCATCAATGTAATAATGTTAATTCAACCATTTAAACTTAACAATCACATGTTATGCCTATGAGAATCCATATACAAACACATAGTATGCATTTCATACTACATAATACGTCGCGTATACTTCTATCATGCTTATGAGTGCAGTGTTCATTCTTCAACGAAGATGTACTGATGACACAATGATGTGTGTATGCAATGAAGTAAAATTATCAAAATGAATGGTCGTTCAACTTATCCGTCTAAAGACCCAAACCAACCTCCCTCTGATTCCAACTATCACCTCCCACATTTTCTCAATATATAAATACATTATTAGAGTGAGAGAAAATAAGCATCATGATGCCATACCGTGTAGGTGACAATTATAGATGCTTATGTAGCTCTATCTCTTCATTTATTTATTTTTTATAAAATACACATATATTTTTTGTTGAAGAACATGATTTATGTTTATAGTTCAAAGACCGTGTCCCACGGTTCAGTGGATCAGCTAGGCAACAAGTAGAAAAGTATATATATATATATATATATATATATATATATATATAGACACACACACACGCAGTGGAAAAAAGTATAATGTTTAATTAGTTTTATCCTACATGAATATAAAGACCCAACAATGAACCAATGAAATGCGAGTTTATAAATTTAGTATAAGTAGAAAAGGAACTTTTAAGATATTCAAAATATAGTAACGTTTGGTTGTAACAAATGCTTTGAATATGAGTACAGGTGCAGGTTTTTTATACATATAAAATAACTAATATTCATCCTAACATAAAACTTTTTCGGAGAGAAATGCATCAACAGTAAATAGTTGTAGTTGTAGAAAAAATAGATAAACAATCTACACATAAGAAACCATACTATCGGTGTCAATAATTTGACACAAACCCATAACATCAACAATATAAGTCTGAGATATACTACAAAGTCAGTAAAACAACAGACTACATCTCACTAACGAGAGAAAAAGAAATCAGCTACAAAAGCCTGAACGAATCAAACTCGGACAACTCTAACTGCTACTGGTCTGAACCTGAGGGATTCAAAAATAAAAGAATGTCTCATCACAATGGCGCAAAATGCATCTCAAATAGAATTTAAAAGATAATGAGTTAAAGAAGGTACTAACCCAACAAGAGCAGTTGTGAAACAACAACAAATAAAAGTCATATGAACAATAATCATAAATAATGTAACACGAATTGGATTTATAAGAGAAAGAATTGCACCAAGTGCGATAATTAATTGGATAATTAATCATATATTTATAAAATAAAAGATATTGATCGTCTAAAAACGTGAATCATTAATCGCGGGCATAAAACACTACTAAGGTGGTGTCATTCTTTCCAACACAAACCATCAGACCAAAATATCAAAGGACAAATGCACTATGTTGGTGGAATTCTTTCCAACACAACCCATCAGACCAAAACATCCAAAGAAAAAGGCACTATGGTGGTGCTCATCAATTCCAACCCATCCAATAGTACAAAAACAAACCACTGGGTGTAGTGATTCACAAACAGGCACTGTGGTGGTGGTCATCCATTCCAACCCAACCAACAGTCCATAAACATCATAACCAAAATCTAGCACCACATAAGACTTGATATTGGATTACCACATTGACACAAGGAAAACCACAAAAAGTTTAAGAAAAAACAGTCCTCGTGATGAATTCGTCGAGACCATCCGTTGATTTGGTGTGATCACTCGACGAATCGTCAAAATAACTCTACGAATCTTACCAGAATACTCGATGAACTTTATGCAACCACTCAACAAAGTCGTCTTGACTACTCGACAAATTCAACGTAGTAACTCGACACAATGGACAAAATTACTCGACGAATTCGTCGTGATCACTCGACGAATTTGACGTAATCACTTACAAATTCTATGAACTTCTCCACGAACTCGACAGACTTTATATAACTACCCATCGGACTTAACGTAACAACTCGATGAACCTCGCGTGACTACTCAATGCATCTCATGTGACTACTCGACTAATCTCAGTGACTACTCGACGAACTAGACGTGACTATTGGCAAATTTCACTTAACTACTTTACGAATTCTAACTAAAGCAACCAAAAATCATATCACCAGAAAAGACCAACACTAGAAAAAAAATCAATATTACCATTCTTGGAATCTCAAAGAAAAGAAGGAGAGAAACTTAAAGAAGACAAAGCAAGAGGGATAGTCCACCACTTGCCTCAAACTTTCCGATTTCAGGCCTCCTAAGAACCCCACGTCAAGGTTCGGTTGACAAAAAACCACAACACCTAATTTTTGAAAAGATTTAGATGAAAAGGAGGGTTACGGATACTCACTCCAACACCAAAAATTCACGAAACCGGAAATACACAATGCATAGATGTATATATCGGCAAGAGCTTTCCAAATCTATACTCCAATGAAGATTCCATAGACTATAGCTCCCGCGGAGGTCGTCAGAACGTTCCCGGAAGGATGCTTCTCACTCTCTCTTGCGGCTCTGGTTTGGCAGAAAAGGAAGACGTAAGAAATACAGAATAACCTAAATCTAAGGTTTGGTCCGGCTTTTATAAGGAAATTTTATATTTATATATAATATGTTTTATAAATGATCACAATCTTTTATTTGACGATTTGGACTAAGGCCAACTTGGTTTTCAATGAAATTTGCACCGAAGGTAAATAACGGTCCTATGAATTTAATGACAAAGTCGAAATCAGAGTTCGACAACCCAATAATTAGTTACAATTTATTTCACTTTTTACAGCAATGTTATAGGCAATCAAGATAAAGTTTAATTACTTTAATTTTCTAAAATCAGAAAAATTCTATACTCCGGAGAGCTCAAAATTCAGTCAACTTGACCAAACAGACAAAGACTCGAACAAACGACAATGCACTATTAACATCGCATTAACGTAACGCTCTTACGTCACTATTACGCTAAAAGAAGATTGGAACAAATCATCAAAAATTCAGGGGTGCTATAGGGCCTGCACTAGTTTCATGGTCGTGTAGGAAATAGAATTTGTTTCCCTTTCCATGGTCGAGTCTTTATATATTTCCCTAGGAAGCTGTTACGCATAAGCACTATGGATGTCACAAATGTTAGAGGACTTCGGTCTCTCCTTCAAGTAAGTTGAACTTAGGTGCGACAACATGAGTTTTGTAGACTTAACGAACAATCTGGTGCACCACTCTCGTTCGAAACACAGAAGTGTCTGACATCACTTTATTTGTGATCATGTTAAGAAGTATAACATGAGAGTGAGCTTCATTGGCACTGAGAATCAGTATGCAGATATCTTCACAAAACCCCTCTCTAACGCTCATTTTTCTTTACTTCGATTAGAATTGGGTGATTTATATCTCACTGTGTAATCCCTTTTAACTCCGACAACTAATGCGTGATTTCTTCTTGTTGTTTTTGTTGTATTATAGTTATAGTATATTGCCCATTCATATATAATAATCATTAGAAGCATACACTACCATAGATAGTGAGGTTTTTCGTAAACTTGAATCTCTGTAAGTTACCGCAGCGCGGTAGCACTAGACCTAACAGTACTTATTCTTTTTCGTATGCTTATCCCGTGTTTATTTTTCAGATTTTTTTAAAAAAATGTCTTTCATTGTCCTGTACCTTTTTCCAATGTGATTTTCTTTTTCATTTGGTTTGTTATATAAACCTAAATTAAATAAAATTTTGAAAAATACAAAACCTCAAAAACACATTTTATGATTTGCTTTGTTAATTGTGTTTTTTTATTATTCAAAAAATATATATTAAAGCCCCAAAAAAATTTCCTTAATATTCATGTTCATTTATTTCGATACTGCAGTAAAATGGTATGATCTTTATTAGGACATACATGACTGGAACTGAAAGCACAAAGATTACGTGTAATGCATGATTTAGGATTTTTAAAATTTGTCTAATATTGTATGTTTATGTCATGTTATGTCTAATCTATTGGTACATAGCTATTGAGTGCGACTGGACGGTATACTGTATGTTGAACATGCCTCTAGGTATGTGTGAGGATTTAGACAGCATAATGACATTTCACTTATCACACATCCCTAAAAAATACACTCTTGTATAAATTTCAAAGCTTACATGTTATAACACGTGATATTGTGTCTAACATACTAGGAATGACTTAAAAAATCAATGCCACGTTATTCATGTTTCCTATATAGAGCTTGGAGCATTGGGCTAAAATTATAGTAATAAGGTATTTAATATACAAGTTAAAGTACATCTATCTACATGGGTAGATTTCAATTGATTAGGGGGCGATTAAATAAAAAAAAAGTATAAATTGATAGTGAAAATGATAAAAAAAATTGTACATTTTATCTATTCTATCAAAGTATGTGTTAAGGATACCCCTCAAGCACTACTCATTTCTCCTAATAAGTCTCTATGAGTATTGTGAGGATGAGCACCTTGGTCTATGGAAATGTTTTGATCTTATACAAAGACAGTAAATTTAGTTAGAACCCTTTATTCTAATCTTGGTACAAAGTAGATAGTAACGTGACGTGATTTTTTACTTCATCACTCGTGTGTGAGTATATTGATTTATTAAGATAAAACATGTATTAATGATAATTTCTACCTGATGTTTTCTCTTTGATACTATACGTACACCTGTCATTAGTCTATCTAACTCTTCTATGCATAAGAATTGGACTTAAACTACTCTGACTATCTATCACACAAGTGTACTAGTAGACTCTAACTCTTCATAACGCTTACAATGTTACACTGTATTAACTCTATAAATTACATGATATTGTACGTCAAATCTTATGTATTTAAATTCATATGTTTTGTACAAATTTTTCTTATGCTATACCAATAATTAAATCCAATGTTTTGCTTGTGCTGGCTAGGTCTATAATCATTTTGCCCTACTCGTATATTATCCCATGCATTTGTGTATGCTTTGCAAAAACTTCATCTCTCTGCTTAATCACAAGCCAGTTTTGTTAATCCCCGACACTTTTGATAATACTAAAAGGGGGATATTTGATTGTTCATTCCTTAGTCCTATGCTAGTCATACATATAGGGGAGCACACATGTAGGGGGAGCAAACATGTAGGGGGGAGCACTCATGAAGGAGGAGCACACATGTAGGGGGAGTTACACTTCTATCACAATGGGCTATCTTGATTTGTAAACCACGTTATATTTCATGCTTATTGTTGGATTACACTATATCTTGCTACTAATGATTTATATCTCATGAACGGTGAAAGTGCAGGTTAGATCTGAAATACTCTAGAGGGGGGGTGAATAGAGTATTGTGTTTACTTCAAACTTTTTACAATGTTTGTTGTAAGCCTAGGTGAACAAGTCAGCAAATGAAATAAGCTAAGCACAACAAACTATCTAATTCACAGAGGACAGCCAAAACAAAAATAAAGGGCAACCAGACGACACAAGAAATTTTATAGTGGTTCCCCAACCTGGGTACATCCACTCTTCTAGCACCCTGGTAGAAATCCACTCAGATTTTTGATCAGGTGCCTAACACCATTGAGCTTTTGTTCAGGTGCTCAAAAACCAAAACATCAAGTCTTTTGGAAGGAGACTTGCAACCAGAATAATTTTGAAGTGAATTAAAACCCTGTATAGGAGTTGAAAAGAGGTGATGGAGTCTTCTCTTTATCAATAGCAACTGAGAAGACTGTGGATTCATTTCAGCAGATATTGCTCCCCCTGAGATCTTGAATGTATCAGGAAAGCTGGAGCACAGCTTCAGGGTGATAGGTCTTCAAAGACCTAGAGTGCCTGGAACAAAAATTGCTTCAGGAACTTCTCTTGACAGATAGATTAATTTGTTGTCCTTTGAAGTTGTCCTGTAGAGTTGAAGGAAGAAGACTCTTGATAGTATTTGAATGTTCTTCTTCTTCTTCTTGATGAGGTTTTTCTCTGGTCAAGGCTGATTGCAGTAGAACTTTAGATTTTTCAGTGTTTGTTCTTCTGTGCAATCTGAGTGTCTGTCTGCTTGTCTGTATTGCTTGCTGTCTCTTACTGATTGATTCTTCTCCTTTTCTTTTCTTTCTCTTAACTGACTGAGGAACATTCGAAATTTGAATGTTTGAGTAGTAATTGCAGTCGGCCTTGGAAGGAAGTGACAATCAATAACTTCCCTAACTGTCCCATGGAAAAATGGCATGTAATAGTCCATGATTAATGCGCGTTCCAACGGTAACATTCCGAGAAGATCTGGCATTAATTGTTCAGGAATCATCGCCAAGAAACAGGATGGGAAAACTGGAGAAGACCTAGTCTGGAATCGTCGAACGAAGAACGCAATTCGTCGAGCTGAGTTAGAGTTCGTCGAGCTGAGGTTAAGTTCATCGAGATGAGCTTGAGTTCGTCTAGCTGAGCTTGAGTTCGTCGATATGAGCTTGAGTTTGTCGAGCTAAGCTTGAGAGATTTCGTCGAACAGACAATCTTCATTTGTCGAACAGGCAGTCTTCATTCGTTGAGTTGAGATCCAAATTCATCGAGCGAAGAAAGATTTTGGACTTAGCCAAATATTCTGCATCTGCTGATATCCAGTGTCGACATAAGCTGGTGTCAACTGATTGATCTTGGTGTCGACTCAAATCTTTTGGTGTCGACATAAAATGGTGTTGACTGATATCCTAGTGTCGACACAAATCTTCTGGTGTCGACATGAGCTAGTGTCGACTGAATTCTCTGTTGTCGACACATGCCCTAAGTGTCGACATAAATCCTCTGAATTTAGAATTCATCGAGTAGAGTACTGCATTCGTCGACCCGAGAAGTTGAGAACTTGAGGACCAAGGTCGTCGAGCTCAGAATCTAATTCGTCGACCGAAGCTTGAAGTTGGACTTAGAAAAATTCTGAAGTTGTCCTGACTTTAGCTTGATGAAGAACCTCAGTCATCGTCGAACAGAGAACTAATATCGTCGAGCTCAGCACAAAGAATTGTCTCACGATCATCGAGCGCAGAACACCTTTCGTCGAGCTGAGTTCGACGAACGTCGAACTCACTTTACTTAGACTTGAAATCTTCTAAGTCTGGAGTCTCTAATGGTCTTGATGATAGCTGGTCCAAATGAAGTTGAACCTAAGGACTTGACCTAGACTCTAGGACACAACTTGACCCTGGCTATACAGGTTGGATCATATCCTAAGTCAGTGAACTTAGCCCAAATCAACTAGGGATCCAACAATCTCCCCCTATTTGGGTGAGGTCACTAACAGAGACTTAAAATAGAAACAAACTGATAAACAAAGCACGAAAAGAAATATATCTGGCAGAGAATTACCAACACATGCAACAGATATATATATACACAGCTTTGTTCAAACAAATAGCATAGTTCTGAAAGAAAAAGCAGAAAGAAATTAAAACAAGATAAAGATTACTTCTTCTTTTTCTGCAAAGGCTTGTCTTTTGTTTTCTTTTCTCCTGACTTTTTGAAGATGATTTCTCTCTTTGGATCTGAAGCCTGAGCCTTTGTCATAGTCATATCAGCTGCCCCAATAATATTCAATGATGTAGCTTTTGGGACAACTGCTTCTGGATGGAGCTTCATATAGTCATCAACATTAAACAGTTTATTGCCTTTGTCAAACCTTTTCAACTCTTCCTTTCTGTACTTAGACATTGTTGTAAATCTTGATGTCTCTTTTCCTTCAGCCTTGGCTTTATTGATCAAGGATAGTAAAATTAATTCCTGGTATCTAGCCATTTTTGCAGTATTTGCAGTTTCAGGATCTTCAAATGGAATTGGAGGAGAGTATGGCCTTTTTGGACTGTCAGCTTTCTGTTCTTCAGATGTTTGTTGCTTTTGTTGTTGATGTTGTTGATTCCCTGAGGAGGGTTGCCTCTACTGGTTGTTTCCAGAGGATCTCCCTAACTGTCTCTGATATGTTTGCATGGGGGCAGATCTCTAGGAGCTCGTGCCACTGGCACCAGCTGCTGGAGGAGGAGGAGGAGGTGGATCCTTTCTGAATCTATGCACTGGAGGAGGAGAATATCTCCTACTTCTCTTTCTTTCCTTCTGCTGGTTCTTTGACAACCACATCCATGCATGCATTCCCTTGTATGGAGTAACATTGTGTAGAATATAATAAGGGGTGTCAGCAGTGGGAATAGGTTTAGGAGCTGGAGGAGGAGGAGCCTTCCTTTTCTTTGATAACATCTTTTTTTTCTTACTGGCAGCATCTTCATCTGAATCATCATCATCATCAGCTTCATCTTCAGAATCAGAACCCTGAGGGTTATCATAAAGAACATCCAAAGCTTTTAGAGTTTTAGCATCAAGAACAGCTTTTTTGGAGAAGGGGCAGAAGGTTCAGGAGCTGGAGCTTCAGTAATAGGAGAGGAGGACACTGTACAGGAAACAGGAACAATGGGGACAGAGATTTCAGCTACTGCATTATTCTCCTCTTCAATGTCAGCCTGGATAAGCTCATCCAAATCAGACAAGGGAGAGTCATCCATAATAAAACTTGGGGCTGAGATACCTTCTAGAATGACTGTAGGAGAAGGAGCAACAACTGGAAGAGCAAAACTGTCTCAGAGTTGCTTAGCAATTGCTGGACTAACTGGAGAGGTATAGGGTACAATAGCCAAATGTGGCTTAGTGGAGGATAGCTGTACAAAAATAGTATCAAAATTTCTCAACAAAACAGACAAATTAACTGTGGGATTTAACTGGAAATCACCAACAGGTTTTATTTGCTCAACTGACTCACCTAAGTCATTGTCAGTATCCATAAAATGAGTTAATTCAATTAAATCAGAATCATAATCTGTATCTATATCTGAAACTACTACTGCTGTAGAGGGGGCTGCTACTGTACCTGCTGCTGCATCTGCATCTGTTGCTGCTTCTTCATAGAGCATCTCCCCCTGCCTGGGTTCAGGAGAACCTAGAGCCAGGCCCCTGAATGAAGAGGGGGCAGCAGAGAGGAGTGAAATTTGGGCAGATAAAGAATTGATGGAGGTCACAAGAGGTGTAATGGCCTCTTGGATGAGAGATTTGATGAGGGGAGTGAGCAAGGATATGATGGTAGATGGATCAAATGGGGAAGGGGAAGAGGATAAAATGGAGGATGGAATAACATTAGTGTGATGACTGGATGGAGATGAAGATGGAATGGGGGCATCTGGCATGTCAGAGTCTGTGGGTATATTGTAAGATGGAATGGAGGATAAGTGTGGGGGAAGAGGAGACTAAGGAGGTGTAGGAATATGGGTGTCATGAGGTGAAGCAGGGGGTGTAGGAATGTTGGTAATGTCAAGTGGTGGAGATGGAGGAGGAGTAGGCACATGAGTATGTGGTGGAGATTTAGGTATGGTAGAAGGAATGGAAGAGGAAGGGAGTTGTTTTGCTGGAAGTGCAGGAAGAGATGATGGAGATGGAATGACCTCTTCTATAGGGAGCGGAGTGGCCTTTACAGCCCTGGTGCTCTCATAAGTTGGGATGGAAGAGGAAGAAGTCTTTGAGGGCTTGGAGATAGTCCTCTCCCATCTGCCAAACAGAGCGCATGTGAGGCACTTGCAGGCATTGCTGAAAATGGTCAGGGAGACCATGAGTTCACCAGCCTTCTCTTAAAGAGAAATTCCCAAAATTCTGCCGAAGCAGACCTCTTTCTTACTGTTCTTTTTATTTATCAACTCAAAGAAAATTGTGCCCTAGTTGACATGTCTCTTGTTCACCACGGTGCACATAACCAGGAATTGGTAGCGGATGATGTAGTCGTGCGCTGAGTGCTTGCCCATCAGCACTTTTCCTACAATGTCCACAAGAAACTGGTACGCGGCAGATAGTTGCTTCTTCAACAGCTTGTTAGGGTTGCTTCCAGAAAACCCCATTAACTTCAGCATATCACCAAATTCTTCAGAATCCATTTCCATGTTATCTTCTCCATTGACTAATCCAAAAATCTCAGAAAGAATTGCGGGAGATAACGGAATAGCAGTACTCCCGATATTTTCGGTCAATGTATCATCCTCAGAAGCAGTAGATGTGTATACCCATTCCCTTATTTCAGTCGCATGCAGTTTTATCCTTCTGTTCATGAAATCCTTGAGATGAAGTTCTTCTAGCAGTTCCAAGATATAGAGAAATATGGGGTCAGAGTGCTGGAAAGAATCGAAATCCATATCAAAACCAGTATCGAATTTCATTGCGGCCAGAGCTCTTTCTGGAATCTTCATTGATGACCTGCAAGAAAGACACAGAGAAAATGGCAATCAAGAGCAAGAGAACTGAAAGCACGGGACGGAGGTCAAAGAAAACCTAGAAATAAGATTTTCAAAATATGAATCGACAATCTCTGTTCCACGAAAAGGAAACAGTTCTTCGAACTGTGGTCGACGAAATAAATTATAGACAAATAATTCGTCGATCTCATCCAAAAGAATCGAACATAGTTCGTCGAACTCCGTTCGAAGAAATATCTTCTGAAGCAAAGTTCGTCGATCTCTGGTGGACGAAAATTGTTTCAACACAAAGAGAATTCGTCGATCTCCGGTCGACGAGAATCTCTCAAACTTTCCCTAATTCATCGAACTCCGTTCGACGAACTCTGGAAAATTCGTCGAATGCAGACAGAAACTAAGTTAACTCTTCTCCATTAATCATTACCAGTTGATTTATAAAGAACAGATGGGTTTTCTCATCCAAGGGCTTGGTTAAAATGTCCGCTATTTGTAGATCAGTAGGAATATGGATTAAGTTAATTTTCTTTTTGTCTACATTATCTCTAATGAAATGATGTCTTATTTCAATATGCTTAGTCCTAGAATGATGAACTGGATTCTGTGCTATAGCAATAGCACTAGTATTATCACAAAATAATGTTGAATTATTTAAGTTGACACTATAGTCTAGGAGTTGATTTTGTATCCATAACATCTGTGAACAGCAACTGCCAGCAGCCATGTATTCTGCTTCTGCAGTTGATGTAGACACAGATGTCTGCTTTTTAAAAAACCAGGAGACAAGTCTCATACCCAGGAACTGGCAAGTTCCAGAGGTACTCTTCCTATCCACTCTACATCCAGCATAGTCAGCATTTGAGTATCCAGTTAACTCAAACTCTGACTCTGCAGGATACCAGAGTCCTAGATTAGGACAACTCTTTATATATCTCAAAATTCTTTTTAAGAAAATAAGGTGAGATTCTTTAGGGTTCACTTGGAACCTAGCACAAAGGCATGTGGCAAACATTATATAAGGTCTGCTAGCTATTAGGTATAATAGGGACCAAACAATTGCCCTATAATTTTTCTGATCTACAGGTTTCCCTGTTGCATCAGAATCCACTACAGCATTTGTAGCCATAGGTATTTTCATTCCTGAAGCATCACCCATCCCAAACTTCTTAATAAGCTCTTTAGCATACTTAGCTTGGGAGAGGAAGATACCATCATGGAGCTGCTTCACTTGGAGACCAAGGAAGTAGGAAAGCTTACCCATGCTACTCATCTCAAATTTGTAATGCATGAGGTCAGCAAACCTCTTGCATAATTTGGGATCAGTAGACCCAAAGATGATGTCATCCACATATATTTGTACTAATAATATTTGGTCCTTATGACTTCTAGTGAAAAGAGTTTTATCTATGGTTCCTCTTGTAAATTTATGCTCGAAAAGAAAGCTTGCTAAGGTATCATACCAAGCTCTTGGAGCTTGCTTTAAACCATAGAGAGCTTTATGCAATTTAAATACAAAAGAGGGATAAGTTAGAAAGATAAAACCTGGAGGTTGTTCTACATAAACCTCTTCTTAAAGCACTCCATTCAATAATTCACTCTTGACATCCATTTGGTAGACTTTGAAACTCCTGTGAGCTGCATAGGCAAAGAAGATTCTTATGGCATCTAACCTTGCAACATGGGCAAAGGTTTGGTCATAATCAATTCCTTCCTCTTTACTGTAGCCTTGAGCAACAAGCCTAGCCTTGTTTCTCACAATGTTCCCTTGGGCATCTAGCTTGTTCCTGTAGACCCATTTGGTTCCAATAACTAGGTAGTTATGAGGTCTTGGAGCCAAATCCCAAACTCTACATCTCTCAAACTGATTTAGTTCCTCTTGCATTGCAATGATCCAGTGGGGACCTTGCTATGCTTTATGGATGGTGAGAGGTTCAATTTGAGAGAGTAAACAGGAATGCATCAAGTCTTGGTTGAGTTTATGCCTTGTCTGTACACCTACTGAAATGTCTCCAATCACTTGAGATCTGGGGTGATCTCTAAGTGTGACAAGATCAGTTGGTGGAGTTTGTTGAGCAATAACTTCTGTAATTAATTCCTCTTGGGGAATGGTACTAGCTGTTGAGGGAAGTTCATCCACTTCCACTTGAAGTTCTTCTTCACTATCTTCTGCAAGATGTGGAGTAGGATGGGTTGATACCTCTTGGGTAAGGTTTAGTCCATCCATAGACTCACACAGTTGTGGAACCTGCAAAAAGCTATTGGTAGAAATCTCTTTGTCCTTATAAGACATGTTAGCTTCATCAAAAGATACATGAACATACTCTTCAATTTTAAGGGTGGATTTATTAAAAACACTATAGGTCTTGCTTACTTGGGAGTATCCTAGAAAAATCCCTTCTTCAGCCTTAGCCTCAAACTTTCTAATGTATCTTTTATTGTTAGTGTGAATGTAATAAATGCAGCCAAAAACTTTAAAGTATGTGATTTTAGGTTTCTTCCCTTTAAGTAATTCATAGGGAGTCTTATTTTTCAGCTTATGTATAAGTCTTCTATTCAGGACATAGTTAGCAGTATTTATAGCTTCTGCCCAAAAGGATAGAGGCATGTAAGCATCTGCCAACAATGTGCCTGTAGATTCAATGAGTGTCCTATTTTTTCCTTTTAGCAACTCCATTTTGTTGGGGAGTTCTAGGAGCTGAGAAGCACTGCCTGATACCTTCCTTCTCACAGAACTCATGTATAAAAAGAGACTCAAACTCAGTGTCATGATCACTTCTGATCAATGCAACATGAGTAGAGAACTCAATCTGTATGGTCCTGAGAAAATCTATAAGAACCTTGAATGTATCTGACTTAGCTCTCAGAAAGGCTACCCAACTGAATCTAGGGAATTCATCAACAATTACTAAAGTATAAGACTTCCCTCCTAGACTTTGTACTGCAATGGGTCCAAATAGATCCACATGAAGCAAATACAAAATCCTAGGTGAATCACTTTTATTAATGGATTTGAAGCTAGTTTTAGTTTGCTTGCCTAATTAACAAGCCCTGCCTAGGTTTTCCTTCTTATAGGGGCCAAAAGGTAAACCTCTAACAAGGTTGTCTTTAGATAACCTAGATATATTCTTAAGGTTTACATGTCCTAATCTTTTATGTCATAACTCATTTTCATTACTAGTGATATTGAGTAAACAAACATCAGTTTTGGCAGAAATAAAATCTACTAGGTATATGTTGCCTTGTCTAAGTCCAATTAAAACAGTTTGGTTTTCACTATTAATAATAGAACAAGAAGTAGAGTTAAAGTGTAACTGATAACCTTCATCACATAATTGACTTATGGATATTAGGTTATGTTTAAGTCCTCTTACATATGTTACTTTCATGAAGGTGACTGTCCCAATTTTGACTGCTCCATATCCTTCAGACTGTCCACTGTTTGAATCTCCAAAAATCACCTTTGATACTATCTTGGACTTGTAGTTGGATAAATTTGCCTTGCTTCCTGTCATGTATTTGGAGCAACCACTGTCCAAGTACCAGGTCTGACTTACCCTTGGACAGTTCTTCACCAGTATCTGTAATGAAAAACAAAACTCAATTGTTCTTGACCCAGGTTACCTTGTGTCCGTTATTTGGTTGAAAGGAGAAACTGGATATAACTGATAATGCAGGTTGTGATTTGTAACCTCAGGGGTGATATCTCGTAGGTGGAATAACCCAATCAGCTACTGGATTGAATGACTTATTAGTTGGCTTAAAGTTTCTGTAAGAGAAATAGTTTAAGTTTGGTCTTTCTGGGTTCGACAAATTATTGTAAGTTCGTCGATCAGAGTTCGACGAATAGGGTTGAGATCGTCGATCTCTGCTCAGAGAATGACAGTAGTCATTTTCTGCGCCCCACGTTCGTCGACCTCTGCACGACGAACCATACACAGTTTGTCGATCGTAGTTAGATGAGTTATTATAACTGAAGTTTGCGTTCAGCGTTCGTCGATCTGGGTTCGACGAACTGGCTACATTTCGTCGATCTGAGTTCGACGAATGCTGCTCAACTTTGTTTTTATTTACTGTTTTCAGATTTTTGTTTCTCTTGTCTATAGGTCTTGGGTTGCTTTCTGACATTGGTTTGTCTATAATCTTTTCCATTCCCTTGGCAGAAATAAATTTAATAGTGGTTGTAAGTATATTTTTCTTAATTATGGGGGGTAAACTTGATGAAGCACCCAAGCCCAGCTTGCCATTTAACCTGGCATTGACTGTGCTTGTAATGTCCATCAGCTTGAGACTTCTCCCATTGAGAGATTTCTAAAGTTGTTTGGCCTCACATAATTCAGATTTTAATTTAATTATTTGTTCATTAGCTAAGGTTAGTTGATCTTGTAGTTTAATGTTTTCTGAGTTAACAGATTCAAAATTTCCTAGTCTTTCTCTAAGAGTTTTTATTTCTTTTTCTGAGTTGATTAGGTCTAAGCACATAGTTTTGAATTCGCTTTTAAATAAATCAGAATTAAAATCAAAAATAGAAATAACCTGATCTGCCTTTGAGTCTGAGGCAGCTTCATCTTCAGATTCTTCTTCTAATCCAGAACAGCTCCTGAAGGCATCAATTGCCATTAGGCAAACCTCTTTGGATCTAGCTTATTCCTCTTCTTCACTTGAGCTAGAGGAGGATGATTCTTCCTCTGTATCACTCCAAGTCTCAGCAACAAAGCCCTTGTCTTTCTTTTTATATTTGCTGGAGAAGGGTTTGCTGCTGTGTCTTCTCCTGGAGTCCTTTTCTCTACTCTTGTCCTTCTTCTGGTTTTCTGGACATTCTGAGATGTAGTGTCCAGGCTCTCTGAAACCAAAGCACACAACCTCCTTGGTTGGTGTCTTGTCATACTTAGCCTTATCATCCTGCCTAGATGATTTCCTACTGAAATCCTTCCTAGCCATCTTATAGAGTCTTTTTGCAAAGAGGCTCATGAGTTCTTCATTTGAAGTTGAGGTCTCACTTTCCTCAGATGCCTTGAAGGCTATGCTGTGATCCTTTCTCACTGGAGTTGTTGCCTTCTGTTCTGCTACTTCTCTTGATTTCATCAGCTGCTCATAGGACTTTAATTTTCTTAGTAGAGATTCAGTTGATATCTCATTTAGGCTTCTGGCTTCTTTTATTGGCAAGATTCTGGAATCCCAAGAGCTAGGGAAGCACATCAATATCTTGACATTCACCTCTGTCAAGGTGATGTCCTTATCCAGGGTTTTAAGCTCGTTGATGATTGAGCTCAACCTGTTATACATGTCAGCCACTGATTCTGTCTCATCCTTTTTGAAGTTCTCAAACAAGGAAATGAGATTTGATCTCCTGTCTTTTCTTTCATCTACTGAGCCAGCTACCATTTGGTTGAGGGAATCCCAAATGGCCTTGGCTGAGGTGCACTCAGCCACCTTTTGAAATATATCATCTAACATTGTCTGAGACAAGATATTCATTGCCTTTGCATCTGCCATTTTGGCTTTCTTGTAGGCATCATTATTTTCTGGAGGGGGCACTGCAGTCATGTTGGTGGAGGTGCTTGTAGAAGCTGCAGGTGCTGGAGGTACACCTGTCAAGATAACAGAAAAAATATCCTCATCAATAGAATTCATATATAATCTGATTCTTGCCTTCCAGATGGCAAACTTGTTAAAATTGCAAACTGGAGGTCTGATGCTTGCATAATCTTTGTTTTGGGTCATTTCTGTGATGAAATAAATCTAATAACAAAAACAAACAAATAGATATAAGAAGAGAGATCTTTGTGGTTCAGGTGTTAGCCTGTAAAACCAATTAAGGTGTGGTATATTAACCAACCTGGCTTTGATACCAATTGAAAATGCAGGTTAGATCTGAAATACTCTAGAGGGGGGGTGAATAGAGTATTGTGCTTACTTCAAACGTTTTACCACTTTTGTTGTAAGCATAGGTGAACAAGTCATCAAATGAAATAATCTAAGCACAACAAACTATCTAATTCATAGAGTACAGCCAAAACAAAAATAAAGGGCAACCAGACGACACAAGAAATTTTATAGTGGTTCCCCAACCTGGGTACATCCACTCTTCTACCACCCTGGTAGGAATCCACTCAGATTTTTGATCAGGTGTCTGACACCAATAAGCTTTTATTCAGGTGCTCAAAAACTAAAACCTCAAGTCTTTTGGAAGGAGACTTGCAACCAGAATTATTTTGAAGGGAATTAAAACCCTATACAGGAGTTGAAAAGAGGTGACGGTGTCTTCTCTTTCTCAATAGCAACTGAGAAGACTGTGGATTGATTTCAGCAGATATTGCTCCCCCTGAGATCTTGAATATATCAGGAAAGCTGGAGCACTGCTTCAAGGTGATAGGTCTTCAAAGACCTATAGTGCCTGGACCAGTAATTGCTTCAGGAACTTATCTTGACAGATAGATTAATTTGTTGTCCTTTGAAGTTGTCCTGTAGAGTTGAAGGAAGAAGACTCTTGATAGTATTTGAATGTTCTTCTTCTTCTTCTTGATGAGTTTGTTCTCTGGTCAAGGCTGATTGTAGTAGAACATTAGATTTTTGAGTGTTTGTTCTTCTGTGCAATCTGAGTGTCTGTCTAATTGTCTATATTGCTTGCTTTCTCTTATTGATTGATTCTTCTCCTTTTCTTTTCTATCTCTTAACTGACTGAGGAACATTCGAAATTAGAATGTTTGAGCAGTAATTGTAGTCGGCCTTGGAAGGAAGCGGCAATCAATGATTTCCCTAACTGTCCCATGGAAAAATGGCATGTAATAGTCCATGATTAATGCGCGTTCCAACGGTAACATTCCGAGAAGATCTGGCATTAATTATTCAGGAATCATCGCCAAGAAACGGGACGGGAAAACTGGAGAAGACCTAGTCTGGAATCGTCGAACGAAGAATGCAATTCGTCGAGCTGAGTTAGAGTTCGTCGAGCTAAGCTTGATTTCGTCGAGCTGAGCTTGAGTTCGTCGAGCTGAGCTTGAGTTCGTCGAGCTGAGCTTGAGTTCTTCGAGCTGAGCTTGAGAGAGTTCGTCGACCAGACAATCTTCATTTGTCGAACAGACAGCCTTCATTCGTTGAGCTGAGATCCAAATTTGTCGAGCGAAGAAAGATTGTGGACTTAGCCAAATATTCTACATCTGCTGATATCCAGTGTCGACATAAGCTGGTGTCAACTTATTGATCTTGGTGTCGACTCAAATCTTCTGGTGTCGACATAAATTGGTGTTGACTGATATCCTGGTGTCGACACAAATCTTCTGGTGTCGACATGAGCTAGTGTCGACTGAATTATCTGGTGTCGACACATGCCCTAAGTGTCGACATAAATCCTCTGAATTTAAAATTTGTCGAGTAGAGTACTGCATTCGTCGACCCGAGAAGTTGAGAACTTGAGGTCCAAGTTCGTCGAGCTCAGAATCTAATTCGTCGACCGAAGCTTGAAGTTGGACTTAGAAAAATTCTGAAGTTGTCCTGACTTTAGCTTGATGAAGAACCTCAGTCGTCGTCGAACAGAGAACTAAGATCGTCGAGCTCAGTACAAAGAATTGCCTCACGATCGTCGAGCGCAGAACACCTTTCGTCGAGCTGAGTTCGACGAACGTCGAACTCACTTTACTTAGACTTGAAATCTTCTAAGTCTGGAGTCTCTGATGGTCTTGATGATAACTGGTCCATCTGAAGTTGAACCTAAGGACTTGACCTAGACTCTAGGACACAACTTGACCCTGGCTATACAGGTTGGGTCACATCCTAACTCAGTGAACCTAGCCCAAATCAACTAGGGATCCAACAAGCGGGATTTGATATTATCAAACGTGAGAGTTCGTTGGAACCCATGGTCCGCATCTCTTTAGTTTGACAATATCAAATCTCCAATTGTATTTGATCATACTTATGTTGGGTATAATGTGCATGTTTATAGGTATAAAGAATGATATTTCCAATATCCGTGACCAACCACCGGGTGCTAGACCTACCACTGGCGCTAGTGACACTGGATTAAAGTTGAGAACATGATGATTCATCTCTGTGACCTACCGTCGACTGCTAGACCTACCGTCGGGCACAAGCGATACAAGATTTAAGTTCTGCGCGGGATGATTCCTCTCTATGACCTACCTCCAGGCTCTAGCCCAACCTCCTAACACGATCCATTTCGATAAAGTCGAGAAGAAACCTCTACCATCGAGTGATAGTCCTATCGTGTTGTGAAATCCAAAAGCAGAGAAATAATATTTTAGGATTTTTTCCTAATTTGCTGAACAGCTGGCGACACCACATGAAAAGACATACCGCTGTGTGTTAGGGTACTATTAACCTAGAAATTGGTGATCCTACCCAAAGGTTGCTAGCTCGCAAGTCATGGCCTGCTCCAAGTTTCCCTTGGAGGTCGCGACCTGACAACCCTCTTCTTGGGTCAGGCTGATAGATTAATATGTCCGCTCAGGACACTTGGCAAGGGTGGTCTCCCCGATCTGACTACCTAGGTCAAGCAACAACTATGTTCTGTAGGGATGCGGACTGCTTCCACAGTCTGTCACTGTATACCGCGTTGTTAGTATAGCTAACCACGTGATATATCTCTCTATTCTACAGGTGTGAACAACCCTTCTGATCTGCCTCAGTCCACTAGCAGTAGGCAGACTCAATCCTTATTCACCAAAAGGTGGAGTACTCAATCTAAGTCTGCCAACAAATGGACAGTCAACACGCAGCAGGATGTGAACTCGCTTCAAGTGGCAGCAAACCATCTCCTCATCAGTCTGCCCTGCATGGCACGGACTCATCTTCAGTCCACCTTAGGGTGGTGGATGCATATTCCTAGTAGGCGGACTGTCCCCAGTTCGCCTAGTAGAAAGTGACCTGCATCCAGGTCTCCATCCAGAAGGTGGTGGACTCGTCTCATCCAACAACTGACTCGCCCAGTCCGCTGTATACCACGTGGACTCTGTGCGCATTCCACCACAAGCAACTCCAGCTTCTCAACATCGACTTCTCCTAGAAGTAGGCGAGCTCCTCTTCAGCCCGCGGCATGTCGCGGACTCGATCAGAGCTCTAATGTATCATCGGGGTCACGTCATTGAGCCAAGTTCTGGACGTCACCTCCTCCAGCCTATAAATATACCCCCATACCTCTAATTTGGAGGGGACGACACTCAGGGACAACCATCGCATCAAACCTTGCGGCCATAACTTTCCTATTTATCATCCTTGATCAGCAATCTTACCACTAGACCGGGCGGATTGTGCCCTTAACCGGCGCAAACAGCCCTCTCAGCTTTCCCCTATCCGCGTGACCTAATCAAACTTCACTGGCTGATCTCACAATCTGCTCGGCCTAAGGCAGCGAGCTGCGGGATCAGCGACCTGCGCAGTCTGTCAACCTGTTTGCTCAGCCCGCGTGGCCTATAGCAATTTCTTCCTTCTAGCCACCAACTTCCCCTTGTACCCATTATATATTTAATGTAAAGGAGCAACTCAAGCTGTAACACTTATTCATAATCAAAGGAAAGCTCATCGCAAGAGTGACATTTAAGCCGCGGAGGGCGAAGTCTACTATTGCTGCTGCAAGCGACCCCTCTTCTTCTCTTCTCCTCCCCTCTCTCGACATCAACCTCTAATCGTAAATATTAATGTAATCGGCTTCTCGACATTTTCTCATCAACCACATCCATCATCCTAGTGAGATCGAACACCGTTATCTGGTTGTGCCCCATTTTCGCATCAACAGTTACAACTAACAATAGCTTATTTAAAAAGAGAATATATAAGCGTGTGTTTCTTTTTCTGAGTAGACAAGGAGAAGGATTAGAAGTCTAGGGTTCTACCACTACCACTGCTATTGCGAACCACCGTCCACATCTAAGGAAAAGTGAAATTTCCCCTCCCTTTCGTGATTGATGAACTTCGAAGAGCGAAGTCTCCAACCGCCATCAGCAGTTGATTGAGTGCAAGAAGAATGGATTTCAGATGCATCAATCGCGCACCGCCCCACGGAGGAATTTTGCCTTGAGGGAGCAATAGTTTCTAACTTCTATATCTTTATTTGTACTCTCCTATTTTCTAATCACTGTGTGTGTGAGGAATTTTGACCGCGGAGGTCGTCGAAATTCGGGAAGGATTCCATAGGAAATCATCCTGGGAGGATCATCCTGGGAGGATGTTTTGATCTTTGATATCTAGTTGGCACTGAGACCCTTCCTAGGAGGAAGGTGAGGAGCTGACTCATCAATCTTTTTTGGAAGAAGAGAGAGCCATCCCATCCTGGGTAAGGGTCGGTGTAGAAACCAAAAGAGAATTGTTTGTTTCATTGCATCCAAAATCCAGCATCACAGAGACTAGTTGTATTATTGTAAACCTCTTTTTAAATTTCAATAAAACTAAAGTTCCTTTATTTCATCTTGATTTTGTGATTGCTTGTTGTTAGGGTATTGAGGGTTGTGCGGAAAATCAAAAAACAATCTTATGGGAAAAGTGTTTTGGTGACTTACCGTTGCACGGTAGTAGTCTATCGCCCCGAAGTAGCTTCCAGAATAGGATGCCCTGTCGAAATTTAGTTTTTATGCCCTACCATAGCGCGATAGTGTCCTACTGCCACGCGGTAGTAGCCTACCACTATAGAGTTGTGGCCTACTGACGTGCGGTTGTATCCCACCGCCCCGTGGTAGCTTCTAGAATAGGTTGCCCAACTGAAATTCATTTTAATTCTGAATTAAATTGAAAACCTTATTCACCCCTGTAAGGTTGGCCACCAGATCCAACAGTAACATAAGATTTAGGCTGGATTTGTCTAGCTAAGATCATCATGAGTTAGGATGATTTGGCCACTGGTGTGTGATGGAGAAGTTCTAGAAATTAGGATCTATGCGAAATGTAGGAAGAGTTTTGATGGGGGTGAAAATACTTGGCAAAGAGGCATGTGATGGATGCCTCGACATGGAAGGAGAATGAGTAGTTTAGGGGGGGTCATCTGCCCCTTGAAAAAGGTAGAAAGGAAAGAGCACTCAACATGATATCTGTGTGGCCATCGACATTGGGCGTGGTAGAGAGAAATGAGGGGTATGGGTGCAAATATTATAATTACTTTTAAAAAAGGAGGCTAAAATATATAAGTTTTGTTGAGGGCCCCGATTTTCCATCGGTCTAGAGTAGCAGACCTCCTTAGCATCGAGTCAGACTAGACCTGTAAAGAGTTAATTAAATCCAAGCAGTATTGACAAGAGGATTTTTTAATGATAAAAACCCAAAAATGTGAAAAACCACGCAGATGAATCTATGTTGGGCTTAAATCTACTATTTTACTTTGACTATAAGTAATTGCGTTCCTCAGAGGGTAACAAACCACCTCTCAAATACAATCTTTGAGTATGAAGAAATAAGAAAGGGAGATAAGTCCATAAAGTCTAGAGGAGTGTTGAGCACAAAATTATCACAAGGATTGACGCAAACTCTCTGCATCCTACCATGTTTCTGGCGTATGATGGAGGGAACGTGGTTCATAAGCGACCAGTTACTAACCCTGTGGGTTCTAGATGAATAATAAGCAAATAAAAAAGAGGGGGTTGCTAGCTTCGGTGAGCACCAGACTGACCAGTCAAGGTGAATACCACTCGAGGCGGGATATGTTATTGCTCCAGGGAAGAGAAGTGATTATAATTAGGTATAGACGAGTACAAGAGTAAGAAAAGATAAGAGGAAGATGCAACCGTCGGACGAAATTAGAAACCAAACCTATAATGGAGTAGATTCTAGCGTAAGTTATGTGTCCCCATTGAGTAACTGTGACCCACAATTTATAACTAATGGTAGGACACTTGAACAGTAAGAGGCATTTAATATAATATTAATTATGCAGTCACCCGAGGTACATGAAGAGTTGGGTGGATGGGGAGGAGTGAGAGAAGACATAGTGCGTGTCCACATATTCTACTACCAAGGAGGAGAGTCTATGTGGGCTTCTGAAGAGTTCCCGCCAAAATGTATTTGAAAAATTGTTGAAGATGGCTTACGGGAAGTGCATGCGACCTTTAAAATTCTGAAGTGTGTGCGCAGCTTCTTGGAGGGCACCTGTGTTCTTTAGAGTATTCAGCCAGAATCTACCCTATTGTAGGTGTGATTATGTGTTCAAAGTGTCCACCAGTCGCGTTGAATTTGCTCTTATTCCCCTCTTATATTTGCTAGTATCCTGTTTGGAGCAATAACATAGCCCATCGAAAGTGCTATTCACCACAAATAGTCATTATGGTGTTCCTCGCTGCTAGCGACATCCTATTTTCTAGTTTGTCTACAATTTTCCAAGAACCCGTAAGATTAATAACCAATCGCTTGAAAACTCTGTTCACTCTATTATCCGCCAAACGTGTCGTAGGAGGTAGAGATTCGGTGTTAATTTTGGTCCCAACAAAATTTGGAGCAGTGAGCATGGAGACAAGCGATTGGTGAAATCACCCATGTAGTCAAAGGATAGCACGAGTATACGCCCGATCCCAAACTCTTCAGGTTTGGCCGTTACTCCAGGGTTTGTTTACCCAACACCCATTAGCATTCTATTTTGCGTAAGTACTTAGAGGAGTGTTCGCCCCCTCCAGGAAGTGTTTGCCTGTTTTGTGTATTCTGGTTGAAAGGTCATTGGGAATGCGGGTTTTCGCAGAAAATAACAAACAAACATGAAACAATAATAACTTTTGATTAGTCCGTATGATTTTTGCACACTTCACCTTTTTTGAAAGAGCTTAGAGCCCTCCATCCATTGAAAAATTGGGTTTACCTGGTCGAGCTTATTTAGCATTCTCTGATTTGGCAAGAATTGCCCCTATTTGAAAGTTATCCCACTTATTCTATTTCAACAATTTTTATCTCAACAAAATGTTGTCAAAGTCCTTCAGAAACCCTCCTGATGATCTAGAGGTACAATTGGAAACATTGCCCTCAATATTCCATGATTTGAGGAAGCCCGTCACCCAATAATAAGTACATATTGTATTTGATAATCATCTGATGTGGCATATGTAGGATTAATATGTATCATTATATCATTCATTCATTATAAAGTTAGGAGATCTATTTTAAACAAAGTGTTCAAATTGTTAGAATTGAAGAATGGGTTAAGTTCAGAATCATTGTGATTGATATGTAAGTCACAACAATACTAGTGGGAGGTATGGAGAAGTCTGCAGTCCAAGTAAAATACTATTATATGAGCAACACTCACACAACGATATAGTTGTGATCATAGTTAAAGGAAACAATCATAGTTTAAGTAAAATATCATTATGTGAGCAACACTCACACAATGATTTCATTTTTATCTCACTCAAAAGAAAGAAGAGAATAATGCCAAGTAAAATAATGTTGTGTGTATGAACCTCACATAGTGATATTATAAAGTCAACTAAAAAAGATCGGATTTTAAATCATTAGAGGCACAGAGCCAATATCATATCAATCTCTTCTGGAAAGTGACCTGATAGGATTTCTCTAAAATTTTGATTGTTAAGGTTGGTATAGTATAAAAGAAGAAAAAAAGGGTCATCGAACCCTAACAAGAAAGAACTTTGCGAAATTAGAAAGTTGTTGTATCCCTAGTTGGATTTGGGCTAGTTTCACTAAACTAGGATGTTAGACCCAACCTGTATAGCGAGGGTCATGTTTGTGTCCTAGAGTCTAGGCCATGTCCTTATAGTCAACATTGCATGGACCAACCAACAACAGACTGCAGAAGACTCAAGACTTAGAGAAATTTCAAAGACTCAGGAAAATGAGTTCGATATTCGTCGAACTCAGCTCGATGAAAGTCGTGCTCAGCTCGACGAACTCAGAGACAATTCTCTGAGTTGAGCTCGACGAACTTAGTTCTCAGGTCGACGATTTCTGGATACTCTACTTCAACATTCTAAGTCCAGAATCATCTCTCTGAACTCCAGTCGATGAATTCATATTCTCAGCTCGACGAACTTAGACCACAGTATTAACAAGTTTTATCAAGTAGCAGTTAGTAGTTCTCAGGTCGATGAACTTAGTTCTCAGGTCGATGATTTCTGGATACTCTACTTCAACATTCTAAAGTCCAAGAATCATTTCTCTGAACACTATTCGGCAAAGTTATATTCTCATCTCGACGATCTTGATGCACAAAATTGACAAGGTTCTTGAGAAAGCAGTTAACTGTTCTTAGGTCGACGATCTTGGATCTCAGGTCGACGAACAATAATTATCTGGTCGACGAACATGACTTCTCAGCTCGACGAACTCTGGACCTAGTAGACGAATTCTGTTCTTTGCTCGACAATTTCTGTGTAGTTCCAGACATGGACTTTTCCTTCCTTCTGTCCTTATTTTATTGCAGTAATTCCTGAATAATCAATGCTAAATATTCTCTGAATATTACCGTTAGAAACAGCATTGATTATGACATTCATCAGAATTATTACTTGCCGCTTTTCAATTGGACAGTTGGGGAAATCAATTAATGCAGACATTCTCAAGGCCGTCAGTAATCAATGCAGGAAGGAATTCAAAAATTCAAAGGAAAATTTCATAGAAAATATAAAAGGGATTTTTTTCCTCCTTCTCGATAGAGAGAGCATGACACAGTAAGCAATACAGAGAGCAACAACACAGTAATAGAAAGAGAATCTGGTATTTACCTTGATACTGTTGAAGAAGAAGAAGAACATCGATTCAAATCAAGAGTTTTCCTCATTCTTCATTCCAGGAATCTTCAAGGATAACAAATTTTCATCTGTCCAGCCATCAACAGACAGCCAAAGTCTCAAGACTTATAGAAAGATCAAAGACTTAGAAAATGAGTTCGACGTTCGTCAAACTCAGGTCGACGATAATCGTGCTCAGCTCGACGAACTCAGAGAAAATTCTCTGAGCTGAGCTCCATGAACTTAGTTCTCAGGTCGATGATTGCTGGGTATTTTACTTCAACTTCTTAGTTCAGACACATCTAAGTATTCTAAGTTCAGAATCATACTCCAGTCGACGAATTCACTTTCTCAGTTTGACAAACTTGGACCATATTCCTGACAAGATTTATCAAGTTATAGATAGAAGTTCTAAGCGCAACGAAATCAGTTCTAAGGTTGACGATTTCTGGATGCTTTACAACAACACTTCATTCCAAAGACATCTAGAATATTCTAAGTACAAAAACACTTTACTAAACTCCAGTTGACGAACCTAGATTATCAGCTCGACGAACTTAGACCACAGTCTTGGCAAGACTTATCAAGCAGCAGTTAGAAGTTCTCAACTCGACGAAAACAGTTCTCAGTTCGACAAACCCAGTTCTAAGGTCGACGATTTCTGGACATGTTACTCAACATTTTTATGTCCAAGAAATATGGAGCTTTGTTATTCAGTCGATGAAGTTATAATCTCGGCTCGACGAACTTGATGTACAGAATTGGCAAGGTTTTGGAGAATACAGTTCTGTTTTGCGCTCGACGATCTTGGATCTTAGCTCGATGAACAACTATCATCTGGTCGACGATCTTGACTTATCAGCTCGACGAACTATGGACTCAGGTCAACGAATTCTGTTCTCTGTTCGACGATCCCAGACTTAGTTATTTCCATCCTCCTGTTCCTTTTTCTCCTACAATAACTCCTGAGTAATCAATGCATAAATATTCTCTGAATGTTACCGTTAGAAGCAAGCATTGATTACAGTTTTCATCAGGATTATTGTTTGCCGTTTTCCCATGGGACAGTTGGGGAAACCAATCAATGCAAATATTCTCAAGGCTGTCAGAATTGAATGCAGAGATGAATTCAAATTTCGAAATGAAATTTATATGGAAAATAAAAAAGGAATTTCTCCTTCTTTTCCAGAGGGACACAGGGCAATTATCAAAATCATTTTGTCAACAAAAAAACACATACAAAAAAGGAGAAAGCCCTAGACCAGAAACACATAGCAATCTGAAGAAGAAGAACAACTAATCAAAATCAAAAGTCTTCTTCTGTCTTCTGCCAGGACTATTCAAAGGACAACAAATCTTAATCTGTCAAGAAGTTCCTGGAGTTCATCTGGTCAAAGCTAAAATTTGAATACCTAACACCCTACAACAAGGCTTCATTCACCTGAATCATTCTACATCTCAGGGGGAGCCTTTGCTAACATCATTCTTCCACTAAAGTCTTCTCAGTTGCATAAGAGAAAGAGAAGACAAAATCAATCTCCACCCCCACTGTGTAAATGGTTATAACTCCCTTCAAAAGTTATTCCTGGTTCCAAGTTACCTGACCAAAAGACTTGAGGTTTGGTTTTTGAGCACCTGATCAAAAGCTCTTTGGTGGCAGTCACATGATCCAAAAACTGCTAGTGGATTCCTACCAGGGTGGTAGAATAGTGGATGTACCCATATTTAGGGGAACCACTATAAATTTCTTGTGTTGTCTGGTTGCTCTTTTTATTTGTTCTTCATGTGGTTGTGCTTAATTGGTAGCTGTGCTTATGTTTTTAATTTGATTTATGCAGCACTAATAATAAACAGGATTAAGTAGCAAAATTTTTGTAAACCCCGAATACTCTATTCACCCCCCACCTCTATAGTATTCCTGATCTAACCCTCACTTTCAATTGGTATCAGTGGAAGGTTCCTTTGGTTGTACAAGATAACCCTTGAACCAAAAGATCCTGTGTTAGATCAGATTTCTTATTATCTTTATTTAGGATTATACACGGCATCGCTCAGAACAAAGACTATGCAAGCACCAGACCTCCAATCTGCAACCTAAATAGGTTTGCTATCTGGAAGGCAAGAATGAAGTTATATATGAACTCTATTGATGAGGATATTTACAGTTCTATTTTGACAGGTCCTCCTCAAGCATCTACTTCTACAGTAACCTCAAGCACAAATGCAGTTCCACCACCTGAGTGGACTGAGGCCCAGAAGAAGGCAAAAATTGCTGATGCCAAGGCCATGAATATTCTGGCTCAAACAATGTCAGATGACATTTTTCAAAAAGTGTCTGAGTGCACATCAGCAAAGGCCATCTGGGATTCCCTCAATCAAATGGTGGCTGGATCTGCTGATGAAAGAAAGGACAGGAGATCCAATCTCATATCCCAATATGAGAATTTCAAGAAGGAAGAAGCAGAAACGGTAACAGAAATGTACAATAGGTTGAGCTCAAAAATCAATGAGCTAAAGACCTTGGATAAGGACATCACCCTCACAGAAGTGAATGACAAGATCCTTATATTCTTACCAAGCTCATGGGATTCAAGGATCTGGCCCATCAAGGAGGCCAGGAGCCTAAATGAGATTTCCACTGAATCGCTTTTGGGGAAGCTAAAGTCCTATGAGTAGCTCATCAAATCCAGAGAAGCAGCTGAACAAAGAACACCTCCGCCAGCAAGGAAGGAGCACAGTATTGCATTTAAGGCTACTGAGGAGATAGAGACTCCTACAATAAATGAAGAGCAAATGGGTCTTCGTGTCAAAAGATTTTACAAGATGGCAAAGAAAGACTTCAGAAGAAAGTCATCCAGGCAGGATGACAAGCCAAGGTATGACAAGACCTCCACAAAATAAGTGGTTTGCTTTGGCTGCGGGAAACCTGGACACTTCATCTCAGAGTGTCCAGAAAATTAAAAGAAGGAAAAGAGAAGAGAGAAGGACTATAAAAGACAGCACGACTCAAGATATTCCTCCAGCAGATACAAGAAGAAGAAGAAAGGGTTTGTAGCTGAATCCTGGAGTGAGACTAAAGATGAATCAACATCCTCCATCTCCAGTGAAGAAGAAGAGGAGGCAAAGTCCAAAGAAGTTTGACTCATGGCCATTGATGCCTCCATGAGCCATTCAAATGAAGAAGATTATGACAGTGAAGGAGCTTCTGAATCAGAAGTTGATCAGGTATTTTCTTCATTTGACTATAATTCTGATTCATTCAAATCTAAATTTAAAACCATGTGCATTGATCTGTTAAACTCAGAAAAAGAAATTAAGACACTTAGGGAAAAATTAGAAAACCAAGAAAATGTTATTTCTGAAAACAATAGGCTAAAATATTTACTTACATTAGCTAATGAACAAATTATTGCTTTAAAAACTGAGCTATGTGAGGCCAAACAACTTGAGTAATCTCTCATTGGGAGAAGCCTCAAGCTGATGGACATTACAAGCACTATTAATGCCAGACTAAATGACAAGCTGGGCTTGGGTGCATCATCAAGTTTGCCCCCCATTCTCAAGAAGAATATGTTATCCACACCCATTAAATTTGTTTCTGCTAAAGGAAAAAAATAATAACCAACAAACAAACCACAGAACAAATGCCTAACTCAAAAGGTCAAAATAACAGTAATCAGAAAACCTTAGGTAAAACAAAGTTCAGTAGATTTCATCGAACTCAGATCGACGAAATCTAACCAGTTCGTCGAACTCCACTCAACAAACTCTGAACATAAATTTTAACTATAATTATTCGTCTTACTGTGATCAACGAACTTTGTATGGTTCGTCGAGCAGAGATCGACAAATGTGGGGCATAGAAAATGACTATGTTCATTCTCTAGGCAGAGATCGACGATCTCATCCCAATTCGTCGAACTCTGTTCGACGAACTCACAACAATTCATCGAACCGAGTCAGACTTAACAAAAATTATACTTATAACACTAACTTCAATCAAACTAATAAATCTAGGAAACCATTTAATCCATTAGCCGATTGGGTAATTCCACCAAGAAGATACCATCCATTAGGATATAAATCTCAACCAGAATTCTCTGTAATATCTAGTTTTTCATATCTGTAATATAAAGAACCCAAGGTAACCAGGGTCAAGAACAACTAACTATTTTCTCTGTAGATAAAGAGCTATCTAGTTGTGAATTAAATATGGTACCTGGATAGTGGATGCTCCACACACATGACTGGAAGTAAGGACAACCTAATTAATTACAAGTTCAAACTGGGACCAAAGGTAATCTTTGGTGATTCAAAGTGTGGTCAGTCTGAAGGTTATGGAGAAATGAAAATTGGAGTAGTCACCTTTAAGAAAGTGACTTATGTAAGAGGACTCAAGCATAACCTCATCTCTATAAATCAGTTATATGATGAAGGTTATCAGGTACAATTCAACTCAACTTCTTGCATTATTTCTAATAAAGAAAATCAAAATGTTTTAATTGGAAATAGACAAGGAAAGATTTACTTAGTTAATTTTCGTTCTACAAACTCAGATATTTGTTTGCTTAATATAGTCAGCATCCAAAATGATTTATGGCATAAAAGGCTCGTGCATGTGAACATGAAAAATATAGCTAGGCTATCTAAAGATAACCTTGTGAGAGGTTTACCTTCTAGTCCCTATAAGAAGGAAGGCCTTTGCAGGGCTTGTCAACTAGGTAAGCAAATTAAATCTAGTTTAAATCTGTAAATAAAAGTGATTCACCTAGGATTTTGTACTTGCTTCACATGGACCTCTTTGGACCTATTGATGTACAAAGCCTAGGAGGGAAATCCTACACTTTAGTAATTGTAGATAACTTCTCAAGGTTCACTTGGGTGTTCTTTCTGAGATCTAAGTCAGATACTTTTAAAGTTCTTATAGATTTTCTCAGGACCATACAGATTGAGTACTATACTCATGTTGCACTGATCAGAAGTGATCATGATACAAAGTTTGAGTCTCTTCTTATGCATGAGTTCTGTGAGAAGGAAGGTATCAGGCACTGCTTCTCAGCTCCTAGAACTGCCCAACAAAATGGGGAAGCTAAAAGGAAAATATAACCCTAATTGAAGCTGCAGGCACATTACTTGCAGATGCTTACATGCCCCTATTATCTTGGGCAGAGGCTGTAAGCACAACAAATTATGTCCTGAACAGGAGTTTGATACATGCAATGAAAAATAGGACTCCCTATGAATTACTTAAAGGGAAGAAACCTAAAATCACCTACTTTAAAATATTTGGATGTGTATGTTATATACATAACAACAACAAAAAATACATTAGAAAGTTTGAAGCCAAGGCTGAAGAGGGAATTTTTCTAGGATATTCCCAAGTAAGCAAGGCTTATAGGGTATTTAATAAATCATCCTTAAAAATTGAAGAATCTATTCATGTTACTTTTGATGAAACTAACATGTCTTGCAAGGATAAAGAGATTTCTACCAGTAACCCTTTGCAGGTATCTCACTTGTGTGAGAATATGGATGGACTAAACCTCACCCAAGAGGTTCCAACACATCCTTCCCCGCAGGGTGATGAAGATAGTGATGAAGAACATCTGGAAGAAGCTGAACTTCCTCCAACGGCAAACATAATTCCACAAGAGAAATTAGTTCCAAATGTTGTTGCTGAAACAACTCCACTCACTGATCTTGTCACACTAAGGGATCACCCTAGATCTCAAGTGATTGGAGACATATCAGTAGGTGTACAAACAAGGCATCAATTCAACCAGGACTTGATGCATGCATGTTTTATCTCTCAGGTTGAACCTCAATCCATTCATGATGCTGAGCAGGATCCCCACTAGATCATTGCAATGCAGGATGAATTAAATCAATTTGAGAGATGTAGAGTTTGGGATTTGGTTCCAAGACCTCAAGACTACCCAGTCATTGGAACCAAATGGGTATATAGAAACAAACTAGATGCCCAAGGTGTGATTGTGAGAAACAAGGCTAGGCTTGTTGCTCAAGGTTATAGGTAAGAAGAAGGGATTGACTATGACCAAACATTTGCACCAATTGCAAGGTTAGAAGCCATCAGAATTTTTCTGGATTATGCAGCTTACAATATGTTTAAGGTATATCAGATGGACTTGAAGAGTACATTCCTGAATGGAATACTTAAAGGAGAGGTTTATGTTGAACAACCTCCAGGTTTTGTCTCTCCAACTTATCCCTCTTATGTATTTAAATTGCATAAAGCTCTTTGTGGTTTAAAGCAAGCTCCAAGAGCTTGGTATGAGACCCTAGCTAGCTTTTTAATAGAGCATAAATTCATTAGAGGCATAGTAGATAAAACCCTATTCACTAGGCACCATAGGGACCAAACATTATTAGTACAAATATATGTGGATGACATCATATTTGGGTCTATTGATTCCAAATTATGCAAGAGGTTCTCTGACCTCATGCATTCAAAATTTGAAATGAGCAGCATGAGTGAGCTCTCGTACTTTCTTGGTCTCCAAGTGGAGCAGCTGTCTGATGGCATCTTCATTTTTCAAGCTAATTATACTAAAGAGCTTATTAAGAAGTTTGGGATGGCTGATGCCTCGGCAAAGAAAACACCCATGGCTACCAATGCTGTAATAGATTCTGATCCACATAGGAAACCTGTTGACCAGAAATTATATAGGGGCATTGTTGGGTCCCTATTATATCTTATAGCAAGCAGGCCTGATATTATGTTTGTCACATTCCTTTGTGTTAGGTTCCAAGTGAACCCTAAAGAATCTCTCTTAGTTTTCTTAAAAAGAATTTTGAGATATATAAAGAGTTATCCTAGTCTATGCCTATGGTATCTCACTGAGTCGGAATTTGATTTAACTGGATATTCAGATGCTGACTTTGCTGGATGCATGGTGGACAAAAAAAGTACTTCAGGAACCTGCCAGTTTCTAGGTATCAGATTAGTGTCCTGGTTTTGCAAGAAATAATCATCTGTGTCCACATCAACTGCTGAAGCAGAATACATTGCAGCTGGCAGTTGCTGTTTCCAGATGTTGTGGATTCAAAATCAACTCCAAGACTATGGTCTAAACTTAAATAATTCAACTCTACTATGTGATAACACAAGTACTATAGCTATAGCACAAAATCCAGTCCATCACAGTAGGACTAAGCATATATACATAAGGCATCATTTCATTAGAGAGTGTGTAGACAAAAACAAAATTAAACTTGTCTATATCTACACTGATTTACAAAGTGCTGATATTTTCACCAAACCCTTGGATGAAAGAAACCACTTGTTCTTTTTAAATCAGCTTGGAATGATCAATGGAGAAGACTTAGTTTAATTTCTGTCTGCACTCGATGAATTATTCAAAGTTCGACGAACAGAGTTCGACGAACAGAGAAAGGTTCCTGAGATATTCGTCGAATGGAGATCGACAAACTCTCTGTGAGTGAATCAATTTTCGTCGAACGGAGATCGACAAATTTGATTCAGAAAACTTTCGTTGAACAGAGCTCGACGAAATGTCTTCAACTCTTCAGACTGAGCTAGACGAATTGTTTAACTCTAAATAATTTCGTCGAACTCAGATCGAAGAATTATTTCATTTTCGTGGAACGGAGTTTGTCGATTCATATTATGGAAAACCTTATATCTAGGTTTTCTTCGACCTCCATCCCGCGCTTTCAGTTCCTTTGCACTTAACCTTCGTTTTCTCTTGCAGGTGCTCTAATGGCGATTCCAGCAGGCAATCTTGCGGCGATGAAATTCGACACAGGGTTTGATGTTGACTTCTATTCATTCCAACATTCCGACCCCATCTTTCTGAACATCCTACAACTTCTTGAAGACTAGAAATTGAAAAATCTACTCTCCAGCACGATCAATATAACAGGAACAGAAATCAGGGAATGGGCCTATACCTCCACCACCACCGATGACAACACACTGACTGGAACTATTGCGGGTACTGTCGTTTCCCTCACCCCCGCCATTTTGACTGAGGTTTTTGGTTTAAGCAATGGAACAGAAGAATTAGAAGTTGATAATGAAGAGTATGATATGATGTTAAGTCTCATGGGTTATTCTGGAGAAAACCCTAATATATTGCTGAAGAAGCATCTTACTGCTGAATTCAAATTCCTAGAAGATATTGTGGGAAACATCTTGCTGGGCAAGCACACTGCACACGACTATATTACCAGGCACCAATTTCTGGTTATGTGTGTAGTGGTGAACAAGAAAAAGGTG
This sequence comes from Platanthera guangdongensis, assembly GCA_039583875.1. Lineage (NCBI taxonomy): Eukaryota > Viridiplantae > Streptophyta > Magnoliopsida > Asparagales > Orchidaceae > Platanthera > Platanthera guangdongensis. Next base: position 90,187,391 of record CM077164.1, on the reverse strand, counting down.
AACTGGGCATAGATCATGTTTGATCTTATTAAGAAAAAGAATAATAAAAAGGAAGTCAGTTTTGGAAGGATCATGGGGATCTTCTTGAAAGAAAAAGCTGCTAAAGCCCTGGTCTCCCCGACCATATTCATTAATGCCAGCAAGAGGCTCACTTGTGCCCTGTTTGGCAGGTGGGAGAGGACCATCACAAAGCCCTCTAAGGCTTCCTCCTCTGCCACCAAAGCTTCTGAAAGTACAAGGGCTGATTCAGCCACTCCCCACCCTTCTGAAGAGATCACTCCTTCTCCTCCATCACTTCCAATACATCTTCCAGCAACCCAAAACCAACTCCCCTCCATAGTCCATACAATAGCTCAAGCTCCACACCTCCATCATCCCCCATCCATACATCTCCAACTCCTACTCATCTTCCTACCCCACCTCAATCTCAACATGGAACACCAACTCACTCTCCCTATGCCTTACCAGCTCCTTCACCACCTTCATCTCCTCATCCACCACACTTATCCTCCATACCATCTTTCACTCTATTTTTACCCCACCACACTCCATCCCCACAAGATGAGCAAATGCAAGATGTTATCCCTTCTATTCAACCAACTACCATCATCCATCCACTTGTTCCCACCCAAACACCTTTTGCCACCCCATCTACATCTCCACCATTGGACCCCTCCACCATTTCCTCTCTCATTTCCCTCATTACTCCTCTCCTCAAAAATCTCATAGCAGAGGCCATTTCACCTCTTGCTACTTCCATATCCTCCATATCAGCCCAAATCTCTGCTCTCTCTGCTGCACCCTCTTCAGTTAGGGGCCTGGCTCCAGTTAGCACTGAAACCAGACAGGGGGAGATACTTGATAAAAACGTAGCAGCAGTAGTGACAGTAGCAACAGCAGCAGAAGTATCAGAAATAGAATCAGAAGAAGCATCTGCAGATGCTGATGATGAATTATTTGATTTTATTAATTTCATTAATACTGACATGGATGTGGATGAGACTGCCACAGAAGAAATAACTACAGTTGTCGATTATATTATTAATCCCATAGTAGAACTGTTAGATTTGTTGAAAGTTTTTGATACAGCCTATTTCAATATACTTCCAGAATATAGTACTAAGCCACCTTTGGTTATCATCCCATATACCTCACCTATAAGCCCCACAGTTGCCAAGCAACTAAAGGCCAATTTTTGCAAAACAGAGGTTCCAACCATTCCATATCCACCAAAAGTTGCTTCCCCTATTGTCTCATCACCTCTTGCTCCAATTTTTGTTATGGATGATTCACCTATGCTAGATCCAGCCCCAGTTCCAGCCTCTCTTCCAGTTCCCTCCCAGTTAGAGAAACCTTATATATCTTCTGTGGCTTTAAGGAAATTAGATGCATTATATGACAATTCTAAGGATTCTATTGATGATAATGATGATGATGATGATGATGATGATGAAGATTCAGATGAGGATTAAAAGAAAAAGAAAATGTCTAAGAAAAGAAAAGCTTCACCTCCTCCTGCTCCAAATCCCAATCCAGCAAATGAAACCCCTTACTATATCCTCCAGAAAAAGTCTCCTTAAAAGGGCATGCCTGCTTGGATGTGGCTGTCCAAGAATGAACAGAAAGAGAGAAAGCAGAGTAGAAGATATTCACCTCCTCCTACTCACAGATACAGAAAGGACCCTCCTCCTCCTCCGGCTACTGGTTCTTCAGGCACAACTTATCAAAGGTCTACCCAGTTTCAAACATATCAAAGACATCAAGGTAGATCTTCATCCTCAGGAAGTAGTCAGCAGAGATCCTATTCTTCAAGCAAGCAAAACCAATAATAACAGCAGCAGCATCAACAACATCAACAGAAGATCACTGAATATCAAAAAGCTGAAAGCTCCAACAAACCTGCTTCTCCTCCTGTACCATTTGAAGATCCTGAAACAGCAACAACTGCTAGGATGGCCAGGTTCCAGGAACTAGTTGGCCTTTCCATGATCAACAAAGCTAGAGCTGAAGGGAAGGATCCATCTGAATACACAACAATGTCCAAGTATAGAAAGGAAGAGCTTAAAAGGTTTGAAAAAGCTAATAAATTCTTTAATGTTGATGACTACATGAAATTGCACACAGAAGCAGTGGTCCTAAGGGCTACATCTCTAAATATCATTAGGGCTACTAACATGACTATGACAAAGGTGCAAGCTGCACATCCCAATAGGGAAATCATATTTACTAAGCCTTGTGAGAAAGCTAAGGCGGATAAGCACAGGATAAGAAGAAGAGGAAATGAAACTTGAACTGATGAGTTTCTGTATGACTTTGAAACTACTTGTTTATTTCTTGATACAAAGCCTATTGTATATATATTTGTTGCACATGTTAATTTTTCCTGCCAGATATATGCTTTCTTGCTTTGTAAATTTTTATTTTTATTATAAGTCAGTAATTAGTGACCTTACCTAAATAGGAGAAGATTGTTGGATCCCTAGTTGGATTTGGGCTAGGTTCACTAAGTTAGGATCATCTGACCCACCATGTATAGCCCGGGTCATGGTTATGTCCTAGAGTCTAGGTAAAGTTCTTAGAGTCAACATTGCATGGACCAGCCATCAACAGACAACCAAAGACTCAAGACTTAGAGAAAGATCAAAGACTCAGAAAATGAGTTCGACGTTCGTCGAACTCGAGTCTACTATAGTTGTGCTCAGCTCGACGAACTCACAGAAAAAGGATAAGAAGAAGAGGAAATGAAACTTGAACTGATGAGTTTCTGTATGACTTTGAAACTACTTGTTTATTTCCTGATACAATGCCTATTGAAGATAAGCACAGGATAAGAAGAAGAGGAAATGAAACTTGAACTGATGAGTTTCTGTATGACTTTGAAACTACTTGTTTATTTCCTGATACAAAGCCTATTGTATATATATCTGTTGCATATGTTAATTTTTCCTCCCAGATATATGCTTTCTTGCTTTGTAAATTTTTGTTTTTATTATAAGTCTGTAATTAGTGACCTTACCTAAATAGGAGGAGATTGTTATATCCCTAGTTGGATTTAGGCTAGGTTCACTAAGTTAGGATCATCTGACCCAACATGTATAGCCCGGGTCATGGTTATGTCCTAGAGTCTAGGCAAAGTTCTTAGAGTCAACATTGCATGGACCAGCCATCAACAGACAACCAAAGACTCAAGACTTAGAGAAAGATCAAAGACTTAGAAAATGAGTTCGACGTTCGTCGAACTCGGGTCTATTATAGTTGTGCTCAGCTCGACGAACTCAGAGAAAATTCTCTGAGCTGAGCTCGACGAACTTAGTTCTCTATTCGACGATTGATGGGTATTCTACTTCAACTTCTTAGTTCAGACACATCTAAGTATTCTAAGTTCAGAATCATACTCCAGTCGATGAATTCACTTTCTCAGTTCGACGAACTTGGACCATATTCCTGATAAGATTTATCAAGTTACAGATAGAAGTTCTAAGCTCAACGAAATCAGTTCTAAGGTCGATGATTTATGGATGCTTTACAACAACACTTCATTCCATAGACATTTAGAATATTCTAAGTATAGAAACACTTTGCTAAACTCCAGTCGACGAACCTAGATTATCATTTCGACGAACTTAGACCACAGTCTTGGCAAGACTTATCAAGCAGTAGTTTGAAGATCTCAGCTCGACGAAACCAGTTCTCAGTTAGACGAACCCAGTTCTAAGGTCGATGATTTTTGGACATGTTGCTCAACATTTTTAAGTCCAAGAAATATGGAGCTTTGTTATTCAGTAGACGAAGTTATATTCTCGGCTCGACGAACTTGAAGCATATAATTGACAATGTTCTGGAGAATACAGTTCTGTTTTGCGCTCGACGATCTTGGATCTTAGCTCGACGAACAACTATCATCTGGTCAACGATCTTGACTTCTCAGCTCAACGAACTATGGACTCAGGTCAACGAATTATGTTTTGTTGGATCCCTAGTTTGATTTGGGCTAGGTTCACTAACTTAAAATGATGTGACCCAACATGTATAGCCCGGGTCAAAGTTGTGTCCTAGAGTCTAGGCCAAGTCCTCAGTAACAACATCACATGGACAAGCCTTCATCAGACTTCCAGAGACTCAAGACTTAGAGTTTTTCTAGAGATTCAGAGATTTCTCAAGAAAGTAAGTAAAATGAGTTTAACGTTCTTCAAACTCAGGTCGACGATAGTTGTTCTCAGCTCAACGATCTTAGAGATATTTTCTCTGAGCTGAGCTCGACGAACATCAGTCACAGGTCGACGATCCTTGGACTCCACCTTAAGCATTCTAAGTCTAGACTGTTCTCTAGACTCAGGTCGACGAACCTAGTTCTCAGGTCGACGAACTTCATTCTTTGCTCGACGATTTTTGGACTTCCACCTCAACTCTATTGCCAGAGGTTCATCAATTTTTCTCTAAGTCCAGAATCATTTTCAGCTCTACGAATTCAAGGTTCTCCAGACTTAGCTAGATGAATTCAAGGTTCTCCAGACTTAGCTCAATGAACACCATTCATTGGTCGACGAATCTTTGGACTATTACAGCATTTTGTCGATACTATGTTCTCTAGTCTCAGGTCCACGAACTTAGTTCTCTGCTCGACGAGTTCTGGAACCAGAAGAGTTGTGTCGACACTTAGAGCATATGTCGACACCAACTAAGTCGACACTAGAAGCACTTGTGTCGACACTCATATCATCAGTCAACATTGTGGAAGGGTTGCGTTGACACCACATAGAATACTTGTGTCGACAAACAGAATATCAGTGAACACACAGAATATTTGACAATTCCAGAATAATTACTGAACTCCAGTCGACGAACACATTTACCAGTTCGACGAACAGGAAAAGATCAAAAGAGACAGCAGTTCAGTTTCCAGCTTGATGATCATGGAACTCAGCTCGACGAACAGAAGCCGTCTGGTCGACGAATACAACATCTCAGCTCGACGAACTGTGGACTCAGTTCGACGAATTCTGCTATCTGTTCGACGATTCCAAACTTAGTTATTTTCAGCCTTCTGTCCCCACTCTAATGCGATAATTCCTGAGTAATTAATTCTCTAACATTCTCTGAATGTATCCGTTAGAAGGAGCATTAATTATGGTCTTCTCCAGGATTATTGCTTGTCGGTTTTCCATGGGACAGTTGGGGAAATAAATCAATGCCGATTATTCTCAAGGTTATCAGCATTAATTGCAGATGCATTAAAATTTTCGAAAAACAGAGAAGAAGAGAATAACGTACACATAGAGACATACAGACTGATAGATAGAATCAAGCATCATTGAGAAAGCTTCAGACAGAGCACAACTTACTGAGAAGCATATAGAGATACAGAGAAAAACATTTAGTCTTGAACAATCTGCTCTGTCAACAAGAAGCATTTTCTGATACACAGAAGATTTTGACCAGAAGTTCATAAGAACCTGAAGAAGAAGAAGAACAACAATACCTAAATCAAGAGTCTTCTTTCTTCAAGTACTCCAGGACACTTCAAAAGGACAACATCACTCTCATCTGTCAAAGAAGTTCCTGAAGATTATAGCTGGTCAAGGATTCAGTTTGAAGACCTATCACCCTGAAGCTTAGCTCCTATTTTTCCCTGATCCAGTCTACATCTCAGGGGGAGCCTTAAGCTATAATCAAATCCATAGTCTTCTCAGTTGTATATTGAGAAAGAGAAGACAAAATCATCTCTCACCCCCACCTCTGTAAAGGGTTGTCATCTCCCTTCAAAAGTGATTACTTGGTTGCAAGTCTCCTGATCAAAAGACTTGGGTTGGTTTTTGAGCACCTGTTCAAAAGCTCATTGGTGTCAGACACCTGATCAAAAAACTGAGTGGATTCCTACCAAGGGTGGTAGAAGAGTGGATGTACCCAGGTTAGGGAACCACTATAAAATTCTTGTGTCATCTGGTTACCTTATTTTCTTGTGTTCTTGTTGTGCTTGTGCTTTAGGTTTATTATTTGGTAGTTTATTAATTCTGCACTTGTAATTTACAGCAAAAGCTATAATAGCTCTTAATAATATTTAAGTATACCCTATTCACCCCCCCCCCTCTAGAGTATTTTATTTCTAACTCTCACTTTCAATTGGTATCAGAGGAGGTTCCTTTTGTTGTACAAGTTAAATCTTGAACCAAAACATCCTTTCTTAGATCTACACATTATTCTATTTTATTTTCATTATTAACACAGCCATGGCACAGAACAAGGATTATGCAAGCATCAGAACTCCAGTTTGCAACCTTAATAGGTTTGCCTTCTAGAAGGCAAGAATTAGGTTATACATGAACTCCATTGATGAAAACATGTACAATTCAATTTTGACAGGTCCCCCACAGGCATCTACATCTACAACATCTTCCAGCAACAATGCAGTCCCACCACCTGAGTGGACTGAAGCCCAGAAGAAAGCAAAAATTGCAGATGCCAAAGATATGAATATCATGGCACAAACTATGTCAGATGATATTTTCCAGATGGTTGCTGAGTGCACCTCAGCAAAAGCCATTTGGGATTCCCTAAACCAAATGGTGGATGGATCAGCAGATGAGAGAAAGGATAGGAGATCAAATCTTATATCCCTATATGAAAACTTTAAGAAGGAGGAAGCTGGGACAGTTTCTGAGATGTATAATAGGTTAAGCTCAATTATCAATGAGCTAAAAACCTTAGATAAGAACATCACTCTTGCTGAAGTAAATGACAAGATCCTAATGTGCTTCCAAAGCTCATGGGATACAAGAATCTGGCCCATCAAGTAGGTCAGATGCCTGAATGAGATTTCAATTGAATCTTTATTAGGTAAACTGAAGTCATATGAGCAGCTGATGAAGACCAGGGAGGAAGCTGAACAAAGAACACCTTCAACAGCCAGAAGAGAACAAAGTATTGCTTTCAAAGCCACTGAAGAGACATATAATGCAACATCAAATGAAGAGCTTATGAGTATCTTTGCTAAGAAATTCTTCAAGATGGCCAGAAAGGATTTCAGGAGAAAGTCAGCAAGAAAAGATGACAAGACAAAATATGACAAGACACCAACCAAAGAAGTTGCGTGCTATGGATGCAGAAAGCCTGGGCACTTCCTCTCTGAGTGTCCAGAGAACCAGAAGAAAGTGAAGAGAAGAGAGAAGGAAACCAGAAGACAGCACACCAGTAAACCCTCTTCCAGCAAGCACAAGTAGAAGGAAAAGGGCTTTGTGGCTGAGACCTGGAGTGAGACATAAGATGAGTCAACATCTTCAAGCTCCAGTGAAGATGAGGAAGAAGAAAGAGCAAAGGAGGTTTGCCTCATGGCAATTGATGCCTCCAGAAGTCACTCAGAAGAAGAAGAGTCTGAAGATGAAGGAGTGTTTGAATCAGAGGCAGATCAGGTAATGTCCTCTTTTGACTACAGCTATGAAACATTTAAATCTGATTTCAAATTAATGTGCATAGATTTGATTAATTCTGAAAAAGAAATTAAAATTCTTAGAGAAAAATTTGGAAACTTAGAGGATGTTCAATCTGAAAACATTAGGTTAAAAGATGAACTAACCTTAGCAAATGAAAAGATAATCTCACTAAAAACTGAGCTTTGTGAGGCAAAACAACTTGAGGAAACTCTCAATGGCAGAAGCTACAAGCTGATGGATATCACAAGTACTGTTAATGCTAGACTTAATGGCAAGCAAGGCTTGGGTGCTCCATCAGGTTTGCCCCCCATTCTCAGGAAGAACATTTTATCAACTCCAATAAAATTTGTATCTGCTAAAGGGAAAGAAAAAGTAAATGACAAACAAACAGCAGAAAAAATCCCTAAGACAGTAGGACAAAAAACTAAAAACCAGAAAACATCTAGTAAAAACAAGGTTCAGCAATTTTCGTTGAACTCAAATCGACGAAATAGGGCCAGTTCGTTAAACCCAGATCGACGAACTCTGAACGCAAACTATAGTTATATTTATTCGTCTAACTGCGATCGACGAACTCTATATGGTTCGTCGAGCAGAGGTCGACGAACGTGGGGCATAGAGAATGAACATGTTCATTCTCTGGGCTGAGATCGACGATCTCATCCCAATTCGTCGAACTCTGGTCGACGAACTTACAAAAATTCGTCGAACCCAGAAAGACTTAATCAAAACTATAATTCCAACAACAACTTAAATACTTCTAAGAAACCATTTAATCCACTAGCTGACTAGATCATACCACCTAGGAGATATCACCCTCTAGGATACAAGTCCCAACCTGAATTCTCTATTATTTCCAGCTTTTCTTATCAGTCATACAAAGGACCCAAGGTAATGGGTCAAAAACCGTTAACTGTTTTCTATTGCAGGTGAAGAGTTGTCCAAGGGAAAATCAAACTTGTTACCTGGACAGTGGCTGCTCCAAACACATGACTGGCAGAAAGGACATCTTAACCAACTATAAGTCCAAGCTGGGGCCAAAGGTTATCTTTGGTGACTCCAAATGTGGTTAGTCAGAAGGATTTGGAGAAGTAAGAATAGGAGCTGTCACATTCAAAAAGGTGACACATGTAAGTGGACTCAAGCATAACCTCATCTCCATAAGTCAGTTATGTGATGATGGTTATCAGGTATACTTTAACCCATCCACTTGTTCTATTATTGATAAAAACAACCAAACAGTTTTAACTGGAAGTAGACAAGGCAACATATACTTAGTAAATTTTCTTTCTGCCAAAACTGATATCTTTTTACTTAATTTAACCAGTAATAAGAATGACTTATGGCACAAAAGACTAGGTCATGTAAATTTGAAAAACATTGCTAGGCTATCTAAACAAAACCTTGTTAGAGGTGTACCTTCTGGTCCCTACTAGAAGGAAGGTCTCTGCAGGGCTTGTCAATTAGGCAAGCAAACTGAAACTAGTTTTAAATCTGTTAATAAGAGTGATTCACCTAGGATTTTGTACTTGCTACACTTGGATATTTTTGGACCCATTGTTGTACAAAGCCTAGGAGGGAAATCCTACACTTTGGTTATAATGGATGACTTCTCTAGGTTCAGTTGGGTATTCTTTTTGAGATCAAAGTCAGATACCTTCAAGGTTCTTACAGATTTTCTCAGGACCATACAGATTGAGTTCTCTACTCATGTTGCATTGATCAGAAGTTATCATGGCACAGTGTTTGAGTCTCTTCTTATGCATGAGTTCTGTGAGAAGGAAGGTATCATGCATTGCTTCTCAGCTCCTATAACTCCCCAACAAAATGGGGTAGATGAAAGGAAAAATAGGTCACTCATTGAAGCTGCAGGTACATTGCTAGCAGATGCTTACATGCCCCTAACCTTTTGGTTAGAGGCTGTAAGCACAACAAATTATGTCCTGAATAGGAGCTTAATTCACAAACTAAATAATAGGACTCCCTATGAATTGCTCAAAGGGAAGAAACCTAAAATAAACTATTTTAAAGTATTTTGTTGTACCTGTTATATACATAATAACAACAAGAAATACATTAGAAAGTTTGAGTCTAAGGCTAAATAGGGAGTTTTTCTAGGATACTCCCAAGTAAGCAAGGCCTATAGGGTTTTTAATAAATCAACATTAAAAATTCAAGAGTCTATTCATGTTTCATTTGATGAGACTAACTTGTATTGCAAGGACAAAGAAGTTTCTACCAATAGCAACTTGTAGGTGCCCCACTTGTGTGAGACCTTGGATGGACTAAACCTCACCCAAGAGGCTCCAACTCATCCCTCTCCACAAGCCATTGAAGAAAGTGAAGAAGAAGAAGTTGAAGAAGATGAATCTCTACCAATAACAAATACAAATCCACAGGAGGAATTAATTTCAAATGTTGTTGCACAACCAACTCCACCCATTGATTTTGTCACACTTAGGGATCACCCCGGATCTCAAGTGATTGGAGACATATCAGCAGGTGTACAGACAAGGCATCAACTCACCCAATATTTGATGCATGCCTATTTTCTCTCTCAGATTGAACCTCTATCCATTCATGATGTGAGCAGGATCCCCACTAGATATTTGCAATGCAGGAGGAACTAAATCAATTTGAGAGATGTAGAGTTTGGGATTTGGTTCCAAGACACCAAAACTACCCAGTTATTGGAACTAAATGGGTTTTCAGAAACAAGTTGGATGCCCAAGGAGTCATTGTGAGAAACAAGGCTAGGCTTGTTGCTCAAGGATATTGGAAAGAAGAAGGAATTGATTATGATCAATCCTTTTCACCTGTTGCAAGTTTGGAAGCCATAAGAATATTCCTTGCCTATGTAGCATACAAGAGGTTCAAGGTCTTCCAAATGGATGTGAAGAGTGCTTTTTTAAATGGAGTGCTATAAGAAAAGGTTTATGTAGAATAACCTCCAGATTTTGTTTCTCCAACTTACCCCTCTCATGTTTTTAAATTGCATAAGGGTCTTTATGGTCTAAAGCAAGCTCCAAGAGCTTGATATGAGACCTTAGCTAGTAATCTATTAGAGCATAAATTTACAAGAGAAACTGTAGATAAAACTCTTTTCACTAGACATCATAAGAACCAAATCTTATTAGTACAAATCTATGTGGATGATATTATATTTGTCTCTACAGATTCCAAATTATGAAAGAGGTTCTCTGACCTCACGCATTCCAGATTTGAAATGAGTAGCATGAGTGAGCTTTCCTACTTCCTTGGCCTCCAAGTGAAGCAGCTCCCTGATGGCATCTTCATCTCTCAAGCAAAATATGCTGAAGAACTTCTAAATAAGTTTGGTATGTCCGATGCCTCAGCAAATAAAACTCCCATGGCTATCAATGCTGTTGTGGACTCTGATGTACCAGGGAAACCTATGGATCAGAAACTTTATGGGGGCATTGTTGGGTCCCTATTATACCTCACAACAAGTAGGCCAGACATTATGTTTGTCACATGTCTTTGTGCTAGGTTCCAGGTGAACCCTAAAATATCTCACCTAATTTTACTAAAAAGGATTTTGAGATATATAAAGAGTTATCCTAATCTAGGCCTATGGTATCCTGCTGAATCAGAATTTGAGTTAACTGGATACTCTAATGCTGATTTTGCTGGATGCAGGATAGATAAAAAAAAGTACTTCAGGGACTTGCCAGTTCCTGGGTATGAGATTAGTAACTTGGTTTTGTAAAAAGCAAACATCAGTGTCAACCTCAACTGCAGAAGCAGAATATATTGCAGTAGGCATCTGTTGTTCACAGATGCTTTGGACACAAAATCAGCTTCTAGATTATGGGTTCAACTTAAATAATTCAACCCTACTCTGTGATAATACAAGTTCTATAGCCATAGCCCAGAATCCAGTTCACCATAGTAGGACAAAACATATTGATATCAGACATCATTTCATTAGGGAGTGTGTAGACAAAAATAAAATCAAGCTTGTCTATATCTACACTGATTTACAAAGGGCTGATATATTCACCAAGCCTCTGGATGAGAGAAATCATATGTTCTTTGTAAATCAACTTGGAATGATCAATGGAGAAGACTTTATTTAATTTCTATCTGCACTCGATGAATTTTCCAAAGTTTGTCGAATGGAGTTCGACAAACCGGGGAAAGTTTGAGAGATATTTGTCGAACGGAGATAGGCAAATTCTCTATGAGTGAAACAATTTTCGTCGAACGGAGTTCGACGAACTTTCTTCATAAGATATTCGTCGAATGGAGTTCGACGAACTGTCTTTAATTCTTCTGGATAAGATCGACGAATTATTTCATTCAAAATTATTTCGTCGACCTCAGTTCGAAAAATTATTTTTATTTTCGTGGAACGGAGTCTGTCGATTCATATTCTTAAAAACCCTATATTTAGGTTTTCTTTGACCTCCATCCCGCGCTTTCTGTTCCTTTGCACTTGATCGTCATTTTTGTGTCTCTCTTGCAGGTGATTCCATGGCGATTCAAGCAAGCATTCTTACAGGCATGAAGTTCGATACAGGCTTTGACGTGGATTTTGATTCATTTCAACATTATGATCCTATCTTCCTTTACATTCTGGAACTCCTTGAATAATAAGAACTCAAAACCTTGATGACTAGAAGAATCAAACTACACAGCACTGAAATCAGGGAACGGGTCTACACCCCATCGCCAATAGAGGAGAATACAATGACAGGCACCATTGCGGGTAACTCCGTCTCCTTAACTCCCGCAATCTTAACTGAAATTTTTGGATTAAGGAATGGAGAAAAGCAACTGGAAATTGAAATAGAGGAATCTGACATGATGCTGAGCCTAATTGGTTATAATGGAGATAACCCTAACAAACTCTTGAAGAAACACCTGTCTGCCCCTTATAAGGTTTTGGCAGATTTAGTTGGAAAGGTTTTGCTTGGGAAACATACTGCCCATGATTACATCACCAGACAGCAGTTTCTGGTCATGTATGCAATTATAAATAAGAAACCACTGGATTGGGCACAAATTATTTTTGATTTAATACAGAAGAAAAATAATAAAAAGGAAGTCTGCTTTGGAACGATCCTAGGGATCTTTTTATAAGAGAAGGCTGTTGAATCACTGGTCTCCAAAACCATATTCATCAATGCCAGTAAAAGGCTCACTTGTGCCTTATTTGGCAGGTGGGAGAGGACAATCACCAAGCCAACCAAGGCTTCTACCTCTTCCACCCTAGCTTTTAAAGGCACCAGGGCTGTTAAAGCCACTCCCCCACCTGCTGAAGAGATTCATCTAACACCACCATCTCTTCCAGCCCCCCCTCCAACAACACAACTCCCTCCCTCTCCCACTATCTCTTCAACATCACAATCACAACAACATACTCATGTTCCTACTCCACCTCCCTCTCAACATGCTTCACCAGCTCCATCTCCACCAATTGACATCACTGAAATTCCAAGTTCCCTTCTTCAAGAAAATCAACCACCAACACCTCCGAATTCCCCCCATGACACCTACATTCCTACACCACCACAATCTCCTCTTCCCCCACATCTCTCTTAAATACCATCTTACCATCTACCAACAGACACCATCATGCAAGATGCCACCCATCCATCCCCATAAACATCTACCATCCATCCAGATGTTCAAATCCATGATGCTCCACTTTCTATCCCTCCCATAGCTCTCACTTCTACACCTTCTGCAACACTATCTACCACTCCATCATTGGACCACTCCACCATATCTTCTATCATTTCCATAATCACTCCCCTCCTCAAGTCCCTTATAACAGAGGCCATTACACCTCTTGCTACCACCATCTCCTCTCTCTCTGACAAAATCTTTGCTCTTACTACTGCCCCATCCTTAGCCAGCGGCCTGGCCTCAGTTCCCACTAAAACCAGGGAGGGGGAGATGCCTGATGATGAAGCAGCAGCTATAGCTCTAGAGGCTTCAGCTCCAGCTCCAGCAGCAGATGCTCCAGATTCAGCAATAGCAGCAATGTGTACAGAATACATAGATAAAGATTTGATTGACTTTATTGAAACTGATATGGATTTTGATGAATCAGACTCTGAAGAGCATAATACTGTTGGTTATTTCATTCTTAATCTCACATTTAATTTAGAAAATTTGTTGAGTATTTTTAATACTGTACATTTGAATTACCTTCCAGCTGAGATTACTAAGCCATCCTTGGATATTATACCATACACTTCCCCCATATCTTCAGAAGTTGCTAAGCAACTTAGGGACAGTTTTGCTATTAAACAGCCAGTAGTCACTCCACTTCCAGAAGTAGTGGCTATTCCCTTTTCTTCAATAATGTCTTCAACACCAACCTTTGTAATGGATGACTCTCCCATGCCCGATCTAGATGAACTGATCTTGACTGATATTACAGATGAAAATAAAGCAGCTGCTGAAAGCTCTGTCCAAATTAGTTCTGATTTCTTTGTATTTTCTCCTCCAACTACTGCTGAAACTCCAACTACTGCTGAAACTCCAACTACTGTTGAAACTCCAACTACTGCTGAAACTCCAACTCCTGCTGAAACTCCTGCTCCTGCTCCAGAAAAGCCTGTTATTTCTGCTAAAGCTTTGAAAGCTTTAGATGATCTATATGATAACCCTCAGGGTTCTGACAATGATGATGATGAAGATGAGGATGAGGATTCAGATGAGGAGGATACAAAGAAGAAGAAGAAAGTATCAAAGAAAAGAAAAGCTCCTCCTCCTCCTACTCCTAAGCCTAATCCAAACAATGACACCCCTTATTACATTCTTCAAAAGATAACACCATACAAAGGGATGCCAACATGGATGTGGCTATCCAAGAATCAGCAAAAGTAAAGGAAGAAGAGTAGAAGATACTCTCCTCCACCAGTTCAAAGGTATAGAAAAGATCCACCACCTCCTCCTCCTACAGCTGGTGCTTCTGGCTCTAGTTCTCAAAGGTCTGCCCCCATTCAAACATATCAAAGACATCAAGGGAGATCTCATCATGAAAGCAGCCAGCATAGGCAACAATATTCAGAAAAATAACATCAGCAGCAACAACAACATCAACAGCAACAACAACCTCAGCAAAAACAACATCAACAAGCTGGAAGTCCTAAAAGACCACCCTCTCCTCTTGTTCCTTAAGATGATCCAGAAACAGCCAACACAGCCAAAATGGCCAGGTTCCAAGAACTAGTAGGCCTCTCTATGATTAACAAGGCAAAGGCTGAAGGGAAGGATATTTCTAAATACACTACAATGTCCAAATATAGGAGAGAAGAACTGAAAAGGTTTGAAAAGGCTAACAAAATTTCTAATGTTGATGATTATATGAAATTACATCCTGAAGCATTGGTCCCTAGAGCTACATCTCTGAAGATTATAGGGGCTGCTGACATGACAATGACTATGGAACAAGCATTAAATCCAAACAGCGAAATAATTTTTACCAAGCCAGGAGACAAGGGCAAGGATGTAAAGCTTCAGGAGAAGAAGTAGAAGAAGTGAAATATGAACCATTTTATTTCTGTTTTTCTATCTTAAACTATTTTATATTGTCTGAACATAGATTTTGTGTAAATATATCTGCTACATGTGTTAATTATCTCTGCCAGATATATCTTTTTCCTGCTTTGTTTACTTTATGTTTTTATTTTGAGTATATTAGTGACCTCACCCAAATAGGGGAAGATTGTTGGATCCCTAGTTTGATTTGGGCTAGGTTCACTAACTTAGGATGATGTGACCCAACATGTATAGCCAGGGACAAAGTTGTGTCCTAGAGTTTAGGCCAAGTCCTCAGTAACAACATCACATGGACAAGCCTTCATCAGACTTCCAGATACTCAAGACTTAGAGTTTTTCCAGAGATTTAGAGATTTCTCAAGAAACTAAGTAAAATGAGTTCGACGTTCGTCGAACTCAGGTCGACGATAGTCGTTCTCAGCTCGACGATCTTAGAGATATTTTCTCTGAGCTGAGCTTGACGAACTTCAGTCACAGGTCAATGATCCTTGGACTCCACCTTCAGCAATCTAAGTCCAGACTGGTCTCTAGACTCAGGTCGACGAACCTAGTTCTCAGGTCGGCGAACTTCCTTCTTTGCTCGACGATTTCTGGAGTTCCACCTCAACTCTATTTCCAGAGATTCATCAATTTTTCTCTAAGTCCAGAATCATTTTCAGCTCGACGAATTCAAGGTTCTCAGACTTAGCTCGACGAATTCAAGGTTCACCAGACTTAGCTCGACGAACACCATTATTTGGTTGACGAATCTTTGGACTATTACAGCATTATATCGAGACTATGCTCTCTAGTCTCAGGTCGACGAACTCAGTTCTCTGCTTGATGATTTCTGGAACCAGAAGACTTGTGTCGACACTTAGAGCATATGTCGACACCAACTAAGTCGACACTAGAAGCACTTGTGTTGACACTCAGATCATCAGTCAACATTATAGAAGGGTTGTGTCGACACCACATAAAAGACTTGTGTCGACACACAGAATATCAGTCAACACACAGAATATTTGACAACTCTAGAATAATTGTTGTACCCCAGTCGACGAACACATTTACCAGCTTGACGAACAGGCATAGATCAAAAGAGACAGCAGTTCAGTTTCCAGCTCGACGATCATGGAACTCAGCTTGACGAATAGAAGCCGTCTGGTCGACGAATACAAAATCTCAGCTCGACAAACTGTGGACTCAGTTCTACGAATTCTGCTATCTGTTCGACGATTCCAGACTTAGTTATTTCTGGTCTTCTGTCGCCACTCTAATACGATAATTCCTGAGTAATTAATGCTCTAACATTCTCTGAATGTATCCGTTAGAAGTGTTGAAATTTGTGAAGTAAAATTGGTTGATGGGCAGGCCGGGCCGCCTGAGCGGGCAGAGTCCGCGGACTGGGCGGACTGGGCGGACTGGGCGGGCTGCTGTTATGCGGCTTGGTGATAGGCCTGGTTGGACCTGGCTGTTCTTGTAGAGCGGCCTGAGCGGTCTATGTCCGCGGCATGGGCGGATTGTTGGTTGCGTTCTGGGTGCTAGCTTGGCTGTTCTTGAGGAGCGGCTTGTGCGGCCTAGTGTGCGGCTTGTGCAGTCTACTATGAGGACTGGTTGGTCTATGGCCAAGGACGTCGGGTTTCGAGCAAAGCGGACTGAGCGGACTGCGATATGCGGACTGCGGGCAGTGCTTGGTTGATCAGTGACTTTGCGGGTTTGCAAGCTTGAGTTAATAGGCTGGTTCTGTGCTCTATCCGCATGAGGAGTGGCGGACTGGCTAGTCTGCGGTGTCCGCTGTTGTGGACTGGCCTTAGGAGTTTGGTTGTGGCCTTGCCGAGCTCTGGTAGTACAACAGTGTTGTTGCTGTGGCGGACTGGTGTTTGGAGTCCGGCAGATGGCCGTTGCGTTGGGCAGATGTGCGAATAGCTTGTGGACTGCCTTACTCTAGCGAGGTGTTGGCTGTCTGTGTTCTGGATGATTGGCAGACGGAGCTATGTCCGCCGAGCTCGCGCTAGGTCTTTTGGTGTTTTACTGGACTTGGTCACATTGTGTAACAAGACAAGTGTGTCCGCTGTATTCGCCAAGTCTGCTGTTGACCGGGCGGACTTCCCTTGTTCATGGACTTGTGGCTGATAGAGGCGTTGCTCTGGTGGTGTGCGGACTGCCTCTTGTATGTGCAGACAGTCACTGAAGGGGGATCTTGCTATCCTACGGTGTTTGCGAGCTCTGCGGGCTGGTGCCTTATCCATATAGCTTGGGCGCACTGATGAGAGTTCGCCTAAAGTTGCATCACTATTACTCCTGGCAGTTTGTTCCTTGGAACTCGGCTAAGTCCTTGCAGACTCAGCGGATGGGTGTTTCATTAGCGTGCGGGCTGGGGCGGTGTCTCTATCCACTAGGGAGTTGACCACACTCCTCACCTCGTCTATAAATAGAACCCCCCCCCCCCAGGCGCGTCTACAGTAAATGAGTGAACAGTAAGTGGGGGCTCGGTCAAAGCGCTGCGGTCTCAGTTTTCTGTACGCGCGGATTGAATCAGAGTTAACTGTTGTTGTGTGCAGGGCCCGCGGCTAGCTTCAAGCAGCCAGGAGTTTGACTTTGACTTCGGTCAAGTACTTGGAAGTGTGCGGTCTCTACGGTCTCAACAGGTCGCTCTGCGGCTTGTCAGTTCTCTGCTTCATCTTTGCCATGTTCCAATAACCTGCCCGCCGGTCTCAGGTGGGTAGGCAGTCTATTCATCAGTTCATCAGCAGTACGGGAATAACGGAGTATCCGCGCAGCCTTGTGGTCTCAGGCGGACTCTGTGTTCTATTCGGCGTGTAGCAGCTAGAGTTCGGGCGGTTTCAGCGACTATGCGGACTCGGCTGTTTCGGCTGTCTGCAGTTCTGTTCGCTCGGCTTGTTTTGGACTTTCTGCTTTGTAGCTTGTGTACTGGCGAAATCATGTCTCGCCACGTATACTTTGCCTTGTAAAGAAGTTAATGAATAAGATGTGCTTGTTCTTCCATGTGCATGTTGTGTTAAGTGTTGCTCCTTGAGATTTCCGCATGATCAAAGTGTGAACTGGGTAGTGCCGAGAATATTAATTTGACTTTGGGCTATATTGCTGACCACTTTGAGAAAATTCAACATGGTATCATAGGGAGGTTCAGTTGCTTGAGCAGTGATCAACGTGTGTTGGTGCTCTGTGCTTCTGAAGGCTTAACCAATCGTTTGTTGTAATGGAAGGAAGCTATGCAAGGGGTCTTGTCATTAAACTCTTGACCACGACTAACTACAAAAAGTGGAAGTCATGCATGAAGAGTTACCTTCTTGGTGAGGAGCTATGGGAGGTCGTCGGTGGTGACGACAGACAGGAAGTGACTGCTGCTTTCAGAACTGCTGAGCAGGTGAGGCTCTGGAGAAAAACCAATGCTAAGGCAGAGTTTGTTCTCAAGAGAGCTGTGTCACCAGAGCTGTTTGATCACATCATTGGATGTGAATCAGCTGCTGATATTTGGACAACTATTAATGAGTTGTTCAATAGGAAGAACGTGGCGAGGCTCTAGTTCTTGGAAAATGAGTTGGCAAGGGCAACTCAAGGAGACCTGACCATCTCAAAATTCTTTCTGAGGATGAAGAGCTTGTGTGCTGAGCTGTCAGCTCTTGATCCTGATGATCCTATTTCTGAGGCTAAATTGAAGAGACACATAATCCGCGGCTTGTGGAAGGAATATGTTGCTTTTGTTACGTCAGTTCAAGGCTGGGCCACTCAGCCATCTTTGCTGGAGATTGAAAATCTGCTTGCTTCGCAGGAAAGTCTAGCAAGGCAGATGGCTGGAGTCACTGTCTCTTAGGAGAGTAGTGAAGCACTCTTCATGCGCAAGAAGAAGAAGAGGTGGGAAGGGAAGAAGAAGCAGGTCGCTGGTAAGAAAGAGCCTTCAATGTCTTATCAGCCGGAGAGGAGCGCTGCTCCAAAGAAGGACTGGAAGAAGAACTACAAGTGCTACAGGTGTCATCAGTGAGGGCACTTCAAGCGGGACTGCAAGGTCAAACTGCAGCCTGGGCATGCTGCAGGCAAGGAGGAATCTTGCTCTAAGAGTGAGGAAGCTGAATTGGGCGGAGCTTTCATGACGGACACTTGTGTCCGTGCCTTGTCTGCTGAGGACTTCAACGATGAATGGATCGCGGACTCCAGGTGTGGTCATCACCTCACCAGAGACAAGTCGAATTTCTCTTCCTTACAAGCATACTCAGGTAACGAAGCTATCATAATTGCTGATAATACTGTTTATGCAGTAGAGAAATAGGGGGTTGTGTCTTTGGGTAGTGATCAGGGGCCACTAACATTAAGGTGTGTGTATCACATACCGGGCATGAAGAAAAACCTCTTCTCTGTGACCAATGCAGTAGATGCTGGTTATCACGTTCTGTTTGGGCCAACAGACGTGAAGTTCCTTCGCAACATATCAGCGGTTAAGGCTAATGTTGCTCATGTAGGAAGGAGAGTTAAGAACTTGTTTGTTCTTGCAACTATTTCTTATGTTGATCGAATGAGAGCCAACGATAGCGCTGGTACCTAGCATGAGAGGCTGGGGCATGTAGAAATGGACAAGCTGAAGGCTATGACTAGTAGAAGTTTGGTGAGAGGTTTGCTTAAGTTGTCCTCCTTTGGTGACGGGCATGTTTGCGTGGGATGTCAATACGGTAAGGCACATCGCCTTTCGTTTGATAAATCACAAACAAGGAGCAAGCAACCATTGGAGTGCATTTATGGCGACTTGATGGGACCAACTGTCACTGCCAGCCTTGGTGGAAGCAGATACATGCTTGTCCTGATTGATGACTACTCAAGATATACTTGGGTTTATATCTTGAAGGGGAAGACTGAAGCCTTCCGGTTGTTTGTGGAGTTTAAGGAGCTAATAGAGGTCCAGCTTGGCTTGCGGATCAAGAAGCTTAGAACAGATAACGGGGGTGAGTTTGTTTCCTCTGAGTTTTCTAACTTCTGCAGGAAGCATAGAATTCAAAGAGAGCTCACTTATGTTCACACTCCACAAAAACATGGAGTAGCAGAGCGGAAGATCCGTTATCTGACGGAGACTTGTAAATGCTGGATTCAAGCGAAAGACATTCCAAGGTCCTTTTGGGCGGAGGGGATGTCTTGTGCTTCTTATGTCATCAATCGGATGCCGCTTAGCACGATCAATATAAAGACTCCTTTTGAGTTGTTGCTGAAGGAGAAGCCTAGTGTGGAACACCTTCGGGTATTCGGTTCAACTTGCTATGTGCATGTCATGGATGCTTCACGGACTAAGCTGGATACAAAGGCAAGGAAGCTTGTCTTTGTTGGCTACGATGAGGAGAAGAAGGGATGGAAATGCATGGAACCTGCGACGAAGAAGTTCGTTGTGTTAAGAGATGTTGTCTTTGACGAGCTGACGTTGTATGGAGGTGGCTCAGTTGAGCTAACCGGAAGCAAGGTTGATGAAGAACAGTTGGTGGCTGCTGAAGGCCTGGAAGAGGAGCTTGCTGTTTCACCTGCAGCTCCTGTTGCTTCAAATTCTGGTGCTGAGGCTTCTGGCTCAGGAAGCAGGGGGAGCATTGCTCAAAGCTTGCCTGAAGGTGGTGCTGAGCCTGAAGGAGCAACAGAGGTAGTAAGCAAGGAGCAGACCCTTCGGAGATTGAAGAGGGTTATTAAGCCACCGACTCATTACTGTGATGGGAATGCAGTGAGCTTTGTCTCCTGCTTCTTTGCAGGTCCTCTGGATGAGCGAGAGCCTGCAAACTTCAATGAGGCCACTAGAGTCAAGGAGTGGGAAGATGCCATGAAGGAAGAGATTGCTGCTCTCAAGAAGAATGAAACCTGGGATCTTGTGCCCAAGGTTGATGGCATTACTCCAGTGACTTGCAAGTGGGTGTTTAAGTTGAAGAAGAATGCTGATGGGAGCATTGATAGATACAAAGCTCTCCTGGTTACTCGAGAATTCTCACAGCAGTATGGAGAAGACTATGAGGAGACATTTAGTCAAGTTGTAAAGATGACTTCAGTTAGAGGGGTGATCGCCTTGGCTGCTAGGAAGGGTTGGAGGATGTGGCATCTTGATGTGAAGAATGCTTTTCTTTACGGAGAAATTGACAAAGACATCTTCATGGATCAACCACTTGGATTTATTTCTGAAGATCATCCGGACTATGTCTGTAAACTCAGGAAAGCTCTCTATGGCTTGAAGCAAGCTCCTAGAGCTTGGTATGGGAAGATTGCAGAATATCTCCAATTCTGCGAGTATCTTGCTTCCAACTCGGATTCTAGCTTGTTCGTCAAGAAGAAGGGGGAGCTTCAAGTCTTGGTCCTGCTGTATGTGGATGATATGATCATCACAGGGAATTTAGAGGAGGAAGTAGCAAGGCTCAGGGCTGAGCTTGCTATATGCTTCGAGATGAAATACTTGGGAGAGCTTCATCACTTTCTCGGTCTTGAAGTGGAGAGGAAAAAGAGCGGTATACTCATTTGACAAAGTGGATATGCAGATCGTATTGTGAAGCGGTTCGGCATGGGCGAAGGAAAGACTTGCTCTACTCCACTGGAACATGGGCTGAAGCTTCGACGAGATGAGGGAAGGATTTTTCCTGACCCCTTGGTGTTAAGAGCTCTTGTTGGAAGCTTGATCTACCTGACGATTACAAGGCCAGACATTTCTTACGCTGTTGGCCGAGTAAGCCAGTTTATGGCTGAACCAAGGAAGTCTCATCTAGTGGCGGCAAAGAACATTCTGAAGTATGTCAAGACAACTTCTGACATGGGACTTCTCTATAAAAGGGACTCGGATTTTGCCTTACTTGGGTACACGGATGCTGACTATGGCGGTGATTTGGATGATCGAAGGACAACTTCAGGTTATGTGTTCATTTGCTGATCAGCTAGCATCTCGTGGTCTAGCAAGAAGCAGGACTCGATGTCCGTATCAACTCCGGAGGCAGAGTATATGGCTTCGACCTTGGCTGCTCGAGAATCCATCTGGTTGAGGAGTCTTATAGAGGATGTGCATGAAGAAGTGCAAGGGCCAACTTTACTCCGGGGTGACAATGAGAGTGCTCTCAAGCTGGTAAACAATACAGTGTGTCACGCTAGGACCAAGCATATTGAGATCGATCACCACTTCATAAGGGAGAAGGTGTTGGAGGGATCTCTTCTGGTCGGGCATATTCAGAGTGAAGATAATCTTGCTGACATCTTCACGAAGCCACTGTCGAAGGGGCCTTTTGGCGGTTGCGCAGCTTGCTGGGCTTGATCACCACTTCTCACTTCAAGGAGGACTGTTGAAATTTGTGAAGTAAAAGTGGTGGATGGGCAGGCCGGGCGGCCTGAGCGGGCAGAGTCCGCGGACTTGGAGGACTGGGCGGGCTGCTATTATACAGCCTGGTGATAGGCCTGGTTGGACCTGGCTGTTATTGTAGAGCGGCCTGAGCGGTCTGTGTCCGCAGCATGGGCGGACTGTTGGTTGCGTTCTGGGAGCTAGCTTGGCTATTCTTGAGGAGCGGCTTGTGCGGCCTAGTGTGCGGCTGTGCAGTCTGCTATGAGGACTGGTTGCTCTATAGCCAACGACGTCGGTCTTCGAGCAAAGCGGACTGAGCGGACTGCGATATGTGGACTGCAGACAGTGCTTGGTTGATCAGTGACTTAGCGGGTTTGCAAGCTTGAGTTAACAGGCTAGTTCTGTGCTCTATATGCACGAAGAGTGGCGGACTGGCTAGTCTGTGGTGTCCGCTGTTGCGGACTGGCCTTAGGAGTTTGGATGTGGCCTTATCAAGCTCTGGTAGTACAACAGTGTTGTTGCTGTGGCGGACTGGTGTTTGGAGTCCGGCAGATGGCTGTTGCATTGGCCAGACGTGCGAGTATCTTGTGGACTGCCTTACTCTAGCGATGTGTTGGTGGACTGTGTTCTGGATGATTGGCAGGCGTAGCTATGTCCGCCGAGCTCGCGCTAGGTACTTTGGTGTTTTACTGGACTTGGTCACATTCCGTAATAGGACAGTGTGTCCGCTGTATTTGCCAAGTCCGTTGTTGGCCTGGTGGACTTCCCTTGGTCGTGGACTTGTGGCTGATAGATGCGTTGATCTGGTGGTGTGCGGACTGCCTCTTGTATGTGAGGATAGTCACTGAAGGGGGTTGTTGCTGTCCTGTGGTGTTTGCGAGCTTTGCGGGCTGGTTCCTTGTCTGCATAGCTTGGGCGGACTGATGAGAGTTTGCCTAAAGGTGCATCGCTATTACTCCTGATGGTTTCTTCCTTGGAATCCGGCTAAGTCATTGCGGACTCAGCAGACGGGTGTTTAGTTAGTGCGCGGGCTGGGGTGGTGTCTCTATCCACTAGGGAGGTGACCACACTCCTCGCCTCGTCTATAAATAGAACCCCCCGGCACGTCTATAGTAACTGAGTGAACAGTAAGTGGGGGCTCGGTCAAAGTGCTGCGGTCTCAGTTTTTTTGTCCGCGCGGATTGAATCAGACTTAACTGTTGTTGTGTGCAGGTCGCGCGGCTAGCTTCAAGAAGCCAGGAGTTTGGCTTTGACTTCGGTCAAGTACTTGGAAGTGTGCGGTATCTGCGGTCTCAACAGGTCGCTCTGAAGCTTGTCAGTTCTCTGCTTCAGCTTTGCCAAGTTCCAATAACCTGTCCGCCGGTCTCAGGCGGGTAGGCGGTCTGTTCATCAGTTCATCAGCAGTACGCGAATAACGGAGTGTCTGCGCGGCCTTGGGGTCTCAGGTGGACTCCGTGTTCTATTCGGCATGTAGCAGCTAGAGTTCGGGCGGTTTCAGCGACTAGGCGGACTCGGCGGTTTCGGCGGTCTGTAGTTCTGTTCGCTCGGCTTGTTTTGGACTTTCTATTTTGTAGTTTGTGTACTGGCGAAATCATGTCTCGCCACGTATACTTCGCCTTGTAAAGAAGTTAATGAATAAGATGTGCTTGTTCTTCCATGTGCATGTTGTGTTAAGTGTTGCTCCGTGAGATTTTCGCTTGATCAAAGTGTGAATTGGGTAGTGCCGAGAGTATTAATTTGGCTTTGGGTTATCTTGCTGACCACTTTGAGAAAATTCAACAAGAAGGAGCATTAATTATGGTCTTTTCCAGGATTATTGCTTGTCGTTTTTCCATGGGACAGTTGGGGAAATAAATCAATGTCGATTATTCTCAAGGCTGTCAGCATTAATTGTAGATGCATTCAAATTTTTGAAAGATAGAGAAGAAGAGAATAACGTACATACAGAGACATACAGACTGATAGACAGAATCAAGCATCATTGAGAAAGCTTCAGACAGAGCACAGCTTACTGAGAAGCATACAGAGACACAGAGAAAAACATTCAGTCTTGAACAATCTACTCTGTCAACAAGAAGTATTTTCTGATACACAGAAGATCTTGACCAGAAGTTCATAATCACCTGAAGAAGAAGAACAACAATACCTATATCAAGAGTCTTCTTTCTTCAAGTACTCCAGGACACTTCAAAATGATAACATCACTATCAACTGTCAAAGAAGTTCCTGAAGATTATAGCTGGTCAAGGATTCAGTTTGAATACCTATCACCCTGAAGCTTAGCTCCTATTTTTCCCTGATCCATTCTACATCTCAGGGGGAGCCTTAAGCTATAATCAAATCCACAGTCTTCTTAGTTGTATATTGAGAAAGAGAAGACAAAATCATCTCTCACCCCCACCTCTCTAAAGGGTTGTCATCTCCCTTCAAAAGTGATTCCTTGGTTGCAAGTATCCTGATCAAAAGACTTGGGTTGGTTTTTGGGCACCTGATCAAAAGCTCATTGGTGTCAGGCACATGATCAAAAACCTGAGTGAATTCGTACCAAGGCTGGTAGAAGAGTGGATGTACCCAGGTTGGGGAACCACTATAAAATTCTTGTGTCGTCTGGTTGCCTTATTTTCTTGTGTTCTTGATGTGCTTGTGCTTTTGGTTTATTATTTGGTAGTTTATTAATTCTGCACTTTTAATTTATAACAAAAGTTGTAATAACTCTTAATAATATTTAAGTATACTCTATTCACCCCCCCCCCCCCCCTCTAGAGTTTTTTAGATCTAACTCTCACTTTCATGTTCTATGTTCGACGATCCTAGACTTAGTTATTTCCATCCTTTTGTTCCTTTTTCTCTTATAATAACTCCTGAGTAATCAATGCACAAATATTCTATGAATGTTACCATTAGAAGCAATCATTGATGACGGTTTTCATCAGGATTATTTCTTGCCATTTTTCCATGGGACAGTTGGGGAAACCAATCAATGCAAATATTCCCAAGGCTGTTAGAATTGAATGCAGAGAGAAATTCTAATTTTGAAATGAAATTTACATGGAAAATAAAAAAAGGAATTTCTCCTTCTTTTCCAGAGCGACACAGGGCAATTATCAGAATCATTATGTCAACAGAAAAACGCATACAAAAAATAGGAGAATGCCCTAGACCAGAAACACATAGCAATCTGAAGAAGAAGAAAAGCTAATCAAAATCAAAAGTCTTCTTCTATCTTCTTCCAGGACTCTTCAAAGGATAACAAATCTTCTATCTGTCAAGAAGTTCCTGAAGTTCATCTGGTCAAAGCTAAAATTTGAAGACCTATCACCCTACAGCAAGGCTTCATTCACCTGAACCATTCTACATCTCAGGGGGAGCCTTTGCTAACATCATTCTTCCACTAAATTCTTCTCAGTTGAATCAGAGAAAGAGAAGACAAAATCACTCTCTCGCCCCCACTATGTAAAGGGTTATAACTCCCTTCAAAAGTTATTCCAGGTTCCAAGTCACCTAACCAAAAGACTTGAGGTTTGGTTTTTGAGCACCTGATCAAAAGCTCATTGGTGGCAGTCACCTGATCAAAAAACTACTAGTGGTTTCCTACCAGGGTGGTAGAAGAGTGGATGTAACCAAGTTTAGGGGAACCACTATAAATTTCTTGTGTTGTCTGGTTGCTCTTTTTTTCTTCTTGTTGTGGCTGTGCTTACTTGGTAGCTGTGCTTATGTTTTTAAATTGATTTTTGCAGCACTAATAATAAATAGGATAAAGTAGCAAAATTTTTATAAACCCTGAATACTCTATTCACCGCCCCCCCCTCCTCTATAGTATTCCTGAACTAACCCTCACTTTCACTGTGCCTGTGATTACTTAGTTTAATTTTTGTTGTGACTGTGGTAGATTACTTTATCTTAGGATTGCTTTCATACTTATTGCATATATCAAATTATTGCCCTACCCTGAAATGTTTATTAACAACAAAAGGCTTTAAAGTTTTAAAGACACTCTATTCACCCCCCCCCCCCACTCTAGAGTATTTCAGGTCTAACCCTTCCTTTCAATTGGTATCAGAGGGGTGTTCCTTTGGTTGTACAAGTTAACCCTTGAACCAAAAGATCCTGTGTTAGATCTGACATTTTATTTCTCTTAGGTTTATATTCGCAGCATGACACAGAACAAGGACTGTTCAAGCACCAGACCTCCAGTGTGCAACTTGAACAAGTTTTCCATCTGGAAGACAATAATAAAATGAAAGAGCAACTAGATCTGATATACTCTAGAGGGGGGTGAATAGAGTATATAGTGCTTTAAAACTTTTGCAAACTTTTACAACAATTGTTGTAATATGTGTGAGCAGGGAAGCAGAAATAAATCTAATCACAGTACAGAGCTATGCAAATACTAAGCACAGAAAAATCAAGGCCAGAAACAAAAAGAAAACAAGACAAAACCAGATGACACAAGGGAATATAGTGGTTCCCCAAACTTGGGTACATCCACTCTTCTACCACCCTAGGTAGGAATCCACTGCAGGATGAGTTGATCAGGTGTCCTGGGCACCAATGAGCTTTTGATAAGGTGCTCAAAAACCAAAGCAGATTTGTGATCAGGTGTCTTGCCACCAATGAGCTTTTGACAAGGTGCTCAAAAACCAGATTCAAACTTTTGAAGGGAGTTTGAGAAACCCTTTACAGAGTGGGGGTGAGAGAGTTATGGCAGTCTTCTCTTTCTCAACCAACTGAGAAGACTAAGTGGATTGATGTCAAAACTCCCCCTGAGTCCTTGAGATCTTCAGGAAGAAGAGCTTTGCTGAGGGTGATAGGCCTTCAAAGATAGAACTCCAGCAATAAATGATTTCAGCAAGCTGAAATGTTGAGTGTCTGGAGTCTTGAAATGATGTTGGCCTTGAACACTTTGAGAGCTGAAGAGATCTGAAGATATTTGAAAGCTTGATCTCTTTGATGAGTGTTCTTCAGAATTCTTTTTGACAGAAACCGTTTTGTATCTTTCTGTATTCTGTATATTGTGTGTCTTCTTTCTTCTGGTTGATATAGATTCAAAAAACATCCTGTCTTTTATTCTCTGTTCTAGAATAGAATGTCATTCTCTATCAAGGATAGCCATTAGTCTGCATTGATTGCATCCTTAATTGCAAAAACTCTTCCGGAGGAAAGTCCACAGAATTATTACTTGAAAAGTCCCTTGAAACTTGGTCTAGAAGTAAATGAAAACGGCTAGCAAATCTCTGAATTAATTGCAGAATAACTCCTGACTGATTTGAATTTGAATTCTGGAAGTTATCTGAAATCATCGAACTGAGCTCTGCTATCGTCGAGCTGAGCTCAGCGAACTGGAAAACTCAAGCAGCAAAATAATCGTCGATCTGAGCTCAAAGATCGTCGAACTGAGCTCAGAGATAAAGATCCAATGCAGAGTCAAAATCGTCGACCTGAGCTCACCGATCGTCGAATGGAGTTCGACGATATTATGAAGTTGAGCTCAGCGATCGTCGAATGGAGTTCGACGATCTGTCGGAGTTGAGCTAGGCGATCGTCGATCGGAGTTCGACGAATCGTCGTGCTGAGCTCGACGATCAGACTTAGTCTCCAGACAGAAAAACTTGGTCTCCAGGGCAGCTTCCAATCCTAGACTTCTAACCCTTAGACTCAATTCTAATTGACCTATTAAGCTATACAGAAGGTCAAGTAAAGGTTCCTAGAGATATAGTGATCCTACCCAAATTAGTAATAGGGTGTTCCAACAATCTCCCCCTATTTGGGTTAGGATGACTATTTACACACTTTGAAAAAAATTCAAATAACAAAATACAATCAGAGAAGCATAAAAACAACAGCTAGACATTGCAGTAACATCACAGAGATATATATATATGTATATATGTCATCCAGATAGCAGTCAGAATTCACAGAAATTGTCACCTTACACTGTCACTTCTTCTCTTTGCCTTTAACCATTTTGATTTCTCTGTTTGGATTTAGAGCTTCCTTGTTGGACCTGGTGTCATCTGCTGCACCCAAATAAGTTTGCTTTGAAGATCTGGGGACCACAGCAGCAGGATGCAACTCCATATATCTCTCAGCATCAAAGAATTTGCTGGAAGCATATTTGTCTAGTTCCTTTTGTCTTTGCTCTGACATTGTAGAAATATTTGAAGTGTCTAAACCTTGCTCTCTGGCCTTCTTGATCTGATCTAGTACAGCCATTTCCTTCATCCTAGCAGTCCAAGCAGATGGATTATTCTCAGGGTCCTCAAAAGGTACAGGTGGTTCATACCTATTGGAAGGATTATCTTGAGGAGGCCTGGCAGACACAGTTTCTTTGAGCTTATAGGGGAAAGGGCCTAATGATGTATCAGAAGAACCATGTCCTCCCCTGGAGTATGGGTGCTGCCTGGAATACCCTTTGGAATAAACTTGAAAATCTCTTTGATTACCCCTGTATCCTCCTCTCCTAGAATAAGAACCCCTAGACTGGCTTTCCCTTTGGTAGGATCTGGCATGGGGTTGATAGGGAGCCTTACTTCTAGCTGGGGCTTAACTTGCAGAGCTGCCACCTGCACCTGCATCAGGAGGAGGTGGTGGAGGAGGATGAGGGTGCTGGAACTGGGAGGAGCCCTTTTCATAATTTCTCTTTTTCTTCATGGCCTTGAGCTAATTTTTAGAATATTGCATCCAATGTTCTGTGATGGGGCAGTTATGCAGAATGTAATAAGGAATATCATTATCATCCTTGACTTTTGCAGGAGGGACCCTTTTCATAGCCTTGCTCCTAGCTTTCCTTTTCCTTGCAATAGTGGCAGAAGAGTCATCAGAGTCTGTCTTGAACTCATCAGATTCAGAACTCTGGGCATCATATAGAGCATCAATTCTCTTCATCAAATCTTTCTTCAGTTGAATAGCAGCAGATGAGGCAGAAGCAGAAGTAGCAGCAGCAGGGACAACAGTAGATGGAGCAACAGATGCAGAGGGTGCAACAGGAGCAAATACAGCAGATGCAACAGATACTGGAGTAGTGACAGCAGAAGTAACAGCAGTAACATCATCAGAATCAGCAGCAGGCTCAAAAACAGTGGCCTCTGTCATCAGAAGATCCTTGGAAATTGGCTCATCAGAAGCAATTAGGATTTCAGCAGCAGTGTGAGCAATCTCAGCAGTATCAACAATTTCAGAAGCAAAGTCAGTGTTTTCTTTAACAGCAGAAGCAGCAGCAACATCTTCAGAAGCAGCAATCACTTAATGTACAAATGCAGAGATAATGCTAGGGTCACAGCAAGAGACAGGCACCAGTGCCTTGGACAAATCTTCTGGGGGCTGGACAGCATTAACCTCTGGGAGATAGCTGAAGAAGGCAGGATCAAAGGCAGAAAGCAAAGACCTTAGGTCTATTGCAAGAACTGCAGTAGGAGCCTGACATTCTGGAGGCACAGCAACATTAGTAGAAGGGGCAGCAGGCACAGAAACATCAGCAGCAGCAGCAGCATGAAGGCTTGCTTCATAGGGCATCTCCCCCTGCCTAGATGCAGAGACATCTGTATCAAGGCAAACTGCTGGTGGTGCTGCCTGAGGAAGGAGGGAGGAAAGCCTGGCAGAGAGGGCTGCCACTGACAAGTGTAGAGGACCCAATGAGGTCTCCAAGAGTAGGGAGAGCCTGGGGGCAATTAGCTCATACAACTTGTCAGCTAGGGCTGAGAGGTCTACTTGCTCAAGAATAGGAGCAGAGGTAGATGGAATAGGGATAGCTGAGGATGCTGGAAGTGGAGGGCTGGAGAGTGGAATGGATGGCTCAGGTGTTGGGATGGTGGAAATGGAGGACAAGGGGATGGATATGGATGGGGTGAAAGTGGTTTGGTCAATGATATGGTGGAGGAGATCTTGGAATGAAGTTGAGGAGGAGGGTAATTCTGGAGGAGAGGATGGGGAATCATCCATATAGGAGTCATCCAGGAGGGTGAAGGATGGAATGAATGGAGAAGAGGTGACATCTGGTGGAGGGTATGAGAACAGAGGGTGGAAATGGTCTACTGGTGGAGGCAGAATGGGTTCTGGAGATGGAATTGTTGTTGGAGATGGGCTAGAGATGGTAATGGTGGATGGAGCTGGAATGGTGGATGGAAGCGGAAGGGTTGGAAGTGGAGGAGGAGAAGAGGCAGCAACAGCAGCAGCCAGGTCTTCTGCAGGAGCAGAGACCTGTGGGGGAGTGACTCTATGAGTCCTGGTGCCTGAAGGAGCACTTGAGGAGGGCCTGCCAGGCTTGCTGATTTGCCTATCCCACTTGCCAAAGAGGGCACAGGTGAGTCTCTTGGAGGCATTTATGTGCACTCCAGAGGAGACCAGCAAGGCAGGGCACCTGTTTTGTAGGAAGACTCCAAGAATCCTTCCAAAGTTAACAAAGCTTTTGTTTATTTTCTTCTTGATTAGGTCAAAGAAGACCTCTCCCCAGTTCAAACTTCTCTTATCCACCAGAGCTCCCATGAGGCAAAGCTGGTATCTGGATATGGTATCATGTGCAGAGTGCTTTGCCAGCAGCACTTTCCCTACCACATCTGCTAGGAACCTGTATTCAACAGACAGGTTCCTCTTGAATAACTTGCTAGGGTTTCCCTCTGGATGACCCATCCTGGCAAGCATGTCAGAAAACTCCTCTCCAGATAACTCAGCAGTATCATCTCCATTTCTTAGTCCAAAAACCTCTGTTAAAATGGTGGGGGTCAGAGGTACCTGAGTTCCAGCAATGGACCCAACTATGGTGGAGTTGTCTTGATTATGAGCAGTATAAACCCACTCCTTTATCTCATCTGAAGCAAGCTTGATTCTAGTGGTCATGAGGGCAGACAGATTCTGATCCTTGAATAAATCCAGTATATCTTGGAAGATTTGATCAGTGGTGTTGAAAGATTCCATATCAATGTCGAATCCAGCATCGAACTTCATTGCGGCTAGAACTGCAACGGACACAGCCATTGTACCTGCAAAAATTCAACAAACAAAATGACCAAGCGTAGAACTGTTTGGAGGGAAAGAAAATCCTTGCAGAGAGATCGAAAGCGCAAGAGAGAACGACGGCGAAAAATGAGTTTTATATTAGGGTTCGACGCAGAATTGGAAAGATCGTTGAACTCAGTTCGACGATCGAGGCTTCTAAAGGAATCTGAAGAGTTTTCAACATCGTCGATCTCCGTTCGATGATATTGGAGAGCGTCGAGCTCCGTTCGACGATCATGCAGAGAACAAGATCGTCGAGCGCCGTTCGACGATCGTTGACCGGAAGAGATAGTTCATACTATCTGAGAGGCGCTGAACTCAGTTCGACGATTTTTGGAAATCGTCGATCTCCGTTCGACGATCTTAGGGGAAATCGTCGAGCACAGTTCAGAGATCAGAAAGATTCTAGACACCAAGGAAAATCAGAATGTTTGCCTAGTCTTGGTCAATTTTTAAGCTTTCAAAATCTTGGATATTATTTAAGGCTTCCTCCATCTAACATTCCTAACTGATTTAGGAAGAAGGTGTGTTTCTTTTCATCCAAAGGCTTGGTGAAAATATCTCCCCTTTGTAAATCAGTTGGGATATATTGTAATTCAATTTTGTGTTTTTCAACATTATCCCTTAAGAAATGATGCCTAATCTCTATGTGTTTTGTCCTACTATGGAGGACTGGATTTTGAGCTATGGAAATAGCACTTGTGTTATCACAAAAGATTTTAGACTTCTCTAAGTTGTATCCATAGTCTAGGAGTTGGTTTTGGATCCACAAAATTTGTGAACAACAACTGCCTGCAGCCATATATTCAGCTTCAGCAGTTGAGGTTGACACAGATGTTTGTTTCTTACAAAACCAAGAGACAAGTCTATCACCAAGGAACTGACAAGTTCCACTGGTGCTTTTCCTGTCAATTCTGCATCCAGCATAATCAGCATCAGAGAATCCAGTTAACTCAAATGCTGAATCTTTTGGATACCAGAGGCCTAGATTTGGACAACTTTTAACAAACCTGAGAATCCTCTTTACTAATGTTAGGTGTGACTCTCTAGGGCTTACTTGGAACCTAGCACATATACATGTAGCAAACATTATATCTGGTCTACTAGCTGTAAGATACAGTAAAGAGCCAATCATTGCTCTATATGTTATCTGATCAACATGTTTCCCATGTTCATCAGTATCCAATACAGCATTGGTAGGCATGGGTGTTTTTATACAAGATGCCTCAGACATACCAAATTTCTTAACCAGTTCATTAGCATATTTGGTTTGAGAAATAAAGATGCCTTCAGCATGTTGTTTGACTTGCAATCCTAGGAAGAAGGATAGCTCACCCATGCTACTCATCTCAAATTTAGAATGCATCAGGTTAGAAAACCTTCTGCACAATTTTGAGTCAGTAGAACCAAAAATGATATCGTCTACATAAATTTGTACTAGTAGGGTATGGGACTTATGGGTTCTAATAAAAAGAGTTTGGTCCACTCTACCCCTTATAAAACCATTTTCCAAGAGAAAGCATGGTAGGGTCTCATACCATGCTCTAGGAGCTTGCTTGAGACCATATAATGCTTTGTTCAGTCTAAAAACATAATCAGGAAGAGTTGGAGAGATAAAACCCGGAGGTTGTCTGACATAGACTTCCTCTTTGATGTCTCCATTTAAGAAAGCACTTTTGACATCCATCTGATAAACCTTGAAGCCTTTATGAGCTGCATAAGCTAGAAATATCCTGATGGCTTCCAATCTTGCAACAGGTGCAAAAGTCTGGTCGTAGTCAATTCCTTCTTCTTGAGAATATCCCTGAGCAACTAGCCTTGCCTTGTTCCTTATAATTACTCCTTGATCATCCAGTTTGTTTCTGAATACCCATTTTGTTCCAACAATGGAATGATCCTTAGGCTTTGGCACTAGTTCCCATACTTTGTTCCTCTCAAATTGATGCAATTCCTCTTGCATTGCAATGATCCAATGTGGATCTTGCTCTGCATCTTGAATGGACTGAGGTTCAATTTGAGATAGGAAGCAGGTGTGCAACAGGTTTTGGTTGACCTGATTTCTGGTTTGCACACCAGCTGAGATTTCTCCAATTATTTGGGAAATTGGATGGTCTCTTGATGTTACTAAATCAACAGGGGGTGTTGATTGTTCACCAACCTGTGTTGTTGTTTCCTCTTGTGGTACAACAACTGGCTCTTCAGATTGTGCTTCAATATGTGAAGTATTCCCTTCATCTTCACTGCTTTCTTCTTCTTGAGCAACCTGTAACTTGTTCATATCTTCAACTAGAGAGAGTTCCTGCAAAGGTTCTATGGTAGAAGAAATCTTCTCCTTGAAAGACATGTTAGTTTCATCAAAAGAAATATGAACAGATTCCTCAATTTTCAAAGATGATTTATTATAGACCCTATAGGCCTTGTTGATCATGGAGTATCCCAGAAACACTCCTTCATCAGCTTTGCCTTGAAATTTTGCTAGATATTTCTTGTCATTATTGTGAATGTAGCAAATACAACCAAAAATTCTTAAATAGTCAACTTTAGGTTTCTTCCCTTTGAGTAATTCATAGGGAGTCTTTCCCTTTAGTTTATGTATCAGACTTCTGTTCAGCACATAGTTGGAGGTGTTCACTGCCTCTGCCCAAAAGGATAGAGGTAGATGAGCATCTGACAACCATGTAGTGGCAGATTCAATAAGGGTTCTATTTTTCCTTTCAGCTACCCCATTTTGTTGAGGAGTTCTAGGAGCTGAGAAAGTATGCCTGATCCCTTCACTCTGACAGAACTCTTGCATAAGAAGAGAATCAAACTCTGTCCCATGATCACTTCTGATCAGGGCAATGTGAGTATTGAACTCAATCTGTATACATTTGAGAAACTCTGTCAGACACTTAAAGTTATCAGACTTCTTCCTTAGAAAGAACATCCAAGTTAATCTAGAGAAGTCATCTACAACTACTAAAGTGTAGGATTTCCCTCCTAGGCTTTGTACTGTGATGGGTCCAAATAGATCCATGTGTAACAGATACAATATCCTAGGTGAAACACTCTTATTAAGTGACTTAAAACTGTTTTTAGTTTGCTTGCCTAATTGACAAGCCCAGCAGAGTCCTTCCTTCTTAAAGGGGCCAGAAGGTAGTCCTCTAACAAGGTTGTCCTTGGAGAGCCTAGCAATAGTTCTAAAGTTTAGGTGTCCTAGTCTCTTATGTCATAAAACATTTGGTCTACAGACAGAGTTAAACAGGCAAATATCTATATTAGTTGAAAGAAAATCTACTAGATAGATGTTACCTTTCCTTTTACCTGTCAACACAGTTGTGTTGTCCTCTGACTTGATTCTGCATAAGGTTTGCTGAAGGTCACCTAGTAGCCTTCATCACATAGCTGACTGATGCTGATTAGGTTGTGCTTCAGTCCTTCCACATAGGCTACCTTCTTGAAGGTTACTGAACCAATCTGAACTGCACCATATCCTTTAGTTTGTCCAAAGTTGGAATCACCAAAGATAACTTTGGGTCCAAGCTTGGCTCTAAAGGAAGTGAGGTTGTCCTTGTTCCCTGTCATGTGCTTAGAGCACCCACTATCCAAATACCATTGCTGGTAAGATGTTGGATAGGTCTTTACCTGCACATAAAACAATTCATTTGTTTTTGACCCAGTTTACCTTGGGCCTAGGTTGATAACCTCTGAATTCTGAAATGAAAGACATCCCAGGTTGACTCTTATATCCTTCAGGATGATATCTCCTTGGAGGTATAATCCATTCAGTATAAGGGTTAAAGGTTTGGGATGAAGAACCCTTAGGATTCAATTTTGATTTGCCTTTGACAAAGTTTCCAGAGTTCTGACCTCTGTTCGACGATCTTGGAGCTGAGTTCGACGATCTTGGGTCAGATCGTCGAGCTCCGTTCGACGGTCGACTATGGGTGAGGTCAGGTATATGTGATCGTCAACCTGCGTTCGATGACTCTGACTGAGATCGTCGATCAGCGTTCGACGATTTTTCCTGAGATCGTCGAGCTGCGTTCGGCGATCGTCGATCTTCATTCGGCGATCGTCGATCTCCGTTCGACGATTTTTGCTGGGACTTAGTTTTCTGAGGCAGATCAGAATTTTTCCTGGTAACCTCTACAACTCCCTTTCCCTTGTTAGAAATAAACTTGATGGGAGTTGTTAGGACTATAGGTTGGCTGGATGAAGCACCCAAGCCCAGTGTACTGTTGAATCTAGAGTTCACTGTGCTTGTGACGTCCATCAGCTTGATGCTTCTCCCATTAAGGGATTCTTCAAGCTTCTTGGCCTCAGAGAGCTCACTTTTCAGTGTAGTTATCTGTTCCCTACAGTTCTCCAACTCCTGAGAGAGTTTGAGGTTTTCTGACTTTAAACCATTGTGTTCAGATAATTGATTTCTGAGAGAGATAATCTCTTTCTCAGACTTTAGCAGGTCTAAACACAGTGCTTTAAATTCAGATTTAAAATCTTCTGAACTAAAATCAAAAGAACTAATTACCTGATCTTCTTCAGGTTGAGTCTCTGAGTCTGACTCTGACTCCTCTTCCTCTGAGTTGTGTTGTGAGCCATTGATTGCCATCATGCAGAACTCCTTTTCTTCTGCATCATCCTCATCATCACTTGAGCTATAAGAGGCTTCTGACTCCTCTTCTGTCTCACTCCAGGAATCAGCAACAAACTCTTTTCTTGTATGCTTATTTTTGCTTGAAGAAGGCTTGTCACTTCCATTCCTTTTGGAGTCTTTCTCCTTTCTTCTTTCTTTTTTGTCCCTTATGTCCTTGATCTTGTTCTCTGGACAGTCAGGAACTATGTGCACTGGTTTCCTGCAACCAAAGCAGATAATATCTTTATTGTTGCTAATGGACTTGTCATACCTTGGCTTGTCCTGCTCCTTGTATGATCTTCTTCTGAAGTCCTTTCTGGCCATCTTGTAGAATCTTTTGGCCAACAAGCTGAGTAGTTCATCATTGCTTGTGCTCTTATCTTCAGGCAGATCCTCAGTTGCCTTAAAGGCTATGGTCTTCTCTTTCCTTGTGGCTGGTGAAGCAGCCTTCTGTTCTTCCTCTCTATCTTGATAAGTAGCTCATAAGATTTGAGCTTACCCCACAAGGCTTCAGTGGTGATTTCATTCAGACTTCTGGCATCCTTAATTGGCCAGATTCTTGAATCCCAAGTGCTGGGGAAGCACATTAGGATCTTGTCATTAAGTTCTGTCAGAGAAATCTCTTTGTCCAATGTCCTTAGTTCACTGACAATTAGACTCAGTCTATTGTACATGTCTCCCACTGACTCAGTCTCTCCCTTCTTGAAGTTCTCATATTGAGTGATGAGATGGGATCTTCTGTCCTTTCTCTCATCATCTGAGCCTGAGACTATTTCTGAGAGTCTGTCCCAAATTTCCTTGGCTGATTTACATTCAGCTACCTTTTGAAAAATGTCATCTGACATTGTCTGAGCTAGAATGTTCATAGCCTTGGCATCAGCTACTTTCCATTTTTTGATGTCAGCATCTGTTCCTGATGGAGGTGGAACAGCATTTGTACTTATGCTCTCTAGGGGTCTTGGACACACTGTCAAAACAGAATTAAAGATATCTTCATCAATAGAATTCATGTAGAGTCTAATCCTTGCTTTCCAAAGTGCAAATTTTGACAGATTGCACACTGGAGGTCTGGTGCTAGCATAATCTTTGTTTTGGGTCATGATTTGTGCAAATAGAGTCTAATAATAAAATACAAAAAAAGATCTAGTTTGGGATCTTGAGGTTCAGGTGTTAGCCTGTACAACCAATCAGATATGGTATGTTTAACCAACCTGGCTCTGATACCAATTGAAAGAGCAACTAGATCTGATATACTCTAGAGGGGGGTGAATAGAGTATATGGTGCTTTAAAACTTTTGCAAACTTTTATAACAATTGTTGTAATATGTGTGAGCAGGGAAGCAGAAATAAATCTAATCACAGTACAGAGCTATGCAAATACTAAGCACAGAAAAATCAAGGCCAGAAACAAAAAGAAAACAAGCCAAAACCAGATGACACAAGGGAATATAGTGGTTCCCCAAACTTGGGTACATCCACTCTTCTACCACCCTAGGTAGGAATCCACTGCAGGATGAGTTGATCAGGTGTCCTGGGCACCAATGAGCTTTTGATAAGGTGCTCAAAAACCAAAGCTGATTTTTGATCAGGTGTCTTGCCACCAATGAGCTTTTGACAAGGTGCTCAAAAACCAGATTCAAACTTTTGAAGGGAGTTTGAGAAACCCTTTACAGAGTGGGGGTAAGAGAGTTATGGCAGTCTTCTCTTTCTCAACCAACTGAGAAGACTAAGTGGATTGATGTCAAAGCTCCCCCTGAGTCCTTGAGATCTTCAGGAAGAAGAGCTTTACTGAGGGTGATAGGCCTTCAAAGATAGAACTCCAGCAATAAATGATTTCAGCAAGCTGAAATGTTGAGTGTCTGGAGTCTTGAAATGATGTTGGCCTTGAACACTTTGAGAGCTGAAGAGATCTGAAGATTTTTGAAAGCTTGATCTCTTTGATGAGTGTTCTTCAGAATTCTTTTTGACAGAAACCGTTTTGTATCTTTCTGTATTCTGTATATTGTGTGTCTTCTTTCTTCTGGTTGATATAGATTCAAAAAACATCTTGTCTTTTATTCTCTGTTCCAGAATAGAATGTCATTCTCTGTCAAGGATAGCCGTTGGTCTGCATTGATTGCATCCTTAATTGCAAAAACTCTTCTGGAGGAAAGTCCACAGAATTATTCCTTGAAAAGTCCCTTGAAACTTGGTCCAGAAGTAAATGAAAACGGCTAGCAAATCTCTAAATTAATTGTAGAATAACTCCTGACTGATTTGAATTTGAATTCTGGAAGTTATCTGAAATCGTCGAACTGAGCTCTGCTATCGTCGAGCTGAGCTCAGCGAACTGGAAAACTCAAGCAGCAAAATAATCGTCGATCTGAGCTCAAAGATCGTCGAACTGAGCTCAGAGATAAAGATCCAATGCAGAGTCAAAATCGTCGACCTAAGCTCACCGATCGTCGAATGGAGTTCGACGATATTATGAAGTTGAGCTCAGCGATCGTCGAATGGAGTTCGACGATCTGTCGGAGTTGAGCTAGACGATCATCGATCGGAGTTCGACGAATCGTCGTGCTGAGCTCGACGATCAGACTTAGTCTCCAGACAGAAAAACTTGGTCTCCAGGGCAGCTTCCAATCCTAGACTTCTAACCCTTAGACTCAATTCTAATTGACCTATTAAGTTATACAGAAGGTCAAGTAAAAGTTGCTAGAGACATAGTGATCCTGACCCAAATTAGTAATAGGGTGTTCCAACATAAAACTTTATATGAATTCCATTGATGAGGGCATCTACAACTCAATTTTGACAGGTCCTCCTCAATCAACTGCCTCAACATCCACAGCAACCTCAAGCACTCATGCGGTTCCACAACCTGAGTGGACTGGTGCTCAGAAGAAAGCAAAAGTTGCTGATGTTAAAGCCATGAACATTCTGGCCCAAACAATGTTTGATGACATCTTCCAGAAAGTAGCTGAATGCACTTCAGCCAAGGCTATTTGGGACACTCTCAACCAAATGATGGTTGGCTCTACTGAAGAGAGAAAAGACAGAAGATCAAATATCATATCGCCATATGAGAACTTTAAGAAGGATGAGTCAGAATCTGTTGCAGACATGTACAACAGACTTAGCTCAATAATCAATGAGCTGAAGACTTTGGATAAGGACATCACACTTATTGAAGTAAATGATAAAATCCTCATGTGCTTCCCAAGCTCATGAGATTCAAGGATCTGGCCAATCAAGGAGGCCAGGAGCTTAAATGAGATTTCCATAGAATCTCTATTGGGAAAGCTCAAGTCTTAAGAACAACTAATAAAGTGCAGAGAAGCGGCTGAACAAAGGACTCCTCCACCAGCATGGAAGGAGCACAACATGGCATTCAAGGCTGCTGAAGAAACTGATGCCTCAACAGTAAATGAAGAACTGATGAGTCTCTTTGCCAAGAGATTTTACAAAATGGCAAGAAAAGATTTCAGAAGAAAATCATCCAGGCAGGATGATAAGCCAAGGTATGACAAAACTCCTACTAAAGAAGTAGTATGTTTTGGCTGCAGGAAACCTAGACACTTTATCTCATAGTGTCCAGAGAATCAAAATAAAGAAAGAAGAAGAGAGAAGGACTCCAGAAGACAACAAAGCAGCAGGTATTCCTCTAGCAAATACAAAAAGAAGGAGAATGGCTTTGTTGCTGATACCTGGAGTGAGACAGAAGATGAATCCACATCTTCCAGCTCCAGTGAAGAGGAAGAAGAGGCAAGGGCGAAGGAAATCTGCCACATGGCCATCAATGCCTCTAGCAATAAATCAGATGATGAGGAAGAATCTGATAATGAAGGAATCTCAGAATCAGAAGCCTATCACGTACTTTCAACTTTTGATTATAGTTCTGATACTTTAAAAACTGAGTTTAAAACCTTGTGTATTTATCTAATTAACTCAGAAAAAGAAATTAAAATACTTAGGGAAAGACTAACCAATCAAGAAAATCTAATTTCTAAAAACTCTAAGTTAAAAATGAGCTAACTCTAGCTAATGAACAAATCAAGTCTTTAAAAACAGAGCTATGTGAGGCCAAACAACTTGAGGAATCTCTCAATGAGAGAAGCCTTAAGCTGATGGACATCATAAGCACAGTCAATGCCAGACTGAATAGCAAACTGGGCTTGGGTGCATCATCAAGTTTACCCCCTATACTTAAGAAGAACATATTATCCTCACCAATAAAATTTGTGTCTGAAAAGGGTAAAGAAAAGGTAGATAATAACAATCCCAATCAAACTGAAATTACACGCAAAAATAAGAAAAGAAGAAAGAATAAGAAAAATAATGACCAGAATAATGTTCAGCGGTTTTTGTTGAACTCCGATCGACAAAACATGTACAGTTCGTCGAACTCAACTCGATGAACTCAGAACGCAGATCTATATTATAATAATTCGTTGAGCTACGATCGACGAAACCAGTATGGTTCGTCGACCAGAGATCGATGACTTTGGGGTTCAGAAAATGACTTCTACCATTCTCTGAATGGAGTTCGGCGAACTCATCCGAATTCGTCGAACTCAGGTCGACGAACGTACCAGAATTCGTCGAATGCAGATAAACTTAACAGAAACTTAAATTCTTCTAAAACTTATAATCAATCTAGGGAGAATATTAATTCATTCACCAAATAGATAATTCCTCTCAGAAGATATCACCCCTTAGGATACAAAAACAAACCTGAATGCTCTTATATTTGAGCCTTTCTTATCAGCAAAATAAAGGACCCAAGGTAACCTGGGGCAAGAATAACTAATTGTTCTCTTTGCAGGAAAAGAGTTGTCCAGCTGTTAATTAAAAATGGTATCTAGACAGTGGATGCTCTAATCATATGACTGGCAGCAAGGACAACTTAAATAACTACAAGTCCAAGCTGGGACGAAAGGTGATCTTTGGTGATTCAAAGTGTGGCCATTCTGAAGGCTTTGAAGAAGTAAAGATTGCAGCAGTCACTTTCAAAAAGTGTCCTATGTAAGTGGACTCAAGCATAACCTCATCTCCATAAGTCAACTATGTGATGAAGGTTATCAGGTACATTTTAACTAATGTTCTTGCATTATTTCTAATATAGTTTTACAAAATGTTTTAATTGGAAATTGACAAGGTAACATATACATAGTATATTTTCATTCTGCAACTTCAGATATCTACCTACTTAATATTGTTAGCAATCAAAATGAACTTTGGCATAAAATACTAGGACATATTAATATGAAAAACTTTGTTAGGCTATCAAAAGACAACCTTGTGAGAGGTTTGTCTTCTGCTCCCTATAAGAAGGAAGGCCTCTGCAGGGCTTGTCAACTAGACAAGCAAACTAAATCTAGTTTTAAATCAGTTAATAAAAGTGATTCACCTAAGATTTTGTACTTGCTACACATGGACATATTTGGACCTATTGTTGTACAAAGCCTAGGAGGGAAATCTTATATCCTACTTATTGTAGATGACTTCTCAAGATTCACTTCGGTGTTCTTTCTGAGATCTTAGTCAGATACATTAAATGTTCTAATAGATTTTCTCAAGACCATACAGATTGAGTACTCTACTCATGTTGCATTGATCAGAAGTGATCATGGTACAGAGTTTGAGTCTCTTCTTAAGCATGAGTTCTATGGGAAGGAAGGTATCAGGCATTGCTTCTCAGCTCCTAGAACTCCTCAACAAAATGGGGTAGCTGAAAGGAAGAATAGAACCTTAATTGAATTTGCAGGCACATTACCTGCAGATGCTTATATTCCTCTATCCTTTTGGGCAGAGGCTGTAAGCACAGCAAACTATGTACTGAACAGGAGTTTAATACATAAATTTAAGAATAAGACTCCATATGAATTGCTTAAAAGGAAGAAACCTAAAATCACTTATTTTAAAATATTTGGTTGTATATGCTATATTCATAATAACAATAAGAAGTATATTAGAAAGTTTGAAGCTAAGTCTAAAGAGGGAATCTTTCTAGGATATTCCCAAGTCAGCAAAGCTTATAGGTTGTTCAATAAATATTCTTAAAAAATTGAGGAATCAATACATGTAACTTTTGATGAGTCTAACATGTCTTACAAGGAGAAAGAAATTTCTACCAATAGCACCTTACTGGTACCGCACTTGTGTGAGAAATTTGGAGAGTTAAACCTTACACAAGAGGTTATATCACCTCCTCCTCCACAAGATGAAGAAGACAGTGAAGAAGAACATATGGAAGAGGTTGAACTACCTTCAACAGCAAACATTCTTCCACAAGAGGAATTAACTCCACATGTTATTGCTGAACTAACTTCACTCACTGATCTTGTCACACAAAGGGATCATCCCAGATCTCAAGTGATTGGAGACATGTCAGTAGGTGTACAGAAAAGGCATCAACTCAACCAAGATTTGATGCATGCATGTTTCCTCTCTCAAGTTGAGCCTCAATCCATAAAAGATGATGAGCAAAATCCTCACTGGATCGTTTCAATGCAAGAGGAACTCAACCAATTTAAGAGATGTAGAGTTTGAGATTTAGTTCCAAGACCCAAATACTACCCAGTCATTGGAACTAAATTAGTATATAGAAACAAGCTAGTTTCCCAAGGTGTAATTTTGAGGAATAAGGCTAGGCTTGCTGCTCAAGGTTATAGACAAGAAGAAGGAATAGACTATGACTAAACATTTGAACCGGTTACAAGGTTAGAAGCAATCAGAATCTTCCTTGCTTATGCTACCTATAAGAAGTTTAATGTCTATCAGATGGATGTCAAAAGTTCCTTTCTGAATGGAGTACTTAAAGAAGAGGTTTATGTTGAAAAACCTCGAGATTTTATCTCTCCAACTTATCCCTCCTATGTCTTTAGATTGCATAAAGCTCTTTATGGTTTAAAGCATGTTCTAAAAGCTTGTTATGAGACCTTAGATAGCTTTCTAATAGAGCATAAATTCACTAGAGGCATTGTAGATAAAACATTATTCACTAGGAACCATAAGGATCAAACTTTGTTTGTACAAATTTATGTAAATGATATAATATTTGGGTTTACAGATTCCAAACTATGCAAGAGGTTCTCTGACCTCATGCATTCAAAGTTTGAAATGAGTAGCATAGGTGAGCTCTCCTACTTCCTTAGTCTCTAAGTGAAGCAGCTACCTGATGGCATCTTCATATCCCAGGCTAATTATGCTAAAGAGCTTATCAAAAAGTTTGGGATGGCTGATGCCTCAGCGAAGAAAACACCCATGGCCACTAATATTGTAATAGATTCTGATGAACATGGGAAACCTGTTAATCAGAAATTATATCGGGGCATTGTTGGGTCCATACTATACCTTACAGTAAGTAGACCTGACATAATGTTTGCCACATGTCTTTGTGCTAGGTTCCAAGTGAGCTGTAAAGAATCTCACTTAGTTTTCCTAAAGAAATTTAGAGATATATAAAGAGTTGTCCTAGTGTAGGACTCTAGTATCCTACTGAGTCAAAATTTGATTTAACTGGATATTCAGATGCTAACTTTGCCGGATGTAGGGTAGACAGAAAAAGTACCAGAGGGACTTGCTAGTTCCTTGGTATGAGATTAGTGTCTTGGTTCTGCAAGAAACAGTCATCTGTGTCAACATCAATTGCTGAAGCAGAATATATTGCAGCAGACAGTTGTTGTTCCCAGATGCTGTGGATTCAAAACCAACTCCTGCACTATGAGTTCAACTTAAATAATTCAACTCTTTTATGTGACAACACAAGTGTTATATCCATAGCACAAAATCCAGTCCATCATAGTAGGACTAAGCATATAGACATTAGGCATCATTTCATTAGAGAGTGTGTAGAAAAAAAAATTAAAATTGTCTATATCTACACTGATTTACAAAGAGCATATATTCTAACCAAACCCTTGGATGAAAGAAATCACTTGTTTTTTATAAATCAGCTTGGAATGATAAATGGAGAAGATTTAATTTAATTTTTGTCTATGGTCGACGAATTTCTCAAAGTTCGTCGAACGAAGATCGACGAAATGACAAAAGTTCTAGAGATATTCATCGAACGGAGCTCGACAAACTCTCTGTGAGTGAAGTTATTTTCGTCGAACGGAGATCGACGAATCTACTTCAGAAAATTTTTGTCGAACCGAGCTCGACGAAATATTTTCAAATGTTCAGACTAAGATCGACGAATTATTTAACTACAAAATATTTAGTCGATCTCAGATCGAATAATTCTTTTTTTTTCGCTGAACGGAGTTTGTCGATTCGTATTCTGAAAAATCTTATATCTAGGTTTTTCTTCGTCCTCCGTCCCGTGCTTTTAG
Source organism: Platanthera guangdongensis (assembly GCA_039583875.1). Taxonomy (NCBI): domain Eukaryota; kingdom Viridiplantae; phylum Streptophyta; class Magnoliopsida; order Asparagales; family Orchidaceae; genus Platanthera; species Platanthera guangdongensis. Next base: position 90,143,225 of record CM077164.1, on the reverse strand, counting down.
TTCCATAGCACTTGATCTCTATTTCTCTCTTACAGGTGCACTATGATGATTCCAGCAGGCAGTCTTATAATAATGAAATTTGATTTTGGATTTGATGTAGACTTTGAGTCATTTCAACACTCAGATCCAATCTTCCTGGACATCCTGAAACTGCTTGAAGATTAGCAGTTAAAGAATCTCATGTCCACCAGAATCAAGATAGCCAGCGCAGAGATCAGGGAATGGGTTTACACTTCCTCCACCACAGATGACAACACCATGACATGCATAATATCGGGTAATGAAGTCTCTCTTTCCCCCGCTGTCCTGACTGAGATTTTTTGATTAACTAGTGGTGAAGCAGAGTTGGAGATAGATAATGAGGAATTTGATGAAATGTTAAATAAAATGGGTTATTCTTGAGCAACCCCCATCAAGCTGCTAAAGAAACATCTATCTGCTGAGTATAAGTTTCTAGCAGATATTGTGGGGAAAGTACTACTGGGTAAGCATACAGCCCATGACTACATCACTAGGCATCAATTTCTAGTGATGTGTGCTGTGCTGAATAAGAAGCCTGTGAACTACGCTAAGATAATATTTGAGATGATCAGGAAGAAGAACACCAAGAAGGAGGTGTGTTTTGGATTAATTCTGCTAGTCTTCCTTCAGGAAATGGCTATTGAATCCCTGGTCACACTGACCATATTCATTAATGTCTCTAAGAGGCTCACTTGTGCCCTCTTTGGAAGGTGGGAGAGGACCATCACCAAGCCTTCCAAGGCTTCTTCCTCTTCCTGCAGGCCTTCTGAGAGTACAAGGGCTGCACCAGCAACTCCCCACCCTACTGAAGATGTCCCTCCTCCACCTCAATCACATCCAGCCATCCAAAGTCATTCTCTGATTCTACACCAACTCCCCTCCCCAGTCCACACCACAGTCCATACTCCCACACCTCCATCATCCCCAGTACCTACATCCTCAACTCATATTCACTTCCATACCTCCCCTCCATCCCAACATGGTAATCCAATTCTATCACCACATTCATCTCCTTTACCACCACATTTAGCTGACATTCCCCTCTTCAATCTGTCCTCCCTACCATCATTCAATTTGCCTTCATCCCTCCTTCATACACTAGATGAACCAATGCAAGATTCTTTACCTCCTTCTCCACCATCATCTTCCATCCACCCTTCTGTCTCACCTGAGACACCTCCAGCATACCTACCATTGGACCCCTCCATCATTCCACCTCTTCTAGCACTTCTCACTCCCCTCCTCAAAACCCTCATAGCAGACACTATTTCACCTCTTGCTACCTCCATCTCATCCCTTGCTTCTCACATCTCTGCTCTCTCCATCCCTCCTTCTTCAGTCAGGGGACTGGCTCCAGTACCCACTGAAACCAGGCAGGGGGAGATACTCTGTGAAGAAGTAGCAGCAGCAGCAACAGAAGCAGTTGCAGTAGTAGTAGAAGCAGCAGTAGAAGTAGATGCAGATGCAGTAGAAGTTAATGATTTAATTGATTTACTTAATTTCATTAAATCCCATAGTAAATCTTTTTAATTTGTTGAATATATTTGATACAGCTCCCTTGAACTATCTTCCAGTATACAACATAAAGCCATCCATGGCTATAGTTCCCTATACCTCCCCAATAAGCCCCAAAGTTGTCAAGCAACTCAATGCCAGTCTTGCTACTACAGAGGCTCCTATCATCCCATCTCCAACAAGAGCTGATTCCCTCATTGTTGCATCCCCTCCCAGAGCCACTTCTCCTCCAAATTTTATTATGGATGACTCTCCAATGCCTGATCTTGATCATTTGATCATAGCTGATATAGAAGAAGAGAATAAATCAGTTGCTGAAAGCACTGATGTACTCAGTTCTCCAGCTCCAGCTCCTCCTCTAGCTCTTTCTCATTCTCCTCCTCAGGCTGAATAGCCTATTGATAATGTTGTACTAAAAGCCATTGATGCTTTATATGATACTTCTCAAGGATCTTCTGATGATGAAGATGAGGAAGAAGATTCTGATGATGAGCCCAATGATAAAAAGAAAATCGATAAAAAGAGGAAAGCTCCTCCACCTCCTGCTCCAAAACACAATCCAACACATGATACTCCATACAACATTCTTCAGAACAGTACTCCATACAAGGGCATGCCAGCTTGGATGTGGCTGTCCAAAAATCAGTAGAAAGATAGAAAGAAGAGCAGGAAATATTCACCACCTCCACAAATATTCAAGAAAGACCCTCCTCCTCCTCCACCTACTGTTGGTGCTTCAGGCTCTTCATCTCAGAGGACTACCCAATATCAAACATACCAGAGAAATCAGGGTAGGTCCTCCTCCTCTTCTGGAAGCCGCAAGCACAGGCACTGTTCTTCAGGCAAGCAGCATCAACAACAACATCAACATCAACAACAACAAACCTCTGAACATCAAAAAGCTCAAATCCCAAAGAGACTTTCATCCCCTCCTATACCTTTTGAGGTCCCAGAAACAACTACAACTGCAAGGATGGCCAGGTTCCAAGAATTGGTTGGCCTATCTTTGATAAACAAAGCCAAAGATGAAGGAAAGGATCCCTCTCAATAATCAACCATGTCCAAATACAGGAAGGAGGAACTCAATAGGTTTGCAAAAGCTAAAATATTCTTTAATGTTGATGATTATATGAAGTTACATCCAGATGCTGTGGTGCCAAGAGCTACTTCCCTTAATATTATTAGAGCTACTGATATGATAATGACAAAGACTCAAGCGGCCAATTCAAAGAAGAAAATCAAGTTTACTCAGCCTGGTGAAAATACTAAAGAGGAGAAGCACAAGGAGCAAAAGAAGAAGAAATGAATTTTGAACTGTTTTAGTTTTTTTTGTTGTCCTAAAACTACTTATCTATTTTTTAATACAAAGCTCTCTATACATATATATCTACTGCATATTTTAAAATTTCCTGCCAGATATATTTTTCTTGCTTTGTAAATATTTTTTGTCTGTATTTAGTGACCTCACCCAAATAGGGGGAGATTGTTGGATCCCTAGTTGGATTTGGCCTAGGTTCACTAAACTAGGATATTTGACCCAACCTATATTACAAGGGTCATGTTTGTGTCCTATAGTCTAGTCCATGTCCTTAGAGTCAAAATTGCATGGACCAACCAACAACAGACTACAGAAGACTCAAGACTAAGAGAAATTTCAAAGACTCTGGAAAATGAGTTCGACGTTCGTCAAACTCAACTCGATGAAAGTCGTGCTCAGCTCGACGAACTCAGAGGCAATTCTCTGAGTTGAGCTCGACAAAATTAGTTCTCAGGTTGACGATTTTAGGATGCTCTACTTCAAAATTTTAAGTCCAGAATCATCTCTGTGAACTCCAGTCGACGAATTCATGTTCTCAGCTCGACGAATTTAGACCACAGTATTAACAAGTTTTATCAAGTAGCATTTAGCAATTCTCAGGTCGAAGAACTTAGTTCTCAGGTCGACGATTTCTGGATACTCTACTTCAACATTCTAAAGTCCAAGAATCATTTCTCTGAACACTAGTCGACGAAGTTAGATTCTCAGCTCGACGATCTTGATGCATAGAATTGATAAGGTTCTTGAGAAAAAAAGTTAACTGTTCTTAGGTTGACGATCTTGGATCTCAGGTCGATAAACAACAATTATCTGGTCGAAGAATATGACTTCTTAGCTCGACAAACTCTGGACCCAGGTCGACGAATTCTGTTCTTTGCTCGACGATATTTGTGCAGTTCTAGACATGAACTTTTCCTTCCTTCTATCATTATTTTATTACAGTAATTCCTGAATAATCAATGCTAAATATTCTCTGAATGTTACCGTTATAAGCATCATTGATTATGGCATTCATCTAGATTATTACTTGCCACTTTTCAATGGGACAGTTGGGGAAGTCAATTAATGCAGACATTCTCAAGGCCGTCAGTAATCAATGCAGGAAGGAATTCAAAAATTCAAAGGAAAATTTCATAGAAAATATAAAAGGGATTTCTTCCTCCTTCTCGACAGAGAGAGCACGACACAGTAAGCAATAAAGGGAGCAACAACACAATAATAGAAAGAGAATCTGGTCTTCAACTTGACACTGCTAAAGAAGAAGAAGAACATCCATTCAAATCAAGAGTCTTCTTCATTCTTCATTCTATGAATCTTCAAGGACAACAAATCTTCATCTATCAAGAAGTTCTTGGATCACCTCTGGTCAAAGCTAAAGATTTAAGACCTACTCACCATGAAGCAAAGCTCAATCTTCCTAAACAACTCTATAACTCAGGGGGAGCTTTATTAACATCAAAGATCCACTAAGTCTTCTCAGTTGTATTTGAGAAAGAGAAGACACCATCACTCTCTCATACCCTCACTGTACAAAGGGTTCTTTAACTCAATTCAAAAGTTATTCCTTGGTTGCAAGTCACCTGATCAAAATACTTGGGTTAGTTTTTGAGCACATGATCAAAAGCTCATTGGTGGCAGTCACCTGATCAAAACCTGTTAGTGGATTCCAACCAGGGTGGTAGAAGAGTGGATGTACACAGGTTGGGGAACCACTATAAAAATTCTTGTGTTGTCTAGTTGCCCTTTTTCTTTTGTTCTTGTTGTGCCTATGATTAGTTAGTTTAATTTTTGATGTGCCTGGGGTAGATTAGTTTATCTTAGGATTACTTTCATACTTACAGCATATATCAAATAATTGCCCTACTCTGAAGTGTTTTTTTAACAACAAAAAGCTTTAAAGTTTTAAATATACTCTATTCACCCCCCCAGAGTATTTCAGGTCTAACCCTTCCTTTCAAAAGTTTAGCTTATCGACTGGAGAAGTGTAATGCAATAGTAAGCTCTCTTATTGGAGAGACAAGCTCTATGAAGAAGGAGTCTATCTGCTAAAGAAGAAGACTTAACTATTTCTCAAGATTTCAACTCAACTCAATCAAGAGCAAGAAGACTTTTGTCTACAGATTCAGCATAACCTTCATTCTCAAATAAAGACTTACTTAAAGGTTGCTACTGTGAAGAAGGGCTTTTCATTGAAAAGCCTTAGAAGTCTCAAGCCTCAAAGTAACATCTTTTGAGTCTAGTTTCTGTAAATATATTTATTCATTATTGTTATTGTATGGTCACTCTGAGATCTGATGCAGGACTTTGTTGGAGCCTGATGCAGGGTCTTATGAAGACCTGATGTAGGGAACTAGCTATTTTCCTGAGCTATATGAGTACTTTCACTTTGAGGTAGGGTTGTTGTTTGCACCTAATTTAGGGATGTTGTTTACACCTTAGGTAGGATCCAGAAAGAGGATTCGAGGTACGGTTTAGGAGCGAACCTGAGGTAGTGTTGCCTTTGAGCACCTGAGGTAGGATTCAGTAGAATATAAGTTATAGGAGTGCTATCACTTTGAGTTAGGATATAATGTGTGGATCTGAGATATAAGATTATTGAATCTAAGTTGTTGGAAGAGTTGACCTAGTCTAGCATACTGGAAGATGAGTGGAGATGGACAATGAATGTACCTATAATTTGGGGAACCACTATAAAATCTGTGTGTTTTCCATATTTAAATTTTTGTTGTCAGCTTAATCATAAAAATTCATAAAGTACCAAATCATTTTTAGCATATATTCACCCCCTCTATGTGATTAGACTAACCCTTAAAACGTTTAAGTTGTATTGGAGGGATGTGGTTCAAAAAGCCTTATCAACTGAACATGTTTCTCAAGGGTCCAAAAAGATTAAGCACCATGAATTATGGTGTGATCTACAAGGAGCTAAGCTCAATGAGACTCCAAATCTGTATAAAATAAGTTTGGGAATCTAGAAGCAAAGGGCCGACCTATTCTTGGAGGTCTCTGACTCTAGAATCTTCACCAATATTGAAGAATGGCCTTTAATACCCATAAATGTCTTTTCTCTTGATGCCAATCAAATAGTTCCTAAGAAATTTTCGAAAATGACAAAGGATGAAATTGTTGTTGCAAGTGACCTGATCAAAAGACTTGGGTTGATTTTTGAGCACCTGACCAAAAGCTCATTGGTGGCAGTCACCTGATCAAAACCTGTTAGTAGATTCCTACTAGGGTGGTAGAAGAGTGGATGTACCCAAGTTGGGGAACCACTATAAAAATTCTTGTGTTGTCTGGTTGCCCTTTTTCTTTTGTTCTTGTTGTGCCTGTGATTAGTTAGTTTAATTTTTGCTGTGACTGTGGTAGATTAGTTTATCTTAGGATTGTTTTCATACTTACAGCATATATCAAATAATTGCCCTACTCTGAAGTGTTTTATTAACAGCAAAAACCTTTAAAGTTTAAAGATACTTTATTCACCCACCCCACCCCCCACCCCCCTGCCAGAGTATTCCGGGTCTAACCCTTCCTTTCAATTGGTATCAAAGGGGTGTTCCTTTGGTTGCAAATGTTAACCCTTGAACCAAAAGATCCTGTGTTAGATCTGACATTTTATTTCTCTTAGGATTATATTCACAGCATGACACAAAACAAGGACAACGCAAGCTCCAGACCTCTAGTGTGCAACTTAAACTAGTTTGCCATCTAGAAGGCAAGAATAAAACTTTATATGAATTCCATTGATAAGGACATCTACAAATCAATTTTGTCAGGTCCTCCTCAATCAACTGCCTCTACATCTACAGCAACCTCAAGCACTCATGCAGTTCCACCACCTGAGTGGACTGATGCTCAGAAGAAAGCAAAAGTTGCTGATGCTAAAGCCATGAACATTCTGGCCCAAACAATGTCTGATGACATCTTCTAGAAAGTGGCTGAATGCACCTTAGCCAAGGCTATTTGGGACTCTCTCAACCAAATGGTGGCTGGCTCTGCTGATGAGAGAAAAGACAGAAGACCAAATCTCATATCCCAGTATGAGAACTTCAAGAAGGATGAGTCAGAATCTGTTACAGACATGTACAACAAACTGAGCTCAATAATCAATGAGCTGAAGACTTTGAATAAGGACATCACCCTTACTGAAGTAAATGATAAAATTCTCATGTGCTTCCCAAGCTAATGGGATTCAAGGATCTGGCCAATCAAGGAGGCCAGGAGCTTAAATGAGATTTCCACAGAATCTCTGTTGGGAAAGCTCAAGTCTTATGAGTAGCTAATAAAGTCCAGAGAAGCAACTGAACAAAGGACTCCTCCACCAGCAAGGAAGGAGCACAACTTGGCATTCAAGGCTGCTGAAGAAACTGAAGCCTCAACAGTAAATGAAGAACTGATGAGTCTCTTTGCCAAAAGATTTTACAAAATGGCAAGAAAGGATTTCAGAAGAAAATTATCCAGGCATGATGATAAGCCAAGGTATGACAAAACTCCTACTAAAGAAGTAGTATGTTTTGGCTGCAGGAAACCTGAACACTTTATCTCATAGTTTCTAGATAATCAAAAGAAAAAAAGAAGAAGAGAGAAGGACTCCAGAAGACAACAAAGCAGCAGGCCTTCCTCCAGCAAATACAAAAGGAAGGCGAAGGGCTTTGTTGTTGATACTTGGATTAAACCAGAAGATGAATCCACATCTTCCAGCTCCAGTGAAGAGGAAGAAGAGGCAAGGGCCAAAAAAATCTACCTCATGGCCATCAATACCTCCAGCAGTAAATCAGATCATGAGGAGGGATCTGATAATGAAGGAACCTCAGAATCAGAAGCAGATCAGGTACTTTCAACTTTTGATTATAGTTCTGATACTTTCAAAACCAAGTTTAAAACATTGTGTAATGATCTAATTAACTCAAAAAAAGAAATTAAAATACTTAGGGAGAGACTAACCAATCAAGAAAATTTAATTTCTAAAAACACTAAGTTAAAAGATGAACTAACTCTAACTAATGAACAAATCATGTGTTTAAAAACAGAGTTATGTGAGGCCAAACATCTTGAGGAATCTCTCAATGGGAGAAGCCTTAAGCTGATAGACATCACAAGCACATTCAATACTAGACTCAATGGTAAACTGGGCTTGGGTGCATCATCAAGTTTTCCCTCTTATACTTAAGAAGAACATATTATCCACACTAATAAAATTTGTGTATGAAAAGGGTAAAGAAAAGGTAGATAATAACAATCTCAATCAAACTGAAATTAAACACAAAAATAAGAAAAGAAGAAAGAATAAGAAAAATAATGACCAGAACAATGTTCAGCAGTTTTCGTCGAACTCCAATCGATGAAACATGTACAGTTCGTCGAACTCAACTCGACAAACTCATAATGCAGATCTATATTATAATAATTCGTTGAGCTACGATCGACTAAACCAGTATGGTTCATCGACCAGAGATCGATGACTTTGGTGTTCAGAAAATGACTTCTAGCATTCTCTAAATGGAGTTCGACGAACTAATCCAAATTTTTTGAACTCAGGTCGACGGACGTACCAGAATTCGTCGAACGCAGATAAACTTAACAGAAACTTAAATTCTTCTAAAACTTATAATCAATCTAAGGTAGAATATCAACTCATTCACAAAATGGATAATTCCTCCAAGAAGATATCACATCTTAGGATACAAAACCAACCTGAATGCTCTTACATTTAAAGCTTTTCTTATCAGCAAAATAAATGACCCAAGGTAATCTGGGTCAAGAACAACTTATTGTTCTCTTTGCAGGAAAAGAGTTGTCGAGCTGTTAATCAAAAATGGTATCTAGACAGTGGATGCTCTAAGCATATGATTGGCAATAAGGACAACTTAAATAACTACAAGTCCAAGCTGGGACCAAAGGTGATCTTTGGTGATTCAAAGTGTGGCCAGTCGGAAGGATTTGGAGAAGTAAAGATTGGAGCAGTCACTTTCAAAAAGGTGACCTATGTAAGTGGACTCAAGAATAACCTCATCTCCATAATTCAACTATGTGATAAAGGTTATCTGGTACATTTTAACTCAAGATATTGTATTATTTGTAATAAAGAAAAACAAACTGTTTTAATTGGAAATAGATAAGGTAATATATACATAGTAGATTTTCATTCTGCAACTTCAGATATCTGCCTACTTAATATTGTTAGCAATCAAAATGATCTTTGGCATAAAAGACTAGGACATGTTAATATGAAAAACTTTGTTAGGCTATTTAAAGACAACCTTATGAGAGGTTTGCCTTCTGGTCCCTACAAGAAGGAAGGCCTCTACAGGGCTTGTCAACTACGCAAGCAAACTAAATCTAGTTTTAAATCAGTTAATAAATGTGATTCACCTAGGATTTTATACTTGCTACACATGGACCTTTTTGGACCTATTGATGTACAAAGCCTAGGAGGGAAATCTTATACCCTAGTTATTGTAAATGACTTCTCAAGATTCACTTGGGTGTTCTTTCTGAAATCTAAGTTAGATACCTTCAAAGTTCTTACAGATTTTCTCAGGATCATACATATTGAGTACTCTTCTCATGTTGCATTGATCAGAACTGATCATGGTACACAGTTTGAGTCTCTTCTTATGCATGAGTTATGTGAGAAGGTGTAACACCTCCCCTGTAATGACCGTATAATATGGGTCCGGTCGGGGCCCCAAAACATACAGACGCAACAGCTTCAGTATTATAAGATGATATAACAACACGATCTCAAAACTCATAACCACAGCATAGCGGAAAAAGAAACAGACTAGAAGTTATCCACAACATATAGGAGTATCGAAGCGGCCTTAAGGCCTTACAACAAAAGTGAGTCCAAAGATCAAATAATAACACCAGTCAAAAATGTGCATAAGCAATCCTAGACTACCTCGGCACGCAATCCGGAAAACATGAGCATCAAACATACAATGTCATAAAAGTAGAGCTACAACAAAACGGTAACACTTCATGAGGCTTAGGTCCTTTTGGCCGGCAAGCTAGCTCCTGCTTGCGATCCTTCCTCGGTAGAAATTTGATTGTAACGTGGGTCAGCAAAGGCTGACCTCAAACTGTGTAACAAACACATCTCCTCCCGGCTGCCCCTAACGAACCCCGGGGAAACCCTCCAACCTGAAAGTCAGCACTTCGTATACAGTATATATATATAAACAAGTAATGCACTAAGAACAGTCTTGGATGTCTCAAACAATACACACGTTCTCTATTGTTGAGCATATAATGAAAGGGCCTACTTATGCAGCATGTATGCAAAAACCCGAGCTTCACCCAAGGCACCCGATCGCGTATGCATCTAGCACATCATCTCATCATATGGGTACTCATCATTTCCCCATTGGCATAAAGCCGCAGACAAATGGGGGTTACCAACATTCCCCCAACGGCATACAAGCCGCCACACGGAACTCTTGCCAAGGCCCCACCCGCTCAGGGTCTTAGACTCGGGCTTGCCTGCAAGCTCTGACTTCTCATGTCAGGATTCCGTCTAACACACTGACCGATTCTAAGAAGCCTTGCTGGACCCCACCCGCTTATGGCCTCATTGCCCGGGCTTGCCCCATGCTTGGCATTCTCGTCAGTCTCACTGAAGGGGACTAGTCTCGCCGGGAGACTCTCTACACATGACCTGCACGTCACGGGATACCCAGCCGACAACGGAGACAAAGCCTCGCCTTAGCACATTACAATCCAAAAACCATTCCCACCCTAATCCCTCATTCGTACTGCAGCGTCCCCACGCACCAAGGAAACCGTCTACCGCCAATGCGAAGCTAACCTTATCCACCAAGGAAACCATCTACCGCCACTGAGGAGCTAACCTTGTCTGGTTCCAACTACACGTACACACTCGAGAAAATATGGAAAACATCACAAACATCACAAACGACATCTTGCCGCAACGGATCTCTACGAATCCTTAAAGCTCGTATGCAACATCATCGAGTCGGAGTAACGGTCGCGACTACGGCTTCACCCACCATGCCTAATCCACTAACGGAGCGGATCTCTAATGCAAAAACATGTCGGGGACGGACACAATCGACCCGGAGGTTTCTCTTGAACCTTGGCGACCCAAACCCCTCTCATTTGAGAGTTTTTTGCCCAAAAACCAGAAAGTAAAAGATGCTAAAACATGCATCCTAAAACCAAGAGGAGAAGTATCGTTACCTTTCGACCCCTCTTCCTAGCCATGGAAACTTAGCCGGATGAAAACCTTCGCAATGACCTTGCCTCCTCGGATCCAGACTCGGCTCGCGATTTGGATCATTGAAGCATCTCCAACAGCCGGATCTCTCCTTCACCTTTTGCTTGCTCTCCCTTCTCTCTAGATCTTAGAAAGAGAGTGTTTGAAGAATAATGAGGGTTTCTAAACCCTATTCCTGGACTTAACTCAGCACGGGCGACCCTGGACCATCAGATCCCAAAAGAAGGGAAAGAACGTCCATGATCCGAACTGAAAATCAAAACACCTGGGCCGAACACGGCTTGTCACATGACCGTGTCCAAGGCCGTGTTCCCCAATCGACGCCGAAACCGTCGCACCCAAACCAGGACACGGGTCCATGACACGCCCGTGTTATATTTGACACTGTCGTGTCCAACCCGAACACACCTAGGCTCCAGGCCGTGTCCAACCCCTTACACGTCTCGGCTACAACCCGAGAAGGACACAGTCAGGGTCACGCCCGTGTCTCAGGCCGTCTTCGAAGTCTCGAGGGTTGTCGACTGCCTCTTCGTCGACTTTGTAGAAATTCATCGAGCACGCTTTACACGGCTGTGGACACGTTCGTGTCCTAGGCCGTGTTCCCTGCCTATATCGACACAACTGTGTCGACACCTCTATGTCGACACCTCTCCTGTGTCAACACAACTGTGTAGACACCTCTGTGTCTACAAAACTGTGTTGACACCTCTATGTCGACACCTCCCTTGTGTCGACACTCGAGGGAACACGCCTACGATACGGGCTCCGACACAGGCGTGACGGAGGGCGTGTCCCCCACTAGTCGACGAACTGAGAGAAATATCGTCGACTTTCCGCACTCTGGACAAACCCGACACGACACGGCCATGGACATGTCGTGTCCTAGGCCGTGTGACTCTCACCAAGACCCAAACTTGGCTCTCAAGGCTGCTTATCCTTCTTTCTAATTTTGGGGTGTTACAACTCTCTCCCACTTAAAAGAATTTCGTCCCGAAATTACCAAAAAGCAAAAAGAGTTACACAAAATTTAAATGATACCTGAACGGAAAAACTCTGGATACTCCTCCAGCATGGTTTGTTCTCGCTCCCAAGAGAGCTCCTCATGGCTGCAGTTGTCCCATCGGACTTTTACAAGTTTGACCTCTTTGTTCTGCAACTACCGAATTTCTGAGTCCTCTGTAGCAATTGGATGGACTCGCGTCCTCAAGTCTTCCTCTATCGGCACCGATGCCGATTCGATCACCACATTGGCCTCTACCAAGGCTTTCCTCAAGACGGAGACATGGAAGACGTCGTGCAATCCACTTAACTCTGCGGACAACGCCAACCGGTATGCTGCTTCTCCCACCCTTTCAACAACCTCAAAAGGTCCCAAAAACCTTGGACTCAACTTCTTGAGTCGGCGAATCCTTGAAATGCCTTTGAACGACTTGATCTTTAAATAGACCCAATCACCTACCGCGAACTCCAACTTCTGGTGGCGAGCATTAAAATATTTTGCTTGCCGATCTTGAGCCACTTTCATGTGCTCTTGAATGGTCCGTACCAACTCACAAGCATCAGCTACCACCTCTTTTCCCAAACGTTTGGTGTCTCTCGCCTCTGTCCATGATATCGGTGTTCGACACCGCCTCCCATACAAAGCTTCGTATGGCACCATCATTATATTTTCTTGGTAACTATTGTTATATGTGAACTCCACCATGAAGAGGTGATCCTCCCATTTCTTGTCGAAGTCAAGAACACACATCCTCAGCATATCCTCCATAGTACGGTTCATCCTTTTGGTTTGCCCGTCAGTTTGAGGATGAAAAGTCGTACTGAACTTTGAGCTTCGTGCCCAAACTTTTCTAAACCAATCTCCAGTCCTTGGACGTGAAACGTCCGTCACGATCGCTGACTATACTTTTAGGAATCCCATGTAGTCGCACAATGTTGCGAACATACAACTCCACCAGCTTCTCCACGCTGTCCTCCTTCCGGTTTGGGATGAAGTGAGCCACTTTGGTTAAGAGATCCACAATCGCCCAAATCGTGTCATTACACTGCTGTGATCTAGGTAACCCATGCACAAAATCCATGGAGGTGTCATCAAATTTCCACTCGGGGATAGGAAGAGGCTTCAGGAACCCGCCCGTCTTCTGACACTCGGCCTTCACCAAGGCACAAGTTTAACATCGATTCAAGTACAAAGCTACGTCCCGCTTCTGTCTAGACCACCAAAAGGATCTCTTCATATCCAAGTACATCTTTGTATTGCCCGGATGAATGGATTACTTTGTGAATTGAGCCTCAAACATGAACTCCTCACGGAGCTTGCCGAACTGCGGTACACAAATCCTTCCGTCCTTCCTCAGAATCCTGTCAATCATCTCCCAGGTACTGCTCTCTCCTTTTTGAGCTTCCACCACGAATGGATGAAACTCCACATCCAAACGAGTCACTTCCTGAATACGATCGGACAAGTCGTTCTGCATTTCAATCCAGTTTAACTGAGCCATACTGAACTCGCCCCTTGCTACGCACTCCAAGCCGAGGGACTCCCATTCCCGCACCAACCGCTCATCCTGAGCGTCAATCCAATTCCCTTGACCAGAGTATTTTCTACTCAATGCATCAGCCACCACATTGGCCTTGCCTGGCGTATACTGAATCGCCACCTCATAGTCTCCAAGGAACTCGACCCACCTGCGCTGCCGTATATTCAAGTCCTTCTGATCTAAGAGATACTTCAGGCTTTTATGATCCGTGAAGATCTCCACCCTCGCACCATAGACATAGTGTCGCCATATTTTTAACGTGAAAATTACCTCCGCCAACTCCAAATCATGGACGGGGTAATTCCTCTCATGAGGTTTCAGCTGCCTAGACCCAAAAGCTATCACCCTGCCATATTGCACCAAAGCACAACTCAAACTGCATCCCGATGCGTCACTGAGGATCTGAAATCCTTCAGTCCCTTTCGGTAGACTTAGGATTGGAGCCGTCATCAGTCTTTCCTTCAGCGTCTCGAATGCCTGACCGCACTCTTGAGTCCACACAAACTTCTGGTCTTTACGAGTGAGTGAGGTGAGGGGTAGAGCTATCCGCGAAAAGTTTTCCACGAATCTCCTATAATACTCGGCTAGTCCAAGAAAACTTCGGACTTCCGCCACGGTTCTCAGAATCGGCCAATCTCTGATGGCTTCCACCTTTGTTGGATCTACCGCCACCCCATCCCCACTAATCACGTGGCCCAAAAATTCCACCTTCTCTAACCAAAACTAGCACTTCGAGAACTTTGCATACAACTGATTCTCCCTCAACACTTACAAGGCCATTCTCAAGTGATTCTCATGCTCCACTTCCGATTTGGAACACACCAAGATGTCGTCAATAAAGACAACTACAAAAGAGTCCAAGTATTTTTGAAATACTTGATGCATTAAATCCATGAATATAGATGGTGCGTTCCTCAGCCCGAACGACATCACCGAGAACTCAAAGTGTCCATACCTCATACCAAACGCTGTCTTGGGTATGTCCTCATCCTGAATCCGCAACGATAGTATCCAGACTTTAAGTCCAACTTTGAATACACTACCGACCCCACCAACTGGTCGAACAGGTCGTCTATCCGAGGAATCAGATATTTATTCTTGATGGTCAACTTATTCAGCTCTCGGTAGTCTATACTCAGCCGCATACTACCATCTTTCTTCTTTACAAACAACACCGGCGCGCTCCACGGTGAAGAACTGGGTCTAGTATACCCTTTCTCCAACAATTCTTGCAACTGTACCTTGAGTTCAACCAACTCCTTTGGTGCCATCCTAAACGGAGGACGCGACACCGGCCTAGCCTCCAATACTAACTCAATCGAGAAATCGATCTCCCGTCGACGAGGAGCTCCAGGAAGTTCATCCAGGAATACATCCTCGAACTCTGCCACCACTGGCACTTCCCCAAGTGATAACCTGGAAAGGTGAACCTCCAATAACGCTACAAGCGCTACTCCACCCTGGCTAACTGCCCGCGCCAACTGCAAGGCCGAGATCAGAGAACAGGCCAATCCATTAAGGCCCTCAAATTTGACCTCCATCTGCCCTTCGCTTCTTAGGGTCACAACCTTGGATATGCAATCAATACTGGAACGTTGCTTCGCTAGCCAGTCCATTCCCAAAATCACATCAAACTCGACCAATGGTAGGACCGTTGCTATCAACATGAAGTCAACTCCGCTTAACTCCCAACAAATGCGCCCTTTCTTCCCGGTGGTCATGAATGACCCATTGGGCATGCGCAACTTCAGTTCTGCATCCACCGAAAATGATTTTACCCCAATCCTCCGCATGAAGGTTTCCGCAAGAAAGGAGTGTGGCGCTCATGTATCAAACAATACCCTAGCAGGGTATCCGTAAACTAACATAAAGACTAAAACATAGACATCAATTATAACAGTCTAAAAGCATGAAGGACAAGGTTAAACTTAAACTTCCTTATACTTGTCACCACATCGGGTTGGCGGATCGCTTCCTGATGTCCAAGGTTATAAGCCCTTGGTTACACCGGTTAGAACCGAGAAGCACTCGACTCCGCCATCTTCCCTTTCTCTGCGGCACTGGGGCCGGAGAGCACAGTCTGCTCCTACCTTGTCTTCTGCTTCGCACCTCCTTGGTTACAAAAATAAGCAATGTGCCCCACCTTACCACAGTTGAAGCACGTCGGTGGCCCCTTTGAGGGAGACCCTCCGGACATCCACTTACTTTTCTCACCGGACTTGTATAGGTGAGGCTTCCTCCTCCATCTATTCCCTTCCGACATTCCTTGGGATTGGAAAGGCTTCCCTTCTCCTTGCTTGGGTGCAAAACACTTGCGACATTGGCGTCGCTCTAGATCACTCTCCAACGTCCTGGAAGCCTCAACTAGCTCATTAAAACCAGCTCTCTTCATGGCAATGAGGGGTTGCCTTAGATTCTCCCTCAGCCCCTGGTAGAAGAGGTTATCCCTCTCTTCATCGTCCTCCATGGTTGTCACCTCGTAATGACCCAAACGAGTGAACTCCTGAACATACTCGTCTACCATCTTATCTCGCTGCATCAAGTGCAGAAATTGCCTCTCAAGGGCCAACCTTGTCGAAACAGGTATGTACTTCTTTAGGAAGGCATCTGATTGGCCCACGAATAGACTCTTACTGTGGTTGGTTCGGTGAGTCGATCTCCGCGGGCTTGCTAGGGTATGCAAGTGCACATATCACAAGTAGTACACGATATTCAGGAGAGTACTGAGGTCGTATTATTCCCGGGAACGGGTTGATTACCCCTACTCCTCCGAAAACACTATTATTTTACCGAAATAGAAGTTGAGGGTTTAAAGTAAAATAGGAACGAAAATAGATTTAAGAAAATAGTCGATGAAGAGATAACTCCCGGTATTGAATTGCGTTTAGGATTAAAAATAGACTTGAATAACTAGATATCTAAAGTTTCAATTTAATTAAAGCGGAAACTTGGCCGTGGAGGTTCAAAATAATGAGCTCACCTATCTTTAGGAATATCGCTCACCTAAACATTAATGTTATTCGACCGGGCTCTCGTCCGATGAAGGATTCCCCTTAATGCCCGCAGTACGCTAAGAACCCCGTTATTGGGTGGGGAACCCAATCCGGTAGAGTTAGCGTGCCTCCTCTCTCGAGGGTTAGTGCGGAACTCTATTTATCGAGGGGTGATCTGTCCACACGCACGGCCTCTCGGCTAGCTAGCGTATGGATAACGGAAATAGAGCATACACATCGATATGTGGTTCTACGCATCGTTAACCCGGGGTAAACCTTAAGTTTTTAATTAAATTGAAAAATTAGGCATTTGGTTATTTAAAACATTTTAGATCCCAAGGGTCTTCGATACCGAGGGCTAAAAGCAATTAGCCACTCATCGGAATGGGGATAGCTTATATGTTTGGTTGTGCGAGCATACTAAACTATTCGCTGAAAGGTTATAAAGAAAATAAGAAGAAAAGTAAAATATCCTAACATTAGAAAAATTATTATAAATAAGCACACCCGCACTCATTCAAACATATAACAAGAGACAGAAATAAAACTAAGTTACACATAAGAGAAAATTTCATAATTGACATTTGCAGGTCCCACTCAAACGAGTGGGGGCGGGAAATAAAAGCTGAAAAGTTCATAATTGAAATTTGCAGGTCCCATTCAAACGTGTGGGGGCGGGAAATAAAAACTGAAAATTGCAAGTCCTACTCAAATGAGTAGGACTGAAATGAAAGCGAGTCCTACTGAAACGAGTAGGAGAAAATAAATGCGATTACAGAGCTTTCTTAAATATTTACATCAAAATAAGGTCCGACAATTTAACTCCTAGCGAGTAGGCGGAAAATCAAATCCAGCCATTTAACTCAAGTAAGTAGGCGGAAAAACAAAGAATGAAAATTACAAGTCCTACTCAAACGAGTGGGACTGAAAATACAGACCGGCCATTTAACTCAAATGCGTAGGCGGAAAAATAAAAACTACAAACACTTGCTTGAATCAAATCCAGCCATTTAGCTCAAATGAGTAGGCGGAAAAATAAAAACAACACACGCACTCTACTTGAATATAACTACTCACGCACTCGACATAAATAAACACACACACACACACTTGCATGAGTTAACTAAGATGATAAAGATTATCTCATATACTCACGCACTCGGGCGAGAAATAATTGAGAAAAACAAAGTTATTGAACAATTAAAATGACTGCATTTCTACCGCTGGAATGCAGTAGAAATGCATAAAAAGGCAAAATAAAAATTGTTTGAGCAAAAAGTTTTCAAATTAAAGTGAGAAAGGCAAGTGCCCGAAAAATTAAAACGTTTACATTTTTACCGTTAGATTTTGATAGAAATGCTTAAAAAGTGAAAATAAAAATTGTTCGAGCGAAATTATTTTTTGTAATTACTTAAAATGAAAGTTGATGAAAAAAAAAATAACAATTTATACATTCCTATAGCCTTGTAAAATGGTTTAAAAAGTGGGAGTAAGCTAAAAATAAAAGCTAAGTTGAGAGGGATGAAAACCACCTTTTTAACGTTTTACAAGTTCATAAGAACGAATTTTAAAGCAGGAAAATCCCAAGTCTAACCAATTTTTAAGAGTTTGAGAATGAAATCGGATATAATAACGGCTATAAATTTTGTTATAATTGAAAGGAAAACAAGAACATTTTCGTTTTAAAACATAATTTTTTCAATTTTAAGCTCATACATACACACACACACATTATGAAAATGAAAATGAAAGTATATAAGATTGATGAAAAGGAGGCCTTCAAAGATATTCTAAAGCATTGCAAGGATAAGAAAAATAACGATTTTATTAATAAAACATGTTGATTACACAAGCTTAAACAAACAAACTTCAAAAAGGGGGGGGGGGAAGGATCCTTACATAGCACTAAAGCAGCTCCAACGGCAGCCCTAAGTCATCAAAATGGTTTCAAAAATTGGAACCCTGAACTCATACAGCAGCTGCCCTTAAATAGGCAAAAATTTCCAAGTACACGTCCTCCGACACAGGCGTGTCGGGGGGCGTGTTAGCACTATTTTACAGCGGAATTCGGCGATCTGACGGATTTGACGGCGATTTGACTTTGCGACCGAAAATACGGCGGTCACGCCCCATGTCACGGGCGTGATGGTGGTCGTGTCGTTCGACGCTTAAAGGCGTTGTTGACTTCGAGATTCGTCGGCGGCAGTTTATCGGGCTGACACAGGCGTGTCGAATCATTAAACACGGGTGTGTCCCTGTTGGCTTCGACGAACGTTGAGCGCGAAACGTCGTCCTGGATGGCAAGGGGTGTGTCGGGCTACCACGGGCATGGCGCACATCGGACACGGGCGTGTCCCTCTTGGGTCGACGAACGTCGAGTTGAAATCGTCGAGCGGGATGGACACGTCTTGGTCACGGCACATGTCGGATTGACACAGGCGTGTCGAATCATTGAACACGGGCTTGTCAGGCTTTTCTCTTCAAAATTGGCTGCTTCATGGGATTTTGAGCTGTCACGCCCTGGTCACGGGCGTGACCAATATGTCACGAGCGTGACATGACATTTTTTTGCAGATTTTGATTTTTTTCCTGGAAAATAAAATAAAACAAGTTAGTATAATATTTACAAAAATAGGAGCATTTTATTGAATAAAGACAAGTAGAAATGACAAAAATAAATGAAAATGACTTAAGTAATGTACATAAAAATAGGTATATTTACAATTTCTCAAATACCCCCATACTTAAGCTTTTGCTATTCCAGAGCAAAAGTTTGAGATGAACTTATAAGGAATAGAAAAAACTCTAAGTTAGGTACCGCTTAATCAATTATATGAGAGATCTAAATGAATAAACGGGGTGTAAGAGTTAAGTCCTAAATGTATGAAGATGATTTAAATAGCGCAAAAGTTTTGACCAAAAGACTTCTTGATATAATCAAATAGAAAGCAATAATTGTAATGGTTAGATTAACAAGAATAGTTTGAAATTATATGAACTTTTAGCCTATAGGAGTTTTATTGGAAATAATGCAATTTACTAATTATGCTCTCAAAAAGATTTTTGAATTAAATCTAGAATCGTGAAATTGGCTAAGGGGGTTGATGTTGATTTATGAAGAGGGCTTTGATTTTTGAGGCGAGGTAATTTTTTCTCGAACCTCCATGTTTTTTTTGGATTATTAGGAAAACGAAATCTTATTTTCCTAATATCGATTTTTTTTCAACTTCATAATACATTTTAACCCAATGTATATGTGTAGGTGTAATGAATTTTATCCTCTTACTCCATAACATATAATCTTTTTAATCTATTGGGTGCCTATGTTTATGGAACGAAATCTTATTCTCATTGACATAGGATCTTTTAAGGATAACAATTTTATCATGCCAAGTAGGTCATGATAAGGAAGGTGAGAAAAGAAAACTAGATTTTTTATTAAAAAACAATTTTGAGAGCAACCTTAATAAATTGTAAGTTCCAATTTTTCAGAAAGCTAAAAGTAAACATAATTGAATCCTATAATCGTTATTGTCTAATATAATACACGTGCTTCTATCAATGAAAAATTAGAAGTAGTGCCTAAAACGAGTTCGCTATTTTTAACAAAGCATAATGAATTCTTTAAAACTTAAACCCGAATATTTAAATTTTTCAATCAATAATTAACAAACGAATAACAAACAAAGAATTTATAAAATTCACTCAAAACAAAATTTTTTGGATACCAAGAAACTTAAGGATGTTATATTTGATTTATTTGTTTCAAAATATTTTTTGGTTTTTTAGAGTTTTTTCATCATTTTTTTGTGTTTTAGATTTATTATCTCTTTTTTTTGTATTTTGGTTTTGTTTTACTCAAAAATTGTTTTGAATTTTTGTTTAGTTTTTCTTTTTTTTTTTGAATTTTTTTTTTGAACTTATTAGCTTTTTTTTAGATTTTTTAGGTTTTGCGGAAAGTGCGAGAAAAAGAAACTGTATTCACAAGAATGAGAGAGAAAAAAAGGGGGGAGAGAGAAGATTATTTACAAAAATATTTACACAGATTTGTACAAAATGAAACAAAATTTTTTTTGAAATTTCGGTTTTCTAATTTTTTTTGGAGTTTTTGTTTTATATTTTTTTTTAATTTTTTTGTTTTACAATTTGTTTTTGGGATTTTTGGTTTAAAAAGACAGAAAAAAAACATGTTATAGACAGAAAAAAAAAATTAGGCCTTAAGTTTTTGGGTTTTTTTATATAATTTTTTTTATTTTTTTTGGAGAGCAGAAAATAGAAATACAATGCAGAAAATTGAAGTGCGAAAAAAAAGCAAGAAGACACCCTCATACTTAAGTCCAATATTGTCCCCAATGTTGTAACGTAAGTATGCGGAACAAAACAGGGAAGAGAGTATATACAAAGAAAAGAAAGAGAGGGGGTAGAAGCTTCCCTGATAAGAGGTGGGGAAGGCGCAGTTTAGGAACCCTGAGGATCCGTCCGTTTTGGATCGATCACCTCCTTTCCGCAACGGAGTGTTATAGCGTTGATATTTTCCCGCGGATTGGGCTCCGTGTTTCCCGGCAGTGCCCCGAGCGCGCGCTCGGACATCATTCACGCTAGCTGTCCAACCTAGAGTTCTAAGTTTTTTAGCGATCCGGTGATGTTCCGGATATTTGACTCGTTGGAAGCTATATATTTAGAAAAATTATCCTCCATCGGGGAGGGTTTTGGAAGAGGGGGAGGCGGCAGAAATCCGGGTGCTAAAGAATTGGGCGGGCGCTGCGCATTATTCGCATTGCTCCATGAGAAGTTGGGGTGGTTCCTCCAACCCGGATTATAGGTATTACTATAAGGGTTGTTGTTGGGGTTGAAAGAAGGTCGCCCAGCATTTCCCACGTAGTCTACGAATTCATTTGCTACACCGGCATTAGGGGGAATCACCCAAGGAGGAGTAGTGGAGGCAGCAGACATCTCCGCCACCTGCTTCGTCAGCCTTTCAACTAGAAGGGCTAAGTGGGCAGTGGCATCCACTTCAAAGAGGCCGGCCGCCTGCTTGGGACGTCCCCGCGGGATGTTCCATTGGTAGGCGTTCATAGCCATTTCTTCAATAAGAGCTTGGGCAACCTCAGGGGTCTTATTATTCAAGGTACCCCCAGCAGCCGCGTCAATCATTTAACGCATCTGATAGTTAAGCCCATTATAGAAGATTTGGACCTGCAACCACGCAGGCAGCGCGTGGTGCGGACACTTGCGGAGGAATTCCTTAAAGCGCTCCTAAGTCTCAAAAAGAGACTCAGAATCGTTCTGCACGAACGAAGAAATGTCCGCCCACAACATTCAGTCTTGGCGAGCGGAAAATACTTCGTTAAGAATCGTTCCGCGAGGTCGGCCCAGGTGGTGATACATCCTCGTGGGAGGGAATTCAACCACGCCTTAAATTTGGATCGGAGGGAGAATGGAAAAAGGCGCAAATGAATTGCGTCATCAGTGACGCCATTGATCTTAAAAGTATTGCAAATCTCCAAAAAACTAGACAAATGAACGTTCGGGTCCTCATCTGACTGTCCATCGAACTGCATGACGTTTTGGATCATTTGGATAACACTCGATTTGATCTCAAAATTATTGTTCGCCACCGTCGGGCGAACAATACTGGACCCAGTATCGTCCAAATTATGTCGGGCATAATATGACATTGTACACTCAACTGCCGCGTTCGGATTGGGGTCGGCCATAGCAACGACAGAGGGTTCTCCGATGGATTCTTCGGGATCCAAAGAGGGATTTTGGCGTTGAGACCGAATACGCGCAAGCGAGCATTCGATCTCAGGATCGAAATCCAAATTTTCGGACTCCGAAGGCTGTCCACGGGTCATACACCCTAAAATAAAAAGTAGAAAATTAACTTCTTTTTTGGATTTTGAAGAAAATTTTTTAAGTTTTTTTTTTGTTTTTAGAAATAAAAGTAAAAGTAATAGAGTTCGGATTCGGAATAACAACTCAAAGAGAAGTCCCCGGCAATGGCGCCAAAAACTTGATTGGCCCGCGAACAGACTCTTACTGTGGTTGGTTCGATGAGTCGATCGCCGCGGGCTTGCTAGGGTAGGCAAGTGTACCTATCGCAAGTAGTACTCGATATTCGGGAGAGTACCGAGGTCGTATTATTCCCGGGAACGGGTTGATTACCCCTACTCCTCCGAAAACACTATTATTTTACCGAAATAGAAGTTGAGGGTTTAAAGTAAAATAGGAACGAAAATAGATTTAAGAAAATAGTCGATGAAGAGATAACTCCCGGTATCGAATTGCGTTTAGGATTAAAAATAGATTTGAATAACTAGATATCTAAAGTTTCAATTTAATTAAAGCGGAAACATGGTCGTGGAGGTTCAAAATAATGAGCTCACCTATCTCTAGGAATATCGCTCACCTAAACATTAAGGCTATTCGACCGGGCTCTCGTCCGACGAAGGATTCCCCTTAATACCCGCAGTACGCTAAGAACCCCGCTATTGGGTGGGGAACCCAATCCGGTAGAGTTAGCGCGCCTCCTCTCTCGAGGATTAGTGCTGAACTCTATTTAGCCAGGGGTGATCTGTCCACACGCACGGCCTATCAGCTAGCTAGCGTATGGATAATGGAAATAGAGCCCACACATCGATATGTGGTTCTACGCGTCGTTAACCCGGGGTAAACCTTAAGTTTTTAATTCAATTGAAAAATTAGACATTTGGTTATTAAAAACATTTTAGATCCCAAGGCTCTTCGATACCGAGGGCTAAAAGCAATTAGTCACTCATCGGAATGGGGATAGCTTATATGTTTGGTTGTGCGAGCGTCCTAAACTATTCGCTGAAAGGTTATAAAGAAAATAAGAAGAAAAGTAAAATATCCTAACATTAGAAAAATTATTAAAAATAAGCACACACGCACTCATTCAAACATATAACAAGAGACAGAAATAAAACTAAGTTACACATAAGAGAAAATTGCATAATTGATATTTGCAGGTCCCACTCAAACGAGTGGGGGCGGGGAATAAAAGCTGAAAATTGCAAGTCCTACTCAAATGAGTAGGACTGAAATGAAGGCGAGTCCTACTCAAACGAGTAGGAGAAAATAAATGCGATTACAAGGCTATCTTAAATATTTACAACAAAATAAGGTCTGACCATTTAACTCCTAGTAAGTAGGCGGAAAATCAAATCCAGTCATTTAACTCAAGTGAGTAGGCGGAAAAATAAAGAATGAAAATTACAAGTCCTACTCAAACGAGTTGGACTGAAAATATAGACCGGCCATTTAACTCAAGTGAGTAGGCGGAAAAATAAAAACTACAAACACTTGCTTGAATCAAATCCAGCCATTTAGCTCAAATGAGTATGCGGAAAAATAAAAACAACACACGCACTCTACTTGAATATAACTACTCACGCACTCGACATAAATAAACACACACACACACACTTGCATGAATTAATTAAGACGATAAAGATTATCTCATACACTCACGCACTCGGGCGAGAAATAATTGAGAAAAACAAAGTTATTGAACAATTAAAATGACTGCATTTCTACCGCTGGAATGTAGTAGAAATGCATAAAAAAGCAAAATAAAAATTGTTTGAGCAAAAAGTTTTCAAATTAAAGTGAGAAAGGCAAGTGCCCGAAAAATTAAAACGTTTACATTTTTACCGTTAGATTTTGATAGAAATGCTTAAAAAGTGAAAATAAAAATTGTTCGAGCGAAAATATTTTTTGTAATTACTTAAAATGAAAGTTGATGAAAAAGAAAAATAACAATTTATACATTCCTATAGCCTTGTAAAATGGTTTAAAAAGTGGGAGTAAGCTAAAAAGAAGCATCGGTTTTATAATTAAAACAAAGTAAAAGCTAAGTTGAGAGGGATGAAAACAACCTTTTTAACGTTTTACAAGTTCATAAGAACGAATTTTAAAGAATGAAAATCCTAAGTCTAACCAATTTTTAAGAGTTTGAGAATGAAATCGGCTATAATAACGGCTATAAATTTTGTTATAATTGAAAGGAAAACAAGAACATTTTCGTTTTAAAACATAATTTTTGCAATTTTAAGCTCATACACACACACGCATTATGAAAATGAAAATGAAAGTATATAAGATTGATGAAAAGGAGGCCTTCAAAGACATTCTAAAGCATTGTAAGGATAAGAAAAATAACGATTTTATTAATAAAACATGTTGATTACAAAAGCTTAAACAAACAAACTTCAAAAGGGGGGAGGATCCTTACATAGCACTAAAGCAGCTCCAACGGCAGCCCTAAGTCATCAAAATGGTTTCAAAAATTGGAACCCTGAACTCATACAGCAGCTGCCCTTAAATAGGCAAAACTTTCCAAGTACACGCCCTCCGACATGGGCGTTTCGGGGGGCGTGTCAGCACTATTTTACAGCGGAATTCGGCGATCTGATGGATTTGAAGGCAATTTGACTTTGCGGCCGAAAATGCGGCGGTCACGCCCAAGGTCACGGGCGTGACGGTGGGCGTGTCGTTCGGTGCTTAAAGGCGTTGTTGACTTCGGGATTCACCGGCGGCAGTTTGTCGGGCTGACACGGGCGTGTCGAATCATTGAACACGGGCGTGTCCCTGTTGGCTTCGACGAACGTTGAGCGCGAAACGTCGTCCTGGCTGGCACGGGGCGTGTCGGGCTGCCATGGGCGTGGCGCACATCAGACACGGGGTGTCCCTCTTGGGTCGACAAACATCGAGTTGAAATCGTCGAGCGGGATGGACACGGCTTGGTCAGGCCCCGTGTCGGATTGACACGGGCATATCGAATCATTGAACACGGGCGTGTCAGGCTTTTCTCTTCAAAATTGGCTGCTTCACGGGATTTTGAGCTGTCACGCCCTGATTGCCACTTAGATATCTGCAAGGAGAGAATAACCAAACTAACAATTCATCAAGGCAAGTATACCTATCGAAATGCAGCTAGGGGACACAAGTGTCGTATTGAAATCCGGGAACAGTTGAGTAAGCTTACTCACACGAAATCTATTATTTTATCGACGGAAAAATTAAGTTTTTTTAGAAGAAAGCTAAACGTGCTAAAGGAAGAGAACTACTTGCATGAAAAGATAAAGAGAGCTAAAAGAGCGATTAACTTAAGCTTAGTAACGATGAAGGGAAAATGCACTCGATCAGAAATCACCTCGGCAAGAGTGGTTAGAAAAATACGATAAATAATCCTAAGCTAATTAGGGTAAAGGTCCTTGACCGTGGAGGTTCCATGAATATTGACACGCTTCTCTCGAAGGCCGTGCCTAACTGAGTTTAGGAAGGTCCGACCGACTTTCGCCTAAATCGGAGGCCTAAAACTCGCTTTACGCGGTGAACCCCTCTATTGGATTTTACTCCAATCCGGGAGATTTGAACGTCTGCCTCTCTCGAGGGGTGCGAACAACTCCCTTTACTCTTGAGTGCTCATTTCAAACTTTCGGCCTCTCGGCTAGCCCAGAATGAAAGCAAAGGTGGAGAGTATATATCGATAATATACCTCCAACCCGTGATAAATCAAGAGTAATTCAAAGCTAAACCCTAAAAAGGAAAGGTAAGATTCAAAGCATCATAACCTAATCACTCGAACCTCGGATCTTTAAGATCGAGTACATGGAGGATTAGTTAATCATGGTGAGGTGGAAGAGGGGGGGTGAGTAGAAGAAAAATACTGAAAACAGAGCAGGAACGAAAAAGAAAACAACACTTTTTTATTAAGAGAAACAGCGATCTTACAGCTTGAAAACCAGAGATTACAAGAACATGAGAAGGAAACTACACTATCATTAGCATCATACTACAGAAATAAGCTAGGAGCTAATACAGGGAAAGCATAAAGCTAGAGCTACGAACTAAAAATGGAAAGATATGCTTAAAAAGTTCAGAAATACAAAGGACAGAACCTCCCCTCTCAAAGCGAAAAGTTGTCCCTAAACCCCTGGAGTTGGGCTCTATTTATAGAATTTTTCGGGTCGGGTCACGCCCTGGTCGGGCGTGACCCTGGGGCGTGACACATTCGGCGCGACTTTTTCGGGCAGGAATTGAATTCTGACGGAGTTGTTGCGGTACACGCCCACAAGTCACGCCCTGGCAGGGCGTGTACCTGGGGCGTGTTGTTTGCGGCGTGACTTTGTTGAGCTGAAATTGAATGCTGGAGGTGACGGGCGGAATTGCTGAAGTACACGCCCATATGTCACGCCCGGGTCAGGCGTGACCCTGGGGCGTGACACTTTCGGTGCGACGGTGGAGCGGGGAAAAACGAGCGTACTGCGGCGATTCCTCGGAACCTGGGGACACGCCTCTAGTACACGCCCGTGTCGGGTGTGACACGGGCGTGACCGAGGGCGTGTACACTAAGTTTCCACGGAATGCAGTTTAAGACCAATTGCTTCATTCCTCTAGGTTATACGCCCTAGGTACACGCCCTGGTAGGGCGTGACCGTGGGGCGTGTCACAGCAAACTTCGGCTGAAAGCCGTGAAAACCTGCAAAAAGCAGAAAAAATGCATTAGCGACAAAAATATATACAAAGGGGAATCAAAATAAGTACTTTACAAGACATGATTTGCTCTAAAACCCCGAAAATATCCTAATAAAATTGACTGCAAACCGTATTATCAAATTCCCCCAAGCTTAAGTTTTGCTTGTCCCCAAGCAAAGATATAAAGACAAGCTAATCATAAAAAGTGACTAATTCAAAAAGTTTTAATCATACTCACACAAGTACTATGCGAAATTCTTGGCAGGGAGAATGTAAAACGTAAATCTAAAACAATTATTTAGGTATGGTTTAACTTCTATAAACTTTACTTAATAAAAATAAATCATCCAGAATTTTGACGAAATTCTTTAAATAGATTTGAGCAAGACAATGACAATGAAAAGAACGTATTGAGTTATTACTAGATCCAAGCAACACATTATAATTATATCAATTAAATAACAAAAATCTAAGTTTAAATCCAAAACTAAAACTGATTTACTCTTCTTCTTTTCTTAGTTGTTAAATAAAATTAAAAAAAAGGCGTGAATCAAAAGGACTTAATAGGACCGAAACGTTTGGTTTAGGAATATGAATAGGAGTGGAATTCAAATATAAACATGGAGGCTTAAAAATCACACTAAACCAAAACAACGAGTTTCAAAAAAAATAAATTTATTTTAAACAAAATATGTATAAATAAATTTATTTTTTTGTTTTTCTTTATAATTATTTATCCTTTTTTTTGTATTATTATTTTCATTCATTTTTTTCTTTTTTATTTTTTCAAAGCATTGCTTTTGAGTACACTTTTTTCAACAATTTCTCCAAAGACTTGATTGTCTCCAAAGATAACACAAAATTTCCTATCAAAAAAGAAAATATAGCGTGATTAGATAGGTAGGAATTTGGGCTTTGGTGAAAATGAAATGCTGTGTGGAGTTATCAAATGAATTTGGAAAAAAAGGCTCAAAAGCGGCTAACTAGTGGTAAAAGATTTTAGGTTGGCAGGAAAGCTCAAACGTAAACAAAAATGGCCTAAATCATTTTCACGCTTTTTTTTTAAAATTTATTTAAAACATAGAGTCGATAAATTTCAAAAAGCAAGTTCGAGATAATAAAAGAAGATTGATGAAATTATCTTGAAAATAAAAATAATATGTGACTTGGATCGTTCATATCTACTACGTTATTCAAAATTTGTTCTTACAAAAATTATCTAAAGACGAAAAGGAAAATAGTGGATGATAAATTTTTTGAGAAAGTAAAGAAAATAAAAAACGAAAAACCATAATAGAAATGCACGTTTTAGAGAAATATTTTACCTTAACATGCTACCGTGAATTAGAAACACAGCATGACCAACATTTTACTTGTGAAATATGATTAAAAAAATGATTAGAAAAATTATAATTAACTACGTTGTTTATAAAGAAATTTGAGAAAAACAAAACATAAACATGGGGTACTTATTGAAATACCAAGATGCAGCTATATATAGATAATAATTTTTTTTTTTGGATGTTTTGGATATTTACAAAACAAAAAGAAGGAGGAAGTCCTCCCCCAAGCTTAAAATCTACATTGTCCGCAATGGAGAAGGAGGTTGGAGAACGAGAGAAAAGTAAAGGACAAAAATGAAAGACATAATGGAAAAAAAACAGGTACTTCCCCGGTTTTATTATGCAGGGCAAGTTGAGTGATGCCGCTCCTCCATGCCTGTGCTGTGGATCTTCAGGAAACGTCGGCTGGTCGACTTTGTCATGGAAGCAGAACCGGTGGAGCAGGCGATCGCAGAAGTTTCAGCTTGCCGGAGCCATTCGGGGCAAAAAGTGAAAAATAAAGAAAACAGAAAAAGATAACTTGGGTTGCCTCCAAAGAGCGCCCTTTGTTTAAAGCGTCGTTTGAGCTCGACGCATCAAAATAAGAGTGACCCAAATATTATTTAAAAATAAAGTTCGAATAAAGTTCAAAGTTGAGGAGAAAAATAAAGTTCAGATTAATCAAATGTCAGGACCGGAAAGATAGAGTTAACAGGGTTAAGACTGACATCATCACAGAAATACAGTTTAAGACGCTGACCATTCACTTTGAAAGTACCCTTATCAGGGTGGGAAATCAAAACAGTACCATAAGAAAAGACTTCTAAAACAGTAAAAGGCCCAGACCAACGTGATTTTAATTTACCCGGGAATAAACGTAAACGAGAATTATAAAGAAGCACTTGGTCGCCCGGCTTAAAGATTTTTGGGTGCCTAAGATGTCGATCGTGTAAACGCTTCGTCCGCTTTTTATAAAGTCTGTTATTTTCATACGCGTAAGAGCGCCACTCGTCGAGTTCGTTAAGTTGAAATTTTCTAAAATCGCCGACAGAGTGGGGATCGAAGTTTAAAAATCGTAAGGCCCAAAAGGCGCGGTGCTCTAATTCTACGGGTAAATGACACGACTTTCCGTAAACCAACCGATATGGCGTACACCCGAGGGCGGTTTTGTACGCTGTTTGGTAGGCCCATAGAGCATCGTCTAATTTGCCTGACCAGTCTTTTCTAGATGTTGAAACAGTCTTTTCTAAAATTCTTTTTATTTCCCTATTGACTACTTCGACTTGCCCGTTAGTTTGGGGGTGTTAGGCAGTGGAAAGCTTATGAGTAACGCCATATTTAGTTAGAATTTTTGAAAATTGTGCGTTACAGAAATGGGAACCCCTATCACTAACGATAGCGTGCGGCGTACCGAATCGAGAAAATAAATTTTTTAGGAAATTAACTACAACTCGGGCGTCATTCGTAGGAAGAGCTTGGGCTTCGGCCCAACGCGAAACATAATCAACGGCAACTAAAATGTACTTATTCCCGAAGCTAGAAGGAAAAGGGCCGACAAAATCAATCCCCCAGAGGTCGAAAACTTCGCACTCTAGGAAATAATTTTGTGGAATTTCATTTTTATTCGAAATATTCCCCGACCGTTGGCAACTATCACACCTACTCACAAAGGCATGCGCGTCTTTAAACAGGGTAGGCCAGTAAAAACCTGCGCTTAACACTTTGTGAGCGGTGCGAGCAGCTTGATAGTGCCCACGTGTCGGTCCTTCATGCAAATGTTTAATAATATCTAATCCTTCATCAAAGGAAACACACCTCCTGATCACTTGGTCTGCACAGACTTTAAAAAGATGCGGGTCCTCCCAAAAATAGTTTTTCAGCTCAGAAAAGAACTTCTTCTTTTGCTGAGATGAAAACTCTTTTGGGAGCACACGGGCCACTAGATAGTTGGCGATGCGGGCAAACCAAGGAGAAGTAGATGTGTTAATTATGAAAAGCTTCTCATCAGGGAAATAGTAATGAAAAGAATTTTCGTCTAATTGTTCTATAAACGGGTTATCTAGGCGCGAAAGGTGGTCGGCGGCCAAGTTCTCGGCACCTCGCTTATCACGGATCTCTAAGTCAAACTCCTGGAGGAGTAAGACCCAGCGAATCAAGCGAGGCTTGGCATCCGTTTTAGAGAGAAGATATTTGAGGGCCGAGTGGTCCGTAAAAACAATAATTTTCGAAAGAGTAAAATAAGGGCGAAATTTGTCAAAAGCGAATACTACAGCTAAGAGCTCCTTCTCGGTTGTGGTGTAATTTTCCTGTGCAGATGTGAGTGTTTTACTAGCGTAATAAATGGGGTGGAAGTTTTTCGAAATACGTTGACCTAGTACGGCTCCCACCGCATAACTACTCGCATCACACATTATTTCAAATGGAAGATCCCACACCGGAGCTATCATGATTGGCGCATTAACTAATTTTTCTTTTATTAAATTGAAGGCAGCTAGACAGAGGTCATCAAAGATGAATGGGGCGTCTTTTTCTAAGAGATGGGTAAGGGGCTTGGTGATTTTGGAAAAGTCCTTTATGAAGCGGCGGTAGAAACCCGCATGACCCAGGAAACTTCTTATGGCTTTTATGTTCGTAGGTGGCGGCAGTTTCTCGATAACTTCTATTTTCGCAACGTCTACTTCAATACCCCTTTCAGAAATTTTATGTCCCAAAACTAACCCTTCCCTCACCATAAAATGACATTTTTCCCAATTTAGGGCGAGGTTAGTTTCTTCGCATCGTTCTAAGACTTTTTCAAGGTTCTCTAAGCAACTATCGAAGGAATTCCCGAACACGGAGAAATCATCCATGAAAACTTCCATAATGCTCTCTACGTACTTGTCAAAGATGGCGAGCATACATCGTTGGAATGTAGCTGGCGCATTGCACAATCCAAACGGCATTCTTCGGTAGGCGAAGGTGTCGAAGGGACAAGTAAACGTAGTTTTCTCCTGGTCCTCGGGGGAGATGGGGATTTGAAGATACCCCGAGAGGCCATCGAGAAAACAATAAAAGCTATGTCCGGAAAGTCGTTCTAAAATTTGATCAATGAACGGCAAGGGGAAGTGATCCTTGCGGGTGGCGTCATTCAACTTACGGTAATCTATACACATTCGCCATCCGGTCACCGTCCGAGTCGGGATTAATTCATTATTTTCATTACTTACGACCGTTATCCCTCCCTTCTTTGGTACTACCTGTACTGGGCTAACCCACTTACTGTCGTATATATGATAGATAATTCCTGAGTCTAACAATTTCATAACCTCGCCCTTAACTACGTCTTTCATGTTTGGGTTTATACGGCGCTGAGGTTGTATAGAGTTACGTGAATTATCTTCCATTAAGATTTTATGAGTGCAGAAAGATGGGCTTATGCCCTTAATATCAGATATCTGCCAAGCAATAGCTTGGCGATGCTTTTGTAAAATTGAAAGAAGTTTATCCTTTTGTGCATCCGTGAGGTAGGCCGAAACTATGACAGGCAGCTTGGAGTCCTTTTCTAAGAAAGCGTATTGAAGGTGCTCTGGTAGTTCTTTCAGTTCCAAGGTAGGGGGGTCATCATACGAGGTTTTGGAAATTTGTTCTTTTTCAAAAACTATGTCCTCGTACACTTTTTTATATGTAAAACTAAAAGGGGTGTTGCTAGCGGCCATGGTGGCTTCGTGCAGCGATTCAGTTGGAAAAGTAGAAGAGGAACAGAAATCAAAAAATTCTTTTTCAAAATCAGAAAGGCGAGTGGAGGATTCTTCACTTAGGTGTAGAGATTCAGTTGGAGGAGTAGGAGAGGAACAAAAATTGGAAAATTCTTCTTCAAAAGCAGAGGAGTGAGAGAAGGATTCTTCACTTATGGTATCCATGAAAAAACAGGAATCATCATTAGCTAGTGGGTTCTTCATCGAGGGGGTGATAGAGAAAGTTACCTCATCGTCGCCCACTCGAAGGAAGAGCTTACCATTGCTTACATCAATGATAGCTCGGGAGGTGGCAAGGAAGGGTCGGCCAAGGATCAGGGGAACCTCGACGTCTTCTTCGATGTCCAAAATGACAAAGTCCACCGGGAAGATGAACTTGTCAACTTTGACTAGGACGTCCTCCACTATTCCTAACGGGTATTTGACTGACCTGTCGGCTAGCTGGATACTCATGCGTGTGGGGTTGAGACTATCAATTCCTAACTTTTTAAACAACGAGAGGGGCATAAGATTAATACTCGCACATAAGTCGGCTAAAGCGTGTTTGACAAAGAGATCACCAAAGACACACGGGATAGAGAAACTACCCGGGTCACTGATTTTCTTTGGTAATCCGTTTGTCAAAACCGCCGATCACGCGGCATTTAACGTGACATGAGAAAGGTTCTCTAACTTCTTCTTGTTGGTTAGGAGTTCCTTAAGGTATTTTGCGTACTTAGGCATCTGAGATATGGCTTCGTGGAAAGGCAGATTTATGTGGATTTGTTTAAACATTTCTAAAAAACGGGTGTATTGATCATCCTGTCGTTGTTTATTAAGTTCGGAAGGGTATGGCGGGGATGGATTGTTTTTAAAGGTGGGTGGTGGAGTGAGTTGTTGTTCTAAAATAGGAGTGATACTTTCTTCGGCAGAGGGTGGAATTTTTAAAACGGGAACGGAGCTTTGATTTTTTAAAGCGGAAGCGGAGATTGCCTCGGGTTCTTCACTTTCCATACCAGAAACTTTCTTCCCACTCCGAAGAGTTATAGCTTTCGCTTGCTCTCTCGGGTTGGGCTCGGTATTGGAAGTAAGAGACCCTACGGGTCGCTCAGAAATCATTTTAGCGAGCTGTCCTACCTGATTTTCTAAATTTTTAACACTTCCGATTAACGTTCTAATCGTAGCGTCATTAGCATTCATGTATTTTGAAAACACTTCCTCCAAATTTGGAGGTTTTGGAAAACTTTGAGGAGGTGGAGGTGGTGCAGAAAAATCACTTTGCGATGGCGGGCGCACAGCATTCGATGGATTGCTCCACGAAAAATTCGGATGATTTCTTAACGCAGGATTATAACTATTCGGAAAATTAAAACCAGGAGGATGATAATTCGCAGCAGAAAAATTATTAAAAGCAGTTCTAGGCATATTATTTACATAATCCAAATGTTCAGCGAGAGGAGTTGCAGATTCCCATACCTGAGGGGCGGAGGCAGCAGTCATCTCCGTAATTTTTTTGCTTAATATTTCAACTTACAGTGCGAGTTGGGAGACGTTGTCCACTTCAAAGAGACCTGCAGGTTTGTTTGGGCGGGACCTAGGCACATTCCACTGGTAAGTGTTCATGGCCATGTCTTCAAACAGCTCAAGAGCTGCTTCCGGGGTCTTATGGTTTAAAGTACCGCCAGAAGTTGCGTCTATCATTTGCTTCGTGCTTTGATTTAGCCCATTATAAAACGTCTGCACCTGCAACCATACAGGCAGAGCGTGATGTGGGCATCGTCTTAATAATTCTTTAAATCTTTCCCAGGTTTCGTAAAGGGTCTCAAAGTCTATTTGTCCAAAGGCAGAAATGTCATTCCTAAGTTTTGCAGTTTTAGCAGGCGGAAAATACTTG
Organism: Platanthera guangdongensis; assembly: GCA_039583875.1. Lineage (NCBI taxonomy): Eukaryota > Viridiplantae > Streptophyta > Magnoliopsida > Asparagales > Orchidaceae > Platanthera > Platanthera guangdongensis. The sequence continues at coordinate 90,109,170 of CM077164.1, read as the reverse complement.
GCCAAAAAGTTTTCAGTTAATTGCGTCCAAGTAGTTATGCTATTTTTAGGAAGGGTGTTTAGCCATTGCTTAGCCTTAAGTCTAAGAGGGAAAGGAAATAATCTTAGCCTAATAGCATCATTTGTGACACCATTTATCTTGAAGGTGTCACAAATCTCAAGAAAGCTGGCTAGGTGTGCGTTCGGATCTTCATCTTGAAGCCCGTCAAATTGCACATACTGCTGCACCATTTGAATTATGCTAGGCTTCAGTTTGAAATTATTATTTGCTATTGCAGGGCGAACTATACTCGATTCTGTACCCTCGAGATTCGGTCGTGCATAGTAGGACATAGGCCTTTGCACGACTTCCTCCACGTTGGGTTCTGCCATTCTGAAGGTAGAAAATGACTCGGAATCCTCAACCGGCACTTGGGTAGTAGGGCCTTGAAATAGCGATCTTCTCCGAAGAGTACGCTCAATTTCGTGGTCCAGGTCCAAAGTAACCGACGGACTTCCGCGGGTCATACACTAGAAGAAGAGAGGAGAAGCAAGACTAAAAAGTAAAAGAGCTAATGAAGTTCGAAAATATTTTTGAAATAGATTTTTTTATGTTTTAACTCCCGAACTTCCCAAGGGCTACCCGGTGAAGGGTTCGCAAGGTACTAGACAAGATAGTGGCATTTAGAGCCACTTTCCCCTTTTCGAGAGAGTTAGGTGGTGTAGAAAATTTTGTGATGTGGGTTTCTATTAAGAATGCGGTAATTAAAATCCAGTCATTTATCTCTGAGCGAGTAGGAGGAAAATAAAAGCTACACTCACGCACTCGATAGAAAATTAAAACACACTCACTCTACAGAAAGTAAACACACTCTACTGAAATAAAGCCTGCCAATTAACTCAAGTGAGTAGGCGGAAAAATAAAAATACGCACACTTGCTTGAAATAAATCCAGCCAATTAACTCAAGTGAGTAGGCGGAAAAATAAAAATACGCACACTTAACAAAATCCAGCCATTTAACTCAAGTGAGTAGGCGGAAAAAATTTAAGAAGGAGGCTAAGAAAGAGAAGTGATAAAATTAATATATTCGCGTTTTCAATTTATCAACGAGCGTTGCTTCCCCGGCAACGGCGCCAAAAACTTGATTGCCACTTAGATATCTGCAAGGAGAGAATAACCAAACTAACAATTCATCAAGGCAAGTATACCTATCGAAATGCAGCTAGGGGACACAAGTGTCGTATTGAAATCTGGGAACAGTTGAGTAAGCTTACTCACACGAAATCTATTATTTTATCGACGGAAAAATTAAGTTTTTTTAGAAGAAAGCTAAACGTGCTAAAGGAAGAGAACTACTTGCATGAAAAGATAAAGAGAGCTAAAAGAGCGATTAACTTAAGCTTAGTAACGATGAAGGGAAAATGCACTCGATCAGAAATCACCTCGGCAAGAGTGGTTAGAAAAATACAATAAATAATCCTAAGCTAATTAGGGTAAAGGTCCTTGACCGTGGAGGTTCAATGAATATTGACACGCTTCTCTCGAAGGCCGTGCCTAACTGAGTTTAGGAAGGTCCGACCGACTTTCGCCTAAATCGGAGGCCTAAAACTCGCTTTACGCGGTGAACCCCTCTATTGGATTTTACTCCAATCCGGGAGATTTGAACGTCTGCCTCTCTCGAGGGGTGCGAACAACTCCCTTTACTCTTGAGTGCTCATTTCAAACTTTCGGCCTCTCGGCTAGCCCAGAATGAAAGCAAAGGTGGAGAGTATATATCGATAATATACCTCCAACCCGTGATAAATCAAGAGTAATTCAAAGCTAAACCCTAAAAAGGAAAGGTAAGATTCAAAGCATCATAACCTAATCACTCGAACCTCGGATCTTTAAGATCGAGTACATGGAGGATTAGTTAATCATGGTGAGGTGGAAGAGGGGGGGTGAGTAGAAGAAAAATACTGAAAACAGAGTAGGAACGAAAAAGAAAATAACACTTTTTATTAAGAGAAACAGCGATCTTACAGCTTGAAAACCAGAGATTACAAGAACATGAGAAGGAAACTACACTATCATTAGCATCATACTACAGAAATAAGCTAGGAGCTAATACAGGGAAAGCATAAAGCTAGAGCTACGAACTAAAAATGGAAAGACATGCTTAAAAAGTTCAGAAATACAAAGGACAGAACCTCCCCTCTCAAAGCGAAAAGTTGTCCCTAAACCCCTGGAGTTGGGCTCTATTTATAGAATTTTTCGGGTCGGGTCACGCCCCCCTGTCACGCCCTGGTCGGGCGTAACCCTGGGGCGTGACACATTCGGCGCGACTTTTTCAGGCAGGAATTGAATTCTGACGGAGTTGTTGCGGTACACGCCCACAAGTCACGCCCTGGCAGGGCGTGTACCTGGGGCGTGTTGTTTGCGGCGTGACTTTGTTGAGCTGAAATTGAATGCTGGAGGTGACGGGCAGAATTGCTGAAGTACACGCCCATATGTCACGCCCGGGTCAGGCGTGACCCTGGGGCGTGACACTTTCGGTGCGACGGTGGAGCGGGGAAAAACGAGCGCGCTGCGGCGATTCCTCGGAACCTGGGGACACGCCTCTAGTACACGCCCGTGTCGGGTGTGACACGGGCGTGACCGAGGGTGTGTACACTAAGTTTCCATGGAATGCAGTTTCGGACCAATTGCTTCATTCCTCTGGGTTACACGCCCTAGGTATACGCCCTGGTAGGGCGTGACCGTGGGGTGTGTCACCGTAAACTTCGGCTGAAAGCCGTGAAAACCTGCAAAAAGCAGAAAAAATGCATTAGCGACAAAAATATATACAAAGGGGAATCAAAACAAGTACTTTATAAGACATGATTTGCTCTAAAACCCCGAAAATATCCTAATAAAATTGACTGCAAACCGTATTATCACGCCCTGGTCACGGGCGTGACCAATATGTCACGGGCGTGACATGGCATTTTTTTGCAGATTTTTATTTTTTCCCTAAAAAATAAAATAAAACATGTTAGTATAATATTTACAAAAATAGGAGCATTTTATTGAATAAAAACAAGTAGAAATGACAAAAATAAATGAAAACGACTTAAGTAATGTACATAAAAATAGGTATATTTACAATTTATCAGCATCCCCAAATTTTTCCATGGACGGGGTGCATCCAAGAAAATTGGCGGCCGCTATGGCTCACCCACCACAACTTTGCGTCTCCCTCAAACATGAAGGCCGCAAACTCAGATTTCTTCTCTTTCAGCGTCTCTGCCGCCCTCAAAAGCTCTTGAATCCATGCCCACCAATCCTCTGCATCAGTCGGAGTACCGACACCCTTGAATGTCGGGGGATGGAAGCTCAAACAGTACTTCATCTGCCGGTCCCATGCCCGACAACCACCCTTTCTTCCAAAGGCTCTACTCGCCTGACTTCTCTGTCCGGCTCAGTCGTCGCCGAATCCGGTGTTGCAAGGGTTGCTAACTGATCTGTTGCTGCAGCTTGGGCTGCCACCATTGCTTATGCAAGCATGCGACAGAAGTCGGCCGGGTGTACACCCATGCCCAAAGGACCTTGAGTTGTGGCGCTGCTCGCCGAAAGCTCTTCTCTTGGTCTCGACGTACCCGCCTCGTTGCTTGCACTCTTCAAGGAAGTAAGAAAACAAGGAATCAGTCTCTAATAGCAAGACTAAAACATAAGGACACTCATGGTCCCTCATTACTCCTATATGGATAACTTCTATATGCACTGACACTGAACCTATCCTGGCTCTGATACCAAATTGTAACACCTCCCCTGTAATGACCGTATAATATGGGTCCGGCCGGGGCCCCACAACATACAGACACCACAACTTTAGTATTATAAGATGATATAACTGCCCGATCTCAAAACTCATAACCACAGCACAGCGGAAAACGCAACAAGCTAGAAGTTATCCACAACATATAGGAGTATCGAAGCGGCCTTAAGGCCTTACAACAAAAGTGAGTCCAAAGCTCAAATAATAACAGCAGTCAAAAATGTGCATAAGCACTCCGAGACTACCTCGGCATGCAAGCCGGAAAACATGAGAATGAAACATACAATGTCATAAAAGTAGAGCTACAGAAAAACGATAACACTTCATGAGGCTTAGGCCCTTTTGGCCGGCGAGCTAGCTCCTGCTTGCGATCCTTGCCCTATAAATATTTGATTGTAACGTGGGTCAGCAAAGGCTGACCTCAAACTGTGTAACAAACACATCTCCTCCCGGCCGCCCCTAACGGACCCCGGGGAACCCCTCCAACCTACAAGTCAGCACTTCGTATACAATATATATATAAACAAGTAATGCGCTAAGAACAGGCTTGGATGTCTCAAACAACATACACGTTCTCTATTGTTGAGCATATAATGAAAGGGCCTACTTATGCAGCATGTATGCAAAAACTCGGGCTTCACCGAAGGCACCCTATCACGTATGCATCTAGCACATCATCACATCATGTGGGTACTCATCATTTCGCCATTGGCATAAAGCCGCAAACAAAGGGGGGTTACCAACATTCCCCCAACAGCATACAACCCGCCACACGGAACTCTTGCCAAGGCCCCACCCACTCAAGGTCTTAGACCCGGGCTTGCCTGCAAGCTCTGACTTCTCATGTCAGGATTCCGTCTAACACACTGACCGATTCTAAGAAGCCTTGCTGGACCCCACCTGCTCATGGCCTCATTGCCCGGGCTTGCCCCATGCTTGGCATTCTCGTCAGTCTCACAGAAGGGGACTAGTCTCGCTGGGACACTCTCCACACATGACTTGCACGTCATGTGATAGCTAGTCGACCAAAAAGACAAAGCCTCGCCTTAGCACATTACAATCCAAAAACCATTCCCACCCTAATCCCTCATTCGTACTGCAACGTCCCTGCACACCAAGGAAACCATCTACCACCAATGCGGAGCTAACCTTGTCCACCAAGGAAACCATCTACCGCCATTGAGGAGCTAACCTTGTCTGGTTCCGACTACACGCACTCACTCGAGAAAAGGGGGAAAACATCACAAACGTCACAAACGGCATCTTGACGCAATGGATCTCTACGAATCCTTAAAGCTCGTATGCAACATCACCGAGTCGGACTAACAATTGCGACTACGGCTTCACCCACCACGGCTAATCCACTAACGGAGCGGATCTCTAATGCAAAAACATGTCGGGGATGGACTCAATCGACCAGGAGGTTCCTCTTGAACATTGGCGACCCAAACCCCTCTCATTTGAGATTTTGGTGCCCAAAAACTAGAAAGTAAAAGATGCTAAAACATGCATCCTAAAACCAAGAGGAGAAGTGTCGTTACATTCCGACCCCTCTTCCTAGCCATGGAAACTTAGCCGGACGAAAACCTTCGCAACGACCTTGCCTCCTCGGATCCGGACTCGGCTCACGACTTGGAGCACTGAAGCCTCTCCAATGGCCGGATCTCTCCTTCACCTTCTTCCTTGCTCTCCCTTCTCTCTAGATCTTAGAAAGAGAGTGTTTGAAGATGAATGAGGGTTTCTAAACCCTACTCCTGGACTTAACTCAGCAAGGGCAACCCTGGACTATCAAATCCTAAAAGAAGGGAAAGAACGGCTACGATCTGAACTGAAAATCAAAACACCTGGGCCGAACACACCTACGCCCATGTCCAAGGCTGTGTTGCCCAATCAATGCTGAAACCTTCTGACCAAAACCAGGACACGGGTCCATGACACGCCCGTGTCACATTTGACATGGCCGTGTCCAACCTGAACATGCCTGGGCTCCTGGCCGTGTCCAACCCCTTACACGTCTCGGCTACAACCCGAGAAGGACACAGCCAGGGATACGCCCGTGTCTCAGGCCGTGTTCGAAGTCTCGATGATTGTCGACTGCCTCTTCGTAGACTTCGTAGAAATTCATCGAGCATGCTTGACACGGCCGTAGAAGCTCCCTTGTCCTAGGTCGTATTCCCCTCCTGTGTCTACACAACTGTGTCGACACCTCTGTTTCGACACCTCTCCTATGTTGACACAACTGTGTCGACACCTCTGTGTCGACACAACCATGTTGACACCTCTGTGTCAAAACAACTATGTCGACACCTCCTCGGTGTCGACACAACTGTGTGGACACCACTGTATCAACACCTCTGTGTCGACACCTCCCTTGTATCGACACTCGAGAGAACACGCCTGGGACACGGGCTTCGACACGGGCGTGTCAGAGGGCGTGTCACCCACTAGTCGACAAACTGAGCGAAAAATCGTCGACTTCCCGGGCTCTCGACGAACCCGGTACGATACGGCCATGGACACGCCCGTGTCCTAGGCCATGTGACCCTCAACAAGACCCAATCTTGGCTCTCGACGCTGCTCATCCTTCTTTCGAATTTTGGGGAGTTACAGAAGGAAGGTATCAGGCATTGCTTCTTAGCTCCTAGAACTTCTCAACAAAATGGGGTTGCTGAAAGGGAGAATAGAACCTTAATTGAAGATGCAGACACATTACTTGCACAGCTTATATGCCCCTATCCTTTTGGGTAGAGACTGTAAGTATATCAAACTATATACTAAATAGAAGTTTAATACATAAACTTAAGAATAAGACTCCTTATGAAATACTTAAAGGGAAGAAACCTAAAATCACATATTTTAAAGTATTTTGTTGTATATGTTATATTCATAATAACAACAAGAAGTATATTGGAAAGTTTGAAGCTAAGGCTGAAGAGGGAATCTTTCTAGGATATTCCCAAGTCAGCAAAGCTTATAGGGTGTTCAATAAATCTTCTTTAAAAATTGAGGAATCAATACATGTAACTTTTGATGAGGCTAACATGTTTTACAAGGAGAAAGAAATTTCTACCAATAGTATCTTGCAGGTACCTCACTTGTGTGAGAAATTGGGAGAGCTAAACCTTCCACAAGAGGTTATATCACCTCCTCCTCCAGAAGTTGAAGAAGACAGTGAAGAAGAACTTATGGAAGAGGTTGAACTTCCTTCAATAGTAAACATTATTCCACAAGAGGAATTAACTCCACATGTTGTTGCTGAACCAACTCCACCCACTGATCTTGTCATACTAAGGGATCACCCCAGATCTTAAGTGATTGGAGACATGTTAGTAGGTCTACAGACAAGGCATCAACTCAACCAAGTTTTGATGAATGCCTATTTCCTCTCTCAAGTTGTGCCTCAATCCATAAAAGATGCTGAGCAAGATCCTCAGTGGATCTTTGCAATGCAAGAGGAACTCTACCAATTTGAAAGATATAGAGTTTAGGATTTAGTTTCAAGACCCAAATACTACCCAATCATTGGAACTAAATGGATATATATACAAGCTAGATGCCCAAGGTGTAATTGTGAGGAATAAGGCTAGGCTTGTTGCTCAAGGTTATAGGCAAGAAGAAGGAATAGACTATGACCAAACCTTTGCACCAGTTGTAAGGTTAGAAGCAATCAGAATCTTCCTTGCTTATTCTTCCTACAAGAAGTTCAAAGTCTATCAGATGGATGTCAAAAGTGCCTTTCTGAATGGAGTAATTAAAGAAGAGGTTTATGTTGAACAACCTTGAAGTTTTATCTCTCCAACTTATCCCTCCTATGTCTTTAGATTGCATAAAGATCTTTATGGTTTAAAGTAAGCTCCAAAAGCATGGTATGAGACCTTAGATAGCTTTTTGATAGAGCATAAATTCACTAGAGGCATTGTAGATGAAATAATATTCACTAGGCACCATAAGGATCAAACTTTGTTAGTACAAATTTATGTAGATGACATTATATTTGGGTCTACTGATTCCAAACTATGCAAGATGTTCTCTGACCTCATGCATTCAATGTTTGAAATGAGTAGCATAGGTGAGCTCTCCTACTTCCTTGGTCTCCAAGTGAAACATCTACCTGATGGCATCTTCATATCCCAGGCTAAGTATACTAAAGAGCTTATCAAAAAGTTTGGGATGGCTAATGCCTCAGCATAGCTAAAAAAACACCCATGGCCACTAATACTGTAATAGATTCTGATGAACATGGGAAACCTGTTGATCAGAAATTATATAAGGGCATTATTGGGTCCCTACTATACCTTACAGCAAGTAGACCTGACATAATGTTTGCCACATGTTTTTGTGTTAGGTTCCAAGTGAACCCTAAAGAATCTCACTTAGTTTTCCTAAACAAAATTTTAGATATATAAAGAATTGTCCTAGTCTTGGACTCTGGTATCCTACTGAGTCAGAATTTGATTTAACTGGATATTCAGATGTTGAATTCGCTGGATGTAGGGTAGACAGAAAAAGTACCTCAGGGACTTGTCATTTTCTTGGTATGAGATTAATGTCTTGGTTCTACAAGAAACAGTCATCTGTGTTAAGATCAACTATTGAAGCGTAATATATTGTAGCTTTCAGTTGCTGTTCCCAGATGCTGTGGATTCAAAACCAACTGCTGGACTATGGGTTCAACTTAAATAATTCAACTCTCTTATCTGATAACACAAGTGCTATATACATAGCACAAAATCTGGTCCATCACAGTAGGACTAAGCATACAGACATTAGACATCATTTCATTAGAGAGTGTGTAGAAAAAACAAAATTAAACTTGTTTATATCTACACTGATTTACAAAGAGCAGATATTTTCACCAAACCCCTGGTTGAAAGAAATCACTTGTTTTTTATAAATCATCTTGGAATGATAAATGGAGAAGCTTTAATTTAATTTATGTCTATGCTCGATGAATTTCTCAATGTTCGTCGAACGGAGATTAACGAACTAAGAGAAGTTCTAGAGATATTCGTCGAACGGAACTCGACGAACTCTCTGTGAGTGAAGTTATTTTCATCGAACGGAGATCGACGAATCGACTTCAGAAAATTTTCGTCAGCCCGAGCTCGACGAAATATTTTCAAATCTTCAGACTAAGATCGACGAATTATTTAACTACAAAATATTTCGTCGACCTCAGATCGAAGAATTCTTTTATTTTTCGCTGAACGGAGTTTGTCGATTCATATTCTGAAAAATCTTATATCTAGGTTTTTCTTCGACCTCCGTCCAGTGCTTTCAGTTCCATAGCACTTGATCTTTATTTCTCTCTTGTAGGTACACTATGGAGATTCCAGTAGGCAGTCTTGAAGTAATAAAATTTGATACTGAATTTGATGTAGACTTCGAGTCATTTCAACACTCAGATCCAACCTTCCTGGACATCCTGAAACTTCTTGAAGATCGGCAGTTAAACAATCTCATGTACACCAGAATCAAGATAGCCAGCACAGAGATTAGGGAATGGGTTTACACTTCCTCCACCACAGATGACAACACCATGAAAAGCAAAATATCGGGTATTGAAGTCTCTCTTACCCCCGCCGTCCTGACTGAGATTTTTGGATTAACTAATGGTGAAGCAGAGTTGGAGATAGATAATGAGGAATTTGATGAAATGTTAAATAAAATGGGTTATTATGGAGCAACCCCCAACAAGCTGCTAAAGAAACATCTATCTGCTGAGTATATGTTTCTAGCATATATTGTGGGGAAAGTATTACTGGGTAAGCACACAGCCCATGACTATATCAGTAGGCATCAATTCCTAGTGATGTGTACTATGGTGAATAAGAAGCATGTGAACTGGGGTAAGATAATGTTTGAGATGATCAGGAAGAAGAACACCAAGAAGGAGGTGTGTTTTGGAAGAATACTAGGAGTCTTCCTTCAGGAAAAGGCTGCTGAATCCCTGGTCACACCGACCATATTCATTAATGCCTCCAAGAGGCTCACTTGTGCCCTCTTTGGCAGGTGGGAGAGGACCATCACCAAGCCTTCCAAGGCTACTTCCTCTTCCTCCAGTCCTTTTGAGAGTACAAGGGTTGCTCCAGCAACTCCTCACCCTGTTGAATATGTCCCTCCTCCACCTCCACCACCTCCAGCCATTCAAAGTCATTCTCAGATGCTACACCAACTCCCCTCCCTAGTCAAAACGACAGTCCATACTCCCACACCTCCATCATCCCCAGTACCTACATCCCCAACCCATATTCACTTGCATACCTCCCCTCAATCCCAACATGGTACGCCAATTCCATCACCACATTCATCTCATCTACCACCATATTTGGCTTACATTCCCCTATCCAATCTGTCCTCCCTACCATCATTCAATCTGCCTTCATCCTCACTTCATACTCTAGATGAACCAATGCAAGATTCTTTACCTCCTCCTCCACCATCATCTTCCATCCACCCTTCTATCTCCACTGAGACACATCCAGCATACCTGCCATTTGACCCCTCCATCATTCCACCCCTTCTAGCACTTCTCACTCCCCTCCTCAAAACCCTCATAGTACAGGCTATTTCACCTCTTTCTACCTCCATCTCCTCCCTTTCTTCTCACATCTCTGCTCTCTCCATCCATCCTTCTTCAGTTAGGGGTCTGGCTCCAGTACCCATTGAAACTAGGCAGGGGGAGATACTCTGTGAAGAAGTAGCAGCAGCAGTAGTAGTAGAAGCAGTAGTAGCAGCAGCAGAAGCAGATGCAGATGCTGTAAGACCCACCCTCCCGAATCCCAAAATACGGCACAAAGGGGGGTCTTATTCCCGGAACAGCCGACTTGCGGTAGCATTAGCACACAGGATAACCTGTACCACAAGACGCCTATTCCGTCGGCTACAACCAATATCAATATAAACATGTCAACCCAACCATAATATAAAGGAGAAGAAGTCACATCCACACTAAGCACATAGTCCAAATACACCAAATAAGAGAAGCTAAAACATGCTTCTACATCAAAGTACAGCTATAAGATTGCCTAAATGGGCTACATCAAAATCTCACAACACTCACATCCTTAACCGACGGTAGCGACGACACCGTCACATCAGGCCCTGTCGTCCTGACCTGGCTGTCCTGCTGCAAAGTCTGCGGCTGCTCTACCTGCGGGGTGACCTCCTAATAAGGAAGACGTAGCAACCGTTAGTCGAAAAGACTAAGTGGCTTCACATCCGCATCCCCGGTGACTCCTCGGCACCGGGCGGAGAAAAGAGCAAGAGTACATGCATAATAAATAGTGTAACAGGTACAAGCATGTGGTAATAGTACAATAAGATTAATAACATTATATTCTAGCAGTTCTACATAAACAATAATAAACTATCAAGTACTAGTATCTACAGCAGGAAAGTAACTTAACTTATAAGGATGCCCATACAAGCTTATAAGTTAAGGATCGAGTTACATAAAAGTAACTCATCGTATAAGAGTGCCCATACAAACTTATACGATGAGGATCTTGTTTGTGCAATGCTATGTATGGTATGTATGCTATGCAATGACTCACCCATGATCACTCACATGGAATTGCCATGTCGACACAGACTATAGTTCCCACTATTCGAGCAGGTAGCTAACCACTCAGGCATCAGCCGTCGTGGCCAGGCGGTGACAGTAGAGCGGGCATCTCTACTACTAGGAGGGTATCCACACTACTTCACCTAGGCCTCCATACGCCTCAACGCTAAGAACACAACAGCTGAGCCCATGCGTACTATGGCCCAGCGGGGTCTCGGGTAGATGTGCACCGAGAACACAGCCCGAACTGGCCTGGTGTGACCCAGAAGGGGCCTCAGAAGAAAGCACAAGGACACAGCCCCACCGTTCACTTGGCACGGTAGGGGCCTCGGGACGTGAACACCGAGGACACAGCCTAACCGCCCAAAGTCTAACTATCATCTCCCGTCGGTGTGACGATCGGCGAGCCCGTAGACCTGCCACACTATCCTTAACCCAGGATTACGACACCTCGTGTCGACTCACATCGCATGCAAATTCCACATCACCGTGGTATGGAAGGGGCCTCGGAAGTAAGCACGAGGACACAGCCCAACCATCCACCAATACCTCAATTCAACATTAACTCAACTAGTGATGGCCAACGCCGCACTTACATCCATCCATAATACTACCCGTAGGGATACTATGCTCTAAGTATTGGACTACTATATTTCATTCTAAACCTCATACATACTCATGGCCTTGGTTTATCCTTCTATTTGTCATTTCAAAAGATTTCAACATATTACAAACATGATGCGCATAAATAATAATCCACCCATTTGTATCTAGTCATTTCATTCATCATATTATAAACATGATGCACATATATAATAATCTATCAATTTTTAGCAAGTCATATCATGTCATAAATCTTGCTTCACAATTCAGTTTTATGAAATCTAAATAACACGATTCGTCATTCATAGCACTACGGTGGTTAGCATAAAATAGTTCATCAAAATCTCGAGTTAATTTGCAACATCGATTCCACCGAATTCAAATTCATATTATATAAACCACAGAATTTAAGTGCAGAATAAATCTGGACAGCAACTTCAACTGGAGATTCCTAAAGTTATAGGAATCCGGTGAAGACATGTAACCCCCCGATGGAAAGGTCTTTCCATGGGTTACAACTTTCATATTCAGCCCACAACCCAGATTTGGATGTATCCTATTTGAAATCGGCTTCAAATCCCGCTGCGCACCAAACAACATTTCTGCATGCAGGATTTATCGGATGTCATATTAGTTCAGACTTTCCTGTGGCTACAAGCTTCACTTGAAGACATGCAACCACTCGTTCGAAAGGAATTCTCAAGGGCTTCAACTTTCGTGTTTAGTCGAAAGCCCAGATCTGGCCACATCCCACATGAAAATGGCCATGAAGATCGCTGCGCGCAGAATACAGATTCTGCATGCATCTTAAAGAGGAATGAACGACATCAATTCATCTTCCTCCTCAAGTCGATCCTCCAAAATCATCTCCAGAAATTCCTCCACCCTTATTCACCCTCATGAGGCCTTTACACTTCACGAAGCCATCCCCCATATTCTCATAGAAGGTTGGAGAGGTTGAAAACACGACCAACCTTAGAGCACAAGCCCTAGGACGGCCTCTTCCTAGAGAAATCACCATCTCGCAAGTCTAGACTCTTTTGAGTCGACATCTCACCTAGGTAACTACAGATCTAGTACCAAGGGAGAGGGTAGGAATCTCACCTCATTTCCGGCATTTCCACTATTTTCGGCCATAGATCGTGTAACTCCTCTTGGCGGCATCTTCTCCTTCACGGCGACGGCGGATCTTCTCCTTTAGAACTAGATCCAGAAATTTCATTCTATCAACATGAGTTTATCTCAGAAAATAGGGGATGAAATGAGCGTGGAAACGGATAGGGTTTTCACTTCCCCTTATATATGAAAATTGACACGGGTAGAGACATGCATGTGTCCTTACCCGTGTCCTGCTTCTGGCGAAGCGTCAACGACGGTTTCAGTGTCGGTTCATTATTTGACACGGGTAGGGACATGCCTGTGTCCCAACCCGTGTCCACATATCACGACCGTGTTTCCTGCCCGTGTTCTCCTCTGAATACATCTTGATGAACTTAACTTGACACAACAACACACGGGTAGGGACACGCCCGTGTCTCTACCCGTGTCATACATTTCATCGATCTCGCCATGTTCTGTCGAGTTAGACTTGTCTCACACACACAAAAACACACGGGTAGGCTCGTGTCTTGCATCATGGTGTCGACACCAGAGTGTCTACACCTCAACATCTGGGTATCGACGCCTAGTTCCAGTATGTCGACACAGCATGTGGCGACACACGGTGTCGACACCAGTGTGTCGACACCTCAACCTGGTGGTTGACACACTGTATCGACACCTTGAACTGTGTGTCGACACAGTGTTTGTCAACACATGGTGTCGACACCAGTGTGTCGACACCTCAACATCAGAGTGTCGACACACTGTGTCGACACCTTGACTACAGTGTGTCAACACCTCGACACCAAAGTGTTGACCAATGACTCTGGTGATACAAATCCTATCCACACGTGCTGCTAGTTGTCAACACTCCCCCGAACCCAAGTCAGCTCTCCTGACTCAAAAACACATACGAGGGGCCTAGTACAATTCGGGACGTTACAAATCCTATAAACAAAATAAAATATTTTGTCCCCGAAATCAGGCTTATGCTATGTGGAGAAAAGCATAACAGAAAATACAATATGCTTTTAAATAAAATTACCTTGAGCAAACAACTCCGGATAGCGTTTTTGCATCAAATCCATTGGCTCCCATGTATATTCCTCCTTCCCGTGATTAGACCATAGCACCTTCACCAAGGGAACACTTTTGCGGCATAACATTCTTGTCTCGTTATCTACGATCCGCACCGACTTTAGTCGCACAGACCTATCAGACGCCACAACACCATCAGTTATGGGGATGTATTGATCGGGCTGAAACAGCGCCTTCCGAAGCGACGACACATGGAACACGTCGTGGAGGTTCTATAGCTCGGGTGGTAACTCCAACCAATAGGCCAACGGGCCAATCGTTTCTAATATAATATAAGGCCCAACATACCTTGGGCTGAGCTTTTTCACACCACGCACACGTGACACTCCATGCATCAGTCGGATTTTCAGGAACACCTTATCGCCCAATTGAAACTCCACCATCCGGTGCCTTGGATTATAATACTTCGCTTGCCGACTTTGAGCTTCCAACATGCGATCCCGAATAAGTCTAACCGCCACATCGGTATCCTCAATATATTTAACACCCAAAGCCTTCAGGTCCTCATCTTGCACCCATGACAAGGTGGTTCTACACCTCCTTCCATAAAGAGCTTCATGAGGAGCCATGCCGATACTAGCCTGATGGCTGTTATTGTAGGAGAATTCTACCAATGGTAAGAGTCTTTTCCACGACTCTCCTCTATCGAACACACATAATCTCAACAAATCTTCCAACGTCCGGATGGTCCTTTCAGATTGCCCGTCCGTCTGAGGATGAAACGCGGTGCTGAAGGTGAAGCGCGACCCCAAATACGCCGGTACTGCTTTCCACTCCTTGGAGGTGAACCGACCATCATGATCAGACACGATCGTCTTAGGCACGCCATGATACCTTACGAATTGCTCCACAAAGAGACGTACTAAGACATCCACATGAGCCTCTTTCTTCATTGGGATAAACTGGGCTACTTTCGTTAGGCGATCAACTATCACCTACACCGAATCATTTCCTGAGCGTGAGCGAGGTAACCCATGGACAAAGTCCATGGAAATATCCTCAAACTTCCACTAGGGGATGGGCAATGATTGTAGCAAACCACCGGGACTCTTGTATTCCGCCTTCACCCTTTGACAAGCTTCACAATGTGTAACAAAATATCAGACATCCTTTTTCATTCCCGGCCAGCACATGGTCTTCCGTAGGCCGACGTACATCTTAAAAATGCTCGGGTGCACTGAATATTAAGAGCAATGAGCCTCTCTCAAGATATCCTCCCGGATTTTATCGCCTTTGGGAATGTAGAGCCGGCCTTGAAAATCAACGAGGCCGTCTTTTAGCGTATACTCATCCGTAGTCCCATATTCAATTGACTTGATTGTCGGGGCCAAGGCCGCATCCACTCCTTGCTCCACTCTAATTCGGTCCCAGATATCATAAACTATGCTCATGCTTGCAAAGTACTCTGTATACTCTGCCGAAGGAGCCTTAAACACCAAAGTAATATCCATCTCCTCAATCTTCCGAGCCAACTCCATACTAATCAATCGATCCTCTAGGCTAGAGCCTGGTACCTTTCTACTCAATGCATCGGCCACCAAGTTCGCCTTTCCGGGGTGGTAGTTCATGGTGAACTCGTAGTCGTATAGAAATTCTAACCACCGCCGTTGTCTTAAGTTCAACTCCTTCTGAGTATGAACGTACTTCAAGTTTTTGTGATCTGAAAAGATCTCGCAGTGAACGCCGTATAGATAATGCCTCCAAACCTTCATGGCGAACACCGCTACTCCAAGCTCGAAATCATGAACCGGATAATTGACTTCATGTTTCTTCAGTTTTCATGAAGCATAAGCAATCGCGTGCCCGTGCTGCATCAACACCTCTCTCATCCCTTGATATGATGCGTCAGTGTAAACTTGAAATCATTCCTTCCCAGATAGAAGTCCAAGGATGGGGGCGGAGGTAAGTATATCCTTCAGCTCCTGGAATGCCGCTTCACATTGGGGTGTCCGCTCAAATGACACACCTTTCTTTGTCAATGAAGTAAGAGGAAGAGCAATCTTTGAAAATCCTTTTACGAACTTGCGGTAGTACCCGGCAAGTCCAAGGAAACTCCTCACATCGGCCGCCAACTTCAAGGGAGACCACTCCTTCACGGCACGCACCTTGGCCCGATCCACCACTAGTCCTGCTCCACTGATCACATGCCCCAAGAAAGCTACCTCTTTAAGCCAAAATTCGCACTTGCTGAACTTGGCGAACAAGGCGTGCTCTTTTAATTTCTTCAATACCAAGGTCAAATGCTCAACATGCTCCTCCTCCGTCTTTGAGTAGACTAAGATGTCGTTGATGAAAACAATGAAGAAGATATCCAAATAAGGTTCAAACACCTTGTTCATCAGGCTCATGAAGGACGAAGGGGCATTTGTGAGCCCAAACAACATTACAGTGAACTCGTAAAGTCCATATCTTGAATTAAAGGCCGTTTTCTGGATGTCACCTTCTTGTATTCTCAACTGATAATACCCTGAGCGCAAGTCCAGCGTAGAAAACCAATGCGCTCCCACTAGTTGATCGAACAACTCGTCGATCCGAGGTAGCGGATAAGTGTTCCGCACTATCAGCCGATTGAGTTCCCGATAGTCTATGCACAAACACAGGGTCCCATCCTTCTTCTTCGCGAACAATACAGGGGCTCCCCATGGTGACGAACTGGGGTGAATGAACCCTGACACCACCAGTTCTTGCAGTTGAACTCTGTTGGAACACCCTATTACTAATTTGGGTCAGGATCACTATGTCTCTAGGAATCTTTACTTGACCTTCTGTATAGCTTAATAGGTCAATTAGAATTGAGTCTAAGGGTTAGAAGTCTAGAATTGGAAGCTGCCCTGGAGACCAAGTTTTTCTGTCTGGAGACTAAGTCTGATCGTCGAGCTCAGCACGACGATTCGTCGAACTCCGATCGACGATCGTCTAGCTCAACTCCGACAGATCGTCAAACTCCATTCGACGATCGCTGTGCTCAACTTCATAATATCGTCGAACTCCATTCGACGATCGGTGAGCTCAGGTCGACGATTTTGACTCTGCTTTGGATCTTTATCTCTGAGCTCAGTTCGACGATCTTTGAGCTCAGATCGACGATTATTTTGCTGCTTGAGTTTTCCAGTTCGCTGAGCTCAGCTCGACGATAGCAGAGCTCAGTTCGACGATTACAGATAACTTCCAGAATTCAAATTCAAATCAGTCAGGAGTTATTCTGCAATTAATTCAGAGATTTGCTAGCCGTTTACATTCAATTCTGGACCAAGTTTCAAGGGATTTTCCAAGGAATAATTCTGTAGACTTTCCTCTAGAAGAGATTATGCAATTAAGGATGCAATCAATGCAGACCAACGGCTATCCTTGACAGAGAATGACATTCTATTCTGGAACAGAGAATAAAAGACAGGATATTTTTTGAATCAAATCAACCAGAAGAAAGAAGACACACAATACAGAATACAGAAAGATACTCAAAAGTTTTCTGTCAAAAAGAATTCTGAAGAACACTCATCAAAGAGATCAAGCTTTCAAAAATCTTCAGATCTCTTCAGCTCTCAAAGTGTTCAAGGCCAACATCATTTCAAGACTCCAGACACTCAACATTTCAGCTTGCTAAAATCATCTATTGCTGGAGTTCTATCTTTGAAGGCCTATCACCCTCAGCAAAGCTCTTCTTCCTGAAGATCTCAAGGACTCAGGGGGAGCTTTGACATCAATCCACATAGTCTTCTCAGTTGGTTGAGAAAGAGAATACTGCCATAACTCTCTCACCCCCACTCTGTAAAGGGTTTCTCAAACTCCCTTCAAAAGTTTGAAGCTGGTTTTTGAGCACCTTGTCAAAAGCTCATTGGTGGCAAGACACCTTATCAAAAAATCTGCTTTGGTTTTTGAGCACCTTATCAAAAGCTCATTGGTGCCCAGGACACCTGATCAGCTCATCCTACAGTGGATTCCTACCTAGGGTGGTAGAAGAGTGGATGTACCCAAGTTTGGGGAACCACTATATTCCCTTGTGTCATCTGGTTTTGGCTTGTTTTCTTTTTGTTTCTGGCCTTGATTTTTCTGTGCTTAGTATTTGCATAGCTCTGTACTGTGATTACATTTATTTCTGCTTCCCTGCTCATACATGTTACAACAATTGTTGTAAAAGTTTGCAAAAGCTTTTAAAGCACCATATACTCTATTCACCCCCCTCTAGAGTATATCAGATCTAGTTGCTCTTTCAATTGGTATCAGAGGCAGGTTGGTTAAACATACCATATCTGATTGGTTGTACAGGCTAACACCTGAACCTCAAGATCCCAAACTAGATCCTTTTTTTTGTATTTTTTATTATTAGTCTTTGTTTGCACAAATCATGGCCCAAAACAAAGATTATGCTAGCACCAGACCTCCAGTGTGCAATCTGTCAAAGTTTGCACTTTGGAAAGCAAGGATTAGACTCTATATGAATTCTATTGATGAAGATATATTTAATTCTGTTTTGACAGTGTGTCCAAGACCCACAGAGAGCACAAGTACAAATGTTGTTCCACCTCCATCAGGAACAGATGCTGACATCAAAAAATGGAAAGTAGCTGATGCCAAGGCTATGAACATTCTAGCCCAGACAATGTCAGATGACATATTTCAAAAGGTAGCTGAATGCAATTCAGCCAAGGAGATTTGGGACAAGCTCTCAGAAATAGTCTCAGGCTCAGCTGATGAGAGAGGACAGAAGATCCCATCTCATCTCCCAATATGAGAACTTCAAGAAGGGAGAGACTGAGTCAGTGGGAGACATGTACAATAGACTGAGTCTAATTGTCAGTGAACTAAGGACATTGGACAAAGAGATTTCTCTGACAGAACTTAATGACAAGATCCTAATGTGCTTCCCCAGCACTTGAGATTCAAGAATCTGGCCAATTAAGGATGCCAGAAGTCTGAATGAAATCACCACTGAAGCCTTGTTGGGTAAGCTCAAATCTTATGAGCTACTTATCAAGAATAGAGAGGAAGAACAGAAGGCTGCTTCACCAGCCACAAGGAAAGAGAAGACCATAGCCTTTAAGGCAACTGAGGATCTGCCTGAAGATAAGAGCACAGGCAATGATGAACTACTCAGCTTGTTGGCCAAAAGATTCTACAAGATGGCCAGAAAGGACTTCAGAAGAAGATCATACAAGGAGCAGGACAAGCCAAGGTATGACAAGTCCATTAGCAACAATAAAGATATTATCTGCTTTGGTTGCAGGAAACCAGGGCACATAGTTCCTGACTGTCCAGAGAACAAGATCAAGGACAGAAGGGACAGAAAAGAAAGAAGAAAGGAGAAAGACTCCAAAAGGAATGGAAGTGGCAAACCTTCCTCAAGCAAAAATAAGCATACAAGAAAAGGGTTTGTTGCTGAATCCTGGAGTGAGACAAAAGAGGAGTCAGAAGCCTCTTCTAGCTCAAGTGATGATGAGGATGATGGAGAAGAAAAGGAGTTCTGCATGATGGCAATCAATGCCTCACAGCACAACTCAGAGGAAGAGGAGTCAGAGTCAGACTCAGAGACTCAACCTGAAGAAGATCCGATAATTAGTTCTTTTGATTTTACTTCAGAAGATTTTAAATCTGAATTTAAAGCACTGTGTTTAGACCTGCTAAAGTCTGAGAAAGAGATTATCTCTCTCAGAAATCAATTATCTAAACACAATGGTTTAAAGTCAGAAAACCTCAAACTCTCTCAGGAGTTGGAGAACTGTAGGGAACAGATAGCTACACTGAAAAGTGAGCTCTCTGAGGCCAAGAAGCTTGAAGAATCCCTCAATGGGAGAAGCATCAAGCTGATGGACATCACAAGCACAGTGAACTCTAGATTCAACAGTACACTGGGCTTGGGTGCTTCATCCAGCCAACCTATAGTCCTAACAACTCCCATCAAGTTTATTTCTAACAAGGGAAAGGGAGTTGTAGAGGTTGCCAGGAAAAATTCTGATCCGCCTCAGAAAACTAAGTCCCAGCAAAAATCGTCGAACGGAGATCGCCGATCGCCGAATGAAGATCGACGATCGCCGAACGCAGCTCGACGATCTCAGGAAAAATCGTCGAACGCTGATCGATGATCTCAGCCAGAGTCGTCGAACGCAGGTCGACGATCACATATACCTGACCTCACCCATAGTCGACCGTCGAACGGAGCTCGACGATCTGACCCAAGATCGTCGAACTCAGCTCCAAGATCGTCGAACAGAGGTCAGAACTCTGGAAACTTTGTCAAAGGCAAATCAAAATTGAATCCTAAGGGTTCTTCATCCCAAACCTTTAACCCTTATACTGAATGTATTATACCTCCAAGGAGATATCATCCTGAAGGATATAAGAGTCAACCTGGGATGTCTTTCATTTCAGAATTCAGAGGTTATCAACCTAGGCCCAAGGTAAACTGGGTCAAAAACAAATGAATTGTTTTATGTGCAGGTAAAGACCTATCCAACATCTTACCAGCAATGGTATTTGGATAGTGGGTGCTCTAAGCACATGACAGGGAACAAGGACAACCTCACTTCCTTTAGAGCCAAGCTTGGACCCAAAGTTATCTTTGGTGATTCCAACTTTGGACAAACTAAAGGATATGGTGCAGTCCAGATTGGTTCAGTAACCTTCAAGAAGGTAGCCTATGTGGAAGGACTGAAGCACAACCTAATCAGCATCAGTCAGCTATGTGATGAAGGCTACCAGGTGACCTTCAGCAAAACCTTATGCAGAATCAAGTCAGAGGACAACACAACTGTGTTGACAGGTAAAAGGAAAGGTAACATCTATCTAGTAGATTTTCTTTCAACTAATATAGATATTTGCCTGTTTAACTCTGTCTGTAGACCAAATGTTTTATGGCATAAGAGACTAGGACACCTAAACATTAGAACTATTGCTAGGCTCTCCAAGGACAACCTTGTTAGAGGACTACCTTCTGGCCCCTTCAAGAAGGAAGGACTCTGCAGGGCTTGTCAATTAGGCAAGCAAACTAAAAACAGTTTTAAGTCACTTAATAAGAGTGATTCACCTAGGATATTGTATCTGTTACACATGGATCTATTTGGACCCATCACAGTACAAAGCCTAGGAGGGAAATCCTACACTTTAGTAGTTGTAGATGACTTCTCTAGATTAACTTGGATGTTCTTTCTAAGGAAGAAGTCTGATAACTTTAAGTGTCTGACAGAGTTTCTCAAATGTATACAGATTGAGTTCAATACTCACATTGCCCTGATCAGAAGTGATCATGGGACAGAGTTTGATTCTCTTCTTATGCAAGAGTTCTGTCAGAGTGAAGGGATCAGGCATACTTTCTCAGCTCCTAGAACTCCTCAACAAAATGGGGTAGCTGAAAGGAAAAATAGAACCCTTATTGAATCTGCCACTACATTGTTGTCAGATGCTCATCTACCTCTATCCTTTTGGGCAGAGGCAGTGAACACCTCCAACTATGTGCTGAACAGAAGTCTGATACATAAACTAAAGGGAAAGACTACCTATGAATTACTCAAAGGGAAGAAACCTAAAGTTGACTATTTAAGAATTTTTGGTTGTATTTGCTACATTCACAATAATGACAAGAAATATCTAGCAAAATTTCAAGGCAAAGCTGATGAAGGAGTGTTTCTGGGATACTCCATGATCAGCAAGGCCTATAGGGTCTATAATAAATCATCTTTGAAAATTGAGGAATCTGTTCATATTTCTTTTGATGAAACTAACATGTCTTTCAAGGAGAAGATTTCTTCTACCATAGAACCTTTGCAGGAACTCTCTCTAGTTAAAGATATGAACAAGTTACAGGTTGCTCAAGAAGAAGAAAGCAGTGAAGATGAAGGGAATGCTTCACATATTGAAGCACAATCTGAAGAGTCAGTTGTTGTACCACAAGAGGAAACAACAACACAGGTTGGTGAACAATCAACACCCCCTGTTGATTTAGTAACATCAAGAGACCATCCAATTTCCCAAATAATTGGAGAAATCTCAGCTGGTGTGCAAACCAGAAATCAGGTCAACCAAAACCTGTTGCACACCTGCTTCCTATCTCAAATTGAACCTCAGTCCATTCAAGATGCAGAGCAAGATCCACATTGGATCATTGCAATGCAAGAGGAATTGCATCAATTTGAGAGGAACAAAGTATGGGAACTAGTGCCAAAGCCTAAGGATCATTCCATTGTTGGAATAAAATGGGTATTCAGAAACAAACTGGATGATCAAGGAGTAATTATAAGGAACAAGGCAAGGCTAGTTGCTCAGGGATATTCTCAAGAAGAAGGAATTGACTACGACCAGACTTTTGCACCTGTTGCAAGATTGGAAGCCATCAGGATATTTCTAGCTTATGCAGCTCATAAAGGCTTCAAGGTTTATCAGATGGATGTCAAAAGTGCTTTCTTAAATGGAGACATCAAAGAGGAAGTCTATGTCAGACAACCTCCAGGTTTTATCTCTCCAACTCTTCCTGATTATGTTTTTAGACTGAACAAAGCATTATATGGTCTCAAGCAAGCTCCTAGAGCATGGTATGAGACCCTAGCATGCTTTCTCTTGGAAAATGGTTTTATAAGGGGTAGAGTAGACCAAACTCTTTTTATTAGAACCCATAAGTCCCATACCCTACTAGTACAAATTTATGTAGACGATATCATTTTTGGTTCTACTGACTCAAAATTGTGCAGAAGGTTTTCTAACCTGATGCATTCTAAATTTGAGATGAGTAGCATGGGTGAGCTATCCTTCTTCCTAGGATTGCAAGTCAAACAACATGCTGAAGGCATCTTTATTTCTCAAACCAAATATGCTAATGAACTGGTTAAGAAATTTGGTATGTCTGAGGCATCTTGTATGAAAACACCCATGCCTACCAATGCTGTATTGGATACTGATGAACATGGGAAACATGTTGATCAGATAACATATAGAGCAATGATTGGCTCTTTACTGTATCTTACAGCTAGTAGACCAGATATAATGTTTGCTACATGTATATGTGCTAGGTTCCAAGTAAGCCCTAGAGAGTCACACCTAACATTAGTAAAGAGGATTCTCAGGTTTGTTAAAAGTTGTCCAAATATAGGCCTCTGGTATCCAAAAGATTCAGCATTTGAGTTAACTGGATTCTCTGATGCTGATTATGCTGGATGCAGAATTGACAGGAAAAGCACCAGTGGAACTTGTCAGTTCCTTGGTGATAGACTTGTCTCTTGGTTTTGTAAGAAACAAACATCTGTGTCAACCTCAACTGCTGAAGCTGAATATATGGCTGCAGGCAGTTGTTGTTCACAAATTTTGTGGATCCAAAACCAACTCCTAGACTATGGATACAACTTAGAGAAGTCTAAAATCTTTTGTGATAACACAAGTGCTATTTCCATAGCTCAAAATCCAGTCCTCCATATTAGGACAAAACACATAGAGATTAGGCATCATTTCTTAAGGGATAATGTTGAAAAACACAAAATTGAATTACAATATATTCCAACTGATTTACAAAGGGGAGATATTTTCACCAAGCCTTTGGATGAAAAGAAACACACCTTCTTCCTAAATCAGTTAGGAATGTTAGATGGAGGAAGCCTTAAATAATATCCAAGATTTTGAAAGCTTAAAAATTGACCAAGACTAGGCAAACATTCTGATTTTCCTTGGTGTCTAGAATCTTTCTGATCTCTGAACTGCGCTCGACGATTTCCCCTAAGATCGTCGAACGGAGATTGACGATTTCCAAAAATCGTCGAACTGAGTTCAGCGCCTCTCAGATAGTATGAACTATCTCTTCCGGTCAACGATCGTCGAACGGCGCTCGACGATCTTGTTCTCTGAACGATCGTCGAACGGAGCTCGACGCTCTCCAATATCGTCGAACCGAGATCGACGATGTTGAAAACTTTTCAGATTCCTTTAGAAGCCTCGATCGTCGAACTGAGTTCAACGATCTTTCCAATTCTGCGTCGAACCCTAATATAAAACTCATTTTTCGCCGTCGTTCTCTCTTGCGCTTTCGATTTCTCTGCAAGGATTTTCTTTCCCTCCAAACAGTTCTATGCTTGGTCGTTTTGTTTGTTGAATTTTTGCAGGTACAATGGCTGTGTCCGTTGCAGTTCTAGCCGCAATGAAGTTCGATGCTGGATTCAACATTGATATGGAATCTTTCAACACCACTGATCAAATCTTCCAAGATATACTGGATTTATTCAAGGATCAGAATCTGTCTGCCCTCATGACCACTAGAATCAAGCTTGCTTCAGATGAGATAAAGGAGTGGGTCTATACTGCTCACAATCAAGACAACTCCACAATAGTTGGGTCCATTGCTGGAACTCAGGTACCTCTGACCCCCACCATCTTAACAGAGGTTTTTGGACTAAGAAATGGAGATGATACTGCTGAGTTATCTGGAGAGGAGTTTTCTGACATGCTTGTCAGGATGGGTCATCCAGAGGGAAACCCTAGCAAGTTATTCAAGAGGAACCTGTCTGTTGAATACAGGTTCCTAGCAGATGTGGTAGGGAAAGTGCTGCTGGCAAAGCACTCTGCACATGATACCATATCCAGATACCAGCTCTGCCTCATGGGAGCTCTGGTGGATAAGAGAAGTTTGAACTGGGGAGAGGTCTTTTTTGACCTAATCAAGAAGAAAATCAACAAAAGCTTTGTTAACTTTGGAAGGATTCTTGGAGTCTTCCTGCAAAACAGGTGCCCTGCCTTGCTGGTCTCCTCTAGAGTGCACATAAATGCCTCCAAGAGACTCACCTGTGCCCTCTTTGTCAAGTGGGACAGGCAAATCAGCAAGCCTGGTAGGCCCTCCTCAAGTGCTCCTTGATTGGCCCGCGAACAGACTCTTACTGTGGTTGGTTCGTTGAGTCGATCGCCGCGGGCTTGCTCGGGTAGGCAAGTGCACTTATCGCAAGTAGTACTCGATATTCGGGGGAATACCGAGGTCGTATTGTTCTCGGGGTCGCGTTGACTATTCTTACTCCTCCGGGAGGACTATTATTTTACTGAAAGAAAAGGTGGATTTTTTTTGAAAACTAAAAACGGAAAAACAAAGGAGCGAAAAAACGGTTTAGAAAATATTCGATGAAGGGTTAACGCTCGGCATCGAATCGGATTAAGACTAAAATAATTTTTAATAATAAAAAGACTTAGTTTTCAAATTAATAATAAGACAACTTGGCCGTGGAGGTTCCACAAATGTGAGCTCACCTAGCTATAGGGATATCGCTCACCTAAACGTTAAGACTATTCGACCGAACGTTAGTCCGACGAAGGATTCCTCTTAACGCCCGCTTTACGCTAAGAACCCCGCTATTGGGTGGGGGACCCAATCCGGTAGAATTACGCTAGTCCTCTCTCGAGGGTATGCACGCAACTCTATTTACCCAGGGGTGATCGGTCCATATGCACGGCCTCTCGGCTAGCTAGCATATGGACTACGGAAATAGGGCCCACACATCGATTATGTGGTCCTACGCGTCGTAAACCCGGGGTAAACCCTAAGTGCTTAAATTAAAATGAAAATAAAGAACTTTAATTATTATAAATCATTTTAAATGTCCCAATGCTCTTCGATGCCGAGGCTAATAGCGATTAGCCACACATCGGTATGGGGACGGCTTATAATTTAGTGAGGCGCGAGTTCGAAATTAAATGCTACACGATTATAAGAAAGGGACAAAAGAAAAATAACAATATTTAGAGAGCTAAAAAGTTAACTAAACGAGAACTCACGCACACTCCAAATTATAAATAATAAAGGAACTAAGTTACACATGAAAGAAAATTTGCATAATTCAAATTTGCGAGTCCCACTCAAACGAGTGGGGGCGGTAAATAAAGGCTGAAAATTGCAAGTCCTACTCAAACGAGTAGGACTGAAATGAAAGCGAGTCCTACTCAAATGAGTAGGAGAAAATAAATGCGATTACAGGGCTAAAAAGTCCGGCCATTTAACTCAAGTGAGTAGGCAGAAAAATAAAGAAAGAAAAATTACAAGTCCTACTCAAACGAGTAGGACTGAAAATGAAAACGATGCGCCATTTAACTCTTAACGAGTAGGCGGAAATAAATGCACACGAACACACACACTCCATATGAAATTCAAGAAAGCGATAAAATTATACACCTACACTCACACACTCTACATAATTTGAATAAAGCATTAAAAGAAAGCATTAAAACAAAGCATGAAAATTTAACACCTACACTCACACACTCTACACAATTTAAATCAAAGCATAAAAGTTAATACACCTACACTCACACACACTTCATGAAGATTAAGAAGAACAAAAGGAAATTTAGGCTCATACACTCACACACACAAATAACAAAGAAAAATCAAAGTTACCTAAAAATTAAAACTTTAACTATTTCAAGCATAGGTTTTGCCAAAAACAAATAAAAAGAAGAAATTAAAATTTTAGAAGACAAAAGTTTTTCAAAACAAATTAAAAACCAAAGTTTTTGGAAAATAAAAATTTCAACATTTTCATTCCAAGGATTTCATAAAAGAGCTAAAAAAAGTGAAATAAAAGAGAAAGAAGAAAAAAGGTTTTCATTCCAAACATAAGCTAAGTAAAAAAAACAAAAGAAACTTTAACTCTTTTACACACTCATAAGAGTGAAGATGTTGAAGAAAATAAAAGAAGACAAGAAGAAGAAAGAAGAAAAAAAAAAGAAAAACCTAATTCATCATTTTATCATTTTCAAACAAAACCTAACTTGAAAAATCAAAGGCATGTAAAGAGGAAAACCTAACATTCCTAAGCATGAAAACAAGTTAAAAACATGAATATTAAGCATGTTACACTCATACACACACACACACTTTTCATAAATGAAGAACAAGTGAAGAACAAGTGAAGAACAAAGATAAAACCAAGGATAAAAAGGGAAAGAGGTGAGCCATCCAAATGAATTTTTCATGCTAAATAAAGAGAGAAAATCTAACATTTTTATTAAAATTTTCAAGCTATTACAAAGCTAAAAGGTAAAGCAAAACAAAACATGAAATAAGAAGGGAGAAATCTCCTTACATAGCACTAGAATCCACGGATTAGCCCACAAAAAGACACTAACTTGGCCCAAAAATCTGAACCCTTGGACCTTACAGAACTGGGCTATTTATAGGAAAAAATTTCTAAGTACACGCCCTCGGTCACGGGCGTGTAGGGGGGGCGTGACAGTACTATTCATGAAGGCGGCTGGCGATTGGACAGCAAAGTTGACTTCGGGCTGAGTTCGCAGCAGTCACGCCCTAGGTCACGGGCGTGACTATGGGCGTGTCGGGGAGGTAGAGCCGGGCGCGGGTTGCGTCAAATATCCTCGGCAGCATCTTGTCGGGCCAGCTGGAAAGGTCACGCCCCATGTCACGGGCGTGACTATGGGCGTGACAGTTGGGTCGACACTCGACGAGTGTCGAGCGGAAAGTGTCGAGCCGAAATCGTTGAGCTGAAATTGGGTCACGCCCTAGGTCACGGGCGTGACTATGGGCGTGTCAGTTGGTGTCTACACTCGACGATCGTCGAGCGGATTTCGTCGAGAGGAGAGGACACGGGCTTGGGTCACGCCCCGTGTCGGGTGACACGGGCGTGTCGCCAGGCGTGTCAAGCCTCTTCTTCAGAAATTTTCCGATTTCACGGGAAATGTTCAGTCACGGCTCGGTCATGGGCGTGACCCATGTGTCACGGGCGTGACTATCCAAATTTTGGCAGATTTTGAATTTTTTCTGAAAAATTAAATAAAACAAGTTAGGAGAAAATTTACAAGAATAGGAACATTTTTTTGAACAAAAATAAGTAAAAACGACGAAAATAAATGAAAATGACTAAATTAATGTGCATAAAAATACGCATATTTACAGTTCATCAAATACCCCCATACTTAGGCTTTTGCTATTCTAGAGCAAAAGTTTGAGGTGAATCTATAAGGAATAAAAAAAACTCTAAGTTTTGGCTATCGCTTAATCAATTATAAGAGAGATCGAAATAAATATACGGGGTGTAAGAGATAAATCCTAAAATTATGTAGATGATTTAAATAGCGCAAAAGTTTTGGCCAAAAGACTTCTTGATGTAATCAAATAGAAGGCAACATTTGTAATGGTTAGATTAACGAAAATAGTTTGAAATTATAAGAACTCTAGCTTATATGAGTGCTACCGGAAATAATACAATTTACTAATTATGCTCTCAAAAAGATTTTTTGAATTAATTCTAGAATCGTGTAATTGGCTAAGGGGGTAGTGTGGTTTATGAAGAGGGTTTTGATATTTGAGGTGAGGTAATTTTTTCTCGAACCTCCATATTTTTTTCTTTTGGATTATTAGGAAAACGAAATCTTATTTTCCTAATATGATTTTTGTTTTTCAACTTCATAAGAAAAATTAACCCAATGTATATTTGTAGGAGTAATGAATTTTATCCTCTTACTCCTTATATAATCTTTTAAAATTATTGGGTGCCTATGTTTACGGAACGAAATCTTGTTCCCATTGACATAAGATCTTTTAAGGATAAAATTTTTTTTTTTTTTCATGCCAAGTAGGTCATGAAAAGTGAGGGGAGAAAGGAAAACTAGATTGTAATCCTAAAAATTTTTGAGAGCAACCTTAATAATTTGTACGTTCCAATTTTTTTCAGAAAGCTAAAAGTAAGTATAATTGAATTCTATAGTCGTTATTTCCTAACATAATATACGTGCTCCTATCAATGAAAAATTAGAAGTAGTGCCTAAAACGAGTTCGCTATTTTTAACAAAGCATAAAGAATTCTTTAAAACTTAACCCCGGCTATTTAAATGTTTCAATCAATAATTAACAAACGGGTAGCAAACAAAGAATTAATAGTATTCACATATAAATAAACTTAAAACAGAATTTTTGGATAGCAGAAAAGTTAAGTATGGAATATTTAATTTATTTATTTCAAAACATTTTTTTTTTTTGATTTTTATAGTTTTTGTTATCATTTTTTTGTTTGTTTTTCATTTATTATCTTTTTTTTTGTATTTTTGTTGTTCTCAAATTTTTTTTTTTTTTTTTTTAAATTTTTTTTTTGAACTATTATCTTTTTTTTGTATTTTTTAAGAGAATTTTCATAATATGTACAAAAATAAGGGAGAAAAAGAAAAAAGTTTGTACAAGAATGAGGAAGGGGGAGAGAGAAAAAACAAAAAAAAAAAATATACAAAGAGAAAAATTTTTTGGATTTTTGTTTTTTCTTTTAAATTTTTTTTGTTTTTTCATTAAAAATTTTTTTGTTTTTTTCATTTAAATTTTTTTGTTTTTTCATTAAAAATTTTTTGTTTTTTTTTCATTTAAAATTTTTTTGTTTTTTTTTTCATTTAAAATTTTTTTGTTTCATTTTAAGATGTTTTTTTTAATTTTTTTTTTTGTTTTTGTTTTGTTGTTATATGTATTTTTTTGTATTTTTTTTTTTTTTTTTTGAGATGCAGAAAAATTGAAGTGCAGAAGGTAAAGCACGAAAATACCCCCATACTTAAGTCCAACATTGTCCCCAATGTTGTATCGTAAGTATGCGGAACAGAAAAGAAAGACAATATGTACAAAGAAAGGAAAAGGAAGGGGGTAGAAGCTTCCCTGAAACGCGGTGGGGAAGGCCGATCAGAAACCCTGCGTTTATTAGAAAAAAAATAACAAAGATAATAAGGAAAGAGCGAAAAAGATAAGCGAGGGGTGCCTCCCAGGAGCGCTTTGTTTATAGTCGTGTAGCTTGACTATTTTGGCGGGTTTATAATGTGGAGGAAAGTTATGGTTTCGCTAAAACCGATCACTGGGTCGCCCGCGATGTAAGACTTAACCGATGACCGTTTACTTTAAAAGAGCCTTTGTCCGGGTGGGAGACGAGTACGGTTCCATAAGGAAAAACTTCTTCAACTAAGAAGGGACCGGACCATCTAGATTTTAATTTACCTGGAAAAAGCCTAAGGCGTGAATTGTAAAGAAGGACAAGATCGCCCGGAGAAAATAATTTTTGGGACTTGATTTTTCGATCGTGATATAACTTAGAGCGCTCCTTATAGAATTTATTGCTCTCGTAAGCGTTCGCACGCCATTCATCGAGCTCGTTTAGTTGCAGTTTTCTATTCAGAGCGGCTAAGTTGGAGTCGAGGTTTAAGAGTTTTAAAGCCCAAAGTGCGCGATGTTCTAATTCTACGGGTAAATGGCACGCTTTGCCGTAGACTAACCGGAACGGCGTACATCCAATAGCGGTTTTGTATGCCGTCCGATACGCCCACAACGCATCGTCGAGTTTAACGGACCAATCTTTCCTATTTAGCGAAACGGTTTTTTCTAAAATTCGCTTAATCTCTCGATTTACTACCTCGACTTGGCCACTTGTTTGCGGGTGGTAGGGGGTGGCAAGCTTGTGCGTGACTCCGTATTTAGCTAACGTCTTAGCCATAAGAGCGTTACAGAAATGCGTTCCCCTATCACTAACAATTGCGCGAGGCGTGCCGAAGCGAGAAAACAATTTTTTAAGAAATGTAACGACGACTCGCACATCGTTGGTGGGGAGAGCTTGCGCTTCCGCCCACCTCGATACGTAGTCGACCGCCACTAAAATATACATATTTTTGAAAGACGGAGGTAGGGGGCCAACAAAATCTATGCCCCACAAATCGAAGACTTCGCATTCTAAAAACATGTTTTGGGGCATCTCGTCGCGACGAGAGATGTTACCCGACCGCTGACAGCTATCGCATGCGCGCACAAAATTATGCGCGTCTTTGAAGAGAGTGGGCCAAAAGTAGCCCGCCTCTAGCGCCTTCCGAGCGGTCCGGTTGGCTTGATAATGCCCACCGGCTGGACCCTCGTGGCAGTGCTTAAGAATTTGCAAGCACTCCACACCCGCAACGCATCGTCGAACCGCTTGGTCCGCGCAGATACGAAAAAGAAATGGGTCCTCCCAAAAGAAATTTTTCAAGTCAGAAAAGAATTTCTTCTTTTGATGACTGAAAAATTCTTTTGGAAGAACCCGCGCTACTAAAAAATTTGCAAAATCTGCGAACCAAGGCGAAGATGACGAAGATTTATTAATGGCAAGAAGGCGTTCCTCGGGGAATCTGTCATTTATTTCAGATTCGACGAGCGCTTCCGCACCTGGATTTTCTAAACGGGAGAGGTGGTCCGCCGCTAGATTTTCCGCTCCCCGCTTATCTCGGATCTCCAAATCAAACTCCTGTAGGAGGAGAATCCATCGAAGAAGGCGGGGCTTCGCATCATTTTTAGCTAATAAATATTTAAGCGCGGAGTGATCGGTAAAAACGATAACTTTAGAAAGCGTTATATACGAGCGAAACTTATCGAAAGCGAAAACGACGGCTAAGAGTTCCTTTTCCGTTGTCGTGTAATTTACTTGTGCGGAAGTGAGCGTCTTGCTAGCGTAATAAATAGGATGAAAATGTTTTTCTACGCGTTGGCCAAGAACGGCACCTAAGGCAATATCACTAGCGTCGCACATTATTTCGAACGGAAGGGACCAATTAGGGGCCACTAAAATTGGTGAAGAGATAAGTTTTTGTTTTATCAAATTAAAGGCGGACTCGCATTCGCTACTAAAGATGAAGCGTGATTCCTTTTCCAAGAGGTGAGTTAGCGGCTTTGTTATTTTTGAAAAATCTTGAATAAAGCGTCGATAAAAGCCCGCATGGCCTAAGAAACTCCTAATAGATTTGACGTTTGTTGGATGCGGAAGTTTTTCTATAATTTCTATTTTGGCCTTATCCACCTCTATCCCCTTAGACGAAATCATATGGCCGAGGACCAAACCTCCTCGAACCATAAAGTTGCATTTTTCCCAATTTAAAACAAGGCTTGTGTCCTCGCACCGTTGAAGGACACGATCTAAATTGTTAAGGCAATCGGGAAAAGAGCGTCCGAAAACAGAAAAGTCATCCATAAAGACTTCCATAATGTCTTCTACTAGCTCGCCAAAGATCGCTAGCATACATCTTTGGAATGTAGCTGGCGCGTTGCAGAGGCCAAATGGCATTCTTCGATATGCGAAGGTGCCGAACGGGCAAGTAAAAGTTGTTTTCTCTTGATCATCGGGGGAAATGGGGATTTGGAAAAACCCTGATAAACCATCAAGAAAACAATAATACGGATGACCGGATAAACGCTCTAAAATCTGGTCTAGAAATGGCAGAGGGAAATGGTCCTTGCGGGTGGCGTCGTTAAGTTTCCTATAGTCGATGCACACTCGCCAACCCGTAACAGTACGAGTTGGGACAAGCTCGTTATGCTCATTTGCCACTACGGTAAGACCGCCCTTCTTGGGCACGACATGCACGGGACTAACCCATGCACTGTCCGAAATAGGGTAGATAATCCCCGCATCTAATAACTTAATGATTTCGGCTTTAACGACGTCTTTCATGTTTGGGTTAAGACGACGCTGCGGCTGAATCGTTTTGCGGCAATTATCGTTTAGGAAAATCTTATGGGTGCAAAAGGAGGGGCTAATCCCCTTTAGGTCAGAGATTTGCCACGCAATTGCGTGGCGATGTTTAAATAAAACTTCCAATAAATCGGAAGTCTCCGAATCACTCAAGTCCGAAGAAATGATAACGGGGAGCGTATCACCTTTTCCCAAAAAAGCGTACTTGAGCGAGGCGGGTAAGGGTTTGAGGTCTAGGATGGGCGGTTCTTCTAGGGAGGTTTTAATTCCTATGTCTTTCTTACCAATTGGTTCGAAAGGCAAGTCTATAGACGTATCCTCATCGCAGTTAAAATTTTCGAGCGCATAAATGTCGTCATTTAAAAATACGGACTCGAAAATGGGAGAAGAACGATCTCCGAAAAAGGTATTTAAAGAATAGCAGAAATCGTCGCTCGATGTCAAATTGTCCATCGAGGGATTAATAGAGAAAGTAACTTGGTCATCGCCTACTCGGAGGAGAAGGCTACCATTACTAACATCTATTAGTGCGCGGGAGGTGGCGAGAAAAGGGCGACCGAGTATTATTGGTACCTCGGCGTCCTCCTCGATATCTAAGATGACGAAGTCTACCGGGAAGGTAAACTTGTCGACTCGGACAAGGACGTCCTCCACTACCCCGATAGGGAACTTAACCGAGCGATCCGCTAATTGGATGCGCATATTCGTAGGACTAGGAGTACCCAAACCTAAACGCGAAAAGAGCGAGAACGGCATCAGATTAATGCTAGCCCCTAAATCAGCTAAGGCGTACTTTACTAATATATCGCCAAAAAGGCACGGGATGGAAAACCGTCCCGGGTCATTTTGTTTTGTGGGCAATTTATTAGTAAGGGCCGCCGAGCAGACAGCGTTGAGAGATACATGCGAAATATCCTCTAATTTGCGTTTATTAGAAAGTAGTTCTTTTAAGAATTTCGCATATTTGGGCATTTGCGAGATAGCCTCGCAAAAAGGAACATTAATGTGAATTTGTTTTAATAATAAAATAAATTTTTCATATTGCGCGTCCTTACGCTCGTTTTCTAACTTATGCGGATACGGAAGAGCCTTGTTTAAAATAATTTTTTCTTTTATAATAGGTAAAGGCGGCGTGAGCGAAGAAAGAGGAAGAGGGGTCGGAGGTGAAATATGTACCTGAGGGTCGGTCCGTTTTGGATCGACCACCTCCTTTCCGCTATGGAGGGTTATAGCGTTGGCGTTTTCCCGCGGATTGGGCTCCGTGTTTCCCGGCAGTGCCCCGAGCGCGCGCTCGGACATCATCCTCGCTAGCTGTCCAACCTGTTGTTCGAGTGTTTTTAGCGATCCGGTGATGTTCCGGATATTTGACTCGTTGGACGCAATATACTTCGAAAAATTTTCCTCCATCGGGGAGGGTTTCGGAAGAGGAGGGGGAGGAAGAAATCCGGGCGCATAAGAAATAGGGGGATGCTGAGCATTATTCGGGTTGCTCCACGAGAAGTTGGGGTGATTCCTCCAACCCGGATTATAGTTATTACTATAAGGGTTGTTGTTGGGGTTGAAGGGAGGACGACCCGAATTTCCCATGAAGTCCACGAACTCTTCAGCTACGCAGACGTTAGGGGGAATAAAACAAGGCGGAGTGGAGGAGGCAGCAGACATCTCCGCCACCTGCTTTGTTAACCTTTCAACTTGAAGGGTCAAGAGAGCAGTGGCATCCACTTCAAAAAGACCAGCCGCCGGCTTTGGCCGTCCCCGCGGGACGTTCCATTGATAGGCGTTCATAGCCATCTCTTCGAATAAAGCCTGGGCGGCCTCGGGGGTTTTGTTGTTAAGCGTTCCCCCGGCAGCCGCGTCAATCATTTGACGCGTCTGAAAATTCAGCCCATTATAAAAAATTTGAACTTGCAACCACGTTGGCAGCGCGTGGTGCGGGCAACGGCGGAGGAATTCCTTAAATCGTTCCCAAGTCTCGTATAGAGACTCAGGATCGTTCTGCACAAACGAAGAAATGTCCGCCCGCAACTTTGCAGTTTTGGCGGGCGGAAAGTACTTCGTTAGGAACCGTTCCGTCAACTCAGCCCACGTGGTGATACATCCTCGCGGGAGGGCATTCAACCACGCCTTGGCTTTGGACTTAAGGGAAAAAGGAAATAAGCGCAAACGAATGGCGTCATCAGTGACGCCATTGATCTTGAAGGTGTCGCATATCTCCAAGAAATTGGACAAGTGGACATTCGGGTCCTCATCCGGCAGTCCATCGAACTGCACAGCGTTTTGGACCATTTGAATGACACTTGACTTTATTTCAAAATTATTATTGGCCACCGCAGGGCGAACAATACTCGACCCAGAATCATCCAGGTTAGGCCGGGCGTAATAAGACATAGTACGCACGGCCGCCGGGGGAAGGTTAGGGGCGGCCATAACTACAACAGTGGGTTCTCCGATAGATTCCTCGGGATCTAAAGAAGGATTTCGGCGATGAGATCGGATACGCGCAAGAGAGCGTTCGATCTCAGGGTCGAAGTCTAAATCTTCAGACTCTGAGGGTTGTCCTCGGGTCATACACCCAAACAAAAATAAAACAAAAATAAACTATTTTTTTTTTGTTTTTTTTTTTAAAATAAAGTTTTTAGTTTTTTTTTTTTTTTTTTAGAAAATAAGTAAAATTAATAGACTCCGGAATTCGAAATAGCAACTCGAAAAGAGATTCCCCGGCAACGGCGCCAAAAACTTGATTGGCCCGCGAACAGACTCTTACTGTGGTTGGTTCGTTGAGTCGATCGCCGCGGGCTTGCTCGGGTAGGCAAGTGCACCTATCGCAAGTAGTACTCGATATTCGGGGGAATACCGAGGTCGTATTGTTCTCGGGGTCGCGTTGACTATTCTTACTCCTCCGGGAGGACTATTATTTTACTGAAAGAAAAGGTGGATTTTTTTTGAAAACTAAAAACGGAAAAACAAAGGAGCGAAAAAACGGTTTAGAAAATATTCGATGAAGGGTTAACGCTCGGCATCGAATCGGATTAAGACTAAAATAATTTTTAATAATAAAAAGACTTAGTTTTCAAATTAATAATAAGACAACTTGGCCGTGGAGGTTCCACAAATGTGAGCTCACCTAGCTATAGGGATATCGCTCACCTAAACGTTAAGACTATTCGACCGAACGTTAGTCCGACGAAGGATTCCTCTTAACGCCCGCTTTACGCTAAGAACCCCGCTATTGGGTGGGGGACCCAATCCGGTAGAATTACGCTAGTCCTCTCTCGATGGTATGCACGCAACTCTATTTACCCAGGGGTGATCGGTCCATATGCACGGCCTCTCGGCTAGCTAGCATATGGACTACGGAAATAGGGCCCACACATCGATTATGTGGTCCTACGCGTCGTAAACCCGGGGTAAACCCTAAGTGCTTAAATTAAAATGAAAATAAAGAACTTTAATTATTATAAATCATTTTAAATGTCCCAATGCTCTTCGATGCCGAGGCTAATAGCGATTAGCCACACATCGGTATGGGGACGGCTTATAATTTAGTGAGGCGCGAGTTCGAAATTAAATGCTACACGATTATAAGAAAGGGACAAAAGAAAAATAACAATATTTAGAGAGCTAAAAAGTTAACTAAACGAGAACTCACGCACACTCCAAATTATAAATAAAAAAGGAACTAAGTTACACATGAAAGAAAATTTGCATAATTCAAATTTGCGAGTCCCACTCAAACGAGTGGGGGCGGTAAATAAAGGCTGAAAATTGCAAGTCCTACTCAAACGAGTAGGACTGAAATGAAAGCGAGTCCTACTCAAATGAGTAGGAGAAAATAAATGCGATTACAGGGCTAAAAAGTCCGGCCATTTAACTCAAGTGAGTAGGCGGAAAAATAAAGAAAGAAAAATTACAAGTCCTACTCAAACGAGTAGGACTGAAAATGAAAACGATGCGCCATTTAACTCTTAACGAGTAGGCGGAAATAAATGCACACGAACACACACACTCCATATGAAATTCAAGAAAGCGATAAAATTATACACCTACACTCACACACTCTACATAATTTGAATAAAGCATTAAAAGAAAGCATTAAAACAAAGCATGAAAATTTAACACCTACACTCACACACTCTACACAATTTAAATCAAAGCATAAAAGTTAATACACCTACACTCACACACACTTCATGAAGATTAAGAAGAACAAAAGGAAATTTAGGCTCATACACTCACACACACAAATAACAAAGAAAAATCAAAGTTACCTAAAAATTAAAACTTTAACTATTTCAAGCATAGGTTTTGCCAAAAACAAATAAAAAGAAGAAATTAAAATTTTAGAAGACAAAAGTTTTTCAAAACAAATTAAAAACCAAAGTTTTTGGAAAATAAAAATTTCAACATTTTCATTCCAAGGATTTCATAAAAGAGCTAAAAAAAGTGAAATAAAAGAGAAAGAAGAAAAAAGGTTTTCATTCCAAACATAAGCTAAGTAAAAAAAACAAAAGAAACTTTAACTCTTTTACACACTCATAAGAGTGAAGATGTTGAAGAAAATAAAAGAAGACAAGAAGAAGAAAGAAGAAGAAAAAAAAAAGAAAAACCTAATTCATCATTTTATCATTTTCAAACAAAACCTAACTTGAAAAATCAAAGGCATGTAAAGAGGAAAACCTAACATTCCTAAGCATGAAAACAAGTTAAAAACATGAATATTAAGCATGTTACACTCATACACACACACACACTTTTCATAAATGAAGAACAAGTGAAGAACAAGTGAAGAACAAAGATAAAACCAAGGATAAAAAGGGAAAGAGGTGAGCCATCCAAATGAATTTTTCATGCTAAATAAAGAGAGAAAATCTAACATTTTTATTAAAATTTTCAAGCTATTACAAAGCTAAAAGGTAAAGCAAAACAAAACATGAAATAAGAAGGGAGAAATCTCCTTACATAGCACTAGAATCCACGGATTAGCCCACAAAAAGACACTAACTTGGCCCAAAAATCTGAACCCTTGGACCTTACAGAACTGGGCTATTTATAGGAAAAAAGTTCTAAGTACACGCCCTCGGTCACGGTCGTGTAGGGGGGGCGTGACAGTACTATTCATGAAGGCGGCTGGCGATTGGACAGCAAAGTTGACTTCGGGCTGAGTTCGCAGTAGTCACGCCCTAGGTCACGGGCGTGACTATGGGCGTGTCGGGGAGGTAGAGCCGGGCGCGGGTTGCGTCAAATGTCCTCGGCAGCATCTTGTCGGGCCAGCTGGAAAGGTCACGCCCCATGTCACGGGCGTGACTATGGGCGTGACAGTTGGGTCGACACTCGACGAGTGTCGAGCGGAAAGTGTCGAGCCGAAATCGTTGAGCTGAAATTGGGTCACGCCCCAGGTCACGGGCGTGACTATGGGCGTGTCAGTTGGTGTCGACACTCGACGATCGTCGAGCGGATTTCGTCGAGAGGAGAGGACACGGGCTTGGGTCACGCCCCGTGTCGGGTGACACGGGCGTGTCGCCAGGCGTGTCAAGCCTCTTCTTCAGAAATTTTCCGATTTCACGGGAAATGTTCAGTCACGGCTCGGTCACGGGCGTGACCCATGTGTCACGGGCGTGACTATCCAAATTTTGGCAGATTTTGAATTTTTTCTGAAAAATTAAATAAAACAAGTTAGGAGAAAATTTACAAGAATAGGAACATTTTTTTGAACAAAAATAAGTAAAAACGACGAAAATAAATGAAAATGACTAAATTAATGTGCATAAAAATACGCATTTTTACAGTTCATCACTCCTTCAGGCACCAGGACTCATAGAGTCACTCCCCCACAGGTCTCTGCTCCTGCAGAAGACCTGGCTGTTGCTGTTGCTGCCTCCTCCCCTCCTCCAATTCCAACCCTACCTCTACTATCCACCATTCCAGCTCCATCCACCATTCCAGCTCCATCCACCATTACCATCTCTAGCCCATCTCCAACATCAATTCCATCTCCAGAACCCATTCTGCCTCCACCAGTAGACCACTTCCACCCTCTGTTCTCATACCCTCCACCAGATGTCACCTCTTCTCCATTCATTCCATCCTTCACCCTCCTGGATGACTCCTATATGGATGATTCCCCATCCTCTCCTCCAGAATTACCCTCCTCCTCAACTTCATTCCAAGATCTCCTCCACCATATCATTGACCAAACCACTTTCACCCCATCCATATCCATCCCCTTGTCCTCCATTTCCACCATCCCAACACCTGAGCCATCCATTCCACTCTCCAGCCCTCCACTTCCAGCATCCTCAGCTATCCCCATTCCATCTACCTCTGCTCCTATTCTTGATCAAGTAGACCTCTCAGCCCTAGCTGACAAGTTGTATGAGCTAATTGCCCCCAGGCTCTCCCTACTCTTGGAGACCTCATTGGCTCCTCTACACTTGTTAGTGGCAGCCCTCTCTGCCAGGCTTTCCTCCCTCCTTCCTCAGGCAGTACCACCAGCAGTTTGCCTTGATACAGATGTCTCTCCATCTAGGCAGGGGGAGATGTCCTATGAAGCAAGCCTTCATGCTGTTGCTGCTGCTGTTTCTGCTCCTACTGCTGATACTGCTGCTGCTGCTGCTGATGTTTTTGTGTCTGCTGCTCTTTCTGCTCATGTTGCTGTGTCTCCAGAATATCAGACTCCTACTGCAGTTTTTGCAATTGACCTAAGGTCTTTGCTATCTGCCTTTGACACTGCCTTCTTCAGCTATTTGCCAGAGAGAAATGCTGTCCAGCCCACAGAAGATTTATCCAAGGCATTGGTGCCTTTCTCTTGCTGTGACCCCAGCATTATCTCCTCTTTTGTATATTCAGTGATTGCTGCTACTGAAGATGTTGCTGCTGATGCTGAAGAAAGGAGTGTTGTTGCTGCTGCTGAAATCCCAATTGCTTCTGATGAGCCCATTTGCAAGGATCTTCTGATGACAGAGGCCACTGTTTTTGAGCCTGCTGCAGATTCTGATGATGTTACTGCTGTTACCTCTGCTGTCACTACTCCAGTATCTGTTGCATCTGTTGTATTTGCTCATGTTACACCCTCTGCATCTGTTGCTCCATTTGCTGCTGTCCCTGCTGCTGCTACTTCTGCTTCTGCCTCATCTGCTGCTATTCAACTGAAGAAAGATTTGATGAAGAGAATTGATGCTCTATATGATGCCCAGAGTTCTGAATCTGATGAGTTCAAGACAGACTCTGATGACTCTTCTGCCACTATTGCAAGGAAAAGGAAAGCTAGGAGCAAGGCTATGAAAAGGGTCCCTCCTACAAAAGTCAAGGATGATAATGATATTCCTTATTACATTCTGCATAACTGCCCCATCACAGAACATTGGATGAAATATTCTAAAAATCAGCTCAAGGCCATGAAGAAGAAGAGAAAGTATGAAAAGGGCTCCTCCCAGTTCCAGCACCCTCATCCTCCTCCACCACCTCCTCCTGATGCAGGTGCAGGTGGCAGCTCTGCAAGTCAAGCCCCAGCTAGAAGCCAGACTCCCTATCAACCCCATGCCAGATCCTACCAAAGGGAAAGCCAGTCTAGGGGTTCTTATTCTAGGAGAGGAGGATACAGGGGTAATCAAAGAGATTTTCAAGTTTATTCCAAAGGGTATTCCAGGCAGCATCCATATTCTAGGGGAGGACATAGTCCTGCTGATACTACTTCTGGTCCCTTCCCCTACAAGCTAAAAGAGACAGTGTCTGTCAGGCCTCCTCAAGACAATTCTTCCAACAGGTATGAGCCACCTGTACCATTTGAGGACCCTGAAAAGAATCCATCTGCTTGGACTGCTAGGATGAAGGAGTTGGCTGCACTAGATCAGATAAAGAAGGCCAGAGTGCAAGGTTTAGACACTTCAAATATTTCTACAATGTCAGAGCAAAGACAAAAGGAACTAGACAAATATGCTTCCAGCAAATTCTTTGATGCTGAGAGATATATGGAGTTGCATCCTGCTGCTGTGGTCCCCAGATCTTCAAAGCAAACTTATTTGGGTGCAGCAGATGACACCAGGTCCAACAAGGAAGCTCTAAATCCAAACAGAGAAATCAAACTTGTCAAAGGCAAAGAGAAGAAGTGACAGTGTAAGGTGACAATTTCTGTGAATTCTGACTGCTATCTGGATGACATATATACATATATATATATCTCTGTGATGTTTCTGCAATGT
Organism: Platanthera guangdongensis; assembly: GCA_039583875.1. NCBI lineage: Eukaryota > Viridiplantae > Streptophyta > Magnoliopsida > Asparagales > Orchidaceae > Platanthera > Platanthera guangdongensis. The sequence continues at coordinate 90,068,402 of CM077164.1, read as the reverse complement.
CTAGCTGCTGTTTTTATGCTTCTCTGATTGTATGTTGTTATTTGAATTTTTCCAAAGTCTGTAAATAGTCATCCTAACCCAAATAGGAGGAGATTGTTGGAACACCCTATTACTAATTTGGGTCAGGATCACTATGTCTCTAGGAACCTTTACTTGACCTTCTGTATAGCTTAATAGGTCAATTAGAATTGAGTGTAAGGGTTAGAAGTCTAGGATTGGAAGCTACCCTGGAGACCAAGTTTTTCTGTCGGGAGACTAAGTCTGATCGTCGAGCTCAGCACGACGATTCGTCGAACTCCGATCGACGATCGTCTAGCTCAACTCCGACAGATCGTCGAACTCCATTCGATGATCGCTGAGCTCAACTTCATAATATCGTCGAACTCCATTCGACGATCGGTGAGCTCAGGTCGACGATTTTGACTCTGCTTTGGATCTTTATCTCTGAGCTCAGTTCGACGATCTTTGAGCTCAGATCGACGATTATTTTGCTGCTTGAGTTTTCCAGTTCGCTGAGCTCAGCTCGACGATAGCAGAGCTCAGTTCGAAGATTACAGATAACTTCCAGAATTCAAATTCAAATCAGTCAGGAGTTATTCTGCAATTAATTCAGAGATTTGCTAGCCGTTTACATTCAATTCTGGACCAAGTTTCAAGGGATTTTCCAAGGAATAATTCTGTAGACTATCCTCCAGAAGAGATTATGCAATTACGGATGCAATCAATGCAGACCAACGGCTATCCTTGACAGAGAATGACATTCTATTCTGGAACAGAGAATAAAAGACAGGATGTTTTTTGAATCAAATCAACCAGAAGAAAGAAGACACGCAATACAGAATACAGAAAGATACTCAAAAGTTTTCTGTCAAAAAGAATTCTGAAGAACACTCATCAAAGAGATCAAGCTTTCAAAAATCTTCAGATCTCTTCAGCTCTCAAAGTGTTCAAGGCCAACATCATTTCAAGACTACAGACACTCAACATTTCAGCTTGCTAAAATCATCTATTGCTGGAGTTTTATATTTGAAGGCCTATCACCCTCAGCAAAGCTCTTCTTCCTGAAGATCTCAAGGACTCAGGGAGAGCTTTGACATCAATCCACATAGTCTTCTCAGTTGGTTGAGAAAGAGAAGACTGCCATAACTCTCTCACCCCCACTCTGTAAAGGGTTTCTCAAACTCCCTTCAAAAGTTTGAATCTGGTTTTTGAGCACCTTGTCAAAAGCTCATTGGTGGCAAGACACCTGATCAAAAAATCTGCTTTAGTTTTTGAGCACCTTATCAAAAGCTCATTGGTGCCCAGGACACCTGATCAACTCATCCTGCAGTGGATTCCTACCTAGGGTGGTAGAAGAGTGGATGTACCCAAGTTTGGGGAACCACTATATTCCCTTATGTCATCTGGTTTTGGCTTGTTTTCTTTTTGTTTCTGGCCTTGATTTTTCTGTGCTTAGTATTTGCATAGCTCTGTACTGTGATTAGATTTATTTCTGCTTCCCTGCTCACACATGTTACAACAATTATTGTAAAAGTTTGCAAAAGCTTTTAAAGCACCATATACTCTATTCACCCCCCTCTAGAGTATATCAGATCTAGTTGCTCTTTCAAACTCTAAACTCCGCGAGTTCATTCAGGGCCATTCAGTAAGGGGCCTTGGATATCGGCTTGGCGCCCGGTACTAGATTAATCTGGAATTCAACCTCTCTATGCGGGGGTAGTCCATGCAGTTTCTCAGGAAATACCTCGGGGAAATCCCGCACTACCCGTACGTCTTTTATATCCACTGTTATCTCCTTCAACTCGAACCAGATCATGAAGACTTCATCCCCCTTCATATGGGCTTTTACTGTCTGAACTGAAGATAGCAACATGCGAGGTGCGAAGCTAATACCTTGGAAGATGATGTCGGAGTCTCTATGTCTCAAGTAGATTCGTTTCTCTGCAAAATCAATCCTTGCAAAGTGCCAGTCCAACCACGTCGTGCCCAAAATGATGTCAAACTCCGACATTCTCAAGACCGTGGCAGGTGTATCAAAGGCCATTCCTTCAATAAATATCTCGAACTCGCACTTAGCGGTTGCAATCATCTCTGAGCCGTCCGGTAGGCGCACTCGTCGGGCTATACCGATAAAGTATTGTATACCCTCCATATCCATAATGAAATCCTCAGACACAAAGGAGTGTGAAGCACCGGTATCAAAGAGCGCATTGGCCGTCTTCCTGCCAACTATCACGGTGCCTAAGTACCAATAACCAAAACTTATTGCTAGGTGTCTAGTATGTCTCAAACAAATTTAGTTAGACAATGAAAACATGATAATTAATTAAATCATACCTGCAATCACATCTTGGGGATTTCGTTCTTACGCCATGTCCAGCGCATACACTTGATCCCGGGCAGGGCCGGGGTTTCCTCCTCGCGTTCCTCGTCCTTGAACACGCATATAACCATGCCCCCACGGAGCTGCCGGAGGGATAGGAGGAGGGACATTCCCATACAACTGCGGGCAGAAACATCGAATGTGGTCCGGCTAGTTGCATTCAAAACACACCAGCCCACGATGCCCTTCATGTTGCTGAATTTGTTGAAGCTGAGGCGGTGGAGACAACACAGGTGGCTGCGGAACCGGATGCTCCACTCTAAAATCTCGGTGGAAACGTCCTCCCCCTCTTTGATGTCCCCTTCCTCTCCTAAAGTCCCGCCTTCTTCTATTGCTTGGGCCAGCTTCCATCACGCCCTCCGCAGGTCTCTTACCACTACTCATGTGATCTGCCTCCAATCTCTTCTCCATGTCGATAATCTCTGCCAAACTAGCATCCGCTATAAACAAAAGGGCCTGCCTTAGAGGATCTCGTAGCCCTTTGTAGAAACGCTTGGCGTATGCTCTATCATCTAGGTCATATGAGTCCGCGAACATTGCAAGATGTTGGAACTCCCGCTGGTATTCCGTAACCGATTTTGATCCCTACTTCAGTAGTAGAAACCTCTGCTCGAGCTCATCTCGAGCCGATGTAGGAATTAAGTGCTCCAAGAAGACACCCGAGAACTCGCTCCAACTTATCTCGGTATACACTCGTCCTTGGAACGTGGAGCCCATGAGTGACTTCCACCACCTCTTAGCATGTAGATCCAAGACGGACACCGCCGACGATACAGCCATGTTGGCCGGGCAACGGATCCCCAGCAATAGGTCTTGCACCGTGTCAAGCCATTCCTCCATGTGTATGGCCGACTCCGTCCTGAGGTAGGCTGGAGGGGAGAGAGCCTGAAAGGTGCTCAGACAGTTAGAGCCCGGAGCCTGTTATTAAACCGGAGGCTGCTGCGCTCTAAAGGCATCCAGGATGGAGGTGAGCGTCTGCCCCAACTCGGATTGTTGAAACTGAGTGGGTATGGAAGGGGCAGGAGTGCCCCCCATCGGCTCAGCGTGTACTGGAATCTACACGTAAAACACAAACGTATGGTCAGGTTGGCCAATTTTAAGGTCAAAGTTGGACAAACTTAATGTGAATTACATATGGGCACACCATTGCTTCCGCTAAGTCAGTTTGTCCGCAAACTGACTAATCAAACGGGGGTTGTACCATTGTTAAAAGACTTCTTCAGTTGAGGATCGTGGCAAACTGATACCATTTGTAAGACCCCCCCCCCCTCTCGGATCCCAAAACACGGCACAAAGGGGGGTCTTATGCCCGGAACAGCCGCCTTGCGGTAGCATTAGCACACGGGCTAACCTGTACCACAAGACACCTATTCCGCCGGCTACAACCAATATCAATATAAACATGCCAACCCAACCATAATATAAAGGAGAAGAAATCAAATCCACACTAAGCACATAGTCTAAATACACCAAATAAGAGAAGCTAAAACATGCTTCTACAACATCAGAGTACAGTAATAAGATTTCCCAAATGGGTTACATCAAAAACTCATAACACTCACATCTGTAACCGACGGTAGCAACGACACCGTCACATCAGGCCCTGGCATCCTGACCTAGCTGTCCTGCTGCAAAGTCTGCGGCTGCTCTACCTGCGGGGTGACCTCCTAATAAGGAAGATGTAGCAACCGTTTGTCGAAAAGACTAAGTGGCTTCACATCCGCTCCCCTGGCGACTCCTAGGCACCGGGCGGAGAAAAGAGTAAGAGTACATGTATAATAAATAGTGTAACAAGTACAAGCAGGTGGTAATGGTACAATAAGATTAATAACATTATATTCTAGCAGTTCTACATAAACAATAATAAACTATCAAGTACTAGTATCTACAACAGGAAAGTAACTTAACTTATAAGGATGCACATACAAGCTTATAAGTTAAGGATCAGGTTACATAAAAGTAACTCATCGTATAAGAGTGCCCATACAAACTTATACGATAAGGATCTTGTTTGTGCAACGTTATGTATGGTATGTATGCTACGCAATGACTCATCCATGATCACACACATGTAATTGCCATGTCTACACAGACTATAATTCCCACTATTCGAGTAGGTAGCTAACCTCTCAGGCATCAGCCGTCGTGGCCATGCGGTGACAGTAGAGCGGGCATCTCTACTACTAGGAGGGTATCCACACTACTTCACCTAGGACTCCATACGCATCAATGCTAAGAACACAACAGCGGAGCCCATGCGTATTATGGCCCAGCGGGGTCTCGGGTAGATGTGCACTTAGAACACAGCCCGAACTGGCCTAGTGTGACCCGGAAGGGGCCTCGGAAGAAAGCACGAGGACACAGCCCCACCGTTCACTTGGCTCGGAAGGTGCCTCGGGACGTGAACACCGAGGACACAGCCCAACCGCCCAAAGTCTAACTATCATCTCCCGTCAGTGTGACAATCGGCGAGCCCGTAGACCTGCCACACTATCCTTAACCCAGGATTACGACACCGCGTGTCGACTCACACCGCATGCAAATTCCACATCACCGTGGTATGGAAGGGGCCTCAGAAGTAAGAACGAGGAAACAGCCCAACCATCCACCAATACCTCAATTCAACATTAACTCAACTAGTGACGGCCAACGCCGCACTTACATCCATCCACAATACTACCCGTATGGAGACTACGCTCTAAGTATTGGAGTACTACATTTCATTCTAACCCTCATACATACTCATGGCCATGGTTTATCCTTCTATTTGTCATTTCAAAAGATTTCAACATATTACAAACATGATACGCATAAATAATAATCTACCCATTTGTATCTAGTCATTTCATTCATCATATTATAAACATGATGCGCATATATAATAATCTATCAATTTTTAGCAAGTCATATCATGCCATAAAGCTTGCTTTACAATTCAGTTTTATGAAATCTAAATAACAAGATTCGTCATTCATAGCACTACGGTGGTTAGCATAAAATAGTTCATCAAAATCTCGAGTTAATTTGCAACATCGATTCCACAGAATTCCAATTCATATTATATAAACCCCAGAATTTAAGTGCAAAATAAATCTGGACAGCAACTTCAACCAGTGATTCCTGAAGTTACAGGAATCTGGCGAAGACGTGTAACCCCTCGATGGAAAGGTCTTTCCATGGGTTACACCTTTCATATTCAGCCCACAACCCAAATTTGGTTGTATCCTATTTGAAATCGACTTCAAAGCCCGCTGCGCACAGAACAACATTTCTCCATGCAAGATTTATCTGATGTCATTTTCGTTCATACTTTCCTGTGGCTACAGACTTTGCATGAAGAAGTGCAACCACTCGTTGGAAAGGTATTCTCAAGGGCTTCAACTTTCGTGTTTAGTCGAAAGCCCAGATCTGGCCACATACTATACGAAAATGGCCAAAAAGATCACTGCGCGCAGAATACAGATTCTGCACGCATCTTACAGAGGAATGAACGACATCGGTTCATCTTCCTGATCAAGTCGATCCCCCAAAATCACCTCCAGAAATTCCTCCACCCTTATTCAACCTCATGAGGCCTTTACGCTTCACGAATCCAACCCCCATGTTCGCATAGAAGGTTGGAGAGGTTGAAAACACGACTAGCCTTAGAGCACAAGCCCTATGTTGATGCGCAAAAACGGCACCGGGGCAGCTAACACGGAGGGAGTGTTCGGTCTCACAAGATAGGAGAGGAAGAGGATGAGGTCGCGGGGATAGAGGATAAGAGGGAAGCTTCAGAGTGCTCGAGAGTGGAGCAAGCATCTTGTCAAGGAGTTGCGGGGATAGAGGAGAGGGTGCTGAGAGCAGGGGAGAAGCTTGATCAACAGAGAAGGTTGATCAAGAGAGGAGGAGGTTGATCAGGAGCTGTCGAGCAGACGGTTAATATGACAGTTGTGCTTGTAGGTTGGAGCCGAGAAGAGCTGAGCTGAGCTAGAAAGAAGGGAAAGAGACGGGGTCGCTAGCAGTGACAACATCAGACTTCACCCGCCGCGGCTTAAATGTCACTCTTGCGACGGGCTTTCCTTTTACTAATAGCGAGAGTTACAACTCGCTAGTACACCTTCACAACAAAGCAAAAAAGTGGTACAACAGGAAGTTGGCGGCTAAGGGAGAAGAATGCCAGAGGAGGCCGCGCGGACTGAAGAGCGAAGCTGGCAGGCCGCGCGGTTAAGCAAAGGAAGCAGACCGCGCGGACTGGGGATCCACGTCGGCAGGCCGCGCTACTAAGTCGAAGAGACGGGTGCAGATTGAGAAACGGAGTTCGTAGGAGGGCTTGCTGGCTGACTGACTGCACTTTGGCGATCCTCCGGTGTGTCGTGCGTGTCCCCTAAAATGAGAGGCATGAGGGGCTATTTATAGGCCCGAGGAGGTAACGGATTGCGGTGACGTTACCCACGGTGAGACGGTAACTTGAGCGAGATGGAGACGGAGTCCGCCGAGTACGCAACAGGCCGCGCGGACTGGGACTTTGAACTAAAGCCGGAGCTGCTGTCGGCTAGACGAGAGACTTGGTGGCGGACTGCGAGGCGGGTTCGCGGAGTCCGTCACTGCTGAGCTGGGACTGCCTGCCTACTGTTGTGGGTTGCGGAAGCTGGAAGCTATGTGGCGGACTGCGAGTAGAATCCGCGGAGTCCACCACTGCTGAACTGAGCGAACTGCAAGGGGGTGCAGGCAGCAAAGTGCCCGCGGAGTCCGGCGAGTCCGCACGAAGGTATGCAGACTGGGGCCGCTTTCTGGAGGACTTGCTGACTGGCGTACTGGAAGGAGTCCGCCACTACTGACTGAGTCCGCAAGGAGGCTGCAGAATGAGGGAGGAGCTGATCCCGCTACTGCCGAGAAGCTGGTAGGCTGTATAGAGAAGGGCGGACTGCATAGTGAGTCCGCCGATTTTGTTGCTGATGCATGGTCGAGTCTGCTTGTGTTGGAGAAGGAAAGCCTGGATGTTGAGACTATTGTGGTTCAGCGATGAAGACGGACTGGAAGTCTGGACCACACCTCGAGTCCGCCCAGCTCGCAAGAAAATTGGACTGTTGTTGGTCTTGGCGGGTAGTCGGAGTTGGAGTCCACGCTCTGTAGGAGGGCTGGAGGAATCAGCTGCCCGTGTTACTGGGTGAAAGGATACGCGACCTGTTGACTGCCTGGGTGGATAAGAAGTTGGGTCCGGCAGAGAGGGGCCTGCGGATAAAACCTCGCGGTTAAGCTAAAAAGGGGGCGGCCTGCAGAGGCGGACTGCGGAAGCAGTCCGCGGACTCTGCCGACCAAGGAAAGGCCCGCGGCCTGGGGGGTCAAGCCGCTGAGACTGCGCAGGCCGCGCGGCCTGAGCGGACAGAGAATTCTGTCCGCCCAACCTAGGGCATCACGGCCTCCAGGAGGAACCCGGGGCAGGCCGTGATGAGCGAGATGGCTCCCTTGGGAAGGATCGCTGATTTCGAGGTTAACATAATCCCCGCACTTTTTTAAGTTCCGAAAAGAACTTCAAAAAAGTTGGAGACCCGCGAAAATCATGATACACCCCAATGAAAGAGAAGGGGGGCAAGGAGACACAGAACCTGAATCATCTCCTTAGAAGGTGGGGGTTGCCTGTCTGTTTTCCTGCAAGAGGAAAGTTAGGGTAGGCATGTATGGGTGGTACATCGAGTGTGTACCTTAGTTTGCCTTTGCAAAATGAAGAAGGTGTGTCTTTCACTAAGTTCTGCAAAATGAAAGTGAGAGGAAAACATAAAAGCATAATAACATACAAGTACCTGATAGAGGCTTGCAAGCACCTGCTATCCTCTGCAAAAAAGGAATGATGAAGGGTATACAAGAAGAAAAAATCAGTTACAAGTACCTGGAAGGGACTTACAAGTCTTTGCTGGTTTCTGCAAAAGAAGAGTTTAAAGGTATGCATAGTATATGAAAGTAACTTGCAAGTACCTGTGAAGAAACTTGCAAGTATTTGCTAATCTCTGCAAGAAGAAGAGTTAGAAGCAAACAATATATATGAAAAAATCTTGCAAGTACCTGAGAGAAGGCTTGCAAGTGTTTGCTAATCTCTGCAAGAAGAAAAGTTAGAAGCAAACATATATATGAAAAAAGCTTGCAAGTACCTGAGAGAAGGCTTGCAAGTGTTTGCTAATCTCTGCAAGGAAAGAGTTAGAAGCAAATATATATATATATGAAAAAAGCTTGCAAGTACCTGAGAGAAGGCTTGCAAGTGTTTGCTAATCTCTACAAGGAAAGAGTTAGAAGCAAATATATTTATGAAAAAAGGCTTGCAAGTGTTTGCTAATCTCTGCAAGAAGAAGAGTTAGAAGCAAACATATATATGAAAAAAGCTTGCAAGTACCTGAGAGAAGACTTTCAAGTGTTTGCTAATCTCTGCAAGAAAAGAGTTAGAAGCAAACATATATATGAAAAAAGCTTGCAAGTACCTGAGAGAAGGCTTGCAAGTGTTTGCTAATCTCTGCAAGGAAAGAGTTAGATGCAAACATATATATGAAAAAGCTTGCAAGTACCTGAGAGAAGGCTTGCAAGTGTTTGCTAATCTCTCTACAAGGAAAGAGTTAGAAACAAACATATATGAAAATAACTTGCAAGTACCTGTGAAGAGAAGGCTTGCAAGTGTTTAACTATTGATGGGATAAGGCAAATATGGCCATATAGTGAGGAAAATGCCTGATGAACTCCTTATAATGAATCCCAGATCAATAAATTGAGCGCTAACTGTTGATATGGCTACATGGACATGATCAGATTAGCAGAGAAAGAACTTGATGAATTCTGCCAATCTTAACTAGATTGCAATAGCATGGCTTGATGATCGAGGAGAATAAGATTCTTTGATCAATGCTTGATACCATTAGATTTGATAAGAGTAGTGAATAGCTCTGCAAATCTTCATCTGATAGCGCCTAAGCAGGCAGTGAATTGAAGATGAAAGTAATAGAGCTTGTACAAGTAAACAGCTTGTAAGTCATCATCCGATGGAGCTTGAGCAAGCGATGCATATAAGATGAGCATAAGCAAAATGAATGCTGGAAATCCTCTTGGAAGGTCGGATCAACCTGTTCACCTATGAAAGAAGGCAACTGACAAAAAGAGGTCTATACTCAGAATGACTAAAGAAGGTTGAATGCTGGCACAGGTGTTCCCCGTGGTCCTTATGCATCACTTGCCTGAGAAAATCATCCCGAGTATGGTCCTACTCAAAGCGGGCTGGCCGCGCATCCTCTAGGAGGGCACAAAAAAGAAAAGCAAGGGGAAAATCCTGAGAAGGATCGCTAGATGCACTGCTCTCTTGCCTCGGGTACAATCATCACTGATCAATGAGACTAGTTGTGCCAAGTGGCCTATTTCTTGTCTATGGATTGATCAGTGGAATTGTAGGAACCCGCGAAGGCACGGATCGAGAGTACCATAGAGTGTTCGGCCATCACAGTCATGTGATGATCGAAGAAACAAGGCTACCCTTGATCGCCATTGCTTGTCAAGCAAAGATCATCATAACTGTAATGTATCCTTTGCGAAGCATAGCAGAGCTAACACATTGGGCTCCCCTAGCACACACTTTGTGTCAGATGCCGGCTAGGATCCTAAGTCTGAAGCCCAACATCATAGATTGAACGACTCCCACTACACATATGGGTATACTCCCGCCATATGTGGTCAAAGCGGTGGTGCCAGAGAATAATATACGGAGGGAGCATTCAAGACTTGGCGATATCTCATTGGTGTAGTGATCTCTTTGGCAAAGAGAAAAAAGGAGGTAGAAGCATCACAAAAAGGGAACTGTGTCAGTATTAGATCCCAGATAAAAGCTTTGTTGAAAAGCAAGTAAAGAACACTGAGAAGTGTTTTGAAATGAAAATGTCTGAAAAGAGTAAGAGCAAGAGTTGAGATAACCCATCAGAGTTGTGAGAGAATTTGTAGGACTGTGAAGTCCTTTGCTTGCTTAGAATAGTCTTCCAAGCACACCCTCGTCGTCAGCATCGAAGCATTCGACAACTCAGTTAACAACGAGGAGAGGAGGCTCTTCGACTTGGTTCACTCCCCTTGAGGAGCAAGAAACGTCTGCAACTTATTTGCCCTTAGAGGTTGCTGGATCAGGGCGATCTTCTTTAGGAAGCAGGTCACGCATCTTACCCTGCTAGAGCATCCTTTGCACAAGCTGACAGATTGCTCGGCAGTGCTCAGTCAGGTGACCTGGATCTTTGTGAATTCACAATAAGGCTCTGAGTCTCTGGACCTTTGATCGGATGGCCGATAGGGCTTCTTGTAGCTTGCCCAATCTTTCATGATCTGGATTACTTCTTGCATGGCCCCGTCGAGATCAAATTCATGCAAGTCATTGTCTTGCTGTTGATGAACTGTTGCTGCTTGAGAAGACGGAGCTAGTGGCAGCAATGAACCTTGAGCACGTTCATGGCTCGGGAAGGAGTATCGATGGCGTTGAAACCTTCTCTCCTTTCTTGAGTGAGATGGGAAATGATGGTGAGGAGACCTCAGAGGCTGCTCATGAGAAGGATCTTTCTCTGATAAGAGCTTAGAGACGAAGCCTGGATTGCTCTTCTCGCCTCGGATGTAAGAGTTGGCTAAAGCAATCAACTCTTGGTACATTCTTGGATCACGAACATTGACTTCAAATTTGAGTGGCCCTTCACGAAGACCGTGGATAAGAGCTACTCTGTATATTTCTTTATTAGCAATTTCGATGTCCAAAATTTCTCGTTGGAATCGATCAACAAATTGAGACCAAGTTTCATCACTGCGCTGCTTGATCTCAAAGAGGGCTTCAGGACCGCCCTTTCTCTTGGTGGAGGTAGAGAATCTGAGAAGAAACTCCCTTCGTAGATCAACGAAGGAAGTGATTGAGTGAGTACGGAGGCCATAGAACCAGTCCCTCACTTGCCCATCAAAGGTACTGACAAGGAGCTTGCACTTAGTTGCATCTGACGGGGTTTTGAGAGCAACGGCTGACTCAAAAGCTGGGAGGTGTTTCACCGGATCAGACTCCCCGGTGTAGATGGGTAACCGGGGCTCTCTGAAGTTTGCTGGAGTAGGCTCATGGCAAACATTCTCTGTGAATGGTGAAGCTTCTTCTTGCTCTCCTACAGCATAGGGAAAGAAGGGTGCATAAGCTGCAGCTGCAAAAGAAGCAGGCGGATAAAAAGGAAAAGTTGTTGCAGGAGGAGCAAAGGCAGGAGCTACATGGTAGGGATGACTTCCCTGAAAATTGAGAAATCTAGCAGGACTTCCCCGGGCTGCTTCCCGAAAGAAGTTTTGGCGAGCAACAAATTCTTCATCATGAGGTCGCAGAGGAGCTGCAGGACCTTGCAGGAAGGCTGCTGTGTAAGGAGGGGGATAGACCGGCGGGCAAGCTTGAGGATAGGCTTGCTAATGTTCCAATGTTGACGTTGGATTGATTGGAGCAGCGGAAGCAACTGGAGCTGTTGCTGGATGAGCGTCTAATTGCTGCGTGATTGCAGCAAGAATTTTGTTGATTGCTTGGAATTGTTGAGCATTATCACGGCGCGACTGCTCAAATGCTTCCCAGAGAGGATCTTCACTCGGACTTCGAGCAAGGTTCTCGGCTGAGTGATGATCTGACATGGTTAACTATCGCTGTTCACCGTCTGACCGGATCTGAAGGTCACGTGTTAACTGTTGATGCGCAAAAACGACACCGGAGCAGCTAACACGGAGGGAGTGTTCGGTATCACAAGCTAGGAGAGGAAGAGGATGAGGTCACGGGGATATAGGAGAAGAGGGAAGCTTCAGAGTGCTCGAGAGTGGAGCAAGCAGCTTGTCAAGGAGTTGCGGGGATATAGGAGAGGGTGCTGAGAGCAGGGGAGAAGCTTGATCAACAGAGAAGCTTGATCAAAAGAGGAGGAGGTTGATCAGGAGCTGTCGAGCAGACGGTTAATATGACAGTTGTGCTTGCAGGTTGGAGGCGAGAAGAGCTGAGCTAAGCTAGAAAGATGGGAAAGAGAAGGGGCCGCTAGCAGCGGCAACAACATACTTCGCCCGCCGTGGCTTAAATGCCACTCTTGCGACGGGCTTTCCTTTTACTAATAGCGAGAGTTACAACTCGCTAGTACACCTTCACAACAAATCAAAAAAGGGGTACAACAGGAAGCTGGCGGCTAAGGGAGAAGAATGCCAGAGGAGGCCGCGCGGACTGAAGAGCAAAGCTGGCAGGCCGCACGGTTAAGCAAAGGAAGTAGACCGCACGGACTGGGGATCCAGGTCGGCAGGCCACGCGACTAAGTCACAGAGACGGGTGCGGACTGAGAAACAGAGTCCGCAGGAGGGCTTACTGGCTGACTGAGTGCACTTTGGCGATCCTCCGGTGCCTCGTGCATGTCCCCTAAAATGAGAGGCATGGGGGGCTATTTATAGGCCCGAGGAGGTAACGGCTTGCGGTGACGTTACCCCCGGTGAGACGGTAACTTGAGCGAGATGGAGACGGAGTCCGCCGAGTCCGCAACAGGCCGCGCGGACTGGGACTTGGAACTGATGTCGGAGCTGCTGTCGGCTGGACGAGAGACGTGGTGGCGGACTGCGATGCGGGTTCGCGGAGTCCGTCACTGCTGAGCTGGGACTGTCCGCCTACTGCTGTGGGTTGCGGAAGCTGGAAGCTATGTGGCGGACTGCGAGGAGAATCCGCAGAGTCCGCCACTGCTAAACTGAGCGAGCTGCAAGGGGGTGCGGGCAGCAGAGTGCCCTTGGAGTCCGGCGAGTCCGCACGAAGGTATGCGGACTTTGGCCGCTTTCTGTAGGACTTGCTGAGTGGCGGACTGGAAGGAGTCCGCACTACCGACTGAGTCTGCAAGGAGGCTGCGGACTGTGGGAGGATCTGATCTCGTTGCTACCGAGAAGGTGGTAGGCTACATAGAGAAGGGCGGACTGCATACTGAGTCCGCCGATTTTGCGGCTAATGCAAGGTCTAGTCCGCTTGTGTTGGAGAAGGAGAGCCTGGCTGTTGAGACTGTTGTGGTTCAGCGATGAAGGAGGACTGGAAGTCTGGACCACACCTCGAGTCCGCCCAGCTCGCAAGGAACTTGGACTGCTGTTGGTCTTGGCGGGTAGTCGGAGTTGGAGTCCGCGCTCTATAGGTGGGCTGGAGGAATCAGCTGCCCGTGTTGCTGGGTGAAAGGATACGCGACCTGACGGCCTGGGCGGATAGGAATTTGGGTCTGACAGAGAGGGACCTGCGGATACAACCTCGCGGTTAAGTTAAAAAGGGGGCGGCCTGCAGAGGCGGACTGCGGAAGCAGTCCGCGGACTCTGCCGACCAAGGAAAGGCGCGCGGCCTGGGGGGTCAAGCCGCTGAGACCGCGCAGGCCGCGCGGCCTGAGCGGACAGAGAATTCTGTCCGCCCAACCTAGGGTATCACGGCTTCCAGGAGGAACCCGGGGCAAGCCGCGATGAGCGAGCTGGATCCCTTGGGAAGGATCGCCGATTTCGGGGTTTACACCCTAGGACGGCCTCTTCCTAGAGAAATCACCATCTCGCATGTCTAGACTCTTTTGAGTCGACATCTCTCCTAGGTAACTACAGATCTAGCACCAAGGGAGAGGGTAGGAAGCTCACCTCATTTCCGGCGTTTCCACTATTTTTGGCCATAGATCGGGTAACTCTTCTTGGCGGCATCTTCTACTTCACGGCGACGATGGATCTTCTCCTCTATAACTAGATCCAGCAATTTCCTTCTCTCAACAGGAGTTTCTCTCAGAAAATAGGGGATGAAATGAGTGTGGAAATGGCTAGGATTTTCACTTCCCCTTATATATGAAAAATTAACATGGGTAGGGACACTCCCGTGTCCTTACCCATGTCTTGCTTCGGGCGAAGCGTCAACGATGGTTTTAGTGTCAGTTCATTATTCGACACGGGTAGGGACACGCCCATGTCCCAACTCGTGTCCACAGGACACGACCGTGTTGCCTGGCCGTGTCCTCCTCTAGATACATCTCGACGAACTTAACTCGACACAATGACACACGGGTAGGGACACGCCCGTTTCTCTACCCATGTCATACATGTCATCGATCTCTACACGTTCTGTCGAGTTAGACTTGTCACACACACACACACACATACACACACACACGGGTAGGCCCGTATCTTGTATCATGGTGTCGACACCAGAGTGTCGACACCTCAACATGTGGGTATCGACACACTGTGTCGACACCTGGTTCTAGTGTGTCGACACCTTAACCTGGGTGTCAACACAATGTGTCCACACCTTGACCGAGTGTGTCGACATAGTGTCTGTCGACACACGGTGTCGACACCTCAACATCAGAGTGTCGACACACTGTGTCGACACCTTGACTCCAGTGTGTCAACACCTTGACACCAAAGTGTTGACCAATGACTCGGGTGATACAAATCCTATCCACACGTGCTGCCCAGTTGTCAACACTCCGCCGAACCCAAGTCAGCTCCCCTGACTCAAAAACACGTACGAGGGGCCTAGTGCGATTCGGGACGTTACAGATGCAGTAGCAATTGATGATTTAATTGATTTACTTAATTTCATTGAATCTGATATGCATTTGGATGAACCTGTTTTGGCTGAAATAAATACTGTTGGTGATTACATCTTAAATCCCACAGTAAATCTTTTGAATTTGTTGAATATATTTGATATAGTTCACTGGAACTATCTTCCAGTATAAAGCATAAATCCATCCATGACTATAGTTCCATATACCTCCCCAATGAGCCCCAAAGTTGCCAAGCAACTCAAATCTAGTTTTGCTACTATAGAGGCTCCTGTCATCCCATCTCCATCAAGAGCTGATTCCCTCATTGTTGCATCCTTTCCCAGAGCCACTTCTCCTCAAACTTTTATTATGGATGACTCTCCAATGCCTGATCTTGAGGAGTTGATCATGGCTGATATAGAAGAAGAGAATAAATCAGTTGCTGAAAGAACTGTGTGCTCAGTTCTCCAGCTCCAGCTCCTCCTCCAGCTCTTTCTCCAGCTCCTCTTCAGGCTGAACAACCTATTGATAAAGTTGTACTAAAAGCCATTGATGCTTTATATGATACTTCTCAAGGATCTTCTGATAATAAAGATGAGGAAGAAGATTCTGATGATGAGCCCAAGGATAAAAAGAAAATCTCTAAGAAGAGGAAAGCTCATCCACTTCCTGCTCCAAAACCCAATCCAACATATGATACTCCATACTATATTCTTCAGAACATTACTCCATACAAGGGCATTCCAGCTTGGATGTGGCTGTCCAAAAATCTGCAAAAAGGCCGAAAGAAGAGCAGGAAATATTCACCACCTCCACAAAGATTCAAGAAAGACCCTCCTCCTCCTCCTGCACCTATTGTTGGTGCTTCAGGCTCTTCATCTCAGAGGACTACCCAATATCAAACATATCAGAGACATCAGGGTAGGTCCTCCTCCTCTTCTATAAGCAGCCAGCACAGGCACTATTCTTCAAGCAAGCAGCATCAACAACAACATCAACATCAACAACAATAAACTACTGAACATCAGAAAGCTCAAAGCCCAAAGAGACCTGCATCCCCTCCTGTAGCTTTTGAGGACCCAGAAATAGCTACAACTGCAAGGATGGTCAGGTTCTAAGAATTATTTGGCCTATCTTTGATAAACAAAGCCAAAGCTGAAGGAAGGGATCCCTCTCAATACTCAACCATGTCCAAATACAGGAAGGAGTAACTCAACAGGTGTGCAAAATCTAACAAATTCTTTAATGTTAATGATTATAGGAAGTTACATCCAGAAGCTGTGGTGCCAAGAGCTACTTCCCTTAATATTTTTGGAGCTACTGATATGACAATGATAAAGACTCAAGATGCCAATCCAAATAGGGAAATCAAGTTTACTCAGCCTGGTGAGAAAGCTAAAAAGGAGAAGCACAAGGACCAAAAGAAGAAGAAATGAATTTTGAACTGTTTTAGTTTTTTTATTGTCCTAAACTGCTTATGTATTTCTTGATACAAAGCTCTCTGTACATATATATCTGCTGCATATTTTTAAATTTCCTGCCAGATATATTTTTCTTGCTTTGTAAATATTTTGTGCCTGTATTTAATGACCTCAACCAAATAGGGGGAGATTGTTGGATCCCTAGTTGGATTTGGGCAAGGTTCACTGAACTAGGATGTTTAACCAAACCTGTATAGCCAGGGTCATGCTTGTGTCCTAGAGTCTAGTCCATGTCCTTAGAGTCAACATTGCATGGACCAGCAAATAACAAAATGCAGAAGACTCAAGACTTAGAGAAATTTCAAAGACTCGGGAAAATTAGTTCGACGTTCGTCGAACTCAGCTCGATTAAAGTCGTGCTCAGCTCGACGAACTCAGAGACAATACTTTGAGTTGAGCTCGACGAACTTAGTTCTCAGGTCGATGATTTCTGGATGCTCTACTTCAACATTCTAAGTTCAGAATCATCTCTCTGAACTCTAGTCGACGAATTCATGTTCTCAGCTCAACAAACGTAGACCACGGTATTGACAAGTTTTATCAAGTAGCAGTTAGCAGTTCTCAGGTCGACGAACTTAGTTCTCAGGTCGACGATTTCTGGATACTCTAGTTCAACATTCTAATGTCCAAGAATCATTTCTCTGAACACTAGTCGACGAAGTTAGATTCTCAGCTCGACGATCTTGATGCATAGAATTGACAAGGTTCTTGAGAAAGCAGTTAACTGTTCTCAGGTCGACGATCTTGAATCTCAGGTCGATGAACAACAATTATCTGGTCGACGAACATGACTTCTCAGCTCGACGAACTCTGGTCCCAGGTCAACGAATTCTGTTCTTTGCTCGACGATTTCTGTGCAGTTCCAGACATGGACTTTTCCTTCCTTTTTTCCTTATTTTATTGCTGTAATTCATGTATAATCAATGCTAAATATTCTCTGAATATTACCGTTAGAAGCAACATAGATTATGACATTAATCAGGATTATTACTTCCCGCTTTTCAATGGGACAATTGAGGAAATCAATTAATGTAGACATTCTCAAGGCCGTCAGTAATCAATGTAGGAAGGAATTCAAAAATTCAAAGGAAAATTACATAGAAAATATAAAAGGGATTTCTTCCTCCTTCTCGACAGAGAGAGCACGACACAGTAAGCAATACAGAGAGCAACAACACAGCAACATAAAGAGAATCTGATCTTTACCTTGACACTGCTGAAGAAGAAGAAGAACATCCATTCAAATCAAGAGTCTTCTTCATTCTTCATTCTAGGAATCTTCAAGGACAACAAATCTTCATCAGTCAAGAAGTTCTTGGATCACCTCTTGTCAAAGCTAAAGATTGAAGACCGACTCACCCTGAAGCAAAGCTCAATCTTCCTAAACAACTCTATAACTCAGGGGAGCTTTGTTAACAACAAAGATCCACTAAGTCTTCTCAGTTGTATTTGAGAAAGAAAAGCCACCATCACTCTCTCATCCCCTCACTGTACAAAGGGCTCTTTAACTCCATTCAAAAGTTATTCCTTGGTTGCAAGTCACCTGATCAAAAGACTTGGGTTAGTTTTTGAGCACCTGATCAAAAGCTTATTGGTGGTAGTCACCTGATCAAAACATGTTAGTGGATTCCTACCAGGGTGGTAGAAGAGTGGATGTACCCAAGTTGGGGAACCACTATAAAAAGGTTTTTGTTGTCTGGTTGCCTTTTTTTCTTTTGTTCTTGCTGTACCTATGATTAGTTAGTTTAATTTTTGTTGTGCCTGTGGTAGATTAGTTTATCTTAGGATTGCTTTCATACTTACAGCATATATCAAATAATTGTCCTACTCTGAAATGTTTTATTAACAGGAAAAAGCTTTAAAGTTTTAAAGATACTCTATTCACCCCCCCCCCCCACCTTTAGAGTATTTCAGGTCTAACCCTTCCTTTCAAAAGTTCGTCTTATTGACTAGAGAAGTGTAATACAATAGTAAGCTCTCTCATTAGAGAGACAAGCTCTATGAAGAAGGAGTCTATCTGCTAAAGAAGAAGACTTAACTATTTCTCAAGATTTCAACTCAACTCAATCAAGAGCAAGAAGACTTTTGTCTACAGATTCAGCATAACCTTCATTCTCAAATAAAGACTTACTTAAATGTTGCTACTGTGAAGAAGGGCTTTTCATTGAAAAGCCATAGAAGTCTCAAGCCTCAAAGTAACATCTTTTGAGTCCAGTTTCTGTAAATATATTTATTCATTATTGTTATTGTATGGTCACTCTGAGATCTGATGCAGGACTTTGTTGGAGCCTGATGCAGGGTCTTATGAAGACCTGATGTAGGGAACTAGCTATTTTCCTGATCTATATGAGTACTTTCACTTTGAGGTAGGGTTGTTGTTTGCACCTAATTTAGGGATGTTGTTTACACCTTCGGTAGGATCTAGAAAGAGGATTCGAGGTACAGTTCAGGAGCGAACCTGAGGTAGTGTTGCCTTTGAGCACCTGAGGTAGGATTCAGTAGAATATAAGTTGTAGGAGTGCTATCACTTTGAGTTAGGATATAATGTGTGGATCTGAGATATAAGATTATTGAATTTAAGTTGTTGGAAGAGTTGACCTAGTCTAGCATACTGGAAGATGAGTGGAGATGGACAATGAATGTACTCCTACAACTTATAATTTAGAGTTGACCTAGTATAGCTTATGTATACTTTTAAGGTACTTCACTACTTCTAAATTCCCTAACATTTCTACCAGAGGCTTAAATATACATAAGCTATCTCCCTACAAAATTACAAGGCCATACAAGGGCATTTGCTCATATGTCCTTCACAACCCCCAAAGGTCCTTCCTTAGGATGTGAACTTGTGTCCAAGGGTAAGTCAACCCTAATTCATCCATCTTCCCCAAAGAGGGGAGGTTACTTAAGGTAATACTAAGTCAGTGGTCCAAAAGGGTTGTGCATTCAATATTTCATTTTTTTTCTTTTTGGCTATAAGCACACCAAGCCCTTTACAAGCCAACACATACATGGGGTTTCCCTAACTTGCTGTGGTCCATATGGGCTGAACATTTAACCATGCCTTAAAAATGTCCCCATGGACATACCACCAAAAATTGGGGCCTTTTGCAGTTAAACTACTCCAAGAATCACCTAAACAAGCCTAGGGGTATTATAGTAATTTCACCCTAATTTTAATTCCAATTAGTCCCATTTTTGGGCAGGGCCTACTTATGCCCTAAACCAGTCACTTCTCAAAATTCCAGGTCATTTGCGCCTCTGGATGGGCTTGAGCATCTCTTCCAATTTCTGCATTTTTGTTATTTGCAGCCCAAGACCATTCACCTTTTCAGATCTTGCAAGTGAGATATCTCAACATGCAGAGGGCCAAATTGTTTACTTATTCTACCATAGCTCTAATATACTCCTAAGGGCAGGCCACCAAAATTTGGGTCATTTTGGAGTTGATATGCTTCAAAAATCAACAAAATTTACTTTATCAAATTCTGACTAAAACTATAGAATTATTTTCCCCAAAAATTCCCATTTTTAGGGAGGGCCTACATATGCCTAGTTAAGCCACATGCCCAAATTTCAGTCCATTTGGACTTAGGGTTTGGGCAGGGCACTCACTTTAGTTTTTGACATACCCTAGGACCAGCCCTAGGAAAATGCCTCTATAGGGAAGTAGACCTAACCAACATTTATGTGTAATATATCAAATTAAAGGTAACTTCAAGACCTACAATTTTCATGTTGAAACCATTTTATGAAAAATGCTGTAAGTGACCTAAATATGGGCATGAAAAAATCGGATTATAGGAGACATGAAATACACTATTCATGTAATTAAATAATTCCAGGATTTATAATATTGCATGTCACAGATCTTGACGCCATCGGACGGCTACTGTGTTTCTTCCCCAAACGCCATGGATTCCAGCCTGAGTTTCACGTGGGCTTTCCCGGCGGCTACCGGCGGCGCTTCCATCGGCAAACATCACTTCCCCCCTCACGATGGTGGGGGCAAGCTTTTGACGGCGGCTAGAGCGGCGGGAGGTGGCGGCGCCACCTCACACGAAAGGTTCCAAACCGCCATTAATGGAGGAATGAAGAAACTGGGTTCGGGATCATTCGAGCCCGAACCATACCCTAAACACTCCTAAGATCTAGGCATGAAGAGAGAGGTGAGGGAGGACCTTCCCGGCGGCCTTGCGGCGTGAGGAGCGGCGGAGAACCATTGCAGCGGCGGCGGCACTGATCCTTAGTTTCACAGCTCCAGCTCGGTTTCTCTCTCTCTCTCTGCTTCTCTTCTTGTCCTGAGGGTGATGAACTGAAAGGAGAGAGGGGGGAAATGAGAAGATGAAGTATAGAGGGGGGTGATAATTCCTAAGTGAGAGGTGGTGGTTTTGCCTTGGTCTTGTCACCATGAAAGCATGGGTGGGCCCCACTCCACCCACCTCCTTCTCAATGACTGCAGGGGTCGGCCAGCCCAAGTGTGGGCTGATGGCATGGGTCCAAGTGGCTCATTCCACTAAACACCCATAAATATACCCCATTCTCTCTCCTAATTATTCTTTAATTTTTGAGATTCTCTCTCTCTATCTCCTAGTCACTAAGTTGGCTAGTCAGCCCTCTAGTATATTGGTAGCCCACATGTCCATTTCATCCCTCAAGGTAAGGTTAGCACAAGTGAATTGGGCTTGAGCTTGAGTTAGCCCATTTGGGCTAGCTTGACCCAAACCTAGGCTAGGGTTAACTTAGGTCAATTTTGTCTTTGAGGTTGGCCCAAATGGGTCCTTGGTGACCCATTTGCCTCCCCTAAGGCCTAGGTAGGGTTGTCTTGGCCCTTTGGAGGTCACTTGACCCTTTGGCAGGACACTTGACCACTTTAGGGCTATAGTTGACTTTGGTCAACTTAGCCTTTTTGGTTGGCCCCAATGGGTCCTTGGTGACCCATTAGCCTCTCACTAGGGTTATGAAGGTATGTGTTGGGTCCACGTGGCTAAGGGAACTTCAATTGGCCCTTGTGCAGGTCAGTTTGACCCAATGTAGGTTAAGTTGACACATTTAGGGTTAGAGTTGACTTTGGTCAACTTAGCCTCTTAGGTGGACCCCAATGGGTCCTAGGTGACCCATTGACCTCACTTTAGGGTTAGGTGGGCTTGGGTGGGCTCCACTTGGCTTGGGGATGGTCAATTGACCCTAAGTAGGTTAGTTTGACCCATTTAGGGTTAGGGTTGACTTGGGTCAACTTAACCCCTTTAACTGCCCTCCATGGGTCCTTAGTGCTCTAATGGATCTTACAATAGGTTGATGAGATAATGGTGGGGTCTTGAAGTCTTGGTGAAGCCCCATGGTTATCTTAAACTAAGGTTCAGGAATTTACTATTTGCAGACCATAGTCGTCTCACCCACTACTCTTAGGGGTCTAGTTGAAAATGGGATGTTACAATCTAGAAGCAAAGGGCTGGCCTATTCTTGGAGGTCTCTAACTCTAGAATCTTCGCCAATATTGAAGAATGGCCTTTCATACCCATAAATGTCTTTGCCCTTGATGCCAATCAAAGAGTTCCTAAGAAATTTTCGGAAATGACAAAGAATGAAATTATTGTTGCCACTATAGGCAAAATGGCTAAGAACATAGTTGTGATTGTTGTAGATGACTCCATATTTAAAACTTGATTCACTATAATATAACTAAGGAAATGTATGACATAGTATTTGTATATATAGAAGGCACTATATAAGTAAGGGATGTCAAAAAATCCCTATTAAATCAGATTATGAAGCACTCAGGCATGAGGAGAAGGACTCCATTGATGAGCGTCATAAGAAATTCTTCAAGTTAAGAATTTAAGCAAGAACTTTATTTAATTATGAATTAAATGATATGTTCTTGAGATCCCTCAACACGGAACAGGATATCAAGATATGTATAATCAAAAAGATGAGAAATCTATGCAATATCTAGCCCTAGAACCTATTTGGGAAACTGCTCCATGAGTTACACTTCAAGTCCAGATAAGCTAAAGAGTAATATAATAGAGAAAAGGATATAGCCTTCAGCGCTAAAAGCTACATGAGAAGAAACCAGAAGACATCTTCAACTTTAATAAGATATGCTAACTCAATAATTATAAAGCCAAATACTTCAGAATGTAAGCTGACTGATGGAAAACTTACTTTATTATCCAAGCAATTTAAGAAAATGCTCAGCAAGAGGAGATAATAGAAGAACAAATATTCCTACACCTCCAACTCAAAAGAACTCCAGAATAGCTCTAATAGATCAAGGAGAGATCCCAATGATGACAAGTAAGTATCTAAATAGAATTAGTAGTTTAATACTAATGTTATTTACTACCACTATAATAGGCCAGGACATGTCATAACTAACTATCATATAAAAAGAAAAGAAGGGGGAAGATTTGATGAAAAGAAATACTACAAAGGCAAAAAGCCTGAGAAGAGCTTTATAGCCAAGAAGTCTAAGGGGTTGAGTGAGAGTGACTCAAATCCATCAAAGTTAGAAGAAGAAACCTATAATGAGTTTACTGATCTAATAGAAGAAGAGGAATATCTTACTACCAGGATGTGAATTATGGACCCTCTATCTCTCTCTAATAGTGACAATGAAGAAGAGGACCTGAATGATTATCCTCCTACCAAAGTGATCATCAGGGATCCTTTATCTCTAACAGACAATGATTCTGATGATGAAGTTAGCAATAGACTCATAGCTATGACTAGTGAGGAAGATCAAGATGATTCCCATCCTAATGAGGTAAACATTAAAACTTCTTCATCATTTTCAGAATCTAAGCATGGAATAGTTGCTGGTTCAGAGGTATGCTCATCATCTAAAGACGAGGATGCCTCTGAATTAGTAAATGAATTTGATGAATTAATTAAGAAATATGGCACACTCCTATGAGCAGTTAAGAAGAGCAAGTAACTTGCCTAGAAGCAAGTTGAAAAGATTAAACTCCTTATGCCATTAAAATCTCACCTTAATGAGAAGTTAGAAAATAGTTTTCTTATAAACTCTAAGATAATTGAGTTCAAGAAAAATAATCTATGGTCAAGAAGACCTAATGTTTCAAAAAGTAAGATCCATCAAGGCTTTGGAAAAGAAGCTCCTTAATGAGAGGAAGAATGAGTGCTCTTCCAGTGGTGTCAAAAAGGAACAACACTGGAAAGAAAAAAAAGTGATTTTGGCCAAAGTGCCCTCAAAGCTTCCCAGGAAGAAATACAAATGAGAAGATATGAACCATTTATATTTACCACCCCAACTCCAACACTCATGATCAAGGAAAAGGCCATTCATCAAGGTCCTATTCCTAAGAGATACTTGTAGTTGTGCAAACCATCTACCATCACGCACACAGTCACATGATTGCTCTAAGAAATGGAAAGAATGCCAAATACTACTCTTCTGAACATGAGCATGCACATCCCACTGAAAAAAGTGTTCGGAAGAGAAGGTACAACAAGTATGAGTGTTGGTGTTGTGCCAGGGTGGGTCATTTTTCCTTGAACTGTTGGTATTATCAAATAGTACCTAAAGTAAAGAAGATTAAATCAATAAATTTTTCCTTCACTAAGAAATCTGCACACAAAGCTAACATGAACCTAGGACCCAAGTTCAATTGGCCCCCTAAGGTAATTTAATTTATTTCTTGCAGGTAAGTCCAAAGGCCAATCAAATGACAATATGGTTATTGGATAGAAGCATAACTATATCTAGGACTAGTAACCACTTAAGAGACCACTGTTGGTGAAAATTGGACCAAAGGTCAATTGACCTTGGAATAAACCTAATAGAAACTAGTCGTAGTACTATGCACTACATAATTTGTCTTGAATAGAATCTCCTAAGGTATTCAATATTTTATCATGTGCAAATAAATCTCCATGTGTGCAATTACACTAGTGAATAACTCACTTAATCTACAAGATACTTAATTTTTAAACTTTGAGGAATTTTGTCTAAGATAAGTCTAACTCTTTTTAGAGTAGAAATGGGTCTGGGCACATATCAAGTGCAAGCAACCCATTATCTGCACTAGGAGTCTTGCTACTACTAGAAATAGGTTCTAGGACTCTAACTATGCATGCTGGTGGCAACTTGGAAATGTACAGATGGAATACACACAAAATGTGTGTGTCATTATGAACATTGAATGCATCTTAGCTGATATCACATTGTTCAATAGAATGATATTATTGTTACATCAACACACTAGTACTATCTGATTAATTGTCAAATCATGTTTAGGACATCAACTTGTCTAAGGCTCCGTTTGGGAGAACTTATTTTCACCAGTCAAGAGATCATGACTGCATGAATCGGGACTTATTTAAGTCTCGGTTCATGCGATCATGACCGCTTGACCGGTGAAAATAAGTCCCCCCAAACGGACCCTAAACCATTAGATCTGAGATTGATGGTACGCGCTTTCTCGCATTCCGAAATAGAATATATATATATATATATATATATATATATATATATATATATATATATATATATATATATATATATATATATATATATATATCTGTGTGTGTGTGTTTCAAAGAATTTAGACTTAACACAGAAACTGCATCAGCCCTATGAACAAATCGCGTCTCCTTCGACTCTCGCGATTGCATAAAATGATGCAGTTCTTCGTGCGATGGCACCGAAGGGAGAAAACTATCTATTTGAATGGATTGAAGTAGTAAGGAATGGATTTCAAGGTGCTCCAAAAGAAGTTCAAAAAGTGATTAGCCGACAAGAAGTCGTCGACCTATAATTTATGCTGTCAGAGCCATCTGTGATTCTGAAGAAGGAAGTATTGAAATTCTACACAAATGCCAGGGTTAAATCATTAGGAAAGGTCATCAAGGGTATGATCAGTGAAATTAAAGTGAAGGTTAGCCCCAAAAAGCTGCTAGCCAAGACTTTACAATTGCCTTCATTTACTAATAGAGAGGAAAATGAGGAAGTCGCAAGGGAATACCTCATTTTTTTCCTTAGAATGTTGTGACAACTCCCAGAAGACCTATGGGTTTCTGGAGAGAAAGCACTACAATCATCATGGGAAGGTCTTATTTGAAATTATTGGAAAGGACCTCCTTGAAAGGTAGGGTAATATGATAGAATCTCTAAGTACTTGTTTGAGCTGATGACCAGAGTAATCTTAGGTTCTGTTTGGAAGGACTTATTTTCACCGGTTAAGCGGTTTCAACCGCATGAATCAGATCATAATTTATGGTCCAATTCATGCGGTTGTAACCGCTTGACCGCTGAAAATAAGTCCTCCCAAACGGAGCCTTAATCAAAATGATTAATTGGGCACAAGTGATATTTCAGAAGATTCAGGATAGTCTCCAAGTACCCAATGTTGGGAGATTTTTATCCCTATACTCAGTGAAAGCTTATTCATATCATTTAAATAAATAACAAAAAGTTATGATCCATCATACGAGAAGGATAGACATCAAAATTCTTGAAAGAAATGAAAAGAGACTATCCAAGTCAGCCAAGGGAAAATAAGTACAAAAATCACAGAAGCAAAAAGACATTATTGGAAAAGAGAGCTGTGAAGAGGACAAATCCTCTATAGCGGATGAGCCAGTTCATGACCAAGTGCTCTCAAATTTTTAGGGTTTGGCAAGTTCAAGTGACCGTTCTGTACAAGTATTTATCTCAAGAAATGACCAAAAAAACACTAGTATGACTATTGATGAAGGTGTTCTTACTATAAGTAGTGGTGAAGTGAAGAGTACTCTAGTTGAGGGGGAGACAATTGAAAAAGGGACTACAACACAATATACTGAAGTAGAATAGGAATTGAATGATGGGTCTATTGATAAAATTCTGAATGAGTCCTTAAACAAATATTTTGAAGAACATATGAAAGTAGGTGTTGATATTGAGGGCGAATCTTTTATTGAGCTTCCTACTCATGATGGTGAAAAGATGGCGATGTTCATTGAGGCTAAGAACACAACTCATACTCAGTTGAGTGTTCAAGAGGACCTAGCTGAGAACTCTGAAAATGAAGCCGGTAGGAGTAAAGAATTGGAAGATCAAGAAGAAATTATTCCCATGATCTCTCAGCATATTGAAAATATTTGCAGGGAAATAATTCCTCTTGAAGATGTTGTGCACTCAATAGAGATGAATGTTGATGCAAGTTCACCTATAAATTTGAATGAAGAAGTTGATCTACTAAAGGAACCTTCCCAAAAAAAATAGTGGAAGCTTAAGACCTTCCTGGTCCTTCCAACACAAATATCTCTGAAGATACTTCTAGTTCCATCTTACAATAAATAAAGGTAATACTAGATGAGCAAAGCAAATCCATTAAAACTTATGTCACAAAAGCTATATAGGAAGTCAAGGATGAGTTGATGGGAAAGATAATTCTCATTATGGAGGACATAAACCTTGTCAATGTATAGAATACCAGATGGTTTGATAAAGCCGCTAGTCTAGTACACAATAATGTCAAGGTAATGAGGTCAATAGATGACAACTAGAAGTTTGAACTCGGGACATTTACATTATTAAATATTATATAAGAAAAATAGATGAAGTCTTGGAAAGTGGCATAAATCATGTATAAAATTATATCCACGCCACTCAGGCTGAAGTACTGGTGCATATCGAAAGAAACAAAGGTCCACTCCTTCAAGACCAAGAGAATACCTTTCAAAGTTTAGCAAGAAGAATTGATGTCTCCAAAGTTGCTCTAGAGTAGAAGATTTTTGAAGAAGTCGGAAAGGGGGAGAGTGTGAATGCCGATCAATCTCTGTGGGTCCTTCAAGGCATAAGGTTGGATCTTAACCTCCCACTACTAGATCTAAATGATAATCAAGACTTTGCTAAAAAGGGAAGAGATGCACACGAGGTGAAAAAAACTAGGAGATGGGAAAGGGAAGAAACTATGCATCCAGAGGAATATATGGCCAAGAGGAGAAGAGAAACTAGACATGATCTAGACAATGGACACTGGAGTGATGTTTCAAAATCACTCATCATGACTTCCAGGACAAGCAATGGAAAATCAGAAAATACATTGAAAACATTTATCCTTTAGAAGAATGGATCAAAGATCTATAGAGAGAGAGATTAAAAGAGAAAAGGTCTGGAAAGCAACTGGATAAATAAGGGATATTATGGTTGTTCAAAATATGGTAAATGTAGTTTCTGTCTCGAATGTTTAAAGTCTTTGGCTTGAACAATTATATATAGATATCTTCTTCATTTTGAATGCTTATCTATCTCTTCAATATTGTTATTAGTTTGAACTCTGTCATAAATTCTTTTTATCCTATATATGTACCTTATAATTAGTCAGGGTTCTGAATTTTTAAAATAGGGGGAAATTGTTGGGAACATTCCCCTTAATGCTCTAATATTTGAAGAAGACCCTCACTCAATGATAGGTATATATTGTATTTGATAATCATCTAATGTGGCATTTATAGGATTAATGTGTATCATCATTTCAGTTAGACATTATAAATTTAGGAGATCTGTTTTAAACAAAGTGCTGACACAATCGGAATTGAAGAATGGGTTAAGTTCAGAACCATTGTGATTGATTGTTAAGTCACAATGATATCAGTGTGAGCCATGGAGAAGGCAACAATCCAAGTAAAATACCATTATATGTGCAATACACACACCAATACTGTTGTGATCAAAGTCAAAGTAAATAATATCAGTCTAAGTAAAATACCATTATGTGAGCAACACTCACACAAAGATATCGTTTTGATCTCATTTAAAAGAAAGAAGATAATAATCCAAATAAAAATAATGTTGTGTGTATGAACCTCACACAAAGGTATTACAAAGTCAACTCTAAATGATGGGATTTCAAATCAGTGGTGCAGAAAGTAATTGTCAGATCAAGCTCTTTTGGAATGTTATCTGATAGGATTTCTCTAATGTTTTGACTGTTAATGTTGGCAGAGTATAAAAGAAGATGAAGGGGTCATTAAACCTTAGCAAAAAAGAATTTTGTGAACACAGAAAGCTTAGCTTGCCATTTAGAAAAGTGCATTATAACAGTAAGCTCATTATTGGAGAGGCAAGCTCTCAGAAGAAGAAGAAGAAGATAGAGTCTACGTTCTAAAGAAGAAGACTCAAGTATTTATCAAGCTTTCAACTCCACTCAATCATGAGCAAGAATACTTTTGTTTATAGATTCAACACATCCTTCAATCTCAAAGAAAGACTTACTCAAAGTCTATTACTGTGAAGAAGGGATTTTCACTAGAAAGCCTTAAAAGACTCAAGATTCAAAGTAGCATCTTTTGATTTTAGTTTCTGCGACAAAATTTATTCATTACTATTGTTGTTATATCTCTCTGATATCTGAGGTAAGGATTTTTTGAATCCTGAAGTAGGGTCTTGTGAAAACCAAAGGAAGGGAACCTGTTATGCTCCTGGGTTGTAGGAGTGCTTACACTCTGAGGTAGGGTTATTGTTTTGACCTGAGGTAGGGTTGCTATTTGCACCTGAGGTGGGATACATGAAGTGGATCTTAGGTATGGTTTTGGAGTTAACTTAAGGTAGGGTTGCCTTCGAGCACCTAAGGTAGGATTTAGTAGAATCTGAGCAATATGAGTGTTGTCACTCTAATGTAGGATCCAAAGTGTGAATCTAAGTTGTAAGATTGTTGAATCTAATTTGTTGGAGGAGTTATCCTAATCTATCATACTGCTAGATAGGTGGATTGGGTCAGTGGATGTACCCATAATCTATGGAATCACTTTAAAATCTCTGTGCTTTTCTATGTTTGATTTTTTGTGGTTAGCTTAATCATAAAACTTCAAAATGGACCAAATATTTTCAAACACCTATTCACCCACACTAGGTGATTAGACTAACCCTTTAAAACTTTCATGTACCTATCAAAAGGAGTGAATTAAACCTCCTATTAGCTACGGTTATTGATGTATCAAATAAAGTTGACTTCATGACCAGACACATGAAAAATTCTAATGCCTTAGTGGGTTGACTACAAGAAGAGATTCTATGGTTGGAAAGAAATATTCATCATCAATATCAGTCTTCTTCATGGAGTATCCCACCTACAAAGTGTTGGGAACATTGCCCAAAATGTTCTGGATTTGAAGATTTCATCCACTCAATGATAAGTACAACTTGTATTTGATAATCATCTGTTATGACACATTTAGAAATGACAGAACCAAAATGAAGACTTATTCGAAGAAACTAGCCAAAGCACATCACATGCCTTCTAATTGGTGTTGTAGAAGGTGATGATGAAGCCTTAGGGAAGGACATCAAAGATTCTCTAGACTGATATATGCATTCTAAGAAGTTGAACAGACTTCTGGGAAGAAGTGATGGGTTAAGTACAGAATAGTTATGTTGGATAGGTAAGTCACAATGATATCAGTGTGAGGTATGGAGAAGACTACAAGTCTGATACGCCCTTAAGCACGTGTCGGTAGTCAAGTATTTTTGTGAAGGGTATTTTGGTCTCTATTTAGTTATTTAAGGGTGTGTGTTGGCCTAACTCTCTTATCTTGTAATTATTGCAGTTTTGTGCTTGCTGGAATCGGCAGAAATACCTAGGAAAGAGACCCGATCATTTCTTACATGGATCATCCGTTCAGGAATCATTTCCTTAGGATTGATAATTCTGTGTGTTTATCTTTCATTTTAGATTTGTGAACATCTTTACCTGTTATCTTTTGTTTATGTTAATGTAAGTGGGTTGTTCTTCTATTGATTTATAAGAGGCCTTGTGTTGGAGTAATTTGAGAAGGATCACAAAACTAGTATCTGAGCATTATACAACATCCACCACTGCTGATCATCTCCGGATACCATGCCAGCCCATGAAAACACCCGTTCGAAGGAAATCTAACATGAAACGGATGCACTAAAGCTTCAACATGAAATAATGGTGCAGACAATCCAAACCCTCACTGATCAACAACAAGAAAACATGCAGAAACTCAAGTTAATGATGGAGTAACAACAAGTACGGACATTTGAAAAAATCTGGGTGATGTTTGCCGACATTCATAAGGTAGAATCCTGAGGGATGGCATCATCGTTGGAGAGTCTGTTGGCTCTAACTAGAATAGACCACCTGGCGACACGTCTCGCCTGAATTGAGTTTCCCCATTGTGAGGATGGATTACTTGAATAGGTATACAAATGCAATCAGTTCAGTGCTCTATTGGTTCAAATTTTATATGAAAGCACGATTGACTCGTGAATGGCCTAGCTGGGAGTCCTACAATCAAGGCTTACATCATCGGTTTGGGTATATGCTCTTCGAGGACCCCGTAGCGGAGTTGAAAAATCTGAAACAACAATCATCAGTATAGGCTTATCTAGATGACTTCAATCTCTTACAACAACGAGTCAATATTTTGGAGGAACATGCCATTAGATTTTGTTTGGTGCGGCTCAAGAAATCGACTACAAGGTTCAGATGTTTCAACCCAAGTCACAACTGGACTATTTTGCCTAGCAAGGCTACAAGAGCATAGGGATGCATTGGGGAGCTGTAAGGCGGCATATTCTCCCTTATCTTTTACTGCAACCAACCCTCACAAAAAGTGGATCACCTTCTCATGACCATTCAAATTCCCTGCTAGACTAGCCAAAAACACGTCGACCCCCCTTTCTTACTGTAAATATGCAAGGTGATTGGACAAGTCAAGGCCATAGGATCCATCAATGAAGATGGATAAGAGGTGTAGCAAGTGTCTATGCTTTTGGTGTGATAGAAAATTCATCTAGGGGCATCGATGTCCCAATAGGCGACAATCATAGGCAATTAAAATTATACCAAAAAGCAAAGAAGTGATGCATAAGTACTCGTGGAGGATGATGAATTAGTCGTGGAAGATGAGCAAGGGGGAAACATCCCAATCCCCACCTTTCGGTTCATTCCTTAATGAGATTTCCACATTTTTACACCATGTAGGAGAAAACATTGTATAAGGGCCAACCCATTAGCATTATTTTACACTGGGAGCACACACAAATTCTTTGACATCACTATGATGAACAAACTCCAATGCCATTTAACACCAACTACCCCATTCAGCATAACGGTGGTCGACGACAAGAACATCACTAGCTCCCATAAAGTTGCTGATTTATGTTATCGCATACACGACATTTAAAAATGCTACTCCTTCTGTTAGGAGGTTGTGAGGTTGACTTGGGGGTCCAATGGTTGCTGTCACTTGGGGTGATCCAGTGGAATTTCAGTCAATCAAACATGGAGTTCACAAGTTAAGACAAGAAAATTTTATTATGGGGGTCAACGAGTTCGGTGGGACCATGGATGAAATAACAATGGATGCAAAAACTACTAGCAAAATCGAGGCAATTCAATATGGTGGAACTATGCAACATACAAGAGTGCGCACCAGAGAGCACACCGTTTGATCCAACCATGAAAAGGGCTAATGACTAGTATCTAGAGGCACTATTCGGGGAGTATGCCACTCTATTTGAAGAATTATGGAGGCTGCCACCAGTTTGTGCACATGACCACTGAATCCCAATCAAGGAATGACCCGTGGAGGTCAATGATAAGTCTATTATTATAGGGATTCTAATATAGTTTTTATTTATAAAATAGTTATGTTTCACTTAGTTTTATTAATATTTGTTATTAATTACTTTATTTTCTTATTTCAGGTCAATCTGCGCGGCGGATAACAAATTGAAGCTAACAGGACTAATCAGGAGAAGATGCTAAAAAATTCTGGAAAAATCGCAATTTACACACCTCGGTCACGGGCGTGACCGTCGGGTTACGGGCGTGACCCATTATGAACCTCCAGAAGACATTTTCACATTGGATTAGAGCTATACATTGAGGACACGATCATGAACTCATAGTCGATGGTATTCCTATGAGTCGTGACATCCAGGCGTGCCACACATCATGAAGGCAGTTTCAGACTCAACAGTTTCAAGCTTATATGCCCTAGGTCACGGGCGTGACCTAGGGGCGTGACATCTTCAACAATGCCAGATTAACTCCCGTCGTTTCTCCTTCCTGCTGTTTATAGTAACAGACTTCACACGCCCTAGGTCACGGGCGTGACCTCGAGGCGTGACCCGCAGAACGACGAATTTTTGTGGTTTTCCCTAAACATTCCAGGGCTTTCAAGAGGACGGTTCCACACCTGACATGCCCCCTAGTCACAGGTGTGACCCTGGGGCATGACCTTCCAGAAATTTTCCTATAAATTCCAGATCGAGCTAGGAGCTGATGAGAAGCTAAGAGCGGCTAGCAGTCACTTAGGAGTAGATTGTTAGACAATTTCGTTAGTTCTCCTACAATTCTTTTATGTAATTTTAATTTCATAGTTTACGTTTTCTTTTACCTTAATTTCAGCACTTCTTTTAGAAATTATGATTTTCTCTATCTTTTTATGCAGCTTCATAATCATGTCAAGTAGCTAATTCCATTAGCACTTGATCATGCCAACCTTTGAAATTAAATAAACTTCTTTTTTTTATCAAACTGTCTTTATTTCTACTTTGATTTATCTTTTATTTATTTTGTGTCGAATACATGTTTTGCAGTTATGTTCTTCGATCCAACATCCGTATATTAAATGACCGAGAGGTTGCGAATACGAGTAGATCGCTTAAAGATAAAATGAGTTGCATGCACTCCACGAGAGAGGACGACATAAATCTTCCGGATTGGAGTCAAATCCAATAGTGGGGTTCACCGCTTAAAGCAAGCTTAGGGGTTTCTACCGGCCGAGGGGTCTTAATCGATCAATCTAAGGTTAGTCAAAAGCATGATCTCGAGAGAGACAGTAATGTATATTGGCAACCTCCACGGTTGACGTAAGTGATTAGGAGTTTGTACTTGTATCATTTCATAAAAGTCTACTTTAATTCAAAATGAGTCTAGATCAAGTGCTAGCTTTTAGTTTATTTTTCTTTCTTTAAGTTTAATTTAAACCTTCTTTATATTTAGATAAAATAATATTAATTTCCATTAGTAGGAGTAATCAACAGACCCCGAGTCTAAATACGACAATTTTCTATACTATATTTTGATAGGTACACTTGCCGAATTCAGGATAATAGTTTGAAATTATTTTTAAAACAATAAAATCCTTATCAAGTTTTTGTCATCGTTGCCGGGAAACATCTTTGTTGAAATTTTGAAAGCGTAGATTTTATTACTTTTATCATTCTCGTTCTCCACCTTCATTTCTATTTTTAATTTTATTTTTCAAATTCATTTCTATTAAGTAACGATTGTTTTATTTTCATTTTACAAAAAAAATGTTATCTCAATTGGCCGCTAAGGTTGCTGAGCTTACACATAAAATTAATCTTTTACAAGCCACAAGACTGTGCCATATTTCTTATTATTATTATGGTTGTTCTCATCGAAGTGAGTATTGTTATCATTATAATTATTATAAAAATCTTTCTTATGAAAATAATTTTGATAATAACTATGAAAATAACTATTCTCACTTTTATGATAACTCTTTTTCTAATTTTGATGAAAATAAATTTTCCAATTCTTCTAATTTTCGTGAAAATAATTTTTTGAATTTTAACGAGAATACTTATTTTGATTTAAATAATTTTTCTTCTACCTCGAATTTTGCTCTTTTGTATTTGCAAGATCAACCGAAATGATTCCCGAGTTATGAGAATAACTATTTAGATCCTAATTTTGTTCTTTTTTGATCACACCTCAATGTTCTTCTTCTAATTTTGGGGATTTTACACAATTAATAGTTTATCCTCCACAAAATTTAGAAGAAATTATTACTTTCTCTAATGATTCTTCAACCTCTGCAAATATTTCACCTAGGACAGAACATGAATCCTCTTGTGCCCTCTTAGTGGCTAATTCCAAAGATGAGGAATTATTATATCAAGAATTTATTAAAACTTTTTCTAGTAATTCTTCTCCCACTTCAAATATTTCACCTATGGAGGAGCATGAATCTTCATGTGTCCCCTTAATGTCTTATTTGGAAGAAGAAGATGAATTATTATTTCCAAAATTTATTAATATTATTGGCACATCGAGTGAATTAGAAGAAAAACATATTTCTTCTCCTACTACACCCGACTCTTATTTTCATGAATTTTCAAATATCCAAAATAAATATTTAGAAATTGAAATTCATGACAATAACGAGGCTGATAATATTTCTTAAAAATAATTTTTAGATAATGATTTTATTTTAGAAAATAAACAACTGGAGCTAATCATATAAGTTCGCAAGAACCTCCTCCTTGGGAAGATTTTTCTGACGTGCTTCTTTTTTATTTTTATTTTACTAAAGAATTTCATGTAGAAGAGGAGTCGTTGCAATTAAATGATTTCCATGATCCATTTGCTGCTTCTCTACAAAGATTCAAATCACCTCAGTTATGGATAGGTGATTTAAATTTACATTTCTAAGTCAACTGCAATAACAAGGAAAATCAAGAAGAAAGCAGAGGAGACGTCGGGCGAGCAACATTGGCATCCTTGCCAAAGCGAGAATTAAGGGATTTGCCCATCCACTTTAATTTTTACTTTCCTTTTTTTCACAATAACCGTCTACCTTAAAGACGGGAGAAAGAAAAGCGCTCTTGGGAGACACCCCTTGCTTATCATTTTCATTTTTTTTAAAAAAAATTTAATCTATTTTTTTTTTCTTCCCCCCCCCCCACTTGGCATAAAAATATTGGGTACAATGTTTAGTTTTAAGTATGGGGGTGGATCTCATTTGTTGTTTTTATTTGAAAAAACTAAAAAAAATTGTTTACTTTTTATTTTTATCAAAAAATACAAAAAATAGAAAATCAAAAATTAAATTTCTTGGAAAGTACCGTATTGGCCTTTCATCCCACAAAACCGCCTAGTAGCTTCCGAACAAGTCACTGGGTAGCCCTCGGGAAGTCGAAAAATTAAAAAAATAGGATTTTAATTTATGATTTTAGTATTTGTATCTAAAAAATAAAAACAAAGTAATAAACCCCTACTTAATTTTTTGTGATTTTTATAAATTTATTTTGAGTTTATTTATAATAATTTTTATAATTTTTGATTTTCTAATCTTTTGTTTCATCATTTTTAGTTAAATATAATTTTTAGGTTATTTGATTTTAAGAAATACTTTATGAATTAAGTTTGTTTTGAGTAATTTTTTGGCCCTTTTTCTATTAATTCTAATTAGTTTCAATTTTATAGTGCTTAGTTTAACAATCTTAAGATTTCAATTACATTCACTATTGCTTAAAGATTCTTAGGACATTTTAATTTACTATAGTTGTGCTCTAACTATTTAAATTTAATCTAAAAATTTGTGTAGCCTTTCCTTTATTTTAATTTTTGTTGTTAGATCCTATGTCATAGGGATAAGAGGATAAAATTCATTATCCCCTGGTACACATATGCATTTTTTTTTACTTTTTTGTTAGATCATATGTCATGGGAATCAAGTATTCCTTATTACACATATAGAACCCCAAAAAAAGATGGATTAAGAGGTTAAAATTCATTACTCACAATTTATCTTTTATTTTATTTGAAGAGAGAAAATATTTGTTCATATGTCATTTAAAATGAGAGGATAAAATCATCATTTTCTTGGTAAAACATAAGCAAATATCAAAAGAAAAAAATTATGTGAGGTGAGAGAATAAAATTCATCACCTCTAATCAAAAACCTCTTCAATTTCCTTATTCCCAAAACCTAAAAAAAACAGATTTAAATTAAAGTACTAATAGAGCATAAGTTGTAGATTGAATTTTTTTCCTTTAAGTCTCTTTTTAATTAAAATTGTTAACAATTCTTAATCTAACTTTGTTTGCTACCTACTAAATTTTGAACACTAATTAATTTATTTGAGAAATTTTTCTAAATATTTCACTCTTCTCATTTTTATTTCATGTCTTAGGACTTACTATTTAAATCTCTAAAGTTTATTTTTAACTTTCTTTTTATTTAATAAACATTTAGTTTAATTAAAAATTATATTATTTTCTTATAAGTAGTTCTCATAGTTTTGTTCTGAAATAACAAAAATTTTACTATGGGGGTATTTGATAAGTCTATTATTATAGTGATTCTAATATAGTTTTTATTTATAAAATAGTTATATTTTACTTAGTTTTTATTAATATTTGTTATAAAGTACTTTATTTTCTTATTTCAGGTCAATCTGGGTTGTGGATAACAAATTGAAGCTAACAAGACTGATCGGGAAAAGAAGCTGAACATTTCTAGAAAAATAGCAATTTACACACCTCATTCACGGGCGTGACCCATTATGAAGCTCCAGAAGCCATTTCCATATTGGATTAAAGCTACACGCCGAGGACATGGGCGTGAACTCATAGTCACGGGCGTGCCTATGAGGCGTGACATACAGGCATGCCACACATCATGAAGGCAGTTTCGGATACAGTAGTTTCAAGCTTACATAGCATAGGTCACGGACGTGACCTAGAGGCGTGACCTCTTCACCAATGCCAGATTAACTCCTGCCGTTTATCCTTCCCATCATTTCTAGTAAGAGACTTGACACGCCCGAGGTCAAGTGCGTTTCCTAGGGGCGGGACCCACAGAATGACAAATTTTGGCAATTTTCTCCCAACATTCCCGGGATTTCAAGACGACGGTTCCGCACCTGACACGCCCCATAGTCATTGGCGTGACCCTAGGGCGTTACCTTCCATAAATTTTCATATAAATTCCAGATCGAGCTAGGAGCTGAAGTGAAGCTAGAAGCAGCTAGTAGTCATCTAGGTGTAGATTGTTAACCAATTTCAGTAGTTTTCATGCACTTCTTTTATGTAATTTCAATTTCATAATTTAGGTTTGATTTTACTTTAATTCAAGTACTTCTTTTAGAAATTATGTTTTTCTTTATCTTTTTATGCAACTTCTGGATCATGTCAAGTAGGTAATTTCATTAGCACTTGATCATGACAATCTTTGAAATTAAATAAATTTCTTTTCTTTATCAAACTCTCTTTATTTCTACATTGATTTATCTTTGATTTATTTTGTTTCGAATTCATATTTCACGGATATGTTCTTCGATCCTAGATCCATATCTTAAATGTCCGAGAGGTTGCGGATACGAGTAGATCGCTCAAAGATAAAAGGAGTTTCACGCACTCCTCAAGATAAGATGACATAAATCTTTCGGATTGGAGTCAAATCCAATAGTCGGGTTCACCACTTAAAGCAAGCTTAGGGTTTTCGAATGGTTGAGGGTTCTTAATCAATCAACATAAGATTATTCAAAAGCATGAGCTCGAGAGTGATGATTTTTTATTTTGGGAACCTCCGCGGTCGAAGTAAGTGATTAGGAGTTTGTACTTGTATCATTTCATAAAAGTATATTTTAATTCAAAGTGAGTCTAGATCAAGTGCTAGTTTTTAGTTTATTTTTCTTTCTTTAAGTTTAATTTAACCATTCTTTATATTTAGATAAAATAATATTAATTTACGTGAGTAGGAGTAATCAACATGCTACGAGTCTAAAAATGACAATTTTATATACTATATTTCGATAGGTACACTTGCCTAATTCAGGATAATTGTTTGAAATTATATTTAAAACTATAAAATCCTTATCAAGTTTTTGGCATCGTTACCGGGGAACATCTTTGTTGATATTTTTAAAGCATAGATTTTATTACTTTTATCATTCTCGTTCTCCACCTCCATTTCTTTTTTTAATTTTCTTTTTCAAATTCATTTCTATTATGTACCGGTTGTTTTATTTTCTTTTTACAAAAAAAAATGTTATCGCAATTGGCCGCAAAGGTTGCAAAGCTTACGCATAAAATTAATCTTTTGCAAGCCCCAAGTCGGTGTCATATTCCTTGTTATTATTGTGGTGGTTCTCATGTAAGTGTATTGTTATCATTATAATTATTTTAAAAATCTTTTTTCTAAAAATAATTTTGATAATAACTATGAAAATAACTATTCTCACTTTAATGATAACTCTTTTTCTAGTTTTCATGA
Source organism: Platanthera guangdongensis (assembly GCA_039583875.1). Taxonomy (NCBI): domain Eukaryota; kingdom Viridiplantae; phylum Streptophyta; class Magnoliopsida; order Asparagales; family Orchidaceae; genus Platanthera; species Platanthera guangdongensis. Next base: position 90,030,009 of record CM077164.1, on the reverse strand, counting down.
AAATAATTTTTTCAATTCTTCTAATTTTCATGAAAATAACTTTTCGAATTTTAAAGAGAATACTTTTTCTTATTTAAATAATTTTTCTTCTACCTTGAATTTTGTTCTTTTTTGTTTGCAAGATCAACCGGAAGGATTCTCGAGTAATGAGAATAACTATATAGATCAACCGGAAGGATTCTCGAGTAATGAGAATAACTATATAGATCCTAATTTTTGTCCTTCTTTGATCACACTGCAATCTTGTTCTTCCAATTTTGGGGATTTTACACAATTCATAGTTGATCCTCCCCAAAATTTAGAAGAAATTATTACTTATTCTAATGGTTCTTCCCCCTCTTTGAATATTTCAACTAGGACGGAACATGAATCCTCATGTGCTCCCTTAGTAGCTTTTTCCAAAGAGGGGAAGGAATTATTATATCAAAAATTTATTAAAACTTTCTCTAATAATTCTTCTCCCACTTCGAATATTTCACCAATGGAGGAGCATGAATTTTCATGTGCCCCCTTAGTGTCTTATGTGGAAGAGGAATATGAATTATTATATCCAAAATTTATAAATATTTTGGGCACACCGGGTGAATTAGAAAAAAAGATGTTTCTTCTCCTACTACACCCGACTCTTATTTTCATGAATTTTGAAGTATCCCAAATAAATGTTTAGAAATTGAAATTCATGACAATAACGAGGCCAATAATATTTCTTTAAAAGAATTTTTAGATAATGATTTTATTTTAAAAAATAAACAGTTGGAGCCTAATCATATAACTTCGCAAGAACCTCCTCCTTGCAAAGATTTTTCTGACGTGCTTCTTTTTTATTTTTATTTTACTAACAAATTTCATGTAGAAGAGGTGTCGTTGCAATTTAACAATTTCCATTATCCATTTGTCGCTTCTCTACAAATATTCAAATCACCTCAGGTATGTAGAGGTGATTTGAATTTACATTTTCAAGTCAACTGCTACAACAAAGAAATTCAAGAAGAAAGCGGAGGAGAAGTCGGGCGTGCAACTTTGGCATCCTCGCCAAAGTGGGAATTAAGGAAGTTGCCCGTCCACTTTAATTTTTATTTTCCTTTTTCTTAACAATAACTGTCTAGCTTAAAGACGGGAAAAAGAAAAGAGCTTTTGGGAGACACCCCTTGCTTATCATTTTCATTTTTTAAAAACTTTAATCTACTTTATTTTCTTTCCCCCCTCCTACTTGTCATATAAATCCCTCCTAAAGATTGAGATTGAGAGGTTAAGTCAGGAGATCCTCACTGAGGGTAAGATTTACCACAGCTCTAATTCATATGCGTCACCAATTGTGTTAGTAAAAAAGAACTATGGTGTATGACGACTGTGTATAGATTACTAGTAGTTAAATAAACACATGGTCAAAGACAAATATCCATCCCAATCATTGGAGATTTACTGGATGAATTAAATTGAGCCCTCTTCTCTTCAAAGTTAGATCTATGGGTGGGACACCATCAAGTTAGGATGGCGGCGGAAGATGTACACAAGTCAGCTTTCTGTGCACATCAAGGGCATTATTAATTTTTGGTCACACCCTTTGGCTTGAAGAACGCGCCCTCTACATTCCAAAGACAGATTAATCAATTGTTCGAGCACTTATAATGCCCCAAATTTCCCAAAGCATGAAAATGTGTTCTGGGAGATAACGCGCGGCGGTAGTGTTACCGTGGGGCGGTTCTGCCATGATTTAATGGTAGGTACTTCGGGAAGATACCCCCCAGTAGTAGAGAGACCGCTGGCAGTAGCTTGGCTAATTTATCAGCAAAACTCTCAGGTTTCTACCATGCGATGGTACCAACTGTCGCGCGATAGTAGCGATGACGGTTGTTTCTTAACCAATGCTAGTTACTGTGTGGTGGTAGTATCTTATCGCGCGGATATAGCAACACTATAATGGCGTCTCCACGTGTCGATTGGTGATTGGAGGGTCTGGGCGGTGGCGCATGAAATGAGGCATTGATTAACGGTACTGTGTGGCGGTAGCTAGTTACCACATGGCAGTAGCTCCATTTATATTGTTGGAAGGGCCATTTTCCGTTCATTTCTTTTAGGAGTTTGGGTTGAACTACTGGAGGAGGAAGAGCAACGTAGGACAAGGGAGATGTTGTCGCCACTCAAGTTTCGAAGCACAGATATGCGAGACGAGTCCGGATCTATGGAGGTAAAGATGAAGTGTTCGTTTCCATCCTACTAGATTCTCTTCCATGGCGCCGAAACAGACTTCTAGGGTTACGATCCTTTTCCTTGGAGATGTGAAGTCCTTCATTTTGGCATTTGGGGGTAGTCGCTCCACGAACACATGGAAGTGGATCTCTCGATGGGTAGATTTGTGTATCCTAGTTAGTTTTGCATTTAGATCCGGAATCAAAGTATGGAATATGCATGATGTGTGAATGTAATGTCCCGGTTTAGAGCCTAGAGGACCACAACGTAACCAGGCTGTGTGTCTCCCCACGGTGCCCCGCTACAGGACTGCAGTTCGTGCGACCCAAACCCATCTCCGACCTGTTTCTCAGCACGATAGGTTTTTGCGCACGCGTGGATTCGAACCCACGCCACCTTGATAAGGCACCTTCCACAGTCCTCATCACCAACTGAGCTGTAACTCAGTTGGTGATGAGGACTGTGGAAGGTGCCTTATCTAGGTGGCGTGGGTTCAAATCCCCACGTGCGCAAAAACCTACCATGCTGAGAAACAAGCCGGAGATGGGTTTGGGTGGTACGGACTGCAGTCCTATAGCGGGGCACCGGGACGAGCAAGCTGCACGGTTACGTCGTGGGCCTCTGAGCTCTAAACTGGGATGTTACATAAAAGTTCACTTTTATGCAATGTCCCGGTTTAGAGCTCAGAGGCCCACAGCGTAACCGTGCAGTGTGTCTTGCCCCGGTTGTTACAACCCGCATTTTCACCGCATATAAAAACTTATCAAAGTAAGGGAAAATGCGCGTCATGATGCCACATCAGTAAAGGATAACTGCGGATGCTCAGGCAGACACCAACCTAATCATGAAGAATGATTTTTTAAGTTATTTTTAAGGAAAATCAGTTAAGTGCAATAGTTAGCCGTATCCCTTGGCTTAGTGGCTCATTTAGTCCACAAAACAAAATATAGTTATACGCTTCGGAAAAATACTTGTTTAGTTTGACTCAAACATCCTACATGAGTATAAATGTCCCCAAAGGACAACTCATACTATGCAAGACTCTAAATTTATAATAGTAGTAAGGATAGCTTTTTCAGTCGCCAAATATAACAAGTTAGAGTTTTTTAAATTATGCAGTGCATGAAGTAATAGTTGTAAATTTATTCTTAAAATAGCTAACATGCGTTTCTAGCATAAATCATCCTTGAGAGCAAGTAATCCACATCCACATATAGAAAACTAAGCAGCTAGCAAGTATCTAAAAGTAAAAATACTGTGGGCGTCAACAAACTGACACGAACCCACATGTAGAAAAATATGTCTGAACCAGTAACTAAATAAACAACAATATACCTCGCTGAGACGAGGTAACAACCACGGCCAACACTGCTGCCCAGAAACTCCAAAACTAGCTCTGATATCTGCTACTGCTCTGAACCTGAGGCATTCCAAAGATAGAACACCTTAGCAAGAAGGTACAAATGGTGGCAGAGAATTAATAGGCCAAAATGAGGTACTTTTTCTGTCTACACTGTATCCAACAAAGTCAGCATCTGAGTATCCAGTTAACTCAAATTTTGACTCAATAGGATACCAGAGTCCTAGACTAGGACAACGCTTTATATATCTCAAAATTATTTTTAGGAAAATTAGGTGAGATTCTTTAGAGTTCACTTGGAACCTAGCACAAAAAAATGTAGCAAACATTATGTCAGGTCTGCTAGTTGTAAGGTATAGTAGGGACCCAACAATGCCCTATATAATTTCTGATCAACAGGTTTCCCATGTTCATCAGAGTCTATTACAGCATTAGTGGCCATGGGTGTTTTCTTTGTTGAGGCACCAGCCAACCCAAAATTTTTAATAAGCTCTTTAGCATACTTAGCCTGAGATATTAAAATGCCATCAGGTAGCTGCTTTACTTGGAGACCAAGAAAATAGGAGAGCTCACCCATGCGACTCATTTCAAACTTTGAATGAATAAGGTCAGAGAACTTCTTGCATAGTTTGCAATCTGTAGACCCAAATATAATGTCATCTACATAAATTTGTACCAACAAGATTTGGTCCTTATGGTGCCTAGTGAATAATGTCCTATCTACAATGCCTCTAGTAAACTTATTCTCTATCAGAAAGCTAGCTAAGGTCTCATACCAAGCTCTTGGAGCTTGCTTTAAACCATAAAGAGCTTTATGCAATCTAAAGACATATGAAGGATAAGTTGGAGAGATAAAACCTGGAGGTTGTTCAACATAAACCTCTTCTTTAAGTACTCCATTCAGAAAGGCACTCTTGACATCCATTTGAAAGACTTTAAACTTCTTGTAGGCAGCATAACCAATGAAGATTCTGATTGCTTCTAACCTTGCAATGAGTGCAAAAGTTTGGTCATAGACTATTCCTTCTTCTTGCCTATAACCTTGAGCAATAAGCCTAGCCTTGTTTCTCACAATTACACCTTGGGCATCTAGCTGGTTTCTATATACCAATTTAGTTCCAAAGATAGGGTAGTCTTTGGGTCTTGGAACCAAATCCCAAACTCTACATCTCTCAAATTGATTGAGTCCTCTTGCATTGCAATGATCCAGTGTGGATCTTGCTCAGTATCGTTTATGGATTGAGGCTCAACTTGAGAGAGGAAACATGCATTCATCACATCTTTGTTGAATTGATGTCTTGTTTGTACACCTACTAACATGTCTCCAATCACTTGAGATCTAGGGTGATCCCTTAGTGTGTTATGATCGGTGGGTGGAGTTGGTTCAGCAACAGCATGTGGAGTTAATTCCTCTTGTGGAATAGTGTCAGCTGTTGAATGAAGTTCAACCTCTTCCAAAAGTTCATCTTCACTATCTTCATCAGCTTGTGGAGTAGGAGGTGATGTAACCTCTTGTGGAAGGTTTAACTCACCCAATTTCTTACATAAGTGACCTACCTGCAAAGTGCTATTGGTAGAAATTTCTTTCTCCTTATAAGACATGTTAGCCTCATCAAAAGTTACATGAATTGATTCCTCAATTTTTAAAGAAGATTTATTGAATACCCTATAAGTTTTGCTGACTTGGGAGTATCCTAGAAAGATTCCATCTTCAGCCTTAGATTCAAACTTTCTAATATACTTCTTGTTATTATTATGAATATAACATATGCAACCAATTACTTTAAAATAGGTTATTTTAGGTTTCTTCCCTTTAAGCAATTCGTAGGGAGTGTTATTCTTAAGTTTATGTATTAAACTCCTGTTCAGTACATAGTTTGCTGTACTTACAGCCTCAGCCCAAAAGGATAGGGGCATGTAAGCATCTGCAGGTAATGTACCTGCAACTTCAATTAAGGTTCTATTCTTCCTTTTATCTATCCCATTTTGTTGAGGAGTTCTAGGAGCTGAGAAGCAATGCCTGATACCATCCTTCTCACAGAACTCATACATAAGAAGAGACTCAAACTCTGTACCATGATCACTTCTGATCAATGCAACATGAGTAGAGTACTCAATTGGTATAGTCCTGAGAAAATCTGTAAGAACTTTGAATGTATCTGACTTAGATATCAGAAAGAACACCCAAGTAAATCTTGAGAAGTCATCTATAATAAGTAGGGTATAAGATTTCCCTCCTAGGCTTTGTACAGCAATAGGTCCAAAAATGTCGATGTATAGCAAGTACAAAATCCTAGGTGAATCACTTTTATTAATTGATTTAAAACTAGATTTAGTTTGCTTGCCTAGTTAACAAGCCCTACAGAGGCCTTCCTTCTTGTAGGGACTAGAAGGAAAACCTTTTACAAGGTTGTCTTTTGAAAGTGAGGGGTTAGATCTGGTATAATCTAGGGGGTGAATAGAGTATACTTGGGTTTAAAAAACTTTTGCTGTAAATAAAACTTAGTTATAAAATAATATGGTCTAGCACAGGTACAACAAATATAAGTTATCACATACACAGCAACCTAACTATTACAGCCACAACAAGAACAAAAGAAAAGAGCAACCAGACAACACAAGAATTTTATAGTGGTTCCGCAACTGGATACATCCACTCTTCTACCACCCTGGTAGGAATCCACTAGCAGTTTTTTGATCAGGTGACTGCCACCAATGAGCTTTTGATTAGATGATAAAAAACCAATCCTCAAGTCTTTTGGTCAGGTGACTTGCAACCAGGAATAACTTTTAAAGGGAGATAAGAACCCTTTATACAGTGGGGGATGAGAGAGTGATGTTAGCAAAGGATCCCCCTGAGATATTGAATGGTTCAGGAAGCTGGGGGTTTGCTGCAGGGTGATAGGTCTTGAAACATTTGCTTTGACCAGATCCTGGCATCCTTGATTGGCCAGATCCTTGAATCCCATGAGCTTGGGAAGCACATGAGGATTTTATCATTCATCTCAATGAGGGTGATGTCCTTGTCTAAGGTTTGCAGCTTATTGATGATTGAGCTCAGCTATTGTACATGACTGCAACTGATTTTGTTTCCTCCTTCTTGAAGTTCTCATATTGTGATATGATGTTGGATCTTCTGTCCTTTCTTTCATCAGCAGATCCAGCCACCATTTGATTTAGAGAATCCCAGATGGCCTTGGCTGATGTGCATTCAGCCACTTTCTGAAAAATGTCATATGACATTGTTTGGGCCAGAATGTTCATTGCTTTAGCATCAACAACTTTGGCCTACTTTTGAGCCTTAGTACACTCAGGTGGTGGAACTACATTAGTGCTGGATGTTGCTGTAGAGGTAGATGGTTGAGGAGGACCTGTTAAAATATAGTTGTAGATATCCTCAACAATAGAGTTCATACATAATTTAATTCTTGCCTTCTAGATGGCAAACCTATTTAGATTACATACTGGAGGTCTGGTGCTTGCATAGTCTTTATTCTGTGTTATACTGTGTATATAATCCTAGTAGAAAGAAAAATCAGAACAAACTAAGGATCTTTGGTTCAAGGGTTAGCTTGTACAACTAAAGGAACCACCCTCTGATACCAATTGAAAGTGAGGGGTTAGATCTGGTATACTCTAGAGGGGGGGGGGGTGAATAGAGTATACTTGGGTTTTAAAAACTTTTGCTGTAAATAAAACATAGTTCTAAAATAATATGGTCTAGCACAGGTACAACAAATATAAGTTATCACAAACACAGCAACCTAACTAACACAGCCACAATAAGAACAAAAGAAAAGAACAACCAGACAACACAAGAATTTTATAGTGGTTCCCCAACCTGGGTACATCCACTCTTTTACCACCCTGGTAGGAATCTACTAGCAGTTTTTTGATCAGGTGACTGCCACTAATGAGCTTTTGATCAAGTGCTCAAAAACCAATCCTCAAGTCTTTTGGTCAGGTGACTTGCTGTAACAGCCCAAATTTCTCAAACAGGAATTTTTTGGGTGACACGGCCTGGGACACGGGCGTGTCCCAGGGCGTGTCAAGCTGGAGTCGACGATTTGGCCGCGAGGTCGACGAAATTTGGGGTCGACAGTCGTTGATCAGTAGACACGGCCTGAGACACGGGCGTGTCTCAGGGTGTGTCGAGGCAGTGTCGACGATCGGCCTGGGTGTCGACATTTTTGCGCTCGACGATGTGCCGAGAGGGGACACACGGCCCAGGACACGGGCGTGTCCTAGGCCGTGTCGTCGAGTGTCGAGATGTGGTCGTCGAGTGTCGAGAAGTTGAACATGGCCTATGACACGGGCGTGTCACAGGGCGTGTCAAATCAGGTCGACGAACTCAGCGCGACGAATTTTTGCGCTAGGCCGTGTTTGAGTGCCTTGTATGGGCACACGGCCTGGGACACGGGCGTGTCACAGGCCGTGTGAAGTCTCGGGTTGTTTGGGATTATTTTTCGCCCAGGCACACGGCCACAGACACGGGCGTGTCTGAAGGCGTATTGGGTGACACGGCCCATGACACGGGCGTGTCTAATGGGCGTGTCACTGGTTTGGATCAGTCGGTTGACCACCGCTTGAGGCATACGGCCTGGGACACGGGCGTGTCACAGGCCATGTCTGGTCAAATGCAGCTTTTTTGGCAAATCGTGGCCGTCCATTCAGCCTGGATCCAAAGGCTGAAAGGCCTCCAGCTTTCCTTAAGGTCGTGAATGAGAAAGGACTTCTCATAGTGTATTTTGGCCTTCATCTTTCTACAAGCTTAGAGAGAGAAAGAGAGAGGACGAAGGAGGAGGAGGATAGGGGGCTGGTCACCGGTGGTGCTGTAGTTTTCCGACAAGAGATCCGAAGCCGACGTTGCGGAGGAAAAGCTCTTACAAGTCTTTCGATCTAGCTTTGAGTTCATGGCACCGAGGCGGTCGTCAAGGGTAACGAATTTTCTTCCTAGCCATGTGAAGGCTTCCTTTTGGCATATAGTCGTGATTCCCCCACCAAGAGGTGGCTGATTTTGGGAGTCTTTTGGGGATTCATGAAATCCCCTTGTTGGCATATAGATCCGGAATTGGAGTACGGAATAGGCACGTTGTGTGAAGCCTATCTGGATAGGTTGGTCTGGATTGGTGATGTTGCATACGAACCGGAGAAGACTCCATGATAAATGTGTAGTTTAAGGAGTCAACGGGTTATGCCTGCGAAAAGGAGTAGCAGGAAGTACTGCAGTGGTAACCCAGGAAAATATCCGTGTTATGTTTTGGGTCATACCTGTGATGATTGATGTCGTAGGGTGTCCACCTGTGAAGCGAGTAACTGACAGTACTGGCATGGTAGCCAGGAAAGACCCCTGACATTTGTGCTTTTGCGGTGTCCACCTGTGAACGAGTAACAGGAAGTACTGGTGTGTCCAGGAAAGACCCGCTGTTGTTGGGAGAGAATCGGTGTAAGAATTATGCCCAGGCTTGAATGCCAGAACAGGATCGGTGAGACCTACCCGCGCCTTTATATAGCCGCGAGTATGCCATGCTCGATGATGGCAAGGCGATTTGAGCAACGAGGGGTGGACGATCCGACCTGCGTTATGTCCATCCGACGTGAGACCAAAAAGTTAGGTCTGTTGGAGCGCATAGCAAGAGTCTTAGGACTGTGCGCCGTGATACAACGGGGGGCTACGGGCCATCCCGGTTCACTAAGACTATAAAACTCCGGCTGCACACCATTGAGTAAATGCTCAAGAGAGTTGTTGTTGGGTTGTGACCCTGATACGGTGGTGGGCAAGAGCTTTTCCAGAACACCAAGAATGTGCCCTGAGTGCACGGACCGTTGGGCCGGGTGGCGAACGGTTGTGATGGCTTGTGTGCGTGAAAGCACATTTTGATGAGATATATTGCCATACTGTGATATGATATGCCTGTAGGGAAGATTACCGCTGCCCCAAGAAAATGGGTAGGGTCGTTATAAATGGGTCAGCTGAACGCTGACCGTTGCTTTTTGATGGCGATGATGATGATGCGGCCGTGGATCTACGACATCGAGAGTTCGTGGATTGGGACGGTCGTTGCCGCAAGCTCGAAGATGAGAGTCTACCACGACGTTTCTTCGCCAACACCGCCAATGCTACATGTATTGCTCGACGTCCACCGCCACCAATAAATAAAATATATAATTATAAATTACATAATTATAATTATATATTTTATCAATTTTTATTTCATGCAATTCTATTTTAAAAGTACTTTATTTCATGCATTTTATTTTGTTAGTGAATTGTTTAATTTCATGTATTGTATTTTCATTTCATGTATTATGATGAGTGCATATAACCATCATAATTTCTTTTTGAATTTTGAATTTTGAATGGAGAATGATTGAGTGGTGTAGGCTATATATAGCCATGGTTATGAAGGAATAATTAGAGAATGAAAGAAAGAAATCCTAAGAATTAAAATTTTGAATTTTCCCCCTCCTTTCTCCTTCCTCTTTGAGAAATTCTCCCCCTTTCTCTTCTCTCTTGGCCGCCGGCCTTCTATCTCTCCGACTCTTAGTGGCTCGGCCACCTTCCCCCTCCCCTCCTCCTCCTCCTCCTCCCTCTCCAAGGGTTTGTCAAAAGGAGAAAAACAGCGAGCGTCTTCATCGTCCGGTGCGGATCCGAGGATTTCTGCGTGGAAATAGAGAATATACCACCGTCAACGTGTGTTCCTCCACTCATCTCTGTGGAATGTTTTCTTGGGATTTGGGTAACGATTCCTACACCTCTTTGTGTGATTTCTTCTAACTTATTTTGTGAGGTTTTGGTGGAATTAGAAGGCTAGTTTTTAGTCCGGATTTATATTGAAATTAGCGCTTAATAAAATCTGAATTTTCAAGCATATATTTCCCGAATGTTTTTCATATAACTTGGAGCGGGTAGATCTCGTGAACACTTGAAGAAATCGGGTTCATCACCTTTGATTTCCCCTTGTGCTCAAGTGATTTGGTAAACCCTCATTTTAATTAATTTGGGATTGAAATTAGGACTTCATTTTAATCACTAATTTAACCTGGCTCTGATACCAAATTGATGCAGGCCCAACGTTTCGACAGATTAAACTACGCGTTCTTCTGTTCGACAATTTAATTAAATATCTAGTGCACGGTTTCTCTACTTAGTACTATCAAATACTCAAACATTAAGAGGCAAAAATTCTACAACCATCAACGCAAAGGGCCTGAGTGTCTTTCTCCGTCGTCTCTTCCTACCACTAAATATTCTCTTGGGATGGGGAGTGTTAGTACTGTCGTGTCTATTTTCCATGTTGACTCCTTGGTTCTTGAACCGGTCGGTAAGATTCTTGTTTATTTTCTTTTGTTTGACACCCTTTCGAGTTTTCTCGAAAGTCTTGTTGTTTTTGTGCTAGACAGGTTCATAGTGCTATGGGATGTTCATGCTACGACGACACGGAGTACGGGGCCAGATTTGCCCCATGTTGCTGCTGCTTTCAATGGTTCCCCCCTCACGGGCAACTCATCGGTGATGAGTGATTTTGAGCGGTGGAGGATTGATGGCGATGATGATGATGCGGCCGTGGATCTACGACATCGAGAGTTCGTGGATTGGGACGGTCGTTGCCGCAAGCTCGAAGATGAGAGTCTACCACGACGTTTCTTCGCCAACACCGCCAATGCTACATGTATTGCTCGACGTCCACCGCCACCAATAAATAAAATATATAATTATAAATTACATAATTATAATTATATATTTTATCAATTTTTATTTCATGCAATTCTATTTTAAAAGTACTTTATTTCATGCATTTTATTTTGTTAGTGAATTGTTTAATTTCATGTATTGTATTTTCATTTCATGTATTATGATGAGTGCATATAACCATCATAATTTCTTTTTGAATTTTGAATTTTGAATGGAGAATGATTGAGTGGTGTAGGCTATATATAGCCATGGTTATGAAGGAATAATTAGAGAATGAAAGAAAGAAATCCTAAGAATTAAAATTTTGAATTTTCCCCCTCCTTTCTCCTTCCTCTTTGAGAAATTCTCCCCCTTTCTCTTCTCTCTTGGCCGCCGGCCTTCTATCTCTCCGACTCTTAGTGGCTCGGCCACCTTCCCCCTCCCCTCCTCCTCCTCCTCCTCCCTCTCCAAGGGTTTGTCAAAAGGAGAAAAACAACGAGCGTCTTCATCGTCCGGTGCGGATCCGAGGATTTCTGCGTGGAAATAGAGAATATACCACCGTCAACGTGTGTTCCTCCACTCATCTCTGTGGAATGTTTTCTTGGGATTTGGGTAACGATTCCTACACCTCTTTGTGTGATTTCTTCTAACTTATTTTGTGAGGTTTTGGTGGAATTAGAAGGCTAGTTTTTAGTCCGGATTTATATTGAAATTAGCGCTTAATAAAATCTGAATTTTCAAGCATATATTTCCCGAATGTTTTTCATATAACTTGGAGCGGGTAGATCTCGTGAACACTTGAAGAAATCGGGTTCATCACCTTTGATTTCCCCTTGTGCTCAAGTGATTTGGTAAACCCTCATTTTAATTAATTTGGGATTGAAATTAGGACTTCATTTTAATCACTAATTTAACCTGGAACTTTATTGGAATTTTGAATTGCTTGCACATAATCTAATTTGATTAGCTAACTATCTGGATCGTGTGGGTCCTTTTCGCTTGAGCGAACATTGGCATATAGCCCTTGTTCAATCTAAAAAATGAGTTGCGTTCCTTTGCGTTGATGGTTGTAGAATTTTTGCCTCTTAATGTTTGAGTATTTGATAGTACTAAGTAGAGAAACCGTGCACTAGATATTTAATTAAATTGTCGAACAGAAGAACGCGTAGTTTAATCTGTCGAAACGTTGGGCCTGCATCAATTTTGTTTGCCACCGCTGGGTGGATTGTCCCTGTACAGGTGCTGGAGAGCCGAGCGGGACGCATAGATGTTGATGTTCCTGCTGCTGTTGCTGCTACCGCTGCTAGCCCTCGAAGGCTATTTGGAAATGTTGTGTGTTTTCGTTTATTGTGGTCGGCCTGCGCGCCAATCTGTTTAGGCCACTGTGTGACAGCCATGTAAGGCCATAAGGCCAACTCTTTTTACTTGATGTAAGACATTCCTATATCGTATAAAATGTGGAGTTTTATATTTGGGCATTCATGAGGAGTTCCAGTTGTAGTCTAGGATTCCTTTAGAATGCTTTGTGATAGGTGTGATGCGCTACTCTGATATCATCCTGTACCTTCACCGCCTGTTTTGTGATATATACTATGGGGCCCCGGCCGGACCTTCTAGAATATACCATATGAACAGATGGGGTTGTTACATTTTTGGTATCGGTTGTTTTGGTCTTTCCCTCTCAAAGTCGTGGCCGACTTCTTTTGTGGGGTGGCGAGCACGTGTTTGTGCAAACCAAAGTCTACGAATTAACTCCTGAATGTCCATGATAGCAATGCAATTGGTGTGTTTGAGGAACCTGTGTGTTCTTATTTTGTGTTGTTTGCTTGGGTACGACCGCTAATGTGTGTGTCTTGTCCACCTTTAGGTGACACGAAGTGGAGCTGGGCCGTCTGAGCCCCAACGTTCTGATGAAAGTACGGTGCCAGCCGCGGTGCCTACACCTCCACCGTCTACGGAACATGTGTGTTTAGTTGCGGAGGCTTTATTTACCATGATCCAAGGCCAGCCCCTTAAGCAGGAACAAGCGGCTGTGAGGCCAGAATAGGTGGCGGCAAGGCCGAAACCTGTAGTGGATGTAGCTCCTCGAGCAGCTGAAAAGCAGCTAACGCGGTTTATGAGTTTCCATCCGCCTACGTTCTCGGGAGCGGGAACTCCGACGCAGGCTGAGGATTTGCTATCGCGCGTCAAGCGAGTGATGACGGCGATTGGAACGGCGGAACATCAGAAAGTTACCTTAGTTGCCTTCTTGCTTGAAGGAGAAGCTCGATTGTGGTGGGATGAGATGGAGTTGCATCATTTGGTGGGTCGTCCTTTAACCCAAGTATTAATGGACGAATTCTCCCGGCTCTTCCTAGCAAAGCACCTTCCTACGGCTTTGCGGATAGCCATGGAAAATGAATTCCAACGGCTAACACAAGGTGATGGCAGTGTTGACGCATACCTGCATGAATTTACTTGCTTGGGGCGGTATGCGGGTTCTATATTTGCGGATGAGCAGAGGAAGACCAATCAGTTCTATGAAGGACTGAGGGATGAGTTGAGGTTCCTTAGGTCATGTTCGGTGAACCAAGGTTTCCAGGCATTGGTTTACACTGCGAGCACGCTGGAGAAGGATATGAAAAGGGTGCAAGGGAAGAGAGCTTTGGCTGTATCGCAACCGGAGTGGAAGGCGCCCCGATCGGGGAAACCATTTTATAAAAAGAGATGGGGCAAGAAGTCCAAAACAAGTGGACAAGCTCCTTCATCAGTTGCAACGGGAGCAACGTCAGGGGCTACCTCCAAGCCAGACACTTGTATCTGCTTCAATTGTGGCCGGATGGGGCATATTGCACGAGATTGTCGGATGCCGCCAAAGAGTGAGAAGAAGGCGGGAGCATCTTATGTGGAAAAAGGGAAGGCGGTGGTAGATTCCTCTGCCTCGCAGGCGCAACCCCGGGTTTACAATCTTGGCCTACAAGAGGCCATCAAGCAGAGTGACGTTGTCACAGGTATGAGTTTAGTTTTGCATATGCTATTGTTTGTATGCTTTTCTTAGTACCCCTATGTTTGCGGTTTGTGTGTGTGACATGTTTGTCACAGGCTTTGTGATGATTCGGGACACGCTGGCGCGAGCACTGTTTGATACGGGTGCATCGCATTCTTTTCTGTCTAGAGAGTTTATAGCGCGGCTTGGGATACCCAGTCGTGCAAAGACAGATAGCGCCAGAGTCGTGTTGCCGAATGGCTGTTGGATGCTTACGGATCAAGCTTGCGATGTGGCGATTCAGTTAGGAAGTCGGGATTTCAGTTTAACTGCATTTGTTTTGCCAATATCGAAATTCGATCTGATTTTTGGGATGGATTGTCTTGCGGAGCAGCATGCTATGATTGATTGGCAGTCTAAAGAAATCACGTTGGGCCAAAATACCGAACAGGAGACAAAGTTCGCGGGTATGCGAGGAGTAGGTTGGACATTGATGTCTTCACTCCAGGTAGTCAAGGCTGTTCGGAAGGGTGCGGAGTGTTACTTTGCACTGATTCAGGCTGTTGAGCCTAAGGCCCATGTGAGTGAGGTTCCGATTGTGGCAGAATTTACAGATGTGTTTCCCACGGATCTCCCTTAGCTACCACCCCAGCGGGAGATTGACTTCACGATCGAGTTGGTGCCAGGTGCGAAACCTGTGGCCCGCTCACCATATCTGGTCGCGTCAAAAGAGATGGTGGAGTTGAAGGTTCAACTACAAGAAATGCTAGAGAAAGGTTATATACGCCCAAGTATGTCACCTTGGACCGCGCCTGTGCTTTTTGTAAAGAAAAAAGACGGTGGGTTGTGGTTGTGTATTGATTACCGTGAACTGAATAAGCTGACCGAGAAGAATAAGTATCCGGTACCCCGGTTTGATGAGTTATTCGATCAGCTGGTGGGCTCGACCGTCTATTCGAAGTTGGATCTGAAGTCTGGTTATTACAAGTTGAGAATTCAGGAAGGTGACATTCCCAAAACCGCATTTGGAATGCGTTACGGGAACTATGAGTTCACAGTCATGCCATTTGGATTGTGCAATGCCCCCTCGGTGTTTATGGATTTGATGCACCATATTTTTCGCGAGTACCTGGATCTGTTTTTGATTGTGTTCATTGATGACATCCTGGTGTACTCGAAGTCAAAAGCTGAGCATGAGATTCACTTACGGTTGGTATTGAACACGTTGAGACAAAATCAGCTCTATGCCAAGTTCTCGAAGTGCGAGTTTTGGCTATCGGCGGTGGCATTTCTAGGCCATGTGGTGAGTGGAGCGGGCATTGTAGTGGATCCAGCGAAGATAAGGGCTATACTGGAGTGGCCAATGTTGTCTTCCGTGGCCGAGGTCAGGAGTTTCCTTGGACTTGCGGGCTACTATAGAAGATTTGTGGAAAACGTCTCGCGGATTGCTTTGTCGCTAACCACATTGACGCGAAAAGATCAGAAGTTTGTTTGGACATCAGAGTGCGCACGAGCTTTTGAAGAGCTGAAGATTCGGTTGACTACGGCGCCGGTGTTGTCTTCGCCAAGTGGGACCGATGGATTTGTGATTTATAGTGATGCCTCGGGGAGCGGCTTAGGCTGCGTTCTTCTGTAGAATGGAAAGGTTATTGCTTATGGCTCACGCCAGCTGAAGGTGCACGAGTGAAATTATCCCGTCCATGATTTGGAACTAGCGGCGGTGATTTTTGCACTCAAGTTGTGGCAACACTACCTTTATGGAGTGAAGGTGGAGATCTATATAGATCACAAGAGCCTAAAGTACCTATTGGAGCAAAAAGATTTGAACATGCGACAACGAAGGTGGTTGGAGTTCCTTGGGGACTAAACTTTTGAGATTCACTATACGCCCGGGAAAGGGAATGTTGTAGCGGATGCCTTGAGTCGGCGGGTTCCGGCTAGAGCAAATTGGTTACAAAGGCATGATGAACGTCTTATCCAGGAGCTGGAGGCGTTGGAGATTTATTGTGTTGACAATAATTCCACTGCCACTGCATGTTTGAACTGGACTGAGGTGCAATGTGACCTTGCAGACCGAGTCCGACGGGCAACGGAGTTCGATGAAGATCTCTTACGCTATGTGAATGAAGGGCCAGAGGGCAAATTCACCTGGAATGATGGCCTTTTGCGAAAAGAGGGCCGTTTATGCGTCCCGAATGTGGGGAAATTGCGGGAAGAACTGATGTATGAAGCGTTTATACCTAGTATTCCATTCACCCCGGGAGCATGAAGATGTTCAACGATATGAAGAAGCTATTCTGGTGGCCAGGGCTCAAGAAAGATGTTGCCCTTTATGTATCTAAATGCCAAACATTTGCGATGGTGAAGGCAGAATGCCAAAAGCCAGGCGGTTATTTGAAGTCATTGTCGATCCCAGAGTGGAAATTTGATGATATTTTCATGGATTTTGTGCACGGGTTTCCAAGATCGCAGCGAGGAAATGATTCCATTTGGGTGATTGTTGACGGGCTAACGAAAGTGGCACATTTTTGCCTGAATAGGCGGGATGATTCAGTTGAAAGTTTGGCAAAGTTATATGTTGACCAGATTGTGCGGCTTCACGGTGTTCCTCGGAGCATCATAAGTGATCGAGATGGGCGATTCACGTCAAATGATTGGACGCTAGTTCACCGACTGTTGGGCACGAAGTTGACTTTCAGTACGTCCTTTCATCCACAAACGGATGGCCAAACTGAACGTACCAATAGAACAATGGAGGACATGCTACGAATGTGCGCCCTTGACTTCGGAAAGAGATGGGAAGATCATCTCTATATGGTAGAGTTTGCATATAATAATAGCTACCAGGCGAGCATTGGGATGGCACCATATGAAGCTCTATATGGAAGGAAGTGTCGTACTCCCTTTGCTTGGGTAAAAGCGGGTGAAGCTCGGGTTTTTAAACCAAATAAGGTTGATGAAGCAAACTCAACCATACGGACGATTCGAGAGAAACTACTTATTGCTCAAGATCGACAAGCGAAGTACTACAACGCCAAGCACCGGAACATGGAATTTGCAGTTGGCGATTGGGTCTACTTGAAGATCAAACCATTCAAAGGTGTCTACCAGATTCGACGATTGAAAAAGTTGAGTCCAAGATATTTGGGTCCTTTTGAAGTGGTTGAGCGAGTTGGCGAAGCGGCTTATCGGCTAGCTCTGTCGGCAGACTTGGGTGGATTACATGATGTATTTCACATCTCGGTGCTTCGGAAGGCCGTGAAAGATCCAGCTCAAGTGATCGCAGATGATCGTGTGTCGGTGGAGTATGGGCTAACAACGAGAGTTAGACCCATTCAGATCGAAGATCGAGCCGAGAAATAGTTACGGAACAAGACGGTCGGCATGGTAAAAGTCCGATGGGAAAACTGCGGCCGTGAAGAACTGACATGGGAGTGAGAGCAAACCATGCGAGAAGAGTTCCCCGAGTTGTTTTGTAATCTGTAGAGAGGATGTTGTAACATAAAATTTTGCATGTTGTAACATTTTTCTTGTTGGTTACTGATTGCCTTCCTGTGTCTGAATTTCGAGGACGAAATTTCTTGTAGGAGGGGAGGATTGTAACAGCCCAAATTTCTCAAACAGGAAATTTTTGGGTGACACGGACTGGGACACGGGCGTGTCCTAGGGCGTGTCAAGCTAGAGTCGACGATTTGGCCGCGAGGTCGACGAAATTTGGGGTCGACGATCGTTGATCAGTAGACAGGGCCTGAGACACGGGCGTGTCTCAGGGCGTATCGATGCCGTGTCGACGATCAGCCTGGGTGTCGACGTTTTTGCGCTCGACGATGTGCCGAGAGGGGGCACACGGCCCAGGATACGGGTGTGTCCCAGGCTGTGTCGTCGAGTGTCGAGATGTGGTCGTTGAGTGTCGAGAAGTTGAACACGGCCTGTGACACGGGCATATCACAGGGCGTGTCAAATCAGGTCGACAAACTCAGCGCGACGAATTTTTGCGCTAGGCCGTGTCTGAGTGCCGTGTATGGTAACACGGCCTGGGACACGGGCGTGTCAGAGGCCGTATGAAGTCTCGGGTTGTTTGGGATTATTTTTCGCCCAGGCACACGGCCACAGACACAGGCGTGTCTGAAGGCATGTTGGGTGACACGGACCATGACACGGGCGTGTCCAATGGGCGTGTCACTGGTTTGGATCAGTCGGTTGACCACCGCTTGAGGCACACGGCCTGGGACACGGGCATGTCACAGGCCGTGTCTGGTCAAATGCAGTTTTTTTTGGCAAATCGTGGTCGTCCATTCCTTCAGCCTGGATCCAAAGGCTGAAAGGCCTCCAGCTTTCCTTAACGCCGTGAATGAGAAAGGACTTCTCATAGTGTATTTTGTCCTTCATCTTTCTACAAGCTTAGAGAGAGAAAGAGAGATGAAGAAGGAGGAGGAGGATAGGGGGCTGGTCACCGGTGGTGCTGTAGTTTTCCGACAAGAGATCCGAAGCCGACGTTGCGGAGGAAAAGCTCTTACGAGTCTTTCGAGCTAGCTTTGAGTTCATGGCACCGAAGCGGTCGTCAAGGGTAACGACTTTTCTTCCTAGCCATGTGAAGGCTTCCTTTTGGCATATAGTTGTGATTCCCCCACCAAGAGGTGGCTGATTTTGGGAGTCTTTTGGGGGATTCATGAAATCCCCTTGTTGGCATATAGATCCAGAATTGGAGTACGGAATAGGCATGCTGTGTGTAGCCCATCTGGATAGGTTGGTCTGGATTGGTGATGTTGCATATGAACCGGAGAAGACTCCGTGATAAACGTGTAGTTTAAGGAGTCAACGGGTTATGCCTGCGAAAAGGAGTAGCAGGAAGTACTGGAGTGGTAACCCAGGAAAATATCCGTGTTATGTTTTGGGTTATACCTGTGATGCTTGATGTCGTAGGGTGTCCACCTGTGAAGCGAGTAACAAGAAGTACTGGCATGGTAGCTAGGAAAGACCCCTGACATTTGTGCTTTTGCGGTGTCCACCTGTGAATGAGTAACAGGAAGTACTGGTGTTCCCAGGAAAGACCCGCTATTGTTGTGAGAGAATGGGTATAAGAATTATGCCCAGGCTTGAATGCCAGAACAGGATCAGTGAGACCTACCCGCGCCTTTATATAGCCGCGAGTACGCCGTGCTCGGTGATGGTAAGGCGATTTGAGCAACGGGGGGTGGAGGATCCGACCTGCGTTATGTCCGTCCGACGTGAGACCAGAAAGTGCGGTCTGTTGGAGCGCATAACAAGAGTCTTAGGCCTACGCGCCGTGATATAACGGGGGGCTACGGGCCATCCCGGTTCCCTAAGACTATAAAACTCTGGCTGCATGCCATGGAGTAAATGCTCAAGAGAGTTGTTGTTGGGTTGTGACCATGATACGGTGGTGGGCAAGAGCTTTGCTAGAACACCAAGAATGTGCCCTGAGTGCACGGACCGTTGGGCCGGGTGGCGAACGGTTGTGATGGCTTGTGTGCGTGAAAGCACATTTTGATGAGATATATTGCCATACTGTGATATGATATGCCTGCAGGGAAGATTACCGCTGCCCCGAGAAAAGGTGTAGGGTCGTTATAAATGGGTCAGCTGAACGCTGACCGTTGCTTTTGTTTGCCACCGCTGGGTGGATTATCCTTGTACAGGTGCTGGAGAGCTGAGCGGGATGCATAGAGGTTGATGTTCCTGCTGCTGTTGCTGCTACCGCTGCTAGCCCTCGAAGGCTATTTGGAAATGTTGTGTGTTTTCGTTTATTGTGGCCGGCCTGCGCGCCAATCTGTTTAGGCCACTGTGTGACAGCCATGTAAGGTCATAAGGCCAACTCTTTTTACTAGTTGTAAGACATTCCTATATTGTATAAAATGTGGAGTTTTATATTTGGGCATTCATGAGGAGTTCCAGTTGTAGTCTAGGCTTCCGCTAGAATGCTTTGTGATAGGTGTGATGCGCTACTCTGATATCATCATATACCTTCACCGCCTGTTTTGTGATATATACTGTGGGGCCTCGGCCGGACCTTCTAGAATATACCATATGAACGGATGGGTTGTTACACTTGCAACCTGGAATAACTTTTGAAGGGACTTATGAACCCTTTATACAGCGGGGGATGAGAGAGTGATTTTGTCTTCTCTTTCTCAGTTACAACTGAGAAGACTCTTGTGAATTTTGATGTTAGCAAAGGCTCCCCCTGAGATATTGAATGGTTCAGGAAGCTGGAGCGTTGTTGCAGGATGATAGTTCTTCAAACTTTTTCTTTGACCAGATGAACTCCAGGAACTTCTTGATAGATAGAGTGTTTGTTGTCCTTTGAAGAGTCCTGGAATGTAGAGGGAAGAAGACTCTTGATCTTGAATGTATGTTCTTCTTCTTCAGCTTGCTGTTCTTTCTCTGGTCAAGGGCTAGGGCTTCTTGTCTCTTGACAGTGTTGTTGCCCTATGAGCCCTGTATTCTGTATATTTTATGTCAGGTTTTCTATTCACCTCTATTGCTATTGATGTCGAGAGAGATGAAGAAAATCCCTTTTATATTTTCCATATAATTTCCCTTTTGAAATTTGAATTCCTTTCTTCATTTAATGCTGACGGCCTGGAGAGTATTTGTATTGATTGATTTCCCCAACTGTCCCATTGAAAAACGGCAATCAATAATCCTGATGAAGTCCATAATTAATGCTCTGTCTAACGGTAATATTCAGAGAATATTTTAGCATTGATTACTCAGGAATTATTGTAATAAACTAAGGACAGAAGGATGGAAATAACCAAGTCTGGATCTGCACAGAATTCATCGAACAGGGAACAGAATTCGTCGACCTTGGTCCAGAGTTCGTCGAGCTGAGAAGTCAAGTTCGTCGACCAGATAATAGTTGTTCGTCGGGCTGAGATCAAAGATCGTCGACCTGAGGATAGACAACTGCTTTCTCTAGAACTTTGCTAATTCTGTGCATCAAGATCGTCGAGCTTAGATTTTTGACTTTGTCGACCGGAGTTCAGTGATGTTTCTTGGACTTAAGAATGTTGAAGTGACTTGTCCAGAAATCATCGAGCTGTGAACTGGGTTCGTCGACCTGAGAACTAATTTCGTCGAGCTGAGTACCTCTAACTGATACTTGATAGATCTTGCCAGGAATGTGTTCTAAGTTCGTCGAGCTGAGAAGTTGAGTTCGTCGACTGGAGTGTGATTCTGGACTTAGAACACAGAGATGTTTCTGGAATAAGATGTTGAAGTAGACTACCCAGAGATCGTCGACCTGAGAATTAGTTTCGTCGACCTGAGAACTAAGTTCGTTGACTGCATAATAGAGATTCTGGGCTTGGGAGTGTTGAAATATAGTGTACATAAGTCGTCAACCTGAGTACCAGGTTCGTCGACCTGAGTACCAGGTTCGCTGAGCACGACTTTCGTCGACCTGATTTCGACGAACGTCGAACTCATTTTCTAAGTCTTTGAAATTTCTCTAAGTCTTGAGTCTTTTGCAGTCTGTTGATGGCTGGTCCATGCAGTGTTGACTCTACGGACATATCCTAGACGCTAGGACATAACCATGACCCTGACTATACATGTTGGGTCAAATGTTCCTAACTTAGTGAACCTAGAACAAATCCAACTAGGGATCCAACAATCCCCCCTATTTGGGCGAGGTCACTAATTACAGACACAAACTACATCCAAAGCAAAATAAGAATATATCTGGCAGGAAATTTGAAATATGCAGCAGATATATATGTATAGAAAGCTTTTTATCAGGAAATAAGAAAACAATTTTTAAAATACCACAAAAACTAATCAGTTTAAATATCATTTCTTTTTCTTCCGCTCCTTGTGCTTCTACTCTTTAGCCTTTTAACCAGGCTTGGCAAACTTGATTTCCCTATTAGGGTCTGCAGCTTGAACCTTTGTCATTGTCATGTTAGCAGCCCCAATGATATTTAGAGAGGTAGCCCTGGGCAATACTACTTCTGGATGCAACTTCATATAATCATCAACATTGAAAAATTTATTAGCCTTAGCAAACCTGTTAAACTCTTCCTTTTTATACTTGGATATTGTAGAGTATTGAGAGGGATCCTTCCCTTAAGCTTTAGCTTTGTTAATCATGGAAAGACCAACCAGTTCCTGGAACCAGTCCATCCTAGCTATTGTAGCTGTCTCTGGATCTTCAAATGGTACGGGTGGGGAAGTAGGTCTCTTGGGGCTTTCAGCCTTTTGATGTTCAGTGTATTGCTGCTGTTGATGTTGTTAATGCTATTGTTGATGTTGCTGTTGTTGCTGCTGTCTTCTTGAAGAATAATACCTCTGTTGGTTGCTTCCTGTAGAGGAGGACCTACTTTGATGTCTTTGATAGGTTTGGAACTGGGTAGTCCTTTGATTTGAAGGACTGGAAGCACCAGTAGCAGGTGGAGGAGGAGGAGGGTCCTTTCTGAATCTTTATAGAGGAGGAGAATATCTCCTGCTTTTCTTCCTTTCTTTTTGCTGGTTTTTGGATATCCACATCCATGCTGGCATGCCCTTATAGGGTGTGATCTTTTGAAGTATATAGTATGGTGTGTCATTTGCTGGATTTATTTTTGGTGCAGGAGGTGGAGGAGTCTTCCTCTTCTTAGATACTTTCTTTTTATTTGGCTCATCATTTGAGTCCTCATCATCATCATCCTCATCATCAGAATCTTGAGGAGTATCATATAAGGCATCAATGGCCTTTAGTACTGATTTTTCAATGGGCTTTTCAGCCTGAGTAGAAACTAGAGTAGGATCTGGAGCTAGAGCAGGAGGGATATTCATAACAGTGCTTTCAGCCACTAATTTATTTTCCTCTTCTATATCAGCCAGATCCGTGCATCAAGATCAGGCAGTGGTGAATCATCCATAACAAAAACTGGGGCAGGAGGAGATGAGACAATGGGGGAAATAGCTCTGGGTGGAGATGGAATGGCTGGGATCTCTGGAGTAGAAAAACTGGGTTGAGTTGCAAAAGTGGCCTTTAGTTGCTTGACAACTTTGGGGCTTATTGGGGAGGTATATGAAATTATAGCCATGAATGGCTTAGTGCTGTTTTTTGGCAGAAAGTTCAAATGAACTATATCAAAAGTTCTCAATAAATGTAACAAATCTACTGTGGGATATATAATAAAATCACCAACAGTATCTATTTCCCCTATTATTGTGTCATCCACAATATCTATTTTCATATCTGTTTCAATAAAATTAATGAAATCAATGAATTCGTCATCAGCATCTGCATCTGCTTCTGCTGCTGCTTTTTCTGCTGTGTCTGTTGATGCTGCTGCTATAGTTGCTACTACTGCTGTTTCTACTACTGCTACTACTGTTGGTGCTGCTACTTCTTCTTCTTGGAGTATCTCCCCCAGCCTGGTTGCAGTGGATACTGAAGGCAAGCCCCTTAGTGAAGAGGAAGTAGCAGAGAGGGCAGATATTTGGGCAACAAGATAATAAATGGATGAAGCAAGAGGTGAAATGGCCTCTGCAATGATGGTTTTGAGGAGGGGAGTGAGAAGGGCAATGAGAGAGGGGATAATTGAGGGATCCAATAGTGGAGAGGTAGATGGTGTTGGTGTTTCAATGGAAACAGATGGAGGGATGGAAGTTGATGGAGGACTAGGAGGGAGAGCATCTTGCATATGATCATCTTGTAGGGATGGAATGTGGAGCGGCGAGGAAAGTAGATTGAATGTAGTGATGTTGTCTCGATGAGGAGGTAAGGGAGATGAGGGTGGTGATGTATATGGTGTATCATGGTGAGAGGGAGTTTGAGTAGGGGATACATGCGTGGAGATGGATGAGGTATGAAGGGAAGCATGAATTGGAGATGTATGGATAGGGGATAAAGGAGGTGTGGGAGGATTGACTATTGTGTGGACCGTGGAGGGGAGTTGAATTTGGATTGCTGGAAGTGATGGAGGTGGAGGAGGGATCTCTTTAGAAGGGTGGGAAGTGGCAGGAGCAGCCCTAGTACTCTCAGAAGCCCTAGTGGAAGAGAAAGCCTTGGAGGGCTTGGTGATGGTCCTCTCCCACCTGCCAAAAAGATCACAGGTGAGCCTCTTAGATGCATTGATGAATATGGTCTGGGAGAACAGGGATTCAGTAACCTTTTCTTTTAGGAAGATCCCTAGGATCCTTCCAAAGCAAACCTCTTTCTTTGTATTCTTTTTCTTGTCAGATCAAACATAATCTGAGCTTAGTTGACTTTCTTCTTGTTAACCACAGCACACATAACCAGGAATTGGTGCCTGATTATGTAGTCATGAGCAGTGTGCATGCCCAGTAACACCTTGCCTACAATGTTTGCTAAGAATGTTAATTCAGCAGAAAGATATTTCTTCAGCAGTTTGTTGGGGGTTTCTCCACAATAACCCATCAGACTCAGCATCTCATCATACTCCTCAGTATCAATTTCTAACTCTTCTTCACCATTAGTTAAGTCAAAAATTTCAGTTAGGACGGTGGTAGTAAGAGAAATAGCATTACCTGATATTGTCCCTGTCATAGTGTTCTCATCTATGGTGGAGGAAGTATAGACCCACTCCCTGATCTCAGCGGCAGATATCTTGATCCTTGTGGACAGTAGATTCTTCAATTGCTGTTTTTCAAGAAGTTGCAGGATGTCTAGGAAGATTGGGTCTGAATGTTGGAAAGAATCAAAATCGACATCAAAGCCGGTGTCGAATTTCATTGCTGCAAGATTTCCCGCTGGAATCGCCATTGGTGCACCGAGAAGAGAAAAACGAAGATCAAGTGTAAAAGAACTGAAAGCGTGAGACGGAGGTCGAAGAAAACCTAGATATAAGGTTTCCATAATATGAATTGACAAACTTCGTTCCATGAAAATGAAAGAATTTGTCGATCTGAGGTCGCCAGAATAATTTGTAGCTAAATAATTCGTCGAGCTCATTCTGATGATTTGAAGACATTTCACTGAGCTCCGTTCGACAAAAGTTTTCTGAAGCATATTCGTCGATCTCCGTTCGACGAAAATGACTTCAATCACAGAGAGTTCGTCGATCTCTGTTCGACGAATATCTCAGGAACTTTTCTCTGTTCGTCGAACTCCGTTCGACGAAATTTGAAGAATTCGTCGAGTACAGACATAAACTAAACTAAGTTTTCTCCATTGATCATTACAAGCTGATTTATAAAGAACAAGTGGTTTCTTTCATTCAGAGGTTTGGTGAAAATGTTAGCTCTTTGTAAATCAGTGTAGATATAGACAAGTTTAATTTTTTTTTGTCTACACACTCTCTAATGAAATGATACCTAATATCTATATGCTTAGTCCTACTGTGATGGACTGGATTTTGTGCTATGACTATAGTACTTGTGTTATCACGTAAGAGAGTTGAATTATTTAAGTTGAAACCGTAGTCCAGGAGTTGATTTTGGATCCACAACATCTAGGAACAGCAACTGCCAGCTGCTATATATTCTGCTTCAGCAGTTGATGTGGACACAGATGACTGTTTTTTATTAAACCAGGACACTAATCTCATACCTAGGAACTGACAAGTTTCTGAAGTACTTTTTCTGTCCACCCTGCATCCAGCAAAGTCAGCATCTAAGTATCCAGTTAACTCAAATTCTGACTCAATTGGATACCAACGGCCTAGACTAGGACAACTCTTTATATATCTCAAAATTCTTTTTAAGAAAATTAGGTGAGATTCTTTAGGGTTCACTTGGAACCTAGCACAAAGACAAGTATCAAACATTATATCATGTCTGTTTGCTGTAAGGTATAGTAGGGAACCAACAATGCCTCTATATAACTTCTGGTTAATAGGTTTCCCATGTGGATCAGAATCTATTACAGCATTGGTATCCATGGGTGTTTTTTTTGCTGAGGCATCGGCCAACCCAAACTTCTTTATAAGCTCTTTAGCATATTTAGCTTGGTAGATGAAAATGCCATCATGAAGCTGCTTCATGTGGAAACCAAGGAAGTAGGAGAGCTCACCCATACTACTCATTTCAAACTTTGAATGCATGAGTTCAGAGAACCTCTTGCATAGTTTGGAATCAGTAGACCCAAATATAATGTAATCAATATATATTTGTACTAACAAGGTGTAACAGCCCAAATTTCAGAATAGGAAAATATTGGGAGACACGGCCTCGGACACGGGCGTGTCCCAGGGTGTGTCATGCTCGGGTTGAACAGTTGGGTGCGTGGTCGACGAAATTTGGTCGACGAAGTTTTCGGGAGTTCACGCCCTGTGACACGGGCGTAACAGGGGGCGTGACCTAGGGCGTGTCCCCTCTGGTAGACGAACTGCGCTCGACGATCATCGAGTGGCAAGCAAGGGGTACACGGCCTATGACACGGGCATGTCACAGGGCGTGTCCCGCTTTGTTGAGAGGTTGATGATTTTCTCTCAAGTAGATATCGAGAAAATGTCTCGAGTACCTCAAGGACACAGGCGTGTCGGTCATGTGACACGGGCGTGTCATGACTATATACTCGAGTAGTCCTCTCGAGTAGGTCTCGAGTGTGACTCGAGTAAGATACATGCCCTATGTCACGGGCGTGTCTGGGCCGACACGGGCGTGTACCTTGGTCGTGAACTGTTTTGGATATGTCAGATTGAGTCAGTTCGTGTGCCGCTTAAGGTACACGCCCTGTGACACGGGAGTATCACAGGGCGTATTAGGCCCGAAAAGTGATTTTGTCAGAGTTTTCTGGCCGTTCATTTCCTAATTCTGGATCTAATGGTCCAGGATTCTTTCCTGTGGATAAAAGGCAAAGAATGTGATAAATTCCCT
This sequence comes from Platanthera guangdongensis, assembly GCA_039583875.1. NCBI lineage: Eukaryota > Viridiplantae > Streptophyta > Magnoliopsida > Asparagales > Orchidaceae > Platanthera > Platanthera guangdongensis. The sequence continues at coordinate 90,003,027 of CM077164.1, read as the reverse complement.
TCATTCTCATCTCCTTCTTCTTCTCATTCCAAGAGAGAGAAAAATAAAGGGAATGGCCAAGGCAAGGAAAGGAGAAAGGAAAGCCAGCTGCTAGAGGAGCTGCGGAGTGCGGATTGAAGATCCGAGAACGGATTCGTAAAGACAAAGCCGAGGCGGTGACTTCCATCTGGCTATTCCATGGCGTAAAAATGATCTTCAAGGGTAACGATCTCCTTCTTGGACATCGAAGTCCTTTCTTTATGCATGTGCTTGGAATCCTCCATTACGAGGTGGATCTCGTAAGTGATTCCTTGGTTGTATTTGCATCTAGAGCCGGAAGTGTAGAGTACGGCATAGGCATGCTGTATGAAGCCCGTCTGGACTGGTAGTCTGGATTGGTGATGATCATGGGTAAACCAGAGAAGACACCGTGGATTTGATGCTATGAAAGTTTTCTGCTTTGATGAATGGATGTATGAATGTATGAATGTGAATTATGGATGGATGGAGGTGTTGGATCCCTAGTTTGATTTGGGCTAGGTTCACTAACTTAGGATAATGTGACCCAACATGTATAGCTAGGGTCAAAGTTGTGTCCTAGAATCTTGGTCAAGTCCTAAGAGTCAACATCACATGGACAAGCCAACATCAGACTTCCAGAGACTCAAGACATAAAGTTTTCCTCAAGATTTCGAGATTTCTCAAGAGACTAAGTAAAATGAGTTCGACGTTCGTCGAACTCAGGTCGATGATAGCCGTTCTCAGTTCGACTATCTCAGAGACATATTCTCTGAGCTGAGCTCGATGAACTTCAGTCTAGATTGATGATCCATGGATTCCACACTCAGAATTCTAAGTCCAGACTATTCTCTAGACTCAGGTCGACGAAACTAAGTCTCAGGTCGACAAACTTCATTCTTTGGTCGACGATTCCTGGACCTCCACTTCAACTCTATTGCCATAGGTTCATCAAATAGTTTCCAAGTCCAAAAACATTTTCAGCACGACGAATTCAAGGTTCTCCAGACTTAGCTCGACGAACACCATTCTTCGGTCGACGAATCTTTGGACTACTACAGCATTCTGTCAAGACCATGTTCTCCAGTCTCAAGTCGACGAAACCTGTTCTCTGTCCGACGAATAATGGTGTCTGACGAATACTAGAACCAGAAGACTTATGTCAACACTAGAAGAACTTGTGTCGACACCAAGATCATTTGTCGACATTGTGGAAAGGCTATGTCGACACAACACAGAAGATCTGTGTCGACATACAGAAGCAAATTGTGTTGACACAGGATATTTAACAACTTCAGATTAATTGCTAAACTCCAGTCGACGAACATATTTACCAGCTCGACGAATAGGCAAAGATCAAAAAAGACAGCAGTTCAGTTTTCAGCTCGACGATCATGGAACTCAGCTCGATGAATAGAATTCATCTGGTCGACGAATACAACATCTCAGCTCGACGAACTGTGAACTAAGTTCGACGAATTCTACCATCTTCTCGACGATTCCAGACTTAGTTATTTCCAGCCTTCTGTACTCACTCTAATGCTATAATTCCTGGGTAATTAATGCTCTAACATTCTCTGAATGTATCCATTAGAAAGAGCATTAATTATGGTCTTCTCCAAGGATTATTGCTTTCCGTTTTTCCACGGGACAGTTGGGGAAATAAATCAATGCCGATTATTATCAAGGCTGTCAGCATTAATTACAAAAAAAATTCAAATGTTTGAAAGATAGAGAAGAAGAGAATAACAAAAATAGACAGACAGACACACAAAAAAAAATCAAGAGAGACACAGAGAAAGCCTCACACAGATTACTACTGACTAAGAAGCACACAGTAATTTGAAAAAGAAGCAAGAAGAACACATTTTTCAAATCAAGAGTCTTCATGTTCTCCTTCTCCAGGACCTTGCTAAAGACATCCAAGCACTATCAGTCTAAAGCTCCTGGATCAAGTACTTCAAATAGAAGGCCTATTACCCTGTGCAAAGCTCCAGATCTCCTATACCCTCTTTCATCTCAGGGGGAGCTTTGACAACATCATTGAATCCACATAGTCTTCTCATTTTGACTTGAGAAAAGAAGACTTCCATCAATCTCTCATCTCCCCATTGTAAAGGGTTATCATCTCCCTTCAAAAGTGATTCCTTGGTTGCAACTCTCCTGATCAAAAGACTTGGGTTGGTTTTTGAGCACCTGATCAAAAGCTCATTGGTGTCAGGCACCTGATCAAAAATCTGAGTGGATTCCTACCAAGGGTGGTAGAAGAGTGGATGTACCCAGCTGGGGAAACACTATAAAATTCTTGTGTCGTCTGATTGTCTCCTTCTCCTTTGTTCTTACTGTGCTTGTGGCTTAGCTTTATTGTTTGCTAGGTTATTAATTTCTGCACTTTTGATTTACAGCAAAAGCTATAATAGTAGTTAAGAAATTTTTTTTAGAAAACTCTATTCACCCCCCCCCCCCCCTCTAGAGTATTTCTGATCTAACACTCACTTTTAATTGGTATCAGAGGAGGTTCCTTTGGTTGTACAAGTTAAATCTTGAACCAAAAGATCCTTTGTTAGATCTACATAGTATTTTATTTTCATTTACGTTATAAACATAGCATGGCACAAAACAAGGACTATGCAAGCATCAGACCTCCAGTTTGCAACCTTAACAAGTTTTCCATTTGGAAGGCAAGAATTAGGTTATATATGAATTCTATTGATGAAGACATCTACAATTCCATTTTGACAGGTCCCCCATAGGCATCTACAGCTACACCATCTTCAAGAAACAATGCAGTCCCACCACCTGAGTGGACTGATGCTTAGAAGAAAGCAAAGATTGCTAATGCCAAAGCCATGAACATATTGGCTCAGACCATGTCAGATGATATCTTTCAGAAGGTGGATGAGTGCACCTCTGCAAAAGCAATCTAGGATTCACTCAATAAAATGGTTGTTGGCTCAGCAGATGAAAGGAAAGATAGAAGATCACACCTCATCACCCAATATGAAAACTTCAAGAAGGATGAGGCAGAGACAGTTGAAGTGATGTACAACAGGCTTAGCTCCATCATCAGTGAGCTAAGGACCTTAGATAAAGAAATCACTTTGACTGAAGTTAATAACAAGATCCTAATGTGCTTCCCAAGCTCATGGGACACCAGGATCTGGCCCATCAAGGAGGCCAGATGCCTGAATGAGATTTCAACTGAATCTCTATTATGAAAACTGAAGTCATATGAGCAGCTAATCAAGTCCAGAGAGGTAGTGGAACACAAGACTCCTCCCCCAGCAAGGAAAGAACAATCCATTGCATTCAAGGCTACTGAAGAAACTGAAGCCCTAACAATTAATGAAGAGCTGATGAGTCTCTTTGCTAAGAGATTCTACAAACTGGCAAGGGAAGACTTCAGAAGGAAGTCATCCAGAAATGACAGCCAGCCAAGGTATGACAAAACACCCACTAAAGAGGTAGTGTGTTATGGGTGCAGGAAGCCAGGACACTTCATGTCTGAATGTCCTGAAAATCAAAAAAAGGAAAGAAGAAAAGAGAAAGAATCAAGAAGCAAGCACTACAACAAGTCCTCTTCCAGCAAACACAAAAAGAAGGACAAACGATTTGTGGCTGAAACATGGAGTGACACGGAAGATGAATCTACATCTTCCAGCTCCAGTGAAGAAGAAGAGGAGGCCAAGGCAAAGGAGGTGTGCCTCATGGAAATTGGTGCAAGCAGTAGCAGATTAGAAACAGATGAATCTGATGATGAAGAAAATCTGTCAGCTGATGATCAGGTAATATCATCTTATGATTTTGAATCTGATGAATTTAAATTTGAATTTAAAAACTTATGCTTATATTTGATAAGCTCTGAGAAGGAAATCAAACTTCTCAGAGATAAATTGAATGATTTAGATAAAATCACCTCTGAAAATGAAACTGTATCTAGTGAACTAAAAACTGCAAATGAACAAATCACTTTTCTAAAATTAGAACTTAGCAAAGCTAAGATATTAGAAGAATCTTTGAATGGCAGAAGCTTGAAATTGCTAGATATAACCAGCACAGTTAATATTAGAACAAATAACTGCAAATTAGGATTAGGAGCCACATCTAGTGAACCAACCCTAATCTAAAGGAATCATCTGTCAAAACCAATAAATTTCATCTCTGATAAAGGAAAGAAAAACACTGAACAAGTAAATAAAGTTAATAAATTTCTGGAACAAATTGAAGCTAAGGATAAAACTAAAAATCAAAAGAATGATAAAAATAACAATGTTCAGAAGTTATCGTCGAACCCAGATCGACAATATAGGAACAGATCGTCGAATGCAGAACGGCGATCTCTGAACCCAAACCACAATAATAATCATTCGTCTGACTTTGATCGACGAACTTTGTATGGTTCGTCAAGCAGAGGTCGACAAACATTAGGCACAGAGAATGAACATGTTTATTCTCTGGGCAGAGATCTACGATCTCAACCCAATTCGTCGAACTCTGGTGGACGAACTTACAACAATTCGTCGAACCCGGGAAGACTTAATCAAAACTATAACATCAACTCACATATTCCTAAGAAACCTTTTAATCCACTAGTTGACTGGATCATCCCACCTAGGAGATATCACCCCCTAGGATATAAGTCCCAACATTAATTCTCAATTATTTCCAGTTTTTCTTATCAGCCATACAAAGGACCCAAGGTAACCTGGGTCAAAAACCATTAACTGGTTTTTATTGCAGGTGAAAAATTGTCCAGGGGTAAATCAAATTTGGTACCTGGACAGTGGCTGCTCCAAACACATGACTGACAGTAAGGACATCTTAATCAACTACAAGTCCAAGCTTGGGCCAAAAGTTATTTTTGGTGACTCCAAGTGTTGTCAGTCAGAAGGATTTGGAGAAGTGAGAATAGGAGTTGTCACATTCAAAAAGGTGACATATGTAAGTGGACTCAAACATAACCTCATTTCCATAAGTCAGTTATGTGATGATGGTTATCAGGTATACTTTAACCCTTCCACTTGTTCTATTATTGATAAAAACAACCAAACAGTTTTAACTGAAAGTAGACAAGGTAACATATACTTAGTAAATTTTCTTTCTGCCAAAACTGATATCTGTTTACTTAACTAGTAATCAGAATGACTTATGGCACAAAATACTAGGTCATATAAATCTGAAAAACATTGCTAGGCTATCTAAGCACAACCTTGTTAGAGGTCTACCTTCTCGTCCCTACAAGAAGGAAGGTCTCTGCAGGGCTTGTCAATTAGGCAAGCAGACTAAAACTAGTTTTAAACCTGTTAATAAGAGTGATTCACCTAGGATTTTGTATTTGCTACATTTGGATCTCTTTGGACCCATTACTTTACAAAGCCTAGGAGGGAAATCCTACACTCTAGTTATAGTGGATGACTTCTCCAGGTTCAGTTGGGTATTCTTTCTGAGATCAAAGTTAGATACATTCAAAGTTCTTACAGATTTTCTCGGGACCATACAGATTGAGTTCTCTACTCATGTTGCATTGATCAGAAGTGATCATGGCAAAGAGTTTGAGTCTCTTCTTATGCAGGAGTTCTGTGAGAAGGAAGGTATCAGGCATTGATTCTCACCTCCTAGAACTCCCCAACAAAATGGGGTAGCTGAAAGGAAAAATAGGACACTCATTGAAGCTGCATGTACATTACTTGCAGATGCTTACATGCCCCCTAATCTTTTGGGCAGAGGCTGTTAGCACAGCAAATTATGTCCTGAACAGGAGTTTAATTCACAAACTAAAGAACAAGACTCCCTATGAATTGTTCAAAGGGAAGAAACCTAAAATAAACAATTTTAAAGTATTTGGTTGTACCTGTTATATACACAATAACAACAAGAAATACATTATAATATTTGAGGCCAAGGCTGAAGTGGGAATTTTTCTAGGATATTCCCAAGTAAGCAAGGCCTATAAGGTGTTTAATAAATTAACACTAAAAATTGAATAGTCAATTCATGTAAGTTTTGATGAGGCTAACATGTATTGCAAGGAGAAAGAAGTTTCTACCAGTGACTCTTTGCAGGCACCTCACTTGTGTGAGAAGTTGGATGACCTAAACCTTACACAAGGGGCTCCAACTCATCCTTCTCCACAAGTCAATGAAGACGGTGAAGAAGAATGCATTGAAGGGATTGACTCTCCTCCAATAGCCAACATAATTCCACAAGAGGAATTGGTTTCAACTACTGTTGCACAACCAACTCCACCCAATGATCTTGTCACACTTAGGGATGACCCCAGATCTCAAGTGATTGGAGACATATCAGCAGGTGTACAGAAAAGTCATCAACTCACCCAAGATTCGATGCATGCCTGTTTTGTCTCTCAGACTGAACCTCAATCCATTCATGATGCAGAGAAAGATCCCCACTGGATCATTGCAATGCATGAGGAATTAGACTAGTTTGAGAGATATAGAGTTTAGGATTTGGTTCCAAGACCACAAAACTACCTAGTTATTGGAACAAAATGGGTTTATAGAAACAAGCTAGATGCTCAAGAAGTCATTGTGAGAAACAAGGCTCGGCTTGTAGCTCAAGGATATATGCAAGAAGAAGGAATTGATTATGATCAAACCTTTATACCTATTGCAAGGTTGGAAGCCATAAGAATATTCCTTGCATATGCAGCATATAAGAGGTTCAAGGTCTTTAAAATGGATGTGAAGAGTGCTTTCTTAAATGGAGTGCTACAAGAAGAGGTTTATGTACAACAACCTCCAAGTTTTGTTTCTCCAACGTACCCCTCTCATGTTTTTAAATTGCATAAGACTCTTTATGGTCTAAAGCAAGCTCCAAGAGCTTGGTATGAGACCTTAGCTAGTTTTTTATTAGAGCATAAATTTACAAGAGGAACTGTAGATAAAACTATTTTCACTAGACATCATAAGGACCAAATCTTGTTAGTACAAATTTATGTGAATGATATTATATTTGGCTCTACAGATTCCAAATTATGCAAGAAGTTTTCTGACCTCATGCATTCCAAATTTGAAATGAGTAGCATGGGTGAGCTTTCCTACTTCCTTGGACTCCAAGTGAAACAGCTCCCTAATGGCATCTACATCTCTCAAGAAAAATATGCTAAAGAACTTCTAAAAAAGTTTGGGATGGCTGATGCCTCAGCAAAGAAAACTCCCATGGCTACCAATACTTTTGTGGACTCTGATGTACCAGGGAAACCTATAGATCAGAAACTTTATAGGGCATTGTTGGGCCCCTGTTATACCTCACAGCAAGTAGGCCAGAGATTATATTTGCCACATGTCTTTGTACTAGGTTCCAAGTGAACCCTAAAGAATCTCATCTAATTTTGCTAAAAAGGATTTTGAGATATATAAAGAGTTGTCCTAATCTAGGCCTATGGTATCCTGCTGAATCAGAATTTGAGTTAACTGGATACTCTGCTGCAGATTTTTTTGGATGCAGGGTAGATAGAAAAATTACTTCAGGGACTTGCCAGTTCCTGGGTATGAGATTAGTATTTTGGTTTTGTAAAAAACAAACATCAGTGTCAACCTCAACTGCTGAAGCAGAATATATTGCAGCAGGCAGCTGTTGTTCGCAGATGCTTTCGATACAAAATCAGCTATTAGATTATGGGTTCAACTTAAATAATTCAACTCTACTATGTGATAATACAAGTGCAATAGCCATAGCCCAGAATCTAGTTCACCATAGTAGGACAAAACATATTGATATAAGACATCATTTCATCAGGGAGTGTGTAGACAAAAATAAAATCAAACTTGTCTATATCTACACTGATTTACAAAGAGCTGATATATTCACCAAACCTTTGGATGAGAGAAATCATATGTTCTTTGTGAACCAACTTGGAATGATGAATGGAGAAGTCTTTATTTGATTTCTGTCTACAGTCGATGAATTTTTCAGAGTTCGTCGAACGGAGTTCGATGAACCGTGGAAAGTTTGAGAGAAATTCGTCGAACGGAGATCGACGAACTCTCTGTGAGTGAAACAATATTCGTCGAACGGAGTTCGACGAACTTGCTTCAGAAGATATTCGTCGAACGGAGTTTGACAAACTATTTTCAATTCTTCAGGACAAGATCGACAAATTATTTCAGTCAAACTTACTTCGTTGATCTCAGTTCGAAGAATTAATTCCATTTTTGTGGAACGGAGTCTGTCGATTCATATTATTGAAAACCTTATATCTAGGTTTTCTTCGACCTCCGTCCCACGCTTTTTGTTCTCTTGCACTTGATCGCCGCTTCTCTCTTTTGCAGGTGATTCCATGGCGATTCCAGCAGGAGCTCTAGCCGCTATGAAGTTTGACACTGGATTTGATGTCGACTTTGAATCATTCCAGCACTCAGATCCCATCTTTCTATATATTCTGGAACTTCTAGAAGAATAGAATCTGAAGAACCTGATGAGTACCAGGATAAAGATGGCCGGAACAGAAATCAGGGAATGGGTGTATACCTCATCCACTTCTGAGGACAATACCATGACAGGATCAATTGCGGGTAATACTGTCTCGTTAACTCCCGTGGTTTTAACGGAAATATTTGGTTTGACAAATGGCGAAGAGGAATTAGAAATTGCTTCTGAAGAGTTTGATATGATGCTCAATCTGATGGGTTATGCTGGTGATAACCTAAATAAGTTGTTGAAAAAGCATCTGTCTGCAGCATACTAGTTCCTGGCAGATATTGTTGGAAAGGTCTTGCTTGGAAAGCACACTGCCCATGACTACATCACAAGACATCAGTTCTTGGTCATGTGTGCAGTAATAAACAAGAAGCAAGTTGACTGGGATCAGATCCTCTTTAATCTGATAAAAAAGAAAAATAACAAGAAAGAAGTGTTTTTTGGAAGGATCCTAGGGATCTTCCTCAAGGAAAAGGCTGCTGAATCCCTGGTCTCCCAGACCATATTCTTTAATGCCAGTAAAAGGCTCACCTGTGCCTTATTTGGCAGGTGGGAGAGGACTATCACCAAGCCCACTAAGGCTTCTACCTCTTCTACCCCGGCTTCTAAAGGCACCAGGGTTGTTAAAGCCACTCCCCTACCTGCTGAAGAGCTTCATCCCACACCACCATCTCTTCCAGCACCCCGTCCAGCAAAACAACTCACTTCCTCTTCCATTATCTCTTCAAAACCAGAACAACAACAGCATCCTCATGTTCCTACTCCACCTCCATCTCAACATACTTCACCAGCTTCATCTCCACCACCTGACATCACTGACATTCCATCTTCCCCTCTTCAAGAACAACAACCAACATCTCCTGATTCCCCCCATGACACTTACATTCCTACACCACCACAATCCCCTCTTCCCCCACATCTATCTTCAATACCATCCTACCATCTCCCAACAGACACAATCAGGCAAGATGTCACCCATACATCTCCATCAACATCCACCATACCTCCAAATGTTCAACTTCCTTATGCTTCACTCTCTATCCCTCCCATAGTTCCCACTTCTACACCTTCTGCAACTCAATCTACCATTCCATCTCTGGACCCCTCCACCTGAAAGATATGGTACCTAAACACCTAGAGGGGGGGGGGTGAATAGGTGACCTAATCCTTTTCTAAATTCTTTGTTGGCAGTCAACAGTTTATAACACAGATTTCTGAATAAGTAATCACAGCACACAGCAATTCTCAACACAGTACAATCACAGCACAGAATACACAAGATTTTATAGTGGTTCCCCAATCTTTGGGTACATCCACTTTCCCCCTTCGCCTATCTAGCAGTGTACTAGATTCGGCCAAACTTCTCCACTAACTCAGAACCAAACTAGGTCCCTACCTCAGGCCCAAAGCCTTACACTCAGCCAAAAGGCCTACACTCAGCCACCCAGGGCTACACTCAGCCAATTAAAGGCCTACACTCAGAGTTCTTCAACTCCTACACTCAGGCACCAAGCCCTACCCTCAGCCTTTATAGAATAGGCTTCCAATCACTCAGATCCAATGGATCTTACAAGTTTAAAATAGAAAATACAAATGCTAACTCTACAACTCAGAAAAGATGAGAGGAGTTGAGAGTTTCTTGAAGAGTTCTTGGAAGAACTCAGCTTGATCCAAACTGACTTAGCTTTCTTCAAAGCTTCTTGAGTAGAACTGAATTAGTCTGAATCTTCTGCAGTTGATCCTTGATCTCTGCTTCTTGAAATCCAGATGACTCTGAATTGTTCTTCTCAGCCTTAGTTCCAAAGACTGTATCCTTGGTTGGAGCTCTCTCTCTCCAACTACTTAGATCTGCAGTTGGACTGCCTGATCTTCTTGTGTTGATCCTCTGTGTATCACTTCTTGATTTAGACTGATCAACTACTTCAATTATTATCACACCATGTAATGATTGTGAACTTCTTAACCACTTAACAACTTAACTTAACTTTTTTATTCTGTAAACTGTGGGTGCCTATTTATAGGCTTCCTTCATGGTAACCGGCTGATCCGGTTTATAACAGACTTTTGACTTCTCTGACAGTTGCTGTAGACCGGCTGGATTGGCAGCTGTCATGTCAACCAGTCACTTCTTGAAATTCTCTAACTGTCAGTTAGTGTCGAGACTTTCTGTTCTTAAGTGTCGACACTTATAGACCAAGTGTCGACACATGTTGTGTAAGTGTCGACACAAGTCTACAAGGTGTCGACACAATTCCTTGTATGTCTCGACACAGTTTCTTCTGCATGTGTCGACACTGAAATTGAGTGTCGACACAAGTACTTATACTTCATTCTTTATCTGTATTCTTCTAAGTGTCGACACATCTCCTTTGTGTCGACACATCTTCATGTGTTGAAACTGTCAAGTGTCGACACTGATTCTTGGTGTCGACACAAGTCTTCATTCTTGATTCTTCAGCTGAGTGTCGACACATTCCTTTAGTGTCGACACTTGTACTTAGAATATTTTGTAACTTTTCTGTTCTCTGCTAAGAGTCGACACAGCTCCTTGTGTCGACACTTTCTTCAAGTGTAGAGTCTTCAACTAAGTGTCGACACATTGTGCTGAGTGTCGACACTTTCTTCAAGTGTTGACTCTTCTGGTTGTGTGTCGACACATTGTGCTAAGTGTCGACACATTCTTCAAATACTGAATCTTTAGCTAAGTGTCGACACATTGTGTTGAGTGTCGACACTTACTTCCAGTGCTGAGTCTTCTGCATAGTGTCGACACATTGTGTTGAGTGTCGACACTTGTACTTAGAATCTGTAGACTTTTGCTAAGTGTCGACACTTACTTCAAGTGTCGACACTTTCTGGTGTAGACACAGCTCTTCTGGGTGTCGACACTTCTGCTAAGTGTCGACACAGCTTTTCTGCATTCTTCTACACTGAGTGTCGACACAGCTCCAAGTGTCGACACTTTCTGACTGGTGTCGACTCTTCTTCCCAGGTGTCGACACAATGACTCCAAGTGTCGACACTGCATGTCTGGGTGTCGACACAAACTTTCTCAAGTGTCGACACTTGCCCTCTGGGTGTCGACACATGGACTTAGAATTTTTAGCTTCAGTCCAGTGTATTCCTAACCTGCACAAGTAACTCAAACAAACATCAAATACATTCTGATGTATATCATTGAGTTAGGTGAGGCTTCTTCAAATCAGGTACATTTGACCAATGTACCCAACAATCTCCCCCTATTTGGAGAAGTCATAACCCTTAGTCAATGATATACACCACTCATAATTAAAAATTACAAAATGATGTAAAGCATATAAATGACAACAGGGTAAACTTGAACATGTAATAAAGCACACATGTATACTTATTAAACATTGCAGAACAATTAAGAAACACACATATTTCAGAACATTCATACTATATTTATCATATACTGTTCCAATAATGTTCCTTATACATTTTCAATGAAGTATTACAATGTTTTTCACTCAACAGATTACAACAAGCATCAAGTTAATTCCTAATCTAGTGCTGATCAGGTTCTTTAATAACAATGCCTTTTCCAGCTTTGACTTGAGCTTTCACAGCAGCAGCAGCAGCAGGCTCAGCTTCAACAGTCTTCTTCCCTTTAGAGTCCTTCTTCTTCTGTTCTTCAGCCTTGATCTTTTGTCTTTCAAAATAATGATAGGGCTTAGGAAAGTACTTGCTAGGCTCCACAGCTGTTGGAGGTAGCTTTCCTAACTTAGCCTTCCTTCTAAATTGGACAATTGCTTCCTGCCTACTCTCATGCTTTCTCCATTCAGCCTCTGAGAACCACTTGTTCCTCTCATGGGCATTGTCCTTGGCAGCTTTCCAGGCTGTGAGAATTATGTTTCTAGAAGTAGGGCTCCATTGTTCAAAATCTGGCTTTTGCTCAGCAATTTCCCTAAACTTCTTCTTGGACAGCCTAGTTTCTTCTTCCTTGTCCAAAGCCTCTTGCATTGCAGCTGTGATAGGTTGAACAACCTTTTCCAGAATAATATTAGGCTTGCCAGCAGGTGGACTATACATTGTGCTAATATCTGCATGAATCATTTCAAAGTCTGGAGGTGGATAGATTACATCAGCCACTGCTTGTTGCTCACCTCCAAGATATGTGCCTTGAATACCAGATTCAGCTACTTCATTGTCATCACACAGGGGAGGATATCCAAGTGTAGCCCTGATAGAATTTGAAATCCATTTTGCATGCTCAGAACTGGCCTTGACTAACACTCTCTCCCCCTTTATGACTTCTTGGGCCACATGATCTCTCACATCATCTTTCTGGAATCTGATTTGGCTATCCAAATACCTTATGCCCTCTTTAAAGAAAGGTCTAAGCTTTGTAAACTGTTCTGAAATGACCTTCTGTGAGTCTTTTATTGCAGTCTGTACAGCAGCAATCTCTGCTTGAAATATCTTATCAAAATCAGCCTTGGCAGCAGCAGTGGAGGTTGATGGTTCATCAGACTTTTTCTTGAGTTCAGTGACTATGGCATTGTGAGATGCAGTCAAATTATCATTCATCCTGAGTTGATTCTCCAGCACATAACCTTGTTTTAGTGCTATATCATCAACTTGAGTCTTTATTTTCTCTTGATGGTTTGCCAAATAAACTACTGCATGAGCACCCTTTGAAAAACAATCAGTCATCTCTGTTTTATTAAGGTTCATTTCAAACCTTATTGACTTAATTTCCTGACCTAGATCAGATTGTAGTGCCTTATTCCCTTCATCAACATATGTTTCTAAAGCTTTCCTTTGTTCATCCATCTTGATTTGCATGGCAAGCAGTAGAGCACTGTAATCAGTGGATGGAGTTTGTTGAACTAAGGAATGTTGTGCAACAGTTTGTAGAGCCTTCTTATAGCTCTGGCTCCTCCTCTTGAAAACAAAGAACTTCTTTTTCTGAGCTTGCTCAGCTTCATCATTTTCAGAGTCTGATGTACTGGCTATATCCACCCTATCCTTAGGGCTGGATGGTTGTTCAGTGTGCACATCTTGTGCCTTCTCAGTATCTAGCCTTATAGGCTCTTCTTCAACTTCAATGTTCTCCCCCTCAGTAGCAGCACCCTTCTCTTTATCTGCAGCAGTCTTCTCCATGTCAAAGTCCTCTTGATCTAGATTGAGAAAGAGGTCTTCCATTGTGTATTCTGGGGGTGACTGGGCAGGAGATGTACTTGGTTCAGCAACTTCTGTATCAGGGATAACTTCTTGTACAACAGATGTGTCAGGAAGACCAACATCTGGTACTGTACTTGCTGGCTGATTTTGCTGATGGTCATCAGACAAATCAGAATTTATTATAGAAAAAGCCAAAGTATTAAGGTCAACAAGTACCTCTTGAATGAGGAGGGTGGCTTGCTCACTCTCCAGTGGAGATGGTTCTGCTACACCTGGAAGCTCCCCCTGGATGTCAGCTGCCTCCTGAGGAGCAGGTGTCTTCTCTGCAGCCACATCAACTGGACTTTCAGGAGTGAAGACCACATGTTCTTCACTGCCTGAGCTGCTGGAGGACTCTTGAGGCACAGCAGCAGACTTCCTCTTCTTCCTGGGAGGAGAGTCTTTCTTAGAAGCTTGCTTTTCAGGAGTGGCCAATTCCTTTGATACCAGCACCCTTTCCCATCTAGAGAATATCCTGGAGTCCATTCTCCTCATATGATTGATCTTAGATCCTGCAGCAGTGCTCATTACCTCTGGAATTGATCCAGCCAGGTAGAGACTTAGTATCCTGCCCAGATTGGGCTTCTTCAGGCTTTCTTTTACTTTCTCATAAACCACCATTGACCAGTCTGTTTTCAGATTGAAGATGATTCTTGTCATGACTTCAAACATGGAGGCAGACACCCTGTCATGCCCTCCTGGCTTGCTCAGTATAACCTTGCCCACTATTTCTGACAAGAACTTGCCTTGATTATTCATACCCTTTCTGTTAAAGACTGATCCCACCTTCATCTTGGGATCCAGGCCACACCAAGTAAGAGCTTCCCTGGTCTTAGAAGCAGTTACTTCCTCTTCATCTTGAACTTTAGGTAGCTGAAGTACCTTTCTCAGTGACTTAGGTGAAATCTTGACCTTGGTGCCATGCACCCTTGACTTAATCCTGAAGCCTGAGTCATCTATAGACGCGCCAGAAAGGAATTCAATGACTTCCTTCTTCCATATTTTCGTTGGTTCTGAAACCAAGAATTCCAAGCCTGAATTGGCAATTAGGGTTAGCACTGATTTGATTTCTTGGTCGCTGTCGTCAAATGCGCCTCGCACAAGCTCATAGCCTTCGTTTATGTTCTCTTCCAGCTTGGGAGCCATTAGGGTTTTGAGAATTAGTCTTGAGATGAGAGAAATGTCGACACAAGAGTTTAGGTCTCGAAACTTTGAAAGCGTGTCGACAATCAAGGACAGAACCCTATTTATACCTGTCTTGTTTGAAGACGAACAGGCGGGATGAATTTCTAATGATGTGTCGACACTGTCAGTAAGTGTCGACACTGACTGATAATGTCTCGACACTCATGTGTCGACACAAATTTAGTCAACAGATTTTATGTGTCGACACTTGGTTAAGTGTCGACACCACTATACTCGACATGTGTCGAGACTTTACTTAGAAAAATTCTGAGTAAAACTTAAGTGTCGACACTTTATTGGATGTGTCGACACCTACTCGACATGTGTCGACACTAACATTCTGAAGTGTCGACACTAACTTCCTAGATGTGTCGACACCATTTTCCTGAAGTGTCGACACTTACTATTCTGTGTCGACATAGACTTGTCTATGTGTCGACACCTTTTTACTTAGCCAATTTTTTGTTCTGTATACTTAGTCTAAGTTTATCATTCCTAGTTCAATTTTGAACCTATTAAACTTAGCTTCTTCTAAGGGCTTAGTAAACATATCAGCTATCTGATTATCTGTTTTAACATATTCAAGTGCAATATCATTTCTTTCTACATGCTCCCTAAGAAAGTGATATTTTATCTCAATATGTTTAGTTCTACTATGTGATACAGGGTTATTAGCTATGGAAATAGCACTTGTAGAATCACAATAAAGTGGAGTTCTACTTACCTGATATCCATAGTCTTCTAGCTGATGTTGAATCCACAGAAGTTGAGCACAGCAACTTCCTGCAGCTACATATTCTGACTCAGCTGTGGAGATGGCCACACTGGTTTGCTTCTTACTACTCCATGAAATGAGTCTTCCACCTAGGAATTGACAGGATCCAGTTGTGCTCTTTCTATCTTCTTTGCATCCTGCAAAGTCTGCATCTGAATAGCCTGTTAGATCAAAATCTCCATTCCTAGGGTACCAGAGGCCTAGATAAGGTGTGCCCTTTAGATATCTCAAGATTCTCTTGACTGCAGTCAAGTGAGACTCTTTGGGGCAGGCTTGATACCTGGCACAAACACATGTAGCATACATAATGTCAGGCCTACTTGCAGTCAAGTATAGTAGGGAGCCAACTATCCCTCTATACAAGGTTTCATCCACAGGTTTCCCTGCATCATCCTTGCTTAGAGACATACTTGACCCCATAGGAGTCTTCATGGTACTGGAGGAATCCATACCATATTTCCTTATGAGTTCTAGGGTGAACTTTGACTGACATATGGACAAGCCACTTTCAGTCTGTTTAACTTGGAGACCCAAGAAAAACTTCAGTTCTCCCATACTACTCATTTCAAATTGACTCTGCATAAGCTTTGCAAACTTTTTGCAAAGGCTACTTTCAGTAGACCCAAATATAATGTCATCTACATATATTTGGACAAGTATTACTTTGCCTCTAGATTCCCTAAGGAATAGAGTCTTATCTATTTTCCCCCTTGTGAACTTGTTCTCAATGAGGAAACTAGATAGGGTTTCATACCAAGCTCTAGGAGCTTGCTTTAACCCATACAATGCTTTCCTAAGTCTATAGACATAATGAGGAAGAGTAGGATCAACAAAACCTGAAGGCTGCTCCACATATACTTCTTCTTTTAAATTACCATTAAGGAATGCTGACTTCACATCCATTTGGTATACTTTGAATCCTTGGTAGGTTGCATAGGCCAAGAACATCCTGATGGCTTCCAGTCTGGCTACTGGAGCAAAGGTTTGATCAAAATCAATACCTTCTTCTTGCCTATATCCTTTTGCAACCAGTCTTGCCTTATTCTTAATGATGACTCCTTGTTCATCTAACTTGTTTCTGTAGATCCACTTTGTTCCTATCACATTGTGATCTTTAGGCTTAGGAACTAAGTCCCAAACCTTGCACCTCTTGAACTGGTTTAGCTCTTCCTGCATAGCTTCAGTCCACTGTGGATCTTGTATTGCTTCTTCAAATTTCTTTGGTTCTATTTGAGACAGAAAACTTGAATATACTGCAGCATTCTGATTTCTGCTCCTTGTCTGAACACCTTGTCTTGGATCTCCAATGATCAGCTCCACTGGATGATCTCTTAGATGCCTGTTGGCTGGAGGCATCCTTACTTCTGGTTGTACTTCTTCAGCATCTTCATCATGCTGAGTTCCTTGAACTTCTTCAGCTCCTGGTACATGTAGTTCTCCCCCTGGACATAAGCCATCTTCTTCTACTTGCTGTCTTGCAGCAGGTACATCTTCCATGGTTAGCTTGTCCATCTTCTTAGAAAGACCTGTGGGGCTGCACACACTACTAGACAACTCATTGTTAATAAGAAGTGTCTCATCAAAAACTACATGCACAGACTCCTCTACAACTTGTGTAGTCAAGTTGTAGACTCTATAAGCCTTACTATTACTGCTGTACCCAACAAACACTCCCTCTTGGGATTTGGCAGCAAACTTAGTTAAGTAAGACTTCCCATTGTTAAGTATGAAGCATTTACAACCAAAAATCCTGAAATATGATAGATTTGGTTTCCTGCCTTTCACTACTTCATAGGGGGTCTTGTTTAACCTTTTAGTGATGGTAGCCCTATTTATCACATGGCATGCAGTGTTTACTGCTTCAGCCCAGAAATATTCTGGCAGTGATGAATCACTTAATATGGTTCTACCAGCCTCTATCAAGGTTCTATTTTTCCTTTCAGCAATGCCATTTTGCTGAGGTGTTCTAGGTGAAGAGAATTCTTGAAATATCCCATAGTCTTCACATAATTTTGTCATGCTTTCAGATTGAAACTCTGTACCATGGTCACTTCTAATTTTGACCACTGTACAGTTTAATTCATTCTGAATTTGCCTAACAAAACTGTGGAAGACACTAGGTGTTTCAGATTTCTGCTTTAAGAAGAACACCCAGGAAAACCTTGAGTAGTCATCAACAACTACAAAGGTGTAGACCTTCCTACCTAAGCTGTGAACTGGCATTGGACCAAATAGATCCATATGCAAGAGGTATAAACACCTCACAGCATCCTTGTTGTCAATGCTTCTAAAGGTGGATTTAGTCTGCTTGCCCTTTTGACAAGCTGAGCAAATGCCATCTTTGACACACTTAACTTGAGGACCATTCCTCACTAACTCTTTACTAAAGAGTTTGCCAATAGTCTTGTAATTAAGATGAGCAAGCCTCTTGTGCCACTTGACACATTGAGAGACTGTCTCATCAGCTACAAGACAAACTGGAGAACTATTGTTCTCAACCATAATGTCTAAACAATAGACATTTCTCTTCCTATAACCTGTCAAAATGATCTTTTGATCACTTGATCTCTTGATATGACAACCATTTTTAACAAATGAGATGTCATACCCTACATCACTTAATTGACTTATACTTATAAGGTTGTGTTTCAACCCTTTAACATAAGCCACTTGAGTAATGGTAACAAGGTTAGAAGAAATGTTACCAAACCCTTTGATGATTCCTTTTTCAGAACCACCAAAGGTCACCTTTGGACCATTTTTGATTGGGATGTAGTCCTTCAGTAGTCCCCTAGTTCCAGTCATGTGTCTGGAACATCCACTATCCAAGTACCATGTAGGGGTATGGCCACTTGGATTCTCCTGCAAAACAAATTAATGAACCTTAGAACCCAAAGTAAACTTGGGTCCTTGGTGATTGTTAGTTTGCAAATTGACATAGCTACCTGCTGTCTTTCCAACAGATAACTTGCTACTCAACTTGGCACTGGCATTGTGCCAACAATCCAAAGCAAAGTGGCCAACCTTGCCACAGCACCAACATTCAAATTTGTTGTACCTTTGCTTAGGTTCTGACTTAGCTGTCTTAACTACAGCAGTCTTGTTGAATGTTGGGGCTTTGCCCTTGGACTTGGACTGATTCTGAACAGTCCTAGCTGGATTAACAAATCCCAGTCCAGTCTTTCCTTTATGATGAACAAAATCATCAATCAAGGGTAGCACTGATTTAGGTTTTGAAAACCTAGCTACTAGCTCTTTCTCCTTCTGAAGATTAATCTCCAGTTTCTTAATTTGATCATTCTTAAATGTAATAGTACCCATCTGAATCACAGTAATGTGTTTCAGCCTAGCCACTTCATTCAGTTTTTGATCATAATTCTTCTCATAATCTATTGCAGCTGCCTTGAGATCAGCAATTTCCTTGGCCAAATTTTTGGCTAGGGTCTTGCTTTTCTTATAGGCTTGCAATAGTACTTGATATTCATCTAGGAGTTGATGAATATCTCCCTCAGACTCAGATATATTCTCATCACTTGATGAAGAATAATCTGACTCTGAACTAGAACTGGAATCAGAACTTTGAGTTAAACCTTGTACCTGACTGGGTCCTGGCTGCTCCAGGTTTTTGTACTTTCAGTCAAAGCCATCAGTCCTTGGCTTTGACAGTCTTCTTGCTCATAGATAGATTCCATGATCTGCATAAACTCTTCTTCTTCTTCAGCAAATAGCCCAATATAGGCTTCAGCATCTGTCTCAGTGTCTGAAGAAGACATATCTGAAAGAGTCTTCTCATTCTTTGCAACAAAGGACTTCTCCTTCTTTCCTTTGAAGTGTGTTTTCTTTTTGTCACTGGATTCTTTCCTTCTTTCAGGACAGTCTGCAATAACATGGCCCTGTCTATTGCAGCAGTAACAAATTATCTTGGATCCAGTTGCCTTACTAGTCTTGGTCCTTTTCTTGTCCTTCTTTGAAGGCTTCTTTTCCTGATACTGAACCTCTTTCCCTTTGGAAGATGAAGGTCTAGACCTCCACTGTTTCTTCTTAAGGAACTTCTGAAAATGTCTGGTGAATGCAGCAAAGTCTTCATCACTTTCACTGCTTGTAGATTTTGTACTTTCTGACTCTTCAGATTCTGATTCAACTACCTCAGGAGGAGGAGTTGATGACTTGGTCCTGCTCTTTCTGGGTACATCTGACTTAAAGGCAACAGTCTTTTCTCTGTATTCAGTCCTTGTTGACTTTTCTTCTTCTTTTCTCACTGACAATTGCATCTCATAAGATAACAACTTGCCAAAAAGTGTGGGAGGAGGAATTTCTCCCAACTTTGCCATTTCTCTGATGGCACAGATCTTGGTGTCCCAGTCTTTGGTGAGGGACCTCAAGAATTTATCATTCAACTCATAGTTTGTGAACTCTCTTCCATATGACATGAGTTCATTTACAATTCTATAAAATTTCTTGTAGCATTCAGTGATGCTATCCCCTCTTCCTTGCCTAAAGCTTTCATATTCTTGATTAAGCAAGGACTTCCTATCTTGCCTTACTTCTTCAGAACCTTCCATATAGACAATGAGGGTGTCCCACATTTCTTTTGCAGTTTTACAGTGAATAAGGTTCTGGAAGGTGGCATCATCAATTGCACTAACTATTATATTCTGTGCTCTTTTGTCCATGGTTGCTAGGACAATCTCATCCTTGGTCATTTCAGAGAAATCCTTTGGAGTCCTCTGATTTGCATCCAATACTGAAATCTTCATGGGCACATATGGCCCTTCTTTGACTGTGATGTATATCCTAGGGTCAGAGGCTTCCATAAAAAGCCTAACCCTCTCTTTCCAGATCCCAAAGATCTCTTTTCTGCATATAGGTAGTTTCATTGAACCCAACTCCTTATGATTCTCTGAAGAACCCATGTTCTTGATTTTCTTGAAACTGTTTCCTGTTTCCTGACTTATACTGAATCTGCCAAACTGGATCTCCTCAGACAGTTAGTCCTGATTTTGAGGAACCTGGCTCTGATACCACTTGAAAGATATGGTACCTAAACACCTAGAGGGGGGGGGGGTGAATAGGTGACCTAATCCTTTTCTAAATTCTTTGTTGGCAGTCAACAGTTTATAACACAGATTTCTGAATAAGTAATCACAGCACACAGCAATTCTCAACACAGTACAATCACAGCACAGAATACACAAGATTTTATAGTGGTTCCCCAATCTTTGGGTACATCCACTTTCCCCCTTCGCCTATCTAGCAGTGTACTAGATTCGGCCAAACTTCTCCACTAACTCAGAACCAAACTAGGTTCCTACCTCAGGCCCAAAGCCTTACACTCAGCCAAAAGGCCTACACTCAGCCACCCAGGCCTACACTCAGCCAATTAAAGGCCTACACTCAGAGTTCTTCAACTCCTACACTCAGGCACCAAGCCCTACCCTCAGCCTTTATAGAATAGGCTTCCAATCACTCAGATCCAATGGATCTTACAAGTTTAAAATAGAAAATACAAATGCTAACTCTACAACTCAGAAAAGATGAGAGGAGTTGAGAGTTTCTTGAAGAGTTCTTGGAAGAACTCAGCTTGATCCAAACTGACTTAGCTTTCTTCAAAGCTTCTTGAGTAGAACTGAATTAGTCTGAATCTTCTGCAGTTGATCCTTGATCTCTGCTTCTTGAAATCCAGATGACTCTGAATTGTTCTTCTCAGCCTTAGTTCCAAAGACTGTATCCTTGGTTGGAGCTCTCTCTCTCCAACTACTTAGATCTGCAGTTGGACTGCCTGATCTTCTTGTGTTGATCCTCTGTGTATCACTTCTTGATTTAGACTGATCAACTACTTCAATTATTATCACACCATGTAATGATTGTGAACTTCTTAACCACTTAACAACTTAACTTAACTTTTTTATTCTGTAAACTGTGGGTGCCTATTTATAGGCTTCCTTCATGGTAACCGGCTGATCCGGTTTATAACAGACTTTTGACTTCTCTGACAGTTGCTGTAGACCGGCTGGATTGGCAGCTGTCATGTCAACCAGTCACTTCTTGAAATTCTCTAACTGTCAGTTAGTGTCGAGACTTTCTGTTCTTAAGTGTCGACACTTATAGACCAAGTGTCGACACATGTTGTGTAAGTGTCGACACAAGTCTACAAGGTGTCGACACAATTCCTTGTATGTCTCGACACAGTTTCTTCTGCATGTGTCGACACTGAAATTGAGTGTCGACACAAGTACTTATACTTCATTCTTTATCTGTATTCTTCTAAGTGTCGACACATCTCCTTTGTGTCGACACATCTTCATGTGTTGAAACTGTCAAGTGTCGACACTGATTCTTGGTGTCGACACAAGTCTTCATTCTTGATTCTTCAGCTGAGTGTCGACACATTCCTTTAGTGTCGACACTTGTACTTAGAATATTTTGTAACTTTTCTGTTCTCTGCTAAGAGTCGACACAGCTCCTTGTGTCGACACTTTCTTCAAGTGTAGAGTCTTCAACTAAGTGTCGACACATTGTGCTGAGTGTCGACACTTTCTTCAAGTGTTGACTCTTCTGGTTGTGTGTCGACACATTGTGCTAAGTGTCGACACATTCTTCAAATACTGAATCTTTAGCTAAGTGTCGACACATTGTGTTGAGTGTCGACACTTACTTCCAGTGCTGAGTCTTCTGCATAGTGTCGACACATTGTGTTGAGTGTCGACACTTGTACTTAGAATCTGTAGACTTTTGCTGAGTGTCGACACTTACTTCAAGTGTCGACACTTTCTGGTGTAGACACAGCTCTTCTGGGTGTCGACACTTCTGCTAAGTGTCGACACAGCTTTTCTGCATTCTTCTACACTGAGTGTCGACACAGCTCCAAGTGTCGACACTTTCTGACTGGTGTCGACTCTTCTTCCCAGGTGTCGACACAATGACTCCAAGTGTCGACACTGCATGTCTGGGTGTCGACACAAACTTTCTCAAGTGTCGACACTTGCCCTCTGGGTGTCGACACATGGACTTAGAATTTTTAGCTTCAGTCCAGTGTATTCCTAACCTGCACAAGTAACTCAAACAAACATCAAATACATTCTGATGTATATCATTGAGTTAGGTGAGGCTTCTTCAAATCAGGTACATTTGACCAATGTACCCAACACCACCATTTCTTCCATCATTTCCATACTCACTCCCCTCCTCAAGTCCCTTATAGCAGGGGCCCTTACACATCTTGCTACCACCATATCTTCTCTCTCTGACAAAATCTCTACTCTTACTGCTGCTCCCTCCTCAGTCAGGGGCATGGCTTCAGGCCCTACTAACACCATGCAGGGGGAGATGCCTGATGATGAAGCAGCAGCTCCAGCTCCAGCTCCAGCACCAGATTCTTCATCTACAGCAGAATCAGCATCTTCAGACACAGCAGTAGATTGTACAAAATACATAGATACAGATTTGGTTGATAAAGATTTGATAGATTTTATTGAGACTGATATAGATTTTGAATCAGACTCCGAAGAACCTAATACTGTTGGTGATTTCATTCTTAATCCCACAGTTAATTTAGAACAATTGTTGAGTATTTTTGAGATTCTATATATGCATTATCTTCCAGCTGAGATCACTAAGCCATCCTTGGCTATTATACCATATACTTCCCCCATCTCTTCAAAAGTTGTTAAGCAACTTCAGGACAGTTTTGCTATTGCACAATCAGCAACCACTTCACCTCCAGAAGTAGTAGCTGTTCCCTCTTCCTCAATAATATCTTTAGCACCAACTTTTGTAATGGATGACTCTCTAGTGCCAAATCTAGGTGAATTAATCTTGGCTGATATTGCAGATGAAAATAAGGCAGCACCCGAAAGCTCTGTCCAAATTAGTTCTGATTTCTATGTAGCTTCTCCTCAAACTCCTGCTGAAACTCCAGTTCTTGTTGCTACTCCTGCTCCTACTACAGAAAAACCTGTTATCTCTGCTAAAGCATTGAAGTCTCTGGATGATCTATATGATAACCCTCAGGGGTCTGACAATGATGATGATGAAGATGAGGATGAGGATTCAGATGAGGAGGATCCAAAGAAGAAGAAGCAAGTTTCAAAGAAAAGAAAAGCTCATCCTCCTCCTGCTCCCAAGCCAAATCCAAACAATGACACCCCTTACTATATCCTTCAAAAGATAACTCCATACAAGGGGATTCCAGCATGGATGTGGCTATCCAAGAATCAGCAAAAGGAAAGGAAGAAGAGTAGAAGGTACTCTCCTCCACCAGTTCAAACATATAGGAAAGATCCACCACCTCCTCCTCCTCCTGCAGTTGGTGCTTCTGGTTCTAGTTCTCAAAGTTCTTCCCCTATGAAAACATATCAAAGACATCAAGGGAGATCTTATCATGAAAGCAGGCAGCACAGGCAATAACCTTCAGGAAAACAACATCAACATCAATAACATCAGCAAGCTGAAAGTCCTAAAAGGCCACTCTCTCCTCCTGTCCCTTATGAAGATCCAGAAACAGCCAACACAGCTCAAATGGCCGGGTTCCAGGAACTGGTAGGCCTCTCTATGATTAACAAGGCAAAGACGGAAGGAAAGGATACTTCTGAATACACTATAATGTCCAAGTACAGGAGAGAAGAACTGAAAAGGTTTGATAAGGCTAACAAATTTTTAAATGTTGTTGATTATATGAAATTGCATCCTGAAGCAGTGGTCCCTAGAGCTACATCTCTGAAGATTATAGGGGATGTTGACATGACGATGTGTAACATCCCATGTTACTTTTGGACCCCTCAACTTAGATTGCGTTAGGCATGGGGTGAATTTAAGGAGATCAACTATGTTTGACCCTAGGTAGTGGGTGGTAGCCATGTGGAGCCCACTATAGGACCATAGTCAAAATAGGTCAAACTAGCCTAAGTGAGGACCCTAGCCACACCATGACCCCACCACATTGCCCTAACCCTAAAAACAATCTAAGTGCACCCTAGGGCATGCCATTAGGTCAACAGTTTGACCCCAATTGACCTAAGTCAACCATGGGCTTAATTTAGTCAAACCCACACTCATAAGCCCAATTAGCCTAAGTAGGGAACCCCCTTGACTCAACCCAAGTTGGGTGGTGCCACTAGACCCATTCCCACCAAGTAGGGTCAGCCTACCCACCATGTTGACTAAGTCAACTCTCCAAGTCAAGAAGTCAACTATTTGACCTAAAAGAGTGAAATGAAGACCAAGCCACCCTCCTTTGCACCAAGCCCACCAAATTTGCCCCATGGCCAGCCCAAGTGAACAAGACCAGCCATACCCCTCTAAATCAGGAGAGAGAATGCATGCAAATGGGTAGAAATGAGATTTTAGGAGAAAGAGGAGAAAGAAATGGAGATGAAAGGGAATGGTGGCCACATGGCCACCCCTTCAGCTGAATTTCTCTGACCAACACCAGCTGGCCGACCTCCTCACTTCATTCCAGAGGAAAATGGGGGTTGTGCGCCACTTGGCAGCAGGGGCGGAGCAACAAAGGCTGAGCCCGAGCTCACCTTGGTTGTATCTCCCCATATACTCCACCTCAGCCCCAAATAACCTCACCAATAGCTTCAGGAGGTAGAAAGGAATCGAAATCGAGTGCTGGAACATGGGAAACGGTGGAGAATCAAGCATTCGGGGTGGAGCTCGCCGGCACACCACCACCATGGCAAACCGCCGCCTGACCCGCAGCCAAGCCGCAATCCAGGTCCGTTTCGCCGCCCCTCTACCTGTACTAGAATTCTAGATCCATTTAGGGAGATATCGGGCTCAATCGAGCCCGATGCCATGAGAGGAAAATGCGAAAATTCGGGCTTTTTCTTCTTCCTCGGGTTCGCCGGAGGAGCCAACTCCGGTGGCCCCACCGTCGGGAAACGCTAGCCCCCACCTTAGTGAAGGTGGTGGCGACATCCGCCGGCGGTGGTGGTGGCTCAGCTGGCCGGAAACCGCCAACAAACATCGCCCAGGAAAAATGAATCTCGACCTTTGATCCATTGGAGAAGATGAACGGATTCCGTTCATTTACGCTTTAAGATTCGTGCAGATTTATTAATATGAAATAATTTCAGGGTGATGAATAGTATAAATTCTGTCACAAAAATATAGTCATTTTGCATGTTCTTTTTAGGCCTCTTAGAGGCATATCCAGAAACTGATCCCTGAATGAAAAATATAGCATTACCTGTTACCTTTAATTTTACTTCTTAATCATTAACTTTGGTCCAGTATTCTGGCATGTAGGACAATTCTCCTAGGACTGGTCCTAGACTAGGACAGAAATTCATTTGGATGCCCAAGTTAAACCAGCAATCACCATGGCCCCAAATTTTGGGTGCATGCATGATTATTGCATACCTAGCCCCTGACAAAATTTAGGAATTTTTGAAACAGCTTTTCCTATAGTTTTGGTCATAATTTCAAAATGTAAATTAATGAAATATATGGAGATATATGACTCCGCATGGCCCCAAATTTTGGGGGAGGGTCCTTGGGAACACCATTAGTGCATGATAAAAATTTCAGTACTTTTGGGTCACTGCATGATGTGAAAATCCACTTGCTTGTGTTGGTGTACATATTGCCTTGGGTGCTAATAGCAATAGTTTAAATATTGTGTATTCAGCCTAATGAAGGCATTCAAAAATCTTGGATTTGTTAGCAGTAGTTCATTAGGATAAATTCCACCCCTCAGATTAATTATGGGATTTTTGGAATCAAAAATCCCATTAATTGGAATTTTTTTAAAATATAGCTCTTTTTGAAAATAAATTGGAAAATAGGTTTTCCTCAAGCACAAATCCTCAAACTTTGCCAAGATGTAGATAAGGTTACATTTGACCTATAAAAATTTGATCTTTCTGTTTGAAGAACGTTTGGAATAAAATATCTTAAAATGCCCATTTTACCCTTATTTCATTTATTCTTGAATTGATGGATATGCATCTCAGAAAAATTTGAAAATAATTCTAGTGCTGTAAAATTGTATTATTAGTCTTGCATAATATTTTCAGAATTAATGGGGTATTGCTATTTTTTAAATTAATATAATGGCATTTTTGGTAAATATGTAAGAATGGAAATTGATAGGCCATTACACAGTAAAAGTTGATGAAACTCTGCCAATAGTCATAAATTAATGTTTTTTATGTTCTGTAAGTTTCCTGAATTTTTGGATTACATATTACCTGTACTTCATTTGGAAATTGGAAATTATGTGAATTTGGTATTAAATAAGGAATTGGTATAAATATTCAAAGGAAAATTATGAAACTCTGTACACAGTAATATTTTATCATAATACATCTCAAGAAAAATTACCTAGGTCAGTGGATGTCAAATCATACTACTTCATGTGTAAAGTGACCTAGTAATTAATTCAAAAGATTTAATTAAGGGATTATTTGGCCAATGAAAATTATGAGAATTCATAGGATATTTCCCTTAGCCCATACCACTCTAGGATAAATATTTAGGGGCAAGATGCCTTAAGGATTGGAAGATTCCATTTTTAGGGTAATAATAGGACATGGTCTGCATATAACATAAATAGGTCTTGCCTTAGGGGTTACCAGAGGATTGATTATCGGAAGAAATAAGAGAGTGCAATATGAATAATCCCTTGTGGGTAGTATGGTCTTAGTGATGGGGTTAAAAGTGCAAGTCTTTAGGTAGCAACAGGAGTGGGGGTCGACGGAAGACCGTCGGTTTCCCGGTAACACCTTAAGTCACTAGGGTTGTTCCAGAGCAACATAGAGAGCTGGGGTGAAAATATACAAAATACAGAGAAATACTAAAACTAAGCTAGACATGAAAATAAAAATACAGGAAATGAAAGATAAGTACTGGGGTTATTGTCATCCCAGCACGACTTATTAAATTCTATACATGTTGGGTACATTGGTTTAAATGTACCTGATTTGAAGAAGCCTCACCCAACTCAATGATATACATCAAAATGTATTTGATGTATTTTGAGTTTACTTGTGCAGGTTAAGTATTTGCAGGAACGATGAAAAAGTTTCTAAGTCCATGTGTTGACACCTAGAGGGAAAGTGTCGACACTTAAGAAGACTTGTGTCGACACCCAAGCAAGCAGTGTCGACACTTGGAGTATTTGTGTTGACACCAGGGATGCAGAGTCGACACCAGACAAAAAGTGTCGACACAAGGAGCTGTGTCGACACTCAAAGAAGAAAAGTGCAGTGAAGCAGTGTCGACACTTAGCAGTTGTGTCGACACCCAGAGAAACTATGTCTACATCAGGAAGTGTCGACACTTGGAGGCTGTGTCGACACTCAGCAAAAGTCAGCAGAGTCTAAGTATAAGTGTCGACACCCAGAATAATGTGTCGACACACAGCAGAAGACTCAACACTTGAATAAAGTGTCGACACAAGAAAGAATGTGTCGACACTCAGCTGAAAACTCAACACTTGAAGAAAGTGTCGACACAAGGAGCTGTGTCGACACTTTGCAAAGTTCAGCAAAATTCTAAGTACAAGTGTCGACACAAAGGAGATGTGTCGACTGAAAGATATTGTACCTAAACACCTAGAGGGGGGTGAATAGGTGACTTGAATCTTTTTTACTTTTTAAGGCAGAATTCAGAATCTAACACAGAATTCTATCTACTTTATCACAGCAATCAGACAGCAAACACAGAATATCACAGCACACAGTAGACACGCAGTTTTATAGTGGTTCCCCAAGGTTTGGGTACATCCACTTTCCCCCTTCGCCTATCTAGCAGTGTACTAGATTCGGCCAAACTCCTCCACTATCTCAGAACCCAAAACAGGTTCCTACACCTCAGGCCCAAGGCCCTACAACTCAGCTTCTTCACAAAGCTTACACTCAGCCACCAAGTCCTACACTCAGCCACCAAGGCCTACACTCAGCCACCAAGGCCTACACTCAGCCACTAAGGCCTACACTCAGAGATTTAAATCTCCTACACTCAGCCTTTATAATTACAGGCTTACAAGACTCAGATCCAAAGGATCCTACAAGAAAATATGAATACAATAATATTAACTCAGCAACTCAGAGACAAGAGAGGAGAGTTGTGAGTTTCTTGATGAGTTCTTGGAAGAACTCAGCTGAAATCAATCTGACTTGGCTTTCTTCAAAGCTTCTTGAATGTAGAACTCAATAAGATTGACCCCTTCTGTAGTTGATCCTTGATCTCTGCTACTTAAGATTCAGAATAAATCTGAACCCTTCTTCTCAGCCTGGTTCCAATGGCTGACTTCTTGGATGGAGCTCTCTCTCTCCAACTTCTTAGATCTTCACTTGATAGCTAGATCTTCTTTGAATTACATGAACAACAATCTGAACTTGAGTTCAATTTTTCTCTTCAACAACAACTTCTGTAGACTGTATAAGCCTATTTATAGGTCTTCTTCATGGTAACCGGCTGGTCCGGTTCATAACTGAATTCTGACAACTCTGACAGGTGCAGTAGACCAGCTGGAATGGCAGCTGTCAAGTCATCCAGTCAGTTCTTGAAAATTCTGTAACTGTCTGAAAGTGTCGAGACTTTCTGTCTTTAAGTGTCGACACTTATAGACCAAGTGTCGACACATGTTGTCTAAGTGTCGACACTAGCCTACAAGGTGTCGACACAACTCCTTGTGTTGTAGATTTTATATCTCGACACTGCTTCTTCTTCATGTGTCGACACTGAAATTGAGTGTCGACACAAGTACTTGTACTTCAGTATTTTGCTGAATTCTTCTAAGTGTCGACACAACACCTTTGTGTCGACACATCTTCATGAGTTGAATCTATTAAGTGTCGACACTTCTTCTGGGTGTCGACACATATCTTCAGTGTTGATACTTGCTGAGTGTCGACATAGCTCCTTGTGTCGACACACTCTTCTTCTGTCAAGAATCTGGCTGAGTGTCGACACATTCCCTTAGTGTCGACACTTGTACTTAGAATATTTTTGTTGAACTTTGCTGATCTTTACTAAGTGTCGACACAGCTCCTTGTGTCGACACTTTCTTCAAGTGTTGAGTCTTCAGCTGAGTGTCGACACATTCTTTCTTGTGTCGACACTTTCTTCAAGTGTTGACTCTTCTGTTGTGTGTCGACACATTGTTCTGAGTGTCGACACTTATACTTAGTTTCTGCTGACTTTTGTTGAGTGTCGACATAGCCTCCAAGTGTCGACACTTTCTGATGTAGACACAGTTCTTCTAGGTGTCGACACTGATATTAAGTGTCGACACCGCTTCACTGCACTTTTCTTCACTGAGTGTCGACACAGCTCCTTGTGTCGACACTTTCTGTCTAGTGTCGACTCAGCATCCCTGGTGTCGACACAATGACTCCAAGTGTCGACACTGCTTGCCTGGGTGTCGACACAAGTCTTCTTAAGTGTCGACACTTTCCCTCTGGGTGTCGACACATGGACTTAGAAACTTTTTCTTCTTTCCTGCAAATACTTAACCTGCACAAGTAAACTCAAAACACATCAAATACATTTTGATGTATATCATTGAGTTGGGTGAGGCTTCTTCAAATCAGGTACATTTAAACCAATGTACCCAACAATCTCCCCCTATTTGGAGAAGTCATAACCCTTAGTCAATGATATACACCATTCATAATAAAATTATAAAATGATGTAAAGCATGATTATATATAGCAGGGCAAACATAAACATGTATCAATCACACATGTATACATAGACATCATCACAGAATAATTATGAAACAAATTTATTACACAACAAATTTATCACACAGATATTATTCTAATAGCTTGTCATATTCATAATTCTAAAGTTTACAGAATGCTTTACAACAAAAGAGTACATAGTAAACTTAAGAAAATTTCTATGCTATTCTTGATCAGCATCTTTGATCACTATCCCTTTTCCTGACTGAATCTTGGCTTGCATAGGAGCTTCAGCATCTTCAGTTTCAGCAGACTTCTTCCCTTTCAGCTCCTTCTTCTTAAGCTCTTCAGCTTTGATCTTTTGCCTTTCAAAATAATGATAAGGCTTGGGAAAGTACTTGCTAGGCTCCTGAGCAGTAGGAGGTAGCTTTCCCATCTTGGCCTTTCTTCTATATTGGACTATAGCCTCCTGCCTTGTCTCATGCTTTCTCCATTCAGCCTCAGAAAACCACTTGTTCCTGTCTTGAATGTTATCTTTTGCAGCTTTCCATGCAGTCAAAATAATGTTCCTAGAGGTGGGGCTCCACTGCTCAAAGTCTGGTCTCTATTCAGCTTGCTCCCTAAACCTCTTTTTAGACAATCTGGTCTCTTCTTCTTTCTGCATAGCTTCTTGCATAGCGTCAGAGACTGGCTGAACAACTTTTTCTATAATGACATTGTCCTTGCCCCCAGGTGGGCTATACATGGACTGTATATCAGCATGTATCATGTCAAAATCTGGTGGAGGATAGATAACTTGAGCTACTTCAGGTTGCTCACCTCCAATATATGCAGGATGTATGCCAGATTCTGCAACATTATCATCATCACAAAGAGGAGGATAACCAAGAGTTGCTCTGGTAGAATTTGATATCCACTTGGCATGATCAGAGCTGGCTTTGACTAAAACCCTCTCCCCCTTTATGACTTCTCTTTTTATATGATCTCTGACATCATCTTTCTGAAATCTTACTTGAGTATGCAAATAATTAACTCCATCTTTAAAGAAAGGTTTTAACCTTTGGAGTTAGTCAGTTATCAACTTTTGAGAATCTTGGATGGCAGTCTTAACAGCAGTTATTTCTTCTTGGAATACTTTGTCAAAATCTGCTTTTGCTGTAGCTGGAGTCTGCCCTGCAGCTAGATTCTTCAGCTCTGTGACTATGGCATTGTGAGATGCAGTCAAATTATCATTCATCCTAATTTGATTTTCAAGTACATATCCTTGCTTGACTGCAAAGTCATCAACTTGTGCTTTGATTTTTTCTTAATGAGTAGCCAAGTACACCACTGCTGTTGGGTACATTGGTCAAATGTACCTGATTTGAAGAAGCCTCACCTAACTCAATGATATACATCATAATGTATTTGATGTTTGTTTGAGTTACTTGTGCAGGTTAGGTATACACTGGATTGAAGCTAAAAGTTTCTAAGTCCATGTGTCGACACCCAGAGGGAAAGTGTCGACACTTGAGAAAGCTTGTGTCGACACCCAGACAAGCAGTGTCGACACTTGGAGTCATTGTGTCGACACCTGTGATAAATAGTCGACACCAGACACAAAGTGTCGACACTTGGAGCTGTGTCGACACTCAGTGAAGAAGTATGCAGAAAAGCTGTGTCGACACTTAGCAAAAGTGTCGACACCCAGAAGAGCTGTGTCTACACCAGAAAGTGTCGACACTTGGAGTTGTGTCGACACTCAGCAAAATTCTGCAGAGACTAAGGACAAGTGTCGACACTCAACACAATGTGTCGACACTCAATCAGCAGAGTCAACATATGAAGAATGTGTCGACACTCAGCACAATGTGTCGACACACACTCAAAGGAGTCAACACTTGAAGAAAGTGTCGACACCCAGCACAATGTGTCGACACTTAGTTGAAGACTCTACACTTGAAGAAAGTGTCGACACAAGGAGCTGTGTCGACACTTAGCAAAGAACAGAAAAGTTTACAAAATATTCTAAGTACAAGTGTCGACACTAAGGGAATGTGTCGACACTCAGCTGAGGAAACAAAATTGAAGACTTGTGTCGACACCAAGAAGTAGTGTCGACACTTGACAGTTTCAACACATGAAGATGTGTCGACACAAATAAGATGTGTCGACACTTAGAAGAATACAGTTAAAGAATGAAGAACAAGTACTTGTGTCGACACTCAATTTCAGTGTCGACACATGCAGAAGAATCAGTGTCGAGACATACAAGGAATTGTGTCGACACCTTGTAGACTTGTGTCGACACTTACACAGCATGTGTCGACACTTAGTCTATAAGTGTCGACACTTAAGAACAGAAAGTCTCGACACTATCTGACAGTTAGAGAATTTCAAGAAGTGACTGGTTGACATGACAGCTGCCGATCCAGCCGGTCTACAGCAACTGTCAGAGAAGTCAGAAGTCTGTTATGAACCGGACCAGCCGGTTACCATGAAGGAAGCCTATAAATAGGCACTCACAGTTTACAGAAGTTGTTGTTGATGTAAGAATTACAAGTTGTTCTTTCAAGTAGTGAGAATAATTAAAGTGGTTGATCAGATCATCAGAAAAGTGATACACATAGGATCAACACAAGAAGATCTAGCAGTCCAACTGCAGATCTAAGAAGTTGGAGAGAGAGAGCTCCAATCAAGAATTCAGTCTTTGGAACTAAGGCTGAGAAGAAGGATTCAGAATCATCTGGATCTCAAGAAGCAGAGGTCAAGGATCAACTGCAGAAGATTCAGACTAATTCAGTTCTAACTCAAGAAGCTTTGAAGGAAGCTAAGTCAGTTTGGATCTAACTGAGTTCTTCCAAGAACTCTTCAAGAAACTCTCAACTTCTCTCTTATTTTCTGAGCTGTAGAGTTAGCTATTGTATTTCTATTTTAACTTGTAGGATCCATTAGATCTGAGAGAATTTTAAGCCTATATTATAAAGGCTGAGGGTAGGGCTTGGTTGCCTGAGTGTAGGAGTTGAAGAACTCTGAGTGTAGGCCTTAATTGGCTGAGTGTAGGCCTGGGTGGCTGAGTGTAGGCCTTAGTGGCTGAGTGTAAGGCTTTGGGCCTGAGGTGTAGGAACCTAGTTGGGTTCTGAGATAGTGGAGAAGGTTGGCCGAATCTAGTACACTGCTAGATAGGCGAAGGGGGAAAGTGGATGTACCCAAAGATTGGGGAACCACTATAAATTAGTGTGTCTGCTGTGCTGTGCTGTGTTGTGGATTAACTGTGTATATTCTGTAATTGCTGTTAGCTGTAGAATTCTGTGAAATAACTGTTGTGTTGCCAACAAAGTTTTAAAAAGGTTTAGGTCACCTATTCACCCCCCCCTCTAGGTGTTTAGGTACCATATCTTTCAAGTGGTATCAGAGGGAGGTTCCTCAAAACAAGGACTAACAGTCTAAGGAGATCCTGTTTGGCAGAAACAGTCTAAGTCAGTAAACAGATTCAAGAAATTCAAGAACTTCAAGAAACATGGGTTCTTATGAGAATCACAAAGAGTTGGGTTCCATGAAGTTACCCATATGCAGGAAGGAGATTTTTGGAATCTGGAAAGAAAGGGTTAGGCTATTTATGGAGGCCTCAGACCCAAGAATCTACATCACAGTTAAGGAAGGGCCTTATGTGCCAATGAAGATTTCAGTACTGGATGCAAATCAGAGGACTCCAAAGGATTTCTCTGAGATGACCAAGGATGAAATTGTCCTAGCCACTATGGACAAAAGGGCACAAAACATTATAGTAAGTGCCATTGATGATGCAACTTTTCAGAACCTAATTCACTGTAAAACAGCAAAAGAAATGTGGGATACCCTCATTGTCTATATGGAAGGTTCTGAAGAAGTTAGGCAAGATAGAAAGTCCTTGCTTAATCAAGAGTATGAGAGCTTTAGGCAAGGAAGAGGAGATAGCATCACTGAATGCTACAAGAAGTTCTATAGAATTGTTAATGAACTCATGTCCTATGGAAGAGAGTTCACTAACTATGAATTGAATGATAAGTTCTTGAGATCCCTAACCAAAGATTGGGACACTAAGATCTGTGCCATCAGAGAAATGGCAAAGTTGGGAGAAATTCCTCCTCCCATACTGTTTGGCAAGTTGCTGTATTATGAGATGCAGCTGTCTGTGAGAAAAGAGGAGGAAAAATCAACAAGGACTGAGCACAGGGAAAGGACTGTTGCCTTCAAATCAAAAGTACCTAGAAAGGGCAGGACTAAGTCATCAACTCCTCCTCCAGAGGTAGTTGAATCAGAATCTGATGAATCTGTTAGCACAAAGTCTACAAGCAGTGAAAGTGATGAAGACTTTGCTGCATTCACCAGACATTTTCAGAAATTCCTGAAGAAGAAACAATGGAGGTCCAGACCTTCATTTTCCAAAGGGAAAGAAGTCCAGTATCAGGAGAAGAAACCTTCAAAGAAGGACAAGAAAAAGACAAAGACTAGTAAGGCAACTGGGTCTAAGATAGTGTGTTACTGCTGCAATAGACAGGGTCATGTTATTGTAGATTGTCCTGAGAGAAGAAAAGAATCCAGTGACAAAAAGAAGACTCACTTCAAAGGAAAGAAGGAGAAGTCCTTTGTTGCAAAGAATGAGAAGACTCTTTCAGACATTTCTTCTTCAGACACTGAGACAGATGCTGAAGCCTACATAGGGCTATTTGCTGAAGAAGAAGAGGAGTTTATGCAGATCATGGAATCAATCTATGAACAAGAAGAGTGTCAGTGCCAAGAACTGATGGTATTGACTGAAAGTACCAAAATCCTGGAGCAGCCAGGACCTAGTCAGGTACAAAGTCCAACTCAAAGTTCAGATTTCAGTTCTAGTTCAGAGTCAGATTCATCTTCATCAAGTGATGGAAGTGTTTCTGAATCTGAGGGAGATATTCATCAGCTCTTAGATGAATATAAAGTACTGTTGCAAGCCTATAAGAAAAGCAAGTCCCTTGCCAAAAGTCAGGCAAAGGAAATTGCTGATCTAAAGGCAGCTGCAACAGACTTTGAGAAGGAATTTGATCAAAAGCTCAATGAGGTAGCCAGGCTGAAACACATTACTGTGATTCAGATGGGAACTATCACTTATAAAAATGATCAAATTAAGAGACTAGAGATCAATCTTCAGAAAGAAAGAGAGCTAGTTGCTAGTTTTTCAAAACCTAAATCAGTGCTACCCTTGATTGATGAATTTGTTCATCATAAAGGAAAGGCTGGATTGGGTTTTATTAAACCAGCTAGGACTGTTCAGGATCAGTCCAAGTCCAAGGGCAAAGCCCCAACATTCAATAAGCCTGCTGTAGTCAAGACAGCCAAGTCTGTACCTAAGCAAAGGTACAACAAGTTTGAATGTTGGTGTTGTGGCAAGGTTGGCCACTATGCCTTGGATTGTTGGCACAATGCCAGTGCCAAGTTGAGTAGCAAGTTACCTGGTGGAAAGCCAGCAGGTAGCTATGTCAAGTTGCAAACTAACAATCACTAAGGACCCAAGTTTACTTTGGGTTCTAAGGTTCATTAATTTGTTTTGCAGGTGAATCCAAGTGGCCATACCCCAACATGGTACTTGGATAGTGGATGTTCCAGACATATGACTGGAATAAGGGGACTACTGAAGGACTACATTCCAATCAAAAATGGTCCTAAAGTGACCTTTGGTGGTTCTGAAAAAGGAATCATCAAAGGGTTTGGTAACATCTCTTCAAACCTTGTTACCATTACTCAAGTGGCTTATGTTAAAGGGTTGAAACATAACCTCATTAGTATAAGTCAATTAAGTGATGTAGGGTATGACATCTCATTTGTTAAAAATGGTTGTCATATCAAGAGGTCAAGTGATCAAGAGATCATTTTGACAGGATATAGAAAGAGGAATGTCTACTGCTTAGACATTATGATTGAGAACAATGGTTCTCCTGTCTGTCTTGTAGCTGATGAGACAATCTCTCATTGTGTCAAGTGGCAGAAGAGGCTAGCTCATCTTAACTATAAGACTATTAGCAAACTCTTTAGCAAAGAGTTAGTGAGGAATGGTCCTCAAGTTAAGTGTGTCAAAGATGGCATTTGCTCAGCTTGTCAAAAGGGCAAGCAGACTAAATCCACCTTTAGAAGCTTAGACAACAAAGATGCTGTGAGATGTTTATACCTCTTGCATATGGATCTATTTGGTCCAATGCCAGTTCACAGCTTAGGTAGGAAGGTCTACACCTTTGTAGTTGTTGATGACTACTCAAGGTTTTCCTGGGTGTTCTTCTTAAAGCAGAAATCTGAAACACCTAGTGTCTTCTATAGTTTTGTTAAGCAAATTCAGAATGAATTGAACTGTACAGTGGTCAAAATTAGAAGTGACCATGGTACTGAGTTTCAGTCTGAAAGCATGACAAAGCTGTGTGAAGACTATGGGATATTTCAAGAATTCTCTTCACCTAGAACACCTCAGCAAAATGGCATTGCTGAAAGGAAAAAATAGGACCTGGATAGAGGCTGGTAGAACCCTATTAAGTGATTCATCACTGCCAGAATATTTCTGGGCTGAAGCAGTTAACACTGCATGCCATGTGATAAATAGGGCTACCATCACTAAAAGGTTAAATAAGACCCCCTATGAAGTTGTGAAAGGCAGGAAACCAAACCTATCTTATTTCAGGATTTTTGGTTGCAAATGCTTCATACTTAACAATGGAAAGTCTTACCTAACTAAGTTTGCTGCCAAGTCCCAAGAGGGAGTGTTTGTTGGGTACAGCAATAATAGTAAGGCTTATAGAGTCTACAACTTGACTACACAAGTTGTAGAGGAGTCTGTGCATGTAGTTTTTGATGGGACACAACTAATTAACAATGAGTTGTCTAGCAATGTATGCAGCCCCACAGGTCTTACTAAGAAGATGGACAAGCTAACCATAGAAGATGTACCTGCTGCAAGATAGCAAGTAGAAGGAGATGGCTTATGTCCAGGGGGAGAACTACATGTACAAGGAGCTGAAGAAGTACAAGGAACTCAGTTTGATGAAGATGCTGAAGAAGTTCAACCAGAAGTAAGGATGCCTCCAGCCAACAGGCATCTAAGAGATCATCCAGTAGAGCTGATAATTGGAGATCCAAGACAAGGTGTTCAGACAAGGAGCAGAAATCAGAATGCTGTAGTATATTCAAGTTTTCTGTCTCAAATAGAACCAAAGAAATTTAAAGAAGCTATACAAGATCCACAGTGGGCTGAAGCAATGCAGGAAGAGCTCAATCAGTTCAAAAGGTGCAAGGTTTGGGACCTAGTTCCTAAACCTAAAGATCACAATGTGATAGGAACAAAGTGGATCTATAGGAATAAGTTAGATGAACAAGGAGTTATCATTAAGAATAAAGCAATACTGGTTGCAAAAGGATATAGGCAAGAAGAAGGTATTGATTTTGATCAAACCTTTGCTCCAGTAGCCAGACTGGAAGCCATAAGGATGTTCTTGGCCTATGCAACCTATCAAGGATTCAAGGTATACCAAATGGATGTGAAGTCAGCATTCCTAAATGGTAATTTGAAAGAAGAAGTCTATGTGGAGCAGCCTGCAGGTTTTGTTGATCCAACTTTACCTCATTATGTGTATAGACTTAGGAAGGCATTATATGGGTTAAAATAAGCACCTAGAGCTTGGTATGAAACCCTATCTAGTTTCCTCATTGAGAACAAGTTCTCAAGGGGGAAAATAGATAAGACTCTATTCCTTAGGGAATCTAGAGGCAAAGTCATACTTGTCCAAATATATGTAGATGACATTATATTTGGGTCTACTGAAAGTAGCCTTTGCAAAAAGTTTGCAAAGCTTATGCAAAGTCAATTTGAGATGAGTAGTATGGGAGAACTAAAGTTTTTCTTGGGTCTCCAAGTTAAGCAGACTGGAAGTGGTTTATCCATATGTCAGTCCAAGTTCACCCTAGAACTCATAAGGAAGTATGGTATGGATTCATCCAGTACCATGAAGACTCCTATGGGGTCAAGTATGTCTCTAAGCAAGGATGATGCAGGGAAACCTGTAGATGAAACCTTGTATAGAGGGATAGTTGGCTCCCTACTATACTTGACTGCAAGTAGGCCTGACATTATGTATGCTACATGTGTTTGTGCCAGGTATCAAGCCTGCCCCAAAGAATCTCACTTGCCTGCAGTCAAGAGAATCTTGAGATATCTAAAGGGCACTCCCTATCTAGGCCTCTGGTACCCTAGGAATGGAGATTTTGATCTAACAGGCTATTCAGATGCAGACTTTGCAGGATGCAAAGAAGATAGAAAGAGCACTACTGGATCCTGTCAATTCCTAGGTGGAAGACTCATTTCATGGAGTAGTAAGAAGCAAACCAGTGTGGCTATTTCCACAGCTGAGTCAGAATATGTAGCTGCAGGAAGTTGCTGTGCTCAACTTCTGTGGATTCAACATCAGTTAGAAGACTATGGATTTCAGGTAAGTAGAACTCCACTTTACTGTGATTCTACAAGTGCTATTTCAATAGCTAACAATCCTGTATCACATAGTAGAACTAAACATATTGAGATTAAATATCACTTTCTTAGGGAGCATGTAGAAAGAAATGATATTGCACTTGAATATGTTAAAACTGATAATCAGATAGCTGATATGTTTACTAAGCCCTTAGAAGAAGCTAAGTTCAATAGGTTCAAAATTGAACTAGGTATGATAAACTTAGACTAAGTTTATAGAACTAAAAATTGGCTAAGTAAAAAGGTGTCGACACATAGACAAGTCTATGTCGACACAGAATAGTAAGTGTCGACACTTCAGGAAAATGGTGTCGACACATCTAGGAAGTTGGTGTCGACACTTCAGAATGTTAGTGTCGACACATGTCGAGTTGGTGTCGACACATTCAATAAGGTGTCGACACTTAAGTTTTACTCAGAATTTTCTAAGTAAAGTCTCGACTACATGTCGAGTAGTGTGGTGTCGACACTTAACCAAGTGTCGACACATAAAATCTGATGACTTAAACTTGTGTCGACACATGAGTGTCGAGACATTATAAGTCAGTGTCGACACTTATTGCCAGTGTCGACACATCTTTAGTAATCCATCCCGCCTGTTCGTCTTCAAACCAGAAAGGTATAAATAGGATTCTGTCTTTGTGTGTCGACACGCTTTCAGAGTTTCGAGACCAAACTACTGTGTCGACATTTCTCTCTTCTACAGACTAGTTCTCCAAACCCTAATGGCTACCAAGCTCGAAGAGAACGTCAATGAAGGCTATGAACTGGTTCGTGGCGCATTCGACGATGGCGATCAAGAAATCAAGTCGGTGGTAACTGTACAACCCCGTGTCCGGCGAGCAAGTTCAACGAAGACCAAACAGGCGAGCTCGGCGAGCTCGGCAGCAGTAAGCGAGCTCGGCAGCAGCAGGAGCGGGCCAGAGTTCGGCATCCGTCGACGGGAAATCAACGATCGGCGACCCGGAGCTCGGCATTCGCCGGGCGAGCTGCAGCTCGCGACCCCGCAGTAGAGCTCGGCAGCAGCTGGCGAGCAAAGCACGCCGAGGTAGCCAGGGGTCCCAGCTCGCCTGGGAATCAGAGGTATTGTTTACTATTTTACCCCTGCTGGTCTGCCCGTAGCCCTTCAGAACAGCGGAGTTTGGCTGTTGGCAGACCCAGCCGAGGGTTTTCTGGTATTTTCAGGTCAGTTATTTTGGTTATTGGCAGTCCGGGTTTCAAAAACTATAAATAGGACCCAAGGGGTACCCCTAAAGGCACGTTTTTTCCTGGTGCTCCACTCCCCAAATTCTGTGCTTTCTGAGGGTACCTTAGCTCGGCTTCAGGCTAAGGAGGGGAAGCGCTCTGAGATCTTCCGGGTTTGTGGTGGGACCTCCCCGCCGAGCCCTTGGGCCTGTTTCTCCTTGTCTTGTTGTTTTTCCTTGCAGGAACGAAGTAGGCGCGAGATCACCCCTTTCCCCAAGGGCGAGCTCTACAGGAAGCCGGGTTCCGGTTTCAACATTTTTGGTGCGGTGAGCGTGGAGCGTGGTCAGCACAGAAAAGTTCTCGCGAGTTCAATGACAGGGCAAGGATCCGACAGGCCGAGCTCGCCGCCCCCCCCGCCTCTCGCAACGGTGGGCATGTTCGAGGACTTCAGAAGCGAGGTGCTGAATCTGGTCAAGTTCGCACTCGGCACGCGGGCCGAGTGCTCGACTCCGGCAAACCAGATCGCGGCCGCCCCCTCATTGGGCGAGGACGCTCCCGGCAGGCGAGCTGGGAAGGAAGTGGCCGAGGAGGGCCGTGGGTGCGAGCTCCCCGGGCGCGAGCTCTTCCCCGGCTCGGCAGGCCGAGGTCGCTTCGGCGAGCTGGGCTCGCGAGACTCGCCAGCTCGCCCAGTAGGGGGAGGGAGTCCTTTCAGCGAGCTGGTCTCTTCAGCTCCAGTTCCAGATGGGTTCAGGGAGCCCGAGATGTCCTATTACACTGGGAAGGGAGACCCAATACAGCACGTCCAATGGTTCGAGGACGTGGTCTCCATCCGTCAGATGTCGGACGGATTCAAGTGCCGTCTCTTCGCCATCACCCTCCGGGATAAGGCGAGGGAGTGGTTCCACCAGCTGCCGGCCAGCTCTATCTATTGCTTCGAGGACTTGCGCCGGGGGTTCATGCTGAGATTCACCACTTCGAAGAGGAGGAAGAAGGAGTCCGAGTCCCTGTTTCACATCAAGCAGGGGGTGAACGAGACGCTGGGGAGCTACGTGGACCGATTCCAGGAGGAGGTTACTCAGGTCCAGGAGATGCCGGGCCATAGTCTGATGATGGCCTTTACCCTGGGCCTGCAGCAGGGATTCTTCCGGATGGAGCTGAAGAGAGTTCCCCCCTTCTCCTACGAGGAGTTGATGGAAAGGGCGGCGAGAGAGGTTGACGGGGAGGCGTCGAACCCGGAGTTTGCAAGGAAATTGGCCAGGTGGGCCACGGAGGAGGAGAGGGAATCGAAGGGAGGAAGAGGTCAGGAAGAAAGAAGAGGGGAGCCCAGGCAGAGGGAGCAGAGGCAGCTCCAAGGGCCGCAGCAGCCGGGGTGGGGGCGTCAGGAGCCCGACCGTCGGCTAGGCTGGAGGCCAGAGTGGCAGGGGCAGGGGCCTCAGAGGGGGAACTTCGGAAGAGGCCACTTCCAGGGGAGGCAAGACCAGTTCCACCCCCCAGGATGGAGGCAGGGTCAGAGGCCCCGGCTCCCCGATCAAGAGGAGGCCATGGCCATAGCCTTGGGGGCCAGGAGAGGAGCGTGGAGGAGAAGAAGGAGGGAGGTTAGGGTGGAGCTACCCTATTGCGACTTCCATCAGGAAGAGGGGCACGCAACAGCCACGTGCCCAGAATTCTTGGAGATGAGAGGGAACAGGGAGCAGCAGCAGCAGGGGGCGCGGCAGGAGGTGAGGATCGAGGAGGTCCTGCCTCGGGCAGAGGAGGATCGGTGCGAAGACCGGGTGGATGTGGGAACCCGAGGAGGGATCGGGATGATCCACGGGGGAGCAGGGATCGAGGCTTCCCGCAAGGCTAGCCTCCACACCATGTACCGGCGAAGCGTCGCCTCTACATCCCAAACCCCGCCACCAGAGGAGAGGATCACCTTTTCCAGGAGTGATCTACCAGACCACGAGGACCCGTTCTGTGATGCGCTGGTCATCAAGACGGCCATCGAGAACTTCACCGTCTCACGGATCCTCGTGGACAACGGAAGTTCCGTCAACGTCGTCTTCAAAAAGGCGTTCGACGCAATGAAGGTGGAGGCGAGAAGAGTGCTGGCCTCGGATGGCCCCCTGTTCGGGTTTTCAGGGGAAAGGAAGGAGGTAGAAGGAGGAGTCGGACTCCATGTCACCTTGGGGGGGCAGTCCCGAAACTGCAAGTTCGTCATTGTGGACGCCCCCAGCAGCTACAGCGCCATCTTTGGAAGACCCCTGATCAGCGCCTTCCGCTGCGTCCCCTCGTCTTTTCATCAATGCTTGAAGTTCAACACCGAGGGGGTACAAGTCAGGGTCAGGGGGGACCCAAAGGTGGCGCGGGAGTGTTATGTCACTGCGGTGAACACCATCTCTTGGCAGGAGAGAGCCGAGGAGATGGGGCGAAGGATAGAGGTCGAGGAGGAAGCTGGGGGAGAAGAGCTGGGGGAGAAGGGCTACGCAGGGGAGGCGGCCGGAGGGAGTTTGAAGGAGGTGACCGAGGTGAGGGTCGAGGCGGAGGCAATGGAGGTAGAGATCCCCGCTCCGGAGGAAGGGGACGCCGAAGGATGGGAAGAGCAATCCAGGCTGGAGGCAGCTGAGAAGGTGGTGGAGCTGGAGGTGCTCACCCGATGAGGAAGGGTGGAAAAGATCCGTGTCAGCGGGGGGCTGACCCCGGAGGACCAAGGCAGGATGCTGGAGTGCATCCAGAAGAATGTGGACATCTTCGCCTGGAACGCCGCGGAGATGCCGGGGGTTGACGCGGATGTGGCCTGCCACCGCCTCAACTTGGACCCGGGAACACGCCCCGTTCAGCAGAAGAAAAGGTCCACGGCGGACAAGCTGGCGGAACCCATCAGGGAGGAAGTGGCGAAACTTCTCAAAGCGGGCTTTGTGTCCGAAATTCAATACCCTGGATGGGTCTCGAACGTTGTGATGGTCAAAAAGGGAGACGGCCGCTGGCGCTTATGTATCGAT
This sequence comes from Platanthera guangdongensis, assembly GCA_039583875.1. Lineage (NCBI taxonomy): Eukaryota > Viridiplantae > Streptophyta > Magnoliopsida > Asparagales > Orchidaceae > Platanthera > Platanthera guangdongensis. The sequence continues at coordinate 89,960,139 of CM077164.1, read as the reverse complement.
TTTTCCCTTCTTAATAAAGCTTGTCCTAAGGATTGTTACCCCTTGCCTCGGATCGACGCGCTGGTTGACTCAGCCGTCGGTTTTTCTGTAATGAGTTTTTTAGATGCATTTTCAGGTTATCATCAGATCAGGATGCACCCCCCGGACATAAAGGATGTCTCATTCATCACAGGGGACGGCTGCTACTGCTATAAGATGATGCCGTTCGGGCTGAAGAACGCTGGAGCCACCTACCAAAAGATGATGGATAGGGTCTTCAAGGAGCAAAGGGGAAGGAATCTGGAGGTATATGTAGATGACCTCATGATCAAGAGCCGGGATGTGGACTCCCACCTCCGGGACCTGGAGGAGACCTTCGCCACCCTGCGCAAGTACAAGATGCGATTGAATCCACTAAAATGTGTCTTTGGGGCCAGCAGGGGAAAGTTCTTGGGGCATCTCCTCACCCCCGCAGGGGTCGAGCCAAACCCAGACAAGGTCAAGGCCATCTTGGAGCTGGGATCCCCGCGGAATGCAAAGGAAGTTCAACGGTTGACAGGGAAGTTAGCAGGGCTGAGTCGCTTCCTCTCTCGGGCAGGGGAGAAGTGCTCCCCCTTCTTCAAGACACTAAGGGGGGGACAGAGGTTTGAATGGAGCAGGGAATGTGAAGAGGCCTTCCGAGCCCTCAAGGTGCAGTTGACACAGGCCCCGCTGCTCCAAGGCCAAAGGAGGGGGAGGATCTGTTCCTGTATTTGGGAGTCGGGACGGAGGCCTTAAGCTCGGTCCTGGTCCGAGAAGAAGGGAAGAGACAGCTCCCAGTCTATTATGTGAGCCGGGTCTTGAGGAAGGCCGAGCTCCGGTACCCGATCTTGGAGAAGCTCGCGTTCGCCCTAATCATCTCGGCTCGGAGGCTGCGCCCCTATTTCCAGGCACACTCAATCCGAGTAGTGACCGACCATCCCCTCCGCAACATCTTCGAGGGGGTGGAGCATTCAGGCAGATTGGCTAAGTGGTCGGTGGAGATGAGCGAGTTCGACGTCTCCTTCGTTCCGCGGCTCTCGATCAAGGCCCAGGCAATGGCCGACTTCCTTGCTGACTATGTGGTGGAGGTGACGGAGGAAGAACTCACTCGCCCGGCTCCCTGGAAGGTGAGAGTGGATGGAGCATCGGGAAGGCATTCCTTAGGAGTAGGAGTGATCCTAGAAAGCCCCCAAGGGACCCGAATCGAGCAAACGGTGGTGGTGCACTTTCCCATTACCAACAACCAAGCCGAGTACGAGGCCGTGATAGCAGGGCTTCGCCTGGCCAGGGAACTTGGAGTGTCAGATGTGGAGGTCCTCACAGACTCCATGGTAGTAGCCTCCCAAATCAACGGGGAGTTTGAGGCAAGGGAGCCCACCCTGCGATCGTATTTGGCCAAAGTAAAGGGGATCATTGGAACTTTTCAAACCTTTGCCATCCAACATGTGCCCAGGGAAGAAAATGAACAGGCCGATCAGTTGGCTAAGCAGGGTCCCCAGGTGGGGGGCACCATCACCGACCTGTTTCGCCCCTCCATCGAAGAAGGAGAGCTCATGGAGATCGATCAACAAGCTTCATGGATGGATCCTGTGATAGCTTTTCTCTCCACGGGAGAGTATCCAGAAGGGGTGGACAAGAAGAAGCTGAGGCACAAGTCAGCATACTACCTCCTCCAGGACGGGCAGCTATACAGAAAGACCCTTTCAGGGATGCTGGCCCGCTGCGTGGCCGAGGGAGAAGTGCGAAGGATCTTGGAGGAGGTCCACTCCGGGGAATGTGGAAGTCACTCCGGGAGTCGGACCCTGGAAGGAAGAATAGTCAGGCAAGGTTATTTTTGGCCCACCCTGGGCCGGGACGCTGCAGAATTCACAAGAAAATGTCACAAGTGCCAGCTGTTTGCCCCTCTCCAGCTGCAGCCGGCCCAACGGCTCCGTAGTATCACGGCCCCATGGCCCTTCGCAATCTGGGGAATGGATCTGGTTGGACCGTTTCCCCAAGCCAGCGGTCAGAGAAGGTTCCTCCTAGTGATGATTGACTACTTCTCAAAGTGGATGGAGGTGAAAGCGTTGGCTAAGGTGACCTCCCAGGTGATCAGGAACTTTGTATGGGGGGAGATCATCTGTCGCCACGGGCTGCCCCAGGCCATCGTAACAGACAATGGGCCTCAGTTCGCTAGCGCCGAGTTCACCAGCTTTTGCGAACAGCTTGGGATCGATCTCAGGTTCGCCTCGGTTCATCACCCCAGGAGTAACGGACAAGTGGAGGCCGCAAACAAGATCATCGTCAACCTCCTCAAGAAAAAGGTGGAGAACCTAAAAGGGAGCTGGGTGGAGCAGCTTCCCGCGGTCCTCTGGGCCCTGAGGACCACCCCCAACACGGCTACAGGAGAGACCCCCTTCAAACTCTCCCACGGATGCGAGGCAGTGCTCCCCATTGAATTCGAAGTCCAAACGCCGCGAGTCGTGACAGCAAAGGAAGGCCGCGAGGAATGGCAAGCAGAGAATGAGGAGGAACTAAGGCTCTCCCTTGACATGGTGGAAGAAGTAAGAGACCTTTCCGCCATCCGACAAGAGGAGGTGAAAAGAAGAATGGCCAAATACTTTGATAAGCATGTCAGGATCAAGCAGTTCGTGGAGGGGGACTTGGTGTTGAAGAAAGTCGATGCAGCAGGGAGGTCAGCATCAGTAGGGAAACTCAATCCCAGCTGGGAGGGACCGTTCATTGTAAAGGTGGCCTTGGGGTCGGGGGGCTATCGACTTCAAAATGTAGAAGGCGAGACCTTGGGTCTCACCTGGAGTGGTGACGACCTCAAACGCTTTTTTCCCTGAACCATGTAAGCAACACTCCGATTATAATAAATTCTTTCAAGCTCTCTGATCTCGTTGCAATTGGCCTGCATGGTGGAATATGATGTATTGTGGACCCCGAGCAGATCCCGCTGTCAGGCTCTCACCTAGCTGACAGGGCTGGAAGTCACTCGGTGTCATCCTTAGCCCCAAGCAGATCCCGCTGTCAGGCTCTCACCTAGCTGACAGGGCTGGAAGTCACTCGGTGTCATCCTTGGCCTCGAGCAGATCCCGCTGTCAGGCTCTCACCTAGCTGACAGGGCTGGAAGTCACTCGATGGTGATGTATTTTGGACCCCGAGCAGATCCCGCTGTCAGGCTCTCACCTAGCTGACAGGGCTGGAAGTCACTCGGTGTCATCCTTGGCCTCGAGCATATCCCGCTGTCAGGCTCTCACCTAGCTGACAGGGCTGGAAGTCACTCGATGGTGATGTATTTTGGACCCCGAGCAGATCCCGCTGTCAGGCTCTCACCTAGCTGACAGGGCTGGAAGTCACTCGGTGTCATCCTTGGCCTCGAGCAGATCCCGCTGTCAGGCTCTCACCTAGCTGACAGGGCTGGAAGTCACTCGATGGTGATGTATTTTGGACCCCGAGCGGATCCCGCTGTCAGGCTCTCACCTAGCTGACAGGGCCGGAAGCCACTCGGTGTCATCCTTGGCCTCGAGCAGATCCCGCTGTCAGGCTCTCACCTAGCTGACAGGGCTGGAAGTCACTCGATGGTGATGTATTTTGGACCCGAGCGGATCCCGCTGTCAGGCTCTCACCTAGCTGACAGGGCCGGAAGCCACTCGGTGTCATCCTTGGCCTCGAGCAGATCCCGCTGTCAGGCTCTCACCTAGCTGACAGGGCTGGAAGTCACTCGATGGTGATGAATTTTGGACCCCGAGCGGATCCCGCTGTCAGGCTCTCCCCTAGCTGACAGGGCTGGAAGTCACTCGTTGTCATCCTAGGCCTCGAGCAGATCCCGCTGTCAGGCACTCGTCTGGTTGACAGAGCTGGAGGTTACTCGATGGTGCCGGCCTTGAAGTCGTCAGGTGTAGGTCAAAGTCTGTGGCAAGAAACGAAGGGGAAGGGTTTTGACAGGGCGAGCTCGGGCTCGGCGAACCCAGCTCGGCATAGTCAAGAAAGTAAGCTGGACCGGAGGGGTGGGCATAGGCGAGTTCGGGCTCACCATCTCCGGCTCGGCGTAGGGAAGCAGGCCGCGAGCCCGGGCCTCGCCGAAGACAAACCTGACCAGGGCTCCTCGCACACCAGGCCCATCATACTTCGAGAAACTTCTTCGATGAGCACAACATGGGCGGCTCGCGTGCGAGTAGAGGTAGGCGGAAAAAAAGGCAGAAGGCCACGCGCGAATGGTAATGGCGTAATAAGGGCGGGGGGTAACTCGCCAAGAAATCATTGGGACTCGGCGAACACTCCAAACACACCGCTCGCGGGCGCGCTCTCATGATCACTACTCGCGGAGCCTGTCTCGGCGAGGTCGCGGGAGAAAATACATTCATGACAATGAACATAGTAAAAAAGAACGCTGTAATGATCAAAACACCTTTTTATTATTTATAAGTGTACAGGGGGCTCGCCTCTGCGAGTAGTCAAAAAAGAGAAAAGAAAAAGCAAAAATACGGGGCCGTCAGCTGGCCTCGCCCCCTCCGCCGGACTGATCCTCGCCGTCGCCCGAGTGATCCTGGAAGCTCTTCCCGAACATAGCGTCCAGGCTGTCCTCCTTCTCGCTGGGTGGCGTCGCCGGAAACAGAGTCGGCATCAGGTCCCGAGCTGAGATCTCCCCGCATCCTTCCACCAGCACCCCTGAATCCTTCATCATCGCGAGGGTGCACTCGGCGGTCTGAATGGAGTTGATCCGCAGTCTCTCAACGAGGTCCGCCTCGCCGAAGATGCGCGGAGACTTGTAGGGGAGAGTGGGATCGATGTCGTGCCCCGGGAAGAAGATCTCCGCCTGGCGGCGCACTTCGCCGAGAAGGTGCTGGCTCTCCCCCTTCAGCTTCGCGTTCGTACTCTCCAACTCGCCAAGGCGTGCGCGCAGTTGGACGATCTCCTCCCCTCGCTCAACATCGCGAGCCTGGAGCTCCCCGGCAGCGTCAGCGTCCACGGCCAGCTGCGCGCGCAGGCGGCCATTCTCCTCCTCGAGCTCAGTATTGCGAGCCTGGAGCTCGCCCGCCGCCTTGGCATCCTGGAAAAAGAGTTCACTTAGCAGCAGCACAAGGAGCTTTCCAAAGTAAAAGAAGTGGTGCGCGACACTTACCAGCCCGCCAGCAGCCTGGGCGAGGAGACCGTCCGCGATGCCGAGCCGCCTCGCCTGATCGGCAACCTGCTCCTTGGCAAGGTCGCGAGCTTGCTCGGCCTTCTCGAGCTGGTGACTGAGGGCGAAGCTGCGACGCGCCAGCATGTGGTGCAGCTCCAGAGTCCGCAGGTGGGACTGCAAGCCTTCATGACCGAGCTGCCGGAGGGTCGCCCTCTTGTAGGCCTCGGCATCTTCCCGGCCATAGAGGCCGAAACCGAGGGCGTAGGCGTGACCGGTGGCGGGTTCGCGGTCGTGCCAGGACGGGTGCAGGGTGGAGACGGAGACTCGATGTGCGAGCTCGTCCCACTGCAACATGGGCTCGCCCGCGGAATCCTTCCAGCGCGCGCCGAAGTTGAAGAGGGGGTGCTGCTTCGGCGGCGCGCGCTCGCGGGCAGCCCTCTTCGCCGAGGGAGGAGGGGAGATCGCGGCCGAGGAAGAGGGGGCCTTGCCACCCTTTCTGCCCTTGCTGGTAATCTCCTTCAGCGGGCTCCCCGGAGACACGTCGGGAGGGGTCTCCGATGAGCTGATGTACTTGGGGCTGGGCTGATGTTGTTGTTGTTGTTGCCCCCGCGAAGCCAGCAGGGCTCTCCGCATCTTCTTCACCTGGCGGGGACCGGATGGCGGGTTCGACCCCGCGTCCTCGGGTCGCCTCTTGCTGGAAGAGGGCTGCGAGGAGAGCGCCTCGTCTCGGCAGGCCGCTGCCGCCGCCCTCTCGCGAGCAAGAGGGTCAGTCTCCAGCCCCGGGTCCGCAAAAGGCGGGTTCGCGGGGATTATTCGCTCCCCTGAAAGGAAAATACTTGGAAGGTCAGGAAACTCAGGAATGATAATGTGCCGAGTCCGCAAGTAAGGCGAGCTCGGCAAGAGGAAGGAAGCGTACCTTCGCCGGGCAGAATCGGGGGGAGCGCGTCGAGGCCCCTCCGCAGGAAGGCGACCTCGAAGTCTTTGTGGAGGAAGAATTTGTGGAGCTCGGCGTCGTTGCCGGACACGGCCGGCGGGCGGTACACCTCCTCGCCTTTTTGTTGCGGCGAGTAGGGGATGTTGCCGAGATCGCCCTTGATAAAGGCGATCTTGGTCATCCAGGTGTGGTGCTTGTTCGCGATCTCGCGAACTTTGATCAGGGAGCCGCCGAAGTAGGCGACCCCGTCCGTCGTCGCCTTGTATGAGAAGAGTTTTCTGAACACCGTCAGGTTAAACTCGATCCTCTCCCGCCGAAGATAGCTCGCGAACGCCACCATCATGGCGATGGCGTTCGAGTTCAGCTGCGCGGGGACGGCCCCATAGTACTTCAAGATCTGCCGGATCTCCGGCCACAAAGGAAGTCGCAGCCCCACCTCGAAATGCGAGATGGGGAAGGCGAGCTCGTTCTCGTAAAACGTATTGATGGCCTCGCCCGGCCCCGGCCTGCGCGCCTCAAAGCCCGGCGGCACGTACTGGGCTTTGAATTCTGCAAGCTCCTCCTCGCTGGTATGACCGTCAAAGAAACAATAATCCGCGAAGTGCTGCGCGCACTTGGAGCGGCCGTCAGCGTCCGGATTAGTCTTGCCCATGGTCGCAGAAAAGAAACAAAGCACAGCGCGAGCAGGAAAGAGCAAGAATGGAAGCAGAGCAATAAAGACAGTATGGGGGTAGGTGAGGGGGGGGGGGGCTATTTATAGGAAAAGGAATCTGAGGCCGGCTGTCACATCGGCGCATCTCGCCACCCCAGCTCGCCACCCCAGCTCACCACCCCAGCTCGCCGACTTCCGGCGCATCCTCACTAAGGCTAAGTCAAAACATTACAGCATTTTATTTAAATAACAATTAAAAATGTCCTAGATATTATTCATCCCCGCAGGGGACAGTTCGAAACAGGAAAAAACAGGGCGCGCGAGCAGGGAGGGCACCAGGATGCGAGCGCCGGTCGGCTCGGCAGGGGAGCCCGCAAGTTTACCTACCCCGGCCTCGCGATCCCCGCCCCCCAAGCTGCCGTGCGCGGAGAAGCTCGCGGATCCTTCCAGAGTTCCTCTGCGCGACTAAGAGACCGTCATCTATCTCATCCAGGAGCCGGTTAGGAGACATCAACTCGCCAGGTCGGCCGAGGCGCACCTCCTCAGCAAGGCGCGCATAGTCGCGCTGCAGCGTCTCGTTGGCTCCTTGCACCTCGCGCAGACCACCCACCAGCTTCTTGAGGAGCTTGGCCTCCCTCCTCACCAGCTCGCCTTGATCCACCTCCGGGCCCAGGTAAGAGTCCAGCGAGCTCGGAGACGGGAGGGGAGAGTGACGAGCCGCTCGCGAGGACTCCTCGGCGGCCGACTGACTGGGAAGGGCTGTAAAGGCAGATGTCAGCAGAGCAAAAGCTTGTGAAGCACAGGGTTGAGCGAGGCAGACCTGAAGAGCTCGGCGGCTCCAAAGAGAGGCGAGGAGGGATGAACCTTAGGTCCTTCCCGCGACCTGGGCCGCGAGCTCCCGGCGAGATAGGCTCGAAGCCCGGGACAGGAATGGACCCCGGGCCCCCCCCGGCGGGCGCGTCAATGTGCCGAGGAGGGGAGCCAGGCGGCGAAGCTGGCCTCTGCGAACTCACAGGCAGGATCCCGAAGAGGAGCGGCGGATCCCGTGGATGGTTGTCCAGGGCCGAAAATTGTAAAGTGGCGGGGACAGCCTCGCCTCGCGGCGTAGGAACCCGCGGCGCGGTCCCCTCATCATCTGGAAGGCCGCCCTGATCGTCACCAACAACAACGACCTCCCTATCATTCTCCAGAACAGTTCGAGTAGAAGAGCCGGTCTCGCGAGCCAAAGTGGCCCTAAGGTCGTGGAAGATGGGCTCAGCCGCCTCGAGAAATGGCCTTGACTTCTTTGAGCCCGGCTCGGCGGGATCAATTTGAGGGACCTTTGCGGGGACCGCCGTCAGCGCGGCAATACGAGCCTCGGAAGCCCGGCGAGCTCGATCTACGCGCTCTTGAATCCCCTTAGGAAGGGGCATCTTGGCAAGGTAGCAGGGGGAATGGCAAGAGCCAGGTAGCAGAGCAGGTGCACATATATATAGCCGCAGGTGGCCCCCACCATAAGATTCCCTTCAACTCGCCAGCCGAAGCTCGCCGCACACTTCAGGTTGGATGTTTCTTTCCGAGCTTTTTGGCAAGCTCGAAAAGAGCGGGGATTGTGTACAACCCCGTGTCCGGCGAGCAAGTTCAACGAAGACCAAACAGGCGAGCTCGGCGAGCTCGGCAGCAGTAAGCGAGCTCAGCAGCAGCAGGAGCGGGCCAGAGTTCGGCATCCGTCGACGGGAAATCAACGATCGGCGACCCGGAGCTCGGCATTCGCCGGGCGAGCTGCAGCTCGCGACCCCGCAGTAGAGCTCGGCAGCAGCTGGCGAGCAAAGCACGCCGAGGTAGCCAGGGGTCCCAGCTCGCCTGGGAATCAGAGGTATTGTTTACTATTTTACCCCTGCTGGTCTGCCCGTAGCCCTTCAGAATAGCGGAGTTTGGCTGTTGGCAGACCCAGCCGAGGGTTTTCTGGTATTTTCAGGTCAGTTATTTTGGTTATTGGCAGTCCGGGTTTCAAAAACTATAAATAGGACCCAAGGGGTACCCCTAAAGGCACGTTTTTTCCTGGTGCTCCACTCCCCAAATTCTGTGCTTTCTGAGGGTACCTTAGCTCGGCTTCAGGCTAAGGAGGGGAAGCGCTCTGAGATCTTCCGGGTTTGTGGTGGGACCTCCCCGCCGAGCCCTTGGGCCTGTTTCTCCTTGTCTTGTTGTTTTTCCTTGCAGGAACGAAGTAGGCGCGAGATCACCCCTTTCCCCAAGGGCGAGCTCTACAGGAAGCCGGGTTCCGGTTTCAACAGTAACCCTAGTCACCGATTCAGGATTGGAGTTCTTGGTTTCAGAACCAACCAAAATTTGGAAGAAGGAAGTTATTGAATTCCTTACTGGAGCTTCTGTAGATGACTCTGGCTATAGAATCAAATCAAGGGTGCATGGCACCAAGGTCAAGATTACACCCAAATCTCTGAGAAAGGTACTTCAGCTACCTAAAGTTCAGGAAGAAGAGGAAGTGACAACATCTAAGACCAGGGAAGCACTTACCTGGTATGGTCTAGATCCTAAGCTGAAGATAGGATCAGTATTCAACAAGAGAGGAATGAATACCCAAGGAAAATTTCTGTCAGAAATTGTGGGCAAAGTTATACTCAGTAAGACTGGAGGGCATGACAGGGTGTCAGCCTCCATGTTCTGTGTTATGACCAGAATCATCTTCAACCTCAAAATAGACTGGTCAATGGTTGTGTTTGAGAAAGTTAAGGAGAGTCTGAAGAAGCCCAATCTGGGCAGGATACTAAGTCTCTACCTGGCTGGTATAATACCAGAGGTCATGAGCAATGCTGCTGGTGCTAAAATCAATCATATGAGGAGGATGGATATGAGAATACTTTCAAGATGGGAAAGAGTGCTGTCTAAGGAAGTTCCTACTCCAGAGAAGCCAGTTTCTAAGAAAGATACCCCTCCAAAGAAGAAGAGGAAGATAGCTCCTGTGACTGAGGAGTCCTCCAGCAGCTCAGGTAGTGAAGAACATGTTGTTTTCACTCCTGATAGTCCAATAGATGTGGCTGCAGAGAAGTCACCTGCTCCTCAAGAGCCAGCAGAAATCCAGGGGGAGCTGCCTACAGCTAGCCCCATGCAAAAGGATCCAAGACAGGGGGAGCCTCCAGCTGTAGAACAACCCTCTACACTAGAGAGTGAGCAAGCTACAATAATCATCCAAGAGGTACTGTCTGACCTCAATACTTTAGATTTTTCTATAATAGATTCTGATTTGTCTGATGTCCATCAGCAAACTCAGCAAGCAAATCAAGTACCAGATGTTGTTCTCCAAGACACATCAGTAGTACATGAAGTTATTCCTGATACAGTAGTTGAAGAACCAAGTACATCTCCTGCACAGTCACCTCCTGAATACACAATGGAAGATCTATTTCTGAATTTAGATCAAGAGGATTTTGACATGGACAAGAATGCTGCTGATGAAGAGAAGGGTGCTGCTGTTGAGGGGGAGATCTTGGAAGTTCAGGAAGAGCCTATTAGGCAGGAAAGTGAGAAAGCACTTAATGTGCAAGATGACAAACCCTCAAGCCCTAAGGATAGGGTGAATATAGCAAGTACTTCAGAGTCTGAGGATGATGAGACTGAACAAGCTAAAAAGAAGAAATTCTTTGTATTCAAAAGAAGGAGTCAGAGCTACAAGAAGGCTCTACAAACTGTTGCTCAACACTCTCTAGTCCAACAAGCTCCATCAACTGATTATAGTGGATTAATGGTAGCAATGCAAGTTAAGCTGGATGAGCACAGGAGGGCCATAGAAAAATATATTGATGAGGGCCAAAAATCTTTACAATTTGACTTAGCTCAAGATATCAAATCAATAAGGTTTGAAATGAATTTGAATAAGAAGGAAATGACTGACTGCTTCCACAAGGGTGGTAATGCAGTGGTCTATTTGGCAACTCACCAGGAGAAAATCAAGTCTCAAGTAGATGATATAGCACTGAAGCAAGGCTATGTGCTGGAGAATCAATTAAGAATGAATGACAATTTAACTGCCTCCCACAATGCTATAGTAACTGAATTAAAGAATAAGTCTGCTGAACCATCTACTTCTACTGATGCTGCAAAGGCTGAATTTGATAAAGCTTTTCAAGATGAAATTGCTGCTGTCAAGACTGCCATTAAGGATTCACAGAAGGTCATTTCTGAACAGCTTACAAAGCTTAGACCTTATTTTAAGGATGGCATCAGGTACTTGGACAGCCAAATCAGGTTCCAGAAGGATGATGTAAGAGACCATGTAGCCCAAGAAGTCATAAAGGGGGAGAGAGTGTTAGTCAAGGCCAGTTCTGAGCATGCAAAATGGATTTCAAATTCAATCAGGGCTACACTTGGATATCCTCCCCTATGTGATGACAATGAAGTTGCTGAATCTGGACTGAACCCTGCCTATTTTGGAGATGAGCCACAAGAAGTAGCTCAAGTCATTTATCCACCTCCAGATTTTGAAATGATTCATGCAGAGGTGAGTACTATGTATAGCCCATCTGGGGGCAAGGACAATGTCCATTTAGAAAAGGTTACTCAACCTATTACAGCAGCTATGCAAGAGGCTATGGATAAAGAAGAAGAAACAAGGCTGTCAAAGAAGAAGTTCAGGGAACTGGCTGAGCAAAAACCAGATTTTGAACAGTGGAGCCCTACTTCTAGGAACATCATTCTCACAGCCTGGAAAGCAGCCAAGGACAATGCACATGAGAGGAACAAGTGGTTCTCAGAAGCTGAATGGAGGAAGCATGAGATCAGGCAGGAAGCCATTGTCCAGTATAGAAGGAAGGCTAAGTTAGGAAAGCTACCTCCTACAGCTGTGGAGCCTAGCAAGTACTTTCCTAAGCCCTATCATTACTTTGAGAGGCAGAAAATCAAGGCTGAAGAACAAAAGAAGAAAGACTCAAAAGGCAAGAAGCCTGTTGATGCTGAGCCTGCTGCTGCTGCTGCTGTCAAAGCTCAAGTTAAAGCTGGAAAAGGAATTGTTATCAAAGAACCTGATCAGAAATAGATTAGGAATTAAACTTGAAGCTTGTTGTAATCTTTTAAATGAAAAACATTTTTGTACAACATTGAAAATGTATAAGGAACAATGTTAGAACAATATGTGATAAATATAGTATGATTGTTCTGAAATGTTTTTGTTTCTTATTTGTTCTGGAATGTTGAATGTGTATATGTGTGAAGTTTTACATGTTCATGTTAACCCTGTTGATTATAATCTGCTTTTCATCATTTTGTAATTTTTTAATTATGAGTGGTGTATATCATTGACTAAGGGTTATGACTTCTCCAAATAGGGGGAGATTGTTGGGTACATTGGTCAAATGTACCTGATTTGAAGAAGCCTCACCTAACTCAATGATATACATCATAATGTATTTGATGTTTGTTTGAGTTACTTGTGCAGGTTAGGTATACACTGGATTGAAGCTAAAAGTTTCTAAGTCCATGTGTCGACACCCAGAGGGAAAGTGTCGACACTTGAGAAAGCTTGTGTCGACACCCAGACAAGCAGTGTCGACACTTGGAGTCATTGTGTCGACACCTGGGATAAAGAGTCGACACCAGACACAACGTGTCGACACTTGGAGCTGTGTCGACACTCAGTGAAGAAGTATGCAGAAAAGCTGTGTCGACACTTAGCAGAAGTGTCGACACCCAGAAGAGCTGTGTCTACACCAGAAAGTGTCGACACTTGGATTTGTGTCGACACTCAGCAAAATTCTGCAGAGACTAAGGACAAGTGTCGACACTCAACACAATGTGTCGACACTCAATCAGCAGAGTCAACATATGAAGAATGTGTCGACACTCAGCACAATGTGTCGACACACACTCAAAAGAGTCAACACTTGAAGAAAGTGTCGACACCCAGCACAATGTGTCGACACTTAGTTGAAGACTCTACACTTGAAGAAAGTGTCGACACAAGGAGCTGTGTCGACACTTAGCAAAGAACAGAAAAGTTTACAAAATATTCTAAGTACAAGTGTCGACACTAAGGGAATGTGTCGACACTCAGCTGAGGAAACAAAATTGAAGACTTGTGTCGACACCAAGAAGTAGTGTCGACACTTGACAGTTTCAACACATGAAGATGTGTCGACACAAAGAAGATGTGTCGACACTTAGAAGAATACAGTTAAAGAATGAAGAACAAGTACTTGTGTCGACACTCAATTTCAGTGTCGACACATGCAGAAGAATCAGTGTCGAGACATACAAGGAATTGTGTCGACACCTTGTAGACTTGTGTCGACACTTACACAGCATGTGTCGACACTTAGTCTATAAGTGTCGACACTTAAGAACAGAAAGTCTCGACACTATCTGACAGTTAGAGAATTTCAAGAAGTGACTGGTTGACATGACAGCTGCCGATCCAGCCGGTCTACAGCAACTGTCAGAGAAGTCAGAAGTCTGTTATGAACCAGACCAGCCGGTTACCATGAAGGAAGCCTATAAATAGGCACTCACAGTTTACAGAAGTTGTTGTTGATGTAAGAATTACAAGTTGTTCTTTCAAGTAGTGAGAATAATTAAAGTGGTTGATCAGATCATCAGAAAAGTGATACACAGAGGATCAACACAAGAAGATCTGGCAGTCCAACTGCAGATCTAAGAAGTTGGAGAGAGAGAGCTCCAATCAAGAATTCAGTCTTTGAAACTAAGGCTGAGAAGAAGGATTCAGAATCATCTGGATCTCAAGAAGCAGAGGTCAAGGATCAACTGCAGAAGATTCAGACTAATTCAGTTCTAACTCAAGAAGCTTTGAAGGAAGCTAAGTCAGTTTGGATCTAACTGAGTTCTTCCAAGAACTCTTCAAGAAACTCTCAACTTCTCTCTTATTTTCTGAGTTGTAGAGTTAGCTATTGTATTTCTATTTTAACTTGTAGGATCCATTGGATCTGAGAGAATTGTAAGCCTATATTATAAAGGCTGAGGGTAGGGCTTGGTTGCCTGAGTGTAGGAGTTGAAGAACTCTGAGTGTAGGCCTTAATTGGCTGAGTGTAGGCCTGGGTGGCTGAGTGTAGGCCTTAGTGGCTGAGTGTAAGGCTTTGGGCCTGAGGTGTAGGAACCTAGTTGGGTTCTGAGATAGTGGAGAAGGTTGGCCGAATCTAGTACACTGCTAGATAGGCGAAGGGGGAAAGTGGATGTACCCAAAGATTGGGGAACCACTATAAATTAGTGTGTCTGTTGTGCTGTGCTGTGCTGTGGATTAACTGTGTATATTCTGTAATTGCTGTTAGCTGTAGAATTCTGTGAAATAACTGTTGTGCTGCCAACAACGTTTTAAAAAGGTTTAGGTCACCTATTCAACCCCCCCTCTAGGTGTTTAGGTACCATATCTTTCAACTACATTTCCTCCCTTGTGGAAGCAGTCTGTCATCTCCTTCTTATTAAGATTCATCTCAAATCTTATTGACTTGATATCCTGGGCCAGATCAAACTGTAGTGATTTGTGCCCCTCATCCACATAAGTTTCAATAGCTTTCCTGTGTTCATCCAGTTTAATCTGCATAGCAACCATCAGTGCACTATAATCAACAATTGGTGCTGGCTGTGATATAGGCGGTGGAGCAATAGTTTGCAAAGCCTTTTTATAACTTTGGCTCCTTCTTCTGAAAACTTGAAATTTCTTCTTCTTAGCTCTTGCTTCCTCCTCATCTTCAGAAGCTGAGGAGCTAGCAATTTCTACCCTCTCCTTCTGTACATCTTGTGCCTTCTCAGTCTCTTCCCTGCAGGTTCTTCATGAATTTGCACTTGCTCCCCCTCAACTGGAGCATTCTCTCCTTCAGCAGCAGTTTCTTTGTCAAAATCTATTTGATCCAGGTTAAGGAACAGATCTTCCATTGTGTATTCTTGTGGAGAATGAGCTGGAGAAATTCTTGGCTCATCTACCACTGGATCAGAAACAACTTGAGCTGTAACAGAAGTGTCTTCCATGACAACATCTGGAATTTGACTATCAGTCTATGGTTGCTGATAAACATCAGACAAATCAGTATCCTCTAAAGGAAAATCTAAAGCATTAAGCTCAGAGATTACCTCAAGAATGATGTGGGTTGCTTGCTCACTTTCCAGGGTAGTTGGTTCTTCCACAACTAGAGGCTCCCCTTGGATTTGATCCTGGTGTTAGGGGCTAGCTGGTGGTAGCTCCCCCTGCCTCTCAGCAACTACTTGTTGAGCTGGAGTCTTCTCAACAGTCTCTTCTTCATGCTCATCAGATGATAAAACAACCTGCTCTTCACTCCCAGAGCTGCTAGTGGAAACCTGAGCCACTAGAGTAGTTTTCCTCTTCTTCTTTTGAGGTGATACTTTCTCAGCAATGATCTTCTCAGGGGTTGGCATCTCCTTAGACAACACCCTGTCCCATCTAGAGAATATCCTCATATCCATTTTCCTCATATGATTTATTTTGGTTCCAGCAGCTTGACTCATTACCTCTGGAATACTTCCAGCAAGGTATAGACTTAAGATCCTGCCCATGTTGGGCTTCTTCAGGCTTTCCTTGATCTTTTCAAAGATCACTACAGACCAGTCAGTTTTCAGATTGAAGATTATCCTGGTCATAATGCTGAACATATGGGCAGATACCCTATCATGCCCTCCAGGTTTGCTTAAAATCACTTTGCCAACAATTTCTGACATGAATTTCCCTTGGCTGTTCATGCCTTTTCTATTGAAAACAGATCCAATTTTCATTTTAGAATCTAGTCCACACCAAGTTAGAGCTTCTCTGGTCTTTGAAGCAGTAACCGCATCTTCTTCTTTAGTTCTTGGCAACTGAAGTACCTTCCTCAGACTTTTTGGTGAAGCCTTCACCTTTGCACCATGAACTCTGGATTTGATCTTGTATCCAGATTCGTCCACTTCAGCTCCAGTGAGGAATTCCAGTACCTCTTTCTTCCAGATTTTAGTAGGTTCAGAAACAAGGAATTCTAACCCCGAGTCTGCAACTAGGGTTATCACAATCTTGATTTCTTGGTCGGCATCACCAAATGCATCGCGCACCAGTTCATACCCTTCGTTGACGTTCTCCTCAAGCTTTGGCGCCATTAGGGTTTGTAGAATTTGAACTGAGAGAAGAGAGGTGTCGACACACAAGCTTTGGTCTCGAAACTTTTGAAAGCGTGTCGACAGTTAAAGGCAAAATCCTATTTATACCTTTCTAGGTTTGAAGATGAAAAGGCGGGCAGCTAACTTAAATTATGTCGACACTGTCGATAAGTGTCGACACTGACTTATAATGTCTCGACATATATATGTTGACACAAGTTTAGTCAACAGATTATATGTGTCGACACTTGGTTATGTGTCGACACCACATAACTCGACATTTAGTCGAGACTTTACTTAGATAATTCTGAGTAAAATCTAAGTGTCGACACCACCTTGGATGTGTCGACACCTACTTGTCATGTGTCGACACTAATATTCTGAAGTGTCGACACCAACTTCCTAGATGTGTCGACAACTTTTCCCTAAAGTGTCGACACCAATTTTCTGTGTCGACACAGGTATCTCTATGTGTCGACACCTTTTTACTTAGCCAATTTTATAAACTTATTCTAAGTTTATCATGCCTAGTTTAATTTTAAACCTATTGAACTTAGTTTCTTCTAAGGGCTTAGTATACATATCAGCTAATTGATTATCAGTTTTAACATATTCTAGTAAAATATCTTCTTTCTCTACATGCTCCCTAAGAAAATGATATTTTATCTCAATATGTTTAGTTCTACTATGGGAAACAGGGTTATGTGCAATTGATATAGCACTTATAGAATCATAAAAGAGTGGAGTTCTACTTACCTGAATTTCATAGTCCTCAAGCTGATGTTGTATCCACAGAAGTTGAGCACAGCAACTTCCTGCAGCCACATATTCTGACTCTGCAGTGGAGATAGCTACACTTGTTTGTTTTTTGCTACTCCATGAAATCAGTCTTCCACCTAGGAATTGACAGGTTCCAGTTGTGCTTTTTCTGTCTTCTTTGCATCCTGCAAAGTCTGCATCTAAATAACCTGTTAGTTCAAAATCCCCATTCCTAGGGTACCAGAGGCCTAGATAAGGAGTGCCCTTAAGATATCTCAATATCCTTTTGACTGCTGTCAAATGAGACTCTTTAGGGCAGACTTGATACCTTTCACAGACACATGTAGCATACATGATATCTGGTCTACTTGCAGTCAAATATAATAGGGAGCAAACTATCCCTCTATACAAAGACTCATCTACAGTGAAAGTGAAGCTAGATCTGATATACTCTATAGGGGGGTGAATAGAGTATATGGTGCTTTGAAACTTTTTAGAACAGTTGTTGTAATATGTGTGAGCAGAGAAGCAATAAAAATCTAATCACAGAACTAAGTTAAACAAAAGCTAATCACAGAATAATCAAGGCCAGAAACAAAACATAAAAACAAGCAAAACCAGAAGACACAAGGAAATATAGTGGTTCCCCTAAACTTGGGTACATCACTCTTCTACCACCCTAGGTAGGAATCCACTGCAGGATGAGTTGATCAGGTGTCCTGGGCACCAATGAGCTTTTGATAAGGTGGTCAAAAACCAAAGCAGATTTTTTGATTAGGTGTCTTGCCACCAATGAGCTTTTGACAAGGTGCTCAAAAACCAAGCTCAAACTTTTGAAGGGGTTTTGAGAAACCCTTTACAGAGAGGGGGTGAGAGAGTGATGGAAGTCTTCTCTTTCTCAAACAACTGAGAAGACTATGTGGATTGTTGATGTCAAAGCTCCCCCTGAATCCTTGAGATCTTTAGGAAGAAAATCTTTGCTGAGGGTGATAGGCCTTCAAAGATTGAACTCCAGCAATAGATGATTTCAGCAATGACTGAAATGTTGAATGTCTGGAGTCTGGAAATATGTTGGCCTTGAACACTTTGAAATTAGAGAGATCTGAAGATTTCTAAAAAGATTGATCTCCTTAGATGAGTGTTCTTGAGAATTCTTTGAGACAGAATATTTTTGAATGTCTCTCTGTAATCTGTGTGTCTCACTCATTAATGTGTTAGAGACTCAAAAAATTCTATCTTTTATTCTCTGGTACAGAATAGAATAACATTCTCTGTCAAGTATAGCCGTTAGCCTGCATTAATTGCATCCTTAATTGCAAAATCTCTTCTGGAGGAAAGTCCATAGAAATATTCCTTGAAACTTGGTCCAGAAATGAATGAAAACGGCTAGGAAATCTCTGAATTAATTGCAGAATAACTCCTTAACTGATTTGAATTTGAATCTAGAAACATCCTTGAAGTTATCTGAAATCGTCGAACTGAGCTCTGCTATCGTCGAGCTGAGCTCAGCGATCTGGAAATATACAGCAGCAAAATATCGTCGATTTGAGCTCAAAGATCGTCGAACTGAGCTCAGAGATAAAGATCCAAAGCAGAGTCAAAATCGTCGACCTGAGCTCACCGATCGTCGAACGGAGTTCGACGATATAATGAAGTTGAGCTCAGCGATCGTCAAATGGAGTTCGACGATCTGTCGAAGTTGAGCTAGACGATCGTCGATCGGAGTTCGACGAACCGTCGTGCTGAGCTCGACGATATGACTTAGTCTCCAAACAGAAAATCTTGGTCTTCAGGGCAGCTTCCAAACCTATACTTCTAACCCTTAGACTCAATTCTAATTGACCTATTGGGCTATACAGGAGGTCAAGCATTGATTCCAAGAGACATAGTGATCCTGACCCAAATTAGTAATAGGGTGTTCCAACATACAGGTTTCCCTGCATCATCCTTGCTAAGAGAAATACTTGACCCCATAGGAGTCTTCATGGTACTAGATGAATCCATACCATACTTCCTTATGAGTTCTAGGGTGAACTTAGACTGGCATATGGATAAACCATTCTCAGTCTGTCTTACTTGGAGACCCAAGAAGAACTTAAGCTCTCTCATACTACTCATCTCAAATTGACCTTGCATTAGTTTTGCAAACTTTTTGCAAAGGCTACTTTCAGTAGACCCAAATATAATGTCATCTACATATATTTGGACAAGTATTACTTTGCCTCTAGATTCCCTAAGGAATAGAGTCTTGTCTATTTTCCCCCTTGTGAACTTATTCTCAATGAGGAAACTAGACAGGGTTTCATACCAAGCCCTAGGGGCTTGCTTTAACCCATATAAAGCTTTCCTAATTCTATAGACATGATTAGGTAGAGTTGAATCAACAAAACCTGAGGGATGTTCCACATAGACTTCCTCTTTAAGATTACCATTAAGAAATGCTGACTTGACATCCATTTGGTAAACTTTAAATCCTTGAAAGGTTGCATAGGCCAGGAACATCCTTATGGCTTCCAGTCTGGCTACTGGAGCAAAGGTTTGATCAAAATCAATACCTTCTTCCTGCCTATATCCTTTAGCAACCAATCTTGCTTTGTTCTTAATGATGACTCTATGTTCATCCATTTTGTTCCTAAAGATCCACTTTGTCCCAATTATATTGTGGTCTTTTGGTTTAGGAACAAGCTCCCAGACCTTGCACCTCTTGAACTGATTCAGCTCTTCTTGCATTGCCTCAATCCAAACAGGGTCTTGGATGGCTTCTTCAAACTTCTTTGGTTCAACTTGGGATAGAAAGCTGGAGTAGATTGCTGCATTCAGATTTCTGCTCATTGTTTGTTCCCCTTGTCTTGGATCACCAATGATTTGTTCTGCTGGATGATCTCTAAGATGCCTATTGGCTGGAGGCATCCTTACTTCAGGTTGAACTTCTTCAACTTCATCATCTTGCTGAACTCCTTGTTCTTCATCTGCATTAGGTACATGTAGTACTCCCCCTGGACAGCAGTCACTATTTTCTACTTGTTGCCTTGCAGTAGGTTCTTCTTCTATAGTGAGCTTGTCCATCTTCTTAGTTATACCTGAGGAGCTGCATACACTACTAGACAACTCATTGTTAATAAGTTTAGTTTCATCAAATACTACATGTACAGTCTCTTCTACAACTTGTGTAGTCAAGTTGTAGACTCTATAAGTCTTACTATTGTTGCTGTACCCAACAAAAATTCTCTCTTGGGACTTGGCAGCAAACTTAGTCAAGTAAGACTTTCCATTGTTAAGTATAAAGCACTTACAACCAAAGATCCTGAAGTAGGATAGGTTTGGTTTCATGCCTTTCACAACCTCATAGGGGGTCTTGTTGAGGCTTTTAGTTATGGTAGCCCTATTAATAACATGGCATGCAGTATTCACTGCCTCAGCCCAGAAGTATTCTGGTAGTGATGTATCACTTAATAGGGTCCTACCAGCCTCAATCAAGGTTCTATTCTTCCTTTCAGCAATGTCATTTTGCTGAGGTGTTCTTGGTGAAGAAAACTCTTGAAATATCCCAAAGTCTTCACATAGTTTTGTCATGCTATCAGACTGAAATTCAGTACCATGGTCACTTCTTATTTTGACCACTGTACTATTTAGTTCATTCTAAATTTGTCTAACAAAGCTATAAAAGACACTGGGTGTTTCAGATTTCTGTCTAAGGAAGAACACCCAGGAAAACCTTGAGTAGTCATCTACAACTACAAAGGTATAGACCTTCCTACCCAGTCTGTGAACTGGCATTGGACCAAAGAGATCCATATGCAAGAGGTATAAACACCTCACAACATCTTTGTTTTCAATGCTTCTAAAGGTGGATCTAGTCTGCTTGCCCTTTTGACAAGCTGAGCAAATACCATCTTTAATACACTTAACTTGAGTACCATTCCTCACTAACTCTTTGCTAAAGAGTCTGCCAATTGTCTTGTAGTTTAGATGGGCTAGCCTCTTGTGCCATTTGACACAATGAGAGACTGTCTCATCAGCTACTAGACAAACTGGAGAACCATTGTTCTCAACCATAATGTCTAGGCAGTAGACATTCCTTTTTCTATACCCAGTCAAAATGATCTCTTGATCATTAGACCTCCTGATATGACAACAATCTTTCACAAATGAGATGTCATATCCTACATCACTCAATTGACTTATACTAATAAGGTTATGTTTCAAACCTTTAACATAGGTCACTTGAGTAATTGTAATAAAGGAGTTAGAAATGTTACCAAAACCCTTGAAGATCCCTTTTTCAGAACCACCAAAGGTGACTTTTGGACCATCCTTGATGGGTGTGTAGTCCTTTAGTAAACCCCTTGTTCCAGTCATATGTCTGGAACATCCACTGTCCAAGTACCATATTGGGGCATGGCCACATGGACTCACCTGCAAAACAGATTAGTGAACCTCAGAACCCAAAGAATTCTTGGGTCCTTGGTACTGGTTAGTTTGCATCCTAACAAAGCTACCTGCAGGCTTTCCAACAGGAAGTTTGCTACTCACTTTG
Source organism: Platanthera guangdongensis (assembly GCA_039583875.1). Lineage (NCBI taxonomy): Eukaryota > Viridiplantae > Streptophyta > Magnoliopsida > Asparagales > Orchidaceae > Platanthera > Platanthera guangdongensis. The sequence continues at coordinate 89,939,069 of CM077164.1, read as the reverse complement.
GCACTAGCATTGTGCCAACAGTCCATTGCAAAGTGGCCTACCTTGCCACAACACCAACACCCAAACTTATTGTACCTTTGCTTAGGTACTGTCTTTGCTGTTTTATCCACAGTTGGCTTGTTGAGTGTTGTGGCTTTGCCCTTGGACTTGGACTTGGACTTGGACTGAACAGTCCTTGCAGGTCTAGTAAATCCCAGTCCAGTTTTACCTTTGTGATGAACAAATTCATCAATTAAGGGTAGAACTGACTTAGGTTTAGAAAACCTGGCAACTAAGTCTTTCTCCTTCTGAAGATTAATCTCCAGACTCTTGATTTGATCATTCTTAAATGATATAGTCCCCATCTGAATCACAGTTATGTGCTTCAGTCTGGCTATCTCATTAAGTTTTTGATCAAACATCTTCTCCAAATCAGTTGCAGCAGCTTTGAGATTAGCAATTTCCTTTGCCTGACTTTTGGCTAGGGACTTGCTCTTCTTATAAGCTTGCAACAGAATTTTATATTCATCTATCAACTGATGAATATCTTCTTCAAACTCAGATGCACTCTCATCATTTGATGATGATGAATCTGATTCTGTACTGGCACAAGAAACTGAACCTAAAGAACAATGTTGTACCTTACTTGGTCCTGGCTGCTCCAGGATTTTGTCACTTTCTGTCAATGCCATTAGCCCTTGGCATTGACTGTCCTCTTGTTCATATATTGAATTCATAATCTGCATGAACTCTTCTTCTTCTTCCTCAGCAAACAGTCCTATATATGCCTCAACATCTGACTCTGTTTCTGATGAAGATAAATCTGACAGGCTCTTGTCCTTTTTGGCAACAAAAGACTTTTCCTTCTTGCCCTTGTATTGAGTCCTTTTCTTGTCACTAGACTCCTTCCTTTTTTTGGACAATCTGCAACAACATGACCTTGTCTATTACAGCAATAGCAAACTATTTTTGAAAGAGTTGCCTTGCTAGACTTAGTCTTTTTCCTGTCTTTCTTTGAAGACTTTTTATTCTTATAATAGTCTTATTTTCCCTGTGAAGTAGATGGCCTTGTCCTCCACTGTTTCTTCTTTAAGAACTTCTGGAAATGTCTTGTGAAGGCAGCAAAGTCCTCATCACTTTCACTGCTTTCAGATTTTCTGCTGACTGACTAATCTGACTCAGATTCAGCTACTTTTGGTGGTGGAGAAGGTGACTTAGTTCTATACTTTCTGGGGGCTTCTGTCTTGAAGGCCACTGTCCTCTCTTTGTGTTCACTTCTTGTTGATTTCTCCTCTTCTTTCCTCACCATTAACTGCATTTCATAGGACAGCAGTTTGCCAAACAGTGTTGGTGGAGGAATTTCAGCCAACTTTGCCATTTCCCTAATGGCACAGATCTTGGTGTCTCAATCTTTTGTAAGGGACCTTAGAAACTTATCATTGAGTTCATAATTACTGAACTCTCTGCCATAGGACATGAGCTCATTCACAATCCTGTAGAACTTCTTATAGCACTCAGTTATGCTATCACTCTTACCTTGTCTAAAACTTTCATATTCTTGGTTTAGCAAGGATTTTCTGTCTTGCCTCACTTCTTCAGAATCCTCCATATACACAATAAGAGTGTCCCACATTTCTTTAGCTGTCTTACAATGTATCAGATTCTGAAAAGTTGCATCATCTATGGCACTCACTATGATGTTCTGAGCCCTTTTTGTCCATAGTGACTAGAACAATTTCATCCTTTGTCATTTCAGAGAAATCCTTTGATGTTCTCTGATTTGCATCTAAGACTGATACCTTCATGGGCACATATGACCCTTATTTTACTGTGATATAAATCCTAGGGTCTGAGGCTTCCATAAACAGTCTCACCCTTTCCTTCCAGATCCCAAAGATCTCTTTTCTACATATGGGTAGCTTCATGGATCCCAATTCAGAATCTAACACAGAATTCTATCTACTTTATCACAGCAATCACACAGCAATCACAGAATATCACAGCACACAGTAGACACACAGTTTTATAGTGGTTCCCCAAGGTTTGGGTACATCCACTTTCCCCCTTCGCCTATCTAGCAGTGTACTAGATTCGGCCAAACTCCTCCACTATCTCAGAACCCAAAACAGGTTCCTACACCTCAGGCCCAAGGCCCTACAACTCAGCTTCTTCACAAAGCTTACACTCAGCCACCAAGGCCTACACTCAGCCACCAAGGCCTACACTCAGCCACCAAGGCCTACACTCAGCCACCAAGGCCTACACTCAGCCACTAAGGCCTACACTCAGAGATTTAAATCTCCTACACTCAGCCTTTATAATTACAGGCTTACAAGACTCAGATCCAAAGGATCCTACAAGAAAATATGAATACAATAATATTAACTCAGCAACTCAGAGACAAGAGAGGAGAGTTGTGAGTTTCTTGATGAGTTCTTGGAAGAACTCAGCTGAAATCAATCTGACTTGGCTTTCTTCAAAGCTTCTTGAATGTAGAACTCAATAAGATTGACCCCTTCTGCAGTTGATCCTTGATCTCTGCTACTTAAGATTCAGAATAAATCTGAACCCTTCTTCTCAGCCTGGTTCCAATGGCTGACTTCTTGGATGGAGCTCTCTCTCTCCAACTTCTTAGATCTTCACTTGATAGCTAGATCTTCTTTGAATTACATGAACAACAATCTGAACTTGAGTTCAATTGTTCTCTTCAACAACAACTTCTGTAGACTGTATAAGCCTATTTATAATCCTTCTTCATGGTAACCGGCTGGTCTGGTTCATAACTGAATTCTGACAACTCTGACAGGTGCAGTAGACCGGCTGGAATGGCAGCTGTCAAGTCATTCAGTCAGTTCTTGAAAATTCTGTAACTGTCTGAAAGTGTCGAGACTTTCTGTCTTTAAGTATCGACACTTATAGACCAAGTGTCAACACATGTCGTCTAAGTGTCGACACTAGCCTACAAGGTGTCGACACAACTCCTTGTGTTGTAGATTTTATATCTCGACACTGCTTCTTCTTCATGTGTCGACACTGAAATTGAGTGTCGACACAAGTACTTGTACTTCAGTATTTTGCTGAATTCTTCTAAGTGTCGACACAACACCTTTGTGTCGATACATCTTCATGAGTTGAATCTATTAAGTGTCGACACTTCTTTTGGGTGTCGACACATGTATTCAATGTTGATACTTGCTGAGTGTCGACACAGCTCCTTGTGTCGACACATTCTTCTTCTGTCAAGACTCTGGCTGAGTGTCGACACATTCCCTTAGTGTCGACACTTGTACTTAGAATATTTTTGTTGAACTTTGCTGATCTTTACCTAGTGTCGACACAGCTCCTTGTGTCGACACTTTCTTCAAGTGTTGAGTCTTCAGCTGAGTGTCGACACATTCTTTCTTATGTCGACACTTTCTTCAAGTGTTGACTCTTCTGTTGTGTGTCGACACATTGTTCTGAGTGTCGACACTTATACTTAGTTTCTGCTGACTTTTGCTGAGTGTCGACATAGCCTCCAAGTGTCGACACTTTCTGATGTAGACACAGTTCTTCTAGGTGTCGACACTGCTGCTAAGTGTCGACACCGCTTCACTGCACTTTTCTTCACTGAGTGTCGACACAGCTCCTTGTGTCGACACTTTCTGTCTGGTGTCGACTCAGCATCCCTGGTGTCGACACAATGATTCCAAGTGTCGACACTGCTTGTCTGGGTGTCGACACAAGCCTTCTTAAGTGTTGACACTTTCCCTCTAGGTGTCGATACATGGACTTGGAAACTTTTTCTTCTTTCCTGCAAATACTTAACCTGCACAAGTAAACTCAAAACACATCAAATACATTTTGATGTATATCATTGAGTTGGGTGAGGCTTCTTCAAATCAGGTACATTTAAACCAATGTACCCAACATTGACACTCAGCAAAAGTCTCAACAGAAGAAGAATGTGTCGACACAAGGAGCTGTGTCGACACTCAGCAAGTATCAACACTGAAGATATGTGTCGACACCAAGAAGCAGTGTCGACACTGACAAGTTCAACACATGAAGATGTGTCGACACAAAGGAGTTGTGTCGACACTTACAAGAAGTCAACAAAGTGCTGAAGAACAAAGTGTTGTGTCGACACTCAATATCAGTGTCGACACATGAAGAAGAAGCAGTGTCGAGATATAAAATCTACAACACAAGGAGTTGTGTCGACACCTTGTAGGCTAGTGTCGACACTTAGACAACTTGTGTCGAAACTTGGTCTATAAGTGTCGACACTTAAAGACAGACAGTCTCGACACTTTCAGACAGTTACAGAATTTTCAAGAACTGACTGGATGACTTGACAGCTGTCATTCCAGCCGGTCTACTGCACCTGTCAGAGTTGTCAGAAATCAGTTATGAACCGGAGCAGCCGATTATCATGAAGAAGGCCTATAAATAGGCTTATACTGTCTACAGAAAGGGATGGATTTTTGATTGAACACAAGTTCAAGTGATCATTAACAAGAAGAAGATCTAGCTATTCCTTGAAGAATCTAGTGAAGATCTAAGAAGTTGGAGAGAGAGAGCTCCATCCAAGAAGTCAGCCATTGGAACCAGGCTGAGAAGAAGGGTTCAGATTTGTTCTGAATCTTAAGTAGCAGAGATCAAGGATCAACTGCAGAAGAGATCAATCTTATTGTGTTCTACATTCAAGAAGCTTTGAAGAAAGCCAAGTCAGGTTAATTTCAGCTGAGTTCTTCCAAGAACTCATCAAGAAACTCACAACTCTTCTCTCTTTTCACTGAGTTGTTGAGTATACATTTTGTATTCATATTATCTTGTAGGATCCTTAGGGATCTGAGTTTTGTAAGCCTGTAATTATAAAGGCTGAGTGTAAGGCTTGAGTGTCTGAGTGTAGGAGAGTTGTATCTCTGAGTGTAGGCCTTGGTGGCTGAGTGTAGGCCTTGGTGGCTGAGTGTAGGCCTTGGTGGCTGAGTGTAGGCTTTGTGAAGAAGCTGAGTTGTAGGGCCTTGGGCCTGAGTTGTAGGAACCTTGTTTTGGGGTTCTGAGTGTAAGATCTGAGGATCTGAGATAGTGGAGGAGTTTGGCCGAATCTAGTACACTGCTAGATAGGCGAAGGGGGAAAGTGGATGTACCCAAACCTTGGGGAACTACTATAAAACTGTGCGTCTACTGGTTGCTTGTGTAATTCTGTGATTGCAGCTTGTGTGCTGTGATAAAGTAACTAGAACTCTGTGATATTATCTCAATTCTGCCTAAAAAGTTAAAAAGATTTAAGTCACCTATTCACCCCCCCCCCTCTAGGTGATTAGGTATAATATCTTTCAAGTGGTATCAAAGTGAGGTTACTCAAAAAGGACATAACAGTCTGAGTAGATCCTATTGGCAGATTCAGTCTAAGTACATTACAGAATCAAGAAAATCAAGAACCATGGGTTCCACTGAAAATCATAAGGAATTGGGATCCATGAAGCTACCTATTTGCAGAAAAGAGATCTTTGGCATCTGGAAGGAAAGGGTGAGACTGTTTATGGAAGCCTCAGATCCTAGGATTTATATCACAGTGAAAGAAGGGCCATATGTGCCCATGAAGGTTTCAGTCTTAGATGCAAATCAGAGAACACCAAAGGATTTCTATGAAATGATAAAGGATGAGATTGTTCTAACCACAATGGACAAAAGGGCTCAGAACATCATTGTGAGTGCTATAGATGATGCTACTTTTCAGAATTTGATACACTGCAAGACATCTAAGGAGATGTGGGATACCTTGATAGTGTATATGGAGGGTTCTGAAGAAGTCAGGCAAGAAAGAAAATCTTTGCTCAACCAAGAATATGAAAGCTTTAGACAAGATAGAGCTGATAGCGTAACTGAATGCTATAAGAAGTTCTATAGGATTGTGAATGAGCTAATGTCCTATGGCAGAGAGTTCAGTAATTATGAGCTCAATGATAAGTTTCTAAGATCCCTAACAAAAGATTGGGACACCAAGATCTGTGCCATTAGAGAAATGGCAAAGTTGGCAGAAATTCCTCCACCAACACTATTTGGAAAACTGCTATCCTATGAGATGCAGTTGATGGTGAGGAAAGAATAGGAGAAATCAACAAGAAGTGAACATAAAGAAAGGACAGTGGCCTTCAAAACAGAAGCCCCCAGAAAGTACAGAAGTAAGTCACCAACTCCACCACCACAAGTACCTGAAACTGAGTCAGATGAGTCAGCAAGTAGAAAGTCTGAAAGTAGTGAAAGTGATGAGGACTTTGCTGCCTTCACAAGACATTTTCAGAAGTTCTTAAAGAAGAAACAGTGGAGGATAAGGCCATCTACTTCACAGGGTAAAGAAGACTATTATCAGAATAAAAAGTCTTCAAAGAAAGACAGGAAAAAGGCAAAGTCTAGCAAAGCAACTCTTTCAAAAATTGTATGTTATTGCTGTAATAGACAAGGACATGTTGTTGCAGACTGTCCAGAGAAAAGAAAGGAGTCTAATGATAAGAAAAAGACTAAATACAAGGGCAAGAAGGAAAAGTCTTTTGTTGCCAAAAAGGATAAGAGCCTGTCAGACATTTCTTCATCAGAAACTGAGTCAGATGCTGAGGCATACATAGGACTATTTGCTGAGGAAGAAGAAGAAGAGTTCATCCAGATCATGAACTCTATATATGAACAAGAGGACAGTCAGTGCCAAGGACTGATGGCATTGGCAAAAAGTGACAAAATCCTGGAGCAGCCAGGACCTAGTATGGTACAACATTGTTCTTTAAGTTTAATTTCTTGTGTTAGTACAGAATCAGATTCATCATCATCAAGTGATGAGAGTGCATCTGAGTCTGAAGAGGATATTCATCAGTTGATAGATGAATATAAAGTTCTGTTGCAAGCATTTAAGAAATGCAAATCCTTGGCCAAGAGTCAATCTAAGGTGATTGCAAGTCTCAAAATGGCTACAACTGATTATGAGAAGTTGTTTGATCAAAAACTTAATGAGATAGCCAGACTGAAGCACATAACTATGATTCAGATGGGGACTATATCATTTAAGAATGATCAAATCAAGAGTTTGGAGATTAATCTTCAGAAGGAGAGAGATTTGGTTGCTAGGTTTTCTAAACCAAAGTCAGTTCTACCCATAATTGATGAATTTGTTCATCAAAAAGGTAAAGCTGGACTGGGGTTTACTAAACCAGCTAGGACTGTTCAGTCCAAGTCCAAGTCCAAGGGCAAAGCCCCAACTCTCTACAAGTCAGATGTAGATAAAACAGCTAAGACTGTACCTAAGCAAAGGTACAATATGTTTGAGTGTTGGTGCTGTGGCAAGGTAGGCCACTTTGCAATGGACTGTTGGCACAATGCTAGTGCCAAAGTGAGTAGCAAACTGCTTGTTGGAAAACCTGCAGGTAGCTTTGTTAGGAAGCAAACTAACCAGTACCAAGGACCCAAGAATTCTTTGGGTTCTAAGGTTCACTAATCTGTTTTGCAGGTGAGTCCAAGTGGTCATGCCCCAATATGGTACTTGGACAGTGGATGTTCCAGACATATGACTGGAACAACGGGTTTACTAAAGGACTACACACCCATCAAGGATGGTCCAAAAGTCACCTTTGGTGGTTCTGAAAAAGGGATCATCAAGGGTTTTGGTAACATATCTAACTCCTATATTACAATTACTCAAGTGGCCTATGTTAAAGGTTTGAAACATAACCTTATTAGCATAAGTCAATTGAGTGATGTAGGATATGACATCTCATTTGTCAAAGATGGTTGTCATATCAGGAGGTCAAATGATCAAGAGATCATTTTGACTGGTTATAGAAAAAGGAATGTCTACTGCCTAGACATTATGATTGAGAACAATGGTTCTCCAGTATGTCTTGTAGCTGATGAGATAGTCTCTCAGTGTGTCAAATGGACACAAGAGGCTAGCCCATCTAAACTACAAGATAATTGGCAAACTCTTTAGTAAAGAGTTAGTGAGGAATGGTCCTCAAGTTAAGTGTATTAAAGATGGAATATGCTCAGCTTGTCAAAAGGGCAAGCAGACTAGATCCACCTTTAGAAGCATTGAAAACAAAGATGTTGTGCGGTGTTTATACCTCTTGCATATGGATCTCTTTGGTCCAATGCCAGTTCACAGCCTAGGTAGGAAGGTCTATACCTTTGTAGTTGTAGATGACTACTCAAGGTTTTCCTGGGTGTTCTTCCTTAGACAGAAATCTAAAACACCTAGTATCTTCTATAGCTTTGTCAAACAAATTCAGAATGAACTAGGTAGTACAGTGGTCAAAATAAGAAGTGACCATGGTACTGAATTTCAGTCTGATAGTATGGCAAAACTATGTGAAGAATTTGGGATATTTCAAGAGTTTTCTTCACCAAGAACACCTCAGCAAAATGGCATTGCTGAGAGCAAGAATAGAACCTTGATTGAGGCTGGTAGGACCCTATTAAGTGATACATCACTACCAGAATATTTCTGGGCTGAAGAAGTCAATATTGCATGTCATGTTATTAATAGGGCTACCATTACTAAAAGCCACAACAAGACCCCCTATGAGGTTGTGAAAGGCAGAAAACCAAACCTATCCTACTTCAGGATCTTTGGTTGTAAGTTCTTTATACTTAATAATGGAAAGTCTTACTTGACTAAGTTTGCTGCCAAGTCCCAAGAGGGAATTTTTGTTGGGTACAGCAACAATAGTAAGGCTTACAGAGTCTACAACTTGTCTACACAAGTTGTAGAAGAGTCTGTACATGTAGTATTTAATGAAATTAGACTTATTAACAATGAGTTGTCTAGTAGTATTTGCAGCCCCACAGGTATTACTAAGAAGATGGACAAGCTCACTATAGAAGAAGGACCTACTGCAAGACAGCTGGTAGAAGATAGTGGCTGCTGTCCAGGGGGAGTACTACATGTACCAAATGCAGATGAAGTTTAAGGAGTACAGCAAGATGAAGAAACTGAAGAAGTTCAACCTGAAGTCAGGATGCCTCCAGCCAATAGGCATCTTAGAGATCATCCAGCAGAACAAATCATTGGTGATCCAAGACAAGGGGTACAAACAAGGAGCAGAAATCTGAATGCAGTGCTCTTCTCCAGTTTCCTATCCCAAGTTGAACCAAAGAAGTTTGAAGAAGCCATCCTAGACCCTCATTGGATTGAGGCAATGCAAGAAGAGCTGAATCAGTTCAAGAGGTGCAAGGTCTGGGAGCTTGTTCCTAAACCAAAAGACCACAACATAATTGGAACCAAGTGGATCTTTAGGAACAAGATGGATGAACATGGAGTCATCATTAAGAACAAAGCAAGATTGGTTGCTAAAGGATATAGGCAGGAAGAAGGTATTGACTTTGATCAAACCTTTGCTCCAGTAGCCAGACTGGATGCCATAAGGATGTTCCTGGCCTATGCAACCTTTCAAGGATTTAAAGTTTACCAAATGGATGTCAAGTCAGTATTTTTGAATGGTAATCTAAAAGAGGAAGTCTATGTGGAACAGCCATCAGGTTTTGTTGATTCAACTCTACCTAATCATGTCTATAGACTTAGGAAAGCATTGTATGGGTTAAAGCAAGACCCTAGGGCTTGGTATGAAACTCTGTCTAGTTTCCTCATTGAGAATAAGTTCACAAGGGGGAAAATAGACAAGACTCTATTCCTTAGGGAATCCAGAGGCAAAGTAATACTAGTCCAAATATATGTAGATGACATAATATTTGGGTCTACTGAAAGTAGTCTTTGCAAAAAGTTTGCAAAACTAATGCAAGGAAAATTTGAGATGAGTAGTATGGGAGAACTTAAGTTCTTCTTGGGTCTCCAAGTTAGACAGACTGAGAATGGTTTATCCATATGCTAGTCTAAGTTCACCCTAGAACTCATAAGGAAGTATGGTATGGATTCATCCAGTACCATGAAGACTCCTATGGGGTCAAGTATATCCCTTAGCAAGGATGATGCAGGTAAACCTGTAGATGAGTCTTTGTATAGAGGGATAGTTGGCTCCCTTCTATATTTGACTGCAAGTAGACCAGATATCATGTATGCTACATGTGTCTGTGCTAGGTATCAAGCATGCCCTAAGGAGTCTCATTTGACAGCAGTCAAGAGGATATTGAGATATCTAAAGGGCACTCCTTATCTAGGCCTCTGGTACCCTAGGAATGGGGATTTTGAACTAACAGGTTATTCAGATGCAGACTTTGCAGGATGCAAAGAAGACAGAAAAAGTACAACTGGAACCTGTCAATTCCTAGGTGGAAGACTGATTTGATGGAGTAGCAAAAAGCAGACAAGTGTGGCTATCTCCACTGCAGAATCAGAATATGTGGCTGCTGGAAGTTGCTGTGCTCAACTTCTATGGATACAACATCAGCTTGAGGATTATGGATTTCAGGTAAGTAGAACACCACTATTTTGTGATTCTACTAGTGCTATATCAACTGCACATAATCCTGTTTCCCATAGTAGAACTAAACATATTGAAATAAAATATCATTTTCTTAGTGAGCATGTAGTGAAAGAAGATATTTTACTGGAATATGTTAAAATAGATAATCAACTAGCTGATATATATACTAAGCCCCTAGAAGAAACTAAGTTCAATAGGTTTAAAATTGAACTAGGAATGATAAACTTAGAATAAGTTTATAAGAATGGCTAAGTAAATTAGTGTCGACACACAGAGTTGTCTGTGTCGAGACAGAAAATTGGTGTCGACACTTCAGTGAAAAGGTGTCGACACATCTAGGAAGTTGGTGTCGACACTTCAGAAACTTAGTGTCGACACATAGTTAGTAGGTGTCGACACATCCAAGGTGGTGTCGACACTTAGGCTTTACTCAGTATTATCTAAGTAAAGTCTCGACTAAATGTCGAGTTATGTGGTGTCGACACATAAATAAGTGTCGACACATATATTCTGTTGACTAAACTTGTGTCGACACATAGGTGTCGAGACATTATAAGTCAGTGTCGACACTTTTCCAAAGTGTCGACACAATTTAAGTTAGTTAACCCGCCTTTTCATCTTCAAACCTAGAAAGGTATAAATAGCATTTCTCCATTGTATGTCGACACGCTCACCAAAGTTTCGATACAAAACTTGTGTGTCGACACCTCTCTTCTCTCCAGTCAAATTCTTCAAACCCTAATGGTGCCAAAGATCGAGGAGAACGTCAATAAAGGCTACGAACTGGTGCGACAAGCGTTTGAGGATGCAGACCCAGAGATCAAGAACGTGATAACCCTAGTTACAGACTCAGGGTTAAAATTCCTTATTTCTGAGCCGACTAAAATCTGGAAGAAAGAAGTTCTAGAGTTTCCAAATGGAGCTAAGGTAGACGAATCTGGACTCAAGATCAAGTCCATAGTCCATGGAGAAAAAGTAAAGGTCTCTCCAAAAAGTTTGAGGAAAGTAGTACAGTTACCAAGAACTAAGGAAAAAGAAGAAGTAACTGCTTCTAAGACCAGAGAAGCATTAACATGGTGTGGATTGGATGCAAAGATGAAAATTAGATCTGTGTTTAATAGGAAAGGCATGAATAGCCAGGGAAAATTTATGTCAGAAATTGTTGGAAAAGTAATCTTGAGTAAGCCTGGATGGCATGACAGAGTATCAACCCATATGTTCAACCTTATGACAAGGATAATCTTCACAGTGAACACAGATTGGTCTGTTGTTGTCTTTGAAAAGATCAAGGAAAGTCTGAAGAAACCCAACTAGGGTAGCATCTTAAGTTTATACCTAGCTGGTAGTATACCAGAGGTTATGGGTCAAGCTGCTGGCAGCAAGATCAACCATATGAGAAAGATGGATATGAGAATATTCTCTAGATGTGATAGGGTTTTGTCTAAGGAGATGCCAACCCCTGAGAAAATAACTTCAGAGAAAGCAACACCTCTAAAGAAGAAGAAGAAAATTGCCCTAGTGGCTCAGGATACATCTAGCAGCTCTGATAGTGAAGAGCAAGTTATCTTTACTCCAGAAGAGAATGTAGAAGGAATTGTTGGGAGGTCTCCAGCTCAACAAGATACTGCAGAGAGGCAGGGGGAGCTACCTCAAGCTAGCCCCATACACCAGGATCAAATCCAGGGGGAGCCTCTAATAGTGGAAGAACCAACTCCTCTTGAGAGTGAGCAAGCTACAAACATCATTCTTGAGGTAATCACTGAGCTTAATGCTTTAGATTTCCCTATAGAGGATAATGTATTGTCCGATTCCTTAAATTATGTTAATCAGCAAACTCAGATTGATAACCAATTCCCAGATGTTGTCATGGAGGACACATCTGTTACAGTTCAAGTTGTATCTGATCCAGTGGTAGATGAGTCAAGAATTTCTCCTGCCCATTCTCCACAAGAATTTACCATGGAAGATCTATTCCTAAATCTGGATCAAGAAGACCTTGACAAGGAATGTGCTACTGCTGAGGGGGAGAATGCTCCAGTTGAGGGGGAGCAAGTGCAAATTCTGAAAGAACCTGCAAGGCAAGAACCTGAGAAGGCACCAGAAGTGCAGAAGGAGTTACCTCCAAGCCCTAAGGAGAGGGTAGATATAGCCAGCACCTCAGCTTCTGAAGATGAGGAGGCAGCAAGGACTAAGAAAAGGAAGTTCCAAGTTTTCAAAAGAAGAAGTCAGAATTATAAGAAGGCTTTGCAAACCATAGCACCACAGCCAGCACTACAGCCAACTCCATCAGTAGACTACAGTGCACTGATGGTTGCTATGCAAATCAAACTTGATGAGCACAGAAAAGCCATAGAAACCTATGTGGATGAGGGGCACAAGTCTCTACAATTTGATCTGGCCCAGGATATAAAGTCTATAAGATTTGAAATGAATCTTAATAAAAAGGAGATGACTGACTGCTTCCACAAGGGAGGGAATGTAGTAGTCTATTTAGCAACTCATCAAGAGAAAATAAAAGCTCAAGTAGATGACATTGCACTGAAGCAAGGGTATGTTCTTGAGAATCAGATCAGGATGAATGATAATTTGACAGAATCTCACAATGTCATTATCACTGAGATGAAGAACATAGCTGTTGGCCTAACTACTTCTAATGCTTCTACTAAGGCAGAGTTTGATAAGGCATTGCAAAAGAGTTTATCTGATGTTACTTCTGCAATTCAAGACTCCTAGAAGCTGATTACAGAAAAGCTCCAAAGGTTAAAACCTTTCTTTAAAGATAGAGTCAACTATTTGGATGCTCAAGTAAGATTTCAAAAAGATGATGTAAGAGATCACATAGAAAGAGAATTCATAAAGGGGGAGAGGGTGTTAGTCAAGGCCAGCTCTGATCATGCTAAGTGGATATCTAATTCTATCAGAGCAACTCTTGGTTATCCTCCTTTATGTGATGATGACAATGTTGCAGAATCTGGAATACATCCTGCATATCTAGGAGGGGAGCAACCTGAAGTGGCTCAAGTCATTTACCCTCCTCCAGATTTTGATATGGTTCAAGCTGATATACAATCCATATATAGCCCACCTGGGGGTCAGCAAAATGTCATCATAGAGAAAGTTGTTCAGCCAGTATCTGAAGCTATGCAAGAAGCTCTGCAGAAAGAAGAAGAAACCAGATTGTCTAAAAAGAGGTTCAGGGAGCAAGCTGAACAAAGACCAGACTTTGAGCAGTGGAGCCCCACTTCAAGGAACATTATCTTAACTGCATGGAAAGCTGCAAAAGATAACATTCAAGACAGAAATAAATGGTTTTCTGAATTGGAATGGAGGAAACATGAGACAAGGCAAGAAGCCATAGTCCAATACAGGAGAAAGGCCAAGATGGGAAAGCTACCTCCTACTGCCCAGGAGCCTAGCAAGTACTTTCCCAAGCCTTATCACTACTTTGAGAGGAAAAAGATTAAAGCAGAAGAGCTAAAGAAGAAGGAGTTGAAAGGGAAAAAGCCTGCTGAACCTGAAGTTGTTGAAGCTCCTGTTCAAGCCAAAGTACAATCTAGAAAAGGGATAGTGATCAAAGAGGCTGAACAAAAGTAGCATAGAAATTTTCTTAAGTTTACTATGTAATCTTTTGATGTAAAACATTCTGTAAACTTTAGAATTATGAATATGACAAAGTGTTAGAACAATGTGCTGTGTGATAAATTTGCTGTGTGATGAATTTATTTCATAATTGTTTTGAGATAATGTCTATGTATACATGTTTGATTGATACATGTTTATGTTTGCCCTGATACATAATCCTGTTTTACATCATACTTGATTTTATTCTGTATGGTGTATATCATTGACTAAGGGTTATGACTTCTCCAAATAGGGGGAGATTGTTGGGTACATTGGTTTAAATGTACCTGATTTGAAGAAGCCTCACCCAACTCAATGATATACATCAAAATGTATTTGATGTGTTTTGAGTTTACTTGTGCAGGTTAAGTATTTGCAGGAAAGATGAAAAAGTTTCTAAGTCCATGTGTCGACACCCAGAGGGAAAGTGTCGACACTTAAAAAGACTTGTGTCGACACCCAGGCAAGCAATGTCGACACTTGGAGTATTTGTGTCGACACCAGGGATGCAGAGTCGACACCAGACAGAAAGTGTCGACACAAGGAGTTGTGTCGACACTCAATGAAGAAAAGTGCAGTGAAGCAGTGTCGACACTTAGCAGTTGTGTCGACACCCAGAGAAACTGTGTCTACATCAGGAAGTGTCGACACTTGGAGGCTGTGTCGACACTCAGCAAAAGTCAGCAGAGTTTACGTATAAGTGTCGACACCCAGAACAATGTGTCGACACACAGCAGAAGACTCAACACTTGAAGAAAGTGTCGACACAAGAAAGAATGTGTCGACACTCAGCTGAAGACTCAACACTTGAAGAAAGTGTCGACACAAGGAGCTGTGTTGACACTTTGCAAAGTTCAGCAAAATTCTAAGTACAAGTGTCGACACAAAGGAGATGTGTTGACACTCAGCAAAAGTCTCAACATAAGAAGAATGTGTCGACACAAGGAGCTGTGTCGACACTCAGCAAGTATCAACACTGAAGACATGTGTCGACACCAAGAAGCAGTGTCGACACTGACAAGTTCAACACATGAAGATGTGTCGACACAAAGGAGTTGTGTCGACACTTACAAGAAGTCAACAAAGTGCTGAAGAACAAAGTATTGTGTCGACACTCAATATCAGTGTCGACACATGAAGAAGAAGCAGTGTCGAGATATAAAATCTACAACACAAGGAGTTGTGTCGACACCTTGTAGGCTAGTGTCGACACTTAGACAACTTGTGTCGACACTTGGTCTATAAGTGTCGACACTTAAAGACAGACAGTCTCGACACTTTCAGACAGTTACAGAATTTTTAAGAACTGACTGGATGACTTGACAGCTGCCATTCCAGCCGGTCTACTGCACCTGTCAGAGTTGTCAGAAATCAGTTATGAACCGGAACAGCCGGTTATTGAAAGATATGATACCTAAACACCTAGAGGGGGGGTGAATAGGTGACCTAATCCTTTTCAGCACAGTATAACACACAGTGATTTATAGTGGTTCCCCAAGATATGGGTACATCCACTTTCCCCCTTCGCCTATCTAGCATGTACTAGATTCGGCCAAACTCCTGTACTGTCTCAGAACCCAAATTGGTTCCTACACCTCAGGCCCAAAGCCTTACAACTCAGCTTTATCCCAAAGCCTACACTCAGCCAATCAAGGCCTACACTCAGCCAACCAAGGCCTACACTCAGCCAACAAGGCCTACACTCAGAGATCTCTATCTCCTACACTCAGGCTAACAAGCCCTACCCTCAGCCTTTATAAATACAGGCTTACAATTCACTCAGATCCAATGGATCCTACAAGTTAAAAATGTAATACAAATAATAACTCTACAACTCATAATTAAAGGAGGGGAGTTGAGAGATTCTTGATGAGTTCTTGGAAGAACTCAGCTGGATTCACCCTGACTTAGCTTTCTTCAAAGCTTCTTGAGTAGAACTGAATAAGGCTGAATCCTCTGCAGTTGTTCCTTGACCTCTGCCACATAAGATCCAGACTGAATCTGAATCCTTCTTCTCAGCCTAGTTCCAAAGGCTGATTTCTTGGATGGAGCCCTCTCTCTCCAACTTCTTAGATCTGCACTTGAACTGCTAGATCTTCTTGTGTTGAAACTCTTTTTATTACTTCAATAATTACTTCAACAACTCTTAACCACTTTCAACAATTCTGAACAATAGTTTCTGTAAACTGTAGGTGCCTATTTATAGGCTTTCTTCATGGTAACTGGCTGGACCGGTTCATAACTGACTTCTGACATCTCTGACAGTTGTTGTAGACCGGCTGGAACGGCAGCTGTCAAATCATCCAGTCACTTCTTGAAAATCTCTAACTGTCTGATAGTGTCGAGACTTTCTGTCTTTAAGTGTCGACACTTATAGTCCAAGTGTCGACACATGTTGTGTAAGTGTCGACACAAGTCTACAAGGTGTCGACACAACTCCTTGTATGTCTCGACACAGATTCTTCTGCATATATCGACACTGAAATTGAGTGTCGACACAAGTACTTGTTCTTCTAGCTTTTGCTGAATTCTTCTATGTGTCGACACATCTCCTTTGTGTCGACACATCTTCTTGTGTTGAATCTGTCAAGTGTCGACACTGCTTCTTGGTGTCGACACATAGTCTTCTATGTTGAATCTTGCTGAGTGTCGACACAGCTCCTTGTGTCGACACACCTTCTTGTTGTTGAGACTTCAGCTGAGTGTCGACACATTCCCTTAGTGTCGACACTTGTACTTAGAATATTTTGTTGATAATTCTTTCTTTGCTAAGTGTCGACACAGCTCCTTGTGTCGACACTTTCTTCAAGTGTTGAGTCTTCAGCTGTGTGTCGACACATTGTTCTGGGTGTCGACACATACTTCAAATGCTGACTCTTCTGTTGAGTGTCGACACATTGTGTTGAGTGTCGACACATGCTTCAAGTGCTGACTCTTCTGCTTAGTGTCGACACATTGTGTTGAGTGTCGACACTTGTACTTAGACTCTACAGACTTTTGCTGAGTGTCGACACAGCTCCAAGTGTCGACACTTTCTGGTGTAGACACAGCTTCACTGGGTGTCGACACAGCTCCTTGTGTCGACACTTTCTGTCTGCACTTTTCTTCACTGAGTGTCGACACAGCTCCAAGTGTCGACACTTTCTGTCTGGTGTCGACTCTGCATCCCAGGTGTCGACACAATGACTCCAAGTGTCGACACTGCTTGTCTGGGTATCGACACAAGCTTTCTTAAGTGTCGACACTTTCCCTCTGGGTGTCGACACATGGACTTAGAAACTTTTTGCTTCAGTCCAGTACTATCTTAACCTGCACAAGTAACTCAAACATACATTAAATACATTATGATGTATATCATTGAGTTGGGTGAGGCTTCTTCAAATCAGGTACATTTGACCAATGTACCCAACAATCTCCCCTATTTGGAGAAGTCATAACCCTTAGTCAATGATATACACCATCCATAATTAAAATTACAAATGATGTACAGCAGATTATAAACAGCAGGGTAAACATAAACATGTAATATTTCACACATGTATACACATTCAACATTGGAGAACAAACAAGAAATAGACATATTCTCAGAACAATCATGAAATATATTTATCATATATTGTTCTAACATTTTTCTAATACATCTTCAATGGTTTACAAAAATGTATTTCATTCAAAAGATTACAACAATCTTCAAGTCAATTCCTAATCTATTTCTGGTCTGGTTCTTTGATAACAATGCCTTTGCCAGATTGGACTTGAGCTTTGACAGTGGCTTCAGCAGTTGCAGCATCAGCAGGCTTCTTGCCTTTTAAGTCCTTCTTCTTCAGCTCTTCTGCTTTGATTTTCTGCCTCTCAAAATAATGATATGGCTTAGGGAAGTACTTGCTAGGCTCCACTGCAGTAGGAGGTAGCTTTCCCATCTTTGCCTTTCTTCTATATTGAACAATGGCCTCCTGTCTTATTTCATGTTTCCTCCATTCTGCTTCAGAGAACCACTTGTTCCTTTCATGAGCATTGTCCTTGGCAGCTTTCCAGGCAGTTAAAATTATATTTCTAGAGGTAGGGCTCCACTGTTCAAAATCTGGCCTTTGTTCTGCTTGTTCCCTAAACCTCTTCTTTGACAACCTTGCCTCTTCTTCTTTCTCTAATGCCTCTTGCATAGCTGCAGAAATAGGCTGAACCACTTTATCCAGAATAACATTAGGCTTCCTTCAGTTGGGCTATACATTGTCTGGACATCTGCTTGAATCATTTCAAAATCTGGTGGTGGATAAATCACTTGAGCTACCTCTGGTTGCTCACCTCCAAGATATGCAGTTTGAATCCCTGATTCAGCAACATTATCATCATCACAGAGTGGAGGATAGCCCAGTGTAGCTCTGATGGAGTTAGATATCCATTTGGCATGGTCAGAGCTAGCTTTGACTAATACTCTCTCCCCCTTTATGACTTCTCTGGCCATATGGTCTCTGACATCATCCTTTTGAAACCTTATCTGACTGTCCAAGTATCTGATTCCCTCTTTGAAGAATGGTTTGAGCTTAGTGAGCTGTTCAGAGATGGCCTTCTGAGAGGCTTGAATTGCAGTCTTGACAGCAGTAATCTCAGCTTGAAATACTTTATCAAAGTCAGCCTTAACTGCAGCAGCAGATGTAGAAGGTTCAGCAGTCTTATTCTTCAATTCAGTGACTATAGCATTGTGTGATGCAGTCAAGTTGTCATTCATTCTTAACTGATTTTCCAGTACATACCCTTGCTTCAATGCTATATCATCTACCTGTGCTTTGATCTTCTCTTGGTGTGTAGCCAGATACACCACTGCATTGCCACCCTTGTGGAAGCAGTCAGTCATCTCCTTCTTGTTTTGGTTCATCTCAAACCTTATTGACTTTATATCTTGAGCAAGATCAAACTGTAATGACTTCTGTCCTTCATCTACATAAGCCTCTATGGCTTTCCTTTGTTCATCCATTTTTATCTGCAGTGCAATCAGTAAAGCACTATAGTCAACAGTTGGAGCTTGTTGGACTATAGGTTGTGGGGCAATGGATTGCAAGGCTTTCTTATAACTCTGACTTCTCCTCTTAAAGACATAGAGTTTCTTCTTCTTAGCCTTTGCAGCCTCATCTTCTTCAGATTCTGAAGTGCCGGCTATTTCAACCCTTTCCTTAGGGCTTGGAGGTTTCTCAGTTTGCACATCAGGTGCTTGCTCAGTTTCCAGCCTAATAGGCTCTTCCAGATCTTGTACTTGCTCCCCCTCAGCAGCAGTAGTCTCTTCTTCAGCAGCATCAATTTCTTTGTCAAAATCTGCTTGATCCAGATTTAGGAACAAGTCTTCCATTGTGAATTCTTGTGATGAAGGAGCTGGAGAAGTTCTTGGTTCTTCAACTACTTGATCAGGAACCACTTCTAGTACAACAAATGTGTCTTGGATAACAACATCTGGTTCTTGACTGTCTAGCTGAGTTTGCTGATGTACATCAGACAAATCATAATCTACTATAGAAAAATTCAATGTATTTAGGTCAATGAGTACCTCTTGGATGATGTTAGTGGCTTGCTCACTGTCCAGAGTAGAGGGTTCTTCTACTACTAGAGGCTCCCCCTGGCTTTGATCCCTGTGGATGAGGCTAGCCTGTGGCAGCTCCCCCTGGATCTCAGCTACATCTTGAGCAGCAGGGGTCTTCTCTGCAGCCACTTCCTCTTGGTCATCAGGAGTGAAAACAACTTGTTCTTCACTCCCTGAACTGCTAGAGGACTCTTGTGCCACAGCAGTAGTTTTTCTCTTCTTCTTTGGAGGAATCTCCTTCTCAGCAACTGTCTTTTCTGGGGTTGGTATTTCCTTGGACAACACCCTGTCCCATCTGGAAAATATCCGCTGATCCATCTTCCTCATGTGGTTGATCTTGCTTCCAGCAGCATTGCTCATTACCTCTGGTATTGTACCAGCTAGGTAGAGACTTATAATTCTGCCCAGATTGGGCTTCTTCAAGCTCTCCTTGATCTTGTCAAAAACCACTATTGACCAGTCTGTTTTCAGAGTGAATATGATTCTAGTCATAATTCCAAACATAGAGGCAGACACCCTGTCATGCCCTCCAGACTTACTGAGAATAACCTTGCCCACAATCTCAGACATGAATTTTCCTTGACTGTTCATGCCTTTTCTGTTAAAGACAGATCCTATCTTCATCTTTGGATCAAGTCCACACCAGGTAAGGGCTTCCCTGGTCTTGGATACAGTTACTTCTTCTTCATCTTGTGTTTTAGGTAGCTGGAGTACCTTCCTCAGACTTTTTGGAGAAATCTTGACCTTAGATCCATGAACTCTGGATTTGATTCTGTATCCAGATTCATCTACAGCAGCTCCATTAAGGAATTCAAGAACTTCCTTTTTCCAAATCTTTGTTGGTTCTGAAACCAAGTATTCTAGTCCAGAATTGGCGACTAGGGTTACCACCGACTTGATTTCTTGATCAGCTTCATCGAACGCGCCGCGCACTAGCTCATAGCCCTCATTAACGTTCTCCTCAAGCTTAGGAGCCATTAGGGTTTTGAGAATTAGTCTTTAGAAAAGAGAGATGTCGACACAGTAGTTTTGGTCTCGAAACTTTGAAAGCGTGTCGACAAACAAAGACAGAGCCCTATTTATACGTTTCTGATTTTGAAGATGAACAGGCGGGACAGCTAGCTTAAAATGTGTCGACACTGGCAACAAGTGTCGACACTGACTTATAATGTCTCGACACATATGTGTCGACACAAGTTTAGTCAACAGATTTTATGTGTCGACACTTGGTTATGTGTCGACACAACATAACTCGACACTTGTCGAGATTTTACTTAGAAAAATTCTGAGTAAAACTTAAGTGTCGACACCACATAGGATGTGTCGACACCTACTGGACATGTGTCGACACTAACATTCTGAAGTGTCGACACCAACATCCTAGATGTGTCGACACCTTTCTCCTGAAGTGTCGATACTTACTATTCTGTGTCGACATAGACTTGTCTATGTGTCGACACCTTTTTACTTAGCCAATTTTCTATTCTGTAAACTTAGTCTAAGTTTATCATTCCTAGTTCAATTTTGAATCTATTGAACTTAGCTTCTTCTAGTGGCTTAGTAAACATATCAGCTACTTGTTCATCTGTTTTAACATATTCTAATAAAATATCTTCTCTTTCTACATGCTCCCTAAGAAAATGATATTTAATCTCAATATGTTTTGTCCTACTATGGGATACAGGGTTATTAGCTATTGAAATAGCACTTGTAGAATCACAGTAAAGTGGAGTTCTACTTACCTGAAATCCATAGTCCTCTAGCTGATGTTGAATCCACAGAAGTTGAGCACAACAACTTCCTAGGAATTGACAGGTTCCAGTAGTGCTCTTTCTATCCTCTTTGCATCCTGCAAAGTCTGCATCTGAATAACCTGTTAGATCAAAGTCTCCATTCCTAGGGTACTAGAGGCCTAGATAGGGAGTGCCCTTTAGGTATCTCAAAATTCTCTTGACTGCAGTCAAGTGAGACTCTTTAGGGCAGGCTTGATACCTTGCACAAACACATGTAGCATACATGATGTCTGGTCTACTAGCAGTCAAGTATAATAGGGAGCCAACTATCCCTCTATACAAGGTTTCATCTACAGGTTTCCCTGCATCATCCTTGCTAAGAGACATACTTGACCCCATAGGAGTTTTCATGGTACTGGATGAATCCATACCATACTTCCTTATGAGTTCTAGGGTGAACTTTGACTGACATATGGATAAACCATTTTCAGTCTGTTTAACTTGGAGACCCAAGAAAAACTTCAGCTCTCCCATACTACTCATTTCAAACTGACCTTGCATAAGTTTTGCAAACTTTTTGCAAAGGCTGCTTTCAGTAGACCCAAATATAATGTCATCTACATATATTTGGACTATTATGACTTTGCCTCTAGATTCTCTAAGGAATAGAGTCTTATCTATTTTCCCCCTTGAGAACTTATTCTCAATGAGGAAGCTAGATAGGGTTTCATACCAAGCTCTAGGAGCTTGCTTTAACCCATACAAAGCTTTCCTAAGTCTATAGACATAATGAGGTAGAGTTGGATAAACAAAACCTGCAGGCTGCTCCACATAGACTTCTTCTTTCAAATTACCATTTAGGAATGCTGACTTGACATCCATTTGGTATACCTTGAATCCTTGATAGGTTGCATAGGCCAAGAACATTCTTATGGCTTCCAGTCTGGCTACTGGAGCAAAGGTTTGATCAAAGTCAATACCTTCTTCTTGCCTATATCCTTTTGCAACCAGTCTAGCTTTATTCTTAATGATGACACCTTGTTCATCCATTTTATTCCTGTAGATCCACTTAACTCCTATTACATTGTGGTCTTTAGGTTTAGGAACAAGTTCCCAAACCTTGCACCTCTTGAACTGATTAAGCTCTTCTTGCATTGCTTCAGTCCATTGTGGATCTTGTATTGCTTCTTCAAATTTCTTAGGTTCAACTTGTGACAGAAAGCTGGAATAGATTGCAGCATTCTGATTTCTGCTCCTTGTTTGAACTCCTTGTCTTGGATCTCCAATAATCAGCTCTACTGGATGATCTCTAAGATGCTTGTGGGCTGGAGGCATCCTCACTTCAGGTTGAACCACTTCAGCATCTGCATCATGCTGTATACCTTGAATTTCTTCAGCAATTGGCACATGTAGTTCTCCCCCTGGACAGCAGCTACTCTCCTCTCCTTGCTGTCTTGCAGCAGGCACTTCTTCTATAGTAAGCTTGTCCATTTTCTTTGTCAAACCTGTGGGGCTGCATACATTGCTAGACAACTCATTATTAATAAGTTTAGTCTCATCAAAAAACTATATGCACTGAATCTTCTACAACTTGTGTAGTCAAGTTATAGACTCTATAAGCCTTACTATTATTGTTGTACCCAACAAAAATTCCCTCTTGGGACTTGGCAGCAAACTTAGTTAAGTAAGACTTCCCATTGTTAAGTATGAAGCATTTACAACCAAAGATCCTAAAATAGGATAGGTTTGGTTTCCTGCCTTTCACTACTTCATAGGGGGTCTTGTTAAGCCTTTTAGTGATGGTAGCCCTATTTATAACATGGCATGCAGTGTTAACTGCTTCAGCCCAGAAATACTCTGGCAGTGATGTATCACTTAATAGGGTTCTACCAGCCTCTATCAAGGTTCTATTTTTCCTCTCAGCAATGCCATTTTGCTGAGGTGTTCTAGGTGAAGAGAATTCTTGAAATATCCCAAAGTCTTCACATAGTTTTGTCATGCTTTCAGACTGAAACTCAGTACCATGGTCACTTCTAATTTTGACCACAGTACTATTTAGTTCATTCTGAATTTGCTTGACAAAGCTGTAGAAGACACTAGGTGTTTCAGATTTCTGTCTTAAGAAGAACACCCAGGAAAACCTTGAGTAGTCATCTACAACTACAAGGGTATAGACCTTCCTACATAAGCTGTGAACTGGCATTGGACCAAAGAGATCCAAATGCAAGAGGTACAAACACCTCACAGCATCTTTGTTATCTATGCTTCTAAAGGTGGATTTAGTCTGCTTGCCCTTTTGACAAGCTGAGCAAATGCCATCTTTAACACACTTAACTTGAGGACCATTCCTCACTAACTCTTTGCTAAAGAGTTTGCTAGTAGTCTTGTAGTTAAGATGGGCTAGCCTTTTGTGCCATTTGACACAATGAGAGACTGTCTCATCAGCTACAAGACAAACTGGAGAACCATTGTTCTCTATCATAATGTCTAGGCAGTAGACATTCCTCTTCCTATAACCTGTCAAAATGATCTCTTGATCACTTGACCTCTTGATATGACAACCATTTTTAATAAATGAGATGTCATACCCTACATCACTTAATTGACTTATACTTATTAGGTTGTGTTTCAACCCTTTAACATAAGCCACTTGAGTAATGGTAACTAAGTTTGAAGAAATGTTACCAAACCCTTTGATGATTCCTTTTTCAGAACCACCAAAGGTCACTTTAGGACCATTTTTGATTGGAATGTAGTCCTTCAGTAGTCCCCTAGTTCCAGTCATATGTCTGGAACATCCACTGTCCAAGTACCATGTAGGGGTATGGCCACTTGGACTCACCTGCAAAACAAATTAATGAACCTTAGAACCCAAAGTATTCTTGGGTCCTTGGTGATTGTTAGTTTGCAATTTGACAAACCTACCTACTGGCTTTCCAACAGGTAGTTTGGAACTCACTTTGGCAATCACATTGTGCCAACAGTCTACTGCAAAATGGCCAACTTTGCCACAACACCAACATTCAAATTTATTGTACCTTTGCTTAGGTACTGCCTTGGCTGTCTTGACTACAGCAGGCTTGTTGAATGTTAGGGCTTTGCCCTTGGACTTATACTTGGACTGCTCAGTCCCTGCAGGTCTAACAAAGCCCAGTCCAGCTTTACCCTTGTGATGAACAAATTCATCAATTATGGGTAACACTGACTTAGGTTTAGAAAACCTAGCAACCAAGTCCTTCTCCTTCTGAAGATTGTTCTCCAGACACTTAATTTGATCATTCTTAAAAGTGATAGTTCCCATCTGAATCACAGTAATGTGTTTCAGCCTGGCTACCTCATTTAGTTTTTGATCAAATTACTTCTCAAAATCTGTTGCAGCAGCTTTAAGATCAGCAATTTCCTTTGCCTGACTTTTGGCTAGGGTCTTGCTTTTCTTGTAGGCTTGCAACAGTACCTTATATTCATCTATAAGCTGATGAATATCTTCCTCAGACTCAGATACATTCTCATCACTTGATGAAGAAGAATCTGAATCTGAACTAGAACAAGAAACTGAACTTGAACATGAACCTTGTACCTGACTGGGTCCTGGCTGCTCCAGGATTTTGGCACTGTCTGTCAAAGCCATTAGCCCTTGGCAATGACTGTCTTCTTGTTCATAAATTGACTCCAAGATCTGCATGAATTCTTCCTCTTCTTCTTCAGCAAACAGCCCTATGTAGGCTTCAGCCTCAGACTCAGTTTCTGAAGAAGAGATATCTGATAGAGTCTTCTCCTTCTTAGCAACAAAAGACTTTTCTTTCTTCCCTTTGAAGTGAGTCTTTTTCCTGTCACCAGATTCCTTTCTCTTCTCTGGACAATCTGCAATAACATGGCCCTGTCTATTGCAGCAATAGCAAACAATCTTTGAACCAGTTGCCTTGCTTGATTTTGTCCTTTTCTTGTCATTCTTTGAAGACCTCTTTTTCCGATAAGAGTCTTCCTTTCCTTGTGATGTAGAAGGCCTTGACCTCCACTGTTTCTTTTTCAAAAACTTCTGAAAGTGTCTAGTGAAAGCAGCAAAGTCTTCATCACTTTCACTGCTCTTAGACTTTGTGCTGACAGACTCATCAGACTCTGATTCAACTACCTCTGGAGGTGGAGTTGAAGACTTATTCCTGCACTTTCTGGGAACTTCTGTCTTGAAAGCAACAGTTCTTTCTTTGTGCTCAGTCCTTGTTGATTTCTCCTCCTCTTTTCTCACTGTTAACTGCATTTCATAAGACAATAGCTTGCCAAACAGTGTGGGAGGAGGAATTTCCCCCAACTTAGCCATTTCTCTTATGGCACAGATCTTGGTGTCCCAATCTTTGGTTAGGGACCTTAAGAACTTGTCATTTAGTTCATAGTTACTGAACTCTCTTCCATAAGACATGAGTTCATTAACTATTCTGTAAAATTTCTTATAGCACTCAGTGATGCTACCACCCATTCCTTGCCTAAAGCTTTCATACTCCTGATTTAGCAAGGACTTCCTATC
This sequence comes from Platanthera guangdongensis, assembly GCA_039583875.1. Classification (NCBI taxonomy): domain Eukaryota; kingdom Viridiplantae; phylum Streptophyta; class Magnoliopsida; order Asparagales; family Orchidaceae; genus Platanthera; species Platanthera guangdongensis. Next base: position 89,913,236 of record CM077164.1, on the reverse strand, counting down.
TTGCCTAACTTCTTCAGAACCTTCCATATAGACAATGAGAGTATCCCACATCTCTTTTGCTGTTTTACAGTGAATTAAGTTCTGAAAAGTTGCATCATCAATGGCACTCACTATTATGTTTTGTGCCCTCTTGTCCATGGTGGCCAGGACAATTTCATCCTTAGTCATCTCAGAGAAATCCTTTGGAGTTCTCTGATTTGCATCCAATACTGAAATCTTCATAGGCACATAAGGCCCTTCCTTTACTGTGATGTAGATTCTAGGGTCTGAGGCCTCCATAAATAGCCTTACCCTTTCTTTCCAGATCCCAAAGATCTCCTTCCTGCATATGGGTAATTTCATGGAACCCAATTCCTTGTGATTCTCATAAGAACCCATGTTTCTTGATTTTCTTGATTTTCTTGAAACTGTGTAATGCCTTACACTGAATCTGCCAAACAGGATCTCCTCATACTGTTAGTCCTTGTTTTGAGCAACCTCGCTTTGATACCACTTGAAAGATATGGTACCTAAACACCTAGAGGGGGGGGGGGTGAATAGGTGACCTAATCCTTTTCTAACTTTATTGGCAGCAATCAGTTATATCACAACAATCTAACTAGTTTATCACAGCAAACACAACATACACAGCAACAATTTCAGCACAGTACATCACACAGTGATTTATAGTGGTTCCCCAAGATATGGGTACATCCACTTTCCCCCTTCGCCTATCTAGCAGTGTACTAGATTCGGCCAAACTCCTGCACTGTCTCAGAACCCAAATTGGTTCCTACACCTCAGGCCCAAAGACTTACAACTCAGCTTTATCCCAAAGCCTACACTCAGCCAATCAAGGCCTACACTCAGCCAACCAAGGCCTACACTCAGCCAACAAGGCCTACACTCAGAGATCTCCATCTCCTACACTCAGGCTAAGAAGCCCTACCCTCAGCCTTTATAAATACAGGCTTACAATTCACTCAGATCCAATGGATTCTACAAGTTAAAAATGTAATACAAATAATAACTCTACAACTCAGAATTAAAGGAGGGGAGTTGAGAGATTCTTGATGAGTTCTTGGAAGAACTCAGCTGGATTCACCCTGACTTAGCTTTCTTCAAAGCTTCTTGAGTAGAACTGAATAAGGCTGAATCCTCTGCAGTTGTTCCTTGACCTCTGCCACTTAAGATCCAGACTGAATCTGAATCCTTCTTCTCAGCCTAGTTCCAAAGGCTGATTTCTTGGATGGAGCCCTCTCTCTCCAACTTCTTAGATCTGCACTTGAACTGCTAGATCTTCTTGTGTTGAAACTCTTTTTATTACTTCAATAATTACTTCAACAACTCTTAACCACTTTCAACAATTCTGAACAACAGTTTCTGTAAACTATAGGTGCCTATTTATAGGCTTTCTTCATGGTAACCGGCTGGACCGGTTCATAACTGACTTCTGACATATCTGACAGTTGTTGTAGACCGGCTAGAACGGCAGCTGTCAAATCATCCAGTCACTTCTTGAAAATCTCTAACTGTCTGATAGTGTCGAGACTTTCTATCTTTAAGTGTCGACACTTATAGTCCAAGTGTCGACACATGTTGTGTAAGTGTCGACACAAGTCTACAAAGTGTCGACACAACTCCTTGTATGTCTCGACACAGATTCTTCTGCATGTGTCGACACTGAAATTGAGTGTCGACACAAGTACTTGTTCTTCTAGCTTTTGCTGAATTCTTCTATGTGTCGACACATCTCCTTTGTGTCGACACATCTTCTTGTGTTGAATCTGTCAAGTGTCGACACTGCTTCTTGGTGTCGACACATAGTCTTCTATGTTGAATCTTGCTGAGTGTCGACACAGCTCCTTGTGTCGACACACCTTCTTGTTGTTGAGACTTCAGCTGAGTGTCGACATATTCCCTTAGTGTCGACACTTGTACTTAGAATATTTTGTTGATAATTCTTTTCTTTGCTAAGTGTCGACACAGCTCCTTGTGTCGACACTTTCTTCAAGTGTTGAGTCTTCAGCTGTATGTCGACACATTGTTCTGGGTGTCGACACATACTTCAAATGCTGACTCTTCTGTTGAGTGTCGACACATTGTGTTGAGTGTCGACACATGCTTCAAGTGCTGACTCTTCTGCTTAGTGTCGACACATTGTGTTGAGTGTCGACACTTGTACTTAGACTCTGCAGACTTTTGCTGAGTGTCGACACAGCTCCAAGTGTCGACACTTTCTGGTGTAGACACAGCTTCACTGGGTGTCGACACAGCTCCTTGTGTCGACACTTTCTGTCTGTACTTTTCTTCACTGAGTGTCGACACAGCTCCAAGTGTCGACACTTTCTGTCTGGTGTTGACTCTGCATCCCAGGTGTCGACATAATGACTCCAAGTGTCGACACTGCTTGTCTAGGTGTCGACACAAGCTTTCTTAAGTGTCGACACTTTCCCTCTGGGTGTCGACACATGGACTTAGAAACTTTTTGCTTCAGTCCAGTACTTTCTTAACCTGCACAAGTAACTCAAACATACATCAAATACATTATGATGTATATCATTGAGTTGGGTGAGGCTTGTTCAAATCAGGTACATTTGACCAATGTACCCAACAGTTATCATGAAGAAGGCCTATAAATAGGCTTATACTGTCTACAGAAAGGGATGGATTTTTGATTGAACACAAGTTCAAGTGATCATTAACAAGAAGAAGATCTAGCTATTCCTTGAAGAATCTAGTGAAGATCTAAGAAGTTGGAGAGAGAGAGCTCCATCCAAGAAGTCAGCCGTTGGAACCAGGCTGAGAGGAAGGGTTCAGATTTGTTCTGAATCTTAAGTAGAAGAGATCAAGGATCAATTGTAGAAGAGATCAATCTTATTGTGTTCTACATTCAAGAAGCTTTGAAGAAAGCCAAGTCAGGTTGATTTCAGCTGAGTTCTTCCAAGAACTCATCAAGAAACTCACAACTCTTCTCTCTTTTCACTGAGTTGTTGATTATACATTTTGTATTCATATTATCTTGTAGGATCCTTAGGGATCTGAGTTTTGTAAGCCAGTAATTATAAAGGCTGAGTGTAAGTCTTGAGTGTCTGAGTGTAGGAGAGTTGTATCTCTGAGTGTAGGCCTTGGTGGCTGAGTGTAGGCCTTGGTGGCTGAGTGTAGGCCTTGGTGGCTGAGTGTAGGCTTTGTGAAGAAGCTGAGTTGTAGGGCCTTGGGCCTGAGTTGTAGGAACCTTGTTTTGGGGTTCTGAGTGTAAGATCTGAGGATCTGAGATAGTGGAGGAGTTTGTCCGAATCTAGTACACTGCTAGATAAGCGAAGGGGGAAAGTGGATGTACCCAAACCTTGGGGAACCACTATAAAACTGTGTGTCTACTGGTTGCTTGTGTAATTCTGTGATTGCAGCTTGTGTGCTGTGATAAAATAACTAGAACTCTGTGATATTATCTCAATTCTGCCTAAAAAGTTAAAAAGATTTAAGTCACCTATTCACCCCCCCCCCTCTAGGTGATTAGGTACAAAGGTGATTAGGTACAATATCTTTCAATACAGTTCTAGCTAATGGGCCTATGAAAAGAAAAAGGCACCGATAACTGTTCCATTATCTGTTGCGGTAATGGGTACCGATACGGTGATAAAACAGTTACCCCTCTGCCTAAATAATCATACCTGCTCCTCGCAGGCAGAGGAAATAGGAAGTAGGATGAGGAGGAGGCCTGGTCCTCACTCATCTCACCACAAAACAAATCCTTGCCTAGCAAGGTTTCGTCCACCACAAGTTCGCCGGGGGTGAAGGTGACGACTTCCACTATGAAGGAGTTAGGAACCTCCTCACACAAGAGGATGCACTTGTCGACAACTTGAGCGCAAAGCTCAACGTCAACCCAACTTGCCCGTGGAGATTCAACCTGCACAGGCTCAGATAAGGAAGGGGGTCAAGAAATAAAAGAGGCGAAGAACATAAAGAAATAATCGGGGGAGTGATCCTGGTTTCACTCCCTAAAGGCTGAGGTAGAAAAATATCGTCAGTAATCTCGACAATGCTACAAGGTTCGGCCGGATCCATAGAGGCCTCCACCAAGACTTGGACTTCCTCCTTTGGTATCGAGGAAGAAACCTCGACACCAGGAAGGTCGTCCTCCTCCGTGGGAGTGGAAACAATCCATGTATCACAAGCCTCAACTTGTGTTGCATCGTCGAAAATGTCGTCAGAGATAACTGAAGTAGAATGCACAAAAGGCGGAAGAACTTTGCTTGGATAAAAGTCAAGCGCAGGTTCCTCACAAAGAATCGGCTCCACACTTGGAGATGTATGCATAGGAGAGATGGGCTCAGCCACGTCGAAGCCTAGATCAGCCACACATCGGTGGTTGTGTCCACATCATTCCCTTCAACAAATGAAGGTGACAGGGACACATAACCAGATGATTAAGATGTGCCACCGAGGGTAGGAGTCGGGATGATCCGGATGTCCAGCTCATCATCCTCTTCCATAACACGGAGGTACTCGGCACAATTCTTCAGGACATGATCTGTTCTACGACAATACAAACACTTTCTCCCACTACTCTGAGGTCCTTGTGGGGCCGGAGAGGAATAAGAGAACGGTGTATGCGGCGAGGATGATTGACCATAAGCTCGGGGCACAGTGTTTGAAGGGTTGTACGAATACAACATCTCATGCATTATGCGCTGAGGCTTATGCTCAATATATCTCGTATGGCATTCATGACTAGCGTGGGAAGGCTTTCCACACCAACGACATTGGGCATACGAATATCCCACATGGTGTAGAAATAACAGATTCAAAATAAATTGTGCAAATTACTAAATCCAACAATATATTACTACAATTGCCTAAACAAACAAGAAAAAGGCAGGCAAAACAGAAAAAAACAAAACAAAAGCGATTTACAAAGGAAAAGGAAAGCAATCTCACGTCTCCCTCTCCAGAAACTCACACGACTGTGTTCCCCGGCAACGGTGCCAAAACTTGATGCTAAAGATCACGGCAGTGAACCAGTCACACAAGTAATATAAAATGGGCGAGTTTTTGATGCGTGTAAATCTGCAAGCGCACTGGTCGCACAAGTAATAAAGTTTGGGAATGAATCCCTGAGTGTCGGTATCTTGAGGAATGCAATTAGAATAGAGCGGCAACAGTTCAGAAAATATTGTTTTGAGGGTTATACTTAGAAAAAGAGTAAAAAGGGGACTTGAGAGATTGTGGTTGCTTGATCTAATAAACTAATTAAAGCTATGTCGGTTGAAGGCACCGCTTTGCAAGGTGAGGTGAGTGTATCGGCCGCGATGCTGAACTTCGGTTGGGTGAGTGGCCGGAAAGCTAATGGGTGGAAGTGTTCTTGTGCGGAGTGCAATCAGGTGAAACAAGGGTACGGAGTGGATGTGGAGTGGGCAAGGCGCATTCACACACACAACTTACAAGCATAAGAAAACTACAAACATCCCATTAAATAGAGAATAGAACATGTAGTTCATTACAATGTTATATCATTCCATACAACATAGGAAGGGGAAGAGGAGTAAACCAATAGAGGGTGAAGATCCACCGCAGGTCGTGGCCGGAATAACGAGTTGTCAATCCGATTTCGGGCTCAGTCCGAGGAGGCTTCCGGTACCAACAAGCTATCACCTCGAAGTCCTTTGAGTCTGTTCTCTAGGTTGTCTTATTCTCCAACTCCGGTGGAAAGCTTGGAGTTGAGGTCGTCAATGGTCGGGAGCTTCGTCGGAGGGTTTGGAAAGCTTCGGAATAGCCGGCTATGGACTCCCGATGAAGGTGGAGGTGATGGAGCAGCTGGAGAAGTAAAATGGCGCTTCCCATGCACTCCCCGATCGTAGAAAATGACGGGCGTTGACCTAAGTCGAAGAGCAGGCCCTTAAATACGGAGGCAGCAAAAGCAGAGCGCACGATCAGTGGCGCACGACCAGTGGTCGTGCGCACTGTAGGTCGATGATCGTGCGCCATTTCCAATTAAACCTGCAACCTGGATAGAAACATCAGCAATATGCGCACGATCAGTGGCGCACGAGTAGTGGTCGTGCGCACTGAATCCACTGATCGTGCGATTGGCTAGGATAGATTTGCAGAAAGCAAGGGGTAAACGCGCACGACCAGTGGCGCACGACCAGTGGTCATGCGCACTATGGCCAGTGCTCGTGCGATTACCCGGGCAGAATTAGGAAAAAGGAGAATGTAATGCGCACAATCGGTGGCGCACGATCGGTGGCGCACGACCAGTGGTCGTGCGCAGTAAGTCCAATGGTCGTGCGCAGTGTTCCTGTATCATCGGGGTCTCCCGAGCGGTTCTGAAGCATGCACACGAACCCTGCACCAGTAGAAGAGGCAGATAGGCCACCAAAAGTGCACACCACATTCTCAAGACACGGCTAAAGAACAACAAAAACACAGAAACAAATAAAGCACACAGAAACGGGCCTAAAGTGCACTTAATCATGAAATAGGCACGTAAACAAATATAAGCAGTTATAGCTCTCAAGTGCAGTGCTAAGATGATAAAACTGGCCCAGATGAGTCCAAAAATCAGTGTAAAATTTGGACACATCACACCCCAATACTTAACCATTTGCACGTTCCGAGCAAATCATCACTCCGTGAACTAGAAAATAGCTAGCTAGCTCAGAAATTTCAAAAAAAAGAAAGACAAGAAATCAAATACATCATGGGCATAGAAGATATAATAGAAAAACTTTTTAATTATACTACGTAGTTTAAACTATTCGACAGGCATAAATAAATATTATATTTGCTCAAAATTAGAATTCTGGAAAATCTTGCGATCATGTGTAGGAAGAAAGTAGGCAGGCCACTAAGGTGAGCATTGCCAAAGATCGGAGCTCGTGATCACCTCCAAAAATATCCATCAATGTTGGGGACCATACGCTTGCACATTCACACTCTCTCCATGGCACGTGTTAGACTCAAGCGTGAATCAGTAGGACTTGTAGGAGAGAATGGGGCTTAGGCTAAGGTTTGGTAGTCAATGATAAACATGAAGGCTACACGCAACCAAAGCGAGTGAACAAAAACCTAAACTAATATAGCCACTTAGAAATGTACGTGTAACACACCCCGAGACTTAGCTTGAAAATTGGGCGTGTACACGGCCTAACCCGACCAAAATCAATAAATAAGATGGGGATAGAATTCTCATAGCAATTCTTTCAGATTTTTCTTTTTCGCTTTTCTTCTTTTTCTTTTCTTTGTTTGCAATCCCCAAACGTAGCAATCAAAAAGTTTACGAATTCAGCACCACATTACACAATTTCCACATATCACAACATCATCAAAATAGTAAATTTAAACAAGCTCAAGCATTTGATTGCGATGGTGGGTTTAGCTTCAGGCCTTGGTGAATATGAGTGGAGCTGAATCAAAGAAGGGGTAGGCACAAATTTGGCATGCAACGGTTAACGGGTAGGAAATGCTAAACAAGGCTCAAACTAGCCAAAATGATGATATATGGCATGCTCACTCTTGACTAACCGGGCACCAATGCTTCAAGAGTATCTTAGGGCAAGTTCTTAGCCACCGAGAAAGATGATCCTTCCTCCCGACTCAAGCAATACGAGTCTAGTGGCGGCTACACACATTCCTACATTATCGTTCGATTACTCCAGATTCAATTTTTTGAGTAATACAAACAATATTTACATCTGCAGAAAAATATAAATCTACGAGCATAAACAAAAATTAAATCTATATTAGTTCTACACAAACCATGAGTACACGATTAGGAGCACTGCATGAGTTTCGAACTACTCTATCATGAAATCTGAAGCCAACACCACTATTTTAAAGTTTACACAAAAACAATACATTTAACTCGAGTTGCGCGCGTGGATAAGAGCGCACTCGTGTGGGTGATTCAGTGTGTGCGACAGAGATCATGAAATAACTAAACAAGAGACTGGTATGTAACAAAATGTGTTGTGTAGTGACCACAGGCATGTTCTCCCCCTAGACTTAAATTCGACAACTAGTAAAAATGAGCATTCCAAATGTGAAAAAGAGCTAGGGTAAGAAGTACCTATGCTCAAAATTGAGCATACCGGTCGTGCGACGAGATGTCCAAGTGCAGCCAAGTTGCCGCGCCTCAAAAATTCCTGCACCTGCGATTGAAATATGCTCGCAAAATAAAATATGGACATATATATATAAAGAACTCAAAGCACAGCACAGGACCAAATGGTCCAACTTGGGTTGTCTCCCGAAAGCCCTTTTGTTTACCGTCCTTAAGGTGGACCAAATACCTGTATTAGCAGTTATAATAAAGAGTTCTTTGCAGTTGAAAAAGGAAGAAATAAAAACAGAGCAAACCAGCATTCCATAAGCAGCGAGAAAACAGAAAGAGGAGGGTAAGTGGAATGATGGTGTTGCAATCAGCTATAAACAGATTTGTGGTAAGTCTCTCCGGTGGAGTGCGAGAGGACAGCAAATTGTCTTTTTGCATTGGGGGTAGGAGTTTTCCCTTTACTTCGATTGCACTCTTTCTCGCATCGGAAGGCAGTGTAGCGCTCGTCGCGTAAACGCTTTGCCTCTTTCAGTTTCTCCACCGTGGGAGACTTCCAATGGATGTAGTCTGTGGGTTTTCCTGTTTTCGTGGTTTGTGGCATCCTGTCCGGCACCGTGATGGCGACCGGATCTGCCCAAGCTACAGATCGCTTAACAGAGTTATCAGCAGTGTTATACAAATAAGTGTCTAGGGATTTCTCCCGAATAAAACTCAGTTCACCATGCTCAAAAACATAGTTGGCTGGAAGTAGAAAGGTAGTCGTGGCTTTGGCTCGCTCGATCTCTTCTTTGACCAATAGCTCTTGATTCTCATCTATCTCTTGGGAGAGTCCTTTCTTTGTCTTCTCTTCCAGATGTGCTTCTTCCAATGTTGGGAGTCCTGAATCTATCTTGGTATCTGTGACACTCAGAAAATTATTATTTTGGATGGGAGAGGAATGTATGGACGTGTTATCGAGGGCGGAATCTTCGGTCGGCCAAGTGACGCGTCCTTTGGAAAAGTCGAGGGATACGCCACTGGCCGTCAGGAATGGGACTCCTAATATAAGAATAGAGTTATTTTCCCTTGGTCCCAAAACCTGGATGGCAATGGTTATAATTTTTCCGTTAACCTCGATTTCGACTTTACGAACACCTCCATCGGTGTCAACAAAATTGCCATTTGCTAAGATAAGCGACTTCTGATTTTCAATGTCGACTTGTAGGTGTATCTTTGCAACATCTTGCAAAGTGAGGATGTTGCTGGACGCCCCGGAGTCGCATAATGTTGGGGTTTTGACGTTGTTTATTTTACAATTGATGACGAGTTCGTTGCGGTTTCCAAAATTTTCCTCCCCAAGGCTTTTACCTTGATCATGGGGGTTCTTTTCGGTGTTACTAGGTAAGGTGCCTTGGGTGCGCTCGGAAACCACTTGGGCCAATTGGCCCAATTGTGCCTCCAGTTTGCGCATCGAGGTGGCTTGATTTGTCATGTTGGTTTGGGAAATTTCAACGAATTTCTCGAACATCTCTTCCAAAGAACTTTTTTAACGACGGGGGGCCCTTGGGAATAATTCAATTGAGGCGGCCGCGGTTGGCTTCTAGAGGCATACGCATCGTTTTGATGCTGCCCTGGTTGCCATCTTTGGCCAGATGCGTTTGGATTCCAAGAAAAGTTGGGGTGGTTTCTCACCCTCGGGTTGTATGTGTTCCCGTAAGGCACTCCCCTGTTTTGATTGGCTACAAAATTACCTGACTCATTCAGAAAAGAAGATTCGTCTGGTACCTCAACTCTTAAGCATTCGAAGTTGTGGTGGTCGGTGCTTCCGCACCCTTGGCATGAGATTGCCATCACTGGGGCGGCGGTAGTGGGCTTTGGGATATCCACGGCAAATACTCCACTTGTGCTTCGTGGGATGTTTCTGCCAGCAGTCCAGTAAGCACTGTGGGTGGCGGTGTCTTGTAAGATTCTCAGAGCATCATCTGGAGCAAGGTTCGTGATTGTTCCTCCGGAGGCGGCATCGATCATGGCTCTGTGGTGGGGATCAATAGCGAAGTAAAAACTTTCAATGAGGTTCCACGTTTGGAATCCATGATTAGGGCACTTCCTCAGCAGCTCGTTGAAACTCACCCAAACTTTGGCTAAACTTTCTTGATCGGCTTGCCGGAAGTTGGCTATTGCACGCCTCATGCTCACGATCCGATCAACCGGAAGGAACTTAGCTAGGAATTTTGTGGTCAAAGACTCCCAGGTGGTGGCTGTTCCAGGTGGGAGGGAATGAAGCCATGTCTTGGCTTTGTCCCTTAATGAAAAAGGGAAGAGGCGGAGCTTGACTATTTCGTCTGGGATTCCAGCGTAGTGGAACATGGCGCAAATTTCGGAGAATTCTGCAAGGTGAAGATGGGCGTCTTCAGTGGCCATTCTGGAGAACTGAGCATTGTTCCAAATGATATTCAGGATAGCTGGTTTAATCTCGAACTGTTGGTTGGTGATAGCAGGTCCGAAACCGGGGTATATGCTCCCTACAGTAGGTGTAGTATAATCCCTCATGGTGCGGACCTGGGGAGGGTTCACTTTATTTTCGTCGTCATTTCTGTCGCCATGAGGTATCCCTCCAACTCGGTTGCCTGCATCAATATTCAGCTGGTCTCCCATTGGGGCAAAAGTGATGGCTGCGGCGTGTCTTCGCGCTAGGATAGTACGTTCGATCTCTGGGTCGTAGGCGACAAGATCTCTTGTGGCTCGACCCTGCATTCACTATGGTAAACACTAGACAAGGAAACAGCAATCAAAAATACTAACTCTTATAACAATATTTTCAGTCATACTGAGTCGCTCTATAGTTGCACTCCCTGGCAACGGCACCAAAAACTTGATGCTTGTAAATCGGCAAGCGCACCGGTCGCACAAGTAATAAAGTTTGGGAATAAATCCCAAAGTGTCGGTCTCTTGAGGAATGCAATTAGCATAGAGCGGCAACAGTTCAGAAAATATTGTTATGAGGGTTATACTTAGAAAAAGAGTAAAAAGGGGACTTGAGAGATTATGGTTGCTTGATCTAATAAACTAATTAAAGCTATGTGGGTCGAAGGCACCGCTTCACAAGGTGAGCTGAGTGTATTGGCCGCGATGCCAAACTTAGGTTGGGCGAGTGGCCGGAAAGCTAATGGGTGGAAGTGTTCTTATGCGGAGTGCAATCAGGTGAAACAAGGGTATGGAGTGGATGTGGAGTGGGCGAGGCGCATTCACACACACAACTTACAAGCATAAGAAAACTACAAACATCCCATTAGATAGAGAATAGAACATGTAGTTCATTACAATGTTATATCATTTCATATAACAGAGGAAGGGGAAGAGGAGTAAACCAATAGAGGGTGAAGATCCACCGCAGGTCGTGGCCGGAATAGCGAGTTGTCAATCCGCTTCCGGGCTCAGTCCGAGGAGGCTTCCGGTACCAACGAGCTGTCACCTCGAAGGCCTTTGAGTCCATTCTCTAGGTTGTCTTCTTCTCCAACTCCGGTGGAAAGCTTGGAGTTGAGGTCGTCAATGGTCGGGAGCTTCGCCGGAGGGTTTGGAAAGCTTCGGAATAGCCAGCTATGGACTCCCGATGAAGGTGAAGGTGATTGAGCAGCTGGAGAAGTAAAATGGCGCTTCCCGCACACTCCCCGATCGCAGAAAATGACGGGCGTTGACCTAAATCGTGGAGCAGGCCCTTAAATACGGAGGCAGCAAAAGCAGAGCGCACGATAAGTGGCGCACAACCAGTGGTCGTGCGCACTGTAGGTCGATGATCGTGCGCCATTTCCAATTAAACCTGCAACCTGGATAGAAACATCAGCAGATATGCGCACGATCAGTGGAGCACGACCGGTGGTCATGCGCACTGAATCCACTGATCGTGCAATTGGCTAGGACAGATTTGCAGAAAGCAAGGGGTAAATGCGCACGAGTAGTGGCGCACGACCAGTGGTCGTGCGCACTACGGCCAGTGCTCGTGCGATTACCCGGGCAGAATTAGGAAAAAGGAAAATGTAATGCGCACGATCGATGGCTCACGATCGGTAACGCACCACCAGTGGTCGTGCGCAGTAAGTCCAGTGGTCGTGCATAGTGTTCCTGTATCGTCGGGGTCTCCCGAGCGGTTCCGGAGCACGCACACGAACCCTGCACCAGCAGAAGAGACAGACAGGCCACCAAAAGTGCACACCACATTCTCAAGACACGGCTAAAGAACAACAAAAACACAGAAACAAATAAAGCACACAGAAACGGGCCTAAAGTGCACTTAATCATGAAATAGGCTCGTAAACAAATATAAGTAGTTATTGCTCTCAAGTGCAGTGCTAAGACTATAAAACTGGCCCAGATGAGTCCAAAACTCAGTGTAAAATTTGGACTCATCAGTTTTCCCAAGTATCGATCTCTCAAGGAACACAGTAAGGTGGAGTTAATTTCGAGGAGGACTTGAGATTGAAGTCCTTAGGTCGAAGTTAACTAGGGGGGTTTGATATCTGGGGAAAAAGAAAATAAAAGGCTAATAACTACTCCTATGCAACGCAGCTATGCGATGCTTCGCCAGGTGGGATGGAAGACTAGTCGGGCCTCTATGCACCGAATCGCGGGACGGATGGACGAGTAGGCTTGCGGATGAGGTGTTTAGAACGACGGAATGAGGGTCGTGAGCACCTCTTTGCTACGCACGCCACTAGCAATTGCTAGTGCGGCAAGGGTGCATGATGGTGGATGGAATATGGCGTACCTCAAGCAAATATAACAAAAATACAAATCATAAAGACATGATTTAATATAAGCATTTTACAAGACACAAGTGTGTCGACACTAGCGTGTCGACACCTCGACACCAGTGTGACGACACCAGTATGTCGACACCAGTGTGTCGACACCTGTGTGTCGACACCAGTGTGTCGATAAAGTGTGTCAATACTAGTGTGTTGACACCAGTGTGTCAACGTCAGTTTCTCAACACCATTATGTCGACACTAGTGTGTTGACACCTCAACACCAGTGTGTCGACACCAGTGTGTCGACACCAGTGTGTCGACACCAGTGTGTCGACACCAGTGTGTCGACACCAGTGTGTCGACACCAGTGTGTCGACACCATTGTGTCGACACCAGTGTGTCGACACCATTGCGTCGACACCATTGTGTCGACACCATTGCGTCGACACCATTGTGTCGACACCATTGTGTCGACACCATTGTGTCGACAAAAGACTCGGGTGTTACAAATCTTATTCACATGTACTGCCCAGTTGTCAACACTCCCCTGAACCCCAGTCAGCTCTCCTGACTCAAAGAAACATGCACGAGGGGCATAGTACGATTTCGGACGTTACAAATCAGAAACTGTTGTCGTCGGCACTCCATGGTATCAGACGAACTGCTCCACAAACCTCCGCAGCAAGTCACCCACTAGAGCATCCTTCCTGATCGGTAGAAACATAGCCACCTTCATCAATCGATCGACAAACACCCATATCGAGACATTCCCCACATGTGACTGAGGAATACCATGTATGAAATCCATAGCAATATCCTCGAACTTCTACTCCGACACCGGAAGTGGCTGTAACAATCCGGTTGGACTCTCACACTTTGCCTTCACTAACTGACAAGCTTCGCAATGGGTAACAAAGTATGTGATATCCCTATTCATGCCACGCCAGTACATTGTCCTTTTCAGGTCGGCCATCATCTTAGTAATGCCCGGGTGTACTGAGTACTTGTTGTAGTGAGCCTCGGTCATAATGTCCTCTCGAATCCTGCCCCCAGCCGGTATGTACACCCGTCCTATAAAGCATAACAACCCATCCTTCTCTGTATACTCCCCGGCCGTGCCCGCCTTCAAGGTTCTGAATACTGGATCGAGCTTGACATCCCTTCTCTGCTCAGCCCTAATGCGAGCTCGAATATCATTTATAGTGCTCATCGCGGCCAGATACTTCTCATAAAGCTCTGAGTCATCTGAGGACACTGAAGTAATATACATATCCTCCATCATCCGTACCAGCTCCATATCCATCAACTGGGGCTCTGCTACTGAATTGGTAGTCTTCCGACTCAGTGCGTCCGCCACCACATCCGCTTTTCTCGGGTAATAGTGTATCGTGTACTCATAATCAGATAGAAACTCCACCCACCGTCTCTGGCAGATGCTCAACTCCTTATGCGTATCAACATATTTCAGATTCTTGTGACCCGAAAATATGTCCAGTGCACACCATAAAGAAAATGCCACCAAATATTCAGAGTGAAGACCACTGCCCCCATCTCCAAGTGATGCACAGGGTAGTTCTACTCATGCTTCTTCAGCTGGCGGGAGGCATATGCTATCACATGCTCATGCTGCATCAGTACAGTACCCATCCCCTGAAACAACACATCATTGTACACCTGGAAGCCCTCCTTCCCAAAAGGAAGGGCCAGGATATGGGCCGACGTAAGCCGACCCTTCAAATCCTGGAAGGATGTCTCACATTACGGCATCCAAATGAATAGATTGTCCTTCATCAAAGAAGTGAGTGGAAGGGCTATCTGAGAGAATCCTTGCACAAACTTCCGATAATACCCGACCATCCCAGAAAACTTCGGACATCCGTGGTCGTCTTCAACTGAGGCCAGTCTCGTACTGCCTGAATCTTCGTGGGATCCATTGCCAGTCCTGCACCACTAACAATATGGCCTAAAAAGGCTACCTCCGTCAGCCAAAACTGGCACCTGCTTAACTTGACATACAACTTATACTCCCTGAGCCTCTTCAGAGTCAAGGCCAGATGTTATGCATTCTCTTCCTTCATGCTCGAATAAATAAGGATGTCATCTATGAATAAAATGACAAACCTATCGAGGTATGGATCGAACACCCGGTTCATCATGCTCATGAAAGTCGATGCTGCATTCATTAGCATAAAGGGTATCACGATAAATTCATGCAAGCCATATCTGCTACTAAACGCCGTCTTTTGGATGTCTTCTTCCTGAATCTGTAACTGATTGTATCCCGACCTCAGATTCATCTTCGAGAACCAATATGCTCCCTCTAGCTGGTCAAATAACTCATCGATCCTTCACAGTGGATATGTGTTCTGGACTATCCACCGGTTTAGTGCACGATAGTCGATACACAACCTGATGGTCTCATCCTTCTTATTCACAAACAACACCGGAGCTCCCCAAGGCGAGAAACATGGCTTAATGAATCCAGCCTCCGCCAGCTCCTGCAGCTGGCTCCTAATCTCCACCAGCTCCTTCGAAGCCATGCGATAGGGAACCCTAGATATTGGCTTAGCTCCTAGATCTAAAAATCCTTCTCTCGGTGCAGGGGTAATCCTTGTAGCTTCTCTAAAAACACATCCACAAAGTCTCGCACCACCGATATATCAACAACCATTGTATTGACCTCAACCATCTCGAAGAACACCTGATTTACCTCATCTCCCTGCATATGGGCCTTGACGGCCTGAGTAGAAGATAACATCCTACGGGAGACGAGAGTAAAAACTTCGAAGGTCGCTACGGTGCCGTCATATCTCAGTACAACCTTCCTTACCGGGAAATCTATCTGGGCATTGTTCCAAGTAAGCCATGTCATGCCCAGAACCAGGTCGAAGTCCGGCATCCTCAAGACCGTCGACGGGTCCTCGAGTGTCAGACCATTAATAGTCACCTTTAGGAGGCACTTAGTAGTTGCTGAGTCCTCCATCCCGTTGGGGAGATGCAACCTCCTGGCCAATACCGAATAATGTCTGACTCCCTCGAGTCCCTTTATGAACTCCTCAGAGATGAAATTATGTGACACCGCCGTATCCACCAAGGTATGGGCAGGTTTTCCGCACACCATAACTATTCCTATCTATTTTAGTACGTTTAGGTAACCGAGCCTGTGGTTTTCTTTCCTAGTATGCTACTATTGTTTCTAAAATTACAAAGGTAAATAACAACATTAAAATTACTAGCATACCTGCAATAACCCTTCCCGCATCTCGAAGAGGATCCAAGTTTATAGCATACATCTGCTCCCTCTCTTGCCTCCAATCTCTGCCCTGGAAACCACGTCCTCTTCTACGGCCTTGGCATGCAAACTGCTGAGCGGGCGGGGATTCCTGTGGTGCCGGTATAGGTGCCCTACTCTTGGGGAAGTTTCTTCAAATACGCCCTACCTGATGATAGTTGTAGCACTCGGGAGGGGAAGTGACGCACCTCCAGGCCTCTGTATATCCCACATCTGAAGAGGCTGAGGGGCCAATACCACCGGCTTCCTCAGCTCTGGCCTCACCTATTGGCGGGGTTGGTCCTCTGCCCTTCTCTCATTAGCAAAGCAGCTAATTTGCTGATCATTCCTACCTCCACGACCTCGATCCTGAGTTGGACTCTTCCGGCCTCGAGCTGTATGCAAATCAGCCTCCATCCTCTTCGGCATCTTCAGTATCTATGGTAAAGGCTCAGACACAAATAGAAGAGCCTGTCACAGATCATCTCGAAGGCCCTTACAGAACCTAATGATATACCCCGCATCATCCAGCTGATAGGAGTCCGCAAACCGGGCTAAGTTAGTGTACTCCCGGTGCTACTCCAGCATCGTCCTGTTGCCCATCCTCAGCTGCAGGAACCAGTCTTCAAACTCGTCTCTTGCTGACTGTGGGACGAAGTGATCCAACAGTGCGGCCCTGAACTCTACCCAATTGATGTCAGCAACCTCCCGATCTGTAAACATTGTATCCAGAAGTGTCTTCCACCACCTCTTGGCATGAGACTCCAAGCAGGAGGCCACCATAGGAACCCTCTCCTCCCACAGGCACCGTATCCCAGTCATCATCTCGAACATGATATCAAGACACTCTTCCATCCATACGTCCGACTCTGTCCCAATGTAAGACGGGGGAGAGAGTCCTCGGAAGATTCTCAACCAATTGTCCCCCAAGATCAACGGCGGAGTCGGAGCCTACTAGGCCCTGAAGGCCTCCAGAATAGCCGTCAAAGTCTGTCCAACCTCCTACTGTAGAAACGGAGTAGGAGCCGGTGGAGGTGGTGCAACATTCGAAGTTTTCTGGGCTCCACCCTGTGGTGTAGGATGTGCTGGGGGATACATAATAAAGGACACTTGAAAGAAATTTGACCCAAACCTAGTTAAAAGTGGACAATTACATGTGATCTCCCATATGGGCACACCATGGCTTCTGCTCCGTAGTTTGCCCCCAAACTAAGTTCGAGCAGGGGTGACCCACGGTTTGTGGACTTCTACTCTTTCGATCGAGTTTTCCCTTTGATACCATTTTTAAGACCCCTTTTTGGCAAAACCAACATGGTCTTATGCCCAGAACCACCTCTTTGCTGTCACACCAACACACCCGGGAAGGTCATCTCTACAAAATGCCGATCCTGTCGGCGTTACCGATCACAGGGAAGAGTAAGTACAAAGAGTAAAGTAAAACTCCAATACTGGTCCACCAGAAATCACGTGAATATAAAATAAGTCCCCACGAAAGGAGAGTCTAAAGTAATGTTAAATCAACGTACTAATAAGAGGGCACCTGCCCTGTACATCATGATCCTCACTATAAGTCACTGATCACGGAATCAAATCTATAGTAACTACTAATGATCGGGACTCACTGTCCCTGCTACCTGAACTCCCGTGCTAGACTGTCCCATCTCCAAGCATACTAACTTCTGGGTCTGCATCTCTAGGTTCAGCTTAACAATCCCCTAAAATGATTTGGTCAACGATCGTTAGTCAAATAGACTAAGTCTTAACATCCACCACCCCTCCCATAATGGCTCCTAGGAACCGAGCTGTGAGAAGGAAAGGGAAGGTATTTGAGGTAGAGAGTAACAAAATTAAGTAGTCGACGACGGAACTACTCTATCATGAGCATAAAATCACAGCAAGTATAAGTAAGCAAATAGTAGGTAAGCAATATGAGTACAAAAAGGTAAACTATAGGAATGCCCATACAAACCTATAGACCAAGGGGTCGTTTTGTAAGGCCTATTGTATAAAGAGTCCCATTCCAATTTATACAATAGGTGTTAAGGTTTATATGCAATTATTATGCTATGTCATGGAAGTATGCTATGATATGAACATGCAAGTGCAACTCACACAACCGACTCTGTGCACACAGACCTTTAGTTCCCCCTTTCTGGAGCCTAACAACCCAGAATACCTCCGTAGTGGCAAACAGAAGCGATGGGTTGGGGCTATCCCACCTCTAAACAGGTATCAGCACTACTAGTCAGAACTATCGTACACCTCAACTCTAGTGCACTAAGTAAATCTCTTGCGTACTCTTGCCGGCTGGCGCACAGGACTTTATTTGGCTAAGCGCTAAACCACACTGGCCGAGTCAACATATTGGTGTCGGTATGACGACTCTCCAATATCGAAGAGCCACCACCTTATATTTTATGCACATGCAACATTAATGTATTTTCTCATCGAGCCAAAGCTCCCCGGACTATCACGTCCGTCACAAAATAACTACCGAGCCATCGGCTCGTCGGGCTAACCTGCACATCACCAAAACCACCGAGCCTATCGCTCGTGAGACCAAACCTAACTCCCACAACACCAGGGAGTGTGAGTGTAAGTGTAATCCTAGAGTATTTCTAATTACTCTTATAATCCATTTAGTCTGACGGCTTACGTTAACCTTGGACTGCCCAAAGTATTCCATGTGAAGGGCTCTCAAGGGCACTAGGAACTATAATGGGTTAATGCCCTAAGCTCGCTTTCGCAAGATACTTATTATTATTGGTATCAACCCATATCCAACCCCATTTAAAGTTATACTTAATCTAACCCTAGTGTATTTCTACACTCTTCTCCCTCCACAGGAAGGACGATGTTTTGTCGATCTCGAGCACCAGTTAACACTAGTCAACCCGATACTTCCACATCATGTCTCCTAATGATGAACTCATTTTCAGTTCACCAACATTAGTAAACTATTAACCCCATCTCCTTATGTCCATTCCACACGCTATAACAATTTCCGCAGTTTTACTATATGCAGACCAATCTAAGCTATATGATGTGCATGATAGGAGGTACTCCAAATTATAATTAGGGGTCTATCATGACAAATTTAGCATAAATACAGAAACTTTTAATTTTCCTAATTAATTTGGCATTTATTAAATTTTTCCAAATGTTAGACCATGGGTAATTTTGAACATGAAGTACTAGATTTCCTTAAATTATGGCCACCTAAAAATTATGAACACTAATTGATAGCAAAATATCAGAGAATATGAAATTTCACAGATTTTCATAAATGCATTATCCTCTAAATAATTAATTCAAGGTAATTCAAAAATTAGAGGTAATGAAGGGAGTACCACAATTCATAGTCCAAAAATTATAAGAAAAATTCCTAAGCCTTATTATGATCATAAAATATTACTGACTAAGTTTTATGCAATTTCAAAGTAAGTAAGATATTTAGAAAAAAAATCTCACATAAATTCATGATAGTGCACTTTGTAGTCGTGTTCATAACGCCCCCCGGGCCTAGGCTTTAACCGGGCCTCCCGGGCTCGGGCTCTCCCGAACCAGGCCCGGGCCCGGGCTATGATTACAGGTGGGCCGGGGGGGGGGGCTGGGTTTCTGGCTCACACCTAAAGGCCAAATTAGTCCAAGTGGGGCACCACCATGGCCCAACCCAAGTTGGGTGGTACCATTGGGTCCATGACCACCAAGTGGGGTCAGCCCACTCACCATGTTGACCATGTCAACGTAAAAGTCAACAAGTCAACCAAAGGGCCAAAATTAAGGAAAGAAGGAACCAAACCCATTCCGAAAGGGATTAGCCCATAAGTCAAGGCCCATGATCAGCCCAAGTGCTCATTTACAGCCCCTACCCTCTGGTTTTGCAGGGTAGTAACATGCAAGGGGGTATTTTGGGAATTTACACATGTAAAGGAGATGGAAAAGAGAGGAAAATTGGATGTAGGCCATGTGGCCCTCCTCCTCTCTTCCCAAGCCCACATCTGAACCCACACATCAATTCTCAGCCTTCCCAACATAATTTCATGCCACTTGGAGCCAAGGAGGAGAAACCAAAGCTCATGGCCAAAATCCCCATCATGCAACCTCTATATACAGTCCATATCAGCCAAAACCAACCCTCCAATAAGCTTCAGAAGGTTGAGAGGAGTTGAATTCGATATCTGGATCGAAGATTTTGGTGGATAAACGAGTTCGGGAGCAAGCTCGCCGGAGAGGAGAAATTCCATGGCCAACCGCCGCCGCCGCCACCGCCGGGCTCCGATTAAGGTCTATTTCCCCTCCTCTCCCTCTGTACTAGCCTCCTAGATCATTTAGGAGAGATTTCAAGCTCAATTGAGCTTGGATCCATGTGAGGTGTGTGTGAAAATCTCAAGCTTTTGAGATTGCTCGGGATCGTTGGAGAGGCGGTTTCCGGCCACCATTTCGCCGCCAAACATTGGCCACCACCTCAACGGAGGTGGTGGTGGTGGTAGCTGGTCGTGGAAGCTAAGGGGTGGCTGGGAAATGAGGTTTGAAGGCGCTCTAGGTCGAGGCAATCTCGGCCCTTGGCTGGAGGAGGAAGATGAACGGATTCCCTCCATTATTGCTTTGAGATTCGTGTTGTATTAATATATCCAACTTTAGTATTCCGTCAAACTTATTTTTGTACCTTGCGAGCTAATTTTAGGCCTCTTGGAGGCAGATTCAGAAACCTTGTTAAACATAAAAAATGTAGCCATATGTCTTAAATTTAATTTGACACCCTAAAGTTGTAATTTGGAGCAGTAGGGCTCCCTGTAGGGCCATTCTACAAAGACTAGTCCTAGGCTAGGGCAGATCTTTAAATGAGTGCCCAAGCCAAACCCTAAGTCCACCAAGGTATGGGCAGTATGGTGACTCTAGCGAGGTGTGATGGTTTGAGGGCCCAGTGGGTTCTTTTACACTGCGGTCTGGACGACGATCACCAAAAACACACACTCGACCAAAAAGACTGGTAGGTGGCTAGCAAATAGTACACAGAGATTCTATAGTACACCTAGGACGTGTACAGAGGCGTATGAGAGGTCTAGGCCTGGCAGTATGTATACCCGCTTAGGAGTCGAGATGCCCTCTCCACTGCTGTCGTAGCCACAATGGTGGTACCAGAGAGTGACGCTAGCTCCAAAAAGCGGGAACTAAAGGTCTGTGATCACAGACGCGTCTGTGTGAGTTGCACTTGCATGAATCATAACCTGCATACATAACATATGTACATATTTAGGTCATACGCACCATGGATCCTTATCATATAAATTAGTATGGGCTCTTTTATATGATAAGTTATATTTCTGAAACCTTAACTTATAAGTTTGTATGGGCATTCATATAAGTTAAGGTACTCTTGTGATGTTAGTGTAGCAGTAGATAGTTTACTTTCAGCTCTATCTTTACGTCGCTTACTGTACTCTTCTTTCAGTATTGCTTACTTACTTTACCTGTGCTATATATATAGAATTGCTAATGTAATGACATAACTGTTAGAAATATATCGATGATAGAATAGATCCACCGTCACCTGCTTCTATTTTTGATACTACTTTGTTGTCCTTCGTTTTCGTCCTCCCGCTCGGTGCCTAGGAGTCGTGGGGGTAAGGTGAGGATGATAATGGCTTAGTCTTTATGACTAACGGTCAGTTGTGACCTTATCATTTTAGGTGCTCGAGGAGTTGAAACAACAGTATGACCAGCAGGATGAGGTGATAGGACTTGAGGAGTGTACAACCCCGTGTTCGTCGAACGGGCCCCGCCAGGAAGATCGAGCGAACTCAGTCCCGCAACCCGCACCCAAGCAGCAAGCAGACATGCGGGAAGAGGCTGGTCCGCTCCCGCTCAGTTCAGTCGAGCGAGCCTAGCGAGGCGGCCGCCAGCCCGCTCGACCCGCGATCCACGAGCCGCTCTAATGTTCATCGCGGTCGCCAGCCCGCTCCCTACTCGCGACCGGGATGCCCCGTCCGACTCGGCGGGATTTCGGCGAGTTGCAATGACCCGGCTCGTGCTCGCCCCAGAAGGATAGGCGAGCCGCTAGGGCCAGGTGGCGCTCGCCTCTCGCGGGGGAATTAGTGGCGAGCCGACCACCTCACTTATGGATGGGGCCCAGTAGAAGCCCTGAGGAGGAATTACATGGATGCCCTCCCCATGGGTGCGAATAGCTCCTCAGTACGGCGGAGCCACACTGTTGGCAGACCAGGCCGGACTGCGCATAGCCGTTCAGAATAGTGGAGTTTAGCTGTCGGCAGACCCGGCTAAGGGCTTCTTGGTAATTTCATGTCAGCTCTTTTGGTTATTGGCAGTTCAGTTTCTAAAAGCTATAAATAGGACCCAAGGGGTACCTCAGAAAGGACACTTCTTGATCTCCCTGCTCCAGCTTTCAAGTGCTTTCTGAGGATACCTTAGCTCGGCTTCTGGCTAAGGAGGGGAAGCGCTCTGAGATCTTCCGGGTTTGTGGTGGGACCTCCCCGCCAAGCCCTTGGGTCGGTTTCACCTTGTCTTCTTTGTTGTTTTGCTTGCAGGAGTGAAGTAGGCGCGAGACCACCCCTTCCCCAAGGCCGAACTCCACAGGAGATCGAGAAATCAGTTTCAACATTTTGGTGCGGTGAGCGTGGAGCGTTGTTAGTGCAGAAAAGCTTCATCGAGTTCAATGACAGGAGGACAGGGATCTGACGGGCAGAACTCGCCCCCCCCCCCCCCCCCCCCCCGCCCCCCCGCCTCTCGCAATGGTGGGGATGTTGGAAGACTTCAGGAATGAGGTGCTGGGACTCATCAAGTTCGCACTTGGCACGCGGGCCGAGTGCTCGACTCCGACATCCTAGATCGCGGCCGCCCCTTCTTTGGATGAGGACGCTCCCGTCAGGAGAGCTGGGAAGGACGTGGCCGAGGAAGGCCGTGGGTGCGAGCTCCCTGGGCGCGAGCTTTTCCCCAGCTCGGCAGGCCGAGGCCGGTTCGGCGAGCTGGGCTCGCGAGACTCGCCTGCTCGCCTGGTGGGGTGAGGCAGTCCTTTCAGCGAGATGGTCTCCTCAGCTCCAGTTCCAGATGGGTTCAGAGAACCTGAGATGTCCTACTACACCGGGAAGGGAGACCCGGTCCAGCATGTACAATGGTTCGAGGATGTGGTCTCCATCTGTCATATGTCAGACGGATTCAAATGCTGACTCTTCGCCATCACCCTCCGGGAGAAGGCAAGGGAATGGTTCCACCAGCTACCGGCCAGCTCCATCTACTACTTCGAGGACCTGCGCCGAGGGTTCATGCTGAGGTTCACTACCTCAAAGAAGAGGAAGAAGGAGTCCGAGTCTTTGTTCCACATTAAGCAGGGGGTGAACGAGACGTTGAGGAGCTACGTGGACCGATTTCAAGAGGAAGTTACTCAGGTTAAGGAGATGCCGGGCCATAGTCTGATGATGGCCTTTACCCTGGGCCTGCAGTAGGGTTTCTTCCGAATGGAGCTGAAGAGAGTTCCTCCCCTCTCCTACAAGGAGTTGATGGAAAGGGCGGCGAGAGAGTTCGACGGGGAGGCATCGAACCCGGAGTTTGCAAGGAAGCTGGCCAGGTGGGCCATGGAGGAAGAGAAGGAGTCAAGAGGAGGGAAAGGATAGGAGGAGAGAAGAGAAGAGCCTAGGCAGAGGGAGCAAAGGCAGCTCCAGTGGCAGCAGCAGCAGCCGAGGTGGGGGCATCAGGAGCCCGACCGTCGGCTGGGCTGGAGACCTGAGTGACAGGGGCAGGGGCCACAAAGAGGGTACTACGGAAGGGGTCACTACCAGGGGAGGCAAGATCAGTTCCACCCTCCGGGCTGGAGGCAGGGCCAGAGGCCCCAGCTCCCCGATCAAGAGGAGGGCATGGCCATAGCCTTGGGAGCAAGGAGGGGGATTATGAGGAGGAGGAGAAGAGAGGTCAGGGTGGAGCTGCCCTATTGCGACTTCCATCAGGAAGAGGGGTATGCTACAGCCACCTGCCGGAGTTCCTCGAGATGAGAGGGAACAAGGAATAGCAGCAGCAGTAGCAGCAGGGTCGGCAAGAAGTGAGGATTGAGGAGGTCCTGCCTTGGGCGGAGGAGGATCGTTGCGAAGACCGGGTGGATATTGGGACCCGAGGGGGGATCGGAGTGATACACGGGGGAGTAGGGGTCGAGGCTTCCCGCAAGGCAAGCCTCCACACCATGTATCGGCGAAGCGTCGCCTCCACATCCCAAACCCCACCCCTGGAGGAGAGGATCACTTTCTCCAGGAGCGATATGCCAGACCACGAGGACCCATTCTGCGATGCGCTGGTCATCAAGGCAGCCATCGAGAATTTCACTGTCTCTCGGATCCTCGTGGACAACGGGAGCTCCGTCAACGCCATCTTCAAAAAGGCGTTTGACGCAATGAAAGTTGAGGCAAAGAGGGTGCTGGCCTCAGATGGACCCTTGTTCGAGTTTTCAGGAGAAAGAAAGGAAGTAGAGGGAGGAGTTGGTCTCCATGTTACCCTGGCGGGACAGTCCAGGAACTGCAGGTTCGTCATTGTGGATGCCCCCAGCAGCTACAGCGCCATCTTCGGGAGGCCCCTTATCAGCGTCATCCGCTGCATCCCCTCGTCTTTCCATCAGTGCTTAAAGTTCAACACCGAGGGGATTCAGGTCAGGGTCAGAGGGGAACCCAAGGTGGCGTGGGAGTGCTATGTCACTGCGGTGAACACCATCTCTTGGATGGAGGGAGCCGAAGAGATGGGGCGCATGATGGAGGAGGTAGGGCAGGGAGCAGGAGAGGAGGAGCTGGAAATGAAGAACAGCGCAAAGGAGGAGGCGGCAGGAGGAGACCTGGAGGAGGTGGCCGAAGTGAGGGCTGTGGGAGAAGAGATGGAGGTAGAGGTCCCCGCTCCAGAGGGAGGGGATGACGAAGGATGGTGGGAGCAGTCCAGGCTGGAGGCTGCAGAGGAAGTGGTGGAGCTGGAGGTGCTCACCCGGGGAGGCAGGATGGATAAGATCCGCGTCAGCGGGGGGCTGACCCCGGAGGACCAATGCAGGATGCTGGAGTGCATCCAGAAGAACGTGGACATCATCGCTTGGAACACCGTGGAGATGCCGTTGGTTGACGCGGATGTGGCTTGCCACCGCCTCAACCTGGACCCGGGAACACGCCCCGTTCAGCAGAAGAAGAGGTCCACAGCGGACAAGCTGGCGGAGCCCATCAGGGAGGAGGTGGCGAAACTCCTCGAGGCAGGCTTCGTGTCTGAGATTCAGTACCCCGGCTGGGTCTCCAACGTGGTCATGGTTAAGAAAGGAGACGGCCGGTGGAGGTTGTGTATCGATTTTTCCTTACTTAATAAAGCTTGTCCTAAGGACTGTTATCCTTTGCCTCGGATCGACGCGCTGGTTGACTCAGCCGTCGGTTTTTCTGTAATGAGTTTTTTAGAAGCTTTTTCAGGTTATCATCAAATCAGGATGCACCCCCCCAGACATCAAGGATGTCTCGTTCATCACCGGGGATGGATGCTACTACTACAAGATGATGCCCTTCGGGCTAAAGAATGCTGGGGCAACCTACCAGAAAATGATGGATAGGGTCTTCAAGGAGCAGAGGGGGAGGAACTTGGAGGTGTATGTAGACGACCTCATGATCAAAAGTCGGGATGTGGACTCCCACCAGCGGGACCTGGAGGAGACCTTTGCCACCCTGCTTAAATACAAGATGCGATTAAATCCCCTAAAATGTGTCTTTGGGGCCAGTAGGGGAAAGATCTTGGGGCACCTCCTCACCACCACGGGGGTCGAGCCGAATCTAGATAAAGTCAGGGCTATCTTGGAGCTGGGGTCCCCGCAGAATGCTAAGGAGGTCCAACGGCTGACGAGGAAGCTAGCAGGGCTGAGTTGCTTCCTTTCTCAGGCAGGGGAGAAGTGATCCCCCTTCTTCAAAATGCTGAGGGGTGGTCAGAGGTTTGAATGGACCAAGGAGTGCGAGGAGGCGTTCCAGACCCTCAAAGTGCAGTTGACACAGGCTTCGCTGCTCCAAGGGCCAAAGGAGGGGGAGGACCTGTTCTTATATCTTGGGGTCGGGGCGAAGTCCTTGAGCTCCGTCTTAGTTCGTGAAGAGGGGAAGACGCAGCTCCCTATTTATTACGTGAGCCGGGTCCTGCGGAAGGCCGAGCTCCGGTATCCGATTTTGGAGAAGCTAGCCTTTGCCATGATCATTTCGGCCCGGAGGCTGCGACCTTACTTCCAGGCACACTCAATCTGAGTGGTGACCGACCATCCTCTCCGCAACATCTTTGAGGGGGTGGAACATTCAGGCAGGCTGGCTAAGTGGTCGGTGGAACTGAGCGAGTTTGATGTCTCCTTCGTTCCGCGGCTCTCGATCAAAGCTCAAGCGATGGCCGACTTCTTGGCCGACTACGTGGTTGAAGTGGCGGAGGAAGAACTCACCCGCATGACTCCTTGGAAGGTTAGGGTGGACGGTGCCTCGGGGAGGCATTCCCTAGGAGTGGGGGTGATCCTGGAAAGCCCACAGGGGACTCGATTTGAGCAGACGGTGGTGGTGCACTTTCCCATTACCAACAACTAGGCCGAGTACGAGGCCGTGATAGCAGGGCTTCGTCTGGCCAGGGAGCTGGGGGTGTCGGATGTGGAGGTCCTTACTGACTCCATGGTAGTACCTTCCCAGATCAACGGGGAGTTAGAGGAAAGGGAGCCCACCTTGCGATCATACTTGGCCAAGGTGAAGGGGTTCATAGGCACTTTTCAAACCTTCACCATCCGACACGTGCCCAGGGAAGAGAATGAACAAGCCGCTCAGCTAGCAAAGCATGGTCCCTAGGTGGGGGGTACCATCACCGACCTATTCCGCCCCTCCATCGAAGGGGGAGAGCTCATAGGAATTGATCAACAAACTTCGTGGATGGACCCAGTGGTGGCTTTCCTCTCCACGGGGGGGGGGAGCCCGGAGGGGGCAGATAAGAAGAAGCTAATGCACAAGTCAAGGTATTATCTCCTCCAGGACGGACAGCTGTACAGGAAGACCCTCTCAGGGATGCTAGCTCGCTGCGTGGCCGAGGGCGAAGTGCAAAGGATCTTGGAGGAAGTCCACTCTAGGGAATGTGGGAGTCACTCAGGGAGTCGGACCCTTGAAGGAAGGATAGTCAGGCAAGGGTATTTCTGGCCCACCCTGGGCCGAGACGCCGCGGAGTTCGCGAGGAGGTGTCATAAGTGCCAGCTGTTCGCCCCCTCCAGCTACAGCTGGCCCAGCGACTCAAAAGTATCACGGCCCCCTGGCCCTTCGCAATTTGGGGGAAGGATTTGGTTGGGCCATTCCCCCAAGCCAGTGGTCAGAAAAGGTTCCTCCTAGTAATGATTGACTACTTCTCCAAGTGGATGGAGGTGAAGGCGCTGGCCAAGGTAACCTCCCAGGTAATCAGGAACTTTGTTTGGGGAGAATTCAGCTGCCGCCACGGATTACCTCAAGCCATCGTCAAGGACAACGGGCCCCAGTTCGCCAGCGCCGAATTCACCAACTTCTGCGGGCAGCTCGGAATCGATCTCAGGTTCGCCTCGGTCCATCACCCCAGGAGCAACGGGCAGGTGGAGGCCGCAAATAAGATCATCGTCAACCTCCTCAAGAAGAAGGTGGAGAATTTGAAGGGGAGCTGGGTGGAGTAGCTTCCCGCGGTTCTTTGGGCCCTAAGAACCACCCCTAACACGACTACTGGAGAGACCCCCTTCAAACTCTCCCATGGGTGCGAGACAGTGCTCCCCGTGGAATTTGAAGTCCGAACGCCTCGAGTCGTCGCGGCCAAAGAAGGCCGAGAGGAGTGGCAAACGGAGAAGGAGGAGGAGCTGAGGCTCTCCCTTGACATGGTGGAAGAGCTGAGGGACCTTTCCGCTATCCGACAGGAGGAGGTGAAAAGAAGAATGGCCAAATACTTTTACAAGCATGTCAGGGTCAAACAGTTCGTGGAAGGGGATTTGGTGCTAAAGAAGGTAGATGCGGCAGGGAGGTCAGCATCAGTAGGAAAGCTCAACCCCAGCTGGGTGGGACCATTTATTGTAAAGGAAGCTTTGAAGTCAGGAGGCTACCGACTCCAAAATGTAGAGGGCGAGGCCCTGAGTCTCACATGGAGTGGTGACGACTTAAAACGATTTTTCCCATGAAGCATGTAAGCGATACTTTGATTATAATAAATTTCTTCAACCCTCCAGTATTGTCATAGCTAGCCTGCATAGAGAAAAGGAATGGGTTTGGACCCCAAGCAGATCCCGCTGCTAGGGTCTCACCTAGCTGGCAGGGCCGGAATTTACTCGGTGTCATCCTTGGCCTCGAGCAGATCCCGCTGTCAGGCTCTCACGAAGCTGACAGGGCCGGAAGTCACTCGATGGCGGTAGTTTTGGAGCCCGAGCAGATCCCGCTGCCAGGCACTCACCTAGCTGGCAGGGTCAGAAGTCACTAGGTGTCATCCTTGGCCTCGATCAGATCCCGCTGTCAGGCTCTCACCTAGCTGACAGGGTCGGAAGTCACTCGATGGCGGTAGTTTTGGACCCCGAGCAGATCCCGCTGCCAGGCTCTCACCTAGCGGGCAGGGCCGGAAGTCACTCGGTGTCATCCTTGGCCTCAAGCAGATCCCGCTGTCAGGCTCTCACCTAGCTGACAGGGCCGGAAGTCACTCGATGGCGGTAGTTTTGGACCGCGAGCAGATCCCGCTGCCAGGCTCTCACCTAGCTGGCAGGGATGGAAGTCACTCGGTGTCATCCTTGGCCTCGAGCAGATCCCACTGTCAGGCTCTCACCTAGCTGACAGAGCCAGAAGTCACTCGATGGCGGTAGTTTTAGACACCGAGCAGATCCCACTATCAAGCTCTCACCTAGCTGGCAGGGCCGGAAGTCACTCGGTGTCATCCTTGGCCTCGAGCAGATCCCGCTGTCAGGCTCTCACCTAGATGATAGGGCCAGAAGTCACTCGATGGAGGTAGTTTTGGACCCCGAGCAGATCACGCTGCCAGGCTCTCACCTAGCTGGCAGGGCCGGAAGTCACTCGGTGTCATCCTTGGCCTCGAGCAGATCCCGCTGTCAGGCTCTCACCTAGCTGACAGGGCCGGAAGTCACTCGATGGCGGTAGTTTTGGACCACGGGCAGATCCCGCTGCTAGGCTCTCACCTATCTGGCAGGGCCGGAAGTCACTCGGTGTCATCCTTGGCCTCGAGCAGATCCCGCTGCCAGGCTCTCACCTAGCTGGCAGGGCCGGAAGCTACTCGACGACATTAATAATGGATTGGAGTCGCGAAGATTGACCAGAAAGGGGGTCTGACGTAACCACCCAGCCCCCCAGAATGACAACCGAAAGGAGGCAAGAACCCATGCCGCATTACAAAGGGGTCAACCCGCAAGAAATCGATGACTTAGGCGAGCGACGAGCTGGCTCGCCCCACTTGGTGAGCGAGTAGCCGCCACAGCGGGGCCAGGCCACAGAGGCAGGTCGCCCCTAGCGAGACGACCGATCGGGCCTTCTATGACTCCTAAGCCGAATCCATAGGCATGCGACCTCGCCGACACAACGCAAGATGAACGACCGCGAGCATGGAAAGGGAGAATTTACATCACGCAATAATAGCAAATACGCATATGTGGCGGGCGGGGAAACAATTATACGAACATTAATAGATGAAAACCGCAAAGTCTAGGCGCGGCTCGCGCGTACATCTCAAATAACTAAAAATACATGGGGTATACACCTAACAAGCAAATGTCAAAGAAGCGAGGGCGATGCGAGATCCTGGGCGGGAAGTCCTAGATGGGCTGGAAGGACTTTTCCCCGGGGTCCGGCACAGGAAGGAACAGCGCCGACACCACATCGCCCGCTGATAGTTTCGCGGCCTCGCTCTTGAGGAGGTCCGCACGTTGCAGCATCTTCATTGTGTACTTCACGGCTCTGGCGGCATTCTTCTGCATCAGCACCTCCAACTCGTAGTCAGAATGGTGTTCGAGCAGACAGCCCCTGTTATCTGGCGAAGGGACAGTGGCGGCAGCCTCCAGCTCGCGCACCCGCGCCTCCAGCGCTGACTTGTCCTGACCAAGGGCGGCGATCTCAGTGCCCATCCGACTGGCCGTCGCCGCATCCTGAGAAAAGGAAAGAAAATCGTAAGGTGGATTCGCGAGACGAAGCGGTGATTGGGAGTAAGCACATACCACCCCTCCCAAGTACTGCGCGAGGGTCTCCTCGGCCGCGTCGGCCCGTTTCCTCTGGAGATCCGCGCCCTCCTGAGCAAGTTTTCGGGCCTCCTCCCTCTCGTCCGCCAACTTCTTGAGAGAGGTGGCATTGCGCTCCAGCTGGGTGCAGCGCCTCCCAACCATATGGGCTAACTCCAGGCCGCGCAGTTGGGCCCGCGCGCTTTCAAGCACCAGTACTCGCGTCGCCTCCTTGTCATAGATAGTGGCGTCCTCTCGCGAGTAGAGGCCGAACGAGAAGTTATAGGCCTCTCCACCAATGGTGTCCTGCTACAGCCAACTCGGCAGCAGAGTCGAGACCACTGCCCGATTTGACTCCTTGTCCAATGACAGAAGTGGGTCGCCGAGCTCATCCAGGAATTTCTCGCCATAGCCGAAATTGCGATGCCCTCTCGGCACCGGCTTCGCGGCAGTTTGCGACCTGTCCGGCGGCCCGGAAGTGCCTACCGCCCTGCCGGGGGTGTCGCTGGTCGAATCGACCAAAGGGGGGGACCCTCGGCCGGTAGATCTGCCGGGGTCTTGACTTTTCTTTGGCCACCGGCGAGTTGCATCCCCGTAGTCTTCGCCATCTTGGGCGGAGGAGCGGGTTGTACGACGCCCGACCGCTTCTTAGCAGGGACCGACGGGGCGTCGCGCTGAGCGGCGTATGTGGCCTGAGCCCGGGCGAGGACCCCAGAGGAGATCTGAGCACTCTCGTAGGGTGGATGAAGGGGAACGTCTCGCTCGCCTGCCAAGAAGAGAGGGTGTAACCAAAGAAGAAAAGAGCAAGACAGAGTAGTGGCGAGTGGCAAACCTCCCCCAGGCGGGACGGCAGCAAGGTCATCGAGGTTGCGGCGCAAGTACGTGACCTCGAAGTTCTTCCCGGCGAAGAACCCACACAGGTCGGCTTCATGGCCCCCCAGACTGGCCGGGCGGTAACTCGCCTCGCTGAGCTGCACCGGCGAGAAGGGGACGTTGCCAAAATCCCCCTTGACGAACAAGAACTTCTTGAGCCAGTTGTGACTCTTATTTACGGTCTCCCGCACCTTGAGGTGGGCGCTGGAGAAATAGGCGGTCCCGTCCCGGTTCGCACGGAAGGAGAATAGTTTGCGGAAAACCGCGAGACTGAACTCGACTCGCTCCTCCCGCAGAAAGTAGGCGAACCCTACCATAACAGCTACGGAGTTCGGGGCCATCTGGCCTAGGATGACACCGAAGTACTTCAGCACTTGGCGCACCTCAGGCCACAGGGGAAGCCGAAGACCCACCTCAAAGTGAGCCAGGGGTATGGCGAGCTTGTCCCTGGACAGATCATTGATCTTCTCCCCTACCCCGGGCCGTCTCGCTGAAAATCCCGGCGGGACGTGGTCGCCAAGGGCATCCATGTACTCGCGCTCCGAGATGACGGTGTGGGGAAAATCATGCTCTGAGAAGGTCCAGACGCATTTGCTTCGCCCGTCCGCATCGCCGCCGCCGCCGCCCATTCCTCCGAACTGCCGCCATTCGAGCGAGACAGATCCAGAGGGCGAGCGCGAGCCGTGCTTCGCGAAGAGCAGGAAATGGGAGAGCACTTTGAATCGATGGAATGATAAGAACCGGCAAGGCCTATTTATAGGGAGAAAGAAAGGGCGGGAAATTTCCCAACGACAGGAAATGTGCGTGTAGCAAAAATCAGGCCTGACGGTTCGACTTCCCTACGCGCAACCGCACCGCCAAGACCGTTCAGGAGAGGGTCTCGCCCGTCCGCATCTGCACGAGGAATAGTCGGGCGAGTCTCGGCCCGCACCCGCCCAGGATTCTGAGCGAGTCGGGGAGACTCTCAGCCGGCGACCTCCTCGGCCCTCTCCCGCGACGATCGTGATGGCGGGTTGAGCGAGTCCATCCCCTGACCTGCCCTCGCACCAGGGGGGAGGCGAGCGGAGGATGAGAGTACACTCGAGCCCGCCCCGCGGAGAATAAAAGCAGCAACATGGTAATTTCGACATGCATCAGAAATCAAAAATCAGGCCCATAGGCGGGCGAAGAGAGTCGCAAATCGTTACAGATACAGAATAAGTCTTTGAAATAGTAGCAACCCAGCGATATCCTGCGAATAGGGGAGGAGAAAGGGTGGATCAGTATTGGATCCACTTCCATCTGCCCCGCCATTGCGTTCTGGTTCGCGGCAGCATGCGAGGATAGTGATGGTCGCACACCGCCACCATCTCCTGCTGGGCCAGGCCAACTTGTTCCGAGGCACTCCTTAGGCGCTCCTCGGCCCGCGTGATGTGCATGCCAGGCGAAGTGACCTTGCCACCTTCTACTGCGCGCGGGGCCCCCTCCAAGGCCGCGAGCCAAGCCTCGGTGTCAGCCTTGTCTTGGTCGACCCTCTTCACGAGCTCCTGAAGCAGCAGAGTGTGTTTTTGGAACAGCCGTGTCACCTGCCTCTTCATCCCCACCGCATCAGTCGGGTCGCCCAGGTAATCTGAAACACCCTCCACGTCAGGCAGAGGCGAGTACCCTTCGCTCATCTCAGTTTCGGAGGAAATCATGTTGTAGCTTGCAAATGGGAGGTTCAGAAGGAACGAGCGAGAACAAGGTAGGCGCCGAGTATGAGCTTACCAGGGGTTGGCACGTCGTCCATGCCGATGGAAGGATGAGAGGAGCCCGGCCGTCCCTGAAAGGGTTCTCCCTCGAAGGATGTAACGCCCCGGTTTTTCTTTGTTTTGTTTGATATTGGATTGGCGTTACGATGACGCACTTCCGGCCCTTTGTCGTTGTAGAGCGTGGTCTTAGCTCTTTAGGTTCCTGGTTGTAGCCTGTTGGCAAGTTTTCCCCAGCTAGCCGGAGTCTGTTTTGGTGACTCGGCTGGGCCTCTTAGGGAAATGCTTGTGTTTTGGCTTCGGGAGGTGTTAGCTCGAGTCTGCGATCGTCGGATGTTATTTTCGACCTCACCATTGTTTTGGTAGCATGGGTGTTTTAGCTACGGTGCGAGTTCTGGTCGGAGTCCGGGATCGATCGTTTTTGTGTCGATTCGACGATTATTTTTGGTTAGCTGTAATATTTGTAATGTTTGATGTACTGTGCGTGGTCTGCTGTGGCTGAGCTTGTAGGCTGGTGCCTTAACTTTTGCTAAGGAGTTAGCAGGTTTCCTTTTGTTTGTGTAAGTTTGGGTGACACGGCCTGGGTCACAGGTGTGACCCAGGGCGTGTCGTGCTCGGGTAGAGCTCTTTTCCCTGTGGTCGACGGTTTTTTGGTCGACGAGCGCTTTTGGTAGGAACACGGCCTGTGACATGGGCGTGTTACAGGGCTTGTCCCCCTTCGGTTCGTCGAGCTGCGCTCGACGGTCATCAGGCGGTGTTTTGGTGAGAACACGGCCGTGTCACGGGCGTATCGTATCAGACACGTGCGTGACATGGGGCGTGTCTCTCTGTTCGACGATCGGCGCTCCACGATCGTTGGGCGGTGTTCGAGTTGGTACACGGCCTGTGACACGGGCGTGTCACAGGGCGTGTCACTTATTTCGTCGAGCGGAGATCAACTTTCGTCGAGTGGGTAGGTGTGTGAGTACACGCCCCGTGACACGGGCATGTCGGGCCGTGTCACGGGCGTGTCGGGGGCGTGTCCCGTGTTTCGTCGAGTGGAGGTCGACGTTCGTCGAGTTAGTACACGCCCCGTGACACGGGCGTGTCGGACCGTGTCACGGGCGTGTCTTGGGCGTGTTCCGTACTTTTTCTCCTGCAAGCATCTTTTGTTGCCGTGAACCGTTTTTCCTCCTCATTTTCTTCGTTCCCAAGTCTGGAGAGCTTCCAGCGGAAGGGTTTTGAGAGGAGGCGGTGGTTGTTTTGGCTGGCGATTTCGGGAGGGTTAGAGCCCGTTTTTCTCGTGTGATAGCAGATTTGGCTTGCTCTCGTCTAGATCTTCCCTTCCATGTAAGTTTTTCTTGATTTAGGGTTTGATTCCAGGAATTGTAAATATCTGATTTCTTTTCTTTCCTCAAGTTTCAGCTTTGGTCTTCTAGGTGGCCGATCTTGCCGCCGGAGCCAAGCGGTGGTGTGGTTGTTTTTTTTTCGGAGAGGTAGAGGCAAGTGGCTCCTTTGCCCTTGCCAAATTATTCTAACTCTTGCTCTGTTTCCATTTTCCTGTGCAATAACTCTGTATTCTTTATCTTTTTCATCCATAGAAAGTTAGAGCAATAGGATGCTCTTCTTTTCCTTCATTTCAGCCATGGGCTGTTACTTTGTTTGTCTTTTATTAAATCACTGTTCTCTCTCTTTTGTCTGAGGTTTCGTGTACAGTGGGTAATTAGAGTTAGGGTGAGGCTACATTAGTGGTAATTTAGGTTTAGTTGCGGTAGTCCCGAGTAGTTAGGATGGAACGGCGGGTTGGGATTAAATTTCCAACTTTCTGTTTTTTTCGCATGTTGAGAGAGTGTAGGTTGCGGTCTAACTAAAACTTACGTTTACCCTAAGTGGAAAGCGCCGACAGCGTCGAGTGAGCCGAGTTCGCTCAACGTCGTCACCCAGTGTAGGATTTGCGTCTAAGTATCTTGACGTCACGTGAGTGGAGCTTACTCAGCGCCGCGTCGGGTGGGCTCGACATTTCTGTCTTGGGTTCATGTGTTCCTTAGGATTGTTAGTGTGACTTTTCCCTTGCTCTGGGGGGTGGTATTGGGTGTTCGGCTAAGTTTTGCATGCCGACTCTTGGGTTGTGGCAGGTGGTGGAGTTTTGGTGGCCTCTGGAGGGGTGGTTTTATGTGTAGAGCTGTGGCCACCGCCTTTTGCCCCGGTTTGGGTTGGCAGGTGTGGGACCCTAGTGCTGCCACTGTTTGACCCCTTAGCCCTTTTTGGATCTGGTTTTGGTTATGTATTCAGATCCATGTTTTGACCACTGCCACTTACCCACGTGTTAGGACTGTTAGTCCCTTTCCTGTTTATGATTTAGGTTTATGTCTTGTTGCTGTTGCAGACTCTTTGTAGGGCATGTTACTTTTATTGCTCGCACTTGGTGTACTTTGCTGCGCTTTAGACATTACTCTTTTCTTACTGTCATGCCCTCTCTTTTGCTTATAGCAGTTTGTTGTCGGGTTGGTAAACCCTTCTTTTATTTGCTCATTAATTTAATGCTCTATTTACCTTTTTGTTTATTTTCTTGCTGAGGTGTTCTTTTCTTGAATGCCTCAGGTCCAGGTTGTAGCCGGTTCAGCGGCTAGTTCTTTTGGAGGGGCTGGTTTATGGCCTCTTGGGTAGCTGAGCTAGCGGATCCCCAATTTTGTGAGGTAGTTCTTTACCTTTCTGTATAGACATACATACTCACCAGTGGGTTCGTGTCAGGTTGTTGGCGCCCACTGGTGGCTTCTTGCGATGCTGGGTATGAACTTAAACTGCTGTTTTTGCCTATTTGTGGTTGTTTACTTCCTTCTGGGAAGGATTTATGCTCGGTTACATGTTAGATATTTTAAACCCTAAAAACATTATTATATGTACATCATGCATAACATATTTATAAAACAAAGACACTATTTTTCCTTAGCGTAAAAAGACTATCTTTCCTATATATATTATATTCACCTTAGAGTCGTGCATACCATGAGTTGTCCCTCGGGGACACTTATGCTCATTTAGGATGTCAACTTAATTGAACCAAAGTATTTTATGCTGCGTATAAATATACTTTTATTGTGGACTAGTTGATCCACCGTGCCGAGGGATGCGACCTTTCATCATAACCGGTTTTCTTTCATAATTACTCAACGAATTT
The DNA here is from genome assembly GCA_039583875.1 of Platanthera guangdongensis. Taxonomy (NCBI): domain Eukaryota; kingdom Viridiplantae; phylum Streptophyta; class Magnoliopsida; order Asparagales; family Orchidaceae; genus Platanthera; species Platanthera guangdongensis. Next base: position 89,877,267 of record CM077164.1, on the reverse strand, counting down.
CCTTAAAATCAAAGGTCTGGAGTTTTGCCTGAGCGTGTGCAGTTATCCCCTGCACAACGTGGCATCACGACACGTGTTTTCTCTTGCTCTGATATGATTTTATCGTTGAGAAAATGCGGGTTATGATAAAGGCCGCAAGAGATTTCCCTAGTCAGGGGGGAACCGGCAAACGAGGGATATTCAGGGGTGGACGGTCCAGACCTGAGGGACTAGCAACCCTCTCAGACGACAAGGGAGGGGGGCGATCCTCCCCCCCCGTCCCCCTCGTCTTCACGAGGCGACAGCTACAGGATAAAGGGTCAGAAACATAGCAACAAGCCGGGAGGGGAGATCACGTACCTCAGAAGCGACCTCGACACCGACAGCCGAGCTGGAACCCGGGAAGTTATTCGCCTGGGACCGCCTCACAATCTTCCCCTTTACCAGTCTAAAGAGAGGGTCGGGAGACCCACGCACAAGCCAGGGGGCGGCCTCGAGGGCCTCCTCCCGCGTCTTCTGGCCCACAGCCGCCAGGCGGGCTCGCACCTCATTGCTGACCGACATCAGGAAGCTGCAGTCCGCTTTAAAAAATGAGGTGGTCTGGAGAGCCCCACCTGGGCTCGGTGGTATATTTATAGCCGAATAGTGGGGCCCCACCAGAAGATTCCCTGCCAGCTCAGCACCGTACTCGCCGAACACGCGGGTTGGATGGTTCTTTCTGAGATTTATCAAGCTCAAAAAGAGTGGGGATTGTGTACAACCCCGTATTCATCGAACGGGCCCCGCCAGGAAGATCGAGCGAACTCAGTCCCGCAATCCACACCAAAGCAGCAAGTGGACATGCGGCAAGAGGCTGGTCTGCTCCCATTCAGTTCAGTCGAGCGAGCCAGGCGAGGCGGCCGCCAGCCCGCTCGACCCGCGATCCGCGAGCCGCTCTAATGTTCATCGCGGTCGCCAGCCCGCTCCCTACCAGCGACAGGGCTGCCCCGTCCGACTCAGCAGGATTTTGGCGAGTCGCGATGACCCGGCTCGCGCTCGCCCCAGAAGGATAGGTGAGCCACTAGGGCCAGGTCGCGCCCGCCTCTCGCGGGGGAATTAGTGGCGAGCCGACCACCTCACTCATGGATGGGGCCCAATAGAAGCCCCGAGGAGGAATTACATGGATGCCCTCCCCATGGGTGCGAATAGCTCCTCAGGATGGCGGAGCAACGGTGTTGGCAGACCAGGCCGGACTGCGCATAGCCGTTCAGAACAGCGGAGTTTGGCTGTTGGCAGACCCGGCTAAGGGCTTATTGGTAATTTCAGGTCAACACTTTTGGTTATTGGCAGTTCAGTTTCTAAAAGCTATAAATAGGACCCAAGGGGTACCTCAGAAAGGACACTTCTTGATCTCCCTGTTCTAGCTTTCAAGTGCTTTCTGAGGATACCTTAGCTCGGCTTCTGGCTAACGAGGGGAAGCGCTCTGAGATCTTCCGGGTTTGTGGTGGGACCTCCCCGCCGAGCCCTTGGGTCGGTTTCACCTTGTCTTCTTTGTTGTTTTGCTTGCAGGAGTGAAGTAGGCGCGAGACCACCCCTTCCCCAAGGGCGAACTCCACAGGACATCGAGAAATCAGTTCCAACAAGGAGCACATACCATGTGCTACTATCGTAGCTCAGCGTCCGGTGATGACGAGTGTGCTAGTTTAGAGTTTGCTTCTACATAGTGTTATAGTGAGAGAGAGAGCTTTACTATTCATTTTTGGCATGTACGGGCATAAGCCCTTCTCTTTTTTTGTAATCATTGTGGACTGTTGTACCTTTTCATTATATATATGATACTATTGATGTGACTTGTGGACTTGCTAGCTTTCCTTCTGTGTACTTCTATTCCCAATTGTCCTACAGGTAAATGGTCGTACTAGCCGGCAGGATCTGCGTCTTCCGGTTTCGACTAGCCCGTGTGTTAGTGTCACCATAAGGTGGTGTTTCTGGGCATAAGACCGGGTTAACTCCTTGGTAAGGGGAGGGTCTTACAAACTGGTATCACTTGAACAAATGATCATATGATAAAGAAGTCCACAAAACAGGGTCACCCCTCTCGAGCAATAGTTTGCAGACAAACTATGCAGCGGAAGCAATGGTGTGCCCATGTGTAAAAAGTCACAGAAAATAGTTCATTTAAACAATGAGTTAGGCCAATCCAATTAGGACACCACCTTAGTTTGACTTACCAAGAGGACTTTGTAGTGTATCTGAGTCTAAAATCAACCTCGGAGATAGATTGGTTAAGGTACGAGGATACTCAAATTCACCAAGGGAAGAATTTGACGCAAGAGTCACTGCTTAAGGCTTAAATTCTGATGTCCCTTCTCGACCTATCGAGTGATATTATCACTTCTTACCCAAGATGATAGAACCGCCTTAAGGAGAATTGGTGCATATAATCTATTAGTGGAATAGTTGGGTACTCGTAAACTTAACCATCATACTGATGACTTTATTACGTTGAGACAACCACAGTGGCAAATACCAAAGGTAGAATAAGAATTCAAGTCTCAGAAGAAACACATTTTGGTTGGGTCACATGTTGACCTTGAGAAGATAGTCGTATAAGTAATCTTAAGGGCCAAAGTTATATAGAATATCAATTAGTCTCATGGTGGAACTCCAGGTCTAATATTGTTAGACCTAAGGAGAGTGCACATATAAGAGTAATGCAATATAAATATTAAGGTAATTTAGCCCGAAGGTATGGGGGCTTATCCTTTTGTTTATTGGGCTAAATTAATAATGACTTGGATTTCTCTAGATCTTGTTTATAAACGTTGTGTCGCAGACAGAGTGATCTTGGAGAGTTCGTATTTAAACATTACCCATATGAAAAGCGAGATTTTTGTATGGATAATTGGTAAGATGATGAACCCTCCCTCGAAGTTTGGGATATATGTAGAGGGTTGCCTGCTTGGATATATTACAACCCTATAACAAGGAAAGTCGTCATGAGACGTTAGAAACTTTCTCGGGCTAGTGAATTAGATAACTACTTGACACAACTTAAAGAGAGATCGTAATTTCATCGATGTATAATGACATACTATGTTCAAAGAACGAAACAAGTTGTGTATAATCCACAAGAATTCGAACAAATGGTCTTTTGATAAACTAAAATCAAGCAGTAACGACGCCACAAAGGTTTTATGTATAATTAAAGGAATGTGTTACCACAACAAAGCACGTTCCTAGATTCCCTAACACCTTAACCCAATTGACTTGACATGCGATTAATGATTATATCGTCGGTTAAGGATTTGATTAATGAACTCGGATATATTACAAGAGAATGTCAAGGTGAATTGAGAATTCAGTACAAGTCAGAAGGATAACTGAAATTTTTGCTTAACTGGGGCACATGATTATCACATATTAAATGGGTACAAATGGGAGAAGTAAACACTATGATTGGTCACTGCTACCCGAGCATACCTAACATAACCAGGTCAATAGTTTGGAAACATATAGATTAGGATAGGGTAACATCATGGTAATATGAAGGAGTGATTGCGGGTCTTAACGGTTATATGATTAGAACCCATAAGTGAGAATTCAAAGTGTTTGAATAATTTTGTTTATGACATTGGGAGTATAACGGCCCTAGAAAAATTAAGATCAAGTGAAAAACCTTACTAAATTGGAAGATGTATGTTATAAGTACGATCATTTAGATGTGGCTCTGATGATCACAAGAATCAAAACAAAAGTATTCGATGATATAATAATTGCCTTTAGAAATATTCTGGATTTTGAGAACAAACTCATGATTATGAATATACTATTATCCTTATAATCAAGTATTATAATAATTCAGAGGATTTGAAATGTCCACTTTACGGGTAACAAATGCACTATTTTGTTTAAGTGAACTTAGAAAATTTGATCATGAGTAGACAATGCAAGCATATCATATGCACCAAGGAATGAATAAATTGAACATTACATATATTGGATAGTGCGAATTATATTCTTTTTTTGGTGTTTGTAAGTGATCATAACTCATGAACTTAGAGAAATGATGGTCTCTACCATGACATAATTTTTGGAGGTTAGATTGAAGGTTACTCGTACATATTCCACACACGGTTGAGCTAATCTTATGAATATAATGGCTTTAGATGAGTATTCACCCACGCTTGCCTAATAAAGACAACCATATGAACATGTATAGGAAAGTTAGTACGAGCATACCTGTGTTGAAACTTCGAGCACATAAAAGATTAATTTGTCAAGCCATGACATTGAAAATATAACGACTCAACAAAATAAAATGGGGTGGATGATTGTTGAAGCATACACATAGGTATGACCCCTCGATTATGATAGCATCAAGAACCGGGACATGTACGTTGATAACATCATGATCATCTTAGGAAAATTCATGACTGAAAAGATCAATTTTGTTTTGCAAAGGTGTATACAGTGAAATTACACTAGGAGTAATGAATTTTTAATAATATTCTCTTTATGATAAAAAAGATTTTTGTCAGACCTCACCATTTCTAAAAAGATATGCTTATAAATTTATGAATTAGATTATATGTGAAAAGCGATTGGGAATCATCTGTATCAACATCAATATCAATATTGATCGCTTGATGTACGCTTGAAAGGTAAACACTGTATAAATTAAGTATTACTATTTATGTAGAGGTGTAATAAGTCATGGATTTGGAAGAAACAAAATAATGATTTGTTCATCACATCATAATATTGGATGTTGGTTAATTACTATGCATATGTTGGATCTTCGTCATAAATAATATAACGATAACTTGTATTGGAAGAATCAATATGGTATAAGTCATAAGGCATGATGCGATTCTGGAAGAGAAATAAAAGATTTTATTGGATCCCTAGTTGGATTTGGGCTAGGTTCACTAAACTAGGATATTTGACCCAACATGTATAGCCAGGGTCATGTTTGTGTCCTAGAGTCTAGGCCATGTACTTAGAGTCAACATTGAATGGACCAGCCAACAACAGACTACAGAAGACTCCAGACTTAAAGAAATTTCAAAGTTTCAGAAAAGTGAGTTCGACGTTCGTCGAACTCATCTCGACGAAAGTCATGCTCAGCTCGATGAACTCAGAGAAAAATCTCTGAGTTGAGGTCGACGAACTTAGTTCTAAGGTCTACAATTTCTGGATACTCTACTTCAACATTCTAAGTCCAAAAACATTTCTCTGAACTCCAGTAGACAAATTTATGTTCTCAGCTCGACGAACTTAGACCACAGTATTGACAATTTTTATCAAGTATCAGTTAGAAGTTCTTAGGTTGACGAACTTAGTTCTCAGGTCGACGATTTCTGGATACTCTACTTCAGCATTCTAAGTCCAAAAACATTTCTCTGAACTCCAGTCTACGAATTTAGATTATCAGCTCGACGATCTTAGTGCACAGATTTGGCAAGTCTTAACAAGAAAGCAATTAGTTGTTCTCAGTTCGACGATCTTGGATCTCAGGTCGAAAAACAACAATAATCTGCTCGACGAACTCTGGACCCAGGTTGACGAAATCTGTTCTTTGCTCAACAATTTCTGTGCAGATCCAGACTTGGATTTTTCCTTCCTTCTGTGCTTATTTTATTACAGTAATTCCTGAGTAATCAATGCTTAATATTCTCTGAATATTACCGTTAGAAGCAGCATTGATTACGGCATTCATCAGGATTATTACTTGCCACTTTCCAATAGGACGGTTGGGGAAATCAATTAATGTAGACATTCTATCCAGCTGCAATACATTCTCTAGGTCGTCAGCAAACAATGCAAGAAGGAATTCGAAATTCAAAGGAGAAATTCCATTGAGAATATAAAGGTGTTTTTCTTCCTTCCTCTAGAAAGAAGATACATGAATACGATAGAGCACATTACAACACTGACCCGAAAAAAGTACAAGGCCTACAAAGAAGATCATCAACAACAATTCAAATTCTTCTCTGTGCGGAAAAAGAATTTGATCTTCACCTTGACATTGCTGAAGAAGAAGAAGAACATCCATCCAAATCAAGAGTCTTCTTCATTCTTCATTACAGTTTTCTTCAAGGACAACAAATCTTCATCATTCAAGAAGTTCCTGGATCACCTCTAGTCAAAGCTAAAGAAAGAAGACCTACTCACCGTGAAGCAAAGATCCAATCTTCCTGAATAACTCAGTAACTCAGGGGGAGCTTTGATAACATCAAAGATCGGCTAGTCTTCTCAGTTGTATTTGAGAAAGAGAAGACACCATAACTCTCTCCCCCTCACTATACAAAGGGTTCTTTAACTCCCTTCAAAAGTTATTCCTTGGTTGCAAGTCACCTGATCAAAAGACTTGGGTTGGTTTTTGAGCACCTGATCAAAAGCTCATTTGTGGCAGTCACCTGATCAAAACTTGTGAGTGTATTCCTATCAGGGTGGTAGAAGAGTGGATGTACCCAGGTTGGGGAACCACTATAAAAATTCTTGTGTTATCTGGTTGCCCTCTTTCTTTTTGTTCTTGTTATGTCTGTGTTAGTTAGATTAATTTTTGCTATGCCTGTGGTAGATTAGTGTATCTTAGGATTTCACTTTTATTTACAGCAAATTGGTATCATATAGCTGCCCTACTCTGAAGTGTTTTTATTAATAGTAAAAAGTTTTAATGATTTAAAAGATACACTATTCACCCCCTCCCCCTCTAGAGTATTTCAGGTTTAACCCTCTCTTTCAATTGGCATCAGAGGGTGTTTCTTTGGTTGTACAATTTAACCGTTGAACCAAAAGATCTTGTGTTAGATCTGTCCTTTTATTTCTCTTAAGATTATATTCACATCATGGCACAGAACAAGGATAATGCAAGCACCAGACCTCCAGTGTGCAACTTAAATAATTTTGCTATCTGGAAGGCAAGAATTAAACTATATATGAATTACATTGATGAGGACATCTACAAATCTATTTTGACAGGTCCTCCTCAATCAACTGCCTCTACATCTACAGCAACCTCAAGCACACATGCTATTCCACCACCTGAGTGGATAGATGCACAGAGGAAGGCTAAGATTGCTGATGCAAAGTCCATGAATATTCATGCTCAGACTATGTCTGATGATATCTTCCAGAAGGTGGTTGAATGCACATCAACCAAAGCTATTTGGGACTTTCTAAACCAAATGGTGGCTGACTATGCTGATGAGAGAAAAGACAGAAGATCAAATCTCATATCCCAGCATGAGAACTTCAAGAAGGACGAGACGGAATCTGTTGTTGACATGTACAACAGACTGAGCTCAATAATCAATGAGCTAAAGTCTTTGGATAAGGATATGACCCTTACTGAAGTGAATGATAAAATTCTCATGTGCTTCCCAAGCTCATGAGATTCAAGGATCAAGCCAATCAAGGAGGCCAGGAGCTTAAATGAGATTTCCACAGAATCTCTATTGGGAAAGCTCAAATCTTATGAGCAGCTAATAAAGTCCAAAGAAGCTACAGAACAAAGAACTCCTCCACCAGCAAGAAAGGAGCACAAATTAGCATTCAAGGCTGCTGAAGAGACTGAAGCTTTAATAGTAAATGAAGAATTGATGAGTCTCCTTGCCAAGAGAATTTACAAAATGGCAAGAAAGGACTTTAGAAGAAAATCTTCCAGGGAGGATGATAAGCCAAGGTATGATAAAACACCTACTAAAGAAGTATTATGTTTTGGGAGCAAGAAACCTGGACACTTTATCTCAGAGTGTCCAGAGAATCAAAAGAAAGAAAGAAGAAGAGAGAAGGACTCTAGAAGACAACAAAGCAGCAGGCCTTCCTCCAGTAGATACAAAAAGAAGGAGAAGGGTTTTGTAGCTGATACCTATAGTGACAATGAAGATGAATCCACATCTTCCACTTCCAGTGAAGAGGAAGAAGAAGCAAGGGCCAAGGAAGTCTACCTCATGGCCATCAATGCCTCTAACAGCCAATTAGATGATGAAGAAGAATCTGATAAGGAAGGATCTTCAGAATCAGAAGCTGATCAGGTACTTTCATGTTTTGATTATAATTCTGATAGTTTCAAAATTGAATTTAAAACTATGTGCATTGACCTAATCAACTCTGAAAAGGAAATTAAAATACTTAGGGAAAGACTATCCAATCAAAAAAATTTGATGTCTTAAAGCACTAAGTTAAAAGATGAACTAACTTTACCTAATGAACAAATCATTTCTTTAAAAACACAGCTATGTGAGGCCAAACAACTTGAGGAATCTCTCAATGGGAGAAGTCTTCAGCTGATGGACATCACAAGCACAGTCAATGCCAGACTGAATGACAAACTAGGCTTGGGTGCATCATCAAGTTTACCCTCCATACTTAAGAAGAACATATTATCCACACCAATAATATTTATTTCCGAGAAGGGTAAAGAAAAAGTAGATAATAAAAATCCTAATCAAACAAAAATTACACACAAAAATAAGAAAAATAATAACCAGAACAATGTGCAACAGTTTTCATGGAACTCCGATCGATGAAACATGTACAGTTCGTCGAACTCAACTCGACGAACTCAAAACGCAGATCTATATTATAATAATTCGTTGAACTATGATCGACAAAACAAGTATGGTTCGTCGACCAGAGATCGACGATTTTGAGGTTCAGAAAATGACTTCCATCATTCTCTGAATGGAGTTCGACGAACTCATCCCAATTCGTCGAACTCAGGTCGACGAACGTACCAGAATTCGTCGAACGCAGATCAACTTAACAGAAACTTAAATTCTTCTAAAACTTATAATCAACCTAGGGAGAATATCAACTCATTCACTAAATGGATAATTTCTCCCAGAAGATATCACCCCTTAGGATACAAAAGCCAACCTGAATGCTCTTATATTTCAAGCTTTTATTATCAGCAAAATAAAGGACCCAAGGTAACCTGGGTCAAGAATAACAAATTGTTCTCTTTGCAGGTAAAGAGCTGTCCAGTGGTTAATCAAAAATGGTACCTGGACATTAGATACTCCAATCATATGACTGTCAGCAAGGATAACTTAAATAGTTACATGTCCAAGCTGGGACCAAAGGTGATCTTTGGTGACCCAAATTGTCGCAAATCTGAAGGCTTTGGAGAAGTAAAGATTGTTGCAGTCACTTTCAAAAAGGTGACATATGTAAGTGGACTCAAGCATAACCTCATATCTATAAGTCAACTATGTGATGAAAGTTATCAGGTACATTTTAACTCAAGATCTTGTATTATTTATAATAAAGAAAAACAAACTGTTTTAATTGGAAATAGACAAGGTAACATATATATAGTTGATTTTCATTTGTTAACCTCAGATATCTGTTTACTTAATATTGTTAGAAATCAAAATAATCTATAGCAAAAGGAATAGGACATGTTAATATGAAAAACATTGCTAGGCTATCTAAAGATGTTGGATCCCTAGTTGGATTTGGGTTAGGTTCACTAAGTTAGGATCATTTGATCCAACATGTATATCCAGGGTCATGGTTATGTCCTAGAGTCTAGGCTATGTCCTTAAAGTCAACACTACATAGACTAGCCATCAACAGACTAGAAAAGACTCAAGACTTAGAGATATTTCAAAGACTCAAAAAATGAGTCCGACGTTCGTCGAACTCAGGTCGACGAATGTCGTGCTTAGCTCGACGAACTCAGAGAGAATTCTCTGAGCTGAGCTCGACGAACCTGGTACTCAGGTCAACGACTTATGGACACTATATTTCAACACTCCCAAGTCCAGAATCTCTATTATCCAGTCGACGAACTTAGTTCTCAGGTCGACGAAACGAGTTCGCAGGTCAACGATCTCTGGGCATTCTACTTCAACATCTTATTCTAGAAACATCTCAGTATTCTAAGTCCAGAATCACACTCTAGTCGACAAACTCAACTTCTCAGCTCGACGAACTTAGAACACATTCCTAACAAGATCTATCAAGTAGTAGTTAGAGGTACTCAGCTTGACAAAACTATTTCTCAGGTCGACGAACCCAGTTCTCAGCTCGACGATTTCTGGACAAGTTACCTCAACATTCTTAAGTCCAAGAAACAACACTGAACTCTAGTCGACAAAGTCAAAAATATAAGCTTGACAATCTTGATGCATAGAATTAGCAAAGTTCCAGAGAAAGTAGTTGTCTATCCTCAGGTCGACGATCTTGGATCTCAGCTCGACGAATAAATATTATCTGGTCGACGAACTTGACTTCTCAAATCAACGAACTCTAGACCCAGGTCGACGAATTCTATTCCCTATTTGACGAATTTTGTGCAGATCCAGACTTGGTTATTTCCATCCTTCTGTCCTTAGTTTATTGCAATAATTCCTGAGTAATCAATGCTAAAATATTCTCTGAATATTACTGTTAGACGGAGCATTAATTATGGACTTCATCAGGATTATTGCTTGTCATTTTTCAATGGGACAGTTGGGAAAAACAATCAATGCAAATATTCTCCAGGACGTCAGCATTAAATGAAGAAAGGAATTCAAATTTAAAAAGGTGAATTATATGGAAAATATAAAAGGGATTTTCTTCATCTCTCTCGACAGCAATAGCAATAGAGGTGAATAGAAAACCTGACATAAAATATACAGAATACAGAGCTCACAGGGCAACAATACTATCAAGAGACAAGAAGCCCTAGCCCTTGACCAGAGAAAGAACAGCAAGCTGAAGAAGAAGAAGAACATACATTCAAGATCAAGATTCTTCTTCCCTCTACATTCCAGGACTCTTCAAAGTACAACAAACACTCAATCTGTCAAGAAGTTCCTGGAGTTCATCTGGTCAAAGAAAAAGTTTGAAGACCTATCACCCTCCAGTAAAGCTCCAGCTTCCTAAACCATTCAATATCTCAGGGGGAGCTTTTGCTAACATCAAAATTCACAAGAGTCTTCTCAGTTGTAACTGAGAAAGAGAAGACAAAATCACTCTCTCAACCCCCACTGTATAAAATGTTCTTAACTCCCTTCAAAAGTTATTCCTGGTTACAAGTCACCTGACCAAAAGACTTGAGGATTAGTTTTTGAGCACCTGACCAAAAGTTCATTGGTGGCAGTCACCTGATCAAAAACCTGCTAGTGGATTCCTACCAGGGTGGTAGAAGAGTGGATGTACCTAGGTTGTGGAACCACTATAAAATTCTTGTGTTGTCTGGTGGATCTTTTCTTTTATTCTTGTTGTGGATGTGCTCGTTAGGTTGTTGTGTTTGTGATAACTTATATTTGTTGTACCTGTGCTAGACCATATTATTTTAGAACTAAGTTTTATTTATAGTAAAAGGTTTTAAAACCCAAGTATACTCTATTCACCCCCCTAGAGTATACCAGATCTAACCCCTCACTTTCAATTGGTATCAGAGGGTGGTTCCTTTGGTTGTACAAGCTAACCATTGAACCAAAGATCCTGAGTTAGATCTGATTCTTATTTCTAGTAGGATTATATACACAACATGGCATAGAACAAAGACTATGCAAGCACCAAACCTCCAATATGCAATCTAAATAGGTTTGCCATCTGGAAGGCAAGAATTAAATTATGTATGAACTCTATTGATGAGGATATCTTTAAGTCTATTTTGATAGGTCCTCCTCAACCATCTACCTCTACAACAACATCCAGCACTAATGCAGTTCAACCACCTGAGTGGACTGAGGCTCAAAAGAAGACCAAAGTTGCTGATGCTAAAGTAATGAACATTCTGGCCCAAACAATGTCAGATCATATTTTTAAGAAAGTAGCTGAATGCACATCTACCAAGGCCATCTGGAATTCTCTAAATCAAATGGTGGCTGGATCTAATGATGAAAGAAAGGACAGAAGATCTAACCTCATATTACAATATGAGAACTTCAAGAAGGAGGAAGCAGAATCAGTTGCAGTCATGTACAATAGGTTGAGCTCAATCATCAATGAGCTGAAAACCTTATACAAGGACATCACCCTCACTGAGGTGAATGATAAAATCCTCATGTGCTTCCCAATCTCATGGGATTCAAGGATCTGTCCAATCTTGGAGGCCAGGAGCATAAATGAGATTTCCACTAAATCTCTTTTAGGAAAGCTCAAATATTAAGAGCAGCTCATCAAATCCAGAGAAGCAGCTGAGCAGAGAACACCTCCACCAGCAAGGAAGGAGCGCAGCATAACTTTTAAAGCTATTGAAGAAACTGAAGCATCAACTGTGAATGAAAAGCTGATGAGTCTCTTTGCCAAGAGATTCTATAAAATGGCAAGGAAGGATTTTAGAAGAAAGTTATCCAGGCAGGATGATAAGCCAAGGTATGACAAAAACCCCACCAAAGAAGTGGTTTGCTGTGGCTGTAGGTAACCTAGACACTTCATCTCAGAGTGTCCAGAAAATGAAAAGAAGGAAAGGAGAAGATAGAAGGATTTTAGAAGACAGCAAAGCAGCAGGCCTTCATCTAGCAAATACAAGAAGAAGGAGAAAGACTTTGTAGATGAATCCTGGAGTGAAACTGAGGATGAATCCACATCCTCCAGCTCCAGTGAAGAAGAAGAAGAGGCAAGGGCCAAAGAAGTCTACCTCATGGCCATTGATGCTTCCAGAAGTCGCTCAGATGAATAAGATTCTGACAGTGAAGGAGCTTCTGAATCAGAAGCTGATCAGGTATTGTCCTCTTTTGATTATAGTTCTGATACTTTTAAAATTGAATTTAAAACAATGTGCATTGATTTAATAAATTTAGAAAAGGAAATCAAGGAACATAGGAAAAAATTATCAAACCAGGAAAACATCATCTTTGAAAACATCAAGTTAAAAGAAGAACCAATATCAGCTAATGAACAAATTGACTCTTTAAAAACTGAACTATGTGAGGACAAACAACTTGAGAAATCTCTCAATGGGAGAAACCTTAAGCTGATGGACATTACAAGCACAGTCAATGCTAGACTGAATGGTAAGCTGGGCTTGGGTGCATCATTAAGTTTGCCCCCCATTCTTAAGAAGAATATTTTATAAACCCCCATTAAATTTTTTTCTTCTAAGTGCAAAGAAATAAAAAACCATAATCAAACTACAGAAGAAATGCCCAAATTAAAAGGTCAAAACAACAGAAACCAAAAACCATAGATAAAAATAAAGTTCAGCAGATTTCGTCGAACTCAGATCGACGAAATGTTGACAGTTCGTCGAACTCAAGTCGACGAACGCTGAATGCAAATTTATATAATAATCATTTGTCTTACTGCGATCGACAAACTGTGTATGGTTCGTCGAGCAGAGATCGACGAACTTGTGACACAAAAAATGACTATGTTCATTCTCTGAGCAGAGATCGATGATCTCATCCCATTTCGTCGAACTCTGGTCAACGAACTCACAACATTTCGCCAAACCCAGTCAGACTTGGTAAAAATCATAATTATAACTGCAACTCCAATGACTCAAGGAAACCATTCAACCCTCTTGCTAACTAGATTATTCCACCTAGAAGATATCATCCATTAGGATATAAATCACAACCAGAATTTTCTGTTATTTCAAGCTTTTCCTATCAATAATATAAAGGACCCAAGGTAACCTGGGTCAAGAATAACTAACTGATTTCATTGCAGGAAAAGTGATGTCCAGTGGTTAATCAACTATGGTATCTGGATAGTGGATGCTCCAAGCATATGACTGGCAACAAGGACAACCTAATCAACTATAAGTCCAAGCTTGGACAAAGGTAATCTTTGGTGATTCAAAGTGTGGCCAGTCTGAAGGCTATGGAGAAGTAAGGATTCGAGCTGCCACATTTAAGAAGGTGACTTATGTAAGAGGACTCAAGCATAACCTCATCTCCATAAGCCAATTATGTAATGAAGGTTATCAAGTACATTTCAACTCAACTTCTTGAACTATTTCTGATAAAGAAAAACAAATTGTTTTAATTGGAAATAGAAAAGGAAACATTTATTTAGTTGATTTTCATTCTGCCAACTCAGATATTTGTCTGCTTAATTTAGTTTGCAACCAAAATGAATTATGACATAAAAGTGTAGGACATGTAAACATGTAAAACATTGCTAGGCTTTCTAAAGACAACCTTATGAGAGGTTTATCTTCTTGTCCCTATAAGAAGGAAGGCCTCTACAGGCCTTGTCAACTAGGCAAGCAAACTAAATCTAGCTTTAAGTTAGTTAATAAAAGTGATTCACCTAGGATTTTATATTTGCTATACATGGATCTCTTTGGACCCATTGCTATACAAAACCTAGGAGGGAAATCTTATGCTTTAGTTATTGTAGATGACTTCTCAATATTCACTTGGGTGTTCTTTCTGAGATCTAAGTCAGATACCTTTAAAGTTCTTATAGATTTTCTCAGGACCATACACATTGAGTACTCTACTCATGTTGCATTGATCAGAAGTGATCATGGTACAGAGTTTGAGTCTCTTTTTATGCATGAGTTCTGTGAGAAGGAAGGTATCAGGCACTGCTTCTCAGCTCCTAGAACTTCCAAACAAAATGGGGTAGCTGAAAGGAAGAATAGGACCCTAATTGAAGATGCATGCACATTACTTGCAGATGCTTACATGCCCATATCCTTTTGGGCAGAGGCTGTAAGCACATCAAACTATGTACTGAATAGAAGTTTGATACATAAATTAAAGAATAGGACACCCTATGAATTACTTAAAGGGAAGAAATATAAAATCACCTATTTTAAAGTATTTGGTTGCATATGCTATATACATAATAACAATAAGAAATATATTAGAAAGTTTGATGCTAAGGCTGAAGAGGGAATTTTTCTAGGATATTCCCAAGTAAGCAAAGCTTATATGGCATTTAATAAATCATCTTTAAAAATTGAAGAATCAATTCATGTTACTTTTGATGAGGCTAACATGTCTTGCAAGGAGAAAGAGATTTATACCAGTAATCCATTGCAGGTACCTCACTTGTGTGAGACTTTGGATGGACTAAGCCTCACCCAATAGGTTCCAACACATCCTTCTCCACAAGTTGATGAAGATAGTGAAGAAGAACCTTTGGAATAATTTAAACCTCATACAGCAGCAAACATAATACCACAAGAGGAATTGATTCCAGATGTCATTGCTGAACCAACTCCACCCACTGATCTTGTCACACTAAGAGATCACCTTAGATCTCAAGTGATTGGAGACATATCAGCAGGTGTACAGATAAGGCATCAACTAAACCAACACTTGATGCATGCCTGTTTCCTCTCTCAAGTTGAACCTCAATCCATAAAAGATGTTGAGCAAGATCCCCACTAGATCATTACTATGCAAGAGGAACTCAACCAGTTTGAGAGATGTAGAGTTTGGGAGTTAGTTCCAAGACCCCAAGACTACCCAGTCATTGGAACTAAGTGGGTTTATAGAAACAAACTAGATGCCCATGGTGTAATTGTGACAAATAAGGCTAGGCTTGTTGCTCAAGGTTATAGGCAAGAAGAAGTGATAGACCGTGACCAAACATTTGCACCAATTGCAAGACTAGAGACAATCAGAATCTTTCTTGCTTATGCTGCCTACAAGAAGTTCAAGGTATATTAGATGGATATAAAAAGTGCTTTTCTGAATGGAGTAGTGAAAGAAGAGGTTTATGTTGAACAACCTCCAGTTTTTGTCTCTCCAACATATCCCACTAATGTATTTAAATTGCATAAAGCCCTCTATGGTCTAAAGCAAGCTCCAAGAGCTTGGTATGAGACCTTAGCTAGCTTTTTGATAGAGCATAAATTTATTGGAGGCATAGTAGATAAAACTTTATTCACTAGACATCATAAGGACCAAACCTTGTGTAACGCCCCAACTCGTCATGTGGCATATAACAGTGGGTCTGGCCGGGGCCCCACGCCATATGTCATAGACAAGCGGCGGAATTACTTGTGGAAATAAAAATCTACTCGCATCCTAACTCAATACATTCTAGCGCAGCATTTTAAGTTATGATGAACTCAACTCAAAGAATGTCCACTACTATATAAACTCCACATTTATATATCCAAACCAGGAATGTATATAACACACCCACACACTGGCCTTACGGCCTTACAAATTTGTCTTTACACAAATACATTTTCGTACATCGGCACGCAGGTCGGCCACACATGAAATCCAACCACGATTCACATGGCCTTCATGGGCCTTTAGCAGCAGTCCATCCATTCCGCTCATTTCATTTCAAGCAGCAGCACATGCAAACACATATCCACCTAAGAGCGGCAAACAAGTAACGGTCAGCTTTAGCTGAACACTTATAATGACACCCTACACCTTACCCGAGGCAGTGGTTTCTTTCCTGTATGCGTTGCCATAATTATATGAATCAACACTACCAATCACAATCATATCACAAGCACTGGTATACACTAGACGCTCCGTGCACTCAGGGCACCTTGTTGGTGTACCGAGTATCCCTATCGTACACCGCCGATCAGAGGTACTTCACTTGTTGGTTGGGCGGTTCCATCCTAGTCCACCAGTCTCGCAAGCTGGCGACATCCCGTCCAGACCACTCAGAGGTACTAACCTCACAACATCCACAACAACTAGAGCAGATCGACCCACACCATGTGGTGTAGCAGTTAGGGTTATCGAGGCTCCCCAGGCATTACTACCCATCGACCCCTCACCTATATTTGATTGACCCACACTATGTGGTGCAACAAGTAGGGTCCACCTCACTTCCTCCCAAACATTATCACCCATCGATCCTCATTCTTCATAAATACAGATCAACCCACACCATGTGGTGTAATAGGTCGGGATTATCTCATGCTCCCCAGTCATGCTACTAATTGATCTATCTTCATAATCAGGAGCTTAACTAAAGAATCCATCCATCCATAATTCACATTCATACATCCATTCATTAAAGCAGAAAC
This sequence comes from Platanthera guangdongensis, assembly GCA_039583875.1. Lineage (NCBI taxonomy): Eukaryota > Viridiplantae > Streptophyta > Magnoliopsida > Asparagales > Orchidaceae > Platanthera > Platanthera guangdongensis. The sequence continues at coordinate 89,860,394 of CM077164.1, read as the reverse complement.
CATTCATAGCATCAAATCCACGGAGTCATCTCCGGTTTACCCATGATCATCACCAATCCAGACTACCAGTCCAGATGGGCTTCACACAGTATGCCAATGACGTACTCTACACTTCCGGCTATAGATACAAACGCAACCAAGGAATCACTTACGAGATCCACCTCTTGGTGGAAGATTCCAAGCACATGCATAAAGAAAGGACTTCGATGTCCAAGAAGGAGATATTTACCCTTGAAGATCGTTTTGGCGCCATGAAATAGCAGGATGGAAGTCACCGTCTCAGCTTTGCCGTCACGAATTCGTTCTCGGATCTTCAATCCGCACTCCGCAGCTCCTCCAGCAGCTGGCTTTACTTTCTCCTTTCCTTGTCTTGGCCCTTCCCTTTCTTTTTATCTCTCTTGGAATGAGAAAAAGAAGAAGGAGATGAGAATGAAGGGAATTTATCCCATTCTCGCCCTTTTTATCCACAGGAAAGAAGCCTGGACCATTAGATCCAGAATAGGGAAATGAATTGCCAGAAAACTCTGAAAAAATCACTTTATAGGCCTGACACGCCCTATGACACGCCCGTGGCACAGGGCGTGTACCTTAAGCGGCACACGAACCGACTCATTCTGACATATCCAAAATAGGTCACGGCCAGGGTACACGCCCGTGTCATCCCAGACACACCCGTGACATAGGGCGTGTACCTTACTCGAGTCACACTCGAAACCTACTCGAGAGGACTACTCGAGTATATAGTCATGACACGCCTGTGTCACATGATCGACACGCCCGTGTCCCTAAGGTACTCGAGACATTTTCTCGATATCTACTCGAGAGAAAATTGTCGACCTCTCGACAAAGCGGGACACGCCCTATGACACGCCCGTGTCACCGGCCGTGTACCCCTTGCTTGCCACTCGACGATCGTCTAGCGTAGTTCGTCGACCAGAGGGAACACGCCCTAGGTCACGCCCCCTGTCATTCCCCCTGTCACGCCCGTGTCATAGGGCGTGACCTCCTGAAATCTTCATCAACCGAATTTCATCGACCACGCGCCATGACACGCTCTGGGACACGCCCGTGTCCCAGGCCGAGTCACCCAATATTTTCCCATTCTGAAATTTGGGCTATTACAACCCTCCCCTCCTTCAGGAAATTTCGTCCACAAAATTGCATAGAGAAATGAAAATAGCAAACATACTGTTATAATGTCAAAATAATATGTTACAGCAATCCAACATTCACATGTGCACATGTATCCACAGTTTCAGCATATACATATATCATAATCGATCGATCACTTCAATTGCACCAACTTGTCGACATACATCATAACATATCACATATATATATATATATATAATATGCACATTATCAGGATTCACATTACTAGTGAGTCATCATATATATACAATATGCACATCATCTAAGTGATACAAGTCACTATCCTTACTTCCGCTCAGCCTCCCGATTTTGCATCTCTCGCGTAAAAGCCAAATTAAACACTCGAGGCTGAATTTCACCAATTGAGCTTTGTGGCTCTTATACTTCCAAATTATGGAATCGAGGTTACATCCGGGATGCAGATGACTCGGCCACTGCTTTACCCTTGTCCTCATACGACACACCTATCTTTTTCTCACTCCAGAAAGGTGTATTCCAACAAAATTTAGCAATATGTCCTTGCTTCCCACAATTATAATAGAGACGTGAATCAACACGTCCTTGCCCATAAGTTATCCCCGAAGAAACAATCGACGAAGCTGATTCAGCAGGCCTGAACTTTTTCTTATCTCGTCTTCTCAACTCTGACTACTCTGATTGCGACACTTTGAATTCTAGCTTCTCCATTGCCAGTCTCTTCTTCTCTTACACCCGCTTCAAATCTTTTTCCAATGCACGGGCCGTATGCACCAACGCTTGGAAGCCTTGGTTCACTGAACTCGGGAGGACCAGTCACAACTCATCCCGCAGTCCCTCATAAAAGTGATTCATCTTTCGCGCTTCATCCGCGAAGGTAGACCCCGCATATCTCCCCAGTCTAGTAAACTCATGCAGGTACGTATCAATATTAGCCTCACACTGCACCAGGCTTTGAAACTCATTCTCCCTCGCAATTCGCTGTGACACTGGAAAATACTTGGCGAAAAACAATGGGGAGAATTCATCCATTGAAACCTACGCTAATCCTCGACCTGCCAAGTGATGTACTTCCATATCATCCCACCACAGCCTCGCATCTCCTTCTAACAGAAAAGTGGCTAAAGTCACTTTCTGCTCCTCCTCCATCCTGATTGCAGTCAGGATCCTCTTCACTCTAGACAACCAATCTTCCGACTGTATTGGGCAAATCGCCCCACCGAACGTAGGTGGATGAAACTCCATAAAGCTTTTTAATGACTCATTCATTGCTTGCTCCTCCACCACAACTGCAGCACGCTATTGCCTTGTACCAGTCTATACTGGTACTCCTGCAGGTCTTGCCTTCCCAATCGGTTATGCCCATAACACTGCAAACACTGTCTCCGTCAGCACCCATATGGTCTCTGCCAAGGAGGCGTAGGCGCTTGAACGGGTACTGCACTCTCATCGGACCGCTGGGGCTCAGACTGCCCAGCACCGCTCCTCACCACCTATCAATGTAGAAAACACCATTAATCATCCATTTCATAACGGTAATTATACATTGACTACACACTCATGCCCCTTACGTGCATGAAATACATTCCTACTGGACATTCATGATTTCAATTATGTTCTTCCTCCCAAACAATCTAAACCTGGCTCTGATACCACTTTGTAACGCCCCCACTCGTCATGTGGCATATAACGGTGGGTCCGGCCGGGGCCCCATGCCATATGTCACAGACAAGCGGCGGAATTACTTGTGGAAATCAAAATCTACTCGCATCCTAACTCAATACATTCTAGCATAGCATTTTAAGTTATGATTAACTCAACTCAAAGAATATACACTACTATATAAACTCCACATTTATATATCCAAACCAGGAATGTATACAACACACCCACACACTGGCCTTACGACCTTACAAATTTCTCTTTACACAAATACATTTTCGTACATCAACACGCAGGTCGGCCACATATGAAATCCAACCACGATTTGCACGGCGTTCAAGGGCCTTTAGCAGTAGTCCATCCATTCCGCACAGTTCATTTCTAGCAGCAGCACCTGCAAACACATATCCACCTAAGAGCAGCAAACAAGTAACGGTCAGCTTTAGCTGACCACTTATAATGACCCTACCCCTTACCCGGGGTAGTGGTTCCTTCCCTGTATGCATTACCATAATTATATGAATCAACACTACCAATCACAATCATATCACAAACGCTGGTATCCACCAGACACTTCGTACACTCAGGGCACCTTCTTTGTGTACCGGGTATCCCAGTCGTACACCGCCGATCAAAGGTTCTTCACTTGTTGGTTGGGCGGTTCCATCCTAGTCCACCAGTCTCGCAAGCTGGCGACATCCCATCCAGACCACTCAGAGGTACTAACCTCACAGTATCCACAACAACCAGAGCAGATCGACCCACACCATGTGGTGTAGCAGCTAGGGTTATCGAGGCTCCCCCGACATTACTACCCATCGACCCCTCAACTATTTCCGATCGACCCACACTATGTGGTGCAGCAAGTAGGGTCCACCTCACTTCCTCCCAAACATTTCCACCCATCGATCCTCATTCCTCATAAATACAGATCAACACACACCATATAGTGTAACAGGCCGAGATTATCTCACGCTCCCCAAGCGTGCTACCAATTGATCTATCTTCATAATCAGTAGCTTAACCAAAGCCTCCTGAAAGTGAGTGTTAGATCAGAAATACTCTAGAGGGGGGGGGGGGTGAATAGATTATTCTAAAAAAAATTTCTTAACTACTATTACAGCTTTTGCTGTAATTCAAAAGTGCAGAAATTAATAACCTAGCAAACAATAAAGCTAAACCACAAGCACATCAAGAACAAAGGAGAAGGAGACAACCAGATGACACAAGAATTTTATAGTGGTTCCCCAACCTTGGTACATCCACTCTTCTACCACCCTTGGTAGGAATCCACTCAGATTTTTGATCAGGTGCCTGACACCAATGAGCTTTTGATCAGGTGCTCAAAAACCAACCCAAGTCTTTTGATCAGGAGACTCGCAACCAAGGAATCACTTTTTAAGGGAGATGACAACCCTTTACAATGGGGGGATGAGAGATTGATGGAAGTCTTCTTTTGTCAAGTCAAAATGAGAAGACTATGTGGATTCAATGATGTTGTCAAAGCTCCCCCTGAGAAGAAAGAGGGTACAGGAGATCTGGGGCTTTGCACAGGGTGATAGGCCTTCAATTTGGAAGACTTGATCCATGAGCTTTAGACTGATAGTGCTTGTATGTCTTTAGCAAGGTCCTGGAGAATAAGAACAGGAAGACCCTTAATTTGAAAAATGTGTTCCTCTTACTTCTTCTTCAAATTATTGTGTGCTTCTTAGTAAGTAGTAATCTGTGTGAAGCTTTCACTGTGTCTCTGTTGATTTTTTTTGTGTGTCTATCTGTCTGTTTTTGTTATTCTCTTCTTCTGTATCTTTCAAACATTTGAATTTTTCTGTAATTAATGCTGGCAGCCTTAAGAATAATCGGCATTGATTTATTTCCCCAACTTTCCCCTGAAGAAACGAAAAGCAATAATCCTTGGAGAAAACCATAATTAATGCTCTTTCTAATAGATACATTCAGAGAATGTTAGAGCATTAATTACCCAGGAATTATAGCATTAGAGTGGGGACAGAAGGCTGGAAATAACTAAGTCTGGAATCGACGAGCAGATGACAGAATTCGTCGAACTGAGTTCACACTTCGTTGAGCTGAGATGTTGTATTCGTCGACCAGACGACTTCTGTTCGTCGAGCTGAGTTCCATGATCGGTGAGCTGAAAACTGAATTGCTGTCTCTTTTGATATTTGCCTATTCGTCGAGCTGGTAAATATGTTCGTCGACTGGAGTTTAGCAATTAATCTGAAGTTGTCAAATATCCTGTGTCGACACAATTTGCTCCTGTATGTCGACACAAATCTTCTGTGTTGTGTCGACATAGCCTTTCCACAATGTCGACAGATGATCTTGGTGTCGACACAAGTTCTTCTAGTGTAGACATAAGTCTTTTGGTTCCAGTATTCATCAGACACCAGTATTCGTCGGACAGAGAACATGTTTCATCTACTTGAGACTGGAGAACATGGTCTTGACAGAATGTTGTAGTAGTCCAAAGATTCGTCGATCGAAGAATGGTGTTCGTTGAGCTAAGTCTGGAGAACCTTGAATTCGTCGTTCTGAGAATGTTTCTGGACTTGGAAACTATTTGACGAACCTCTAGCAATAGAGTTGAAGTGGAGGTCCAGGAATCGTTGACCAAAGAATGAAGTTCGTCGACCTGAGAACTAGGGTCGTCGAACTGAGTCTAGAGAACAGTCTGGACTTAGAATTCTGAGGGTGGAATCCAAGGATCGTCGATACGGACTAATGTTCATCGAGCCCGTCTCAGAGATATTTCTCGGAGATCGTCGAACTGAGAACGGCTATCGTCGACCTGAGTTCGACGAACGTCAAACTCAATTTACTTAGTCTCTTGAGAAATCTCTGAATCTTGAGGAAAACTATATGTCTTGAGTCTCTGGCAGTCTGATGTTGGCTTGTACATGTGATGTTGACTCTTAGGACTTGACCTAGATTCTAGGACACAACTTTGACCCTAGCTATACATGTTGGGTCACATTATCCTAAGTTAGTGAACCTAGCCCAAATCAAGCTAGGGATCCAACAATCTCCCCCTATTTGGGTGAGGTCACTAATAGACTCAAAAAAATAAAGTAAACAAAGCAGGAAAAAGATATATCTGGCAGGGATAATTAACTCATGCAACAGATATATTTATATAAAAGCTTTGTTCAGACAATAAGAGATAGTTTAAGATAGACAAACAAAAATAAAATAGTTTAAATTTCACTTATTTTGCTTTTTCTCCTGATGCTTGATGTCCTTGCCCTTGTCTCCTGGCTTGGTGAAGACTATTTCCCTGTTTGGATTTGAAGCTTGTTGCATAGTCATCGTGTAAGACCCCCTCCCCCTTCCAAAGGAGGGCTACCGGGTCTTATGCCCAGAACCGCAGTCTTACGGTGGCACTAACGCACGAGTTAGTCGACACCGCAACACGTCGATCCTGCCGGCTAGTACGATCATTTAACCTGTAGGCCAATATGAGAAGAAGAAGTAAAACAGTATGTAAATCCACTAGTCCACAAGTCACATGGTACAATCATATATATGAAATGAAAAGTACACCAATATAGTCCACAGAAGAGTACAAAAGGAAAGAGTAATAAGGGCTTATGCCCAGTACATCAAAACCACTCTCTCACAAAATAAATAAAAGCTGAAGCTATACTAGTATATCAGATCTCGTCCCACCTGAGGACGCATAGTAGTGGTAGTAGCCTGCTAAAGCGGTATCTGCTCCTCAAGTCCTGCCTCCTCGACGTGCTGGTGCTCCATCTCCACGGGCTCCTAAAAATAGTATGGTCACCGACCATTAGTCAAAAAGACTAAGTCGTTTCCTCCGCACCTCGCCCTGCAGATCCTAGGCACCGAGCGGGAGGACGAAGCGGAGGACAACAAGGGGTACCAAAAGTGGAAGCAGGTGACATAATCTAACTAGCAGTTGTAATAAGTAATATTGATCTACTCTAGCAGTTCTAAGTATAGTACAAGTAAGTAAGAGCAGTACAGTAAGGAAGTAAAGACAGCAGTAAGAGCAAGTAAATAAACTAGTCTACCACTATACTATCATCACAAAAGTACCCTAACTTATATAGATGCCCAAACAAATATATAAGTTAGGATTTCCAGGAAATTTAAATTATCATATAAAAGAGCCCATACTAATTTATATGATAAGAATCTATGAAGCGTATGACCTAATATGAATGAATGTTATGATGCAATTTCATGCACAGGCAAGTGCAACTCACACACAACGACTCTGTGATCACAGACCTTTAGTTCCCACTTTTTGAGAGCTAGCATCACTCTCGGGTACCACCGCTGTGGCTACGGCAGCAGCGGAGCGGGCGTCTCCGCTTCTAGGCCGATATGCACACTACCAGGCCTTAGACCCCTCTCATACGCCTCTGTACACGTCTAAGGTGCACTCTAGAGTCTCGCGTACATACTTTGCTGACAACCCGTCAGTCTTGTTGGGTCGGATGTGCGTTATCGGGGGTCATCCTCCAGACCGCAGTGTAAAACAACCCACTGACCCCTCTAACCCTCACAACCGCCTAGTGCACCGTACTGCCATCGGTGTGACGAACGGCCAGTACCGCATGCCCCGCCACTAGATTTATGCACATGCAAGTATTTTACTCCGAGCCTTCCGCTCGCAGGACCAAACCCGTCCTGAAAACCCTCAAACCCAACTCGGGTGAGAACGCACATTAGTGCCTTTATACCAACTCCCTCAAACCCTGAACGGGCGAGCATATATCATGAATCTCTCCAACCCTACACGGGCGAGAAGGTACAACAAATGTCCTAACCTATTAGACTACTCTTGTCTACGGGTTATTATACTTAGTGATTTAAGGTTAATCCTAGGACCGCCCCCGGTATTCCCTGTGAAGGGCTCTCAAGGGGCACTAGGAACTGTGTTGGGATTACGCCCAGCGTTCCCTTTCGCAAGGATATTTACTTTAGTTGATGGATACCCGAGCAGCTCATAAGACTTGAGCTTGCCCAAGAGAGCTTCAGTTGTGATCTCATTTAGGCTTTTGGCATCCTTGATTGGCCAGATCCTTGAGTCGCAAGTGCTTGGGAAGCAGATTAGGATTTTATCATTGAGCTCAATCAATGAGATCTCCTTGTCCAAAGTCTTTAGTTCATTGACTATAAGGCTGAGTATATTATATATGTCTGCTACTGACTCAGCTTATCCTTTCTTGAAATACTCATACTGGGTTATGAGATGAAATCTTCTATCTTTTCTCTCATCAGCAGATCCTGAGACTATCTAAGATAGCTTGTCCCAGATATCCTTTGCTGAGTTGCATTCGGCTAACTTTTGGAATATCTCATCAGACATAGTCTGGGCTAGAATGTTCATAGCTTTTACATCTGCAACTTTCCATTTCTTGATCTCTGCATCTATTCCTGATGGAGGTGGAACAACACTTGTACTTGTATTCTCTGGCGATCTTGGACACACTGTCAAAACAGAATTGAAAATTTCCTCATTAATAGAGTTCATGTACAGTCTAATCCTTGCCTTCCAAAGTGCAAACTTAGATAGATTGCACACTGGAGGTCTGGTGCTAGCATAATCTTTGTTTTTGACCATGTTTATTTCGGTTTTCCATGCATCTTCTGGTATGCTCACTGGCTGAGCATTGGGTAACCTCTTCCCTTAGCTCTTTATGATTTTAATTTCTCTATCATATGCTGTATAGTTTAGTTTAAGTCTGGGGGAGAGCCAGTTTTGTTACCTTTTGCACGTGCGCATCTTATATGCATACTAGAAGCTTTTATAGATTTATTATGATTAGTTCATTGCATCACACACCACTGCACCCACATGAGCGCATGTTTAGCTTTTTACGTGCTGCAAGTTAAACTCGTTTCTTTTGTATGATTTGAGAAAATTATGGTGCTGACATAGGATTGTGAGACAGAGTAAAATGTTGACCCTACTGTGCTCCTAGTCGAGTGCTCTCATCTCGTGTAGAAATTAGAGTAGATTTAATTTTTCTGTATGCTTATAGTTTTATATTTTTCTATTTGTGTAAAGACTTTTTATTTTACTCAAAAATTGATGAATCCGGTGTGAATCTGATGGTAGCATAGGGAAATGTGTAGATAGCCATTAGTTTCGTATTGCTCGAGTCGGGAGGATGAATAGTCTTTCTCGTTGGCTAAGAACTTGCTCCAAGCTATTCTTGAAGCATGGGTATAGGTTAGTTCACTCACATGAGCGTGATGTAGGCCATCATTTTGGCCCAGTTGAGCCTTGTACCATTCCTGACGTCTTGTCCTCTCTAGCCCCGTTGTGCCTACCCATTCTTTTGATTCAACTCCACCTTTATTTCACCAAAGCCTCAAAGACGATCCTAGTCACACTCCCAAGTTGAGCTTTAGAGTTTTACATTTTTCATGTTGGGGTGTTGATGTGGTGCTTTTACATGTGAATATGTGGATGTGCTCCAAAGCTTATATTTGCTGAAATTGTTAAAAGCGAAGTAATTTGAAAAAGAAAAAGAAAAGTTAAAAAAATGATGATGTTAAAAGTAAATGTAACATTAAAAAACCTATTTGAGATGTGAGTATTTTTGGAGTAGGCGGTGCACACACTCATATGTTAAAAGTTAAGTCTGGGGGTGTCGTATACCCGCATATATTTTGGTTACCTAATGGATTCTTTCTTTGATAGCTCATTTGGGTTAGGTGCATAGCCTTCCTGTTTATCGTTATTTACCTAACCGTAACCTAAGCCCCATGATTATCCTAAAGTCCTACTGATTCATGTGTGAACCAAACCAGTGCCGTGGAGAGAGTGCGAAAGGTTAAGCATATGGTCACACCAACATTGGTAGATTCCTTTAGAGGTTATCCCGAGTCCCGATCTTTTGCAATGATCGCCTAGCGATTTGTTTACTTTCTCCTTACACGTGATAGGAAGATTCACCGTGATTCCATTTTTGAGTAATAATAAAATGTTGATACGCATTGTGAAAAGTATAAACTATTTTGTATACTTAGAAATTTCTTCTATTATATTTTTACGCGTGCGAGCATGCGACTTCGCATGGTACTCTGTATCACAATTTCCTTGTTAGCTAAATTATTTTCCCTATCTGCATAGATTTTGTTTGCTCGGGACGCACAAACAGTTAAGTCTAGGGGTGTGATGAGTCCGATTTATATAGGGTTTTTCGGACTCATCTGTGCTATTTTTCACACGTTTCCACTTCACTTTTAGTTCTATATCGTTCATATTTCTTCTTATCTATATTTCCATAAGAAGTGCACACTTTGGCCCGTGTTATGTATTTTTGTAATTTTATTATTTGTACTCCTTATTGTGATTGCCTGTAATGTCTACACATATCAGTGATTTGTTTTTCCTATTGCTACAGGGGTCGTGTACGTGTTCTGGGAGTGTTTGGAAACAGGAATACTGCGCACGATCATCGGATCTATTGTGCACGACCACTAGTCATGCGTTGATGATCGTGCGTACTTGCCTTCCTTTTCCAAGTTCTGCCTGGGCATACGCACGACCACTGGACACAGTGCGCACTACCACCGGTCGTGCGCCACTGATCGTGTGCATTGATTCCTCTTTTCCTGGAGTTCTGTCTGGGGTAATCGCACGACCATTGGACATAGTGCTCATGACCACCGATCGTGCACCATTGCTCGTGCACGGTACCCTAGTTCTTCTTCCTAATCTTCCATGCCAGTGCGCACGATCACTGGACATAGTGCGCACGACCACTGGTCGTGCGCCCGTGATCGTGCGCATTGTTCAATTCTACTTTATATAAATATGCAGGTGCCGCCTTAATTTTGTGGATAACTCATTTTCCTCCACCGTTTTCATCTCCGAGGAGGGATTCCACCGTCCTCCTTCAATCTCCACCCTAGGGAGGTGCCCCGGGCAAGCTTTCACCACCAAATCCAAGCCGGAGCTTCCTCTCGGCCTCCTCCATCATCTCTTGGGCTCATTTCAAGCTTCAATGCCATAGCAATCAAGCAAAGGGAAGCTTGCAACTTTCGTCCGCTATCGTGACACAAAGAAGACGGGCCATTGGAAGGTGGTGACAGCCCTTCTCTACCCCGGACACAGTTGAGGAGTGAGCTTGGACGCGGATTGACAACCCGACGATTCCAACCGTGAATCCCCAGCAAGACTTCGGATTCAGTCGATCTCTTGCCTTGTTCTTCCTTTATTGTTGTTTATGTGTTGTTGTAAACTCTATTTATAGACGATGTGCGCTTAGTTGTAAAACGCTTATATTAAATAATGTCTTTGTGATTTGTATTTTCGTTATATTTGCTTGAGGTGCGCCATATTCCATCCACCATCATCCACCCTTGCCGCACTAGCAATTGCTAGTGGCGTGTGTAGCGAAGAGGTGCTCACAACCCTCATTTTGCCGTTCTAAACACCACATCCGCAAGCCTACTCGTCCATCTGCCCCGCGATTCGGTGCATATCGGCCCGACTAGTCTTCCATCCCGCACGGCGAAGCATCGCATAGCGGCGTTGCATAGGAGTAGTTGTTAGCCTTTTATTTTCTTTTTCCGCAGATATCAAAACCCCCCCTAGTTAACTCCGACCTAAGGACTTCAATCTCAAGTCCTCCTCGAAATTAAGTCCACCTTACTGTGTTCCTTGAGAGATCGATACTTGGGAAAACTCACCCATTTTATTTTACTTGTGCGACCGGTTCACTGCCATGATCTTTAGCATCACAATCCTTCCTATTTAGTGAAACGATTTTTTCTAATATTCGCTTAATCTCTCGATTTACTACCTCGACTTGGCCACTTGTTTGCGGGTGGTAGGGAGTGGCAAGTTTGTGCGTTACGCCGTATTTATCTAACATCTTAGCCATTTGGGTGTTGCAGAAATACGTTCCCCTATTACTAATATTTGCGCGAGGTGTGCCGAAGTGAGAAAATAGTTTTTTAAGAAATGTAAAGATGACTCGCGCATCGTTGGTTGGGAGAGCTTGCGCTTCCGCCCACCTTGATACGTAGTCGATAGCCACTAAAATATATATATTTTTGAAAGACGGAGGTAGGGGGCCAACAAAATCTATGCCCCATAAATCGAAGACTTCGCATTCTAAAAACATATTTTGGGGCATCTCGTTGCGACGAGAGATGTTACCCGACCGCTGACAGCTATCGCATACGCGCACAAAATTATGAGCGTCTTTGAAGAGAGTGGGCCAAAAGTAGCCCGCCTTTAGCGCCTTCCGCTCGGTCCGGTTAGCTTGATAATGCCCACCAGGCGGACCCTCGTGGCAGTGCCTAAGAATTTACGTGCACTCCACACCCGCAACGCATCTTCGAGTCGCTTGGTCCGCGCAAACACGAAAAAGAAAAGGGTCCTCCCAAAACAAATATTTCAAGTTAGAAAAGAATTTCTTCTTTTGCTGGCTTAAAAAATCTTTTGGGAGCACCCTCGCAACTAAATAGTTCACAAAATCTGCGAACCAAGGCGAGGAATAAGAACTAGTAGTTATGGCTAGGAGGTGTTCCTCGGGGAATCTGTCATTTATGTCAGATTCGACGAGCGCTTCCGCACCAGGATTTTCTAAGCGGGAGAGGTGATCAGTGGCTAAATTTTCAGCGCCCTTCTTATCCCGGATCTCTAAATCAAATTCTTGCAAGAGGAGGATCCATCGAAGAAGGCGGGGTTTGACATCATTTTTAGCTAATAAATATTTAAGGGCGGAGTGATCGGTAAATACGATAACTTTAGATAGCGTTATATACTAGCGAAACTTATCAAAAGCGAAAACGACGGCTAAGAGTTCCTTTTCCATTGTGGTGTAATTGACTTGTGAGGAAGTGAGCGTCCTGCTAGCGTAATAAATTGGATGAAAGTGTTTATCTACGCGTTGGCCAAGAACGGCACCTAAGGCAATATCACTATCATCACACATAATTTCGAACAGAAGGGACCAATCGGGCGCCACTAAAATGGGTGAATTGATAAGTTTTTGTTTTATGAAATTAAATGCAGACTCTCATTCGCTACTAAAGACAAAATTTGATTCCTTTTCTAAGAGGCGAGTAAGCGGCTTTGTTATTTTTGAAAAAATCTTAAATGAAACGTCTATAAAAGCCCGTATGGCCCAAGAAACTCTTAATAGATTTTACGTTTCTTGGTAGCGAAAGTTTTTCTATAATTTCTACCTTGGCCTTATCTACCTCCATCCCTTTAGACGAAATCATATGGCCGAGAACCAAACCTTCTCGAACAATAAAGTTACACTTTTCCCAATTTAAAATGAGATGCGTGTCCTCGCATCGCTGGAGGACACGATCTAGATTTCGAAGACAAGATGGGAAAGAGCGTCCGAAAACAGAAAAGTCATCCATAAAGACTTCCATAATCTCTTCTACCAGCTCGCCAAAGATTGCCAGCAAACATCTTTGGAATGTAGCTGGCGCATTGCAGAGGCCAAATGACATTCTTCGGTAGGCGAAGGTGCCAAACGGGCAGATAAAAGTTGTTTTCTCTTGATCATCGGGGGAAATGGAGATTTGTAAAAACCCCGATAAACCATCAAGAAAACAATAAAATGGATGACCGAATAAACGCTCCAGAACTTGGTCTAAAAATGGTAGCGGAAAATGGTCCTTACGGGTGACATCATTTAATAATTTAATTATCTCGGCTTTAACGACGTCTTTCATGTTTGGGTTAAGACGTCGCTGCTGCTGAATGGTTTTGCGGCAATTATCGGTGAGAAAAATCCTATGAGTGCAAAAAGAGGGGTTAATCCCCTTAAGATCTGAAATTTGCCACGCAATTGCGTGGCGATGTTTGAGCAAAACTTCAAATAAATTGGAAGTCTCTGAATCACTCAAATGCGAAGAGATGATAACGGGAAGGGTATCACTTTTTCCCCAAAAAGCATATTTGAGAGATTCGAGTAGGGGTTTGAGGTCTAGGATGGACGGTTCTTCTAGGGAGGTTTTAATTCATATGTCTTTCTTACCAATTGGTCCGAAAGGCAAGTCTATAAAGGTATACTCATCGCATTTAAACTTTTCGAGCGCATAAATATCGTCATTTAAAAATACAGACTCTGAAATGGGAGAAGAACAATCTCCAAAAAAGGAATCTAAATAATAGCAGAAATCATCGCTCGATGACGAGTCTTCCATCGAGGGATAATAGAGAGAGTAACTTCATCATCTCCTACCCGAAGGAGGAGACGACCGTTACTCACATCTATTAGTGCGCGAGAGGTGGCGAGAAAAGGGCGACCGGGTATTATTAGTACCTCGGCGTCCTCCTCGATGTCTAAGATGACGAAGTCTACAGGAAAGGTAAACTTGTCTACTCGTACAAGGACGTCCTCCACTACCCCGATGGGGAACTTAACCGAGCGATCCACTAACTGGATGCGCATATTAGTAGGACTAGGAGTACCCAAACCTAATTTTTTAAAGAGCGAGAATGACATCAAATTAATGCTCGCGCGTAAATCTGCAAGATCGTATTTTACTAATATATTGCCAAAAAGGCACGGGATGGAAAACCATATCGGGTCGTTTTGTTTTGGGGGCAATTTATTGGTAAGAGCCGACGAGCAATCTGTGTTGAGAGAGATATGCGAAATATTTTCCAATTTTTGTTTATTAGAAAGAAGTTGTTTTAAATATTTCGCATACTTAGGCATCTGCGAGATCGCCTCGCAGAAGGGAACATTAATGTGAATTTGTTTTAATAGTAAAATAAAATTTTTATATTGTGCGTCCTTACGCTCATCATCTAACCTATGCGGATATGGCAGTGCCTTGTTTAAAATAATTTTTTCGTTTAAAATTAGTAAAGGCGGCGTAATCGAAGAAGGAGGAAGAGTGGTCGGAGGTGAAATATGTACCTGAGGATCGGTTTTTTTTGGATCGACCACCTCCTTACCGCTATGGAGGGTTATAACGTTGACGTTCTCCCGCGGATTGGGCTCCGTGTTTCCAGGCAGTGCCCCGAGCGCGCGCTCGGACATCATTCTTACCAGTTGTCCAACTTATTGTTCAAGTATTTTTAGCGATCCGGTGATGTTCCAGATATTTGATTCGTTGGACGTTATGTATTTAAAAAAGCTTTCCTCCATCGGGGAGGGTTTTGGAAAAGGGGGAGGAGGTGGAAATCCGAGCGTATAAGAAATAGGGGGACGCTGCGCATTATTCGGGTTGCTCCAAGAAATATTGGGGTGATTTCTCCAACTCGGATTATAGTTATTACTATAAGGGTTGTTGTTGGGGTTGAAGGAAGGACGACCCGAATTTCCAATGAAATCCACGAACTCTTCAGCCACACAGACATTAGGGGGAATAAAATAAGGTGGAGTGGAGGAGGCAGCAGACATCTCCGCCACCTGCTTAGTCAACCTTTCAACTTGAAGGGTTAAGAGAGCAGTGATATCAACTTCAAAAAGGCTGGATGCCGACTTTGGGCGTCCCCGAGGGACGTCCCATTGGTAGGCGTTCATAGCCATTTCTTCAAATAAAGCCAGCACGGCCTCGGGGGTTTTGTTGTTTAGTGTGCCCCCGACAGTCGCGTCAATCATTTGAAGCGTCTGAAAATTAAGGCCATTATAAAAAATCTGAACCTGCAACCACGTTGGCTGCACGTGGTGCGGGCACCGGCGAAGAAGTTCCTCAAACCGTTCCCAAGTCTCATATAAAGACTCAGGTTCGTTTTGCACAAACAAAGAAATGATCGCCCGCAACTTTGCAGTTTTTGCGGGCGGAAAATACTTCGTCAGGAACCACTCCGTCAACTCAGCCCAGGTGGTGATATATTCTCGTGGGAGGGAATTCAACCACGCTTTTGCTTTGGACTTAAGGGAAAAAGGAAATAAGCGCAAGCGAGTGACGTCATCAGTGATGCCATTGATCTTGAAGGTGTCGCATATTTCCAAAAAGTTGGACAAGTGGACATTCGGGTCCTCATCCGGCAGTCCATCGAACTACACGGCGTTTTGGACCATTTGAATGACACTTGATTTTATTTAGAAATTATTATTCGCCACCATAGGGCGAACAATACTAGAACCAATATCGTCCAAATTCGGCCGGGCGTAATAAGACATTGTACGCTCAGTGACCGCGTTCGGAGTAGGGTCGGCCATTACTATGACAGAGGGTTCTCTGATAGATTCTTCGGGGGCTAAAGAAGGAATTCGGCTTGAGATCGAATACGCGTAAGGGAGTGTTTGATCTCAGGGTCGAAGTCAAAATCTTTAGACTTCGAGGGTTATCCATGGGTCATACACCCTAAAACAAAATTAAAACTAAATAAACTCTTTTTTTGGTTTTTGTTTGTTTTTTTTGTAGAAAATAAGTAAAAGTAATAGACTCCGGATTTCGAAATAACAAGTCAAGATTCTCCCCGGCAACGGCTCCAAAAACTTGATGGCCAGCGAATAGACTCTTATTTATATGGTTGGTTTGATGAGTCGAACGTCGCGGGCTTGCTAAAAAGCGAGCTTTTAACGAGAGGAGGCAAGTGCACCTATCACATGTAGTACTCGATATTTGGGGGAATACCGAGGTCATATTATTCTCGGGGTCAGGTTGATTATCCCTACTGCTTCAGGAGTAACTATTATTTTACTGAAAATTCGTTGGGGATTTAATTAACTAAGGCGGATAAAAGAAAAGAAGAGCGAAAACTATTTAGAAAAATTCGATGAAGGGTTAACGCTCGACACCGAATCAAATTAAGATAAAAATAACTTTTGATAATTATTGAACTTAATTTTCAAATTAATAAAAGGCAACTTGGCCGTGCAGGTTCCATAAATATGAGCGCACTTATCTCTAGGAATATTGCTCACCTGAACGCTAAGACTATTCGACCGAACGTTAGTCCAACGAAGGATTCCTCTTAACGGCCGCTTTACGCTAAGAACCCCACTATTGGGTAGGGAACCAAATCCGGAAGAATTACACTTGTCCTCTATCGAGGGTATGTACGCAACTCTCTTTACCCAGGGGTGATCAGTCCATACGCACGACCTCTCAGCTAGATAGCGTATGGATAACAGAAATAGGGCCCACACATCGATATGTGGTGTTACACGTCGTTAACCCGGGGTAAAACTTAAGTCCTAAAATTAAAGTGAAAATAATGAACTTTAATTATTTAAAATCATTTTATAGGTCCCAATGCTCTTCGATGTCGAGGCTAATAATGATTAGCCACTCATCGGTATGGGGACAACTTTATAATTTGATGAGGCGCGAGTTCGAGACTAAATGCTGAAGGGTTATAAAAGAAGACATAAAAACAAATAACAAACATTTAGAAAACTTGAAAAGTTAGCTAATACGAGAACTCACACACACTTCAAATTATAAATAAAACAGAAACTAAGTTACAAAAAATATGAAATTACAAGTTCTACTCAAACGAATAGGCGGAGAAAAAAGGCATGCCATTTAACTCTTAACGAGTAGGCGGAAATAAATGGAAGTACAAGTCCTACTCAAATGAGTAGGCGGGAAAAAAAACACGCCATTAAACTCTTAATGAGTGGACGGAAATAAATGCGCACACGCACACACTCGACATGAAATAAACGCACACACTCACTCTACTGAAAATGAAAACACACACACACTTGCATAAATGAAAAAAAAACGCACACTCACTGCAAAAGAGTAAAACACACGTACGCACTCTACATAAATTGAAAGAAAGTAATAAAATTATCTCCTACACACACACACACTCTACATAATTGAAGAAAGCGATAAAATAAAGCATGAAAATTTATCTCCTACACTCACACACTATACATAGTTGAAGAAAACATTAAAAATTATTTTCATACACTCACATACACAACATAGAATTTAAAAGAACAAAATGAAAAATTATTCTCATACACTCACACACACAAATTAAAAATAAAATGAAAGTTACCTAAAAATTAAAACAACCATTTTTTTATACTTAGATTTTACCAAAAACAAATTAAAAAAACAAATCAAAATTAAGAGAACAAAAGTTTTTCAAAACAAAGCAAAAACTAAAGCCATTCAAAAATTAAAATTACATCTTTTTCATTCTTATGATTTCATAAAAGTGGTAAAAAAGTGAAAAGAAAGTGAGAAGAACAAAAAAGGTTTTACAATCCTAAAACAAATCTAAGTAAAGAAAACAAAATCACTTTCAAACCTCTTATATAAATTCATAAGAATGAAATTTAAAAAACACTAAACGAGAAAATGAGAAAAAGTGAAAAACCTAATTCAACAGTATGACGATACCCATTCAAATAAAATCATCGAAAAATCAGTGGCGTTACACACAGAGACCGAGTTCTCGGTTTTAACACTTTCATCCCTAAATGGATGGTCAGACCAAAAGGGTAAAAAGAATGATGGAAGATATGCTTCTCATATGTGCCCTAGATTTTGGGAAGAGGTGGGAAGATCATATCTTTATGATGAAGTTCTCTTATAATAATAGCTACCAAGCGAGTATACAAATGACACATTTTGAGGCCTTATATGGTAGGCAGTGCCGTACTCGTTGGCTTGGGCAAAAACAAGTGAATCAAAGCCTTATAAACATAAAGACATTGAAGATGCGACTTTAACGATATGTTTGATTGCAGAACAATTGCTGATTGCACAAGATAGACAGGCAAAATACTATAATGCCAAGCACCAAATTGTGGAGTTTGTGGTTGGCAATTGAGTTTATCTTAAGATTATACCATTCAAGGGCGTATCGAGGATCCGATGCTTGAAAAAGCTGTGCCTGAGATATCTTGGGCCGTTTGAAATTATAGAGCCGGTTGGAGAAGCTACCTATCTCCTGAAGCTTTTAGATGAACTCAATGGTTTGGGCGATGTGTTTTACATATCAGTGCTGGAGAAGGCTATGTAAGAGCATATGCAAGTGGTTATTATGGAGAAAATTTCAGTCGATAATGGGTTGATGACGAAAGTCAAGTGTATTTGTATCGAGGACATGGAAGTGAAATGACTACGAAATAAAGAGATTAAAATGGTCAAAGTCCATTAGGACAACTGTGGATGTGAGGAGCTGTCATGAGAGTGAGAGCAGACCATGCGAGAAGAGTTCCCTGAACTATTCCGTTGAGGTACATTTGATGTGATTTGTACTTCTATGCTGTTTTCGGTTAAATATGGATTTCATGACGAAATCTATTAAAAGAGGCGAGAATTGTAATATCCCAAAGTTCATGAAAATAATATGGAGTTGATTTCTGGGAGTTATCGCCAGGCGGTAGTGTTAATGCTGGTGGTATCCAAATGAATTAAATCAACTTTTTTTCAGGAAGGTATCACGTACCGGTAAAAAGGTAACGCACGACGATACCACTTGACACTCTCGACGAATTGTTGAGAGCCTACCACGCGGTGGTTGTGTGATACCGCGCGGTGATAGCTGGTGAATAAATCAGCATTTGGCATTGGATAATGCTGCCCGACGGTAGTAAGATACCACGTAGCGGTAGTGGGAGAGGCAAGGCAGTTTTGGATGAGGCCACCGCCACCGCTGAAGGTTATCGTGCGGCGATAATAATATGTACCGTGCGGCAGTAGCTTCCTGATAAAGGCTTGAATTGATGTCTTTTTCTCATTATCTCATTCTCTCACACTCTCTCTTGGTTCTTGAGGAAGGAGAAGGGAAAAGCTAGGAGGCGAAGGGCAAAGTTGATCCAGCCCTATTGTGATGGTGTTCTTATGATTGGATTTGCGAGTCGAAGCCAGATCCATAAAGAGGAAATTATGCTGATCAGTTCCATCCGGATCAAGTGCAAGCTCATGGTTCCTAAGTGATTGACACGGGTAATGACTTTCTCCTTGGGCAAGTGAAGTCCTTAATTTGCATAAGTGCATGGAACCCCTTACCAAAAGGTGAATAAAAGGGTGGTTCCAATGGGTAGATCGTTGTGATCCCTGGTATAAATTACATATAGAGTCTGCAATCAAAGTACGAAATATGTATGTTATGTGAAGCCCATATGGACAGGTTGATCTGGATTGATGATGATTGATTTGTGTGCCGAAGAAGACTCTATGGATAAACATGTAGTTTTCGGGGTCAAGTGGTATAATGGTCTAGTCCCATCAACATGGGACCCAGCCAGACCTCCGGCCTACCAGAGTCCAGACCCGGGCCCACTGCTGGCACTCAGCCTATCACATTCAAGCCTACAGGCCATGCACCTCAACCCCTCTCCACGTCTGTTTATCAACACAGTGGGTTATTTCCACTGGGGATCGAACCCAAGACCTTGATAAGAGAGCTTTATGCCAATCCCTCATCAACCCACTGTGCTGATAAACTGGCGCATTGCCTGAAGGCTTGAACGTGATAGGCTGACTACCAGCAGTGGGCCCGGGTCTGGACTTTGGCAGGACGACGGTCTGGCTGGGTCCCATATTGATGGGCCTGGACTGTTATAGGGGGTATAAGGTATGCTGTAGTAATTGTACTGGATGTTGCCTCCAGGAAAACACTAAAAATTGGGAGAAGAAATGAGATTCTGTCCCCTATCACGCAGTGGTAGTGCTACCGCCGGCGATAGCTCCCAGTGAGCTATGTTTGTGAGACCTGTCTCTTTGAGACCTGGGGGGGCATTGTTTGAAGTTGTTGTGCCTTAATAACCCAAACACAGGACTGTCCACTAACAATAACATAGGAATGATATTCAAAATACACAAAATGTTTTGGCCTTATGGCCTTACACCTGTTCTCTTCATAAATGTATATTACATACATCGATACATAGTCCGACCACACATGAAAATAGTAAATGATTCGATTTTGGGCCTCGAGGGCCAGCCAACACATCATAAGGGACTTTAGCATGCTATTTTCCACTTTGCTCCCCAGCACCTGGACAAGAACGGCCCACCAAGATGTGGCAAAACAAGGTAACAGTCAGCATTAGCTAACCAAATTATAATGACCCCAACCATCACTCGGGGCGGCGATGCCCCTTCCCAGCAAACTAACAGTATGGCATATATATATATATATATATATATATATATATATATATATATATATATATATATATATATATATATATATATATATATATATATATATATATATATATATATATCTTTATCATATAAACCAATATACCTATCTTCAATCACACCAACGAATGAATCTGGACCGTCCGATATCCAAAAAATGATTTTTGGCCATTGGATCTCAGCAAGGCCTGCAAATATCCAAATTCCCCCCCCCCAAACACTGTTCATTCCCGAAATTCCCCCGATGCCCAGCTTCCCTCCCGCCCCCTCATGGGCTCACCCCCGCCGCCGCCGGCGGAGCCGCCGGCGGCCTGCCCGGCGCCCACCGGCGGGTGCGCCGGCCTCCGGCGAACCCGCCGGGGGTTGTCCGGCGGCGAGCGGGCAGGGCCACCGCCGGCGGTGGCCCTGCCCGTGAGCTCCAGTTTTGGAGCTCACGGGCAGGGCCACCGCTTGCGGTGGCCCTGCCCGCTCGCCGCCGGACAACCCCCGGCGGGTTCGCCGGAGGCCGGCGAACTCGCCGGGGGCGCCGGGCAGGCAGCCGGCGGCGGAGCCGCCGGCGGCGGGGGGGAGATCGCCTGCGTGAGCAGGCCGAGGCGGGGGAGGGGGATTTTCGTTTTTTTTTTCATTTTTTTATTAATTATATAATTAATTAATTAATTACTTTGAAATTATAATAAGTATTTTTTATAAAATTATTACATTTTTATTAACATTTTTATTAAAATTTATATAAAAATTTTTATTAAAAGTTGGGCGGGCGGGCGAAGCCCGCCGGGAGGGGGGAGGGCGAAGCCCGCTTAAATGCCAAGCGGGCGGGCTTGATTGCGGGCGTAGCCCGCAGCGATGCATCGAGAATGGGCGGAGCCCGTTCGAAGATGCGGGGAGCGGGCGAAGCCCGCCGGGAGGTCAAGCGGGCGAAGCCCGCTTGATTGCGGGCGAAGCCCGCAGCGACGCATCGAGAACGGGCGTTTATGATGTTTGGTGCTTAAATTGCATATATATAGTAGTGTTCTGGACTACTATATATGTTGGCGCACACGACCACACGTCTTGTGCACCCAAGGCACATTATTAGTGTTCTAAACTTTCCCAGGCCCACCACCATCTGTAGTCCCAGAACGATGGTTAAATTCAATGGTCTAGATTTTCCCAGGCCCACCAAATTTAGTGTTCTGGACTTTCCCAGGCCCACCACCATCCTAAGTCCCCGACCGATGGTAATATTTGAGCATTATAGTCATGCATAAAGTAATTCTAATGACACTCTCCCATGCCCCCGACCACACTAGATGCCTTAGATCATCTAGTCAAGCGACATAGTACGGGTACAACTCAGTCCTTTCCCGTTCATCAAATTGCCAAGCCATCAGGTGTTCGACATGACGCGAGTCGGCCTCCCTTTTCTTATAATTAAAATATAAAATCATGTTATGTTCAAGGTTGGATCTCATGGTCACCATAGTTGGGCACTCCAAGCTCTAAGCTTAACACGCTACCCACTTTGTTTCGTGGACAGAGGCTTCATAACACAATAATCAACTCTTTGGGAGCTATTGCTAGCGATTTTGCTTCCGCCGCGCGGTAGGAGATAGAACAATATTTCTTCCCCCAAAATTTGGGTATTTTCCTAGAGACAAACTCTAATACTCTCACTGTAGTAACTTACACACCCCATGAATCCGTAAACTACACATTTAACCACGGAGTCTACTCCAGCATACGAATAAGATAATCATCACCAATCCAGACCAGCCTGTCCGGATGAGCTTCTCACATCATGCCTATTCCATACTTTGATTCTGGATTCTATATACAAGTTCTATCGGGGATATTTTGTATCGACAAATTGCAAATCCCTTCGCTCTATGTTAATTAATGGGGGACTTCATGCAACTATGCCAAATTAAGGACTTCATATGTCCAAGTAGGAAGATTGTTTCCCTTTTCGATCGTTTAGGAGCCATGACCTTTGAAAGTGAGGAGTTAGATCTGGAATACTCTAGAGGGGGGGGGAGGTGAATAAAGTATCCTTAAAAACCAAATGCTTTTTCAAGTTTTGAAGAGTAAATAAACTACTGCAGAATATAAACAAAATAAATGCAAACACAACAGTCCTAATTAACACAGCCACAACAAGAACAAAAAGAAAAGGGCAACCAGACGACATAAGAATTTATAGTGGTTCCCCAACCTGGGTACATCCACTCTTCTACCACCCTGGTAGGAATCAACTCAGATTTTTGATCAGGTGCCTGACACCAATGAGCTTTTGATCAGGTGCTCAAAAATCAATCCTCAAGTCTTTTGGTCAGGTGACTTGCAACCAAGAATAACTTTTGAAGGGAGTTAAAGAACCCTTTATACAGAGGGGGGATGAGAGATGATTATATCTTCTCTTTCTCAATATACAACTGAGAAGACTTAAGTGGATATTGATTTTAGCAAAGAGCTCCCCCTGAGATATTGAATGGTCAGGGAAGGTGGAGCTTTGCTTTAGGGTGATAGGTCTTCAAACTTGCAGCCTTGACCAGTTGATCTTCAGGAACTTCTTGAGAGATAGATTATTTGTTGTACTTTGAAGTATCCTGGAGAGTTGAAGGAAGAAGACTCTTGATTTTTGATTTGATGTTCTTATTCTTCAGATAGCTGATGTTCTTCTGGTCTAGGGCTTGATTTTATGTATCAGATTTCTTTGTGTGCGTATCAGAGTTCTGTAGAGAGAGAGGCAGAGAGATCATTGATCACAGACTCACTGACTTCTTGATTGTCTCCATCGTTGTTTCAGAAAAAAAGAGAAAATCTCTTTTATATTTTCCAAATAAGTTTGCTCTTGAAATTTGAAATCCTTCTACATTCAATGCTGACGGCCTTGAGAATAATCTGCATTTATTGAATTTCCCCAACTGTCCCTTGAAAAAATGACAAGCAATAATCCTGATAAAGACCATAATTAATGCTCTGTCTAACGGTAATATTCAGAGAATATTGTAGCATTAATTACTCAGGAATTATTGCAGTAGGAAAGGGACAGAAGGATGGAAATAACCAAGTCTGGATTCGTCGAACAAAGAACAAAAATCGTTGAGCTGAGTTGTGTTCGTCGAGTAGAAGGCTTCTGCTCATCGAGCTGAGTTCCAAGATCATCGAGCTGAAAACAGAACTGCATTCTCTAGAACCTTCCCTTTTTTGCACATCAAGTTCGTTGAGCTGAGAATTTGACTTCGTCGAGCTGAAAACAGATAACTGCATTCTCTAGAAACTTTGCCTTTTCTGCACATCAAGTTCGTCGAGCTTTTGACTTTGTCGAGCTGAGTACTGAATTCGTCGAACTGAGTATTTTCCTTCTTGACATAGCTTTTGTGGAATGTGTCGACAGATGTTCTGTGTGTTGACACAATTTCTGCTTGTCTCAATATAGTTGTTGTCTTGACAAAGATCAAGAGTGTGTCGACACAAGTCCTATGTTTGTCGACATAATTATTGTGTGTCGACACAATCTGGCTTTTGATGTCGACATAATCTGGCTTCTGGTGTCGACATAATCTGGCTTCTAGTGTCGACATAATCTGGCTTCTGGTGTCGACACAGTTGGTGTTGACTGATGTTCTATGTGTCGACACAATTGCTTCTGGTGTCGACACAGTTGGTGTCGACAGATGTTTTGTGTGTCGACATAATTCCTTCTGGTGTCGACACAGTTGGTGTCGACAAATGTTGTGTGTCGACACAATTCCTTCTGGTGTCGACACAGTTGGTATCGACAGATGTTGTGTGTGTCGACACAATCTTGAGTCTGGTGTCGACACAGCCTTTCCCAAGTGTCGACACAATTGCTTGAGTCTCTAGTAGTCTGTTGAAAGCTGGTCCATGTGATGTTGACTCTAAGGACTTGGCCTAGACTCTAGGACATAACCATGACACTGGCTATACATGATGGGTCATATGATCCTAACTTAGTGAATCTAGCCCAAATCCAACTAGGGATCCAATAATCTTGCACTTGATCCAGATGGAAATGATCATCACACCTTACTCTCCACAGATCTGGCTTCAGCTCGCAAATCTAACCACAAGAATGCCTTCACAGCAGGGCTAGATCAGCCTTGCTCTTGCTCTCCAATCCTTCTCCTGCTGCAACTTCAGGATGCAAAAGAGAGGGAGAGAGAAGAAGAGAAAAAGGGAAAATAATCTTATCTCAAGACTTTATCAAAACTCTATCGCCGTGCGTAACTTGCTACCGCCGTGCGGTACCTTAGGCGGTGGCTGCTTGGCCCAATTGACATCATTCTTCCACTCAAAGACCGCCTCAACCTTATCTGACACGTGGTACGCTACTGCTAACATTACCTCTACTGCCGGACGGTAATGTCCATAGACAAAGGTCGATTTAACTGGCTACCACCGCGCAGTATCACACTACCGCCGCACGATACCTACCGGAGATGTTGGTCTATTCGAATCATCTAGATACCTCCAGCACTAGCTCTACCTCCTGGCGGTAACCTCCAGTGACCAACTACCTATTATTTTCAGGAAATTTGGGGCATTACAAGAAATGCTTGAGTTCACCCATATTGCTCATTTCAAATTGCCCTTATATAAGCTTAGCAAACTTTTGCATAGGCCATCATCAGCAGACCCAAAAAATATGTCATCTACATAAATTTGGACTAGGATTATCTTACCCTTGACTTCCCTTAGGAATAATGTCTTGTCTATCTTTCCTCTTGAGAATTTGTTCTCAATGAGAAAGCTAGATAGGGTTTCATACCAAGCCCTAGGGCCTTCTTTCAACCCATACAAAGCTTTTCTTAAATGAAATACATAATCAGGGAAAGTAGGATTGACAAAACATGGTGATTCTTTTAGGTCACCATTCAGAAAAGCTGACTTAACATCCATTTGGTAGGCCTTAAATCTCTTGTATGAAGCATATGCAATGAATAACCTTGTGGCTTCAAGTCTAGTAACTAGTGGGAAGGTTTAATTAAAATAAATACCTTCCTCTTGTCTTTATGCTTTGGCAACCAGTCCAGCTTTGTTCTTGATGATAAAACTATTTTCATCAAGCTTGTATATATATATATCCATTTTATACCTACGATGTTATGTCCATGAGGTTTGGGAACTAGCTTCCAGTCATTGCATCTTTTGAACTGGTTCAATTCTTCTCGCATAGCCACAATCTAGAATGGATTTATGTTGGCTTCATCAAACTTCTTGGGTTCAATTTAAGACAAAAAGTTGGAGTACATTGCAATTTGTGGCTTCTTCTCCTTGTTGTTACACCATGTCTTGCATCCCCAATGATCAAATTTCTAGGATGATCTCTCAAGTGTCTAACAACTGTCGACATCCTTTTTTCAGCATCTTGAACTACAACATTGTTGCAGTATGTAGACCGTGCGGTCTGGTGGTTTGTCTGGCGGTCTGGCAGCTTTACCCAATGGCTTAATAGCTAGGCTGTTGCTGAATGGTGTCCAAGCGGTCTGGCGGCTTGTCTATGGCAACCTGAAGAAATTGTCAGGTTGTCTTCTGGACATTGTAGTTATCATACGGTTAGTCTAACCGCATGGCTTATGTGGCTTGTATAGATGCTTGTTCTTGTAATTATTAGTCCCACATTGCTTATTTGTAATCTCTCTTCTCTCCTCCATTCTATAAAAGGGAGGTCATACCTTTGTAATAAATACCTTTTTGGATAATAAAAATTTTGTTACTCCAAATTTTCGATCTACTTTTTTCTGTTAACACATGGTATCAGAGTACTCGATCTTTTCCTCCTGATTCTTTGAGCTTTCTCTGTCCGTGTGACCTGTCCACACGGCTTGATCCTTCTTCAGTAACTGGGCTCCCAACGAAGCAAGGTCGATTGCTACTGGGACTGAGACAGGTTGATTTTCTATTGGTACTGAGAGTGGTCAATTCTATTCACACTCGTACTTCTTGTTCTTTTAAAGAACCGGGCTCCCAATGGACGATTACTACTGGGACTGAGAGCGGCGGCCTCTACTTCCTCGATAATGTTTCCGCGCTGTCCATGTAACGCCCCTGCTTTTTTCGGCATTATTGTCTCCCCTGGTTGGCATATTTGTGACGTAAGGGCGTTACTCTAGCGTTCAGTTGGTGGCCCGTCGCAGTTAGTGCGCTTTCGCGTCTCTTCGATTCAGTCAGCTGAATTCTTGAATCTTTGGCAGAAATAAAAATTTTCACATTTGGAAAAAAAACTTAATTGATTGATCTTTTTGTCTTGCTCGTCCAGTTCGTCGAACCAACCTTGCTATGTTTGATTTTATCTTATTTTATTCTCTGGGTTCGACGATCGTCGAGCGGAGCTCGACGATCGCTTTCCTTTCTGGTCGCTGTCTTTGTTTGACGATCGTCGAGCTCCGCTCGACGATTGTTAGTTTTCTGGGCGTTGTTTGGAGGTTGACGATCGTCGAGCTCCACGATTTCCGTGCTGAGCTCGACGAGTCGTCGAGTGGAGCCGTCTGGTGTTGACACAATGTGTCGACACCGCTGGCTGTCAGGTGTCGACACTGCCGGCCGGTGTCAACACAGTGTGTCGACACCGCTGGCTGTCAGGTGTCGACACTGCTGTGTCGACACTGCCGGCCGGTGTCGACACAGTGTGTCGACACCGCTGGCTGTTGAGTGTCGACACTGCTGTGTCGACACTGCCGGCCGGTGTCGACACAGTGTGTCGACACCGCTGGTTGGCAGGTGTCGACACTGCTGTGTCGACACTGCCGGCTTGTGTCGACACTGCCGGCTGGTGTCGACACAGGTGTGTCGACACCGCTGGCTGTCGAGTGTCGACACTGCTGTATCGACACTGCCGGCCGGTCTCGACACAGTGTGTCGATACCGCTGGCTGGCGGGTGTCGAAACTGCTGTGTCGACACTGCCGGCTGGTGTCGACACAGGTGTGTCGACACCGCTATTCTGTAGTGTGTCGGCACCGCTGGGCTGGTGTAGTTGAACCCGGTCCTTACGGCTGTTGAGTATTTATACCCTGATTCTTCTTATCTTTAGCCGACCTAGGTTTCTCCTGCTTTCCGTCCCAGAGCGGCGTGTGCGGAGAAGTTTGCCATCCGTGCCTCTTCCGGCGATCACCGACGGAGCTCCGGTGCTCGGTTTTTCCCACCGATCGTGGATCTGGAAGGCTCTCGTCGAGAGCTGCGCCCCCGGGATTTCGGCTCCTATCGCGACGCGTGGAGATTTGGAGAGTTTTTCTGGTAAATCGAGGTAAGTAGTGTTCTCGCTCTCCCTTTTTGTTCTTGATTCTAAATTCCTACCTTCCTTTTTGTTTCTACACTTGTTGAGTTTATCATATTTCGACGGTAGAGATACTTGTTCTGAACTCCTAACTTGTTTTCCCCTCTATTTCTGGAATTTGTGACTTGATGTCCCTTAAGTTTTAAATCTCAAAATCTTACTGTTCTTTGAAACGCCCTTATGCAGCCCACTTGGTCGGTTATCACTGGAGTTTATGGTGATGAATGAGCATAAATGAACACTGCTTGTATAATTATGTAACTAAGGAAATTCAGATGAACTATGCGCGTTGGGGTCCTCCCTCGGCATAGAATTTTATATTCAGATGAACTATGCGCGTTGGGGTCCTCCCTCGGCATAATGTTTTATATTCAGATGAACTATGCGCGTTGGGGTTCCCCCCTCGGCATAGTGTTTTATACTCGGATAGGCTGTGCGCGTTGGGGTTCCTCCCTCGGCATGGTAATTACTAATAAAAGATTGGACTTCGGATGCTGATGCTTGTTTCCTTTTTTTGTGTTTATAAAATGTTTAGCATTTCTTGCTCGGCTAGTTTTACTGTTGCTCATTTTTACTCTGTTGACCGTTTTGTTGCAGTCACCCTTTCTTTCATTCCCCTCTACTTAGAGGTTTGTGTAGTCTGCTTTTACTCTTACTCTACTTGTGACTTGCTTCTGAGGTGTTCTTCTTTTGAATGCCTCAGGATCAGAGCTGTAGCAGGTTTAGCTGACAGACTTGGGCTTCTGGTGCTGCTGGTTTCTGTGGCTGTTTGTTTCCACCTCTGAGTTTGAGGTAGTTGTCTTGTTTAGATTTGGCTGTTTTTCTTCTTTCTATGGGTTCGTGTCAGTTGTTGACGCCCATAGACTTTAGCCTTTCTGTGTTAGACTGCTTGCTGCTCTCACTACTGTTATTTTTTTTACCTGATGGTTCTTGCTCTTCTGGGAAGGATTTATGCTAGGGTGCATTCTAGTTATTTTAAACCCTAAAATGTTACTATATGTACTCATGCATTTCATATTTGAAAAACTAAAGCACTATTTTTCCTTATAGCGTAAAGACTACCTTTCTATGTATACTATATTCATCTTAGAGTCGTGCATAACATGGGTCGTCCCCCGGGGACACTTATGCTCGTTTAGGGTGTCAACTTAATTGAACCAAGGTATTTTCTGCTGCGTATAAATATACTGTGATCTGTGGACTAGCTGATCTACCGTGCCGAGGGATACGGCCTTTCAACATAACTATTTTTCTACCATAGTTAATCAACGTTTTCCTTAAAAACAAAGGTTTGGAGTTTTGCCTAAGCGTGTGCAGTTATCCCCTGCACGACGTGGCATCACGACACGTGTTTTCTCTTGCTCTGATACGATTTTATCGTTGAGAAAATGCGGGTTGTGACAGTCCACCTTCTTCTCCTCCTCCTTTACTGATCTTATCTAGTGACACCTTCGTCTTGCTCACTCTCCTCCGCGACTTCTTTGTCAGCTTATTCCCCCACCTTCCTCCGCAGAGTCCTCCTCTCAACTGTGACGCATGTTAGCTTGGCAAGCATCGCCACTCCTCGTTCCCACCAAAGCAAGGTCGTGGACCTTCTCGACCGTTTGGTCTAGTTCACTCCGACATTTGGGGTCCTGCTCCTACCCTCACCATAGGCCGGGGTAGTTTATATTTTGTAACTTTTATTGACGATTTCTCCCGCTGTACTTGGGTGTATCTCTTAAAAGATCGCTCTGAATTATTCAATGTATGGACCTCTTTTTATTTTATGATTAAGAATCAATTTGATGTCTCTGTTAAAATCTTTCGCTCTGATAATGCAAAAGAATATCTTAGTCATGATTTTTCCTCTTTCTGTATGAAATATAATATTGTTCATCAAACTAGTTGTGTCTATACCTCACAGCAAAATGTCATGGCAAAATGCAAAAACCGTCACCTCCTTGATGTCGTGTGCACTCTACTAACTCAAATGAAGGTTTCTCGCTCCTATTAGGGCTATGTTGTTCTCATCTTTTGCTATCTTGTCAATCGCATTCCCTCCACCGTTCTCCATGGCAAAATCCCCTTCTCCATTCTCTATCCGTGCATGGATCCAATTCCTCTCCTTTTGCGTGTCTTTGGGTGCACATCCTTTGTGCAGTCTCCCTAAGCCACCCGTGACAAACTCTCACCACGGGCCACCAAATGTTTCTTTTTGGGGGTACTCTACCACTCAAAAAGGTTATTGTTGCTTTGACCCGGTTGCATCCTACTTCTCTCACGACTCCTCTTTTCCTCCTAATGTTCCTACTTCTCATACCACCCCTTCCATCCCCTCTTCACCTACCAAGATTCCTCCACCTCCACCGTCTCCTCCACCGTGCCCACATCCCGAGATATCTCCATCCTCTCCCCAGCCGTCTCTCTACTCCCTAGCCAGCTCCCTCCTCCACGGATGCCCCGGAAACTAAGGAACATGCCGACCTGGATCTTTCGATTGCTCTTCGCAATGGGGCGCGAATGTGTACCCAACACCCGCTAGCTGCCGTTGTTTCTTATGATCATCTAACTCCTTCTCATAGGGAGTTTGCCTTGGCTATCTCTGCGACTACCACTCCCCACACCTACTAGGAAGCTCTTGCAGTTCCTCATTAGAAGACTGCCATGTATGAGGAAATTGCTACCCTCACTGAAGGGGGTACATAGATCCTTGTTCCTCTCACTTTGGGCACTGATGTGGTTGGCTGTCGCTGGGTCTTTGTTGTGAAGTTTCGTCCGGATGGCAGTGTGGATCGATACAAGGCTTGCCTGGTCGCCAAAGACTTTACTCGGACTTATGGTGTTGATTACTTTGACACCTTCTCTCCCGTTGCTCATCTCAGTACCATTCGGGTTCTTCTCTCTATGGCTGTCAATAGAGATTGGCCCATTTCCCAGCCGGATGTCAAGAATGCCTTTCTCTATTGTGATCTTCGGGGGGATGTTTACATGGAGCAACCTCTTGGGTATGTTGCTCAGGAGAGACACGAGTATGCTGGATGAAGAAGGCCATCTATGGCCTAAAGCAAAGCCCTCAGGCTTAGTTTGACAAGTTTAGTGGCATTGTTGGGCCATTGGTTTTGCAAGAATTTCAGCCGATCACTCCTTATTCATCCTCAAAACCTCCTCTGGTATGGTGGTTCTTGCTGTATATATGGATGTTATTCTTCTAACTGGCGATGACCAGGTTGGGGTAGCTTTGACAAATAAAAACCTCCATCAACACCTAGTCACGAAGGATATGGGCTCCCCCAAATACTTTCTGGGGATTGAAATCTCTAGGAAGCCCAACTCTTTGGTCCTCTCCCAACGGAAGTATGCTCTTGATTTACTAAAAGTGGCTGTGTTGATTGGTGCTAAACATGCCCGATGTCCCATGGCTACTAGAGAAGACAAAACTTGGTCTGATGACTCGCCTCCTCTATCCAATACTACGAGGTAACGACATCTGGTGGACAAACGCATTTATCTCACGGTGACCAGACTCGACGTCTCCTATGATGTAGGCATGGTTAGCTAATTCATGTAAGCTCCTAGGGAGTATCATATACAGTCTTCCATGAGGATATTAGGCTATTTTAAAGCAGCACCAGGGAAAGGATTGCTTTTTCAGAAGAATGGTTACTTGAGGGTCGAAGTGTACTCAGATTCGAGCTATGCTGATGATAAAGGAGACTGCATGTCAACATTGGGCTTTTGCACATTTGTTGGAGGAAATCTTGTGAGATGGAAGAGCAAGAAACAGTCTATTGTCTCCAGGTCTAGCGCAGAAGTGGAATATCGTAGTATGGAGTCGACCACAAATGAGTTAAAGTGGTTACGGGCTCTCATGCTTGACTTCAGAGAGGTCTATAACTATCATCTTCCTATGTTCTGCGACAACAAGGCCGCAATATACATCTCCAAAAATCTAGTTTTCATGAGGAACAAAATAGATAGAAATCGACTGTCATTTTATTCGAGAAGAGATTTTGAAGAAATAGATTTATACTCCGTTCGTCACTTCTGACAACGAGTTGGCAGATTTCTTCACCAAGCCGGTGTCTGCTTTCTTGTTTCATATTTACGACAAGCTGGGCATGATTGATATCTATGCTCCAACTTGAGGGGGAGTGTTGCAGTATGTAGACCGGGCGGTCTGGCGGTTTGTCTGGCGGCTGGCGGCTTCTCCCAACGGCTTGGTAGCCGTTGTGTTGCTGATTGGTGTCCGAGCGGTCTGACGGCTTGTCTATGGCGACTTGAAGATATTATCGGGTTGTCTTTAGGATATTGTAGTTGTCATGCAGTTAGTCTAACTGCGTGACTTATGCGGCTTGTATAGATGCTTGTTCCTGTAATTAGTAGTCCCACATTGCTTATTTGTAATCTCTCTTCTCTCCTCTATTCTATAAAAGGGAGGTCATACCTTTGTAATAGATACTTTTTTGGATAATAAAAATTTTGTTACTCCAAATATTCGGTCTACTTTTTTCTGTTCGCACAAACATCAGGAACTTGAAGATCATCTTTTATTTCTAATCCACAAGGACCTTCTTCTAGAATGACCACACCCTTATCCTTTTCTTTTTCAATAGGAGGTGATTCATTAATGATGCTCTGCTTGTCCATCCTTAAATCTGCACCTGCAATTCTAAAAGAGCTAGAAATCTCACTGTGAATCATAGAAGTTTCTTCAAATATTATATTAGTAGACTCTTCTACAACCTCATTTTTCAAGTTGTAGACCCTATAGGATTGTTGTGGTTGCTATACCAAACAAAAATTCCCTCATAGGATTTTACAACAAACTTTGTCAAGTAGGACTTCCCATTATTTACCACAAATCACTTGTTTTCAAAGATTCTAAAATAGGTCAGATTTGGTTTCTGCCTTTCATAATCTAATAGTGAGTCTTCTTGTTGTACTTGTTGATAGAGGCCCTATTCTGGACATGACAAGCAGTGTTCACTGCCTCAGCCCAAAAATATTCTGGGAGAGAAGTGTCACTAAGCAAAGTCCTCCTAGCCTCTATGAGAGTTCTATTTTTTCTCACAACAATGTCATTTTGCTGGGGTGTTCTTGGAGAAGAAAACTCCTGAAAGATCTCTTGCTCTTTGTAGAACTCCGTCATGCTTTCCAATTAAATATTTGTGTCATGGTCACTTCTAATTTTGACCACAGAACAACCGTTCTCATTCTAAATTTACTTGACAATGGTCACAAAGCTATCAAAGGTTTCAGACTTTTTCTTAAGAAAGAAAACCCATGCAAATATGGAAAATTCATCAAATATCACAAAAGTATAGACTTTCCTACCCATACTATGAATTGGCATAGGACCAAATAAGTCCATATGCAGGGGTAGAGACACCTCTCAGAATCTTTGGACCCAATGCTTTTAATGGAAACCTTTTTCTGTTTGCCCTTTTCGCATGCAGAGCAAATGCCCACTTTAGTGAATTTTAAATTGGGTCCATTTCTGACAAACTCTTCATAGAAGAGCTTTTTGTTAGTCTTGTAGTTCAAGTGTGCAAGACATTTGTGCCATTGCACACAATAAGACTCTTTATCATTTGCTACTAGACACACATGAGAATCTGAATCTATACATAAGAAATTTAAACAATAAATATTTCGACTCCTAGTGCCTGACAGAATGATCTCTTGGTCACTTGACCATTTGATTAGGCAATTATCATTGTATAAGACAATGACATAACTGATATCATAAAGTTGGCTTATGGTAATCAGATTGTACTATAATCCTTCCACATAAGCCACTTTTATGATGGAGACTATGCTATTGGTTACCATACCATAGCCTTTTGTAAATCCTCTATCTGAATCACCAAATATGACTTTGGGTCCGTTCCTCACTGGAGTGTAGTATTTTAGATGGCTCCTTGTTCCAGTCATGTGCCTAGAACATCCACTATCCAAGTACCATATATGCATTTGATAGGTACTTGGACTAACTTGTAATCATAAATTTAGTTTACCTTAGGTACAAAAAATGATTTAGGTCCTTGGTTATTGTTATCACAAATTTGAACATTTCTCCCTACAGCAGCCCTGACAGGAAGACTACCCTTTTCCTTTGGCACAATTAGGTTATGCCAATAGTCTATGGCAAAGTGTCCTACCTTGCCACAACACTATCACTCATGAATATTGTATCTCCTCTTCTGAATGACCATAGATGCATGTGATCTATCAGACTTTTTCTGTTTAGAGGGGAGTACACCAGAACTCTTCCTACTTCTTTCAGCTAGAGACTGGCTAAAGGTTATCCTTCCAACAGGTTCACTTGGTTTATTCTGACAGACATCAACAAGTGTCTGCTTTGCAGGTGACAAGGTGTTGATGACATCAGAAATAGCCAAGTGAGGCTTATTTACCATCTTTTTTTATAGCCTTATTCTTTGATGAAAGACCTTGGGTGGAGGCCACTGCCTTACTCTTGAGAGTGGGTGAAGGAGCACCAAACACAAATGGTCTATGGTGGAATATTTGGACTTCTTTATGGGGAGCCTTCAGAGCACTCAAACTCATGCCCTATCTTCTTCCATTGTAAGTTGTATTAATGATCTTACAGGAAGAACTTTCATTCTTCTAGTAGCCATATATGATGTCATGGTCATATATGTTAAAAGGGAAAACTATCTTCTGAAAGGTGGTTTGAGGCACTATCGGATCCTTGCCTTTCCCTTTAGAATGGGAAGCTCTAGCATTCCACCTGAACCAAAATATCATCTTATTATTTTGAGAGGTGAATGAGTCAATCAGTGGAAATACTGACTTTGGCTTGGAAAACTCAGCCACTAACATCCTATCTTTGAGGAGCTTCTCTTCAAGATCCCTAATGATCTTGCCCTTCTGACATATTATGATAATTTGGATTAAAGTCATTGACCACAGCTGATTAATATCTCTACTCATCTGAGCTAGCAGTGAAGCTGACTCAGATTATATTGATTTAGTCTGCTGTATAGAGACAATCTCTTCAACCTGCCTTTTGATAATATTTTTGCTCTTCTTCAAAGCCTCCAAGATAGCACCATATTTGTCAATCAATTGTTTGACATCCTCATTAGATTCTGATCCATCCTCCTCATTGGATGAAGTGGATGCCTTAGAATATGTACCAGTCTCATAAATAAAAGGAGAGTTGGAAAGAGTGTACCTTATCAGGATCAGATTTATCCTGAGTTTCTTCAGTCATGGCCATAAGGCTGAACTCTTGATCATCTTCAAAGTCACTGTCAACAGAGGACAGTGGTGCCCTTATAACCATTATGGAAGCAGGAAGATCAACCTCCCCTTTTTTCGAGATAAGGCAAATA
Organism: Platanthera guangdongensis; assembly: GCA_039583875.1. NCBI lineage: Eukaryota > Viridiplantae > Streptophyta > Magnoliopsida > Asparagales > Orchidaceae > Platanthera > Platanthera guangdongensis. The sequence goes on along the minus strand of CM077164.1, from coordinate 89,824,932 downwards.
TATGCCTATTATTTTTCTTCTTCCTCTAATTTTGAAGACTCAGAATCACTCGCTGACAAGCAAGACTTCTTCTTGGCCAAGAAGCTCTTGTCTACCTTCTTGTCCTTATGATACTTTTTATCATCAGACTTTTTTTCCTGTACTCTTGTCAGGAAAGTAAACAATGACATGTCCTGACCTATTGCAGTAGTAGCAAACCACATTAGCATTAAAGTATTTATTTAGTTTAGAATCATACCTATCCACAAAGGGGTCTTTTCTAGACTTCTCCAGGTTTTCTTGTGGCTTTCTGGAGCTAGAGCTAGATGAGCCCTTATTCTTTCACTACCTCCTCCTGCTCAGTATCTTCTTAAATTGCTTGGAGAATAAGGTAAGTTCACCATCTGACAGATCATCTCCTGAAGTGCTGGGACCTGAGCTTTCTGACTTAGCAGCCCTTCTTAGTGGAGAAGGAGACTTCTCCCTATTGCTTCTTGAGGCTTCAGCTTTGAAGGCCACTGACTTCTCTCTATTTAGGGACTTATCAGCTTCTTCTTCAGCTTTCCTGGAATTCAGCTGAAGCTCATGTGACATCAACTTGCTAAATAAATTCTGGGGCAATGTGATGGTTAAGTTTCCCACTTCCCTAATGGCACAGACCCTGATATCTCATTCTTTTTTGAGAGATATCAGGAACTTGTCATTCAGCTCATAATTGGTGAACTGTCTGCTATAAATGATCGAACTGTTCATAATCTTGAAGAACTTCTCATAAAAATCAACTATAGAATCTTTCTTGTCTTGTTTGAAGGCCTCATACTATTGGTTGAGGAGGGATTTTCTGTCATCCCTCACTTCCTTTCTTCCCTCAATATAGAAAATTAGTGAGTCCCATATCTCCTTAGCTATTTTGTAGTGGACCAAATTCTAAAATATTGAATCATCTATTACACTGGCGATTATGTTATGCGCCCTCTTATCTATGATGGCCAGAGCCACCTCATCCATAGTCATCTCTAAATATCTCTTGGGAGTCTAGATGTTGACATCAATAGTAAAGACCTTTATGATAATAAAAGGTCCCTCTTATACTGTAATATATATCCTAGGGTCTGAGGCTTCCATGAATAGCCTCACCCTTTCTATCCAAATCCCAAAGTTCTCCTTCCTACAGATAATAAGTTTCATAGAACCTAACTCCTTATGGTTCTCACTAGAAGCCATGAAGATATGATTCTACTACCCTTGGAGATCTCGTTTAGACTGTTAAGTCCTTTTTGAACAACCTCGCTCTGATACCACTTGAAATTCTTTTCTAAGGGTAGTTAAACACCTAGGGGGATGGGGGGGGTTAGATAGGTTTGTTTTAAATCTTTGCAATCTTTTTGAAGTTAGAGCTTGATGTGTGTTTATATTAGATGTTAGCTCATAAGATCACAGAAAACACAACAGATTTATAGTGGTTCCCCTATTTAGGGTACATCCATTTTCCCCCTTGACCTATCTAGTAGTGAGCTAGATTTGGCTAACTCATCCTTTATAATCATCTCCTTAAGCTTACACCTCAGATCCCTCAAGATCTTATAACTCAGAGTGAACACCACTCCTACAACTAAGATTGCTTCCAGTCCTACCTCAGATCCACTCCAGGACCCTACCTTAGATCCACTCCAGAACACAACCTCAGAGTTCACGAACTCCTACAAATCAGAGATCCAGCTAATCTCTTACCTCAGATGGTCACCAAGATCCTACAACTCAGCTTTTATAAATTAATCTTACAACTCAGATCTCATATAGATCCTATAGGTTTGAATATTAGTTTGAGTAAAATGACTCCAGAGATAAATCCTTGAGTCCTCTTCCTTGATTATGTTGTAAACAACCCTTCTTCACAACAAAAGGAAAAAAATTTCTTCATAGTTGAATAGGCTTGTGCTGTGTAAAACTTCTACAGAGCGCTGCTTCTTCTTCAAGTTGGAGAAAGTTTGTTGTTCTATATTTCAGGCTTGAAGATGAACAAAAAATGGCTTGAGCTCTATTAGCTGACTTTTGCAAAACTTAGGGTTTGGAGAAATGACAAAAGTTCTCGTGTAAGATAATATCCTCCTGTATTTGTACCCCCACATCTGCAAAGGATCAATCTTCCTATTTGGAAAGCGGCATGGTCGACTTTAATGGTTGCTTTACCATAACTACACTGTAGAAGAAGTACAATAGCATTTATCCTCTAGGACAACTACATTGAATTTGATTTTGATGATGATGTCAGTAGTCATGTCTCAATGCTAGTGGACTTAGAAATTTCTTCTAGATTGTCTACACAGACATTGAGTGATGCCTTGTGACTCAATCACTTGAAGTGTTGATTATTGCCTTATATCTCAATACATTTGTACTTTAACTGTTATCTTTAGAAGCGTTGAGTGATAAGCCTACACTCAACACAAAAACACTTAGCTGAATTCTGACTATCTTCAGAGGCATTAAGAGAGCCATTTCACTCAACGTATTTGTCCTTTGATTGCATATCTAAGTAGGCGTTGACAACTCAATGCTTTTGTACTTGGCAGCTATTCCTGATTGGCGATTTTGAGTGAACGTCCTTCACTCAATGCTTTTGAACTTGGCAGCTATGCTGATGAAGGCATTGAGTGAACATCCATCACTTAACGCTTCTAGACTTAGCTACATTCATGAAAGGGCATTGAGTGAATATCCATCACTCAACGCTTTTGAACTTAGACAGATTTAATAGCTAGGGCATTCAGTGAATGTCTATCACTCAACGCTTCTGTACTTAGATAGATTTCATTGCATCTTCACTATGTCATTGAGTGACTAGTTATATGTCAAAACTTTTTGGTCTCATGCGTTGAGTGATGTCTACTCACTCAATACATTTGTATTTAGATAATATTCTACCTCGCCTAAGTATTCTGACTTCTATTCAGCCAAACCTCTGACACATTGAGCATGTTTAATCACTGAATAATAGACATCCTGTGTATATGAACTTAGACAAATATCAAATACATGCTTATGTATATTATTGACTTGTGACCCTTCTTCAAATCTGAAATATTGTGATCAATAGACCCAACAAATGGATTTTTAAAAATAAACTTGATGATGAATCTCAAATTACTAGAAACAAATCTAGATCAGTGACACAAGGTTTTTCTGAAATTGAGGGGGAAGATTTTGATGAAACTTTTGCCTCATACCATAGGATCTTTGTGACAGTGTAAGAGGGGCCCTTCATCCCCATTAAGATCTCAGAAATAAATGCTAACACCCAAGTCCCAAAGAAGTATTCAGAAATGACAAGGGATGGGGTAATTCTGGCCATTATGGACAAGAGGTCCCAGAACATTATAGTTAGTATAATTGATGATTCAACTTTCCAGAACCTTATTTACAACAATACTACACATGAAATGTGGGACTCTCTGAAAGTTTACATGGAGGAGACTGAGGAGGTGTGGGATGATAGAAAATCTCTTCTGAATCTGTAATATTAAGCTTTTAGGCAAGACATGATAGATTTCATAGCTGAGTGCTTTGAGAAGTTCTTCAAAATTGTGAATGGATTGAAGAATTATTGTAGGTAATTCTCCAACTATGAACTAAATGGAAAGTTCTTGAGGTCCCTCAATAAATAATGGGACATCAAGATTTGTGTCATAAGGGAGATAGGCAACTTGGCCAATATTCTGCCACAACATCTGTTTGGCAAGCTGCTATCTCATGAGCTTCAGCTGAATTTTAGAAAAGCTGAAGAAGAATCTGCTAATTCAATCACCAGAGAGAATACAATGATCTTCAAGGCTGAGAAATCTAGGAGATACTGAGAGAAGACTCCTCCCCCAAGAAGTGCTACTAAGTCAGAAAGCTCTAAACCCAGCACATCAAAAGTAGAATTCTCAGATGGACTGCCAACATTATTCTCTAAGAAGTTCAAGAAGATGCTAAACAACAGGAGGGAGTGGAAGAACAAGGCCTTTATAGGCTCTAGATCAAGGAAGCATCAAGCTAACTATGACAAATCCAGAAAGGACCCTACTGAGGATAGGTATGCTTCTAAATAGAAAAAATATTTTAAATCTGATGTGGTTTGCTACTGTTGCAATAGGCTAGGGCATGTTATACTTGACTTCCCTATTAAAAGGAAAGAGATCAAAAAGTCTGATGACAAGAAGCATCACAAGGAAAAGAAAGCTGACAAGGGCTTCTTAGACCGGGATAATAAAAGAAGAAGTCTATGTCGAGCAACCCCTGGCTTTATAAATGAAAAATACAATAATTGTGTATATAAATTAGAGAAGGCGCTTTATGGGCAGAAATAAGTGTCACGTGCCTAGTATAAACAACTAACATCTTTTTTTTATTAAATCACAGATATAAAATGAGAAGTGCCGACACCACACTCTTTGTTGGGTACATTGGTCAAATGTACCTGATTTGAAGAAGCCTCACCCAACTCAATGATATACATCATAATGTATTTGATGTATGTTTGAGTTATTTGTGCATGTTAAGAAATCACTGGACTGAAGCAAAAAGTTTCTAAGTCCATGTGTCGACACCCAGAGGGAAAGTGTCGACACTCAAGAAGACTTGTGTCGACACCCAGACAAGCAGTGTCGACACTTGGAGTCATTATGTCGACACTTGGGAAGCAGAGTCGACACCAGACAGAAAGTGTCGACACTTGGAGCTGTGTCGACACTCAGTGAAGAAAAGTGCAGACAGAAAGTGTCGACACAAGGAGCTGTGTCGACACCCAGTGAAGCTGTGTCTACACCAGAAAGTGTCGACACTTGGAGCTGTGTCGACACTCAGCAAAAGTCTGCAGAGTCTAAGTACAAGTGTCGACACTCAACACAATGTGTCGACACTATGCAGAAGAGTCAGCATTTGAAGTAAGTGTCGACACTCAACACAATGTGTCGACACTCAACAGAAGAGTCAACATTTGAAGTATGTGTCGACACCCAGAACAATGTGTCGACACACAGCTAAAGACTCAACACTTGAAGAAAGTGTCGACACATGGAGCTGTGTCGACACTTAGCAAAGAACAGAAAGAACAACAAATTATTCTAAGTACAAGTGTCGACACTATGGGAATGTGTCGACACTCAGCTAAAGTCTCAACAATAAGAAGGTGTGTCAACACAAGGAGCTGTGTCGACACTCAGCAAGATTCAACGTAGAATACTATGTGTCGACACCAAGAGACACTTGACAGATTCAACACAAGAAGATGTGACGACACAAAGGAGATGTGTCGACACATAGAAGAATTCAGCAAAAGCTAGAAGAACAAGTACTTGTGTCGACACTCAATTTCAGTGTCGACACATGAAGAAGAATCTGTGTCGAGACATATAAGGATATGTGTCGACACCTTGTAGACCTGTGTCGACACTTACAAAGCATGTGTCGACACTTGGTCTATAAGTGTCGACACTTTAGGACAGAAAGTCTCGACACTTACTGACTGTTAAAGATTTTCAAGAAGTGACTGGTTGACATGACAGCTGCCGATCCAGCCGGTCTACAACAACTGTCAGAGATGTCAGAAGTCAGTTATGAACCAGACCAGCCGGTTACCATGAAGAAGGCCTATAAATAGGCATCCACAGTTTACAGAAACTGTTGTTGTTGAAGTTGTTGAAAGAGTTGATCAAGTGATTAACAAATAGTACAGATTATTCAAGTAATCAGAAAAGTAGTACACAGAGTATCAACACAAGAAGATCTTGCAGTCCAACTGCAGATCTAAGAAGTTGGAGAGAGAGGGCTCCATCCAAGAAATCAGCCTTTGGAACTAGGCTGAGAAGAAGGATACATATTCAGTCTGGATCTTAAGTGGCAGAGGTCAAGGAACAACTGCAGAGGATTCAGCCTTATTCAGTTCTACTCAAGAAGCTTTGAAGAAAGCTAAGTCAGGGTGAATCCAGCTGAGTTCTTCCAAGAACTCATCAAGAATCTCTCAACTCCTCTCTTATTATTCTGAGTTGTAGAGTTATATTTTGTAATATCTTTTTAACTTGCAGGATCCTTTGGATCTGAGTGATTGTAAGCCTACATTTATAAAGGCTGAGGGTAGGGCTTGTTTGCCTGAGTGTAGGAGATTGAGATCTCTGAGTGTAGGCCTTGGATTGGCTGAGTGTAGGCCTTGATTGGCTGAGTGTAGGCTTTGGGATAAAGCTGAGTTGTAAGGCTTTGGGCCTGAGGTAGGAACCAATTTGGGTTCTGAGACAGTGCAGGAGTTTGGCCGAATCTAGTACACTGCTAGATAGGCGAAGGGGGAAAGTGGATGTACCCATATCTTGGGGAACCACTATAAATCACTGTGTGCTGTGCTGTGAATGTGCTGTGGATTAGATGTGTATGTTTGATTATTGCTGATTGCTGTAATAAACTAGTTAGAAATCTGTGATATAACTGTTTGGCTGCCAACTAAGTTAGAAAAAGATTAGGTCACCTATTCACCCCCCCCCTCTAGGTGTTTAGGTACCATATCTTTCAAGTGGTATCAGAGCGAGGTTCATCAAAACAAGGACTAACAGCCTGACGAAATCCTGTTTGGCAGATTCAGAGTAAGGTATTACACAGTTTCAAGAAAATCAAGAACATCAAGAAACATGGGTTCTTATGAGAATCACAAGGAATTGGGTTCCATGAAATTACCCATATGCAGAAAGGAGATCTTTGGGATCTGGAAAGAGAGGGTAAGGCTATTTATGGAAGCCTCTGACCCTAGAATATACATCACAGTAAAGGAAGGGCCTTATGTGCCAATGAAGATTTCAGTATTGGATGCAAATCAGAGAACTCCAAAGGATTTCTCTGAGATGACTAAGGATGAAATTGTTCTGGCCACCATGGAAAAGAGGGCACAAAACATAATAGTGAGTGCCATTGATGATGCCACTTTTCAGAACTTATTTCACTGTAAGACAGCAAAAGAGATGTGGGATACTCTCATTATCTATATGGAAGGTTCTGAAGAAGTTAGGCAAGATAGGAAGTCCTTGCTAAATCAGGAATATGAAAACTTTAGGCAAGGAAAGGGTGATAGCATCACTGAGTGCTATAAGAAATTTTATAGAATAGTTAATGAACTCATGTCTTATGGAAGAGAGTTCACTAACTATGAACTAAATGACAAGTTCTTAAGGTCCCTAACCAAAGATTGGGACACCAAGATCTGTGTCATAAGAGAAATGGCTAAGTTGGGGGAAATTCCACCTCCCACACTGTTTGGCAAGCTATTGTCATATGAGATATAGTTAACAGTGAGAAAAGAGGAGGAGAAATCAACAAGGACTGAGCACAAAGAAAGAACTGTTGCTTTCAAGACAGAAGTTCCCAGAAAGTGCAGGAATAAGTCTTCAACTCCACCTCCAGAGGTAGTTGAATCAGAGTCTGATGAGTCTGACAGCACAAAGTCTAAGAGCAGTGAAAGTGATGAAGACTTTGCTGCTTTCACTAGACACTTTCAGAAGTTTTTGAAAAAGAAACAATGGAGGTCAAGGCCTTCTACATCACGAGGAAAGGAAGACTCTTATCAGAAAAAGAGATCTTCAAAGAATGACAAGAGAAGGACAAAATCAAGCAAGGCAACTAGTTCAAAGATTGTTTGCTATTGCTGCAATAGACAGGGCCATGTTATTGCAGATTGTCCAGAGAAGAGAAAGGAATGTGGTGACCGGAAAAAGACTCACTTCAAAGGGAAGAAAGAAAAGTCTTTTGTTGCTAAGAAGGAAAAGACTCTATCAGATATATCTTCTTCAGAAACTGAGTCTGAGGCTGAAGCCTACATAGGGCTGTATGCAGAAGAAGTAGAAGAGGAAGAATTCATGCAGATCTTGGAATCAATTTATGAACTAGAAGACAGTCATTGCCAAGGGCTAATGACTTTGACAGAGAGTGCCAAAATCCTGGAGCAGCCAGGACCCAGTCAGGTACAAAGTTCAAGTTTAAATTCAGTTTCTTGTTCTAGTTCAGAATCAGATTTTTCTTCATCAAGTGATGAGAATATATCTGAGTCTGAGGAAGATATTCATCAGCTCATAGATGAATATAAGGTACTGTTGCAAGCCTACAAGAAAAGCAAGACCCTAGCCAAAAGTCAGGCAAAGGAGATTGCTGATCTCAAGGCTGTTGCAACAGATTTTGAGAAACAATTTGATCAAAAACTGAATGAGGTAGTCAGGCTGAAACACATTACTGTGATTCAGATGGGAACTATCACCTATAAGAATGATCCAATTAAGAGACTGGAGATCAATCTTCAGAAAGAAAGAGAGCTTGTTGCTAGGTTTTCAAAACCTAAATCAGTGCTACCTTTAATTGATGAATTTGTTCATCATAAAGGCAAGGCTGGACTGGGTTTTGTTAGACCTGCAGGGACTGAGCAGTCCAAGTCTAAGTCCAAGGGCAAAGCCCCAACATTCAACAAACCTGCTGTAGTCAAGACAGCAAAGGCAGTACCTAAGCAAAGGTACAACAAGTTTGAATGCTGGTGCTGTGGCAAGACTGGCCATTTTGCAATGGACTGTTGGTACAATGCCAGTACCAAGGTGAGTAGCAAGCTACCTGGTGGAAAGCCAGTAGGTAGCTTTGTCAAGTTACAGACTAACAAGTACCAAGGACCCAAGATTGCTTTGGGTTCTAAGGTCCATTAATCTGTTTTGCAGGTAAGTCCAAGTGGCCATACCCCTATATGGTACTTGGACAGTGGATGTTCCAGACATATGACTGGAACTAGGGGACTACTGAAGGACTACATTCCAATCAAAAATGGTCCTAAAGTGACCTTTGGTGGTTCTGAAAAAGGAATCATCAAAGGGTTTGGTAACATTTCTTCAAACCTTGTTACCATTACTCAAGTGGCTTATGTTAAAGGGTTGAAATACAACCTAATAAGTATAAGTCAGTTAAGTGATGTAGGGTATGACATCTCATTTGTTAAAAATGGTTGTCATATCAAGAGGTCAAGTGATCAAGAGATCATCTTGACAGGTTATAGGAAGAGAAATGTCTACTGCCTAGACATTATGATTGAGAACAATGGTTCTCCTGTTTGTCTTGTAGCTGATGAGACAGTCTCTCATTGTGTCAAATGGCACAAGAGGCTAGCCCATCTAAACTACAAGACTATTAGCAAACTCTTTAGCAAAGAGTTAGTGAGGAATGGTCCTCAAGTTAAGTGTGTTAAAGATGACATTTGCTCAGCTTGTCAAAAGGGCAAGCAGACTAAATCCACTTTTAGAAGCATAGATAACAAAGATGTTGTGAGGTGTTTGTACCTCTTGCATTTGGATCTCTTTGGTCCAATGCCAGTTCACAGCTTAGGTAGGAAGGTCTATACCCTTGTAGTTGTAGATGACTACTCAAGGTTTTCCTGGGTGTTCTTCTTAAGACAGAAATCTGAAACACCTAGTGTCTTCTACAGCTTTGTCAAGCAAATTCAGAATGAACTTAATAGTACTGTGGTCAAAATTAGAAGTGACCATGGTACTGAGTTTCAATCTGAAAGCATGACAAAACTATGTGAAGACTTTGGGATATTTCAAGAATTCTCTTCACCTAGAACACCTCAGCAAAATGACATTGCTAAAAGGAAAAATAGGACCTTGATAGAGGCTGGTAGAACCCTACTAAGTGATACATCACTACCAGAGTATTTCTGGGCTGAAGCAGTTAACACTGCATGCCATGTTATAAATAGGGCTACCATCACTAAAAGGCTAAACAAGACCCCCTATGAAGTAGTGAAAGGCAGGAAACCAAACCTATCCTATTTTAGGATCTTTGGTTGCAAATGCTTCATACTTAACAATGGGAAGTCTTACTTAACTAAGTTTGCTGCCAAGTCCCAAGAGGGAATTTTTGTTGGGTACAGCAATAATAGTAAGGCTTATAGAGTCTACAACTTGACTATACAAGTTGTAGAAGAATCAGTGCATGTAGTTTTTGATGAGACAAAACTTATTAACAATGAGTTGTCTAGCAATGTATGCAGCCCCACAGGTTTGATAAAGACAATGGACAAGCTGACTATAAAAGAAGTGCCTGCTGCAAGACAGCAAGGAGAGGAGAGTAGCTGCTGTCCAGGGGGAGAACTACATGTGCCAGTTGCTGAAGAATTCCAAGGTATACAGCATGATGCAGATGCTGAAGTGGTTCAACCAGAAGTGAGAATGCCTCCAGCCCACAGGCATCTTAGAGATCATCCAGTAGAGCTGATTATTGGAGATCCAAGACAAGGAGTTCAAACTAGGAGCAGAAATCAGGATGCTGCAATCTATTCCAGCTTTCTGTCACAAGTTGAACCTAAGAAATTTGAAGAAGCAATACAAGATCCACAATGGACTGAAGCAATGCAAGAAGAGCTTAATCAGTTCAAGAGGTGCAAGGTTTGGGAACTTGTTCCTAAACCTAAAGACCACAATGTAATAGGAGTTAAGTGGATCTACAGGAATAAGATGGATGAACAAGGAGTCATCATTAAGAATAAAGCTAGACTGGTTGCTAAAGGATATAGGCAAGAAGAAGGTATTGATTTTGATCAAACCTTTGCTCCAGTATCCAGACTGGAAGTCATAAGAATATTCTTGGCCTATGCGACCTATCAAGGATTCAAGGTATACCGAATGGATGTCAAGTCAGCATTCCTAAATGGTAATTTGAAAGAAGAAGTCTATGTGGAGCAGCCTTCAGGTTTTGTTGATCCAACTCTACCTCATTATGTCTATAGACTTAGGAAAGCTTTATATGGGTTAAAGCAAGCCCCTAGGGCTTGGTATGAAACCCTATCTAGTTTCCTCATTGAGAACAAGTTCTCAAGGGGGAAAATAGATAAGACTATATTCCTTAGGGAATCTAGAGGCAATGTCATACTAGTCCAAATATATGTAGATGACATTATATTTGGGTCTACTGAAAGCAGCCTTTGCAAAAAGTTTGCAAAACTTATGCAAGGTCAGTTTGAAATGAGTAGTATGGGAGAGCTGAAGTTTTTCTTGGGTCTCCAAGTTAAACAGACTGAGAGTGGTTTGTCCATTTGTCAGTCAAAGTTCACCCTAGAACTCATAAGGAAGTATGGTATTGATTCATCCAGTACCATGAAGACTCCTATGGGGTCAAGTATGTCTCTTAGCAAGGATGATGCAGGGAAACCTGTAGATGAAACCTTGTATAGAGGGATAGTTGGCTCCCTATTATACTTGACTGCTAGTAGACCAGACATCATGTATGCTACATGTGTTTGTGCAATGTATCAAGCCTGCCCTAAAGAGTCTCACTTGACTGCTGTCAAGAGAATTTTGAGATATCTAAAGGGCACTCCCTATCTAGGCCTCTGGTACCCTAGGAATGGAGACTTTGATCTAACAGGTTATTCAGATGCAGACTTTGCAGGATGCAAAGAGGATAGAAAGAGCACTACTGGAACCTGTCAATTCCTAGGTGGAAGACTAATTTCATGGAGCAGCAAAAAGCAGACTAGTGTGGCTATCTCCACAGCTGAGTCAGAATATGTGGCTGCAGGAAGTTGCTGTGCTCAACTTCTGTGGATTCAACATCAGCTAGAGGACTATGGATTTCAAGTAAGTAGAACTCCACTTTACTGTGATTCTACAAGTGCTATTTCAATAGCTAATAACCCTGTATCTCATAGTAGAACTAAACATATTGAGATTAAATATCACTTTCTTAGAGAACATGTAGAAAGAGAAGATATTTCACTTGAATATGTTAAAACAGATGAACAAGTAGCTGATATGTTTACTAAGCCATTAGAAGAAGCTAAGTTCAATAGATTCAAAATTGAACTAGGGATGATAAACTTAGACTAAGTTTACAGAATAGAAAATTGGCTAAGTAAAAAGGTGTCGACACATAGACAAGTCTATGTCGACACAGAATAGAGGTGTCGACACTTCAGGAAAAATGTGTCGACACATCTAGGAATGTGGTGTCGACACTTCAGAATGTTAGTGTCGACACATGTCAAGTAGGTGTCGACACATCCAATATAGTGTCGACACTTATGTTTTACTCAGAATTTTCTAAGTAAAGTCTCGACGATGTGTCGAGTTTTGTTGTGTCGACACATAACCAAGTGTCGACACATAATATCTGTTGACTAAACTTGTGTCGACACATGTGTGTCGAGACATTATTAGTCAGTGTCGACACTTATTGCCAGTGTCGACACATGTTTAGCTAGTGTCCCGCCTGTTCATCTTCAAAATCAGAAAGGTATAAATAGGGTTCTGTCTTTGTTTGTCGACACGCTTTCAGAGTTTCGAGACCACAACTCCTGTGTCGACACCTCTCTTTTCTCAAGACTAATTCTCCAAACCCTAATGGCTCCTAAGCTTGAGGAGAACGTGAACGAGGGCTATAAGCTAGTGCGCGGTGCGTTCGACGACGCAGATCAAGAAATCAAATCGGTGATAACACTAGTCGCCAATTCTAGACTAGAATACTTGGTTTCAGAACCAACAAAGATTTGGAAGAAGGAAGTGCTAGAATTCCTTACTGGAGCTGCAGTTGATGAATCTGGATACAGAATCAAATCCAGAGTTCATGGATCCAAGGTCAAGATTTCACCAAAAAGTCTGAGGAAGGTACTCCAGCTACCTAAGACTCAAGATGAAGAAGAAGTAACTGCCTCCAAGATTAGGGAAGCTTTAGTTTGGTGTGGACTTGATCCCAAACTGAAGATAGGTTCTGTGTTTAATAGGAAAGGCATGAACAACCAAGGAAAGTTCATGTCAGAGATTGTGGGAAAAGTTATCCTCAGTAAGCCAGGAGGGCATGACAGGGTGTCAGCCTCCATGTTCAATGTCATGACCAGAATAATATTCACCTTAAGAACAGATTGGTGTATGATAGTTTATGAGAAAATAAAGGAAAGTCCGAAAAAGCCCAACCTGGGCAGGATTATCAGTCTCTACCTAGCTGGTACCATACCAGAGGTAATGAGCTCTGCTGCTGGAAGTAAGATCAATCACATGAGGAAGATGGATCAAAGGATATTTTCTAGATGGGAAAGGGTGTTGTCAAAGGACATGCCTACCCCTGAGAAGCCAGTTACAGAGAAAGTCACTCCTCCCAGGAAGAAAAGGAAAACTGTTGTTGTGGCACAAGAGTCCTCAAGCAGTTCTGAGAGTGAAGAACAGGTGGTGTTCACACCTGATGAGCAAGAGGAAGAGACAGTAGTAAAGACTCCTGCTCCTCAAGAGACTGCTGAGATCCAGGGGGAGCTGCCTCCAGCTAGCCCCATCAATAGGGATCACAGTCAGGGGGAGCTTCCAGGTGTAGCAGAACCCTCTACACTGGAGAGTGAACAAGCCACCTCCATTATACAAGAGGTACTCTCTGAACTAAACACTTTAGATTTTTCTATAGTAGATTCTGATTTGTCTAATGTCCATCAGCAAACTCAGCTAAACAGTCAAGTACCAGATGTTGTTTTAGAAGACAAATCTGCTGAACAAGAAGTGGTACCTGAATTAGTGGTTGAAGAGCAAAGACTATCTCCAGCTCCATCCCCTCATGAATTTACAATGGAAGATTTGTTTCTAAATCTGGATCAGGCAGATTTTGACAAAGAAATTGATGCTGAAGATAAGAGTGCTGCTGCTGAGGGGGAGCACATGGAAGTTCTGGAAGAGCCTTTTAGGCTGGAAACTGAAAAGGCAACTGCTGTGCCAGCTGACAAACCTCAAAGCCCTAAGGACAGGGTTGATATTGCCAGCACTTCTGCCTCTGAGGATGAGGAGAGTGCTAGGGCCAAGAAGAAGAAAATCTATGTTTTTAAAAGAAGAAGTCAGAGTTACAAGAAAGCCTTGCAATCCATTGCACCACAGCCTATAATTCAACAAGCTCCAACAGTTGATTATAGTGCTTTGATGATTGCCATGCAGATCAAGTTGGATGAGCAAAGGAAGGCAATAGAAGCTTATGTGGATGAAGGGCACAAGTCCCTACAGTTTGATCTTGCACAAGATATAAAATCTATAAGGTTTGAAATGAACCTGAACAAAAAGGAAATGACTGACTGCTTCCACAAGGGTGGGAATGCAGTAGTCTATTTGGCAACTCACTAGGAGAAGATCAAGGCTCAGGTCGATGATATAGCATTAAAGCAAGGATATGTGCTGGAGAATCAGTTAAGAATGAATGATAATTTGACTGCCTCCCATAATGCTATAGTCACTGAGTTGAAGAATAAGACTGCTGAACCTTCAACATCTACTGCTGCTGCTATGGCTGACTTTGATAAGGTCTTTCAAGCTGAAATTTCTGCTGTCAAGACTGCCATTAAAGATTCCCAGAAGGCCATCTCTGAACAGCTTACTAAGCTCATACCTTACTTTAAAGAGGTCATCAGATACTTGGATAGTCAGATAAGGTTTCAAAAGGATGATGTCAGAGACCATATGGCCAGAGAAGTCATAAAGGGGGAGAGAGTATTAGTCAAAGCTAGCTCTGACCATGTCAAATGGATATCTAACTCCATCAGAGCTACACTGGGCTATCCTCCACTTTGTGATGATGATAATGTGGCTGAATCAGGAATACAAACTGCATATCTTGGAGGTGAGCAACAAGAAGTAGCTCAAGTGATATATCCACCTCCAGATTTTGACATGGTTCAAGCAGATGTCAGCACAATGTATAGCCCAACTGAGGGCAAGGCCAATGTTCATATTGAGAATGTTGTTCAACCTATTTCTGAAGCTCTGCAAGAGGCTCTGAACAAAGAAGAAGAGACAAGATTGTCTAAAAAGAGGTTTAGGGAACAAGCAGAACAAAAGCCAGATTTTGAGCAATGGAGCCCTACCTCTAGAAATATAATTCTAACTGCCTGGAAAGCTGCTAAAGACAACATGAATGACAGGAACAAATGGTTCTCTGAGGCAGAATGGAGGAAACATGAAATAAGGCAGGAGGCTATAGTACAATTCAGAAGAAAGGCTACGATGGGAAAGCTACCTCCTACTGCTGTGGAGCCTAGCAAGTACTTCCCCAAGCCATATCACTACTTTGAGAGGTAGAAAATCAAAGCAGAAGAGCTGAAAAAGAAGGACTTAAAAGGAAAGAAGCCTGCTGATGCTGCAACTGTTGAAGCCCCTGCCAAAGCTCAAGTCCAAGCTGGAAAGGGAATAGTTATCAAAGAACCTGATCAGAAATAGATTAGGAATTAAACTTGAAGCTTGTTGAAATCTGTTGAATGTAAAACATTTTTGTAAACCATTAAAGGTGTATTAAAAATGTTAGAACAATATATGATAAATCTATTTCATGGTTGTTCTGAGAAGTATCTATTTCTTAATTGTTCTGCAATGCTGAATGTGTATACATGTGTGAATTTATTACATGTTTATGTTTACCCGGCTTTTTATAATCTGCTGTACATCATTTTGTAATTTTAATTATGGATGGTGTATATCATTGACTAAGGGTTATGACTTCTCCAAATAGGGGGAGATTGTTGGGTACATTGGTCAAATGTACCTGATTTGAAGAAGCCTCACCCAACTCAATGATATACATCATAATGTATTTGATGTATGTTTGAGTTATTTATGCAGGTTAAGAAATCACTGGACTGAAGCAAAAAGTTTCTAAGTCCATGTGTCGACACCCAGAGGGAAAGTGTCGACACTCAAGAAGACTTGTGTCGACACCCAGACAAGCAGTGTCGACACTTGGAGTCATTGTGTCGACACTTGGGAAGCAGAGTCGACACCAGACAGAAAGTGTCGACACTTGGAGCTGTGTCGACACTCAGTGAAGAAAAGTGCAGACAGAAAGTGTCGACACAAGGAGCTGTGTCGACACCCAGTGAAGCTGTGTCTACACCAGAATGTGTCGACACTTGGAGCTGTGTCGACACTCAGCAAAAGTCTGCAGAGTCTAAGTACAAGTGTCGACACTCAACACAATGTGTCGACACTATGCAGAAGAGTCAGCATTTGAAGTAAGTGTCGACACTCAACACAATGTGTCGACACTCAACAGAAGAGACAACATTTGAAGTATGTGTCGACACCCAGAACAATGTGTCGACACACAGCTAAAGACTCAACACTTGAAGAAAGTGTCGACACATGGAGCTTTGTCGACACTTAGCAAAGAACAGAAAGAACAACAAATTATTCTAAGTACAAGTGTCGACACTATGGGAATGTGTCGACACTCAGCTGAAGTCTCAACAACAAGAAGGTGTGTCAACACAAGGAGCTGTGTCGACACTCAGCAAGATTCAACATAGAAGACTATGTGTCGACACCAAGAGACACTTGACAGATTCAACACAAGAAGATGTGACGACACAAAGGAGATGTGTCGACACATAGAAGAATTCAGCAAAAGCTAGAAGAACAAGTACTTGTGTCGACACTCAATTTCAGTGTCGACACATGAAGAAGAATCTGTGTCGAGATATATAAGGATATGTGTCGACACCTTGTAGACCTGTGTCGACACTTACAAAGCATGTGTCGACACTTGGTCTATAAGTGTCGACACTTTAGGACAGAAAGTCTCGACACTTACTGACTGTTAAAGATTTTCAAGAAGTGACTGGTTGACATGACAGCTGCCGATCCAGCCGGTCTACAACAACTATTAGAGATGTCAGAAGTCAGTTATGAACCAGACCAGCCGGTTACCATGAAGAAGGCCTATAAATAGGCATCCACAGTTTACAGAAACTGTTGTTGTTGAAGTTGTTGAAAGAGTTGATCAAGTGATTAACAAATAGTACAGATTATTCAAGTAATCAGAAAAGTAGTACACAGAGTATCAACACAAGAAGATCTTGCAGTCCAACTGCAGATCTAAGAAGTTGGAGAGAGAGGGCTCCATCCAAGAAATCAGCCTTTGGAACTAGGCTGAGAAGAAGGATACAGATTCAGTCTGGATCTTAAGTGGCAGAGGTCAAGGAACAACTGCAGAGGATTCAGCCTTATTCAGTTCTACTCAAGAAGCTTTGAAGAAAGCTAAGTCAGGGTGAATCCAGCTGAGTTCTTCCAAGAACTCATCAAGAATCTCTCAACTCCTCTCTTATTATTCTGAGTTGTAGAGTTATATTTTGTAATATATTTTTAACTTGTAGGATCCTTTGGATCTGAGTGATTGTAAGCCTACATTTATAAAGGCTGAGGGTAGGGCTTGTTTGCCTGAGTGTAGGAGATTGAGATCTCTGAGTGTAGGCCTTGGATTGGCTGAGTGTAGGCCTTGATTGGCTGAGTGTAGGCTTTGGGATAAAGCTGAGTTGTAAGGCTTTGGGCCTGAGGTAGGAACCAATTTGGGTTCTGAGACAGTGCAGGAGTTTGGCCGAATCTAGTACACTGCTAGATAGGCGAAGAGGGAAAGTGGATGTACCCATATCTTGGGGAACCACTATAAATCACTGTGTGCTGTGGTGTGAATGTGCTGTGGATTAGCTGTGTATGTTTGATTATTGCTGATTGCTGTAATAAACTAGTTAGAAATCTGTGATATAACTGTTTGGCTGCCAACTAAGTTAGAAAAGGATTAGGTCACCTATTCACCCCCCCCCCCCTCTAGGTGTTTAGGTACCATATCTTTCACTCTTCATTAGGCATAATAATCATGATTTCATTATTTTATAAATTTATGTAGATGACATTATTTTTGAAGCCACTAATGAAGAGTTGTGCAATGAGGAAATTCTATTAATGCAAAATGAATTTGAGACAAGTATAGTTGGTGAACTAACTTATTTTTTGTTCTTTTAAAATAACCAAAAAAATGATGGAATTTTTATTTGCCAAACTAAATATGTTCATGAAATGTTAAAAAGGTTTGGATTTGAGAACGTAAAACAAGCTAATATGCCAATGAGTGCATCTTTAAAATTAGACAAGGATGTGGTCAGGATTTCAATTGATCAAACATTATATCGAGGAATGATAGGTTCATTACTATACCTTAGTGCCTCTATACCAGACATTACCTTTGATGTATGCTTATGAGCTAGATTTAAAGCTAATCCAAAAGAATCTCATTTAAAGGCAATAAAATGAATTTTTTGATACTTGATTGGCACATCATGATTAAGACTTTGGTATCCATTCAATGATTCATGTATTTTACACAATTTTTCTGATTCAGATTATGTTGGTTGTTCGTTAGATAAGAAAGTACTAGTGGTACACATCATTATCTAGGTCCATCTCTTGTAGCTTGGTTGAGTAGAAAATAGAACTCTATAGCCTTTTACACTACTACGACCGAGTACATCGTACTAGGAAGTTGTTGTGCACAAGCAATGTGGATGACCCAAACTCTAAAGGACTTCGGGGTTCATCTCACCAATGTAGAACTCAAATGTGACAATAAAAGTGTTATTGATGTAACAAACAACCATGTGTACCACTCTAGATCTAAACATAAAGATGTATGCCATCACTTCATCTGGGTTCATAAAAAATGGAACATGTTCATGTAAACTTCATAGGCACTGACTCATACCTTGCAGACATTTTTACCAAGCCTCTCCCAAATACGAGATTTACCAAGCTTCAGCTAGAATTAGGGATTTCGACATTGATACTTAAAATCCACAACTTTTATTGATTTTTCTTGATTTCTTTGCACTATTAGATGAGCTTCATATTGGAATAATATAACTATGAAAAAGTGAACGCAACAAATCTTGAAAAACAACGATAATAAAGGCTAAGGTAGGATGTAAATTGATGACTAAGATATTCCTTAGCATTATAAGATATAAGTATTTTAATAGAAGTATCAAACTGTGTATGAATCTCATTGAAAAAAATAGTGAAAATAAAATAAAGTTCAGAACATTCGCGCAACAAATATAACCATGTACAACTGGAAAAATCATTAATAAATGTCACAAAATATAAGCTACCCCTACCAACAGTTTGACTAGGAGCAGGTCCCCATATATCAGAATGGACAATATCAAACGGACGAGAAGATCTACATCTATTGCGTGCAGGAAAAGTAGAGCGATGATGTTTTCTAAACTGACAAGCTTCATAATGAAGAAAAGAATCTCCATGAGGTAAATTAGGCAAAAGATGATAAAGGATCTGAGGAGGAGGATGTCCATGCCGAAGATGCCACTATAGTAAAGGAGAGGAGGAAGAAAAGGCAGAAGAAGTATCAAAATAGAACAAGATGCCGCTCTCAGTCCCAGTATCACCAATCTCTTTGGACTGAGGAACCTGAAAAGCACAAGTAGACGCAGTAAATATCTCTTCACAACCCAACTTATTACAAAGAGCAATAACAGAAATAAGATTGCATGGAATGTTGGGGACATGGAGAGTGTCTCAAAGCTGAAGAGAAGTAAAATGCATAGTGCAAAGACCCATGAACAGGGGATGGAGAACCATCAGCAATAAAAACAGGAGGTATTTGGTTACTCTTAGTAAGAGAAGAAAAAAGCCAAGAATTCCCTGTCATATGATTGGTAGCACCAGAGTCAATAAGACACCTACCCGTGGTAGCTAACTGAGCAGCACCTGAAGTAGAAAGAGAACTAGTAGACTTCTTGGCAGAATCAGCAGAAGTAGGATGAATTTGAGGGTGTTTGACCCAATAACGATCAATCAAGTGGCTAGTCTTGCCACAATGAGAACAGAGAAATTTCGAATAACCACGACCTCCAGTACGACCACCTTGACCACCAGAATTATCATGACGGGCAGGATGAGCAAAAATATTAAGAGAGGGAGAGGGAAGCAAAGGATGCTGAAGTAGAGTAGTAACAGCAGAAATACGAGCAACAGTAGCATCGAGAGTCGGAGTGTCCATCTCTCCGAGAATCTATTGACAAATCATGTCATAGGAGTTAGGAATATGAAGCAAGTAGCAAACCACAAGAAGCTCCTGAAAATATTTTTGTTGCCTAGTAAGATCAGCAAAAAAGGGACGGTGTTGAAGAAGTTCAGCCCCAAGACTCTGAACCTCCTGATAAGCAGCAAGGGTCATAATAGGACGAGCAAAGAGATTAGCATAGAGAGTATAAATGCGCAAACTCTGAGGCCCTTTATAATATAAAGTAGCTAGATGATTCCACACAGCTTTGACTGTTTGATCATGTTGGATGACAGAAAGACACTCATCAGATAAACTGTTGGCCAACCAAGTGCGGGTCGAGGCATCAAAAGCATCCCAATAGTCGTGAGCAGCAGATCCAATAGGAGGAGGGTCATTAGTCAAGTCAGAGCGCTTACGCTGAGAATGTAAAAGGAAGACAAAAGACACACTCTAGTCAGGATAATTTGGGTAGGTAAGCTTAGACACAGTACCCAAATTACCTGAAGTAGATACAGAAGTAGAAGAATGAGAGAGAGGGATAGAGAAAGTAACTGAGGATGACAGAGTGACCATGAAGAAAGAAAGCAAGTCACACGGTCAAGATGAAAATCGCGCGAACAGACAACAAGAGAAGAACCCGCGTGAACAGGAAGAACAAGCCGCCCGATCGCATTGTGAACACACCAGCAGCAGAAAAAAAGCTACGAACCAAAGGCGGAGAAGCCTCGTGAAAGGAAAGAAGAGCAAGAGAGCGTGCAAACAAGGCAAAAACCGCATGACCAGAAAGAAAGAAAGGGTGGGAAGAAGTCAGAAGAAGGGAGGGCAAAAAACCAACCCGCGCGGTCTCAAAGGACAAATCGCAATGAACACGGAGCAATAATTTTGGAGCAAAGGGCCGGTTTTCCTCTGATACCAAGTGAAAATGAGAAAAAAATGGACAAGAGGTAAATAACCGCAAATTTTATTGCTCCAAAAAAAGTAAGTAATACATAGGTATGCCCCCTTATTTATAGAAAATGGGGGGAGGTGAGAGATTACAATACCTGATGTGGGACTAAACTTAAATCGGGCGGCTTGTGTGATTTGACATACACAAACCGCACAATACATAAAATACAATAATACATCTTGCAGCCACTAGAGGAGACTGCCATAATCTATGATAGATCGCCAGACAAGTCGCCAGGCCGCACCTGGGGGTTCCCATCAGACCACAGTGCGGCTACCCAGCAAACTGAAGCTTCTACAATCCTCCTGACTACAAACTACATGATGCCACCTGATTGCAGTTGCGGCAAACCATCATGCACAGTAGCGGCTACAATCAGACAGTAGCGACTTCACAAGACCGTTGCAGCTAACACTCAAACCATAGCTGCAACCACTGGCACATCACTACTGCGGCTTCATAAATGTTATTGCTGTTTCACCAGTCTGCTGTGACTTATCGCCCAGACCGCTGCGAGTAATAAACCAAGGAATGACTGCGGCCTCAAACTAGTCAGCTGGACATCCAACCCAACATCTCGCTGTGCTAAACCACCATAAGGCCAACCAGACAGACCGCTGCAGATAGAACAGCTAACCGCCCGAACCATGTTCCAATAATTTCAAGTCAAGTTGCCCGCAGACTCAGCCCACGCTGCAGCAAGTTTCTCTTCAGGCACTGCCGCCGCTGCAGCATTTGGATAAAGGGAAGGGCAAGCTTAATGTCAGGATTATGGAGGAAGCGTAGACGTCCACCCAAGTGATTTCGGGTTAGAACCTAATCTAGTTACAACTTGTAGCTCATAGCTGTAGCTTCAATGTTTGTTCATTTAGTTATGTATGCGATTTTATAGGGAAGTTTAAGATAAAGAATCGTTGGGCATGCGTTCTCTTCAATTCTGGTGCTACCCACTCATTTGTGGCTAGGACTTTCGTAGAGCGTCATTGTCTGAATCTCGACCTAATTGGCGATTCATTGTGCGTAAAGTTTCCTTTCGGTGATTCAGAGGTGTCAGACCATGGTATCCAGAGTTGTCGAATCCTTTTAGGAGATTTTCTAGATTTTGCTGATTTGAAGGTGTTGGTCCTTGAGGAATTTGATGTGATCTTCGACATGGACTGGTTGTCCAGATATGATGTAGTTATTCAATACAAGGTTAAGCCTTTGGACTTCAAGTTGGACAACGATAACCCCAGGAGTGTTTATGTTTTTCTGCATCAGGATTCCCCGATTATTTCTGCGGTACATGCTCGTAAACTTTTGAATATTAGTTGTTTTGCTTGTTTGGTTTCTATTTTGGAAACCATTGGTAGTTTGCCGCGCGTTGAGTATGTTCCTGTGGTGTGTGAGTTTCCTGATGTCTTCCCATATAGTCTTCCTGGTCTTCCTCCAGAGATAGATGTGGAGTTTGTTATAGAATTGGAGTTGTGTGTTGCAACCGATGTTTCACATTCCCTGTGTTTGAGAATATCAAATCCCAGGTTGTATTTGATTATATCTTATGTTTGGTAGAGTGTGCAGGTTTACAAGTGCAGGAAGTTCAAGGAGCTCTCCTTAGGAACCTACAGTCGAGCGGTGGTAGCTAACTCCGGGCGGTATCCTGAATTAATTGGACAAGGTTCTCGGGAAACTGTCGCGTCGTGCTAGTCCTACTACCCACGCTAGCTCATGGATTTATTTTAGCCAGAAGCTCAGGAAACTACCACCAGGAGATAGTGGTTACCGTGCCGCTCCAGCCACTCAATGATCATCGTGGCAGATTCATCGAGTTACTAACCTACCACGTGGCGCTAACTCCTACCGCGCGGCGCTAGCTCTATGAAAAGGAAAAATATTCATTTTAGAATATTATTCCAAATTTGGAGGATAGCTGACACAACAATGAGGCACATGGTTCCAGTGTTGTCTACAGTGATGCATCAGGGAGTGGGTTGGGCTGCGTTCTTCTTCAGTTAGGAAAGGTGATCACTTATTCCTCACTACAGTTAAAAGTGCATGTGTGGAACTATCCCATCCATGACTTGGAGTTGACGACGGTGATTTTTGCACTTAAACTGTGACGCCATTATTTATATGGCATGAAAGTGGATATATTCACGGACCATAAGAGCCTAAAGTATTTATTGGATCAGAAGGATCTCAACATGCGACAACGTAGGTGGATGGAGTTCCTCGGGTACTACACCATCCAGATTCATTATACTCCAAGGAAGGGAAACGTCATCGCAGATGCCTTAAGTCGCAGGACTCTGACTTGGGCAACTTGGTTGCAGATGCATTATGAGCGTTTGATCTAGGATATGGAAGCTTTAGAGATTTCTTGTGTTGACAAGAATTTCAGAACAAATGCGTGCCTGAACTGGACAGAGATACCGTTTGACCTTGCGGAGAGGTTTCGGCGAGCAACGGAACTTGATGAAAGTTTACAATGCTATGCAGTGAATGGGTCCAATGGCTAATTCTCCTGGGATGACGACCGTTTGTGAAAAGATGGTCGTGTGTGCGACTTGATTATGGGTAAGATAAAAGAAGAATTGATGTATGAATCTCACTTTACGAAGTATTCAATTCACCCAGGGAGAACAAAAATGTATAAAGACATGAAGAAGCTGTTTTGGTGGTCGGGTATGAAGAAAGACATAACCCATTACATGGAAAAATGTCAGAATTGTGCCTTTGTGAAAGTAGAATGTCAGAAGCTCGGAGGTTTCCTGAAGTCGCTACCTATTCCGGAATGGAAGTTTGATGATATCTCGATGGATTTCGAGCACGGTTTGCCGAGGTCTTAAAATTTGATTGATTCTGTTTGGGTGATCATGGACCGGTTGACTAAAGTGACTCAATTCATTCCGAACAAGAAAGGATATAGGTGTTATGATCCTTGATGTATCCTAATGTTGAAGATATTCAAGTTAAATTGTACAATGAGGCACATGGTTCTAGTGTTGTCTACCACCCTAGTTCTACTAAAATGTATAAGGATCTGAAGCAAATTGCCTAGTGGTATAGTATGAAGGGCGATATAGCTAAGTATGTGTCAGAATGTTTTACTTGCAAGCGAGTCAAGGCCAGTCATGGTAGGCCTGGAGGCAAGTTGACGCCCTTAGAGATTCCAAGTTGGAAGTGGGAGAGTATTTCAATGGATTTTATTAACTATTTGCTAAGATCTCCCCGTGAACATGACTCAGTTTGGGTTATCGTGGACAGATTAACGAAGTGTGCTCACTTTGTGCCGTTTAAGATATATTACTCCATGAAGAAAATAGCTGAGTTGTACTTGGATGAAGTCATCAGGTTACATGGAGTACCTGCCGGTATTATATCAGATTGAGACTCTAGGTTTACATCTCGCTTTTGGAAGAGTTTACAGGAAGGACTGGGTACCGATCTGCAGTATTCCACCACTTATCATCCGCAGACTAATGGTCAAATGGAAAGAGTAAATCAGATCATTGAAGTTATGATTATATGCTATATTTTGGACCACGGAGGATCGTGGGATGAGTGTTTGAGATTGTTGAAATTCGATTATAATAATAGTTATCAGGAAAGTCTGCAGATGGCCCCATTTGAGGCTTTCTATGGGAGGCGATGTAGAACTCCTTTGTTTTGGGCTGAGGTTGGTGAGAGGCCATTGTTGGGTCCTGAAGCGTTGGAGGAAATGGAAGTTTCTGTAAAGCTTATTCGAGAGAATCTTCAGATAGATCAAGAGCATTATGAGAAGAACCCCAATCGAAGTAGGTCCGATTTGGAGTTTGCTGTAGGGGATATGGTTTTTCTTAAGGTTTCCCCGATGTTTAGAGTTAAAAGGGTTGGTAAGAACCACAAGTTGGACCCAAAGTATGTGGGACCTTTTGAAATTGTTGAATGGATTGGTGTCGCAGCTTATAGGTTGGATTTACCCGCAAGTTTTCCTGGTGTGCATGATGTTTTTCACATAAGCTAATTGCTGAACTGTGTGCTAAGAGACATGCAAGTTCTTGATTTTGTGCCCCAGTTGGAGCCTAACCTTTCTTATATGAAGGTGCCTGTTCGTGTTTTGGATACACAAGATCGGGTATTGCGAATGAAGACAATACCGATGGTTAAAGTTTTGTCGCAGAACCAAGACGTGGAAAGCGTGACTTGGGAGTTGCAGTCAGCTATGAGGGAGGCTCATCCTCATATGTTCACCTGATATTTTGGTAAGTGATTCCTCTGTTTTCATATGATTATTGTTATTCTGATTGGGATTTGTTCCTATTTATGTCAAGTTTCAGGACGAAACTTTCTTTTTGGAGGGGTGGCTATAATGCCCCAGATTTTTCGATGCTTATTTTATTCATATTGTGATGTAATTTTGATGTCAGGGCATTATGTTAGCGCATGTTTGGATTGTGCAATGGTTAGAGCGTGGTTTTGTTCTTTGAGTTTTCTGTGTGGCTTGGTTTAGCCTATTTGCAAGATTCCCTTGCGAGCCGAGACTGTTTTGGTGACTTGGTGGATCCTTTTTGGGAATGCTTGTCTTTTGGCTTCGGGAGGTGTTTGCCCGAGTTTTGTTTGTCGAATTTGAGTTTCCGCTTTGCCATTGGTTTTATAGCGTCAATATTTAGATATGGTGCGAATTTTATTAAATTATGAGTTATTATGGGTTTAATGTAATGTAATATTGAATCATAATGAAATAATTATTAATATATATATATATATATATATATATATATATATATATATATATATATATATATATATATATATATATATATATATATATATATATATATATACGTAATAACGAAAACCTAAGGACACTATTTATTATCTTCCCTACCCGACGGCGGCTTTCGTTTCGTGAAAGAAGGAGGCGTGTGGTGGACAGAGCTTTCAGCCAGTGATTTCGGGTGATTTAGTGGTTGGTTTTGACGTTTGAGTTAAGATCTGGAAAGCTCTTGGCGAAGGCTTCATCATCGTGGTAAGATCTTCCCGTTTCCCCCATTCTTGTACGTTATGGTTTGAGATTTTGACCTCCTTTCTCCTCTAAAAGTTTCAGGAAACATTGCTTAGGGTTTTCTACAACTGATTCTTGAAGCGGCGCGAGCGGGCAGCGTTTCTCCAAAGTTTTGAGGCAAGTGGATCTCTTCCCTTGCTTGATCATTTTTATTTGATCTCCCTCCTTTGTTTTCCTCCCTTTGGGATTAGGAGTAGAGTAGGAAGCATGAAAATGACCCCCTAGGCTAGATCTTGATTTTTGGCCAAACTATAGAGAATAAGAAAATTGGAGATAAGTAAAAAATCGGCGTGTATTGTAATGGTGTTCTCTGAGTATTGGTGTGGTAAGCCGTAGACTCGTCATGTAAGTGGATGATAGATTTTCGTCGAGTATTGGTACGTAGTCTAAGTAGAATTCGGCGAGTATCGCCGAATTTGGTTAAGTCATTTCGGCGTGAATCAAAAGTTAGCGTAAGGAGTTCGACGAATATCGCTGACTGTTCGTCTAGCGTCAGTCCATTCGTCGAATGGAGTTCGACGAATATCATTGTCCATTCGCCGAGTGTCGAACGGAGTTCGACGAATCTCGTTGGCCATTCATCGAGCATCGTTCGGAGTTCGATGAATATCATCGGTTGTCGCATGGCAGTTTCGTCGGGTATAAGGAAAATTTGCCAAATTGGCTTAGAATATTTTTCGCCATTTTTGTCCAATTCGGCGGGTTTAGTCCTTAGGACGGTTTTTGGACTGGTTTTTGGACATGGCAGTTTCGAACTTGGGATTTGGGTAGGTTCTGATGTTTATTCGACTATGATGGTTGGCAGTGGATAAAGGACCACCAACTAGACGTCGGTTATGGATCATTGCAATTGGTGGATGTTTGGTCTCTATTTTTTGAGGACTGCTAGTTTGGGTTTGGACAAGTGGCCACCACCGCAGGGCCTCTATATTTTTGAGACATTTGGGATTGGGAGCCTGGTTTGAGACAATTGGTCACCGACTCCGCCCGGTTGATTTTGCCAATTGTTAATGATTAATGTTCTATTCGAGCTGTTTTATGCTCAGTTTGCTTCTTAGATCATTCTGTGCTTTTATGCTAATCCTTGCAGATATTGTTGAAGCATGTCTTCATTCCGCACTTGGTGCATTTTTTCTATTGACTTATTTACTTAAGATTTTACTGCTCTTATAATTATTTGGCTATCCAGCTGTGGTCTTCAGCATTTTTGTACTCAGGTTTGGTAAACCAATCTCTTACTTGCAATTATTACCTGATTACTTCCCTTTGACACTTTTATTTTCTTGTTAAGGTGTTTTTCTTTTGAATGCGTTCAGGGCAGTAGCTGGTTGAGCGACTAAGTTTGGGAGCTTGCTTGTGGACTATTTGTTACAGGAGTGTTTCCTCACACTTATGAGGTATTTTCTTGGGCTGTTTACTTTAGTACATACATACATGCTCACCAGTGGGTTCATGTCAGGTTGTTGGCGCCCACTGGTGGCTTTCTTTTGAAATTCTAATTACTTTGCTAAGCTGCTGAGTTGCCTATTTTCTATGGTTGTATATACTTGCTCCCTGGGAAGGCTTTATGCTTGGTTGCATGTTAGGTATTTTTAGCTTACAAAACTTTATTATTAGTACTCCATACCTATCATCTCTTTCAAAACTAAAACACTACTTTCTAGTTAGCATAAAGACATTTTCTATACTTATTATAAATCAAGAGTCTTGCATGACACGAGTTGTCCTTAGGGGATGTCCACACTCATGTAGGATGTTATAATCAACTTAATTAAAGTATTTTTCCATAGCATATAACTATATTTTTACTCGTGGAATAGTTGATTCCACTAAGCTGAGGGATATGGCTAACTACTTAACTTAATAATAGTTTTCCTTAAATAACTAATAAATCTTTAAAAGGATGTTTAGTTGTGGTCTTGCCTGAACGTTTGCAGTTATCCCCTGCTGATGTGGCATCATGACATGTGTTTTCTCCTTACTCTGATATATCCTTTAATGCGGAAAAAATTTGGCCCGTGAAAAAAGTGGATATGCCCATAAATTGGGGAACCATTATAAAGCTGTGTGTGATGTGCTGTGATTGCTGTGCTGTGATAGTTTTAAGTTGCTGTTAAGTTTGTCTTGTTTTATCTGACTGAGATAATTAACATAAAGAAAGTATATCTCAGAATTAAAAAAGGTGGCGAAGCTTTAAATTAGAACTATTCACCCCCCTCTAGATCATTCTTAATCCTAACACAGACATTTACAATTGGTATCAGAGGGAAGGTTCACTGAAATATTCATAACAACCTAGTGAGAATCCAAAGATTGTAGAGAAATATATATCATGGCTCAGAGGGAAAACAATTCCATCAAGCTCCCTGTCTGCTCCAAAGAAAATTTTGGAATATGAAATGAGAGAGTCAGATTATTCATAGAGACTGTAGATCCAATAATATACATCACAGTGATTGAAGGACCTTTCATTCCCATGAAAGTGTCAGTTCATGATGCAAACATCAAGACACCCAATACTTACATGGAGATGGATAAGGATGAAATCATTATGACCTCTATGGACAAGAGGGCTCAGAATATTATAGTCAGTGCAATATCTGATTCAAAATCTGATTCATTGTAAAACAACAAAAGAAATGTGGGAGTCACTGGTTGTCTATATGGAAGGAACTGAAGAGGTCAAAGATGATAGATAATCTCTACTAAACCAACCATATGAAGCCTTCAGACAGGATAAGAAAGATACAATGGCTAAATGTTTTGAAAAGTTCTTCAAAATTGTAGACAACCCGAGGACTTATGGCAGGATCTTGACTAACTATGAACTTAATGATAAGTTCTTGAGGTCCTAGAACAAGGAATGTGACATCAAGATCTATACAATAAGAGAAATGGGCAATTTAGCAAATATAGACCCCCAGGCTCTATTTAGCAAGTTGTTGTCCCATGAGTTACAACTCAATTTCAGGAAGTCTGAAGAAGAAACATCTAGAGCACACAACAGAGAAAAATCCTTGTCCCTAAAGGTAGAAACTACCAGGAAGGTCGGAGAAAAGTCAACACCCTCAGAAAGATAAGACACAATCTCTGAATGTACATAATCATCCTCATCAGGAGGAGACCTGGCTGAGGAGGAACTATCTCTCTTCTCTAGACAATTCAAGAATGTGTTGAGGGGAATAAGGCATGGTAGCTGGAAGGGTCCAGTTGGAGACTCTTCTCTCAAGAAGACCAATCATCCAGAGAAACCTAGGAAGAAGAAATCTGGGAACTAGTATGGTTCTTGATAGAACAAATATATTAAGACTAATATTGTGTGTTATTGTTGCAACAGGCAAGGGCAAGTCATAGATGATTGCCCAACAAAAATAAAGGAGAAAAAGTAAGAGAACTTGAAGACTGGACAAAACAAAAAGGCTGACAAAAGCTGTTGGGTACATTGGAATATATGTACCTGATTTGAAGAAGCCTCACCCTACTCAATGATATACATCAAGGTGTATTTGATGTGCTTTGAGTTTATGTGTGCAGGTTAAGTAATTGCAGGAAAAGCATAAAAGTTTCTAAGTCCATGTGTCGACACCTAGAGGTGAAGTGTCGACACTTATGAAGGCTTGTGTCGACACCTAGAGAAGATGTGTCGACACTTAGTGTAATTGTGTCGACACCAGGAAGGCAGAGTCGACACCAGAAGAAAAGTGTCGACACATACAGACAATGTCGACCCACAGTGAAGAATTGTCTACATAATCAGTGTCGATACTTAGAAGCAGTGTCGACACCCAGAGAAACTTTGTCGACATCTAATGTGTCGACACCAGGAGGCTGTGTCGACACTCAGCAAACTTCAACAAAGTTAAAGTACATGTGTCAACACAAAGGAGATGTGTCGACACTCAGCAAGCTTTCAACACATGAAGGCATGAGTCGACACAAAGGAGATGTGTCGACACTCAGCAAGTTTCAACACAAGAAGATGTGTCGACACAAAGGCATTGTGTCGACACACAGCAGAAATCAACTAAGTATTGAAGATTAAGTATTTGTGTCGACACACTCAACCAGTGTCGACACATTCAACAGAAGGCTTGTGTCGACACACAAAATCAGTGTCGACACATTCTGATGAAGCAGTGTCGAGAAGCTGTTGCAACAACACAAGGAGTTGTGTCGACACCATGAAGGCTAATGTCGACACTTAGTCTACTTGTGTCGACATTTAGTCTATTTGTGTCGACACACAAAGACTATCTGTCTCGACACTTTCAAACAGTGACAGAGATTTCAAGAAGTGACTGGATGACTTGACAGCTGCCATTTCAACCGATCAACTACAACTGTCAGAGCCATCAGAAAGTTGTTAGAAACCGGATCAGCCGGTTACCTTGGAGGAAGACTATTTAAAGTTTTCTCCTTCGACAGAGATGATGAAGTAATCAATTGAAAAACAACACAAAAAAGTAGACCTTCAAGAGAAGATCTAAGAAGTTGGAGAGAGAGAGCTCCTTCTAAGAAGAATAGCTGTTGAACCAGGCTGATAAGTAAGATTCAGATTGAGATCTGATTCACAAGACAGCAGTTGATTGAAGATCATCTGCATTGGAGATTCAACTCTACTGTGTTCTAATTCAAGAAGCTTTGAAGAAAGCCAAGGGTGGTTGATCTCTGCCTAGTTCTTCCAAGAACTCATCAAGAAGCCAGTCAATTCATCTCCCTCTTTCTGAATTGTGGTTATTTACTTTGTAAACTTTATTTTCTGTAGGATCCTAAGGGATCTGAGCTGTAAGCCTATTTTATAAAGGCTGAGTGTAGGAGATTCTATTCTCTGAGTGTAGGCCTTGATTGAAGGCTGAGGTAGGGCTGTTTAGCCTGAGTGTAGGTCTTGGTGAAGACTGAGTGGTAGGGCTTTTTGCCTGAGTTGTAGGAGTGGGGTCACTCTGAGTTTTAGGAACCTATTTTGGGGTTCTGAGCTGTAAGATCTGAGGATCTGAGGAGAAGTGGAGAAGTTAGGCCGAATCTAGTACACTACTAGATAGGCGAAGGGGGAAAGTGGATGTACCCAGACCTTGGGGAACCACTATAAAAATCAGTGTGTACTCCGTGTGTGATCAATTCTGTGATTGCTGTATTATCTATGCTGAATTGCTGTAGAGAATTGCAAATACATGTATTAGTATTCACTGTTTCTGCCTGTAATTTTAAAAAGATTAAGTTCACCTATTCACCCCACCTCTAGGTGATTAGACACTATTTCTTTCAACTGGTATCAGAGCCAGGTTGCTCAAAAAGGGACATAACAGTCTGAGTAAGATCCTGTAGGCAGATTCAGAATAATCAAGATTAAGAAAATGGGTTCTAGTGAGAATCACAAAGAGCTGGGGTCCATGAAATTGTCAATCTGTAGAAAAGAGATATTTGACATTTGGAAAGAGAGGGTTAGACTTTTTATGGAAGCCTCTGACCCAAGAATATACATCACAGTCAAATAAGGGACATATATGCCAATGAAGATATCCATTGTAGATGCAAATCAGAAAACTCCTAAGGACTATTCAGAAATGACCAAAGATGAAATCATTCTGGCCACTATGGACAAGAGGGCTCAGAATACTATTGTTAGTGCAATTGATGATGCAACATTTCAGAATTTGATTCATTGCAAGACTTCAAAGGAAATATAGGATACCTTGATAGTATATATGGAAGGGTCTGAAGAATTAAGACAAGACAGAAAGTCTTTGTTGAATCAGGAATATGAAAGCTTCAGACAAGGAAAGTCTGATAGCATTACTGAATGCTACAAGAAGTTCTATAGGATAGTAAATGAATTGATGTCATATGGAGGATAATTCATCAACTATGAGCTGAATGACAAGTTCTTAAGATCCCTGACTAAAGACTGGGACACCAAGATTTGTGCCATTAGGGAAATAGCCAAATTAGCTGATATACCTCCTCCAACTTTTTTTGGAAAACTGTTATCTTATGAGATGTAGTTAATGGTTAGAAAGGAGGAAGAAAAGACTACTAGAGTGAAGCACAAGGAAAGATCTGTGTCCTTCAAGACTGAAGCCACTAGGAAGTATAGAAGCAAGTCTCCATCTCCACCACAAACAGTTGCTGATACTGCTTCAAAAAATTCAGAGAACCAGAACTCAGACAGTAGTGAAAGTGATGAGGATTTTACTGCCTTTACAAGGCTGTTTCAAAAGTTTCTGAAAAAGAAGCAGTGGAGGTCTAAGCCTTCCACTTCACAATCTAAAGATGACTACTATCAAAAAAGGAAGTCATCAAGGAATGACAGAAGAAGGTCCAAGCTAAGCAAAGTTACTTCCTCAAAGATTGTGTGCTATTGTTGTAATAGGCCTGGACATGTAGTGGCTGAATGTCCAGATAAAAGAAAAGAGACTGCAGATAGGAAGAAGACTCAGGTTAAGGGCAAAAAGGAAAAGTCTTTTGTTGCTAAGAAAGACAAAGGTTTGACTGATCAGTCATCTTTAGAAACAGATTCAGAAGCTGAAGCCTATATTGGATTATTTGCTAAAGAGGAGGAAGATGAGTTCATGCAGTTAATGAATTCAATTTATGAGCATAAGGACAATCAGTGCAAAGGGCTGATGGCTTCATCTGAAGGAGACAAAATCCAGGATCAGCCTGGACCAAGTAAGATACAAAATTGTTCTTCTAGTTCAATTTCTTGTACTGAGTCAGAATCAGATACATCTGCATCAAGTGATGTGGGTGGGTCTGAATCTGAAGGTGATATTCATCAGTTAATTGATGAATATAGGGACTTGTTGCAGGCCTTGAAAAAAAGCAAAACCTTGGCCAAAACTCAGGCAAAGGAGATTGCTAGTCTTAAATTGGCTGCTGCAGATTTAGATAAGTTGTTTGATCAGAAACTAAATGAAATAGCCAGGCTGAAGAATATTACAGTTATTCAAATGGGTACTATTACATTTAAGAATGATCAAATTAGAAATCTGGAGGCAAGAATTCAGAAGGAGAGAAATAGTGTTGCAAGTTTTTCTAAACCAAAATCAGTTTTACCTTTGATAGATGAGTTTGTACCTCAAAAGGGCAAGACTGGATTGAGGTTTACAAAACCTACCTGGACTGCTAAGTCCAAATCTAAGGGCAAAGTCCCAACACTCAACAAGAAGGCTGCAGTAGAAAATCCAGCCAGGGTTGTACCTAAACAAAGGTACAACAGGTTTGAGTGCTGGTGTTGTGGCAAGATAGTCCACTTTGCCATAGATTGTTGGCACAATTCAAGTGTCAAGGAGATTAGAAAACTGCCTGCTAGAAGAACTACAGGTAGTTTTGTTAAAAATCAGACTAACTTGCACCAAGGACCCAAGAGTTATTTGGGTTCTAAGGTTAAGTAATCTGTTTTGCAGGTGAGTCTAAGTTGCCATGCCCCTATATGGTACTTGGACAGTGGATGTTCCAAGCACATGACTGGAACTAGGGGGTTGCTGAAGGATTATACATCTATCAAAGATGGGCCTAAGGTTACCTTTGGTGGTTCAGAAAAAGGAATCATCAAAGGCTTTGGTAACATTTCTAGTAACCAAATTATAATTACTCAAGTGCCTTATGTAAAGGGTTTGAAACATAACCTCATTAGCATAAGTCAGCTGAGTGATTTATGATATGACATCTCATTTGTTAAGGTTGGTTGTCATATCAAAAGGTCATGTGATCAACAGGTCATTCTGACAGGATATAGGAAGAGAAATGTCTATTGTCTAGACTTTATGTGTGAGAACAATATTTCTCCTATTTGTCTTGTAGCTGATGAGAAAGTCTCACATTGTGTTAAATGGCATAAGAGGCTGGCTCATCTTAACTATAAGATAATTGGTCAACTCTTTAGCAAAGAGTTAGTGAGGAATGCTCCTCAGGTTAAGTGTATAAAGGATGAGATATGCTCAGCTTGTCAAAAGGGCAAGCAGACCAAATCCACCTTTCATAGCCTTGATAACAAGGATTCTGTGAGGTGTCTATACCTCTTGCATATGGATCTTTTTGGTCCTATGTCAGTTCACAGCCTAGGTAGGAAGGTCTACATATTTGTGGTAGTTGATGACTACTCAAGGTATTCCCGAATGTTCTTCCTAAGGCAAAAATCTGAAACTCCAAGTATCTTGTATAGTTTTGTTAAACAAATTCAGAATGAATTGGACAGTACAGTGGTCAAAATCAGAAGTGACCATGGTACTGAATTTCAGTCTGAAAATATGACAAAACTATGTGAAGAATTTGGAATTTTTCAGGAATTTTCCTCACCAAGAACACCTCAGCAAAATGGTATTGCTGAAAGGAAAAATAGAACCTTGATAGAGGCTGGTAGAACCCTTTGAGTGACACTTCTCTCCCAGAATATTTCTGGGCTGAGGCAGTAAATACTGCTTGTCATGTGATCAATAGGGCCACTATCACCAAGAGCCACAAGAAGACACCCTATGAGATTGTGAAGGGAAGAAAACCAAATCTATCCTATTTCAGGATCTTTGGTTGCAAGTGTTATATACTTAACAATGGTTAGTCTTATCTAACCAAGTTTGCTGCCAAATCCCAAAAGCGAATCTTTGTTGGGTACATCAACAACAGTAAGGCTTATAGGGTCTACAACTTGATTACTCAAGTTGTAGAAGAGTCAGTACATGTAGTTTTTGATGAAGCAAGGCTCATTAACAATGAATTACCAAGTGTGTTTGCAGCTCCACAGGTGTAACTGAAAGAATGAACAAGCTTACCTTAACAGAAGGTTCTACTGCAAGTCAGCAAGTGGAAGATGGTGGCTGCTGTCCAGGGGGAGTACAAGATACTCCTGATGCTGAAGAAGACCAAGAGGTGCAGTTAAATGAAGAAGCTGAAGGTGTACAACCTGAAGACAGGCTGCCTCCAGCAAATAGGCATTTAAAGGATCATCCAGCCAATCAAATAATTGGATATCCCAGACAAGGAGTGCAAACAAGGAGCAGGAATCTAAGTACAGTTCTTTACTCTAGTTTCCTATCCCAAGTTGAGCCAAAGAAGTTTGAAGAAGCAATCCTAGACCCTTATTGGATTGAGGCCATGTAAGAGGAGCTGAATCAATTCAAAAGATGCAAGGTTTGGGAGCTAGTTCCTAAACCCAAGGACCACAACATTATTGAGACTAAGTGGATCTATAGGAAAAAGTTGGATGAGCATGGAATCATCATAAAGAATAAAGCTAGACTTGTTGCAAAGGGATATAAGCAGGAAGAAGGTATTGATTTTGATCAAACCTTTGCTCCATTAGTTAGACTGGAGGCAATAAGGATGTTCCTTGCCTATGCAATATACCAAGGATTTAAGGTATATCAAATGGATGTTAAGCCAGCTTTTTTGAATGGAAATCTGAAGGAAGAAGTCTATGTAGAGCAGCCATCAGGTTTTGTAGATTCTCTTAAACCTAATAATGTATATAGACTTAGAAAGGCTTTGTATGGGTTAAAACAAGCCCCTAGGGCTTGGTATGAAACCCTGTCTAGTTTTCTCATTGAGAACAAATTCTCAAGGGAGAAAATAGACAAGACTCTATTCCTTAGGGAATCCAGAGGCAAGATTATCTTAGTCCAAATATATGTAGATGACATAATATTTGGGTCTATAGAAAATAGTCTTTGCAGAAAGTTTGCAAAACTCATGCAAGGACAATTTGAAATGAGCAGTATGGGGGAACTTAAGTTCTTCTTGGGGCTCCAAGTTAGAGAGACTGAAGAAGGATGTTGGGTACATTGGTCAAATGTACCTGATTTGAAGAAGCCTCACCTAACTCAATGATATGCATCATAATGTATTTGATGTTTGTTTGAGTTACTTGTGCAGGTTAGGTATTCACTAGACTGAAGCTAAAAGTTTCTAAGTCCATGTGTCGACACCAGAGGGAAAGTGTCGACACTTGAGAAAGCTTGTGTCGACACCCAGACAAGCAGTGTCGACACTTGGAGTCATTGTGTCGACACCTGAGAAGAAGAGTCGACACCAGACAGTAAGTGTCGACACTTGGAGCTGTGTCGACACTCAGTGTAGAAGAATGCAGAAAAGCTGTGTCGACACTTAGCAGAAGTGTCGACACCTAGAAGAGCTGTGTCTACACCAGAAAGTGTCGACACTTGGAGCTGTGTCGACACTCAGCAAAAGTCTGCAGAGTCTAAGTAAAAGTGTCGACACTCAACACAATGTGTCGACACTATGCTGAAGAGTCAGTATTTGAAGTAAGTGTCGACATTCAACACAATGTGTCGACACTATGTTGAAGAGTCAGTATTTGAAGTAAGTGTCGACACTCAACACAATGTGTCGACACTATGCTGAAGAGTCAGTATTTGAAGAAAGTGTCGACACTCAGCACAATGTGTCGACACACAACCAGGAGAGTCAACACTTGAAGAAAGTGTCGACACTCAGCACAATGTGTCGACACTTAGTTGAAGACTCTACACTTGAAGAAAGTGTCGACACAAGGAGCTGTGTCGACACTTAGCAAAGAACAGAAAAGTTACAAAATATTCTAAGTACAAGTGTCGACACTAAAGGAATGTGTCGACACTCAGCTGAAGAAACAATAGTGAAGACTTGTGTCGACACCAAGAAGCAATGTCGACACTTGACAGTTTCAACACATAAAGATGTGTCGACACAAAGGAGATGTGTCGACACTTAGAAGAATACAGTTAAATGAATGAAGTACAAGTACTTGTGTCGACACTCAATTTCAGTGTCGACACATGCAGAAGAATCTGTGTCGAGACATACAAGGAATTGTGTCGACACCTTGTAGACTTGTGTCGACACTTACACAACATGTGTCGACACTTGGCCTATAAGTGTCGACACTTAAGAACAGAAAGTCTCGACACTATCTGACAGTTAGAGAATTTCAAGAAGTGACTGGTTGACATGACAGCTGCCGATCCAGCCGGTCTACAGCAACTGTTAGAGAAATCAGAAGTCTGTTATGAACCGGATCAGCCGGTTACCATGAAGGAAGCCTATAAATAGGCACCCATTGTTTACAGAAAGAGTGTGTGAAGGATTGTTGTTGTTACAACTTGTGAGAATATTCTAAGTAGTTGATCAGATTAAATCAAGAAGTGATACACAGAGGATCAACACAAGAAGGTCTGTCAGTTCAACTGCAGATCTAAGAAGTTGGAGAGAGAGAGCTCCAACCAAGTATTCAGTCTTTGGAACTAAGGCTGAGAAGAAGAATTCAGAGTCATCTGGAATTTCAAGAAGCAGAGGTCAAGGAACAACTGCAGAAGATTCAGACTAATTCAGTTCTAATCAAGAAGCTTTGAAGGAAGCTAAGTCAGTTTGGATCTAACTGAGTTCTTCCAAGAACTCTTCAAGAAACTCTCAACTTCTCTCTTATTTTCTGAGTTGTAGAGTTAGCTATTGTATTTCTATTTTAACTTGTAGGATCCATTGGATCTGAGAGAATTGTAAGCCTATATTATAAAGGCTGAGGGTAGGGCTTGATTGCCTGAGTGTAGGAGTTGAAGAACTCTGAGTGTAGGCCTTAATTGGCTGAGTGTAGGCCTGGGTGGCTGAGTGTAGGCCTTGGTGGCTGAGTGTAAGGCTTTGGGCCTGAGGTGTAGGAACCTAGTTGGGTTCTGAGCTAGTGGAGAAGTTTGGCCGAATCTAGTACACTGCTAGATAGGCGAAGGGGGAAAGTGGATGTACCCAAAGATTGGGGAACCACTATAAAATCTTGTGTATTCTGTGCTGTGATTGTGCTGTGTTGTGAATTGCTGTGTTTGCTGTGAGAACTTATTCAGAAATCTGTGTTATAAACTGTTGTGCTGCCAACAAAGTTTTAAAAAGGTTTTGGTCACCTATTCACCCCCCCCCTCTAGGTGTTTAGGTACCATATCTTTCAAGTGGTATCAAAGCGAGGTTCCTCAAAACAAGGACTAACAGTCTAAGGAGATCCTGTTTGGCAGAAACAGTCTAAGTCAGAAAATAGATTCAAGAAATTCAAGAACTTCAAGAAACATGGGTTCTTATGAGAATCACAAAGAGTTGGGTTCCATGAAGTTACCCATATGCAGGAAGGAGATTTTTGGAATCTGGAAAGAAAGGGTTAGGCTATTTATGGAGGCCTCAGACCCTAGAATCTACATCACAGTCAAAGAGGGGCCATATGTGCCCATGAAGATCTCAGTATTGGATGCAAATCAGAGGACTCCAAAGGATTTCTCTGAGATGACCAAGGATGAAATTGTCCTAGCCACTATGGACAAAAGGGCACAAAACATAATAGTAAGTGCCATTGATGATGCCACCTTCCAGAACTTAATTCACTGTAAGACAGCAAAAGAGATGTGGGACACTCTTATAGTCTATATGGAAGGTTATGAAGAAGTAAGGCAAGATAGGAAGTCCTTGCTTAATCAAGAATATGAGAGCTTTAAGCAAGGAAGAGGAGATAGCATCACTGAATGCTACAAGAAATTTTATAGAATTGTTAATGAACTCATGTCCTATGGAAGAGAGTTCTCTAACTATGAATTGAATGATAAATTCTTAAGGTCCCTAACTAAAGATTGGGACACCAAGATCTGTGCCATAAGGGAAATGGCAAAGTTGGGAGAAATTCCTCCTCCCACACTGTTTGGCAAGTTGTTATCTTATGAGATGCAATTGTCAGTAAGAAAAGAGGAGGAAAAGTCAACAAGGACTGAACACAGGGAAAGGACTGTTGCCTTTAAGTCAGAAGTACCTAGAAAGAACAGGACTAAGTCATCAACTCCTCCTCCAGAGGTAGTTGAATCAGAATCTGATGAGTCTGTTAGCACTAAATCTACAAGCAGTGAAAGTGATGAAGATTTTGCTGCATTCACCAGACATTTTCAGAAATTCCTTAAGAAGAAACAGTGGAGGTCCAGACCTTCATATTCCAAAGGGAAAGAAGTCCAGTATCAGGAGAAGAAGCCTTCAAAGAAGGATAAGAAAAAGACAAAGACTAGTAAGGCAACTGGGTCTAAGATAGTGTGTTACTGCTGCAATAGACAGGGTCATGTTATTGCAGATTGTCCTGAGAGAAGGAAAGAATCCAGTGACAAAAAGAAGACTCACTTCAAAGGAAAGAAGGAGAAGTCCTTTGTTGCAAAGAATGAGAAGACTCTTTCAGACATTTCTTCTTCAGACACTGAGACAGATGCTGAAGCCTACATAGGGCTATTTGCTGAAGAAGAAGAAGAGTTTATGCAGATCATGGAATCAATCTATGAACAAGAAGAGTGTCAGTGCCAAGGACTGATGGCATTGACTGAAAGTACCAAAATCCTGGAGCAGCCAGGACCTA
This sequence comes from Platanthera guangdongensis, assembly GCA_039583875.1. NCBI lineage: Eukaryota > Viridiplantae > Streptophyta > Magnoliopsida > Asparagales > Orchidaceae > Platanthera > Platanthera guangdongensis. Next base: position 89,785,770 of record CM077164.1, on the reverse strand, counting down.
GTCAGGTACAAAGTCCAACTCAAAGTTCAGATTCCAGTTCTAGTTCAGAGTCAGATTCATCTTCATCAAGTGATGGAAGTGTTTCTGAATCTGAGGGAGATATTCATCAGCTCTTAGATGAATATAAAGTACTGTTGCAAGCCTATAAGAAAAGCAAGATTCTAGCCAAAAGTCAGGCTAAGGAGATTGCTGATCTCAAGGCAGCTGCAACAGATTTTGAGAAGCAGTATGATCAAAAACTGAATGAAGTAGCCAGGCTGAAACACATTACTGTGATTCAGATGGGTACTATTACATTTAAGAATGATCAAATTAAGAGACTGGAGATCAATCTCCAGAAGGAAAAAGAACTTGCTGCCAGGTTTTCAAAACCTAAATCAGTATTACCATTAATTGATGAATTTGTTCATCAAAAGGAAAGCTGGACTAGGTTTTGTTAGACCTGCAGGACTGTACAGTCCAGTTCAAGTCCAAGGGCAAAGCCCCAACATTCAACAAGCCTGCTGTAGTCAAGACAGCAAAGGTTGTACCTAAGCAAAGGTACAACAAGTTTGAATGCTGGTGCTGTGGCAAGGTTGGCCACTTTGCCTTGGATTGTTGGCACAATGCCAGTGCCAAGTTGAGTAGCAAGTTACCTGTGGAAAGCCAGCAGGTAGCTATGTCAAGTTGCAAACTAACAATCACCAAGGACCCAAGTTTACTTTGGGTTCTAAGGTTCATTAATTTGTTTTGCAGGTGAATCCAAGTGGCCATACCCCAACATGGTACTTGGATAGTGGATGTTCCAGACATATGACTGGAACAAGGGGACTACTGAAGGACTACATTCCAATCAAAAATGGTCCTAAAGTGACCTTTGGTGGTTCTGAAAAAGGAATCATCAAAGGGTTTGGTAACATCTCTTCAAACCTTGTTACCATTACTCAAGTGGCTTATGTTAAAGGGTTGAAACACAACCTCATTAGTATAAGTCAGTTAAGTGATGTAGGGTATGACATCTCATTTGTTAAAAATGGTTGTCATATCAAGAGGTCAAGTGATCAAGAGATCATTTTGACAGGATATAGAAAGAGAAATGTCTATTGTTTAGACATTATGATTGAGAGCAATGGTTCTCTTGTCTGTCTTGTAGCTGATGAGACAATCTCTCATTGTGTCAAGTGGCACAAGAGGCTAGCTCATCTTAACTACAAGACTATTAGCAAACTCTTTAGCAAAGAGTTAGTGAGGAATGGTCCTCAAGTTAAGTGTGTCAAGGATGGCATTTGCTCAGCTTGTCAAAAGGGCAAGCAGACTAAATCCACCTTTAGAAGCTTAGACAACAAAGATGCTGTGAGGTGTTTATACCTCTTGCATATGGATCTATTTGGTCCAATGCCAGTTCACAGCTTAGGTAGGAAGGTCTACACCTTTGTAGTTGTTGATGACTACTCAAGGTTTTCTGGGTGTTCTTCTTAAAGCAGAAATCTGAAACACCTAGTGTCTTCTATAGTTTTGTTAAGCAAATTCAGAATGAATTGAACTGTACAGTGGTCAAAATTAGAAGTGACCATGGTACTGAGTTTCAGTCTGAAAGCATGACAAAGCTGTGTGAAGACTATGGGATATTTCAAGAATTCTCTTCACCTAGAACACCTCAGCAAAATGGCATTGCTGAAAGGAAAAATAGGACCTTGATAGAGGCTGGTAGAACCCTATTAAGTGATTCATCACTGCCAGAGTATTTCTGGGCTGAAGCAGTTAACACTGCATGCCATGTGATAAATAGGGCTACCATCACTAAAAGGTTAAATAAGACCCCCTATGAAGTTGTGAAAGGCAGGAAACCAAATTTATCCTACTTTAGGATCTTTGGTTGTAAATGCTACATACTTAACAATGGAAAGTCTTACCTAACTAAGTTTGCTGCCAAGTCCCAAGAGGGAGTGTTTGTTGGGTACAGCAATAATAGTAAGGCTTATAGAGTCTACAACTTGACTACACAAGTTGTAGAGGAGTCTGTGCATGTAGTTTTTGATGAGACACAACTAATTAACAATGAGTTGTCTAGCAATGTATGCAGCCCCACAGGTCTTACTAAGAAGATGGACAAGCTAGCCATAGAAGATGTACCTGCTGCAAGACAGCAAGTAGAAGAAGATGGCTTATGTCCAGGGGGAGAACTACATGTACCAGGAGCTGAAGAAGTACAAGGAACTCAGCATGATGAAGATGCTGTAGAAGTACAACCAGAAGCAAGGATGCCTCCAGCCAACAGGCATCTAAGAGATCATCCAGTAGAGCTGATAATTGGAGATCCAAGACAAGGTGTTCAGACAAGGAGCAGAAATCAGAATGCTGTAGTATATTCAAGTTTTCTGTCTCAAATAGAACCAAAGAAATTTGAAGAAGCTATACAAGATCCACAGTGGACTGAAGCTATGCAAGAAGAACTTAATCAGTTCAAAAGGTGCAAGGTTTGGGAGCTGGTTCCAAAGCCTAAAGACCACAATGTTATAGGAACTAAGTGGATCTACAGAAATAAGTTAGATGAACAAGGGGTCATCATAAGAATAAAGCAAGACTGGTTGCAAAAGGATATAGGCAAGAAAGGTATTGATTTTGATCAAACCTTTGCCCCAGTAGTCAGACTGGAGGCCATAAGGATGTTCTTGGCCTATGCAACTTATCAAGGATTCAAGGTATACCAAATGGATGTGAAGTCAGCATTCCTAAATGGTAATTTGAAAGAAGAAGTATATGTGGAGCAGCCTTCAGGTTTTGTTGATCCTACTCTTCCACATTATGTCTATAGACTTAGGAAAGCATTATATGGGTTAAAACAAGCACCTAGAGCTTGGTATGAAACCCTATCTAGTTTCCTCATTGAGAACAAGTTCTCAAGGGGGAAAATAGATAAGACTCTATTCCTTAGGGAATCTAGAGGCAAAGTCATACTTGTCCAAATATATGTAGATGACATTATATTTGGGTCTACTGAAAGTAGCCTTTGCAAAAAGTTTGCAAAGCTTATGCAAAGTCAATTTGAGATGAGTAGTATGGGAGAACTGAAGTTTTTCTTGGGTCTCCAAGTTAAACAGACTGGAAGTGGTCTATCCATATGTCAGTCCAAGTTCACCCTAGAACTCATAAGGAAGTATGGTATGGATTCATCCAGTACCATGAAGACTCCTATGGGGTCAAGTATGTCTCTAAGCAAGGATGATGCAGGGAAACCTGTAGATGAAACCTTGTATAGAGGGATAGTTGGCTCCCTACTATACTTGACTGCAAGTAGGCCTGACATTATGTATGCTACATGTGTTTGTGCCAGGTATCAAGCCTGCCCCAAAGAGTCTCACTTGACTGCAGTCAAGAGAATCTTGAGATATCTAAAGGGCACTCCCTATCTAGGCCTCTGGTACCCTAGGAATGGAGATTTTGATCTAACAGGCTATTCAGATGCAGACTTTGCAGGATGCAAAGAAGATAGAAAGAGCACTACTGGATCCTGTCAATTCCTAGGTGGAAGACTCATTTCATGGAGCAGTAAGAAGCAAACTAGTGTGGCTATCTCCACAGCTGAGTCAGAATATGTAGCTGCAGGAAGTTGCTGTGCTCAACTTCTGTGGATTCAACATCAGTTAGAAGACTATGGATTTCAGGTAAGTAGAACTCCACTTTACTGTGATTCTACAAGTGCTATTTCAATAGCTAACAATCCTGTATCACATAGTAGAACTAAACATATTGAGATTAAATATCACTTTCTTAGGGAACATGTAGAAAGAAATGATATTGCACTTGAATATGTTAAAACTGATAATCAGATAGCTGATATGTTTACTAAGCCCTTAGAAGAAGCTAAGTTCAATAGGTTCAAAATTGAACTAGGTATGATAAACTTAGACTAAGTTTACAGAACTAAAAATTGGCTAAGTAAAAAGGTGTCGACACATAGACAAGTCTATGTCGACACAGAATAGTAGGTGTCGACACTTCAGGAAAATGGTGTCGACACATCTAGGAAGTTGGTGTCGACACTTCAGAATGTTAGTGTCGACACATGTCGAGTAGGTGTCGACACATCCAATAAGGTGTCGACACTTAAGTTTTACTCAGAATTTTCTAAGTAAAGTCTCGACTACATGTCGAGTAGTGTGGTGTCGACACTTAACCAAGTGTCGACACATAAAATCTGTTGACTCACACTTGTGTCGACACATGTGTTCGAGACATTATAAGTCAGTGTCGACACTTATTGCCAGTGTCGACACATCTTTAGTAATCCATCCCGCCTGTTCGTCTTCAAACCAGAAAGGTATAAATAGGATTCTGTCTTTGTTTGTCGACACGCTTTCAAAAGTTTCGAGACCAAAACTCTTGTGTCGACATTTCTCTCTTCTCAAGACTAGATCTTCAAACCCTAATGGCTCCCAAGCTCGAGGAGAATGTTAACGAAGGGTATGAGCTCGTACGAGGTGCTTTTGACGATGGTGATCAAGAAATCAAGTCGGTGGTAACCCTAGTCACCGATTCAGGATTGGAGTTCTTGGTTTCAGAACCAACCAAGATATGGAAGAAGGAAGTTATAGAATTTCTTACAGGAGCTTCTGTAGATGACTCAGGCTACAGAATCAAGTCAAGGGTGCATGGCACCAAGGTCAAGATTTCACCCAAGTCCTTGAGAAAGGTACTTCAGCTACCTAAAGTTCAAGAAGAAGAGGAAGTGACCACATCTAAGACCAGAGAAGCACTTACCTGGTGTGGTCTTGATCCTAAGATGAACATAGGATCAGTTTTCAACAGGAAGGGAATGAATAATCAAGGCAAATTCCTGTCTGAAGTTGTAGGCAAAGTTTTACTAAGCAAACCAGGAGGACATGACAGGGTGTCAGCCTCTATGTTCAGTATTATGACCAGAATCATCTTCAACCTCAAAACAGACTGGTCTATGATTGTATTTGAGAAAGTGAAGGAAAGTCTGAAGAAGCCCAATCTGGGCAGGATACTAAGTCTCTACCTGGCTGGATCAATTCCAGAGGTAATGAGCACTGCTGCTGGAACTAAAATCAATCACATGAGGAGAATGGATTCAAGGATATTCTCTAGATGGGAAAGAGTGCTGTCCAAAGAAGTTCCAACCCCAGAAAAGCAAGCTTCAAAGAAAGACTCTCCTCCTAGGAAGAAGAGGAAGACTGCTGCTGTGACTCAGGAGTCCTCCAGCAGCTCAGGCAGTGAAGAACATGTTGTTTTCACTCCTGATAGTCCAATAGATGTGGCTGCAGAGAAGTCACCTGCTCCTCAAGAGCCAGCTGAGATCCAGGGGGAGTTGCCTCCAGCTAGCCCCAAGGATCCAAGCCAGGGGGAGCCTCCAGCTGTAGAACATCCCTCTACACTGGAGAGTGAGCAAGCTACACTTATTATCCAAGAGGTACTTTCTGACCTTAATACATTAGATTTTTCTGTAATGGATTCTGATTTGTCTGATGTCCATCAGCACATTCAGCAAGCAAGTACAAAACCAGATGTTGTTCTTCAGGACACATCTGCTGTAGTTAATGTACCCAGTATATCTCCTGCTCAGTCACCCCCAGAATATACAATGGAAGATCTATTTCTGAATTTAGATCAAGAGGATTTTGACATGGACAAGACTGCTGCTGAAGAAGAGAAGGGTGCTGCTGTTGAGGGAGAGAAAGGTGCTGCTGTTGAGGGGGAGAACTTGGATGTTCAGGAAGAGCCTATAAGGCTAGACACTGAGAAGGCACAAGGTGTGCAAGCTGAAAAACCATCAAGCCCTAAGGATAGGGTGGATATAGCCAGTACTTCAGAGTCTGAGGATGATGAGACTGAGCAAGCTAAGAAGAAGCAGTTCTTTGTCTTCAAAAGAAGGAGTCAGAGCTATAAGAAGGCTCTACAAACTGTTGCTCAACACTCATTAGTCCAACAAGCTCCATCAACAGATTACAGTAGCCTAATGGTAGCAATGCAAGTTAAGCTGGATGAGCAAAGGAGGGCTATAGAGACATATATTGATGAAGGCCACAAGTCCCTACAATTTGATCTAGCTCAAGATATCAAATCAATAAGGTTTGAAATGAATTTGAATAAGAAGGAAATGACTGATTGCTTCCACAAGGGTGGAAATGCAGTGGTATTCCTGGCTAAACATCAAGAACAGATCAAAGACAAAGTAGATGATATAGCATTGAAGCAGGGATATGTGCTGGAAAATCAATTAAGAATGAATGACAATTTAACTGCCTCCCACAATGCTATAGTGACTGAATTAAAGAATAAGTCTGCTGATCCATCTACTTCTACTGATGCTGCCAAGGCTGAATTTGATAAAGCTTTTCAAGAAGAACTTGCTGCTGTCAAGACTGCCATTAAAGATTCACAGAAGGTCATTTCTGAACAGCTTACAAAGCTTAGACCTTATTTTAAGGAAGGAATCAGGTACTTGGACAGTCAGATTAGATTCCAGAAAGATGATGTGAGAGATCATGTAGCACAAGAAGTCATAAAGGGGGAGAGGGTGTTTGTCAAGGCAAGTTCTGAGCATGAAAAATGGATATCCAATTCCATCAGGGCTACACTGGGCTATCCTCCCCTGTGTGATGATGATAATGTAGCTGAATCTGGTATTCAAAGTGCATATCTTGGAGGTGAGCAACAGGAAGTAGCTCAGGTGATCTATCTACCTCCAGATTTTGAAATGGTTCATGCTGATGTAAGCACAATGTATAGTCCAACTGCTGGTAAGCCTAATATTATTCTGGAAAAGGTTGTTCAACCTATTACAACAGCTATACAAGAGGCTTTGGACAAAGAAGAAGAGACTAGGCTATCAAAGAAGAAGTTCAGGGAACTGGCTGAGCAAAAACCAGATTTTGAACAATGGAGCCCTACTTCTAGGAACATCATTCTCACAGCCTGGAAAGCGGCCAAGGACAATGCCCATGAGAGGAACAAGTGGTTCTCAGAGGCAGAATGGAGGAAGCATGAGAGTAGGCAGGAAGCCATTGTCCAGCATAGAAGGAAGGCTAAGTTAGGAAAGCTACCTCCTACAGCTGTGGAGCCTAGCAAGTACTTTCCTAAGCCCTATCATTATTTTGAAAGGCAGAAAATCAAGGCTGAAGAACTTAAGAAGAAGGACTCCAAAGGGAAGAAGGTTGCTGATACTGAGCCTGCTGCTGCTGCTGCTGTAAAAGCCAAAATACAAGCTGGGAAAGGCATAGTTATAAAAGAACCAGAGCAGAATTAGATTAAGATTAGACTGAAGAATGTTGTAATTTGTTACATCTAAATATTTTTGTAAATCATTGACAACGTATTGAACACAATGTTTGGACAGTTTTTGATAAATATATTTCATGATTGATTCAGTAGAATGTGTCTAATTCTTGGTTGTTCTGTAATGCTGAATGAGTATACATGTGTGCTTTATTACATGTTTAAGTATACCCTGTTGATATATATCTGCTTTACATCATTCTCTAATTTTTTTTTTAATTATGAGTGATGTATATCATTGACTAAGGGTTATGACTTCTCCAAATAGGGGGAGATTGTTGGGTACATTGGTCAAATGTACCTGATTTGAAGAAGCCTCACCTAACTCAATGCTATGCATCATAATGTATTTGATGTTTGTTTGAGTTACTTGTGCAGGTTAGGTATTCACTAGACTGAAGCTAAAAGTTTCTAAGTCCATGTGTCGACACTCAGAGGGAAAGTGTCGACACTTGAGAAAGCTTGTGTCGACACCCAGACAAGCAGTGTCGACACTTGGAGTCATTGTGTCGACACCTAAGAAGAAGAGTCGACACCAGACAGAAAGTGTCGACACTTGGAGCTGTGTCGACACTCAGTGTAGAAGAATGCAGAAAAGCTGTGTCGACACTTAGCAGAAGTGTCGACACCTAGAAGAGCTGTGTCTACACCAGAAAGTGTCGACACTTGGAGTTGTGTCGACACTCAGCAAAAGTCTGCAGAGTCTAAGTAAAAGTGTCGACACTCAACACAATGTGTCGACACTATGCTGAAGAGTCAGTATTTGAAGTAAGTGTCGACACTCAACACAATGTGTCGACACTATGCTGAAGAGTCAGTATTTGAAGTAAGTGTCGACACTCAACACAATGTGTCGACACTATGCTGAAGAGTCAGTATTTGAAGAAAGTGTCGACACTCAGCACAATGTATCGACACACAACCAGGAGAGTCAACACTTGAAGAAAGTGTCGACACTCAGCACAATGTGTCGACACTTAGTTGAAGACTCTACACTTGAAGAAAGTGTCGACACAAGGAGCTGTGTCGACACTTAGCAAAGAACAGAAAAGTTACAAAATATTCTAAGTACAAGTGTCGACACTAAAGGAATGTGTCGACACTCAGCTGAAGAAACAATAGTGAAGACTTGTGTCGACACCAAGAAGCAGTGTCGACACTTGACAGTTTCAACACATAAAGATGTGTCGACACAAAGGAGATGTGTCGACACTTAGAAGAATACAGTTAATGAATGAAGTACAAGTACTTGTGTCGACACTCAATTTCAGTGTCGACACATGCAGAAGAATCTGTGTCGAGACATACAAGGAATTGTGTCGACACCTTGTAGACTTGTGTCGACACTTACACAACATGTGTCGACACTTGGCCTATAAGTGTCGACACTTAAGAACAGAAAGTCTCGACACTATCTGACAGTTAGAGAATTTCAAGAAGTGACTGGTTGACATGACAGCTGCCGATCCAGCCGGTCTACAGCAACTGTCAGAGAAATCAGAAGTCTGTTATGAACCGGATCAGCCGGTTACCATGAAGGAAGCCTATAAATAGGCACCCATTGTTTACAGAAAGAGTGTGTGAAGGATTGTTGTTGTTACAACTTGTGAGAATATTCTAAGTAGTTGATCAGATTAAATCAAGAAGTGATACACAGAGGATCAACACAAGAAGGTCTGTCAGTTCAACTGCAGATCTAAGAAGTTGGAGAGAGAGAGCTCCAACCAAGTATTCAGTCTTTGGAACTAAGGCTGAGAAGAAGAATTCAGAGTCATCTGAATTTCAAGAAGCAGAGGTCAAGGAACAACTGCAGAAGATTCAGACTAATTCAGTTCTAATCAAGAAGCTTTGAAGGAAGCTAAGTCAGTTTGGATCTAACTGAGTTCTTCCAAGAACTCTTCAAGAAACTCTCAACTTCTCTCTTATTTTCTGAGTTGTAGAGTTAGCTATTGTATTTCTATTTTAACTTGTAGGATCCATTGGATCTGAGAGAATTGTAAGCCTATATTATAAAGGCTGAGGGTAGGGCTTGATTGCCTGAGTGTAGGAGTTGAAGAACTCTGAGTGTAGGCCTTAATTGGCTGAGTGTAGGCCTGGGTGGCTGAGTGTAGGCCTTGGTGGCTGAGTGTAAGGCTTTGGGCCTGAGGTGTAGGAACCTAGTTGGGTTCTGAGCTAGTGGAGAAGTTTGGCCGAATCTAGTACACTGCTAGATAGGCGAAGGGGGAAAGTGGATGTACCCAAAGATTGGGGAACCACTATAAAATCTTGTGTATTCTGTGCTGTGATTGTGCTGTGTTGTGAATTGCTGTGTTTGCTGTGAGAACTTATTCAGAAATCTGTGTTATAAACTGTTGTGCTGCCAACAAAGTTTTAAAAAGGTTTTGGTCACCTATTCACCCCCCCTCTAGGTGTTTAGGTACCATATCTTTCAAAGGATTATCCATATGTCAGTCTAAGTTCACCCTAGAGTTGATAAAGAAGTATGGTATGGAATCATCCACTACCATGAAAACTCCTATGGGGTCAAACATGTCTCTATGCAAAGATGATGCAGGGAAACCTGTAGATGAGACTTTGTATAGAGGGATAGTTGGCTCCCTACTATATTTGATTGCTAGTAGAACAGATATCATGTATTCTACATGTGTTTGTGCTAGGTACCAAGCTTGCCCCAAAGAATCTCATCTGATAGCAGTCAAAAGGATATTGAGATATCATAAGGGCACACCTTATCTAGGCCTTTGGTACCCTAGGAATGGAGATTTTGTACTGACAGGTTATTCAGATGCAAATTTTGCAGGCTTCAAGGAAGATAGGAAGAGTACCACAAGAACCTGTCAATTTCTAGGTGGAAGGCTGGTATCATGGAGTAGCAAGAAGCAGACCAGTGTGGCTAACTCCACAGCTGAGTCAGAGTATGTGGCTGCAGGAAGTTGCTGTGCTCAACGTTTATGCATTCAACACCAGCTAGAAGATTATGGTATTCAAGTAAGTAGAACACCTTTATTTTGTGATTCTACTAGTGCCATTTCTATTGCAAATAATCTTGTCTCTCATAGTAGGACTAAGCACATAGAAATAAAATACCATTTTCTAAGAGAACATGTGGAAAAAGAAGATATTTCCCTAGAGTATGTTAAGACAGATAATCAGTTAGCTGATATGTTTACTAAGCCCTTAGATGAAACCAAATTCAATAAGTTTAAAATTGAATTAGGAATGATAAACTTAGAATAGTTTACAAAAATTGGCTAAGTAAAATAGTGTCGACACACAGAGTTGTCTGTGTCGACACATAGAAGTGATGTCGACATTTCAGAGAAATGGTGTCGATACATCTAAGAAGTCAGTGTCGACACTTCAGAGAATTAGTGTCGACACATGCAGTGTAGGTGTCGACACATCCAAGGTGGTGTCGACACTTAGGATTTACACAAAATTAGTCTAGTAGAGTCTCGACTAAGTGTCGAGCTGAGATATATAAGTGTCGACACATATATTCTGTCGACTTTATTTGTGTCGACACATAGTTGTCGATACATTAGAAGTCATTGTCGACACTTATCAACAGTGTCGACACATTTCAAGTAATTTGACGCGCCTTTTCACCTTCAATTTTAGACAGGTATAAATAGGTTTTCACCATTGTTTGTCGACACGCTCACCATAGTTTCGAGACCAAACTTGTGTGTCGACATCTCTCTTCTCTAAATTCAAAATTTCTTCAAACCCTAATGGCGCCCAAGCTAGAAGAGAACATTAATGAAGGATATGAGCTCGTGCGACAAGCCTTTGATGACGCGGAACCAGAAATCCAAGGTGTGGTAACCCTAGTTGCTGAGATTGGGTTAGAGTATCTTGTATCAGAACCAATCAATATCTGGAAGAAGGAGGTCCTTGAATTATTGAGTGCAGCTACACTTGATGAATCTGGACTCAAGATTAAGTCCAAAGTTCATGGGACAAGAGTTAAGATTACCCAGAAAAGTTTCAGAAAGATTCTACATCTCCCTAGAACTAAAGAAGAGGAAGATGTATCTGCTTCAAAGATAAGGGAGGCACTGGCATGGTGTGGACTTGATTCAAGCCTGAAGATTGGATTAGTGTTCAACAGGAAAGGCATGAATATGCAGGGCAAGTTTTTATCTGAAATAGTTGGCAAGGTAATACTGAGCAAGCCTGGTGCGCATAATAGAATATCAGCAAACATGTTCAGTCTGATGACAAGGATAATTTTTCAGCTTAAAACTGATTGGTCAGTAGTACTGTTTGATAAGATAAAGGAAAGTCTGAAGAAGCCCAATCTGGGTAGAATTCTGAGTTTATACTTAGCTGGAAGTATTCCTGAAGTGATCAACCAAGCTGCAAGTTCAAAGATAAACCACATGAGGAGAATGAATGTAAGAATTTTCTCAAGGTGGGATAGAGTGCTGACAAAGGAACTGCCAACTCCAGAAAAGGAAACAACTCAGAAGAAGAAGAAGACAGCCATTGTGGCTCAAGAATCCTCTAGTAGCTCAGAAGAGCAAGTGGTGTTTAGTTCTGATGATGGAGGAGATGACAATGCTGGATAATCACCAGCAAGACAAGAAGATGCCCAGAGGCAGGGGGAGCTACCATCAGCTAGCCCTATTCACCTGGCTCCACTCCAGGTGGAGCCTCTATATGGGGATGAGCCAACCCAATTAGAAAGTGAAAGTGCTACCCAAACAATACTAGAGGTAATCACTGAAGTTAATCAATTAGATTTCACTATTAAGGATGAAGTTTTGACTGATTACTTACTTGATGTTGATCAGCAAACCCAGATACATAGTCAACCTTAAGATGTTGTCATGGAGGACACATCAGTTGCTGCTAAAGAGGTATTAGATGCTCCTGAGATCATAGATTCACCAGTCCATCCGCAACATGAGTTTACACTAGAAGAGTTGTTCCCTGACCTTCTACAGACTGATTTTGAGAGAGAGAAAGCTGCTGCTGAGGGGGAGAAGGTCAATCTTGAGGGGGAGCATGTAGAGGAGACTGCTAGACAAGAGACTGAAGAGCAAAGAAATGCTGAGGAGCTACAAAGGACTGAGAAGGACTTGCATCCTAGTCCTAAGTATAGAGTAGATATTGCTAGTACTTCTGCTTCAGAAGATGAAGAGGCTGCTAGAGCCAAGAAAAGGAAGTTTCAGGTCTTTAAAAGCAGAAGCCAGACCTATAAGAAAGCACTGCAAACCATAGTACCACAACAAGCTCCAACTACTGATTATAGTTCCTTGTTGGTGGCTCTGCAAATTAAGATGGATGAGTAAAGGCAAACTTTAGAGAAATATATGGATGAATGACATAAATCCCTTCAATTTGATCTAGCTCAAGACATCAAATCTATCAGATTTGAAGTAAATCAAAATAAGAAGGAAATGACTGATTGCTTCCACAAGGGAGGCAATGCAGTAGTATATCTGGCTACACACCAAGAGCAGATCAAGACACAGATTGATGACCTAGCAGTGAAATAAGGATATATTCTGGAAAACCAGATCAGAATGAATGCAAATTTAACTGAATCACATAATGTGATCGTAACTGAAATGAAGAATCATGTAGCTGCTCAGACTGCAGCAAGTGCTACTGCCAAGGCTGAATTTGATAAAAATTTCCAAGAAAGCCTAAATGCTATTAAGACTGCAATTGAAGCTTCTCAAAAGGATATCACTAAAAAGCTCCAAAGGTTCAAACCTTTTTACAAAGATGGAGCTAACTATTTGAATGCTCAAATCAGATTCCAGAAGGATGATCTTAGAGATCATATAGAAAGAGAAGACATAAAGGGGGAGAGGGTATTAGTCAAGGCAGGCTCTGATCATGCAAAATGGATTTCAAACTCCATCAGAGCTACCCTTGGATATCCACCCATGTGTGATGATGATAATGTGGTAGAGTCTGGAATTAATCCTGCATATTTTGGAGGAGAACAAGCTGAAGTGGCTCAAGTGATATATCCTCCTACAGATTTTGACATGATACATCAGGAGGTACAATCTATGTATAGTCCTTCTGAGGGTAATCAAAATATTATCTTTGAGAAAGTAGTACAGCCTGTGCCAGAGGCTATATTAAAAGAGCAAGAGGCAGTACTGAAAGAACAAGAAGCCCAATTATCCGAGAAGAGGTTCAGAGAGCAGGCTGAATTAAGGCCAGATTTAGAGCAATGGAGCCCAACTTCTAGAAATATTATTCTGACTACTTGGAAGGCTGCTAAGGATAATTTCATAGAAAGGGGCAAATGGTATTCTGACCAGGAATGGAAGAAACATGAGGCTAGGCAAGAGAACATAGTACAGTATAAAAGAAAGGCTAAATTAGGGAAGCTACCTCCTAATGCACAGGAGCCTAGCAAGTATTTCCCTAAGCCTTATCACTATTTTGAGAGACAGAAGATAAGAGCTGAAGAACAGAAAAAGAAAGATCTTAAAGGGAAGAAGGCTACTGATGACAATGATGCTCCAGTCCAAGCAAAGATTCAATCTTGAAAGGGCATTGTTATCAAGGAGCCAGAGCAGCCATAGGATAGAATTTTTCTTTAGTTTACAATCCTATAATCTTTTGCATTAAAGTCCATGTAAACTTCGGATTAATAAAACCTTTTTGAAGTTGTAAGAACAATGTTATATGTTCAATCTATTACATTATTGTTCTGAGATAATTATTTATACATGTTCTATTTATACATGTTTAGTTCTTACCCTGTCATATAATACTGTTATACATCATATTGAGTATTTGTTATGAATGGTGTATATCATTGACTAAGGGTTATGACTTCTCCAAATAGTGGGAGATTGTTGGGTATATTGGAATATATGTACCTGATTTGAAGAAGCCTCACCCTACTCAATGATATACATCAAGGTGTATTTGATGTGCTTTGAGTTTATGTGTGCAGGTTAAGTAATTGCAGGAAAAGCATAAAAGTTTCTAAGTCCATGTGTCGACACCTAGAGGTGAAGTGTCGACACTTATGAAGGCTTGTATCGACACCTAGAGAAGCTGTGTCGACACTTGGAGTAATTGTGTCGACACCAGGAAGGCAGAGTCGACACCAGAAGAAAACTGTCGACACATACATGCAGTGTCGACACACAGTGAAGAATTGTCTACATAATCAGTGTCGACACTTAGAAGCAGTATCGACACCCAGAGAAACTTTGTCGACATCTAATGTGTCGACACCAGGAGGCTGTGTCGACACTCAGCAAACTTCAATAAAGTTAAAGTACATGTGTCGACACAAAGGAGATGTGTCGGCACTCAACAAGTTTTCAACACATGAAGGCATGAGTCGACACAAAGGAGATGTGTCGACACTCAGCAAGTTTCAACAGAAGAAGATGTGTCGACACAAAGGCGTTGTGTCGACATACAACAGAAATCAACTAAGTATTGAAGATTAAGTATTTGTGTCGACACACTCAACTAGTGTCGACACATTCAACAGAAGGCTTGTGTCGGCACGCAGAATCAGTGTCGACACATTCTGAAGAAGCAATGTCAAGAAGCTGTTACAACAACACAAGGAGTTGTGTCGACACCATGAAGGCTAGTGTCGACACTTAGTCTACTTGTGTCGACACTTAGTCTATTTGTGTCGACACACAAAGACTATCTGTCTCGACACTTTCAGACAGTGCCAGAGATTTCAAGAAGTGACTGGATGACTTGACAGCTGCCATTTCAACCGGTCAACTGCAACTGTCAGAGCCATCAGAAAGTTGTTAGAAACCGGATCAGCCGGTTACCTTGGAGGAAGACTATTTAAAGACCTTTCTCCTTCGACAGAGATGATGAAGTAATCAATTGAAAAACAACACAAAAAAGTAGACCTTCAAGAGAAGATCTAAGAAGTTGGAGAGAGAGAGAGCTCCTTCTAAGAAAAACAGCTGTGGAACCATGCTGATAAGTAAGATTCAGATTGAGATCTGATTCACAAGACAGTAGTTGATTGAAGATCATCTGCACAGGAGATTCAACCCTACTGTGTTCTAATTCAAGAAGCTTTGAAGAAAGACAAGGGTGGTTGATCTCTGCCTAGTTCTTCCAAGAACTCATCAAGAAGCCAGTCAATTCATCTCTCTCTTTCTGAATTGTGGTTATTTACTTTGTAAACTTTATTTTCTGTAGGATCCTAAGGGACCTGAGCTGTAAGCCTATTTTATAAAGGCTGAGTGTAGGAGATTCTATTCTCTGAGTGTAGGCCTTGATTGAAGGCTGAGGTAGGGCTGTTTAGCCTGAGTGTAGGTCTTGGTGAAGACTGAGTGGTAGGGATTTTTGCCTGAGTTGTAGGAGTGGGGTCACTCTGAGTTTTAGGAACCTATTTTGGGGTTCTGAGCTGTAAGATCTGAGGATCTGAGGAGAAGTGGAGAAGTTAGGCCGAATCTAGTATACTACTAGATAGGCGAAGGGGGAAAGTAGATGTACCCAGACCTTGGGGAACCACTATAAAAATCAGTGTGTACTCTGTGTGTGATTAATTCTGTGATTGCTGTATTATCTGTGCTGAATTACTGTAGAGAATTGCAAATACATGTATTAGTATTCAGTATTTCTGCCTGTAATTTTAAAAAGATTAAGTTCACCTATTCACCCCCCTCTAGGTGATTAGGCACTATTTATTTCAAGTGGTATCAGAGCCAGGTTGCTCAAAAAGGGACATAACAGTCTAAGTAAGATCCTGTAGGCAGATTCAGAATAATCAAGATTCAAGAAAATGGGTTCTAGTGAGAATCACAAAGAGCTTGGGTCCATGAAATTGCCAATCTGTAGAAAAGAGATATTTGACATTTGGAAAGAGAGGGTTAGACTTTTTATGCAAGCCTCTGACCCAAGAATATACATCACAGTCAAAGAAGGGCCATATGTGCCAATGAAGATATTCATTGTAGATGCAAATCAGAACACTCCAAAGGACTATTCAGAAATGACCAAAGATGAAATCATTCTGGCCACTATGGACAAGAGGGCTCAGAATATTATTGTTAGTGCAATTGATGATGCAACATTTCAGAATTTGATTTATTGCAAGACTTCAAAGGAAATGTGGGATACCTTGATAGTCTATATGGAAGGGTCTGAAGAAGTAAGACAAGACAGAAAGTCTTTGTTGAATCAGGAATATGAAAGCTTCAGACAAGGAAAGTCTGATAGCATTACTGAATGCTACAAGAAGTTCTATAGGATAGTAAATGAATTGATGTCCTATGGAATAGAATTCAGCAACTATGAGCTGAATGACAAGTTCTTAAGATCCCTGACTAAAGACTGGGACACCAAGATTTGTGCCATTAGGGAAATGGCCAAATTAGCTGATATACCTCCTCCAACTTTGTTTCGAAAACTGTTATCTTATGAGATGCAGTTAATGGTTAGAAAGGAGGAAAAAAAGACTACTAGAGTGGAGCACAAGGAAAGATCTGTGGCCTTCAAGACTGAAGCCACTAGGAAGTATAGAAGCAAGTCTCCATCTCCCCCACAAACAGTTGTTGATAATGCTTCAGAAAATTCAGAGAACCAGAACTCAGACGACAGTGAAAGTGATGAGGATTTTACTGCCTTTACAAGGCAGTTTCAAAAGTTTCTGAAAAAGAAGCAGTGGAGGTCTAAGCCTTCTACTTCACAGTCTAAAGAAGACTACTATCAGAAAAGGAAGTCATCAAGGAATAACAGAAGAAGGTCCAAGCCAAGCAAAGTTACTTCCTCAAAGATTGTGTGCTATTGTTGTAATAGGCCTCGACATGTAGTGGCTGAATGTCCAGATAAAAAAAAAGAGACTGCAGATAAGAAGAAGACTCAGGTTAAGGGCAAAAAGGAAAAGTATTTTGTTGCTAAGAAAGACAAAAGTTTGACTGATCAGTCATCTTCAGAAACAGATTCAGAAGCTGAAGCATATATTGGATTATTTGCTGAAGAGGAGGAAGATGAGTTCATGCAGTTAATGAATTCAATTGATGAGCATGAGGACAATCAGTGCAAAGGGCTGATGGCTTCATCTGAAGGAGACAAAATCCAGGATCAGCCTGGACCAAGTAAGGTACAAAATTGTTCTTCTAGTTTAATTTCTTGTACTGAGTCAGAATCAGATACATCTGCATCAAGTGATGTGGGTGGGTCTGAATATGAAGGTGATATTCATCAGTTAATTGATGAATATAGGGACTTGTTGCAGACCTTGAAGAAAAGCAAAACCTTGGCCAAAACTCAGGCAAAGGAGATTGCTAGTCTTAAATTGGCTGCTGCAGATTCAGACAAGTTGTTTGATGAGAAACTGAATGAAATAATCAGGTTGAAGAACATTACAGTTATTCAGATGGGTACTATTACATTTAAGAATGATCAAATTAGAAATCTGGAGGCAAGACTTCAGAAGGAGAGAGATATTGTTGCAAGTTTTTCTAAACCAAAATCAGTTTTACATTTGATAGATGAGTTTGTACCTCAAAAGGGTAAGACTGGATTGGGGTTTACAAAACCTGCCTGGACTGCTAAGTCCAAATCTAAGGGTAAAGTCCCAGCACTCAACAAGAAGGCTGTAGTAGAAAATCCAGCTAGGGTTGTACCTAAACAAAGGTACAATAGGTTTGAGTACTGGTGTTGTGGCAAGATAGGGCACTTTGCCATAGATTGTTGGCACAATTCAAGTGTCAAAGAGAGTAGCAAACTGCCTGCTAGAAGAGCTACAAGTAGTTTTGTTAAAAATCAGACTAACTTGCACCAAGGACCCAAGAGTTATTTGGGTTCTAAGGTTAAGTAATCTATTTTACAGGTGAGTCCAAGTGGCCATGCCCCTATATGGTACTTGGACAGTGGATGTTCCAGGCACATGACTGGAACTAGGGGGCTGCTGAAGGATTATACATCTATCAAAGATGGGCCTAAGGTTATCTTTGGTGGTTCAGAAAAAGGAATCATCAAAGGCTTTGGTAATATTTCTAGTAACCAAATTATAATTACTCAAGTGGCTTATGTAAAGGGTTTGAAACATAACCTCATTAGCATAAGTCAGCTGAGTGATTTAGGATATGACATCTCATTTGTTAAGGATGGTTGTCATATCAAAAGGTCATGTGATCAACAGATCATTCTGACAGGATATAGGAAGAGAAATGTCTATTGTCTAGACTTTATGTGTGAGAACAATGTTTCTCCTATTTGTCTTATAGCTGATGAGAAAGTCTCACATTGTGTTAAATGGCATAAGAGGCTGGCTCATCTTAACTATAAGACAATTGGTCAACTCTTTAGCAAAGAGTTAGTGAGGAATGGTCCTCAGGTTAAGTGTATAAAGGATGGGATATGCTTAGCTTGTCAAAAGGGCAAGCAGACCAAATCCACCATTCATAGCCTTGATAACAAGGATTCTGCGAGGTGTCTATATCTCTTGCATATGGATCTTTTTGGTCCTATGCCAGTTCACAGCCTAGGTAGGAAGGTCTACATATTTGTGGTAGTTGATGACTACTCAAGGTATTTCTGGGTGTTCTTCCTAAGGCAAAAATCTGAAACTCCATGTATCTTGTATAGTTTTGTTAAACAAATTCAGAATGAATTGGACAGTACAGTGGTCAAAATCAGAAGTGACCATGGTACTGAATTTCAGTCTGAAAATATGATAAAATTGAGTGAAGAATTTGGAATTTTTCAGGAATTTTCCTCACCAAGAACACCTCAGCAAAATGGTATTGCTGAAAGGAAAAATAGAACCTTGATAGAGGCTGGTGGAACCCTTTTGAGTGACACTTCTCTCCCAGAATATTTCTGGGTTGAGGCAGTAAATATTGCTTGTCATGTGATCAATAGGGCCACTATCACCAAGAGCCACAAGAAGACCCCTATGAGATTGTGAAGGGCAAAAAACCAAATCTATCCTATTTCAAGATCTTTGGTTGCAAGTGTTATATACTTAACAATGGTAAGTCGTATCTAACCAAGTTTGCTGCCAAATCCCAAGAGGGAATCTTTGTTGGGTACAACAATAACAGTAAGGCTTATAGGGTCTACAACTTGATTACTCAAGTTGTAAAAGAGTCAGTACATGTAGTTTTTGATGAAACAAGGCTCATTAACAATAAATTGCCAAGTAGTGTTTGCAGCTCCACAGGTGTAACTGAAAGAACGGACAAGCTTACCTTAACAAAAGGTTCTACTGCAAGTCAGCAAGTGGAAGATGGTGGCTGCTGTCCAGGGGGAGTACAAGATACTCCTGATGCTGAAGAAGACCAAGATGTGCAGTTGAATGAAGAAGCTGAAGGTGTACATCCTGAAGACAGGCTACCTCCAGCAAATAGGCATTTAAAGGATCATCCAGCCAATCATATAATTGGAGATCCCAGACAAGGAGTGCAAACAAGGAGCAGGAATCTAAGTACAGTTCTTTACTCAAGTTTCCTATCCCAAGTTGAGCCAAAGAAGTTTGAAGAAGCAATCCTAGACCCTCATTGGATTGAGGCCATGCAAGAGGAGCTGAATCAATTCAAAAGATGCAAGGTCTGGGAGCTAGTTCCTAAACCCAAGGACCACAACATTATTGGGACAAAGTGGATCTATAGGAATAAGTTGGATGAGCATGGAATCATCATAAAGAATAAAGCTAGAATTGTTGCAAAGGGATATAGGCAGGAAGAATGTATTGATTTTGATCAAACCATTGCTCCAGTAGCTAGACTGGAGGTAATAAGGATGTTCCTTGCCTATACAACATACCAAGGATTTAAGGTATATCAAATGGATGTTAAGTCAGCTTTTCTGAATGGAAATCTGAAGGAAGAAGTCTATGTAGAGTAGCCATCAGGTTTTGTAGATTCTCTTAAACCTAACTATGTATATAGACTTAGAAAGGCTTTGTATAAGTTAAAACAAGCCCCTAGGGCTTGGTATGAAACCCTGTCTAGTTTCCTCATTGAGAACAAATTCTCAAGGGGGAAAATAGACAAGACTCTATTCCTTAGGGAATCTAGAGGCAAGATTATCTTAGTCCAAATATATGTACATGACATAATATTTGGGTCTACAGAAAATAGTCTTTGCAGAAAGTTTGCAAAACTCATGCAAGGACAATTTGAAATGAGTAGTACGGGGGAACTTAAGTTCTTCTTGGGGCTCCAAGTTAGACATACTGAAGATGGATTATCCATATGTCAGTCTAAGTTCACCCTAGAGTTGATAAAGAAGTATGGTATGGAATCATCCACTACCATGAAAACTCCTATGGGGTCAAGCATGTCTCTATGCAAAGATGATGCAGGGAAACCTGTAGATGAGACTTTGTATAGAGGGATAGTTGGCGCCCTACTATATTTGACTGCTAGTAGACCAGATATCATGTATGCTATATGTGTCTGTGCTAGGTACCAAGCTTGCCCCAAAGAATCTCATCTGACAGCAGTCAAAAGGATATTGAGATATCTTAAGGGCACACCTTATCTAGGCCTTTGGTACCCTAGGAATGAAGATTTTGTACTGA
This sequence comes from Platanthera guangdongensis, assembly GCA_039583875.1. Classification (NCBI taxonomy): domain Eukaryota; kingdom Viridiplantae; phylum Streptophyta; class Magnoliopsida; order Asparagales; family Orchidaceae; genus Platanthera; species Platanthera guangdongensis. The sequence continues at coordinate 89,764,988 of CM077164.1, read as the reverse complement.
CAGGTTATTCAGATGCAAATTTTGCAGGCTGCAAGAAAGATAAGAAGAGTACCACAGGAACCTGTCAATTTCTAGGTGGAAGACTGGTGTCATGGAGTAGCAAGAAGCAGACCAGTGTGGCAATTTCCACAGCTGAGTCAGAGTATGTGGCTGCAGGAAGTTACTGTGCTTAACTTTTATGGATTCAACACCAGCTAGAAGATTATGGTATTCAAGTAAGTAGAACACCATTATTTTGTGGTTCTACTAGTGCCATTTCTATTGCAAATAATCCTGTCTCTCATAGTAGGACTAAGCACATAGAAATAAAATACCATTTTCTAAGAGAACATGTGGAAAAAGAAGATATTTCCCTAGAGTATGTTAAGACAGATAATCAGTTAGCTGATATGTTTACTAAGCCCTTAGATGAAACCAAATTTAATAAGTTTAAAATTGAATTAGGAATGATAAACTTAGAATAGTTTACAAAAATTGGCTAAGTAAAATAGTGTCGACACACAGAGTTGTCTTTGTCGACACATAGAAGTGATGTCGACATTTCAGAGAAATGGTGTCGACACATCTAGGAAGTCAGTGTCGACACTTCAGAGAATTAGTGTCGACACATGCAGTGTAGGTGTCGACACATCCAAGGTGGTGTCGACACTTAGGATTTGCATAGAATTAGTCTAGTAGAGTCTCGACTAAGTGTCGAGCTGAGATATATAAGTGTCGACACATATATTCTGTCGACTTTATTTGTGTCGACACATAGTTGTCGAGATATTAGAAGTCAGTGTCGACACTTATCAACAGTGTCGACACATTTCAAGTAATTTGACGTGCCTTTTCACCTTCAATTTTAGACAGGTATAAATAGGTTTTCACCATTATTTGTCGACACGCTCACCATAGTTTCGAGACTAAACTTGTGTTTCGACATCTCTCTTCTATAAATTCAAAATTTCTTCAAACCCTAATGGCGCCCAAGCTAGAAGAGAACATTAATGAAGGATATGAGCTCGTGCGACATACCTTTGACGACGCGGAACCAGAAATCTAAGCTGTGGTAACCCTAGTTGCTGAGACTGGGTTAGAGTATCTTGTATCAGAACCAATAAAGATCTGGAAGAAGGAGGTCCTTGAATTCTTGAGTGCAGCTACACTTGATGAATCTGGACTCAAGATTAATTCCAAAGTTCATGGGACAAGAGTTAACATTATCCAGAAAAGTCTCAGAAAGATTCTACATCTCCCTAGAACTAAAGAAGAGGAAGATGTATCTGCTTCAAAGACAAGGGAGGCACTGGCATGGTGTGAACTTGATTCAAGCCTGAAGATTGGATCAGTGTTCAACAGGAAAGGCATGAACATGCAGGACAAGTTTTTATCTGAAATAGTTGGCAAGGTAATACTGAGCAAGCCTGGTGGGCATGATAGAATATCAGCTCACATGTTCAGTCTGATGACAAGGATAATTTTCCAGCTTAAAACTGATTGGTCAGCAGTACTGCTTGATAAGATAAAGGAAAGTCTGAAAAAGCCCAATCTGGGTAGAATTCTGAGTTTATACTTAGCTGGAAGTATTCCTGATGTGATGAACCAAGCTGCAGGTTCAAAGATAAACCACATGAGGAGAATGGATGTAAGAATTTTCTCAAGGTGGGATAGAGTGCTGACAAAGGAACTGCCAACTCCAGAAAAGGAAACACCTCAGAAGAAGAAGAAGAAGACAGCCATTGTGGCTGAAGAATCCTCTAGTAGCTCAGAAGAGCAAGTGGTGTTTAGTTCTGATGATGGAGGAGATGACAATGCTGGACAATCACCAGCAAGACAAGAAGATGCCCAGAGGTATGGGGAGATACCATCAGCTAGCCCTATTCACCTAGCTCCACTCCAAGGGGAGCCTCTACATGTGGATGAGCCAACCCAATTAGAGAGTGAAAGGGCTACCCAAATAATACTAGAGGTAATCACTGAAGTTAATCAATTAGATTTCACTATTGAGGATGAAGTTTTGACTGAATCCTTACTTGATGTTGATCAGCAAACCCAGATACATAGTCAACCTCAAGATGTTGTCATGGAGGACACATCAGTTGCTGATAAAGAGGTATTATATTCTCCTGATATCGGAGATTCACCATTCCATCCTCAGCATGAGTTTACACTAGAAGAGTTGTTCCCTGACCTTATACAGACTGATTTTGAGAGAGAGAAAGCTGCTGTTGAGGGGGAGAAGGTCAATCTTGAAGGGGAGCATGTAGAGGAGACTGCTAGACAAGAGACTGAAGAGCAAAGAAATGCTGAGGAGCTACAAAGGACTGAGAAGGACTTGCATCGTAGTCCTAAGGATAGAGTAGATATTGCTAGTACTTCTGCTTTAGAAGATGAAGAGGCTGCTAGAGCCAAGAAAAGGAAGTTTCAGGTCTTTAAAATGAGTAGACAGACCTATAAGAAAGTACTGCAAACCATAGTACCACAACAAGCTCCAACTACTGATTATAGTTCCTTGTTGGTGGCTCTGCAAATCAAGATGGATGAGCAAAGGCAAGCTTTAGAGAAATATATGGATGAAGGACATAAATCCCTTCAATTTGATCTAGCTCAAGACATCAAATCTATCAGATTTGAAGTAAATCAAAACAAGAAGGAAATGACTGATTGCTTCCATAAGGGAGGCAATGCAGTAGTATATCTGGCTATACACCAAGAGCAGATCAAGACACAGATTGATGACCTGGCAGTGAAACAAGGATATGTTCTGGAAAACCAGATCAGAATGAATGCAAATTTAACTGAATCACATAATGTGATAGTAAATGAAATGAAGAATCTTGCAGCTGCTCAGACTGCAGCAAGTGCTACTGCCAAGGCTGACTTTGATAAAAATTTCCAAGAAAGCCTAACTGCTATTAAGACTACAATTGAAGCTTCTCAAAAGGAGATCACTGAAAAGCTCCAAAGGTTCAAACCTTTTTACAAAGATGGAGTTAACTATTTGAATGCTCAAATCAGATTCCAGAAGGATGATCTTAGAGATCATATAGAAAGAGAAGTCATAAAGGGGGAGAGGGTATTAGTCAAGGCAGGCTCTGATCATGCAAAATTGATTTCAAACTCCATCAGAGCTACCCTTGGATATCCACCCTTGTGTGATGATGATAATGTGGCAGAGTCTGGAATTAATCCTGCATATTTTGGAGGAGAACAAGCTGAAGTGGATCAAGTGATATATCCTCCTGCAGATTTTGTCATGAAACATCAGGAGGTACAGTCTATGTATAGTCCTCCTGAGGGTAATCAAAATATTATCTTTGAGAAAGTTGTACAGCCTGTGTCAGAGGCTATATTAAAAGATCAAGAGGCAGTACTAAAAGAACAAGAAGCCCAATTATCCAAGAAGAGGTTCAGAGAGCAGGCTGAATTAAGGACAGATTTTGAGCAATGAAGCCCAACTTCTAGAAATATTATTCTGACTGCTTGGAAGGCTGCTAAGGATAATTTCATAGAAAGGGGCAAATGGTATTCTGACCAGGAATGGAAGAAACATGAGGCTAGGCAAGATGCCATAGTACAATATAGAATAAAGGCTAAATTAGGGAAGCTACCTCCTAATGCACAGGAGCCTAGCAAGTGTTTCCCTAAGCCTAGTTAAGTAATTGCAGGAAAAGAATAAAAGTTTCTAAGTCCATGTCTCGACACCTAGAGGTGAAGTGTCAACACTTATGAAGGCTTGTGTCGACACCTGGAGAAGCTGTGTCGACACTTGGAGTAATTGTGTCGACACCAGGAAGGCAGAGTCGACACCAGAAGAAAAGTGTCGACACATACAGGCAGTGTCGACACACAGTGAAGAATTGTCTACATAATCAGTGTCGACACTTAGAAGCAGTGTCGACACCCAGAGAAACTTTGTCGACATCTAATGTGTCGACACCAGGAGACTGTGTCGACACTCAGCAAACTTCAACAAAGTTAAAGTACATGTGTCGACATAAAGGAGATGTGTCGACACTCAGCAAGTTTTCAACACATGAAGGCATGAGTCGACACAAAGGAGATGTGTCGACACTCAGCAAGTTTCAACACAAGAAGATGTGTTGATACAAAGGCGTTGTGTCGACACACAGCAGAAATAAACTAAGTATTGAAGATTAAGTATTTGTGTCGACACACTCAACCAGTGTCGACACATTCAACAGAAGGCTTGTGTCGACACACAGAATCAGTGTCGACACATTCTGAAGAAGCAGTGTCGAGAAGCTGTTACAACAACACAAGGAGTTGTGTCAACACCATGAAGGCTAGTGTCGACACTTAGTCTACTTGTGTCGACACTTAGTCTATTTATGTCGACACACAAAGACTATCTGTCTCGACACTTTCAGACAGTGACAGAGATTTCAAGAAGTGACTGGATGACTTGACAGCTGCCATTTCAACCGGTCAACTGCAACTATCAGAGCCATCAGAAAGTTGTTAGAAATCGGATCAGCCGGTTACCTTGGAGGAAGACTATTTAAAGACCTTTCTCCTTCGACAGAGATGATGAAGTAATCAATTGAAAAACAACACAAAAAAGTAGACCTTCAAGAGAAGATCTAAGAAGTTGGAGAGAGAGAGCTCCTTCTAAGAAGAACAGCTGTTGAACCAGGCTGATAAGTAAGATTCAGATTGAGATCTGATTCATAAGACAGCAGTTGATTGATGATCATCTGCACAGGAGATTCAACCCTACTGTGTTCTAATTCAAGAAGCTTTGAAGAAAACCAAGGGTGGTTGATCTCTGCCTAGTTCTTCCAAGAACTCATCAAGAAGCCAGTCAATTCATCTCTCTCTTTCTGAATTGTGGTTATTTACTTTGTAAACTTTATTTTATGTAGGATCCTAAGGGATCTGAGCTGTAAGCCTATTTTATAAAGGCTGAGTGTAGGAGATTCTATTCTCTGAGTGTAGGCCTTGATTGAAGGCTGAGGTAGGGCTGTTTAGCCTGAGTGTAGGTCTTGGTGAAGACTGAGTGGTAGGGCTTTTTGCCTGAGTTGTAGGAGTGGGGTCACTCTGAGTTTTAGGAACCTATTTTGGGGTTCTGAGCTGTAAGATCTGAGGATCTGAGAAGAAGTGGAGAAGTTAGGCTGAATCTAGTACACCACTAGATAGGAGAAGGGGGAAAGTGGATGTACCCAGACCTTGGGGAACCACTATAAAAATAAGTGTGTACTCTGTGTGTGATTAATTCTGTGATTGTTGTATTATCTGTGCTGAATTGTTGTAGATAATTGCAAATACAGGTATTAGTATTCAGTGTTTCTGCCTGTAATTTTAAAAAGATTAAGTTCACCTATTCACCCCCCTCTAGGTGATTAGGCACTATTTCTTTCAAAAGCCTCTTGGTAAAGAAACAGTCTACACTGTCTAATAGTGTGTCTGATTCATCAGAATAAGAAGAGGAGGAGGCTCTCATGGGCTTAATGGATATTGAGGAGATACAATCAGGAGAAGGAGATCAACACTGTTCAAGTCCTGCTAAGGTAAAACCAATCTCTCCTAATTTTGCCTCAGATTCTTTTTTTGCATCAGAAAATGATTCATGTTCATACTCCTCTAATAATAGAGAACATGATTCAGATACTGAAGCTGATTTCAAGAACATTATCAATAGATATGGGAAGTTATTAAAGGACTTGATTGCAAGCAAAGAGCTTGCTAGGGAACAGGGCAGAGAATTAGAATCTTTAAGGGGAGTATCTTTTCAGTTGGAAAGGGCCCACATAAAATTGGACTTAAAAAAATTGCAGCTTATAGAACTAACTAACAAGATAGATAGCTAGACAGAAGTAATAGTAGAACATGTCAAAACTGTCACGGGCCTAGAAGCAAAGCTCATCCAGGAAGACAGCTCCTGACTAAGTTCTCAAAACCCAAGTCAGTACTACCAATGCCTAAGGGTAAAAGAACTATACCCCCCCCCCCCCGGGAGGGGGGGGGGGGGGGTACTTCTACCCCTAAAGGGCGTGGGTGTGGCTGTGGGATACCGTTTACTTCTGTTCAGTGTCAGCACTGTCTCCGGACTGGCCATGAGAAGGCAAGATGTTGGTTACACTTTCCTCACCTATGCCAATAGTCCTCTTCCACGTGTACGACCACTGCTACTTCTTCAAACTTTGAGGGTCAGTCTGATTACCATGCCTCTTATGAATCCCCTTCCGGCGATTAGAGTTTGCTTATATCTCAGGTGCAGCAGCTTCAGGCTCACCTTCAGCAGCAGTCCCAGTTTCAGCCTCTTCACCAGCCTCTTCCTGCTCAGTCATTGCCTGACTCCTCGTCATTATTGTCCCCTTCACCGTCTGCGTCAGGTACCCTGACGACCTTTCATATCACTCAAGAGGGGTCTTCCTCTCCGTAGGTGATTGACTCTGGGGCCACTGATCACATGACTGGTGAGACACGCTTGTTCTCTTTTCTTGAGTCTCCGAGCGTCCATCTGCAGGTTTGCCTTGTCGATTTCTCTATGACCCCCATCCTTCACCAGGGCACAGTTCCTTTGTCCCTAAGGGTAAAGCCCCAATGGGTCCAATTATACTACCTCTCAAGAATCTGACTTCTAATAGATGCAATGATTCATGTGTTTCTGGACACATGAGTTCTGAGTGCACTACCAACAAAGTCAATAAGGAGCCTTGCTGGGAGGGACAAACATCTAAAGAAAATTAAGGCCAAAAACCATCACAAAGGTTGATCAATCCAATAAGCCAAGAAATTCTTGGAGCTGGTCCCAGTGCAGCTTATCAAAACCCGAAAGGTAAGGGTGTAAACTTTGCACCACTATCTTGGAAGTTCGATGTCAAATCCAAGTTGCACAAAAGAACTTCAAATGTGCAACCAAAGAAAAGATACAACCGATTTGAGTGTTGGTGTTGTAGGAAGGTTGAGAATTTTACCCTAGATTGTTGGTATAATCCAATAACACCTTCATATAAGACTCAACCAGGTTTATTTAGAAATCCTACTATGTTTCACATAGCAAAGCCTAACAGGAACCAAGACCCCAAAACTAATTGGGTGCCTAAGGTGAATTAATTCTGTGTTTGCAGGTGGAACCAAGTATCACAGAAAGGCCAATATGGTACTTGGATAGTGGCTGTTACAGGCACATGACTGGAACAAGGAGCATGCTACGAGATTATACTCCAGTTAGGAATGGACCAAAAGTCATCTTTGGAGGGTCAGAGAAAGGAGTCACCAAGGGATATGACAATATTTCTAATGGCCTAGTTACCATCACAAAAGTGGCTTATGCGGAAGGATGGAACCACAATCTGATAAGCATAAGTCAGCTTTGTGATATTGGTTATGGAATTGTTTTCCACAATGTCAAGTGTTTGATAAAGAATCCAAGTAATCAAGATATCATCTTGTCAGGCACCAGGAGTGGGAACATTTATTTTCTAAATTTCTTAAGTGTAAGTGAGAAATCACCTGTATGCTTAGTAGCTAGTGAGAAAGAATCTTTGTGTGTGTAATGGCACAAGAGGCTGACTCATTTAAACTATAAAGCAATGAGCAAACTATTCTCTATGGGCTTAGTTAGAAACAGTCCACAACTCAAATGCTCCAAAGAAGGCTTATGTCCTGCATGTCAAAAATACAAACAGACAAAAGTCTCCTTTAAGAGCATTCGGTCCAAAGACACTGAGAGGTGTCTATACTTACTTCATATGAATCTATTTGGTCATATGCAAGTTCTTAGTTTCGGTTGGAAGTCCTATAACTATGTGATTGTGGATGATCACTCTAGGTTTGCTTTGGTATTCTTCCTAAGGAGAAAGTCTAAAACTCTAGACATCCTTGCTGATTTTGTCAAACTAGTTCAGAATGAGAAGGGATGTTCTGTGGTCAAACTTAGAAGTGACCATGGTACAAAATTTCAATTTGAAAAGATTACAAATTTCTGTAAAGAACTAGAGATCTTTCAGGAGTTCTCCTCTCCAAGAACATCATAGCAAAATGGAGTTGCTGAGAGGAAGAATAGAACTCTCATTGAGGCAGCTAGAACAATGTTGAGTGATACATCTCTTTCATATTATTTCTAGGCTGTGGCTGTAAACAAAGTATTATATGTTAAGAATAGAGCATTGATCAACAAGAATCACAACAAGACTCCCTATGAACTACTGAAAGGCAGAAAACCAAATCTATCTTACTTCAAAATTTTTGGTAGTAAGTGCTATGTATTGGACAATGAGAAAACTTATCTAACTAAGTTCTCAGAGAAATCTTATGAAGAAATCTTTGTAGGGTATAGTGTACATAGCCAAACATACAAGATCTACAACTTGAAACATCAAGTTGTAGAAGAATCAATTAATGTAGTTTTTGATGAAACTTCTATTTTATATAATAAGATTTCTAACAGCTCTAGTCTAGGTCTTGTAGACTCTAGGTTTGAAAAGTTAAATATAGGTGCTTTAATTGATCTAGATGTTGAAGCCAAAATTTGACTTCGACAAGAGTTCGAAAAATAGGGGCATAGCCAACACCTACTCGTCCCACGCTCTGACCTCTGACCGGTCGTGAAGGACTAGAAACTGACCCAAAGCCTCAGTAGGGAGGTCCCACCGCTTACCCGGAAGATCTCTGAGAGCTTCCCCTCCAAAGCGAAAAGCTAGGCTTGGAGCTCCTCAAAAAGCACAAAAAAGCCTCTCAAGTCCTAGGAAAAAAGTGTGTGTTTCTGAAGAACCCCTTTGGGTCTATTTATAGTTTTCTGAGTTGGATCTGCCAATAACCACATTGGGCTGACACGAAAATACCAAAATACCCCTGGTTGGGTATGCCAACATCCAAACTTCACTGTTCTGAAGAGTTATATGCAGACCACCGAGGGAAAAAGGGTAAAATTACCCGGTGTAGAAGAGTAAAACCCCCATGGATATAGATCTTTCAAAACAACCTCCTTTCTGTATGGCGAGTGGCGGAGTGCCTATCGGCGAGACGAGCCTTCCTGCTCATCTCGCGCGTATCCTCTGCTAGGGGACCCTCTCGCCATTATGGGTCTACTCGCGCCCCAGAGGGGGTATCTCGCCTACTGCAGAGACCTCCCGTCTCGCCACCTGCGAGTGGACCCCTTTGACCCACCCTCCTATTCGCACCTCTCGCCCGCTTCTTCTATTCTTATCCTCAGGGCCTCTCGTGAGCCTGAGGTTGTCAATAATCACCGCTCTTTCCGAGATTATTTTAAGCTCAGAAAGAACATCCAACCGAGGCTCGTGATTAAGACGTATTTATGGACTCATTTATGAGAGAATCTTCTAAGGCACCATACCAAAACCTATAAATATGGAATTCCATTCCCGAATAGAGGATGCCCCTTTGCACTTCTTCCTTCCTTGCAGCAAACTGTTCATCATGTCTCACAGCCAGAACTTTCGCGAGCGCCTCGCCATGGTGCGCCGGCAGAATAAGGCCAACGTGGCCACTCTCACCTCAACTTTGGTTCGTCACGTACCCCATTTACCGCCCACTCCGTCTCGCCTGAAGAGGGTAAAAACAGGTAGCCCTTCCTCCTCTGCCGAGGATCCATCTCGCGGCGATCGGGAGACCTGCCCCACTACTCCTCCCACATCTCCCAAAGAGAAAGAGGTGATCTCCCACTTCTGCCTTTATTACTCCTTTCAACACTTGTATCTGCCTTCTGAAATATTTGCTTCTTCAGGGAGCTCCCGCCGTTTTGCAACGACTGAAAAGCCCGCGAGACGACTCCGCCACTCATCGTGAAGATTCCGACACGCAACCACCATCCACTCCTCCAACTACTCCAAGCGAGAGGAGGAAAGAACCTTCCAAGGCTGCCCGGACCTCTCGTCCCCTTGGTAAGGAACCTTCCCTCTCGCTTCTCTGCCCCACATGCTATGTAACAGCCCATTTTTTTGCAGGCTCATTTTTGGGGTGACACGACCTGGGACATGGCTAGTCCTGCATTCGACGAGTGTTCGGGAGGAACATTCGACGAGTGGTCGACACAATTTGATCGACGATCGTCGAGTGCTTCGGACACGGCCTGTGACACGGGCGTGTCACAGGGCATGTCAGCACGGTCGACGAACTCAGCCCGACGAGTTTGAGCTGGGGCATGTCTAGTGCTGTGTATGGGCACACGGCCTGGGATACGGGTGTGTCACAGGCCGTGTGAGTCTCGGGTGATTTTGAGATTTTTCAGCCTGATGAACACGGCCACAGACTCGGGCGTGTCTGAAGGCGTGTCAGGTGACACGGCCCATGACACGGGCGTGTAACATGGGCGTATCACTGGATTGGGTAAGTCGGTTGAGCACCGCTGGGAACACGGCCATGGACACGGGCGTGTCACAGGCCGTGTCAGGCAAAATTTATGATTTTTGGTGAAATCATGGCCATCCATTTCTTCAGCCTGGATCTAAGGGCTGAGAGACCTCCCTATGTTCTTACGGACAAGAATGGGTTGGGGAAACTCATTTGGCTTTTGATCTTCTCTTTCTGCACTTCTATAGAGAGAAAGAGAGAGGAAGGAGGAGGAGGAGAGGGGGATGATCACTGGTGGTGCTGCGGTTTACCGACGAGAGATCCGAGGCCGACGTTGCGGAGGAAAAGCTCTTGTGAGTCGTTCGAGCTAGCTTAGAGCTCATGACACCAAAGAGGTCTTCAAGGGTAACGACCTTTCTTCCTAGCCATGTGAAGGCTTCCTTTTGGTATATGTATGTGATTGCCCCACCAAAAGGTGGCTGATTTTGGGAGTCTTTGGGTTGATTCATGGAATCCCCTTTGTTGGCATATAGATCCGGAACTGGAGTACGTAATAGGCATGCTGTGTGAAGCCCATGTGGACAGGTTGGTCTGGATTAGTGATGTTGCATACGAACCGGAGAAGACTCCGTGATAAACGCGTAGTTTAGGAGTCGCCGGGTTGGACCTGTGAAAGAAAGTAGCAGGAAGTACTGGAGTGGTAGTCCAGGAGAATACCCGTAGAATGCTTATGCTGCTTGTGCTGATGGGTTTGACCTGTGAAAGGAAGTAGTAGGAAGTACTGGATTGGAATTACAGGAAATACCCTTTGGAATGCTTAATGTTCATGGGGAGTCCACCTGTGAAGCGAGTAACAGGAAGTACTGGAATGGTAGATAGGAAAGATCCCTGACATTTGTGATATTTGCGGTATCCACCTGCGAAGAGAGTAGCAGGAAGTACTGGTGTGCCCAGGAATGACCCGCTAATGTTGTGAGATGAATGGGTGTATAAAAATACCTAGGCTTGAATGCCAGAATAGGATTAGTGAGACCGACCCGTGCCTTTTGTAGCCGCGAGTACGCCGTACTCGGTGACGGCAAGGCGATTTGAGCAACGGGGCGGTGGAGGATCCGACCTGCGTTATGTACGTCCGACGTGAGACTAGAAGGTGCGGTCTATTGGAGCTCATAGCGAGAGTCGTAGGCCTGTGTGCGATGACACTATGGGGGGCTACGGGCCCATCCCGGTGCATTACGACTAGAACTCAGGCTGCACGCCATGGAGTAAATGCTCAAGTGAATTGCTGTTGGGCTGTGACCCTGATACGGTGGTCGGCAACTGATTTACCAGTACACCAAGAATGTGCCCTGAGTGCACGGACCATTGGGCCGGGTGGATGACGGTTGTGTTGGCATGTGTGCGTGAAAGCACATTATATGAGATATATTTCCATGCTTGTCATATGATATGCCTACAAGGAAGATTACCGCTGCCCCGAGAAAAGGGGTAGGGTCGTTATAATTTGGTCAGCTGAATGCTGACCGTTGCCTCTGTTTGCCACCCTTGGGTGGAATGTCCCTGTGTAGGTGCTGGAGAACCGAGTGAGACGCATAAGGGTTGAAGTCCCTACTGTTTTTGCTGCTGCCGCTGCTAGCCCTCGAATGCTATTGTGAATGTACATGTTATGTTTTCTTTTGTTGTGGCCGGCCTGCGTGCCAATGTTTGGGCCACTGTTTTAAAGCCATGTAAGGCCGTAAGGCCATAAGGCCAACAATGGTTACATGTTGTAAGACATTTCTATAATCTATAAAATGTGGAGTTTTATATGTTGGACATTCAAGAGAGGAGTTAAAGTGTATATGCTTCTGCTATAATGTAATGTGTTAGGTGCGCTGCGCTACTCTGGTATCACTCCATAGCTTCATCGTCTGTTTTGTAGTATATGCTGTGGGGCCCCGGCCGGACCTTCTAGTATATATTATATGAACGGATGGGGTTGTTACATTTTTATTATCAGCTGTCTTGGTCTTTCCCTCTCGAAGTCGTGGTCGACTTCTTTTGTGGGGTGGCGAGCACGTGTCTGTGCGAACCACGGTAACATGTTTGAACTCCTGAATGTCCCTGATAGGATTGCAAATTCTTGTATTTGAGGAACCTGCGTGTTCCTATTTTGTGCTGTTTGCTTGTGTAAGGCCGCTAATGTGTGTGTCTTGTCCCCTTTAGGTGACTCGGAGTGGTGTAGGGCAATCGGAGCCCCAGCGTTCGGATGAAAGGACGACATCAACTGTTTATGGACAAATTGCTGAGGCTTTGTTTGCGATGGTTCAAGGACAGCTGGTTGGGAAAGCGCAGCCGGCCGTGAGGCCAGAACAGGTGGAGGCGAGGTCGGAACCTATTGTGGTTGTTAATCCTCGAGCCGCTAAGAAGCAGTTGACACGGTTTATGAGTTTTCACCCACCGACGTTCTCGGAGTGAGAGTTGCTGCACAGGCTGAGGATTGGTTATCGCACGTCAAGCGGATCATGACGTTGATTGGAACGGAGGAGCATCAGAAAGTCACCTTAGCTACCTTCCTTCTTGAAGGAGAGGCTATACTGTGGTGGGACGAGATGGAGCTGCATCACTTGGCGGGTCGTCCCTTAACACAAGTATTGATGAAAGTATTCTCTCGACTCTTCCTAGTAAAGCACCTTCCTGCGGTGCAACGGATTGCCATGGAGAATGAATTCCAAAGGCTGACTCAAGGTGATGGCAGTATGGAAGCTTACCTGCATGAGTTTACACGCTTAGGGCGGTATGCGGGTTCAATATTTGTTGATGAGCAGAGGAAGACAAATCGGTTCTACGAAGGATTGCGGGATGAGTTGAGGTTCCTGCTTTCTAGTTCTGTGAACCAAGGCTTCTAGGCGTTGGTCGACACTGCAAGCACGCTGGAAAAAGACATGAAGAGGGTGCAAGGGAAGAGGGCATTAGCTATGTCACAACCGGAGTTTAAAGTGCCCCGACCGATGAAGTCATTTTATAAGAAGTAATGGGGCAAGAGGCCCAAGCCGTCGAGACAAGCTCCTTATTCAGTTGCATCAGGAGCCAATGTCGGGGGCCACCTCAAAGCCGGATACTCGTAAGTGCTTCAATTTTGGACGGGTGGGGCATATAGCTCGAGATTTTTGGGTGCCGCCAAAGAGTGAAAAGAAGGTGGGAGCGTCATATGCGGAAAAAGGAAAGGCGGTGGTGGAATCCTCTGCCTCTCAGGCGCAGCCCCGGGTCTACAATCTTAGCCTGCAGGAGGCCATCAAGCAGAGTGACGTCGTCACAGGTACGATTTTAGCGTTTGAGTATTCTTTTGTTTGTATGCTAAGCTATACATGGAACAGATTGTACGGCTTCACGGTGTTCCTCAGAGCATTGTAAGTGATCGAGATGGGCGATTCACGTTGAAGGATTGAAGGCTCGTGCACCAGCTGTTGGGCACGAAGTTGACTTTCAGTAGAGCCTTTCATCCCCAAACGGATGGCCAAACTGAACGAACCAACAGAACGATGGAGGACATGCTCAGGATGTGCGCCCTAGATTTCGGAAAGAGATGGGAAGATCATCTCTACATGGTAGAGTTTGCTTATAATAACAGCTACCATGCGAGCATTGGGATGAAACCGTATGTAGCTCTATATGGAAGGAAGTGTCGTACTCCCTTGGCTTGGGTAGAAGCGGGCAAAGTAAGAGTTTATAAGCGTAATGAAGTCGATGAAGCAAACGCAACCATTCGTGCTATTCGAGAGAAGCTACTCATAGCCCAAGATCGTCAAGTGAAGTACTACAATGCCAAGCACCGGAACGTGGAGTTCGCGGTCGGCGATTGGGTCTAATTGAAGATCAAGCCCTTCAAAGGCGTATCCCGGATTCGACGTTTGAAATGGTTGAGTCCAAGATATTTGGGTCCATTTGAAGTGGTTGAGCGAATCAGAGAAGCTGCGTATCGGCTAGCTCTTTCGGCAGACTTGGGTGGACTACATGATGTGTTTCACATCTCGGTGCTTCGGAAGGCCATTAAAGATCCAGCTCAAGTGATCACGGATGATCGTGTGCTGGTGTAGTATGGGGTAACAACGAGGCTTAGACCCATTCAGATCGAAGATCGAGCCGAGAAACAGTTGCGGAACAAGACGGTCGGCATGGTTAAAGTCTGATGGGACAATTACGGCCGTGAGGAGATTACATGGGAGCGAGAGCAGACCATGCGAGCGGAGTTTCCCTAGCTATTGGTGTAGCGATTGCATAGTGAACATTTTATTGTAACATAAACGTTTCATGTTATAACAATGTTTGGTTGCTGCTTGCCTTCCTGTATACAAATTTCGAGGACGAAATTTCTGGTAGGAGGGGAGGGTTGTAACAGCCTATTTTTCAGTAGGCTCATTTTTGGGGTGACACGGCCTGGGATACGGGCGTATCCCAGGGCATATCCTGCGTTCGACGAGTGTTCGGGAGGAACAGTCGACGAGTTGTCGACACAATTTGGTCGACGATCGTCGAGTGCTTCGGACACGGCCTGTGATACGGGCGTGTCACAGGGCGTGTCAGCACGGTCGACGATCTCAGCCCGACGAGTTTGAGCTGGGGAGTTCTAGTGCCGTGTATGGGCACACGTCCTGGGACACGGGCGTGTCACAGGCCGTGTGAGTCTCGCGTGATTTTGAGATTTTTCAGCCTGATGAACACGACCACAGACACGAGCGTGTCTGAAGGCATGTCGGGTGACACGACCCATGACACGGGCGTGTCACATGGGCGTGTCACTGGATTGGGTAAGTCGGTTGAGCAGCGCTTAGGAACACAGCCATGGATACGGGTGTGTCACAGGCCGTGTCAGGCAAAATTTATGTTTTTTGGTTAAATCGTGGCCATCCATTCCTTCAGCTTAAATCCAAGGGCTGAGAGGCCTCCCTGTCTTCTTAAGGCCGAGAATGTGTTGGGGAAACTCATTTGGCTTTTGGTCTTCTCTTTCTACACTTCTAGAGAGATAAAGAGAGAGGAAGGATGAGGAGGAGAGGGGGCTGATCACCGGTGGTGCTGTGGTTTACCGACGAGAGATCCGAGGCCGACGTTGCAGAGGAAAAGCTCTTGTGAGTCGTTTGAGCCAGATTAGAGCTCATGGCACCAAAAGGGTCTTCAAGGGTAACGACCTTTCTTCCTAGCCATGTGAAGGCTTCCTTTTGGCATATGTATGTGATTCCCCCACCAAAAGGTGGCTGATTTTGGGAGTCTTTAGGTTGATTCATGGAATCCCCTTTGTTGGCATATAGATCCGGAACTAGAGTACGGAATAGGCATGCTGTGTAAAGCCCATCTAGACAGGTTGGTCTGGATTGGTGATGTTGCATACGAACCGGAGAAGACTCCGTGATAAATGCGTAGTTTAGGAGTCACCGGGTTGGACCTGAAAGAAAGTAGCAGGAAGTACTGGAGTGGTAGTCCAGGAAAATACCCGTAGAATGCTTTTGCTGCTTGTGCTGATGGGTTTGACCTATGAAAGGAAGTAGCAGGAAGTACTTGATTGGAATTCCAGGAAATACCCTTTGGAATGCTTAATGTTCATGGGGAGTCCACCTGTGAAGCGAGTAACAGGAAGTACTGGCATGGTAGCCAGGAAAGACCCCTGACATTTGTAATATTTGCGGTGTCCACCTACAAAGAGAGTAGCAGGAAGTACTGGTGTGCCCAGGAAATACCCGCTAATGTTGTGAGATGAATGGGTATATAGAAATACCCAGGCTTGAATGCCAGAACAGGATTGGTGAGACCGACCAGCGCCTTTTGTAGCCGCGAGTACGCCGTACTCGGTGATGGCAAGACGATTTGAGCAATGGGGGGTGGAGGATCCGACCTGCGTTATGTCCGTCCGACGTAAGACCAGAAGGGGTAGTCTGTTGGAGCGCATAACGAGAGTCGTAGGCCTGTGTGCCATGACATAATGGGGGGCTACGGGCCCATCCCGGTGCATTACGACTAGAACTCCGGCTGCACGCCATGGAGTAAATGATCAAGTGAATTGTTGTTGGGCTGTGACCCTGATACGGTGGTGGGCAACTGATTTGCCAGTACACCAAGAATGTGCCCTGAGTGCACGGACCGTTGAGCCGGGTGGTTGACGGTTGTGTTGGCATGTGTGCGTGAAAGCACATTATATGAGATATATTGTCATACTTGTGATATGATATGCCTGCAGGGAAGATTACAGCTGCCCCGAGAAAAGGGGTAGGGTCGTTATAATTTGGTCAGCTGAATGCTGACCGTTGCCTCTGTTTGCCACCCTTGGGTGGAATGTCCCTGTGCAAGTACTGGAGAACCGAGCGGGACGCATAAGGGTTGAATTCCTTACTGCTTTTTCTGCTGCTGCTAGCCCTCGAAGGCTATTGTGAATATACATGTTTTGTTTTCTTTTGATGTGGCCGGCCTGCGTGCCAATGTTTGAGCCACTGTTTGAAAGCCATGTAAGGCCATAAGGCCAACAATGGTTACATGTTGTAAGCCATTCCTATAATCTATAAAATGTGGAGTTTTATATGTTGGACATCCAAGAGAGGAGTTAAAGTGTATAGGCTTCCGCTAGAATGCAATGTGTTAGGTGCGCTGCGCTACTCTGGTATCACTCCGTAGCTTCATCGTCTGTTTTGTGGTATATGCTGTGGGGCCCTGGCCGGACCTTCTAGTATATATTATATGAATGGATGGGGTTGTTACATTTTTGGTATCAGCTGTCTTGTTCTTCCCCTCTCAAAGTCGTGATCGACTTCTTTTGTGGGGTGGCGAACACGTGTCTGTGCGAACCACGGTAACACGTTTGAACTCTCGAATTTCCCTGATAGGAATGCAAAATCTTATGTTTGAGGAACCTGCGTGTTCCTATTTTGTGCTATTTTCTTGTGTAAGGCCGCTAATGTGTGTGTCTTGTCCCCTTTAGGTGACTCAGAGTGGTGCGGGGCAATCGGAGCCCCAGCGTTCGGATGAAAGGACGACACCAACTGTTTATGGACAAATTGCCGAGGCTATGTTTGCGATGGTTCAAGGACAGCCGGTTGGGCAGGCGCAGCCGGCCGTGAGGCCAGAATAGGTGGAGGCAAGGCCGGAACCTATTGTGGTTGTGAATCCTCGAACCGCTGAGAAGCAGTTGACACGATTTATGAGTTTTCACCCGCAGACGTTCTCGGGAGTGGGAGCTGCTGCACAGGCTGAGGATTGGTTATCGCGCATCAAGAGGATCATGACGACGATTGGAACGGAGGAGCATCAGAAAGTCACCTTAGCTACCTTCCTTCTTGAAGGAGAGGCTAGACTGTGGTGTGATGAGATGGAGCTGCATCACTTGGCAGGTCGTCCCTTAACACAAGTATCGATGGAAGAATTCTCTCGACTCTTCCTAGCAAAGCACCTTCCGGCGGCGCAACGAATTGCCATGGAGAATGAATTCCAAAGGCTGATGCAAGGTGATGGCAGTGTGGAAGCTTACCTGCATGAGATTACACGCTTAGGGTGGTATGCGGGTTCAATATTTGCTGATGAGCAGAGGAAAACAAATCGGTTCTACGAAGGATTGTGGGACGAGTTGAGGTTCCTGCTTTCTAGTTCTGTGAACCAAGGCTTCTAGGCGTTGGTCAACACTGCAAGCGCGCTGGAAAAAGACATGAAGAGGGTGTAAGGGAAGAGGGCATTGGCTGTGTCACGGCCGGAGTTTAAAGTGCCCCGAACGACGAAGTCATTTTATAAGAAGAAATGGGGCAAGAGGCCCAAGACGGCGGGACAAGCTCCTTCTTCAGTTGCATCAGGAGCAACGTCGGGGGCCACCTCAAAGCCGGATACTCGTACGTGCTTTAATTGTGGACGAGTGGGGCATATAGCTCGAGATTGTCGGGTGCTGCCAAAGAGTGAAAAGAAGGCGGGAGAGTCATATGCGGAAAAAGGAAAGGTGGTGGTGGAATCCTCTGCCTCTCAGGCGCAGCCCCGGGTCTACAATCTTGGCCTGCACGAGGCCATCAAGCAGAGTGACGTCGTCACAGGTACGAGTTTAGAGTTTGAGTATTCTTTTGTTTGTATGCTAAGCTATACGTGGAACAGATTGTACGGCTTCACGGTGTTCCTCAGAGCATCGTAAGTGATCGAGATGGGCGATTCACGTCAAAGGATTGGAGGCTCGTGCACCAGCTGTTGGGCACAAAGTTGACTTTCAGTACGGCCTTTCATCCCCAAATGGATGGCCAAACTGAACGAACCAACAGAACGATGGAGGACATGCTCAGGATGTGCGCCCTAGATTTTGGAAAGAGATGGGAAGATCATCTCTACATGGTGGAGTTTGCTTATAATAACAGCTACCGGGCGAGCATTGGGATGGCACCGTATGAAGCTCTATATGGAAGGAAGTGGCGTACTCCCTTGGTTTGGGTAGAATCGGGAGAAGCACATGTTTATAAGCGTGATGAAGTCGATGAAGCAAACACAACCATTCGTGCTATTCGAGAGAAGCTAATCATAGCCCAAGATCGTCAAGCGAAGTACTACAACGCCAAGCATCGGAACGTGGAGTTCGCGCTCGGCAATTGGGTCTACTTGAAGATCAAGCCCTTCAAAGGCGTATCCCGGATTTGACGTTTGAAATATTTGAGTCCAAGATATTTGGGTCCATTTGAAGTGGTTGAGCGAATCGGAGAAGCTGCGTATCGGCTAGCTCTTTCGACAGACTTGGGTGGACTACATGTTGTGTTTCACATCTCGGTGCTTCAGAAGGACATTAAAGATACAGCTTAAGTGATCATGGATGATCGTGTGTCGGTGGATTATGGGCTAATAACGAGGGTTAGACCCATTCAGATCGAAGATCGAGCCGAGAAACAGTTGCGGAACAAGACGGTCGGCATGGTTAAAGTCCGATGGGACAATTGCGGCCGTGAGGAGCTTACATGTGAGCGAGAGCAGACCATGCGAATGGAGTTTCCCGAGCTATTCGTGTAGAGATTACATAGTGAACATTTTATTGTAACATAAACATTTCATGCTAACAATGTTTGGTTGCTTCTTGCCTTCCTGTATACAAATTTCGAGGACGAAATTTCTGGTAGGAGGGGAGGGTTGTAACAGCCCATTTTTCAGCAGGCTCATTTTTGGGGTGACACGGCTTGGGACACGGGCATGTCCCAGGGCGTGTCCTGCGTTCGACGAGTATTCGGGAGGAACAGTCGACGAGTGGTCGACACAATTTGGTCGACGATCGTTGAGTGCTTCGGACACGGCCTGTGACACGGACGTGTCACAGGGCATGTCAGCACGGTCGACGAACTCAGCCCGACGAGTTTGAGCCGGGGCGTGTCTAGTGCCGTGTATGGACACACGGCCTGGGACACGGTCGTGTCACAGGCCGTGGGAGTCTCGGGTGATTTTTATACTTTTCAGCCTGATGAACACGGCCACAGACACGGGCGTGTCTGAAGGCGTGTCGGGTGACACGGCCCATGACACGGGCGTGTCACATGGGCGTGTCACTGGATTGGGTAAGTCGATTGAGCACTGCTTAGGGAATACGGCCATGGACACGGGCGTGTTACAGGCTGTGTCAGGCAAAATTTATGATTTTTGGTGAAATCGTGGCCATCCATTCTTTTAGCCTGGATATAAGGGCTGAGAGGCCTCCCTGTCTTCTTAAGGCCGAGAATGGGTTGGGGAAACTCATTTGGCTTTTGGTCTTCTCTTTCTACACTTCTAGAGAGAGAAAGAGAGAGGAAGGAGGAGGAGGAGAGGGGGCTGATCACCGGTGGTGCTGCGGTTTACCGACGAGAGATCCGAGGCCGACGTTGCGGAGGAAAAGCTCTTGTGAGTCGTTCGAGCCAGCTTAGAGCTCATGGCACCAAAGAGGTCTTCAAGGGTAACGACCTTTCTTCCTAGCCATGTGAAGGCTTCCTTTTGTCATATGTATATGATTCCCCCACCGAAAGGTGGCTATTTTTGGGAGTCTTTGGGTTGATTCATGGAATCCACTTTGTTGGCATATAGATCCGGAACTGGAGTAGGAATAGGCATGCTGTGTGAAGCCCATCTGGACAGGTTGGTCTGGATTGGTGATGTTGCATATGAACCGGAGAAGACTCCATGATAAACGCAAGTTTAGGAGTCGCCAGGTTGGACCTGTGAAAGAAAGTAGCAGGAAGTACTGTAGTGGTAGTCCAGGAAAATACCCGTAGAATGCTTATGCTACTTGTGCTGATGGGTTTGACCTGTGAAAGGAAGTAGCTAGAAGTACTGGATTGGAATTCCAAGAAATACCCTTTGGAATGCTTAATGTTCATGGGGAATCCACCTGTGAAGCGAGTAACAGGAAGTACTGGCATGGTAGCCAGGAAAGACCCCTGACATTTGTAATATTTGCGGTGTCCACTTGCGAAGAGAGTAGCAGGAAGTACTGGTGTGCACAGGAAAGACCCGCTAATATTTTGAAATGAATGGGTGTATATAAATACCCATGCTTGAATGCCAGAACAGGATTGGTGAGACCGACCCGCGCCTTTTGTAGCCGCGAGTACGCCGTACTAGGTGATGACAAGGCGATTTGAGCAACGGGGGGTGGAGGATCCGACATGCGTTATGTCCGTCCGATGTGAGACCAGAAGGTGCGGTCTGTTGGAACGCATAGCGAGAGTTGTAGGCCTGTGTTCCATGACACAATGGGGTGCTATGGGCCCATCCCAGTGCATTACGGCTAGAACTCCGGCTGCACGCCATGGAGTAAATGCTCAAGTGAATTGTCGTTATCCTGTGACTATGATACGCTGGTGGGCAACTGATTTGCCAGTACACCAAGAATGTGCCCTGAGTGCATGGACCGTTGGGCCGGGTGGCTGACGGTTGTGTTGGCATGTGTGCATGAAAGCACATTATATGAGATATATTGCAATGCTTGTGATATGATATGCCTCCAGGGAAGATTACCACTGCCCCGAGAAAAGGGGTAGGGTCGTTATAATTTGGTCAGATGAATGTTGACCGTTGTCTTTGTTTGCCAGCCTTGTGTGGAATGTCCCTGTGCAGGTGCTAGAGAATAGAGCGAGATGCATAAGGGTTGAAGTCCCTACTGCTTTTGCTGCTGCCGCTGCTAGCCCTCGAAGGTTATTGTGAATGTACATGTTATGTTTTCTTTTGATGTGGTCGGCCTGCGTGCCAATGTTTGGGCCACTGTTTGAAAGCCCTGTAAGGCCATAAGGCCAACGATGGTTACATGTTGTAAGACATTTCTATAATCTATAAAATGTGGAGTTTTATATGTTGGGCATTCAAGAGAGGAGTTCAAGTGTATAGGCTTCCGCTAGAATGCAATGTGTTAGGTGTGCTGCGCTACTCTGGTATCACTCTGTAGCTTCATCGTCTGTTTTGTGGTATATGCTGTGGGGCTCCGACCGAACCTTCTAGTATATATTATATGAACGGATGGGGTTCTTACACGCTACTCCCACACCCTTCTGCGGGAGCCTCTCTCACCCTGTCCCTCTACTTCTCGCGTAGACGCCCAGACCGACCCGCCTGCTGCGGAACTCTTTAGGCATCTTGCCGTCTCGCCTCCTCCTCCCATAGACGGGATTGAAGATTATCTTAGTGACCCTACGAACCCAGTGGAGATGAAGCGCAGGACAGCCGAGCTGTTCAGGAAGCACGCGTACATCATCCATTCGCTGGCGCAAGACAAGCAGTCGGCTGACAGGCGTATCGAATGGCTGGAAAACGAGTGTGCCCTCCTATCTTCCGAGGTTGATGCCGAGTTAGACGTCGATGGAACCAACCCTGACGCCATAATCAGCGAGGTCGACATACAGCTACGTCTCGTGCGCCATGGGCTTGTTAAATTTTCTCAACGTGGTCAGCAAGATAGCCCAAACGCCAAATTAATATCTTCGAAACTACCCAGTTCGCACGTTGAACCAGCGGAAACCAAGGACTAGAGGTACAAAGGTAAATCCCAACAAACAATGGAAGCACAAGCAGGTCTATTATTCATCCACTTCTTTACAATGCGAGGCATACATAGCGAGACATGATTTCGCTAGTATAACAGCTGAAAAAACAGAAGCACCAAAAACAAGCCGGGCGGACAGCACCCGAGTCCGCCGAGACCGCGAGGTCGCCGAGGTCGCCGAAGCCGCCCGAACTATGCTGCAATCCGCCGAATACCACGGAGTCCGCCGAAGCCGCGAGGCCGCGCGGACACACCGTTATTCGCCTCCTGCTGAACCCGAACTGAGGAACACCCCTACCCGCCTGAAGCCGGCGGACAGGTTATTGAAGCTGGCAAAGTTGAAACAGAACTGACAAGCCGCAGAGCGACCTCCTGCTGAGTCCGCAGAGACCGCACACTTCCAAGCACTGACCGAAGTCACAGCCAAACTCCTGGCTCCTTGAAGTTATCCGCGCGACCTGCACACAGCAAACCGTCAGCCTGAAACAATCCGCGCGGACTGGCAAACACAGACCGCAGCACTTCGCTCAACCCAATTTACTGTTCACTCACGTTACTTAGGTTTTTGTAGATGTGCCAGGGGGGTCCTATTTATAGGCCAGGTGAGGAGTGTGGTCACCACCCAAGAGATAGCGACACCGCCCCAGACCGCGCGAATACAAACGACCGTCCGCTCAGTCCGCGTGGACTTAGCCGGTCACCAAGGAAAACCGCCAGGAGCAAGGCAACCATTGACGAACCCTCTCCAGTCCGCCTAAGCTAAGCGGACAAGGCATCAGCCCGCAAAGCTCCAACCGCTTCAGGACAGCAAACCCCCTTCAATGGCTGTCCGCACCAACCCGAGGCAGTCCGCAAGACACACATCTCAATCCGCCACAAGTCCACGACCAAAGGCAGCTAAAAACAGACCGCCCGGTCACAGCGGACTCGGCGGATACGGCGGACACACTGAACTCGGCACCAAGTGTGACCAAGCCCAAAACCATAAAGGGCTAATGCGAGCTTGGCGGACGCAAAACCCCAGTCCGCCAAAACACCACAGCGCAGACCGCCACAGTCCGCGAGCTCCTCGCACTCCTGCCCTATCACAGCGTCTAATCCCGGACTCCAACACCAGGCCGCCACAACGATCTCCACAGCAACTCGCCTGCTGTGCCACCAGAGCTCGACAAGGCCTCAGCCAAGCTCTAAGCTCAGTCCACAACAGCCAATACCGAGGACACATCAGTCCGCAAGCTTCCCACGGACAAGAGCCAACCCGCCTTTCAGCACAAGCTTGCACCCACGGCCACTGAGCAAAGCACCAGTCCGCAAAGCCTCTCTATCCGCAGATACCAGGCCGCACCAAACCGCGGACTCCATGCAACAACCCGCTCAGAACATAGCCGGCTTCCACCAGACTTTCCACCAGGCCGCAAACCTCAGTCCGCCTTGTCCGCCCAGTGCGCCAAAGCTGTCCGCCACAGGCCGCCCGGCCTGTCCCGTCACCCACTTCCACTTCACAAATTTCAACACTCCCCCTTGAAGTGAGAAATGGTGACCAAGCCCAGCAAGCTGCGCAAGCGTTCAAAAGGCCCCTTCGACAGTGGCTTTGTGAAGATGTCAGCAAGATTATCTTCACTCCGAACATGCCCGACTAGCAGAGACCCCTCCAACACCTTCTCCCTGATGAAGTGGTGATCAATCTCTATATGCTTGGTCCTGGCGTGACACACTGGATTGTTTACCAGTTTGAGAGCACTCTCATTGTCACCCCGGAGTAAAGTAGGCCCTTGCACTTCTTCATGGACATCCTTTTTAAGCCTCCTCAACCAAACGGCTTCCCGAGCAGCCAAGGCCGAAGCCTTATACTCCGCCTCCGTGGTTGAAACCGACACCGAGTCCTGCTTCTTGCTACACCACGAGATGCTAGCTGAACTGCAAGTGAACACATAACCTGAAGTAGACCTTCGATCATCCGAATCACCGCCATAGTCAGCATCCGTGTACCCGAGCAATGCAACCTCCACGTCTCTTCTATAGAGGAGTCCCATGTCAGAAGAAGCCTTGACATACTTCAGAATTCCCTTCGCCGCCACTAGATGAGATTGCCTTGGTTCAGCCATATACCGACTTACTCAGCCAACAGCATAAGCGATATCTGGCCTTGTAATCGTCAGGTAAATCAAGCTCCCAACAAGAGCCCTGAACACCAAGGGATCATGAATAACCCTTCCCTTATCTCGTCGAAGCTTCAGCCCAGATTCCAGTGGAGTAGATCACTTCTTCCCTTCGCCCATGCCAAACCGCTTCACAATGCGATCAGCATACCCTTTCTGGCTAATGAGAACCCCGCACTCCTTCCTCTCCACTTCAAGACCAAGAAAGTGATTCAACTCTCTCAAGTCCTTCATCTCGAAGCGTATAACAAGCTCTGCCCTGAGCCTTGCTACTTCCTCCTCCGAGTTCCCTGTGATGATCATGTCATCCACATACAGCAGGACCAAGACTCTTAGCTCTCCCTTCTTCTTGACGAACAAGCTTGAATCCGAGTTGGAAGCCAGGTATCCACAGAATTGCAAGTACTCTGCAATCTTCCCATACCACGCTTGAGGAGCTTTCTTCAACCCATAGAGAGCCTTCCTAAGTTTGCAGACATAGTCCGGATGCTTCTCAGAGACAAAACCAAGCGGCTGATCCATGAAGATGTCCTTGTCAATCTCTCCGTAAAGAAAGGCATTCTTCACATCGAGTTGCCACAACCTCCATCCCTTGCTAGCAGCCAAGGCGATCACCACTCTAACAGAAGTCATCTTCGCAACTGGACTGAATGTCTCCTCATAGTCTTCTCCATACTGCTGTGAGAATCCTCTAGCGACCATGCGAGCCTTGAACCGATCAATGCTCCCATCAGCCTTCTTCTTCAACTTATACACCCACTTGCAAGTAACCGGAGTAACGCCATCAACCTTGGGCACAAGGTCCCAGGTTTCATTCTTCTTCAGAGCATCAATCTCTTACTTCATGGCATCATCCCACTCCTTTACTCCAGTGGCCTCGTTGAAGTTTGCAGGCTCTCGCTCATCCAGAGGACCTGCAAAGAAGCAGGAGACAAAGCTCACTGCATTCCCATCACAATACCGAGCCGGTGGCTTAACCACCCTCTTCGATCTCCGAAGACACGACTCCTTGCTCACGGCTTCCGTTGCTTCTTCGGGCTCCACTCCTACCTGGGGCAAGCATTGAGCAGTGCTCCCCCTGCTTCCTGAGCCAGAAGGCTCAGCCTCGGAGTTCGAAGCAACAGGAGCTGCTGGTGAAACAGCAAGCTCCTCTTCCAAGCCTTCAGCAGCCTCCACCGGTGCTTCATCATCCTTGCTACTTCCGGTTAGCTCCACCGAGCCACCTCCATATGACATCAGCTCGTCGAAGACAACGTCTCTTGACACCACAAACTTCTTTGTCACAGGGTCCATGCACTTCCATCCCTTCTTCCGCTCATCATAGCCAATAAAGACAAGTTTCCTTGCCTTCGCATCCAGCTTTGTCCGTGAAGCATCCGGGACATGCACGTAGCAAGTTGAACCGAACACCCTAAGGTGTTCAACACTCGGCTTCTCCTTCAGTAACAGCTCAACAGGAGTCTTCATGTTGATAGGGTTGAGTGGCATCCGGTTGATAACATAAGCAGCACAAGACATTCCCTCCACCCAAAAGGACCTTGGGATATCTTTCGCATGAAGCCAGCATTTGCAGGTCTCCGTCAAATGACGGATCTTCCGCTCCGCTACCCCATTTTGTTGTGGAGTGTGAGCACAAGTAAGCTCCTGTTGGATCCCGTGCTTCCTGCAGAAGTTAGAAAACTCGGAAGAGACAAACTCCCCCCCCCGTTATCAGTTCTAAACTTCTTAATCCCCAAGCCAAGCCGGCCTTCTACCAACTCCTTGAACTCCACGAACAAACGGAAGGCTTCCGAATTCTCCTTTAAGAAGTACACCCAAGAGTACCTTGAGTAGTCATCAACCAAGACAAGCATGTATTTGCTTCCACCAAGGCTGGCAGTAACCGTTGGTCCCATCAGGTCGCCATGAATACACTCCAGTGGTTTCTTGCTCCTTGTTTGTGATTTATCAAATGGAAGGCGATGTGCCTTTCCATATTGACAGCCCGCACAAACATGCCCATCACCAAAGGAGGACAACTTCGGCAACCCCCTCACAAAACTTCTACTCGTCATTGCCTTTAGCTTGTCCATGCCAACATGCCCCAGCCTCTCATGCCAGATAGCCGCACTATCATTGGCCCTCATTCTATCAACATAAGCACTGGTGGAAAGAACATACAAGCTCTTCACCCTTCTCCCAACATGAGCAACATCAGCCTTCACCGCTGATACGTTGCGAAGGAACCTCACGTTTGTTGGCCCAAACAGAACGTGATACCCAGCGTCCACCGCATTGGTCACCGAGAAGAGGTTTTTCTTCATGTCCGGTACGTGATACACACTCCTTAACGTAAGTGGCCCCTGATCACTACCCAATGACACGACCCCCTCTTTCTCTACTGCATAAACAGTATTATCAGCAGTGATAATAGCTTCATTACCTGAGTAAGCCTGCATGGAGGTGAACTTCGATTTGTCTCCGGTGAGGTGATGACCACACCCGAAGTCCACGATCCACTTGCCGTTGAAGTCCTCAGCAGACAAGGCCCGGACACAAGTGCCCGTCAAGAAAGCTCCGCCCCATTCTGCTTCTTCACTTCTCGAACAAGCTTCCTCCTTTCCCGCAGCATGCCCAAGCTGTAGTTTGACCTTGCAGTCCCGCTTGAAGTGCCCACGCTGATGACACCGGTAGCACTTCAGATTCTTCTTCCAGTCCTTAGGAGCATTGCTCCTCTCCGGCGGATATGAAGTTGAAGTCTCCTTCTCACCAGCGGCCTGCACCTTCTTCTTCTTCTTCCCTTCCCATCCTTTCTTCTTGCTTGAGAAGAGAGCTTCGCTGCCTTCCTGATTCAGGTTCACTCCAGCCATCTGCCTTGCTAAGCTCTCCTGCGAGGCAAGCAGACTCTCCAGCTCCAGCAACGACGGCTGAGTATCCCACCCTTGAACAGATGTGACAAAGGCCACATACTCATTCCGCAAGCCGCGGATAATGTGCCTTTTCATCTTTGCCTCAGAGATAGGCTCATCAGGATCCAGTGCCGACAGCTCAGCACACAAGCTCTTCATCTTTAAGAAGTATTTGGAGATGGAAAGGTCTCCCTGAGTTGCCCTGGCCAACTCATTCTCCAGGAACTGCAGCCGCGCCACATTCTTCCTATTGAACAACTCATCAATGGTTGTCCAAATATCAGCAGCCGACTCACACCCAACGATGTGATCAAACAGCTCCGGAGACACAGCTCTCTTCAGTATGAACTCCGCCTTAGCATTCGTTCTTCTCCAGAGCCTCACCTGCTCAGCAGTACCGAAAGTAGCAGTGACTTCGTGCCTGTCGTCTCCACCAACGACATCCCACAGCTCCTCGCCAAGAAGATAACTCTTCATGCACGACTTCCACTTCTTGAAGTTAGTCGGCGTTAAGAGTTCAATGCCCAGACCTCTTGCTAAGCTCCCTTCCATTGCAACACCTGTTGGCAACCTTTCAGCAGCTCCGAGCAACAACACAGGTTGATCACCACTCAATCACTGAGTAACAACACTGGCCGACTTCCGCTCATGCAACTGAACCTCAGCAACCTCGCTCTGATACCATATTAAATTTTCTCAACGTGGTCAGCAAGATAGCCCAAACGCCAAATTAATATCTTCGGAACTACCCAGTTCGCACATTGAACCAGCGGAAACCAAGGACTAGAGGTACAAAGGTAAATCCCAACAAACAATGGAAGCACAAGCAGGTCTATTATTCATTCCCTTCTTTACAATGCGAGGCATACATAGCGAGACATGATTTCGCTAGTATAACAGCTGAAAAAATAGAAGCACCAAAAACAAGCCGGGCGGACAGCACCCGAGTCCGCCGAGACCGCGAGGTCGCCGAGGTCGCCGAAGCCGCCCGAACTATGCTGCAATCCGCCGAATACCACGGAGTCCGCCGAAGCCGCGAGGCCGCGCGGACACACCATTATTCGCCTCCTGCTGAACCCGAACTGAGGAACACCCCTACCCGCCTGAAGCCGGCGGACAGGTTATTGAAGCTAGCAAAGTTGAAACAGAACTGACAAGCCGCAGAGCGACCTCCTGCTGAGTCCGCAGAGACCGCACACTTCCAAGCACTGACCGAAGTCACAGCCAAACTCCTGGATCCTTGAAGTTATCCGCGCGACCTGCACACAGCAAACCGTCAGCCTGAAACAATCCGCGCGGACTGGCAAACACAGACCGCAGCACTTCGCTCAACCCAATTTACTGTTCACTCACGTTACTTAGGTTTCTGTAGATGTGCCAGGGGGGTCCTATTTATAGGCCAGGTGAGGAGTGTGGTCACCGCCCAAGAGATAGCGACACCGCCCCAGACAGCGCGAATACAAACGACCGTCCGCTCAGTCCGCGTGGACTTAGCCGGTCACCAAGGAAAACCGCCAGGAGCAAGGCAACCATTGACGAACCCTCTCCAGTCCGCCTAAGCTAAGCGGACAAGGCATCAGCCCGCAAAGCTCCAACCGCTTCAGGACAGCAAACCCCCTTCAATTGCTGTCCGCACCAACCCGAGGCAGTCCGCAAGACACACACCTCAATCCGCCACAAGTCCACGACCAAAGGCAGCTAAAAACAGACCGCCCGGTCACAGCGGACTCGGAGGATACGGCGGACACACTGAACTCGGCACCAAGTGTGACCAAGCCCAAAACCATAAAGGGCTAATGCGAGCTTGGCGGACGCAAAACCCCAGTCCGCCAAAACACCACAGCGCAGACCGCCACAGTCCGCGAGCTCCTCGCACTCCTGCCCTATCACAGTGGTCTAATCCCGGACTCCAACACCAGGCCGCCACAACGATCTCCACAGCAACTCGCCTGCTGTGCCACCAGAGCTCGACAAGGCCTCAGCCAAGCTCTAAGCTCAGTCCGCAACAGCCAATACCGAGGACACATCAGTCCGCAAGCTTCCCGCGGACAAGAGCCAACCTGCCTTTCAGCACAAGCTTGCACCCGCGGCCACTGAGCAAAGCACCAGTCCGCAAAGCCTCTCTATCCGCAGATACCAGGTCGCACCAAACCGCGGACTCCATGCAACAACCTGCTCAGAACACAGCCGGCTTCCACCAGACTTTCCACCAGGCCGCAAACCTCAGTCCGCCTAGTCCGCCCAGTCCGCCAAAGCTGTCCGCCACAGGCCGCCCGGCCTGTCTCGTCACCCACTTCCACTTCACAAATTTCAACATGGCTTGAGTCCATTCGCGCCTTCCACTCGCGCAGCAGGCCTCCCTGCGCGGGAGCTCACGGCGGCCGCTGGCAATGACATCCATACTAAAATCCGTCCGCCTCGCCCCCTCTTTTTATTTTTTGTATTTGAGTGTTGTAATAATAATGAATGTCTTGTGGTGCCGTCTCGCTGGTAATGTCAGAGAACCTGGTGCCCGCCGCATGCGGGACGATCTTTGAATATATATTTTTTATTGCCGGTTTAGACTCTTCATTTCTTTTAATTTCTTTAATTAATCACCTTGTGATTGTGACGGGCCGCGCCGATTTTAGGAGAGAGAGAGAGAACCTATTGCCGACTCTTCCCCTTCCTCTGTATATTTTTCCGTCCATCAATCGTTGCCCTATATCTGTTATAAATACACCCGGCCCTGGATCAGAAAGATACCACACTCTTCACTCCTGCTGCGCCCAAGATCTTTCCCCTTTGTTTCTTTCGTCTCGCCGACCCTTCTCGCCCTTCTCTCCTGGTCCTCTCACCAATCTTCCTTCTCTCTTCCTTTCTTTTGCCATCTCGCAAACAATCGTCTCACCAAAAATGGTCAAGAAGAGAGCTGAGGAAGGTGCGGGGCGCAGCCGTTGCGGGAAGTGGTTCACTGATCATGAATTCCCGCTCGGCAGGCTCTCAAAAGAAGATTACCTCAGCTTCATCCATCAATACCTGGAGGAGGGGCTCGAGTCACGGCCCCCCAAGGTTGGCGAGTCGGTCAACGCTTACTACCCGGGGGAGCTCGCCTTCCCCGTCTCGCATTTTGAGGCGGGGTTGAGGTTATCTCTATGACCCGAGGTAAAGCAGGTGTTCAAATACTTCGGCGTCGTCCCGGCGCAGTTCAACCCGAACGCTATTTCGGTGTTGATCGCCTTTGCCTGCTACATGCGCCAGGAGCGCATCGATTTTAGCTTGACGGTCTTCCGCAAGCTCTTCATCTATCACGCCAACTCCGACGGCGTCTCGTACTTCACCGGGCAAGGGCTCAAGGTGTGCGAGACGCCCAACAAAAATCACCACTGGCTTACAAAGTTCGTCTTCATCCGCGGCGACCGTTGTGACTTTGGGGGCATCCTGCTCGCGCCGGTGTCGCCTCCTGAAAGCTTCTACGCAACCCCGCAGGTTAGCGGCACATATAAGCTGCTGTACGATTATTTTGTCGGCAAACATTTTGAAGTCAACTATCTGCGGCGAAGCCTCGAATCGCTGTCACCGGTGCTCCCTAGTGAAGGTATTCTCGCTTTCTTGTCTCACTTGGTTATTCATCATCTCGCCCACTTATCGTCTTGTTTGTTCTTTTAGGGGAGCAAGCCGTTCCAGTCCATCCCCCCTACAAGAGTAACATCCACCCTTCCAAGGGTCTCGAACTCGGCAGTACTGCAGTTGAGGCGGTGAGAGAGTCCTTGTCTCCCGCCCCTCTAAAGAGGCCTGTAGGTGAGATGGCCCCCTCTCGCTCCAGCCCCCCACAGAAAATGAGGAAGGCTGTGGTTGTCTCCAAGGGGAAGAAGAAGACGACCCCGAAGGAGAAGGGGTTACTGGGGTCCCTGAGCCCCATCTCTGTGGGGGGGGGGGGGGGGGGGGTCCCACCTACTGCCACCGCCTCGCACGAAGGCGACTCCTCCGACCGTCCTGCCCACTCTTCCCACATGAAATTCAACTTGAGCCTTGTTGTGTCAAACGTCGCAGGCGAGCCTGTCTTGATGTGGGGGTGGGACACCAACCACATCTCCATCTCCACCCTCCTTCCCCCTTGGAAGGAGCAGGAGCAGCCCACCAGCCATGCTTTCACAATAGGGTATGGCCTTTATGGCGGTCTCGATGTCGTCTCGCCCGAGAGCGAGTCCATGCGAGACCTTGTATTGAAGACTTCCCAGGCCCAAATGCGTTCCTTGGAGTTTGCGCACTGCGCCTCGCGCCGCCTTATATATATTGATGAATTGTAAATATACCTATTTTTATGTACATTACTTAAGTCGTTTTCATTTATTTTTTTCATTTCTACTTGTTTTTATTCAATAAAATGCTCCTATTTTTGTAAATATTATACTAACTTGTTTTATTTTATTTTTCAGGAAAAAAATCAAAATCTGCAAAAAAAATGCCATGTCACGCCCGTGACCAGGGCGTGACAGCTCAAAATCCCGTGAAGCAGCCAATTTTGAAGAGAAAAGCCTGACACGCCCATGTTCAATGATTCGACATGCCCGTGTCAATCCGACACGGGGGGTGACCAAGCCGTGTCCATCCCGCTCGACGATTTCAACTCGACATTCGTCGACCCAAGAGGGACACGCCCGTGTCCGATGTGCGCCACGCCCGTGGTAGCCCGACACGCCCCGTGCCAGCTAGGACGACGTTTCACGCTCAACGTTCGTCGAAGCCAACAGGGACACGCCCGTGTTCAATGATTCGACACGACCGTGTCAGCCCGACAAACTGCTGCCGGCGAATCCCGAAGTCAACAACGCCTTTAAGCGCCGAACGACACTCCCACCGTCACGCCCGTGACCTGGGGCGTGACCGCCGCATTTTCGGCCGCAAAGTCAAATCGCCGTCAAATCCGTCAGATCGCCGAATTCCGCTGTAAAATAGTGCTGACACGCCCCCCGACATGCCCGTGTCGGAGCGCGTGTACTTGGAAATTTTTTCCTATTTAAGGGCAGCTGCTGTATGAGTTCAGGGTTCCAATTTTTGAAACCATTTTGATGACTTAGGGCTGCCGTTGGAGCTGCTTTAGTGCTATGTAAGGATCCTCCCCCCCTTTTGAAGTTTGTTTGTTTAAGCTTTTGTAATCAACATGTTTTATTAATAAAATCGTTATTTTTCTTATCCTTACAATGCTTTAGAATGTCTTTGAAGGCCTCCTTTTCATCAATCTTATATACTTTCATTTTCATTTTCATAATGCGTGTGTGTGTGTATGAGCTTAAAATTGCAAAAATTATGTTTTAAAACGAAAATGTTCTTGTTTTCCTTTCAATTATAACAAAATTTATAGCCGTTATTATAACCGATTTCATTCTCAAACTCTTAAAAATTGGTTAGACTTAGGATTTTCATGCTTTAAAATTCGTTCTTATAAACTTGTAAAACGTTAAAAAGGTGGTTTTCATCCCTCTCAACTTAGCTTTTACATTGTTTTAATTATAAAACCGATGCTTCTTTTTAGCTTACTCCCACTTTTTAAACCATTTTACAAGGCTATAGGAATGTATAAATTGTTATTTTTCTTTTTCATCAACTTTCATTTTAAGTAATTACAAAAAATATTTTCGCTCGAACAATTTTTATTTTCACTTTTTAAGCATTTCTATCAAAATCTAACGGTAAAAATGTAAACGTTTTAATTTTTCGGGCACTTGCCTTTCTCACTTTAATTTGAAAACGTTTTGCTCAAACAATTTTTATTTTGCTTTTTATGCATTTCTACTGCATTCCAGCGGTAGAAATGCAGTCATTTTAATTGTTCAATAACTTTGTTTTTCTCAATTATTTCTCGCCCGAGTGCGTGAGTGTATGAGATAATATTTATCGTCTTAGTTAATTCATGCAAGTGTGTGTGTGTGTGTGTTTATTTATGTCGAGTGCGTGAGTAGTTATATTCAAGTAGAGTGCGTGTGTTATCTTTATTTTTCCGCCTACTCATTTGAGTTAATTGGCTGGATTTTATTCAAGTAGAGTGCGTGTGTTGTTTTTATTTTTCCGCCTACTCATTTGAGCTAAATGGCTGGATTTGATTCAAGCAAGTGTTTGTAGTTTTTATTTTTCCGCCTACTCAATTGAGTTAAATGGCCGGTCTGTATTTTCAGTCCTACTCATTTGAGTAGGACTTGTAATTTTCACATTTTATTTTTCCGCCTACTCACTTGAGTTAAATGGCTGTATTTGATTTTCCGCCTACTCGCTAGGAGTTAAATGGTCGGACCTTATTTTGATGTAAATATTTAAGAAAGCCCTGTAATCGCATTTATTTTCTCCTACTCGTTTGAGTTGGACTCGCTTTCATTTCAGTCCTACTCATTTGAGTAGGACTTGCAATTTTCAGCTTTTATTTCCCGCCCCACTCGTTTGAGTGGGACCTTCAAATTTCAATTATGCATTTTTCAGCTTTTATTTCCCGCCCCCACTCGTTTGAGTGGGACCTGCAAATGTCAATTATGCAATTTTCTCTTATGTGTAACTTAGTTTTATTTCTGTCTCTTGTTATATGTTTGAATGAGTGCGGGTGTGCTTATTTATAATAACTTTTCTAATGTTAGGATATTTTACTTTTCTTCTTATTTTCTTTATAACCTTTCAACGAATAGTTTTGGACGCTCGCACAACCAAACATATAAGCTATCCCCATTCCGATGAGTGGCTAATTGCTTTTAGCACTCGGTATCGAAAAGCTTTGCGATCTAAAATGTTTTAAATAACCAAATGTCTAATTTTTCAATTTAATTAAAAACTTAAGGTTTACCCTGGGTTAACGACGCGTAGAACCACATATCGATGTGTGGGCTCTATTTCCGTTATCCAAACGCTAGCTGGCCGAGAGGCCGTGCGTGTGGACAGATCACCCCTGGGTAAATAGAGTTCCGCACTAACCCTCGAGAGAGGAGGCGCACTAACTCTACCGGATTGGGTTCCCCACCCAATAGCGGGGTTCTTAGCGTACTGCGGGCATTAAGGGGAATCCTTCGTCGGACGAGAGCCCGGTCGAATAGCCTTAATGTTTAGGTGAGCGATATTCCTAGAGATAGGTGAGCTCATTATTTTGAACCTCCACGGCCAAGTTTCCGCTTTAATTAAATTGAAACTTTAGATATCTAGTTATTCAAATCTATTTTTAATCCTAACGCAATTCGATACCGGGAGTTATCTCTTCATCGACTATTTTCTTAAAATCTATTTTCGTTCCTATTTTACTTAAAACCCTCAACTTCTATTTCGGTAAAATAATAGTGTTTTCGGAGGAGTCGGGGTAATCAACCCGTTTCCGGGAATAATACGACCTCGGTATTCTCCCGAATATCGAGTATTACTTGCGATAGGTGCACTTTCCTACCCTAGCAAGCCCGCGGCGATCGACTCACCGAACCAACCACAGTAAGAGTGTGTTCGTGGGCCAATCAAGTTTTTGGCGCCGTTGCCGGGGACTTCTCTTTGAGTTGTTATTCCGAATCCGAACTCTATTACTTTTACTTTTATTTCTAAAAACTAAAAAAAAAACTTAAAAACTTTTTTTCAAAATCCAAAAAATAAGTTAATTTTCTACTTTTTATTTTAGGGTGTATGACCCGTGGACAGCCTTCGGAGTCCGAAAATTTGGATTTCGATCCTGAGATCGAACGCTCGCTTGCGCATATTCGGTCTCAACGCCGAAATCCCTCTTTGGATCCCGAAGAATCCATCTGAGAACTCTCTGCCATTGCTATGGCCGACCCCAATCCGAACGCGGCCGTTGAGCGTACAATGTCATATTACGCCCGACCTAATTTGGACGATACTGGGTCCAGTATTATTCGCATGACGGTGGCGAACAATAATTTTGAGATCAAATCGAGCGTTATCCAAATGATCCAAAATGCCGTGCAGTTCGACGGACAGCCGGATGAGCACCCGAACGTTCATTTGTCTAGTTTTTTGGAGATTTGCGATACTTTTAAGATCAATGGCGTCACTGATGACGCCATTCGTTTGCGCCTTTTTTCATTCTCCCTCCGATCCAAATCTAAGGCGTGGTTGAATTCCCTCCCACGAGGATGTATCACCACCTGGGCCGACCTCGCGGAACGATTCTTAACAAAGTATTTTCCGCCCGCCAAGACAGCAAAGTTACGGGCGAACATTTCTTTGTTCGTGCAAAACGATTCTGAGTCTCTTTTTGAGACTTGGGAGCGCTTTAAGGAATTCCTCCGCAAGTGTCCGCACCACGTGCTGCCTGCGTGGTTGCAGGTCCAAATCTTCTACAATGGGCTTAACTATCAGACGCGTCAAATGATTGACGCGGCTGCCAGGGGTACCTTAAATAATAAGACCCCCAAGGCTGCCCAAGCTCTTATTGAAGAAATGGCTATGAACGCCTACCAATGGAACGTCCCGCGGGGACGTCCCAAGCAGGCGGCCGGCCTCTTTGAAGTGGATGCGACTGCCCACTTAGCCCTTCAAGTTGAAAGGCTGACGAAGTAGGTGGCGGAGATGTCTGCTGCCTCCACCACTCCTCCTTGGGCGTTTCCCCCTAATGTCGGCGTAGCAAATGAATTCGTAGACTACGTGGGAAATGCTGGGCGACCTTCCTTCAACCCCAACAACAACCCTTATAGCAATACCTATAATTCGAGTTGGAGGAACCACCCCAACTTCTCATGGAGCAATGCGAATAATGCGTAGCACCCGCCCAATTTTTTCGCGCCCGGATTTCTGCCGCCTCCCTCTCTTCCAAAACCCTCCCCAATGGAGGATAATTTTTCTAAATATATAGCTTCCAACGAGTCAAATATCCGGAACATCACCGGATCGCTAAAAAACTTAGAACTCCAGGTTGGACAGCTAGCGCGAATGATGTCCGAGCGCGCGCTCGGGGCACTGCCGGGAAACACGGATCCCAATCTGCGGGACAATATCAACGCTATAACCCTCTGTAGAGGAAAGGAGGTGATCGATCCAAAACAGACCGATCCTCAGGGTTCCTAAACTGCGCCTTCCCCACCTCCTATCAGGGAAGCTTCTACCCCCCCTCTCTTTCTTTTCTTTGTATATATTATCTTACCTGTTTTGTTCCGCATACTTATGTTACAACATTGGGGACAATGTTGGACTTAAGTATGTGGGTATTTGTTTTCTCGCTTTCTTTTTCGCATTTCTGTTTTCTGCACTGTATTTCTATTTTCTTCACCGTCTTTCTATTTTCTGCACTTTAAACATAAAAAAATATAGGAAAAAAACTATAAAAATAACAAAAAAAAATTGAAAATGAAAACAAAATCCCAAAAACTTAAGTTTTTTTTCTGTCTTTAACATGTTTTTTTTCTGTCTTTTTAAACCAAAAATCTCAAAAAAATTGTAAAACAAAAAATTCAAAAAAAAATTATAAAACAAAAACTCCAAAAAAAATTAGAAAACCGAAATTTCAAAAATATTTTTGTTTCATTTTGTACAAATTTGTGTAAATATTTTTGTAAATAATCTTCTCTCTCCCCCTTTCTTTTCTCTCTCATTCTTGTGAATACCGTTTCTTTTTCTCGCACTTTCAAAAGATAATAAGTTCAAAAACAAAATTCAAAAAATTCAAAAAAAGAAAAACTAAACAAAAATTCAAAATTTGTTTTGAGTAAAACAAAACCAAAATACAAAAAAAAGAGATAATAAATAAAAAACACAAAAAAAAATGATGGAAAAACTCTAAAAAACCAAAAAAAATATTTTGAAACAAATAAATCAATATATCATCCTTAAGTTTCTTGCTATCCAAAAATTTTGTTTTGAGTTTATTTATATGTGAATTTTATTAATTCTTTGTTTGTTATTCGTTTGTTAATTATTGATTGAAAAATTTAAATATTCGGGGTTAAGTTTTAAAGAATTCATTATCCTTTGTTACAAATAGCGAACTCGTTTTAGGCACTACTTCTAATTTTTCATTGATAGGAGCACGTGTATTATGTTAGAAAATAACGATTATAGGATTCAATTATGTTTACTTTTTGCTTTCTGAAAAATTGAAACTTACAATTTATTAAGGTTGCTCTCAAAATTGTTTTTTAATAAAAAATCTAGTTTTCTTTTCTCACCTTCCTTATCATGACCTACTTGGCATGATAAAATTGTTATCCTTAAAAGATCCTATATCAATGGGAATATGATTTCGTTCCGTAAACATATGCACCTAATAGATTAAAAAGATTATATAATATCGAGTAAGAGGATAAAATTCATTACTCCTACACATATACATTGGGTTAAAATTTATTATGAAGTTGAAAAAAAAATCGATATTAGGAAAATAAGATTTCGTTTTCCTAATAATCCAAAAAAAAACATGGAGGTTCGAGAAAAAATTACCTCGCCTCAAACATCAAAACCCTCTTCATAAACCAACATCAACCCCCTTAGCCAATTTCACGATTCTAGATTTAATTCAAAAATCTTTTTGAGAGCATAATTTGTAAATTGCATTATTTCCAGTAAAACTCCTATAGGCTAAAAGTTCATATATTTCCAAACTATTCTTGTTAATCTAACCATTACAATTATTGCTTTCTATTTAATTGTATCAAGAAGTCTTTTGGCCAAACCTTTTGCGCTATTTAAATCATCTTCATACATTTAGGACTTAACTCTTATACTTCGTTTATTTATTTAGATCTCTCTTATAATTAATTAAGCGGTAGCTAAACTTCGAGTTTTTTCTATTCCTTATAAGTTCATCTCAAACTTTTGCTCTGGAATAGCAAAAGCTTAAGTATGAGGGCATTTGATGAATTGTCAATATACCTATTTTTATGTACATTACTTAAGTCGTTTTCATTTATTTTTGTCATTTCTACTTGTTTTTATTCAATAAAATGCTCCTATTTTTGTAAATATTATACTAACTTGTTTTATTTTATTTTTCAAGAAAAAAATCAAAATCTGCAAAACAATGCCATGTCACGCCCGTGACATATTGGTCACGCCCGTGACCAGGGCGTGACAGCTCAAAATCCCGTGAAGCAGCCAATTTTGAAGAGAAAAGCCTGACACGCCCGTGTTCAATGATTCGGCACGCCCGTATCAATCCGACACGGGGCGTGACCAAGCCGTGTCCATCCCGCTCGACGATTTCAACTCGACGTTCGTCGACCCAAGAGGGACACGCCCGTGTCTGATGTGCGCCACGCCCGTGGCAGCCCAACACGCCCCGTGCCAGCCAGGACGACGTTTCGCGCTCAACGTTCGTCGAAGCCAACAGGGACACACCCGTGTTCAATGATTCGACACGCCCGTGTCAGCCCGACAAACTGCCGCCGGCAAATCCCGAAGTCAATAATGCCTTTAAGCGCCGAACGACACGCCCACCGTCACGCCTGTAACCTGGGGCGTGACCGCCGCATTTTCGGCCACAAAGTCAAATTGCCGTCAAATCTGTCAGATCGCCGAATTCCGCTGTAAAATAGTGCTGACATGCCCCCCGACACGCCCGTGTCGGAGGGCGTGTACTTGGAAATTTTTGCCTATTTAAGGGCAACTGCTGTATGAGTTCAGGGTTCCAATTTTTAAAACCATTTTGATGACTTAGGGCTGCCGTTGGAGCTGCTTTAGTGCCATGTAAGGATCCTTCCCCCCCTTTTGAAGTTTGTTTGTTTAAGCTTTTGTAATCAACATGTTTTATTAATAAAATCGTTATTTTTCTTATCCTTACAATGCTTTATAATCTCTTTGAAGGTCTCCTTTTAATCAATCTTATATACTTTCATTTTCATTTTCATAATGCGTGTGTGTGTGTATGAGCTTAAAATTGCAAAAGTTATGTTTTAAAACGAAAATGTTCTTGTTTT
The DNA here is from genome assembly GCA_039583875.1 of Platanthera guangdongensis. Classification (NCBI taxonomy): domain Eukaryota; kingdom Viridiplantae; phylum Streptophyta; class Magnoliopsida; order Asparagales; family Orchidaceae; genus Platanthera; species Platanthera guangdongensis. Next base: position 89,725,840 of record CM077164.1, on the reverse strand, counting down.
CCTTTCAATTATAACAAAATTTATAGCCGTTATTATAGCCGATTTCATTCTCAAACTCTTAAAAATTGGTTAGACTTAGGATTTTCATGCTTTAAAATTCGTTCTTATGAACTTGTAAAACGTTAAAAAGGTGGTTTTCATCCCTCTCAACTTAGCTTTTACTTTGTTTTAATTATAAAACCGATGCTTCTTTTTAGCTTACTCCCACTTTTTAAACCATTTTACAAGGCTATAGGAATGTATAAATTTTTATTTTTCTTTTTCATCAACTTTCATTTTAAGTAATTACAAAAAGTATTTTCGCTCGAACAATTTTTATTTTCACTTTTTAAGCATTTCTATCAAAATCTAACGGTAAAAATGTAAACATTTTAATTTTTCGGGCACTTGCCTTTCTCACTTTAATTTGAAAACTTTTTGCTGAAATAATTTTTATTTTGCCTTTTTATGCATTTCTACTGCATTCTAGCGGTAGAAATGCAGTCATTTTAATTGTTCAATAACTTTGTTTTTCTGAATTATTTCTCGCCCGAGTGCGTGAGTGTATGAGATAATCTTTTTCATCTTAGTTAATTCATGCAAGTGTATGTGTGTGTGTTTATTTATGTCGAGTGCGTGAGTAGTTATATTCAAGTAGAGTGCGTGTGTTGTCTTTATTTTTCCGCCTACTCATTTGAGTTAATTGGCTGGAATTTATTCAAGTAGAGTGCGTGTGTTGTTTTTATTTTTCCGCCTACTTATTTGAGCTAAATGTCTGGATTTGATTCAAGCAAGTGTTTGTAGTTTTTATTTTTCTGCCTACTTACTTGAGTTAAATGGCCGGTCTGCATTTTCAGTCCTACTCGTTTGAGTAGGACTTGTAATTTTCATTCTTTATTTTTCCGCCTACTCACTTGAGTTAAATGGATGGATTTGATTTTCCTCCTACTCGCTAGGAGTTAAATGGCCGGACCTTATTTTGATGTAAATATTTAAGAAAACCATGTAATCGCATTTATTTTCTCCTACTCGTTTGAGTAGGACTCGCTTTCATTTCAGTCCTACTCATTTGAGTAGGACTTGCAATTTTCAGCTTTTATCTCCCGCCCCCACTCGTTTGAGTGAGACCTGCAAATGTCAATTATGCAATTTTCTCTTATGTGTAACTTAGTTTTATTTCTGTCTCTTGTTATATGTTTGAATGAGTGCGGGTGTGCTTATTTATAATAACTTTTCTAATGTTAGGATATTTTACTTTTCTTCTTATTTTCTTTATAACCTTTCAGCGAATAGTTTAGGACGCTCGCACAACCAAACATATAAGCTATCCCCATTCGATGAGTGGCTAATTGCTTTTAGCCCTCGGTATCGAAGAGCTTTGGGATCTAAAATGTTTTAAATAACCAAATGTCTAATTTTTCAATTTAATTAAAAACTTAAGGTTTATCCCGGGTTAACGACGCGTAGAACCACATATCGATGTGTGAGCTCTATTTCCGTTATCCATACGCTAGCTAGCCGAGAGGCCGTGCGTGTGGACAGATCACCCCTGGGTAAATAGAGTTTTGCACTAACCCTCGAGAGAGGAGGCGTGCTAACTCTACCGGATTTGGTTCCCCACCCAATAACGGGGTTCTTAGCGTAATGCAGGCATTAAGGGGAATCCTTCGTCGGACGAGAGCCCGGTCGAATAGCCTTAATGTTTAGGTGAGCGATATTCCTAGAGATAGGTGAGCTCATTATTTTTAACCTCCACGGCCAAGTTTCCGCTTTAATTAAATTGAAACTTTAGATATCTAGTTATTCAAATCTATTTTTAATCCTAACGCAATTCGATACCGGGAGTTATCTCTTCATCGACTATTTTCTTAAAATCTATTTTCGTTCCTATTTTACTTAAACCCTCAACTTCTATTTCGGTAAAATAATAGTGTTTTCGGAGGAGTAGGGGTAATCAACCCGTTCCTGGGAATAATACGACCTCGGTATTCTCCCGAATATCGAGCACTACTTGCGATATGTGCACTTGCCTACCCTAGAAAGCCCGCGACGATCGACTCACCGAACCAACCACAGTAAGAGTCTGTTCGCGGGCCAATCATATATCAACAAAAATGGAAAGACAGCGAGACAGACCTGGCGACGTAGCGAGAAAAAGTAGAGGGCCTTGCGAAAAGGTTATTCGATGCCGAGACCCTCCTCGCGAAAGCTCAAGGCGGCATGGTAAAGCCTTATCCTTACTCTTGGATTTTTCCTTTAATATTCTTTACTAATGACCGAGTGTCTCGGAGGATGCCGAGACGGCGGAGCGGTTGCACTCGCGCGTTGCAGCATTGGAGGAGGAGGTCAAGGACTTGAAAGCCCAGAACACTCGCCTTCAGGACAACGCCATGTCAACATCTCGCTGCGAACCCTTCCGGACTCCTCCGCCGCATTATTCCTACGACGAAGTCGAGGTGTCGTGCCGAGACGCCAGCATCCGGGCAGCGGAGCTGGTTCTGAAGATGATGAAGGAGCTGGGGGTTATGAAGGATGGCTGCGAGACGGTGACCATTCGCGATTTGGTTCCCCAGCTCTACGGCGAGGAGAGCGAGGATTCTTCTTCCGCCGAGAAGAAATGACATGCTTCCTCCAAGATCAAGAATCCCTCTATCCTCACTTTGCTATTGTAAAACGTTTTGTTTATTTTGTGATCAAAAAACTGACTTGTAATGAAATGGTATTTGATCAAATGTACACTTTTGTTCTGTCCCTTTATTCTACTCGCTCGCCTTCTTTCTTGCTTGCCTTTTATTTGCGAGACGATGTTATCCATCCGTCTCGCCAACTCACTTTCTCACTTTGCTTTATCACTGTTTAACCGCGTTCATTGCGAGACGGTCCTGAGATGCGCTCACACCGTGAGACAGTGCTACATCTTGTCTCGCATCTTTGCTGGAGAGTTAACCTTTTTTCAGAGTGCGCGTCGTCCCTCATCTTATTTGTGTGCGAGATCTAACTGGTGTAACCTGATGCTATAGATCACGGCAGTGAACCGGTCGCACAAGTAATATAAAATGGGGGTTTTCCCAAGTATCGATCTCACAAGGAACACAGTAAGGTGGAGTTAATTTCGAGGAGGACTTGAGATTGAAGTCCTCAGGTCGGAGCTAACTAAGGGGGTTTTGATATTGCGGAAATAGAAAATAAAATACTATCAACTACTCCTATGCAACGCCGCTATGCGATGCTTCGCCAGGCGGGATGGAAGACTAGTCGGGCTGCTATGCACCGAATCGCTAGGCGGATGGAAGAGTAGGCTCGCGGATGAGGTGGTGAGAATGGCGGGATGAGGGTCGTAAGCACATCTTCGCAACACATGCCACTAGCAATTGCTAGTGCGGCAAGGGTGGATGGTGGTGGATGGATATATGGCGCAACTCAAGCAACTAAAGCGTAAACAAACACAGAATCACATAGACATGAATCTAGTAAAGTTTACATCTAAAGTGCAACAACATCAATATAAATACAGTTTTAACACACATATACAACAATAAAGAAAGTACAATTCAAGAGATCGACCGAATCCGAAGTCTTGCTGAGGATTCACGGTTGGAATCGTCGGGTTGTCATTCCGCGTCCAAGCTCGGTCCTCAACTGCTTCCGGGGTAGAGAAGGGCTGTCACCACCTTCCAATGGCCCGTCTTCTTCGTCTCACGATAGCGGACGAAGTTTGCTAGCTTTCCTTTGCTTGATGGCTATGGCGTCAAAACTCTACTTGAAGCTCACGGATGAAGGAGAAGGCCGAGAGGAAGCTCCGGCTTGGATTTGGCGGTGAAAGCTTGCCCGGAGCACCTCCCTAGGGTGGAATATGAAGGGGAACGGCGGAGAAGGCGGAAAATGGCGGAGGAAATGGGCGATCTGTGGATCCTCTTTGATTAGGGCGAGACCTGCACTATTTATACAAAAGCAGAAATGAACAATGTGCACGATCACATGCGCACGACCAGTGGTCGTGCGCACTATGTCTGGTGCTCGTGCGCACTAGCAGGGAATATCAGGAAGAAGAACTGGGATACTGCGCACGAGGAGTGGCGCACGACCAGTGGTCGTGCGCACTAAGTCCAATGGTCGTGCGATTACCCAGACAGGACTCCAGAAAAGAGGAATCAATGCACACGATCAGTGGTGCACGACCGGTGGTCGTGCGCAATATGTCCAGTGATCGTGCGCTTACCCCAGGCTGATTCTGGAAAACGAAGAGTAGTGCGCACGATCGGGGGCGCACGACCAGTGGTCTTGCGCATTAGATCCCATGATCGTGCACAGTATTCCTGTTTCACAACCATCCCGGAACACGCACACAACCCCTGTACCGAAAGGAAAAACCAACCACTAATCTGTGCAGACATTCCAGACAATCACAAAAGGTAGTACAGACTAAAAGAATAACACAAAACACAACCACATGCATAAATGTGCACTTCCTATGGAAATAAAGACAGGATGAAATATATATGATAATGAACTAAAAGTGAAGTGCAACCGTGTGAAAACTAGCCCAGATGAGTCCGAAAATAGGTATATAAAGTGGACTCATCATAACCCTCTCGCCTCGCCTCAGGAAACTCCCGGCGCTAGTGGCATTAGTTACGTAACCTGCTCCTATTTTCAGAGCAAGTCCTCTCTCGCGCGAGTGCCCACTCGTTGTAAGCGAGACCGCCCTCGTGACTTCCAGCTTGCGAGTACCTCCACTCGCATTGCTCCAAGCCTTGCCTTAGCTTATCTTTTATTTTATAAGGTTAGGCAGGGATGTTGCTTAAGGAGATCTTCCTAGCCATCCTGCCATCGAGTGAGTTTGCTGTCCTGTTGGCATGATGAGAGCCTGGGCAACGGGTCTGCCGGTGCTCGAAGTAGTGTAGAATTCCCAAGAACTTAGAATTACTCCTAAGAACTAAGACTTTCAAGAACCAGACCTCTCCCCCACAGGCGAGCATTTGGACCTGCCAGCCAATGAGAGCCTATGCAGCGGGTCTACCTGGGGCCGAGCCGCGCTCGGGGTAGTGCAGAACCAAGGACCAAGAACCATACCTCTCCCCCACAGGCGAGCCTTCGGACCTGCCAGCTAATGGGAGCCTGCGCAGTGGGTCTACCTGGGGCCGAGCAGCGCTCGGGGTAGTGCAGAACCAAGGACCAAGACCTCTCCCCCACATGCGAGCCTTCAGACCTACTAGATAATGAGAGCCTGCGCAGCGGGTCTACCTGGGACCAAGCCGCGCTTGGGGTAGTGCAGAACCAAGGACCAAGACCTCCCCCCATAGGCGAGCTTTCAGACCTGCCAGCTAATGGGAGCCTGCGCAGCTGGTCTACATGGGGCCGAGCCGCGCTCGGGGTAATGCAGAACCAAGGACCAAGACCTCTCCCCCACAGGCAAGACTTCGGACCTGCCAGCTAATGAGAGCCCGTGCAGAGGGTCTACTTGGGGCCGAGCCGCGCTCAGGGTAGTGCAGAACCAAGGACTAAGACCTATCCCCCACAGGCGAGCCTTCAGACCTTCCAGCTAACAAGAGCCTGCGTAGCGGGTCTACCTGGGGCCGAGCCGTACTCGGGGTAGTGTAGAACAAAGGACCAAGACCTCTCCCCCACAGGCGAGCCTTCAGACCTGCCAGCTAATGAGAGCCTGCGCAGCGGGTCTACCTGGGGCCGAGCCGCGCTCGTGGTAGTGCAAAACCGAGGACCAAGACCTCTCCCCCACAGGCGAGCCTTCGGACCTACCAGCTAATGAGAGCCTGCACAGCGGGTCTACCCGGGGCTGAGCCGCGCTTGGGGTAGTGCAGAACCAAGGACCAAGAACCAGACCTCTCCCCCATAGGCGAGCTTTTAGACCTGCCAGCTAATGAGAGCCTACACAGCGGGTCTACCTGGGGCTGAGCAGCGCTCGGGGTAGTGCAGAACCAAGGACCAAGACCTCTCCCCCACAGGCGAGCCTTCGGACCTGCTAGCTAATGAGAGCCTGCGCAACGGGTTTACCTGGGGCAGAGCCGCGCTCGTGGTAGTGCAGAACCAAGTACCAATATCTCTCCCCATAGGCGAACCTTTGGACATGCCAGCTAATGAGAGCCTACACAGCGGGTCTACTTGGGGCCGAGCCGCGCTCGGGGTAGTGTAGAATCAAGGACCAAGACCTCTCCCCCACAGGCGAGCCTTCGGACCTGCCAGCTAATGAGATCCTGCGCAGCAGGTCTACTTGGGGCCGAGCCACGCTCGGGGTAGTGTAGAACCAAGGACAAAGACCTCTCCCCCACAGGCGAGCTTTCGGACCTGCAAGCTAATGAGAGCCTACACAACAATCTACCTCGGGCCGAGCCGTGCTCGGGGTTGTGACAGAGTCTCATCTTCATGCTGCTAGAATTTCACAATAAGCAATTTCACAATAAGCAAAAGCGATAAGTAATTTGAGAAAATATATTATAATGAACTTGATTTGAGTATACAGCCTTTGCCCTCCCTTCTCATAGGTAGAAGCGCTTCAAGTCATCACCGCTCAAGGTGTGGCTCATGGTCCTACCCTTCACATCCTGGAGGTGGTAACCTCCCATTCTCAGGACCCTCTCAACAATATAAGGCCCTTCCCAATTCGGGTTGAGCTTCCCACGGGGGCAGACCTCCCCGCAGCATCAACTTTCTTTAGCACCAGATCTCCTTCTGCGAATTGCTTGATCCTGATATGCTTGTTGAAGTATCTTGCCATCCGCCGCTTGATCTCTTCCTGCCTGATGGCTGTGATGTCGCGCAGCTCTTCTGGCATATCCAGTGAAAGGTGTAAGCCCTCTTCATTTTCTAGCCTCCAAGCCTCATCCCCCTCACCTGCCGCCACGACTCGTGGGGACCGTACCTCAAACTCTACGGGTAGGATCGCCTCACACCCATGAGACAGTTTGAATGGAGTCTCGCCGGTGGCCGTGTCCGGAGTTGTTCGCACGACCCACAAAACCGAGGGGAGCTGTTCTACCCACCTCCCCCTCAAGTTCTCCACCTTTTTCTTGAGCAAGTTCACGATAATTTTGTTTGCCGCATCCACCTGACCGTTGCTCCTGGGGTGGTGGATGGAGGCAAACCTGAGGTCGATGCCTAGCTGAGTGCAGAAACTTATAAACTCCTCACTTGCAAACTGAGGACCATTGTCCGTGACAATGGCCTGAGGCAGCCCGTGCCTGTATTTGATCTCCCCCCAAATGAATTTCCTGATGACTTGGGAGGTTACTTTGGTCAATGCCTTAACTTCTAGCCACTTAGAGAAGTAGTCGATCATAACTAGGAGGAACCTCCTTTGCCCACTAGCCGGAGGGAAAGGCCCAACTAAATCCATCCCCAAAATAGCGAATGGCCACGGGGCTGTGATGCTTCGAAGCATTTGAGCTGGCAAGAGATGGAGGGGGCGTAGAGCTGGCATTTTGGCACCTCCTCGCAAACTCCGCAGCATCCTTCCTCAGGGTGGGCCAGAAGTACCCCTGTCAGTCTACCCTTTCCTCCAACGTCCTACCTCCGGAATGGCTACCACATTACCCAGACTGCACTTCCTCCAGAATCCGTCAGGTCTCCTCTTCCGTCACACATCGTGCCAGAAGGCCCGAACGCATCTTCCGATGCGAGCTTCCTTCATGCATGAGATAGTGGGCCACCTTATGCCAAAAGTTCCTTGCCTCCTTGATCCCCTCAGGGAGGTTGCCTGTGATGACGAAGGTCACGAAGGAATCCACTCATGAGGGTCGCCGATCCACTTCCATTAGCTCCCCCTCCTCGATCGTTGGGTGGAACAAATCAGTCAAGGTACCCCCTCCCCGAGGTCCAAACTTAGCAAATTGATCGGCAGTTGTACTCTCTTCTCTGGGAATGTGTTGGATGGAGAATGTCCGGAACCCCCCGATGATCTCCCTCACCTCGGACAAGTACTTCACAAGGGTGGGCTCCCGAGGTTCGAACTCTCCTCGAATTTGCGATGCTACCACCAATGAATCTGTGAAAGCCTCCACGTCTTGGATTTCAAGTTCCTTCGCCAAACGGAGGCCAACTATTACAGCCTCGTACTCTGCCTGGTTGTTTGTTGCTGGAAAGTGTAAGACCATCGCTTGCTCTATGGTGACCCATTGAGGACTTGTCAATACCACTCCCGTTCTGAGGGAGTGCTTTCCCGAGGACCCATCAACTGTCATCTTCCATGCCTCCTGAGGCCGAGACTCCTCAGCCTCGACCTCCACAACATAGTCTGCCAAGAAGTCGGCTATAGCTTGTGCCTTAATGAAGAGCCTTGGCACGAATGAGATATCGAACTCACTCAACTCGATAGACCACTTGGCAAACCTCCCTGAATGCTCCACTCCCTCAAAAATCTTACGGAGGGGATGGTCTGTCACCACCCTGATCGAGTGTGCTTGGAAATATGGCCGGACCTCTGGCCGAAATTATTAAGGCGTATACCAGCTTTTCTAAGATAGGGTAGCGAAGCTCCGCCTTCTTTAGGCTCCCGCTAACATAGTAGATTGGTAACTTCTTCCTCCCCTCTTCCCTAACTAGGATAGAGCTTACCGCCTCGGCTCCTACTCCTAGGTACAAGGTTTGGTCTTCCCCCTCCTTTGGTATTTGAAGTAGAGGAGCCAGGGAGAGCTGCTCCTTCAACCTTTTGAAAGCTTCTTCACACTTGGGAGTCCACTCGAACCTTTGGTTACCTCGCAACACTTTGAAGAATGATGAGCACTTTTCTCCCGACCTAAAGAGGAATCTACTCAGGCCTGCAAGCTTGCCTGTCATGCACTGGACCTCCTTGGCACTACGTGGTGACTCCAACTCTAGGTTGGCTTTTACCTTATCCCGGTTAGGTTCTACCCCTACCGGGGTCAGAAGGTGCCCAAGAAACTTCCCACGGCTTGCCCCAAAAATGCATTTTAAGGGGTTCAGGCTCATTTTGAACTTTCACAAGGTGGCGAACATCTCCTCCAGGTCCCGAAGGTGTGAGTCCACACCATTGCTTTTAACCATAAGGTCATCAACATAGACCTCTAGGTTCTTCCCCCTCTGGCCTTGGAAAACTCGATCCATCATGCGTTGGTATGTTGCCCCCGCATTTTCAACCCAAAGGGCATCATTTTATAGCTGAAGCATCCCTCCCTCGTGATGAAGGAGACGTCCTTGACGTCGGGAGGGTGCATTCGGATCTGGTGGTAACTTGAAAAAGCATCCAAAAAACTCATAATTGAAAAACTGACGGCTGAATCAACCGGCACGTCGATTCAATGCAGGGGATAACAATCCTTAGGGCATGATTTATTTAATCGAGAAAAGTCGATACACATGCGCCACTTCCCGCCTCCCTTCTTCACCATTACCACATTAGAGACCCAGCCCGGATACTGGATCTCCGAGATGAAACCAGCCTCCAGAAGCTTCCTGACCTCCTCGCGGATTGGCTATTCCAGCTTTGTTGCAATGGTACTTATCTTCTAGCGTATAGGGCGCGTCCGGGGATCTAGGTTCAGGAGGTGGCAGGCCACATCCGCATCGATGCCCAGCATGTCAGCCGCACTCCAAGCAAAAATGTCGACGTTGCTTTGGATGCAGACCTGCACTCCCTCCTGGTCCTCGGGGCTCAGACCCCCGCTGATCCGTACCTTATGTACCTGTCCGGCTCTGGTGAGGACTTCTCTTTCGACAACCTCCTCAGCCGGCTCCAGCCGCGACCGCTCCCAATCGGCCCTTGTCTCTTCTTCCTGCCCGAACACATCCTCCCCTCCTGCCTCCTCAACTTCCATCGCCTCCTCTAGAACCTCACTCTGCTGCTGCTCAACCTCCACGCGACGCTAGGCTTCTGATGAATTGTAAATATACGTATTTTTGAGCACATTAATTTAGTCATTTTCATTTATTTTCGTCGTTTTTACTTATTTTTGTCAATAAAATGCTCCTATTCTTGTAAATTCTCTTCTAACTTGTTTTATTTTATTTTGCAGAAAAATTTCAAAATCTGCCAAAATTGTGCAGTACACGCCCGTGACAATTTGGTCACGCCCGTGACCGGGCCGTGACATTGCATTTCCCGTGAAATCGAACGATTTCTAAAGTACAAGCTTGACACGCCTGGCGACACGCCCGTGTCACCCGACACGGGGCGTGACTCAAGCCCGTGTTCACTCCACTCGATGAATTCATCTCGACGATCGTCGAGTGTCGACACCAACAGTCACACCTAGCGTCACGCCCGTGACCTGGGGCGTGACTCAATTTCCGCTCGACGATTTCGACTCGACACTTTCCGCTCGACATTCGTCGAGTGTCGACACCAACTGACACGCCCAGCGTCACGCCCGTGACCTGGGGCGTGACCTTTCCAGCTAGCCTGACAAGATGCTGCCGAAGACTTTCGGCAAAACCCGCGCCCGGTTCTACCTCCCCGACACGCCCAGAGTCACGCCCGTGACCTGGGGCGTGACTGCCGCAAACTCAGCCCGAAGTCAACTTTCCTGTCCAATCGACGGCCGCCTTCATGAATAGTACTGTCACGCCCCCCCTACGCGCCCGTGACCTAGGGCGTGTACTTAGAATTTTTTGCCTATAAATTGCCCAATTCTGTAAGGTCCAAGGGTTCAGATTTTTGGGCCATTTTAGTGTCTTTTTGTGGGCTTAATCCGTGGATACTAGTGCTATGTAAGGAGATTTCTCCCTTCTTTATTTCATGTTTTGTTTTGCTTTATCTTTTAGCTTTGTAATAGCTTGAAAATTTTAATAAAAATGTTAGATTTTCTCTCTCTATATAGCATGAAAATTCATTTGGATGGCTTACTTCTTCCCTTTTTTATCCTTGGTTTAATCATTGTTCTTCATTTGTGAAAAGTGTGTGTGTGTGTATGAGTGTAACTTATTTACTTTACATGTTTTTAGTATGTCTTCATGATAGGTTTTGTAGTAGATTCCATTTTCCATGCATGTATGATATGGTTCTCATCTTCAACATGTTCTTCTTTGATGTTTCTTTTGTTTATTATTTCATACTTATGAATTTGTAAAAGAGATTTGAAAGTGAACTTTATTTTCTTTTGTTAGCTTATTTTGTAGGATTGTAAAACCTCTTTTTGTTCTTTTCTTCTTCTTTTTCACTTTTTTATCACTTTCATAAAAACATAAGAATGAAAATCTTGTGATTTTAATTTTCCAAAAACTTTGGTTTTTAATTTGTTTTGAAAAACTTTTGTCTTTTAAAAATTGTAATTTCTTCTTTTTATTTGTTTTTGGCAAAACCTAAGCATGAAAAAGTAAAAGTTTTAATTTTTAGGTAACTTTCATTTTGCTTTCAATTTGTGTGTGTGAGTGTATGAGTATAACGTTTTGATGCTTTGATTCAAATTGTGTAGAGTGTGTGAGTCTAGGTGTTAAATTTTAATGCTTTCTTTTGATGCTATCTTTTAATGCTTTGTTCAAATTATGTAGAGTGTGTGAGTGTAGGTGTTAGCTTTATTGTTTTCTTGAAATTCATTTGGAGTGTGTGTGTTTGTGTGTATTTATTTCCGCCTACTCGTTAAGAGTTAAATGGCGCATCGTTTTCATTTTCAGTCCTACTCGTTTGAGTAGGACTTGTTATTTTCTTTCTTTATTTTTCCGCCTACTCACTTGAGTTTAATGGCCGGACTTTATTTCAGTCCTACTCGTTTGAGTAGGACTTGTTATTTTCTTTCTTTATTTTTTCGCCTACTCACTTGAGTTAAATGGACGGACCTTTAAGCCCTGTAATCGCATTTATTTTCTCCTACTCATTTGAGTAGGACTCGCTTTCATTTCAGTACTACTCGTTTGAGTAGGATTTGCAATTTTCAGCTTTTATTTACCGCCCCCACTCGTTTGAGTGGGACTCACAAATTTGAAATATGCAAATTTCTTTTATGTGTAACTTAGTTTCTATTTAATTTATAATTTGGAGTGTGCGTGAGTTCTCGTTTTAGTTAACTTTTTAGCTTTCTAAATGATTGTTTTGTTTTTATGTACCCTTCTTATAATCGTTTAGTGTTTAATTTCGAACTTGCGCCTCACTAAATTATAAGCCGTCCCCATACCGATGTGTGGCTAATCGCTATTAGCCTCGACATCGAAGAGCATTGGGACATTTAAAATAATTTCTAATAATTGAAGCTCTTTATTTTCATTTTAATTTAAGCACTTAAGGTTTACCCCGGGTTTACGACGCGTAGGACCACATATTGATGTGTGGGCCCTATTTCCGTAGTCCATATGCTAGCTAGTCGAGAGGCCGTGCATATGGACCGATCACCCCTGGGTAAATAGAGTTGCGTGCATACCCTCGAGAGAGGACAAGCGTAATTCTAGCGGATTGGGTTCCCCACCCAATAGCGGGGTTCTTAGCGTAAAGCGGCGTTAAGAGGAATCCTTCGTCGGACTAACGTTCGGTCGAATAGTCTTAACGTTTAGGTGAGCGATATCCCTATAGCTAGGTGTGCTCACATTTGTGGAACCTCCACGGCCAAGTTGCCTTATTATTAATTTGAAAACTAAGTCCTATAATTATAAAAAATTGTTTTAGTCTTAATCTGATTCGATGCCGAGCGTTAACCATTCATCGAATATTTTCCAAATCGTTTTTTCGCTCCTTTGCTTTTCCATCTTTTATTAAGTAAAAAAAAATCCACCTTTCTTTTAGTAAAATAATAGTCCTCCCGGAGGAGTAAGAATAGTCAACGCGACCACGAGAACAATACGACCTCGGTATTCCCCCGAATATCGAGTACTACTTGCGATAGGTGCACTTGCCTACCCGAGCACGCCCGCGGCAATCGACTCACCGAACCAACCACAGTAAGATTCTGTTCGCGGGCGCATCAGGTTTTTGGCGCCGTTGCCGGGGAACTCTCTTTTCGAGTTGCTATTTCGAATTTCGGAGTCTATTACTTTTACTTATTTTCTATAAAAAAAAAATAAAAACTTTATTTTAACAAAAAAAAAGAAGTTTATTTTATTTTATTTTCGTTTGGGTGTATGACCCGTGGACAACCCTCCGAGTCTGAAGATTTTGACTTCGACCGTGAGATCGAACGCTCTCTTGCGCGTATCCGATCTCAACGCCGAAATCCTTCTTTAGATCCCGAGGAATCTATCGGAGAACCCACTATTATACTTATGGCTGCGCCTAACCCTCCCCCGGCGGTCGAGCGTACTATGTCCTATTACGCCCGGCCTAACCTGGATGATTCTGGGTCGAGTATTGTTCGCCCTGCGGTGGCGAATAATAATTTCGAAATAAAGTCAAGTGTCATTCAAATGGTCCAAAACGCCGTGCAGTTCGATGGACTGCCGGATGAGGACCTGAATGTCCACTTGTCCAATTTCTTGCAGATATGCGACACCTTCAAGATTAATGGCATCACTGATGACGCCATTCGTTTGCGCTTATTTCCTTTTTCCCTTAAGTCCAAAGCCAAGGCGTGGTTGAATGCCCTCCCGCGAGGATGTATCACCACGTGGGCTGAGTTGACGGAACGGTTCCTAACGAAGTACTTTCCGCCCGCAAAAACTGCAAAGTTGCGGGCGGACATTTCTTCGTTTGTGCAAAACGATCCTGAGTCTCTATACGAGACTTGGGAACGGTTTAAGGAATTCCTCCACCGTTGCCCGCTCCACGCGCTGCCAACGTGGTTGCAAGTTCAAATTTTTTATAATGGGCTGAATTTTCAGACGCGCCAAATGATTGACGCGGCTGCCGGGGGTACGCTTAACAACAAAACCCCCGAGGCCGCCCAGGCTTTATTCGAAGAGATGGCTATGAACGCCTATCAATGGAACGTCCCGCGGGGACGCCCAAAGCCGGCGGCTGGTCTTTTTGAAGTGGATGCCACTGCTCTCTTGACCCTTCAAGTTGAAAGGTTAACAAAGCAGGTGGCGGAGATGTCTGCTGCCTCCTCCACTCCGCCTTGTTTTATTCCCCCTAACGTCTGCGTAGCTGAATAGTTCGTGGACTTCATGGGAAATTCGGGTCGTCCTCCCTTCAACCCCAACAACAACCCTTATAGTAATAACTATAATCCGGGTTGGAGGAATCACCCCAACTTCTCGTGGAGCAACCCGAATAATGCTCAGCGTCCCCCTATTTCTTATGCGCCCGGATTTCTTCCTCCTTCTCCTCCTCTTCCGAAACCCTCCCCGATGGAGGAAAATTTTTCGAAGTATATTGCGTCCAACGAGTCAAATATCCGGAACATCACCAGATCGCTAAAAACACTCGAACAACAGGTTGGACAGCTGGCGAGGATGATGTCCGAGCGCGCGCTCGGGGCACTGCCGGGAAACACGGAGCCCAATCCGCAGGAGAACGCCAATGCTATAACCCTCCGTAGCGGAAAGGAGGTGGTCGATCCAAAACGGACCGACCCTCAGGTACATATTTCACCTCCGACCCCTCTTCCCCTTTCTTCGCTTACGCCGCCTTTACCAATTATAAAAGAAAAAATTATTTTAAACAAGGCTCTTCCGTATCCGCATAAGTTAGAAAACGAGCGTCAGGACGCGCAATATGCAAAATTTATTTTATTATTAAAACAGATTCACATAAATGTTCCTTTTTGCGAGGCTATCTCGCAAATGCCCAAATATGCGAAATTTTTAAAAGAACTACTTTCTAATAAACGTAAATTGGAGGATATTTCGCATGTATCTCTCAACGCTGTCTGCTCGGCGGCCCTTATTAATAAATTGCCCACAAAACAAAATGACCCGGGACGGTTTTCCATCCCGTGCCTTTTTGGCGATATATTAGTAAAGTACGCCTTAGCTGATTTAGGGGCTAGCATTAATCTGATGCCGTTCTCGCTCTTTTCACGTTTAGGTTTGGGTACTCCTAGTCCTACGAGTATGTGCATCCAATTAGCGGATCGCTTGGTTAAGTTCCCTATCGGGGTAGTGGAGGACGTCCTTGTCCGAGTCGACAAGTTTACCTTCCCGGTAGACTTCGTCATCTTAGATATCGAGGAGGACGCCGAGGTACCAATAATACTCGGTCGCCCTTTTCTCGCCACCTCCAACGCACTAATAGATGTTAGTAATGGTAGTATTCTCCTCCGAGTCGGCGATGATCAGGTTACTTTCTCTATTAATCCCTCGATGGACAATTTGTCATCGAGCGACGATTTCTGCTACTCTTTAGATACCTTTTTTGGAGATCGTTCTTCTCCCATTTTCGAGTCCGTATTTTTAAACGACGATATTTATGCCCTCGAAAATTTTAAATGCGATGAGGATATTTCTTTAGACTTGCCTTTCGAACCAATTGGTAAGAAAGACATAGACATTAAAACCTCCCTAGAAGAACCGCCCATCCTAGACCTCAAACCCTTACCCGCATCGCTCAAATACGCTTTTTTGGGAAAAGGCGATACGCTTCCCGTTATCATTTCTTCGGACTTGAGTGATTCGGAGACTTCCGATTTATTGGAAGTTTTATTTAAACATCGCCACGCAATTGCGTGGCAAATCTCTGACTTAAAGGGGATTAGCCCCTCCTTTTGCACCCATAAGATTTTCCGTAACGATAATTGCCGCAAAACGATTCAGCCGCAACGTCGTCTTAAACCAAACATGAAAGACGTCGTTAAAGCCGAAATCATTAAGTTATTAGATGCGGGGATTATCTACCCTATTTCGGACAGTGCATGGGTTAGTCCCATGCATGTCGTGCCCAAGAAAGGCGGTCTTACCGTAGTGGCGAATGAGCATAACGAGCTTGTCCCAACTCGTACTGTTACGGGTTGGCGAGTGTGCATCGATTATAGAAAACTTAATGACGCCACCCGCAAGGACCATTTCCCTCTGCCATTTCTGGACCAGATTTTAGAGCATTTATCCGGTCATCCGTATTATTGTTTTCTTGATGGATTATCGGGGTTTTTCCAAATCCCCATTTCCCCCGATGATCAAGAGAAAACAACTTTTACTTGCCCGTTTGGCACCTTCGCATATCGAAGAATGTCATTTGGACTCTGCAACACGCCAGCTACATTCCAAAGATGTATGCTAGCGATCTTTGGCGAGCTAGTAGAAGACATTATGGAAGTCTTTATGGATGACTTTTCTTTTTTCGGACGCTCTTTTCCCGATTGCCTTCATAATTTAGATCGTGTCCTTCAACGGTGCGAGGACACAAGCCTAGTTTTAAATTGGGAAAAATGCAACTTTATGGTTCGAGGAGGTTTGGCCCTCGGCCATATGATTTCGCCTAAGGGGATAGAGGTGGATAAGGCCAAGATAGAAATTATAGAAAAACTTCCGCATCCAACAAACGTAAAATCTATTAGGAGTTTCTTAGGCCATGCGGGCTTTTATCGACGCTTCATTCAAGATTTTTCAAAAATAACAAAGCCGCTAACTCACCTCTTGGAAAAGGAATCACGTTTCATCTTTAGTAGCGAATGCGAGTCTGCCTTTAATTTAATAAAACAAAAACTTATCACTTCACCAATTTTAGTGGCCCCTAATTGGTCCCTTCTGTTCGAAATAATGTGCGACGCTAGTGATATTGCCTTAGGTGCCGTTCTTGGCCAATGCATAGAAAAATATTTTCATCCTATTTATTACGCTAGCAAGACGCTCACTTCCGCACAAGTAAATTACACGACAACGGAAAAGGAACTCTTAGCCGTCGTTTTCGCTTTCGATAAGTTTCGCTCGTATATAACGCTATCTAAAGTTATCGTTTTTACCGATCACTCCGCGCTTAAATATTTATTAGCTAAAAATGATGCGAAGCCCCGCCTTCTTCGATGGATTCTCCTCCTATAAGAGTTTGATTTGGAGATCCGAGATAAGCGGGGAGTGGAAAATCTAGCGGTGGACCACCTCTCCCGTTTAGAAAATCCGGGTGCGGAAGCGCTCGTCGAATCTGAAATAAATGACAGATTCCCCGAGGAACGCCTTCTTGCCATTAATAAATCTTCGTCATCTTCGCCTTGGTTCGCAGATTTTGCAAATTTTTTAGTAGCGCGGGTGCTTCCAAAAGAGTTTTCAAGTCACCAAAAGAAGAAATTCTTTTCTGACTTGAAAATTTTCTTTTGGGAGGACCCATTTCTTTTTCGTATCTGCGCGGACCAAGCGGTCCGAAGATGCATTGCGGGTGTGGAGTGCTTGCAAATTCTTAAGCACTGCCACGAGGGTCCAGCCGGTGGGCATTATCAAGCCAACCGGACCGCTCGGAAGGCGCTAGAGGCGGGCTACTTTTGGCCCACTCTCTTCAAAGACGCGCATAATTTTGTGCGCGCATGCGATAGCTGTCAGCGGTCGGGTAACATCTCTCGTCGCGACGAGATGCCCCAAAATATGTTTTTAGAGTGCGAAGTCTTCGATTTATGGGGCATAGATTTTGTTGGCCCCCTACCTCCATCTTTCAAAAATATGTATATTTTAGTGGCGGTCGACTACGTATCGAGGTGGGCGGAAGCGCAAGCTCTCCCCACCAACGATGCGCGAGTAGTCGTTACATTTCTTAAAAATTTATTTTCTCGCTTCGGCACACCTCGCGCAATTGTTAGTGATAGGGGAACGCATTTCTGTAATGCTCTTATGGCTAAGACGTTAGCTAAATACGGAGTCACGCACAAGCTTGCCACCCCCTACCACCCGCAAACAAGTGGCCAAGTTGAGGTAGTAAATCGAGAGACTAAGCGAATTTTAGAAAAAACCGTTTCACTAAATAGGAAAGATTGGTCCGTTAAACTCGACGATGCGTTGTGGGCATATCGGACGGCATACAAAACCGCAATTGGATGTACACCGTTCCGGTTAGTCTACGACAAAGCGTGCCATTTACCCGTAGAATTAGAGCATCGCGCTCTTTGAGCTTTAAAACTCTTAAACCTTGACTCCAACATAGCCGCTTAAAATAGAAAACTGCAACTAAACGAGCTCGATGAATGGCGTGCGAACGCTTACGAGAGCAATAAATTCTATAAGGAGCGCTCTAAGTTATATCACGATCGAAAAATCAAGTCCCAAAAATTATTTTCTCCGGGCGATCTTGTCCTTCTTTACAATTCACGTCTTAGACTTTTTCCAGGTAAATTAAAATCTAGATGGTCCGGTCCCTTCCTAGTTGAAGAAGTTTTTCCATATGGAACCGTACTCGTCTCCCACCCGGACAAAGGTTCATTTAAGGTAAACGGTCATCGGTTAAAGTCTTATATAGCAGGCGACCCAGTAATCGATTTTATTGAAACCATAACTTTCCTCCACATTATAAACCCGCCAAAATAGTCAAGCTACACGACTATAAACAAAGCGCTCCTGGGAGGCACCCCTCGCTTATCTTTTTCGCTCTGTCCTCATTATCTTTGCTGCTTTTTCTAATAAACGCAGAGTTTCTGATCGGCCTTTCCCACCTCCTATCAGGGAAGCTTCTACCCCCTCTCCTTTTTTTTTCTTCCTTTGTATATATTGTCTTTCCTTTTGTTCCGCATACTTATGTTACAACATTGGGGACAATGTTGGACTTAAGTATGAGGGTGTTTTCGCACTTTACTTTCTGCACTTCGATTTTTCTGCATTTCAAAAATACAAAAAAATACATATAACAACAAAACAAAAAAATTTTTAAAAAACATCTGAAAATGAAAAAATTTTAAATGAAAAATCCAAAAATTTTTTTTTTGTTCTCTTTCTTTCTTTTTTTCCAAAAAACTCAAAAACAACAAAAAAATTATATTTAGTTTCACTTTGTAAATATTTTTTTTGTACATACTCTTTTCTCTCTCCTTCTTGTACAAACCTTTTTTTTCCCATATTTTTGTACATATAATAAAAATTCTCTTAAAACAAAAATAAAAAAAATATAATAAAGTAAAACAAAACAAAAATACAAAAAAAAGATAATAAATGAAAAACAGAAAAAAAATGATGATAAAAACTATGAAAATCAAAAAATGTTTTGCAACAAATAAATCAAATATTCCATCCTTAAACTTTCCTGCTATCCAAAAATTCTGTTCTGAGTTTATTTATATGTGAATATTATTAATTCTCTGTTTGCTACCCGTTTGTTAATTATTGATTGAAAAATTTAAATACCCGGGGTTAAGTTTTAAAGAATTCTTTATGCTTTGTTAAAAATAGCGAACTCGTTTTAGGCACTACTTCTAATTTTTCATTGATAGGAGCACGTATATTATGTTAGGAAATAACGACTATAGAATTCTATTATACTTACTTTTAGCTTTCTGAAACATTGGAACGTACAAATTATTAAGGTTGCTCTCAAAAATTTTTAGGATTAAAATCTAGTTTTCCTTTCTCCCTTACTTTTCATGACCTACTTGGCATGAAAACTTTTATCCTTAAAAGATCCTATGTCAATGGGAATAAGATTTCGTTCCGTAAATATAGGCACCCAATAATTTTAAAAAAAGATTATATATGGAGTAAGAGGATAAAATTCATTACTCCTATAAATATACATTGGGTTAATTTTATTCTTATGAAGTTGAAAAATAAAAATCATATTAGGAAAATAAGATTTCGTTTTCCTAATAATCCAAAAGAAAAAAAAATGGAGGTTCGAGAAAAAATTACCTCGCCCCAAAAATCAAAACCCTCTTCATAAACCCACTACCCCCTTAGCCAATTTCACGATTCTAGAATTAATTCAAAAATCTTTTTGAGAGCATAATTAGTAAATTGTATTATTTCCGGTAGCACTCGTATAAGCTAGAGTTCTTATAATTCCAAACTATTTTCGTTAATCTAACCATTACAAATATTGCCTTCTATTTGATTACATCAAGAAGTCTTTTGGTCAAAACTTTTGCGCTATTTAAATTATCTACATAATTTTAGGACTTAACTCTTACACCCCGTATATTTATTTCAATCTCTCTTATAATTGATTAAGCGATAGCTATAACTTAGAGTTTTTTTTATTCCTTATAGATTCAGCTCAAACTTTTGCTCTGGAATAGCAAAAGCCTAAGTATGGGGGTATTTGATGAATTGTAAATATACGTATTTTTGTGCACATTAATTTAGTCATTTTAATTTATTTTCGTCGTTTTTACTTATTTTTGTTCAATAAAATGCTCCTATTCTTGTAAATTTTCTTCTAACTTGTTTTATTTTATTTTGCAGAAAAATTTCAAAATCTGGCAAAATTGGGCAGTACACGCCCGTGACAATTTGGTCATGCCCGTGACCGGGCCGTGACATTGCATTTCCCGTGAAATCGGACGATTTCTGAAGTACAAGCTTGACACGCCTGGCGACACGCCCGTGTCACCCGACACGGGGCGTAACTCAAGCCCGTGTTCACTCCACTCGACGAATTCATCTCGACGATCGTCGAGTGTCGACACCAACAGTCACGCCTAGCGTCACGCCCGTGACCTAGGGCGTGACTCAATTTCCGCTCGACGATTTCGACTCGACACTTTCCGCTCGACATTCGTCGAGTGTCGACACCAACTGACACGCCCTGCGTCACGCCCGTGACCTGGGGCGTGACCTTTCCAGCTAGCCCGACAAGATGCTGCCGAAGACTTTCAGTGCAACCCGCGCCCGATTCTACCTCCCCGACACGCCCAGAGTCACGCGCGTGACCTGGGGCGTGACTGCCGCGAACTCAGCCTGAAGTCAACTTTCCTGTCCAATCGCCGGCCGCCTTCATGAATAGTACTGTCATGCCCCCCCTACACGCCCGTGACCTAGGGCGTGTACTTAGAATTTTTTGCCTATAAATTGCCCAATTTTGTAAGGTCCAAGGGTTCAGATTTTTGGGCCATTTTAGTGTCTTTTTGTGGGCTTAATCCGTGGATACTAGTGCTATGTAAGGAGATTTCTCCCTTCTTTATTTCATGTTTTGTTTTGCTTTATCTTTTAGCTTTGTAATAGCTTGAAAATTTTAATAAAAATGTTAGATTTTCTCTCTCTATATAGCATGAAAATTCATTTGGATGGCTTACTTCTTCCCTTTTTTATCCTTGGTTTAATCATTGTTCTTCATTTGTGAAAAGTGTGTGTGTGTATGAGTGTAACTTATTTACTTTACATGTTTTTAGTATGTCTTCATGATAGGTTTTGTAGTAGATTTCATTTTCCATGCATGTATGATATGGTTCTCATCTTCAACATGTTCTTCTTTAATGTTTCTTTTGTTTATTATTTCATACTTATGAATTTGTAAAAGAGATTTGAAAGTGAACTTTATTTTCTTTTGTTAGTTTATTTTGTAGGATTGTAAAACCTCTTTTTGTTCTTTTCTTCTTCTTTTTCACTTTTTTATCACTTTCATAAAAACATAAGAATGAAAATCTTGTGATTTTAATTTTCCAAAAACTTTTGTTTTTAATTTGTTTTGAAAAACTTTTGTCTTCTAAAAATTGTAATTTCTTCTTTTTATTTGTTTTTGGCAAAACCTAAGCATGAAAAAGTAAAAGTTTTAATTTTTAGGTAACTTTCATTTTGCTTTTAATTTGTGTGTGTGAGTATATGAGTATTACTTTTTGATGCTTTGATTCAAATTGTGTAGAGTGTGTGAGTGTAGGTGTTAAATTTTAATGCTTTCTTTTGATGCTTTCTTTTAATGCTTTGTTCAAATTATGTAGAGTGTGTGAGTGTAGGTGTTAGCTTTATTGCTTTCTTGAAATTCATTTGGAGTGTGTGTGTTTGTGTGTATTTATTTCCGCCTACTCGTTAAGAGTTAAATGGCACATCGTTTTCATTTTCAGTCCTACTCGTTTGAGTAGGACTTGTTATTTTCTTTCTTTATTTTTCCGCCTACTCACTTGAGTTTAATGGCCGGACTTTATTTTAGTCCTACTCGTTTGAGTAGGACTTGTTATTTTCTTTCCTTATTTTTCCGCCTACTTACTTGAGTTAAATGGACGGACCTTTAAGCCCTGTAATCGCATTTATTTTCTCCTACTCATTTGAGTAGGACTCGCTTTCATTTCAGTCTACTCGTTTGAGTAGGACTTGCAATTTTCAGCTTTTATTTATCGCCCCACTCGTTTGAGTGGGACTCGCAAATTTGAAATATGCAAATTTCTTTTATGTGTAACTTAGTTTCTATTTAATTTATAATTTGGAGTGTGCGTGAGTTCTCGTTTTAGTTAACTTTTTAGCTTTCTAAATGATTGTTTTGTTTTTATGTCCCCTTCTTATAATCGTTTAGTGTTTAATTTCGAACTTGCGCCTCACTAAATTATAAGCCGTCCCCATACCGATGTGTGGCTAATCGCTATTAGCCTCGGCATCGAAGAGCATTGGGACATTTAAAATGAATTCTAATAATTGAAGCTCTTTATTTTCATTTTAATTTAAGCACTTAAGGTTTACCCCGGGTTTACGACGCGTAGGACCACATATCGATGTGTGGGCCCTATTTCCGTAGTTCATATGCTAGCTAGCCGAGAGGCCGTGCATATGGACCGATCACCCCTGGGTAAATAGAGTTGCGTGCATACCCTCGAGAGAGGACAAGCGTAATTCTACCGGATTGGGTTCCCCACCCAATAGCGGGGTTCTTAGCGTAAAGCGGGCGTTAAGAGGAATCCTTCGTCGGACTAACGTTCGGTCGAATAGTCTTAACGTTTAGGTGAGCGATATCCCTATAGCTAGGTGAGCTCACATTTGTGGAACCTCCACGTCCAAGTTGACTTATTATTAATTTGAAAACTAAGTCCTATAATTATTAAAAATTGTTTTAGTCTTAATCCGATTCGATGCCGAGCGTTAACCCTTCATCGAATATTTTCTAAATCATTTTTTCGCTCCTTTGCTTTTCCATCTTTTATTAAGTAAAAAAAAATCCACATTTCTTTTAGTAAAATAATAGTCCTCCCGGAGGAGTAAGAATAGTCAACGCGACCCCGAGAACAATAAGACCTCGGTATTACCCCGAATATCGAGTACTACTTGCGATAGGTGCACTTGCCTACCCGAGCACGCCCGCGGAGATCGACTCACCGAACCAACCACAGTAAGAGTCTGTTCGCGGGCGCATCAGCTTCCCTCTCCGCTTCTCTTCCTTCCACTTCCACCTGCCGACCCTCTTGCGGCCCTAGCTCTCCATCCTTCTGGACCTCCTGCACATCTCTTCCCCTCTGCTCCTCCTCTATCTCTTCCTCCCCGACAACCTCTACAGTCTCCTCACTCGCCTCCTCTAGGCTCATCTCCCCCTCTCTGACAACCTCTCCAGTCTCCTCTCTCACCTCCCCTAGGCTCATCTCCTCCTCTCCGACAACCTCTCCAGTCTCCTCACTCTCCTCCCCTAGGCTCATCTCCTCCTCTCCGACAACCTCTTCATGCGCCACCATTTCCATCTCCAACTCCTCCGCCTCTGCCATCAAGGATATGGTGTTGACTGCCTTAACATAGTATTGCCTGGCCACCTACGGGTCCCCTCTGACCCTAACCTGCACCCCTCCGTTGTTGAACTTGAGGCATTGGTGAAAAGAAGAGGGGACGCAGCGAAAGGCGCTGACGAGGGGGCGCCCTAAGATGGCGTTATAGCTACTTGGGGCATCCACGATCACGAACCTGCAGTTCCGTGACACGCCCCCCAACTTCACATGCAACCCTACTCCTCCTTCTACTTCCTTCCTCTCTCCTGAGAAATCGAACAACGGCCCATCCAAAGCCATGACCCTCCTGGTCTCAACCTGCATTTCATCGAAGGCCTTTTTGAAGATCACATTTACGGAGCTCCCGTTGTCCACTAGGATCTTGGAGACCGTGAAGTTTTCTACCACCGTCTGGATCACCAAGGCGTCGCGGAATGGGTCTTCATAATCCGGCACATCCTCTGAAGAAAAGGTAATTTTTTATTTCGGGGGCGGAGCCTGGGAGGTCAAGGCTACCCCCCTTCGGAACATGGTCTGGAGGTTCCCCTTTCGAGTTGACTCTATCCCAATTCCTCAGTGGATCACCCCGTTCCCTTCCCGGGTTCCTACATCCACCCAATCCTCACATCTATCTTCCGTCTCCCTCTGCTGCACTTCCACGATCCTTACATGTCGATCCTGCCTCCTTACCCCCTGGCTTCTCTCATTTCTAAGAACACTGGGCAGGTGGCCATTGCGTGACCCTCCTACTGATGGAAGTCACAGAAAGGCAACGTCACCCTGCCCCTTCTTCCCTCCCCACCATCTCTCCTTCTAGGTCCTCCTCGAGCCCCTCTTCTTCCTCCTCTACCTCGACCGATCTCCATTGCCTCTTGCTACTGCTGGAAGCGATCTCTCGGCCCCTGCCTCCAAGCCGGCCGATCGAACCTTCTCGGCTCACGGAAGTTATCTCTTCCCTGAAAACCTCCTCCCAACTCCTGGGGGCGACCCTCCTAAGGCCTCCAACCTATTCGGTTGTTCGGCTCACGGGCCCCCTGTCCTTGCTGCAGTCCCTGCTCACCCTATCCTCGGGGCTCTTCTCTCCTCCTCTCCTCTCTCTACTCCCTCCATCTTCCTGCTTCCGGCTCCTTCACATCATCCTCCGCCAACCTGACCAGCTTCCTCGTGAATGCCGGATTGGCCCTCTCGAAGTCTATCTCCTTCGTCGCCCACTCCATGAGCTCCTCAAAAGAGAGGGGGGGGGGGGCACTCTCTTCAACTCCATACTAAAGAAACCCGGCCTCAGTCCCAGAGTAAACGCGAGCATCAGCGTATACCCTGGAACTTCCTGGACGAGGAGGACCTCTTCCTGAAACCGATCCACATAATGACCCAACGTCTCATCTTGCTTCTGCCTTACCGAGAACAGGCAATCGGCCTTCTTCTTACGCTTCTTCAATGTAGAGAACCACAATAGGAAGCCTCTATGCAGATCTTCAAAACAGTAGATCGATCTCGTCGGCAACTGGTAAAACCAGTCCCGCGCCTTCTCCTTCAACGTGATGGCGAATAGCCGACACTTGAAGGCATTCATCATCTACCTTATTGAAACAACGTCTTCAAACCACTACATGTGTTGTACAGGGTCATCCTTCCCCGAGTAGTAGGACATGTCGGGCTCCCGGAACCCCTCCGGCACCGGAGGCGAGATGATGAGCTAACTGAAAGGGCTCTCGCCACCTGTCTGCCGAGAGGGCATGTCTCATGGCCTCGGCTGGCTGGTCTGATCCGCGAGATCATTCCCTGGGAAGAGCTCTCGCACAGCTGCCTCCCTCTCACCGACTTCTACTGGAATCTACTTCCCGAGGCACTGGCTTGGGAAGAGCTCTCGCGCCGCCACATACCTCTCGCCAGCCTCCGCTCGGACCTCCTTCCCCGGGCACTATCCAGGGGCATTCTCTCCTAAGAGTGGGACCTCCTCTATCGGAACCTGAGGCATTTCCCACTCGCTCCTTGCCGAGAAGGCCAAGCTGATGGTCTGTAGGACCTCTCGCCTGAAGTCCTCCAACATCTTCCTTGTCGCTTCCTCTCCCCGGGACGGGGAACCTCCTGAACCAGATCCTTCGCCTTCACCTCCTTCCATAGGACTAAACTCAAGCTTTTCTTGTATCAGCAACCTTCCATGCTCACTGCACCAGAACTATTGAAGCCAAAATTTGACTTCGACAAGAGTTCGAAAAATAGGGGCGTAGCCAACACCTACTCGTCCCAAGCTCTGATCTCTGACCGGTCGTGAAGGACTAGAAACTAACCCTGTTAAATTTTCTCAACGTGGTCAGCAAGATAGCCCAAACACCAAATTAATATCTTCGGAACTACCCAGTTCGCACGCTGAACCTGCGGAAAACCCAAGGACTAGAGGTTGCACCCAACAAAACAATGGAAGCACAAGACGGTCTTATTATGCATTCACTTCTTTACAAACCGAGGCATACATAGCGAGACATGATTTCGCTAGTATAACAGCTGTAAACAGAAAGAACCAAAAAACAAGCCGGGCGGACAGCACTCTAGTCCGCCGAGACCGCGAGGTCGCCGAGACCGCCGAGACCGCTGAGCTCGCCCAAGCTATGCTGCAATACGCCGAATACCACGGAGTCCGCCGAGACCGCGAGGCCGCGCGGACAGACCGTTATTCGCCTCCTGCTGAACCCGAACTGAGGAACTCCCCTACCCGCCTGAAGCCGGCGGACAGGTTATTGAAGCTGGGAAAGTTGAAACAGAACTGACAAGCCGCAGAGCGACCTCCTGCTGAGTCCGCAGAGACCGCACACTTCCAAGAACTGACCGAAGTCACAGCCAAACTCCTGGCTCCTTGAAGTTATCCGCGCGACCTGCACACAGCAAACCGTCAGCCTGAAACAATCCGCGCGGACTGAAAAACACAGACCGCAGCACTCGCCCAACCCAATTTACTGTTCACTCACGTTACTTAGGTTACTGTAGATGTGCCAGGGGGGTCCTATTTATAGGCCAGGTGAGGAGTGTGGTCACCGCCCATGAGATAGCGACACCGCCCCAGCCCGCGCGAATACAAACGACCGTCCGCTCAGTCCGCGAGGACTTAGACAGTCACCAAGGGAAACCGCCAGGAGCAAGGCAACCATTGACGAACCCTCTCCAGTCCGCCCAAGCTAAGCGGACAAGGCACCAGCCCGCAAAGCTCCAACTGCTTCAGGACAGCACCCTCTTCAATGGCAGTCCGCACCAACCCGAGGCAGTCCGCAAGACTCACACCTCAATCCGCCACAAGTCCACGACCAAAGGCAAACAGCAACAGTCCGCCCGGTCACAGCGGACTTCGCGGATACGGCGGACACCATGAACTTGACACCAAGTGTGACCAAGTCCAAAACCATCAAGGGCCAGTGCGAGCATGGCGGACACAAAGTCCCGTCCGCCAAACACCCTAGCACAGACCGCAACCAGTCCGCGAGCTCCTCGCACTTGTCCAACACAGGAGCTACTTCCCGGACTCCAAACACCAGTCCGCCAACCGGTCTCCACAGCAAGACCTACTGTAACACCTGAGCTCGACAAGGCCTCAGCCAAGCTCAAGGCCCAGTCCACAACAGCCCAAACCGCGGACACACCAGTCCGCAAGGCTTCCCGCGAACTCGAACCAACCCGCCAACAGCGCAAACTTGCACCCGCGACCACTGAGCAAAGCACCAGTCCGCAAGCCTCTCTATCCGCAGATACCAGGCCGCACCAAACCGCGGACTCCATGCAACAACCCGCTCAGAACACAGCCGGCTTCCACCAGACTTCTCACCAGGCCGCAAACCTCAGTCCGCCCAGTCCGCCCAGTCCGCCAAAGCTGTCCGCACAGGCCGCGCGGCCTGTCCCGTCACCCACTTCCACTTCACAAATTTCAACACTCCCCCTTGAAGTGAGAAGTGGTGACCAAGCCCAGCAAGCTGCGCAAGCGTTCAAAGGGCCCCTTCGACAGCGGCTTCGTGAAGATGTCAGCAAGATTATCTTCACTCCGAACATGCCCGACCAGCAGAGACCCCTCCAACACCTTCTCCCTGATGAAGTGGTGATCAATCTCTATATGCTTGGTCCTGGCGTGACACACTGGATTGTTTACCAGTTTGAGAGCACTCTCATTGTCACCCCGGAGTAAAGTAGGCCCTTGCACTTCTTCATGGACATCCTCTATAAGCCTCCTCAACCAAACGGCTTCCCGAGCAGCCAAGGCCGAAGCCTTATACTCCGCCTCCGTGGTTGAAACCGACACCGAGTCCTGCTTCTTGCTACACCACGAGATGCTAGCTGAACCGCAAATGAACACATAACCTGAAGTAGTCCTTCGATCATCCGAATCACCGCCATAGTCAGCATCCGTGTACCCGAGCAACGCAAACTCCGCATCCCTTCTATAGAGAAGTCCCATCTCAGAAGTCACCTTGACATACTTCAGAATCCCCTTCGCCGCCACTAGATGAGATTGCCTTGGTTCAGCCATATACCGACTTACTCGGCCAACAGCATAAGCTATATCCGGCCTTGTAATCGTCAGATAGATCAAGCTCCCAACAAGAGCCCTGAACACCAAGGGATCATTAAGCACCCTTCCCTCATCTCGTCGAAGCTTTAGCCCAGGTTCCAGTGGAGTAGAGCACTTCTTCCCTTCGCCCATGCCAAACCGCTTCACAATACGATCAGCATACCCTTTCTGGCTAATGAGAATCCCGCACTCCTTCCTCTCCACTTCCAGACCAAGAAAGTGATGCAACTCTCCCAAGTCTTTCATCTCGAAGCGTATAGCAAGCTCTGCCCTGAGCCTTGCTACTTCCTCCTCCGAATTCCCTGTGATGATCATGTCATCCACATACAGTAGGACCAAGACTCTTAGCTCTCCCTTCTTCTTGACGAACAAGCTTGAATCCGAGTTAGAAGCCAGGTATCCACAGAATTGCAAGTACTCTGCAATCTTCCCATACCACGCTCGAGGAGCTTGCTTCAACCCATAGAGAGCCTTCCTGAGTTTGCAGACATAGTCCGGATGCTTCTCAGAGACGAAACCAAGCGGCTGATCCATGAAGATGTCCTTGTCAATCTCTCCGTAAAGAAAAGCATTCTTCACATCAAGTTGCCACAACCTCCATCCCTTGCTAGCAGCCAAGGCGATCACCACTCTTACAGACGTCATCTTCGCAACTGGACTGAATGTCTCCTCATAGTCTTCTCCATACTGCTGTGAGAATCCTCTAGCGACCAGGCGAGCCTTGAACCGATCAATGCTCCCATCAGCCTTCTTCTTCAACTTATACACCCACTTGCAAGTAAACGGAGTAATGCCATCAACCTTGGGCACAAGGTCCCAGGTTTCATTCTTCTTCAGAGCATCAATCTCTTCCTTCATGGCACCTTCCCACTCCTTCACTCCAGTGGCCTCGTTGAAGCTTGCAGGCTCTCGCTCATCCAGAGGACCTGCAAAGAAGCAGGAGACAAAGCTCACTGCATTCCCATCACAGTACCGAGCCGGTGGCTTAACCACCCTCTTCGATCTCCGAAGACACGGCTCCTTGCTCACGGCTTCCGTTGCTTCTTCAGGCTCCACTCCTACTTGGGGCAAGCATTGAGCAGTGCTCCCCCTGCTTCCTGAGCCAGAAGGCTCAGCCTGGGAGTTCGAAGCAACAGGAGCTGTTGGTGAAACAACAAGCTCCTCTTCCAAGCCTTCAGCAGCCTCCACCGGTGCTTCCTCAACCTTGCTACTTCCGGTAGGCTCCACCGAGCCGCCTCCATATGACGTCAGCTCGTCAAAGACAACGTCTCTTGACACCACGAACTTCTTCGTCACAGGGTCCATGCACTTCCATCCCTTCTTCCGCTCATCATAGCCAACAAAGAGAAGTTTCCTTGCCTTCGCATCCAGCTTTGTCCGTGAAGCATCCGGGACATGCACATAGCAAGTTGAACCGAACACCCGAAGATGTCCAACACTCGGCTTCTCCTTCAGCAACAGCTCAATGGGAGTCTTCATGTTGATAGGGCTGAGTGGCATCCGGTTGATAACATATGCAGCACAAGACATTCCCTCCGCCCAAAAGGACCTTGGGATATCTTTCGCATGCAGCCAGCATTTGCAGGTTTCCGTCAAATGACGGATCTTCCGCTCCGCTACCCCATTTTGTTGTGGAGTGTGAGCACATGTAAGCTCCCGTTGGATCCCGTGCTTCCTGCAGAAGTTAGAAAACTCGGAGGAGACAAACTCCCCCCCCCCCCCCCCCCCGTTATCAGTTCTAAGCTTCTTAATCCGCAAGCCAAGCCGGCCTTCTACCAACTCCTTGAACTCCACGAACAAATGGAAGGCTTCCGACTTCTCCTTTAAGAAGTACACCCAAGTATACCTTGAGTAGTCATCAACCAAGACAAGCATGTATTTGCTTCCACCAAGGCTGGCAGTAACAGTCGGTCCCATCAGGTCGCCATGAATACACTCCAATGGTTTCTTGCTCCTTGTTTGAGATTTATCAAACGGAAGGCGATGTGCCTTACCGTATTGACAGCCCGCACAAACATGCCCATCACCAAAGGAGGACAACATCGGCAACCCCCTCACCAGACTTCTACTCGCCATTGCCTTTAGCTTGTCCATGCCAACATGCCCCAGCCTCTCATGCCAGATAGCCGCACTATCATTGGCTCTCATCCTATCAACATAGGCACTGGTGGAAAGAACAAACAAGTTCTTCACCCTCCTCCCAACATGAGCAACATCAGCCTTCACTGCTGATACGTTGCGAAGGAACCTCACGTCTGTTGGCCCAAACAGAACGTGATACCCAGCGTACACCGCGTTGGTCACCGAGAAGAGGTTCTTCTTCATGCCCGGCACGTGATACACACTCCTTAACGTGAGTGGCCCCTGATCACTACCCAAAGACACGACCCCCTCCTTCTCTACTGCATAAACAGTATTATCAGCAGTGATAATAACTTCATTACCTGAGTAAGCCTGCATGGAGGTGAACTTCGACTAGTCTCCGGTGAGGTGATGACCACACCCAGAGTCGATGATCCACTCGCTGTTGAAGTCCTCAGCAGATAAGGCCCGGACACAATTGCCCGTCATGAAAGCTCCTCCCCATTCTGCTTCTTCACTTCGCGAGCAAGCTTCCTCCTTTCCCGCAGCATGCCCAGGCTGCAGTTTGACCTTGCAGTCCCGCTTGAAGTGCCCACGCTGATGACACCGGTAGCACTTCAGATTCTTCTTCCAGTCCTTAGGAGCATTGCTCCTCTCCGGCGGATATGAAGTTGAAGTCTCCTTCTCAACAGCGGCCTGCACCTTCTTCTTCTTCTTCCCTTCCCATCCCTTCTTCTTGCTTGAGAAGAGAGCCTCGCTGCCTTCCTGATTCAGATTCACTCCAGCCATCTGCCTTGCTAAGCTCTCCTGCGAGGCAAGCAGATTCTCCAGCTCCAGCAGAGACGGCTGAGTAGCCCATCCTTGAACAGACGTAACAAAGGCCACATACTCCTTCCGCAAGCCGTGGAAAATGTGCCTTTTCATCTTTGCTTCAGAGATAGGCTCATCAGGATCCAGTGCCGACAGCTCAGCACACAAGCTCTTCATCTTTAAGAAGTACCTGGAGATGAAAAGGTCTCCCTGAGTTGCCCTGGCCAACTCATTCTCTAGGAACTGAAGCCGCGCCACATTCTTCCTATTGAACAACTCATCAATGGTTGTCCAAATATCAGCAGCCGACTCACATCCAATGATGTGATCAAACAGTTCCGGAGAGACAGCTCTCTTCAGAACGAACTCTGCCTTAGCATTAGTTCTTCTCCAGAGCCTCACCTGTTCAGCAGTACCGAAAGCAGCAGTAACTTCCTGTCTGTCGTCTCCACCGACAACTTCCCACAGCTCCTCGCCTAGAAGATAACTCTTCATGCACGACTTCCACTTTTTATAGTTAGTCGGCGTTAAGAGTTCAATGCCCAGACCTCTTGCTAAGCTTCCTTCCATTGCAACCACCTGTTGGTACCCTTCAGCAGCACCGAGCAAGAACACAGGTTGATCACCACTCAATCACTGAGTAACAACACTGGCTGACCTCCGCTCACGCAACTGAACCTCCGCAACCTCAGAAACCTGGCTTTGATACCATGTTAAATTTTCTCAACGTGGTCAGCAAGATAGCCCAAACACCAAATTAATATCTTCGGAACTACCCAGTTCGCACGCTGAACCTGCGGAAAACCCAAGGACTAGAGGTTGCACCCAACAAAACAATGGAAGCACAAGACGGTCTTATTATGCATTCACTTCTTTACAAACCGAGGCATACATAGCGAGACATGATTTCGCTAGTATAACAGCTGTAAACAGAAAGAACCAAAAAACAAGCCGGGCGGACAGCACTCTAGTCCGCCGAGACCGCGAGGTCGCCGAGACCGCTGAGCTCGCCCAAGCTATGCTGCAATCCGCCGAATACCACGGAGTCCGCCGAGACCGCGAGGCCGCGCGGACAGACCGTTATTCGCCTCCTGCTGAACCCGAACTGAGGAACTCCCCTACCCGCCTGAAGCCGGCGGACAGGTTATTGAAGCTGGGAAAGTTGAAACAGAACTGACAAGCCGCAGAGCGACCTCCTGCTGAGTCCGCAGAGACCGCACACTTCCAAGCACTGACCGAAGTCACAGCCAAACTCCTGGCTCCTTGAAGTTATCCGCGCGACCTGCACACAGCAAACCGTCAGCCTGAAACAATCCGCGCGGACTGAAAAACACAGACCGCAGCACTCGCCCAACCCAATTTACTATTCACTCACGTTACTTAGGTTACTGTAGATGTGCCAGGGGGGTCCTATTTATAGGCCATGTGAGGAGTGTGGTCACCGCCCATGAGATAGCGACACCGCCCCAGCCCGCGCGAATACAAACGACCCTCCGCTCAGTCCGCGAGGACTTAGCCAGTCACCAAGGGAAACCGCCAGGAGCAAGGCAACCATTGACGAACCCTCTCCAGTCCGCCCAAGCTAAGCGGACAAGGCACCAGCCCGCAAAGCTCCAACTGCTTCAGGACAGCACCCTCTTCAATGGCAGTCCGCACCAACCCGAGGCAGTCCGCAAGACTCACACCTCAATCCGCCACAAGTCCACGACCAAAGGCAAACAGCAACAGTCCGCCCGGTCACAGCGGACTTCGTGGATACGGCGGACACCATGAACTTGACACCAAGTGTGACCAAGTCCAAAACCATCAAGGGCCAGTGCGAGCATGGCGGACACAAAGTCCCGTCCGCCAAACACCCTAGCACAGACCGCAACCAGTCCGCGAGCTCCTCGCACTTGTCCAACACAGCAGCTACTTCCCGGACTCCAAACACCAGTCCTCCAACCGGTCTCCATAGCAAGACCTGCTGTAACACCTGAGCTCGACAAGGCATCAGCCAAGCTCAAGGCCCAGTCCGCAACAGCCCAAACCGCGGACACACCAGTCCGCAAGGCTTCCCGCGAACTCGAACCAACCCGCCAACAGCGCAAACTTGCACCCGCGACCACTGAGCAAAGCACCAGTCCGCTAGCCTCTCTATCCGCAGATACCAGGCCGCACCAAACCGCGGACTCCATGCAACAACCCGCTCAGAACACAGCCGGCTTCCACCAGACTTCTCACCAGGCCGCAAACCTCAGTCCGCCCAGTCCGCCCAGTCCGCCAAAGCTGTCCGCATAGGCCGCGCGGCCTGTCCCGTCACCCACTTCCACTTCACAAATTTCAACAAACCCAAAGCCTCAGTAGGGAGGTCCCACTGCTTACACGGAAGATCTCTGAGAGCTTCCCCTCCAAAGCCAAAAGCTGGGCTTGAAGCTCCTCAAAAAGCACAGAAAAAAGCCTCTCAAGTCCTGGGAAAAACGTGCGTGTTTCTGAAGAACCCCTATGGGTCTATTTATATTTTTCTGAGTTGGATCTGCCAATAACCACATTAGGTTGACATGAAAATACCAAAATACCCATGGTTGGGTCTGCCAACTTCCAAACTCCGCTGTTCTGAAGAGTTATATGCAAACCACCGAGGGCAAAAGGGTAAAATTACCCGGGGTAGAATAGTAAAACCCCCCATGGATATAGATCTGTCAAAACAACCTCATTTCTGTATGGCGAGTGGGGGAGTGCCTATCGGCGAGACGGGCCTTCCTGCTCATCTCGCGCGTATCCTCTGCTAGGGGACCCTCTTGCCGTTATGGGCCTACTTGCGCCCTAGAGGGGGCGTCTCGCCCACTGCAGAGACCTCCCGTCTCGACACCTGCGAGTGGACCCCTTTGACCCACCCGCCTATTCGCACCTCTCGCCCGCTTCTTCTGTTCTTATCCTCAAGGCCTCTCGTGATCCCGAGGTTGTACACTAGAGTTACACACTAGAGATAATGTAGAAATTTCTATAGAAGATACAATAACTGCCCGGGGGGAGGAAGAGAATCATCCTAATCCTCCTACAGAACTAGGTGATGGTAGGCGCCTGCCAGTAGCAGTTAGACATCTTATAGATCATTCTATTGATCAAATAATAGGTGATGCCAGGGTTGGAGTGACTACTAGGAGTAGACATCACAATGAGGTTCTATACTCCAGCTTTCTCTCTCAGGTAGAACCTAAAATGTTTGAGGAAGCTAATTCAGACCCCAACTGGATTATTACTATGCAATAAGAGCTCAATCAATTTGAGAGATGCAAAGTCTGGAGTCTACTTCCTAGACCTAGTGTTCACAATGTCATAGGCAGTAAGTGGTTTTATAGGAATAAACTAGATGAGCATGGGGTTATAATTAAGAACAAAACTAGATTAGTGGTTAAAGGATATAGACAAGAGAAAGGGATAGACTTTGAACAAACCTTTGCACCTGTAACTAGGCTAGTTTTTAGCTTATGCAGCATACAAAGGATACATGGTCTACCAGATGGATGTAAAGTCAACATTCCTCAATGGTACACTGAAGGAAGAAGTCTATGCAGAGCAGCCAGCATATTTTGTTAACCCTAAACACAACTCCCATGTCTTCAGATTGCACAAAGCTTTGCATGGGTTAAAACAGGCACCTAGAGCCTAGTATGATACACTGTCTACATAGAGAACAAGTTTTCTAGAAGAAATATAAACAAGGCACTATTCCTTAGGGACATCAAAGGTTCAAGCATCCTAGTCCAGATTTATGTAGATGACATTATTGTTGTGTCTACTAATGAGAAGATGTGTAGAAAGTTTGCCAAGCTTATGCAAAACAAGTTTGAAATGAGCAGTATGGTTAAGATAAAGTTCTTCTTGGGATTCCAAGTTAGACAATCTGAGGATGGTATATCCATATCTCAATCTAAGTTAACTAAGGAGTTGATTAAGAGATATGGCATGAAGAATTCTGTTGGGTTTTGCTAATCAACACAACATTTGTGCGCAGCGGAATATGGAATTAAGAGAAACTGAAAAGGCTGTTGTGGATCTTGCGATAACCATTAATCAAGAAGTTATGTGCAATAAATAAATTTATACCTTAGCAGGAATGAGTCAATACTCAACCTAGGTGCTCTGATTGATTCCAACGAATGGCAACAACCAGTTGTTCGAGCGTAGAATAGTGTCCACGCCTCTACGATTATCCACACAAGCTTGGAGAACCCTAGAGTTTTGTCACACAAGATATAGGTCGGAAAGAGGCTTGCCCTTAATTTCTCCACGGATTACTAGATCCGTACAAGGAGAGGCGACAACGATGAATACGATGCCTTGGAAATACTTTCCGGCGACAACTAGGGACGGGACTGTCGGCAGCTTCAAGCAGCACCCGGCTGCAACAGTGGTGACGAGCGGCGGTCAGCAGTCGGCGAAGGCTGTCGCGGAATGGAACACCTCCATCGCGAGAGATTCCACGCCGGCAATCAGCGGGAGTGGGCTGTGTTGGAACACCCTATTACTAATTTGGGTCAGGATCACTATGTCTCTAGGAATCTGTGTTTGACCTTCTGTATAGCTTAATAGGTCAATTAGAATTGAGTCTAAGGGTTAGAAGTCTAGGATTGGAAGCTGCCCTGAAGATCAAGTTTTTTTGTAGACCAAGTCTGATCGTCGAGCTCAGCACGACGATTCGTTGAACTCCGGTCGACGATCGTCTAGCTCAACTTCGACAGATCGTCGAGCTTCATTCGACGATCGCTGAGCTCAACCTCATAATATCGTCGAACTCCATTCGACGATCGCTGAGCTCAGGTCGACGATTTTGACTCTGCACTGGATCTTTATCTCTGAGCTCAGTTCGACGATCTTTGAGCTCAGATCGACGATTATTTTTTGTTGCTTGAATTTTCCAGTTCGCTGAGCTCAGCTCGACGATAGCAGAGCTCAGTTCGACGTTTTCAGTTATCTTTCAGAATTCAAATTCAAATCAGTTAGAAGTTATTCTGCATTTAATTCAGAAGATCTGCTAGCCATTTTCATTTACTTCTGGACCAAGTTTCAAGGGATTTTTCAAGGAATAATTCAGTGGACTTTCCTTCAGAAGAAATTATGCAATTAAGGCTGTAATCAATGCAGACCAACGGCTATCTTTGACAGAGTGATATTCTATTCTGGCACAGAGAATAAAAGATAGAATGTTTTTGAATCAAGACAGAGATTGACAAGAATAGGACACACAACTCAGTATACAGAGACTCTTTCAAAATTTTCTGTCAAGAAGAATTCTGAAGAACACTCATCAAAGAGATCAAGCAATCTTCAAATCTCTTCAGCTCTCAAAGTGTTTAAGGCCAACATCATTTCAAGACTCCAGACTCTCAATATTTCAGCTTGCTGAAATCATCTTGTGCTGGAGATCTATCTTTGAAGGCCTATCACCCTCAGCAAAGCTCATCTTCCTGAAGATCAAGGACTCAGGGGGAGCTTTGACATCGATCCACTTAGTCTTCTCAGTTGATTGAGAAAGAGAAGACTGCCATAACTCTCTCACCCCCACTCTGTAAAGGGCTTTTCAAACTCCCTTCAAAAGTTTGAATCTGGTTTTTGAGCACCTTGTCAAAAGCTCATTGGTGGCAAGACACCTGATCAAAAAATCTGATTTGGTTTTTGAGCACCTTATCAAAAGCTCATTGGTGCCCAGGACACCTGATCAACTCATCCTGCAGTGGATTCCTACCTAGGGTGGTAGAAGAGTGGATGTACCCAAGTTTGGGGAACCACTATAATTCCTTGTGTCATCTAGTTCTGCTTGTTTTCTTTTTGTTTCTGGCCTAGATTATCTTGTGCTTAGTCTCTGCATAGCTTAGTTTTGTGATTAGTTTTATTTCTGCTTCCCTGCTCACACTCATTACAACAATTGTTGTAAAGCTTTGCAAAAGTTTTTCTTTGTGTTTTAAAAGCACCATATACTCTATTCACCCCCCTCTAGAGTATATCAGATCTAGTTTCCCTTTCAATTGGTATCAGAGCCAGGTTGGTTAAACATACCATACCTGATTGGTTGTACAGGCTAACACCTGAACCCAAAGATCCAAAACTAGATCTGTTTTCTTTTTTATTTTATTATTAGATTTTGTTTGCACAAATCATGGCCCAAAACAAAGATTATGCTATCACCAGACCTCCAGTGTGCAATCTGTCTAAGTTTGCACTTTGGAAAGCAAGGATTAGACTCTACATGAATTCTATTGATGAAGATATTTTTAATTTTGTTTTGACAGTGTGTCCAAGACCCCCAGAGAGCACAAGCACAAATGTTGTTCCACCTCCATCAGGAACAGATGCTGACATCAAAAGGTGGAAAGTAGCTGATGCCAAGGCTATGAACATTCTAGCCCAGACAATGTCAGATGACATTTTTCAAAAGGTAGCTGAATGTAACTCAGCCAAAGAGATTTGGGACAAGCTCTCAGAAATAGTTTCAGGCTCAGCTGATGAGAGAAAGGACAGAAGATCCCATCTCATCTCCCAATATGAGAACTTCAAGAAGGGAGAAACTGAGTCAGTGGGAGATATGTACAACAGACTGAGTCTAATTGTCAGTGAACTGAGGACATTAGACAAAGAGATCTCACTGACAGAACTTAATGACAAGATCCTAATGTGCTTTCCCAGCACTTGGGATTCAAGAATCTGGCCAATTAAAGATGCCAGAAGTCTGAATGAGATCACCACTGAAGCCTTGTTGGGTAAGCTCAAATCTTATGAGCTACTCATCAAGAACAGAGAGGAAGAATAGAAGGCTGCTTCACCAGCCACAAGGAAAGAATTTGTTGCTGAATCCTGGAGTGAGACTGAAGAGGAGTCAGAAGCCTCTTCCAGCTCTAGTGATGATGAGGATGATGCAGAGGAAAAGGAGTTCTGCATGATGGCAATCAGTGCCTCACAACACAACTCAGAGGAAGAGGAGTCAGAGTCAGACTCAGAGACTCAACCTGAAGAAGATCAGGTAATCAGCACTTTTGATTTTACTTCAGAAGATTTTAAATCTGAATTTAAAGCACTATGTTTAGACCTGCTAAAGTCTGAGAAAGAGATCATCTCTCTCAGAAATCAATTATCTGAACAAAATGTTTTAAAGTCAGAAAACCTCAAACTCTCTCAGGAGTTGGAGAACTATAGGGAACAGATAGCTTCACTGAAAAGTGAGCTCTCTGAGGCCAAGAAGCTTGAAGAATCTCTCAATGGGAGAAGCCTCAAGCTGATGGACATCACAAGCACAGTGAACTCAAGATTCAACAGTACACTGGGCTTGGGTGCCTCATCCAACCAACCTATTGTTCTAACAACTCCTATCAAGTTCATTTCTGACAAGGGAAAGGGAGTTGTAGAGGTTGCCAGGAAAAATTCTGATCTGCCTCAGAAAACTAAGTCCCAGCACAAATCGTCGAACGGAGATCGACGATCGCCGAATGAAGATCGACGATCGCCGAACGCAGCTCGACGATCTCAGGACAAATCGTCGAACGCAGATCGACGATCTCAGCCAAGATCGTCGAACGCTGGTCGACGATTCCAAATACCTGACCTCACCCATAGTCGACCGTCGAACGGATCTCGACGATCTGACCCACGATCGTCGAACGCAGCTCCAAGATCGTCGAACAGAGGTCAGAGCTCTGGAAACTTTTTCAAGGGCAAGTCAAAATTGAATCCTAAGGGTTCTTCATCCCAAACCTTTAACCCTTATACTGAATGGATTATACCTCCAAGGAGATATCATCCTGAATGATATAAGAGTCAGCCAGGGATGTCCTTCATTTCTGAATTTAAAGGTTATCAACCTAGGCCCAAGGTAAAATGGGTCAAAAACAAGTGAATTGTTTTATGTGCAGGTGAAGACCTATCCAACATCTAACCAGCAATGGTATTTGGATAGTGGGTGCTCTAAGCACATGACAGGGAACAAGGACAACCTCAATTCCTTTAGAGCCAAGCTTGGACCCAAAGTTATCTTTGGTGATTCCAACTTTGGACAAACTAAAGGATATGGTGCAGTCCAGATTGGTTCTGTAACCTTCAAGAAGGTAGCATATGTGGAAGGACTGAAGCACAACCTAATCAGCATCAGTCAGCTATGTGATGAAGGGTACCAGGTGATCTTCAGCAAAACCTTATGCAAAATCAAGTCAGAGGACAACACAACTGTGTTGACAGGTAAAAGGAAAGGTAACATCTACCTTGTAGATTTTCTTTCAACCAATGTAGATATCTGTTTATTCAATTCAGTCTGTAGACCAAATGTTTTATGGCATAAGAGACTAGGACACCTAAATATTAGAACTATTGCTAGGCTATCCAAGGATAACCTTGTTAGAGGACTACCTTCTGGCCCCTACAAGAAGGAAGGACTATGCAAGGCTTGTCAATTAGGCAAGCAAACTAAAAACAGTTTTAAGTCACTTAATAAGAGTGATTCACCTAGGATATTGTATCTGTTACACATGGATCTATTTGGACCCATCACAGTACAAAGCCTAGGAGGGAAATCCTACACTTTAGTAATTGTAGATGACTTTTCTAGATTCACTTGGGTGTTCTTTCTAAGGAAGAAGTCTGATAACTTTAAGTGTCTGACAGAGTTTCTCAAATGTATACAGATTGAGTTCAATACTCACATTACCCTGATCAGAAGTGATCATGGGACAGAGTTTGATTCTCTTCTTATGCAAGAGTTTTGCAAGATTGAAGGGATCAGGCATACTTTCTCAGCTCCTAGAACTCCTCAACAAAATGGGGTAGCTGAAAGGAAAAATAGAACCCTTATTGAATCTGCCACTATATTATTGTCAGATGCTCATCTACCTCTATCCTTTTGGGCAGAGGCAGTGAACACCTCCAACTATGTGCTGAACAGAAGTCTGATACATAAACTGAAGGGAAAGACTCTGAAAGTCCACCTAGTGTCAGCTATGTGCACCTATGGGGGGGGGGGGAAT
The DNA here is from genome assembly GCA_039583875.1 of Platanthera guangdongensis. Classification (NCBI taxonomy): domain Eukaryota; kingdom Viridiplantae; phylum Streptophyta; class Magnoliopsida; order Asparagales; family Orchidaceae; genus Platanthera; species Platanthera guangdongensis. Next base: position 89,686,076 of record CM077164.1, on the reverse strand, counting down.
AGGTGACGTGTGATTCTTTTGCGGAATTTACGGATGCACCTGCACAATAAAAACAAAAACCACAGCACACAGAATACACAGCAAATTTATAGTGGTTCCCCGACTTGGGTACATCCACTTTCCCCCTACGACCTATCTCCCCAACAAGGGATGACTCGGTCACTTCTCCAACGGGATTGAAATCCAATCCCTGCACTAACGGAAGGAGCCCTTCCACACGTGAGAGTCAACACTCCCACAAAACGGGTTGCACCCAACCCTTACAACACGAAACAAAAGTTCCTTTACAATAAAATAAATGTAGAATGTACACGTGATACAAACTTCTCTTGGAGACTACGGTGTTCCTCTTTGTTCGACGACGTGTTCTTGAAGTCGATGAAGAGTCTACGACCTTGGTCTCTCTTGGAGAGGATTTCCCCGGAACCGGCGGCGGCACACAAGCGGCGGCTAGCTTCGGGATCGGCGGCTACGGTGAAGAGCAGCTGCTGAACTTGGAGATCCAAACTTCGTTGCGAAGCAAGCTCGGTCTACCAACGGTCACACGAGGATCGGTCGTCTCGATCGATTCGGATGGGAAGTGTTTCCGATCAACAAATCGAGAGACAAAGGATCTCTGGATGGACGCGTGAGACTCAAGCCTTGCTAAGCTACTGTCGCCGGAGATCGGGAAGAAGATCGATCAGTGGCGGCGACGGACGTTCCCGAGCGCGACGGCGGCGGCGGAGATGAGTCGCTGATTTAGGGTTTTGTTGCGACTCGGTTCCTTTTTCTTTTTCTCCGTGCTTTACTGTTCAAAATACCCCTGTATTTATACCCTGTAGATACATCACATTTGACCGTTGTGGGACCCACAAAAGAAATCCCCAAAATCCGGTTCAAACTAGTCCAGAAGCAGAATCCGGTCCAGCAGCATTCTGAGAAAACGCCAAGTCAAAATCGGCGAGAATCGCAGACGATTCTCGACGAATCGGCGAGAATCACCAAGTGATTCTCGACGATTCGTCGAGAATCGTTTGTGATTCTCGTCGAATCACTTGTCGATTCTCAACGAATTTTACTTTATACATGGGCTGCTTGACCACTGGTTCGGCGGGAATCACAAGTGATTCTCGCCGAATCTTACTTGGCACCATTTTGAGATGGCCAAAAGGAGTCGGCGAGAATCACTGATGATTCTCGTCGATTCGGCGAGAATCACTAGTGATTCTCGCCGATTCGGCGAGAATCACTTGGTGATTCTCGTCGAATTTGCCTTGGACGATTTTTCGTCTTCCACCTAAGAGCTGCTCCTTGATCCTCCATGCTCCTTGTCTTCTCTTGCATATGAACGACCCTGTACTTGAAAGTAAGTGCACTCCAATAGAGAGAGTACACATAGGCCAACACACTGATCTGCTCAACGAGGGATTACGTCGTGCAGACCCGTGTATATTGACCTACTGCACCCTGACATTGGTGTGCACTTAGCGTGGAGAAACTGCAAGTACAACTTGAAAAAGTTTATCAAATACATTGTGAATTCATCTTAGCTTGACAGGGGGCTTCCTCAAATCCAGGTAATCGTGGATACAATACCCAACAATCTCCCCCTATTTGACGAAGCCAAAACCCTACTAGCTAAGATGAATAACACCTATCAAATAATAATTATAGCATTTAAAAATTAAATATGCAACACAAGGGAATATATGCAATCAGAACAGGACTTGAGTCATTCACACATTCAAGAATATATATATATACCAAGAGAAATATATTCACATATAATTCAGAATTGTTCATATGACAGTAATAATCATTAAACGTTCTTAAGACACAGTGACCAGCTATAAAATAATGACTATTTGTCCTGAGCTACGTCACCCTTAAGAGTTTGAGCCAAGTACTTTTTGCTTTGCCTTTCCATGTATTCCTTGGGCTTCGGGTAGTACCTAGGAGGAGCAACTTTGTCAGGATCCTTGTTGTTTCTGAAGAAGATGTTGCGTTTCGCTTCAAATGCTTTGTGCGTTTCCCATTCATACTGGCTATATGCTATATTTCGATTGATCTCTCCTCTTTCTTGCAGCCGGAAGGTGTCTAAGATGATGTTCCTTGAGACTGGACTCCACCTTTCATTTCGTACATCCTCCTCATTCATTCGAATTCTCTTTGCAGCCTGTGTCTCCTTGGATGTCCCTTCCTGAACTTTCCTCTTTCCCCTGGCTTTAGCTAAAGCCTCCTGGTCAAACATACTCCTCAGCTTGGATTTGGAGATGGCCCTAGCATCAGCTTCATCAGTGAAAATTTCTGCAGCACTTGTACTTACAGCCTCAGCAATATTTACTTCCTCAGCAGCCTTAGAAGTCTCAGGAACCTGAATACCGGTAGGTTGGTCAGGTAGGACGACGCCCAACGTGCCCAGTGCCTGTTGTAGCATCCACCAGCAACTCTCATAGACGTATTTGCTTGATTGGGCAAAGTTTGCATCCATGCTTTCTTGGAGCTCGGCCAGCTTAGCTATATACTCTTTCTCCCCCTTTTTGGCTTCGTCAGCTATGCAGTTGGCATATGAGTGCAGGGAGGCATCAATATGCTTAGTTGTCTTGGTGAATTCAGTGATCAGGGCCTGCTGATTTGCATTTAAAATGACCATATTACCATCAAATTTCTGAATATTGTTGGCTACAACGTGTGCATTCTGATTTACAACAGCCAGAGTATCAGTATTCTTTTTCAAGCCGGCCATTAAGAGTGTGACAGCTTCGCCGGCCGCAGTATACTTTTCTTCGAACTTCTTCTCCATCACGTCCAGCTTGTGGTTGATTTCCACCATATTCTTCAGCATGAGATCTTCAGAAGTCTTAATCTCTTGCAGCATAGTTTTCTGAGCTTTATCAAAATAGGTTTTAAGCTCATTCACGATGCCCTGAATTATCTGTACGGTGTGAATGGCTAGGTCATCTCGTAATGGAATAGCCGGAGGCACTCCTTGGCCTTGCTCTTGCTCGTCAGCAGACGCATCGGTGGAGCTGGATACAATCACAGCCTCTATAGAAGGAATGTTGGCGGCCTCTTGAGGTTTATCAAACTCCCCCTCCAATTGTGCAGATTTATCAGATGGAGGTTCAACGAGATCCGGAGTCTCCAACACTTCATGGTCCTCATTCTCATCGTCCTCTCCGTCCTCATCCAAAAATTCATCCATATCAGCAGCTTCTTCCACTTCTTGATCAGCAGTGTCCAGTGCTTCAGCTTCGGTTCTTTGAGTGTTTCTGTTCAAGCCCTCCTCATCCTCCAACTCAGGTTCACTTACTTCATGAATTTCGGCCACCGCATCCTTGGCCACCTGGGCGATTTCAGATATTATATCCATATGAGTGGGTAGAGTCTCCCCCTCGATTCCTGCAGTCACAGTATCAGGAATTTCACCGGGGGAGGCTGCTGGAGATACTTCCTCTTGCTCTTCCACAGCCGGCTGCCCGATGCGCCGCTCCCATCGATCAAACACAGTAGCATCCATCTTTTTCAAGTAATGGAGAGGGACTCCTTTGCTCATGTCGAATTTGTCTCCGTTGAGCTGGTTGAGATATAGACTGATGATGCGGCCGAAGCTTGGAGTGCCCAGAGTGTCCTTGATCTTTTGGAACAGCAACTCTCCCCAGTTGAACCTCTTTCTGCAGACCACAGCTATGAGAATTTTGAACATATCTCCGGAGATATGATCATGGGAGCCTGGCTTGCAGATGAGTACTTTTCCTATGATGTCAGATAGGAGCTTCCCTTCTTCATTCATCTCTTTTCTCTTAACTGATCGAGTGCCTCTTGGTAGACCGCAGAACAAGAGGGTTCTGGCTTTGTCCTCATCCTCCAGATAGTCCTCCTCCTCTGAACTGGAAAGCTGCAGGTAGCGAGTTAGCTTACTGGCAGACATCTTTACTTTTGTCCCAGCAACCTTGCTTTTGATGATGGAGTCTCTACCTCGGAGTCTTGCGGAAGAGAAGAACTCCAGCACCTCTTTATCTAGGACTTTGCAAGGGTGCTCCAATACGAAGGTTAGCCCGGCCTCTTCCAGCATGAGAATGATATTCCGGAACTCGTCCGAGGCATGAGAAAATCCAGTGCGAACCAGCTCGCAGCCAGAAATCAAGCCTGCAGTCGTCCTTGGAGCCATTGAGGATCTAGAAAGAAGCCCGACTCTAAGCATTAGTGAACATTCAAAAGGAAAGCATCACTTGGGGTTCGGCCTTGGAGCCATTGAGGAGGAGGTTACCTAAGGGCTTACACGCAAGTGAGTTGATGAGCTTCGGGAAGATCTTCGGTGGATGGAAGAGTATCCTGTGGGGTTCGGCCTTGCTAGGGTCTCACGGGTGGAGACACAGCGGCGATTCGCTCACCTCGATGAGAGCGTCGGAGGGCTGCGGGTTTCAGCGAATCCGCGGAAGTGCACTTGCGCGAGTCGTCGGGAGTTCTCTTGCGCGAGGGTCGTCGGGTGTTCTCTTGCGCGAGTCGTGAGGAAGGCGAACAGGCGGAGATAGTCTTTCGGCGGGATTTATATAAGTCGTCGGGATTCGGGGAGAAGAAGATTTCTGATGCCGCGGGATACTTAAGGAAGCCGAGCGGTCGGCGAGCTTCTTCGGCGGGATTCGGCGGGATTTGTCTAATTTGGTTTCTAATACTGTTTGTCTAATTCGGCGAGATATAAAATGGGTCGGCGGGATTCAGAGTATATATATTGATGTTTTTCTTGACTACTTTGGGAAGCATTGCACCATTTTAGAGATTTTTCGATGTCAAGTCAATAAAAAGAATGATAAATACAAGTATATTCTAAAGTCAATCTATTTGAATTTTACTGAGGTTTTTGCAAAGTCTTATAAATGTCAATTGTATGTTGTCGAGATTTACAACGACATGTCTTCGAATGTCAAGTTATGTGCACCTTTTTCAAATTCTTTGAATGTCAAGTTAATACAAGATTAATAAATACATGTTTATTATAACGACAATCTATTCGGATTTGAGCGAGACTTCTCCAGACACTTCTTGATGTCAATTGTGATGTGTCAAAATTCGCAATGACATATCTTTGTTAACCTTTTATTGATGTGTAATGGTTTGCATGCCTCGTGATAAGCATAAGTATACGTATACACAAGGATAGAAATATATATATATTTACTTTGAATGAGGATGCATCATGACACAAGTCCTTGAACTGATCAAAATTACCTGGGATTTGGAGAGTCATCGTCTTAGTCCCACAGGTAGAACATATTAGTAGCTTAAAGTGAGTATGCTCAACAGGTAGCACATCTATTATTGCAGACGCTTGTTCCAAGTTAGCCTTGAGCCACCTACTGTCTAGTTCCCAAAGTATTCACGGGGACCTAGACTACCCTGCAAGACAGAATTACTTTACCTTAGGAACCCAAATCATATTGGGTCCTAGGTTTCTATTAGCATAAGCATGCAACTGCCTTCCTTCAGAAAACCTGTCTGGAAGACTACCCCTGTCCCTAGAATGTGGATAAGCCCTTGCTGTGGGCACTGAGGGGTTGTGCCAACAGTCAATGGCAAAGTGTCCCACTTTGCCGCAGCACCAACAAGAGTGAATGTTGTATCGCCGTTTTCGACCTGATCTAGTGACGGATGTAGTCACGGTCCTAGGTCTAAAAGGGATAGGGCATGTTATTGTCGCACAAATTCCTCTTCCATCGAGGCATGAGGAAGGGTGAAACGAATGCATGATGTGAGCGTTATGAGGCCGAGAAGGTGGTGCCATTCTTTCAGGCATCTTCCTTGCTGAGGCTCCATGAAGCCTGACATCATGACTTCTATTCTCCCTATCCCGTGTCCTCGAATGGAGAGAATTCTTCTGTGGACTAGGACATGCAGATCCACACTTTGTTGTGGCAGTGGCCGTGAATACAAAGGGCTCAGAATGAGCCTTAGGTATTTCCTCATGGGTGGCCATGACGCCTCTTGCACTATGGACGTTTCCACATGGGGACAAATCACCCTTGCAGTGACCACGATTATTCCTGTGGTCATACCTGAAGGCATGATGAGTTGCCTTCCCGCTTGGAGTGGGAGGTCGGAACACCGTTTCCCCATTTCTCCATCCCTGGATAATCCGGGAGATCCACCCGGTTTCTTGTTTTCTCTTTATAGCATCAACTTTGGAAAAGTTAGATACTATTCGTTTCTCATTATCTAGACTATTCTCTAGAGCTGAGATCTTAGAGTCCTTGACCTTGTTGGACGCCAATTGGAGAACCAACAAGATCTTCAGTCGAGCAATCTCTCGAGCTTGCTCCTCAGCAAGTAGATTGCTTTCCTGAAGGGCTCTCTTCAGGGAATCAGTATTTTCTGGAGGAGAGCAGTTTCTGTCTTCAGAAAAGTCAAAAGATGTGGGACAGGATGAAGATGATACCTGCTCATCTGGGTTATTGTCATTAGAATCAGTGACCAATGTTTCGTCCTCGTCGGAGCTGCTTTCCTCACTATCTTCTTCAGTCTCTGACAAGGATACTGGAGCTCTGATGCAATCCGAAGGATCCTTGCATTCATCTTCAGAAGTGAGGACCCCCACATACGCTTCATCCTCTGATTGGCAGCATATTTCAGCTTTCTCTGACCCCCCCATCAGCTCTGAGATCATCATCCACAGAGATTTAGCCGTTTTACATTTTTCCAACCTGGAGCGAGAGGCTCCAGACCAGACATCCATAATAATTTGTCGAATCCTCTGGTCCAGTTGGAAAAATGAGAGTTCCATCTCTGTCATCTCAGCAATGCACATGGGCACTTGGATCCCCGAGTCGGTGGTCTTCATGGGGATAAACGGACCCTCTTCCAGGATGAGGGATGCTCGTGGATCGATGGCATCCAGGTGAAATAACACTCTCATCCTCCAGATAGGATAATAATCCTTTGTGCATGCAGGGAGTTTGAGTGGCAATACGTCATAATCCAGATCCATGCTTCTGACACTGGTGGCAGGATGCACCTCAAGGTGTTAGCCTTTTTGTTGAGTAACCTCCCTCTGATACCACTTGAAAGTCCACCTAGTGTCAGCTATGTGCACCTATGGGGGGGGGGGGAATAGGTGACGTGTGATTCTTTTGCGGAATTTACGGATGCACCTGCACAATAAAAACAAAAACCACTGCACACAGAATACACAGCAAATTTATAGTGGTTCCCCGACTTGGGTACATCCACTTTCCCCCTACGACCTATCTCCCCAACAAGGGACGACTCGGTCACTTCTCCAACGGGATTGAAATCCAATCCCTGCACTAACGGAAGGAGCCCTTCCACACGTGAGAGTCAACACTCCCACAAAACGGGTTGCACCCAACCCTTACAACACGGAACAAAAGTTCCTTTATAATAAAATAAATGTAGAATGTACACGTGATACAAACTTCTCTTGGAGACTACGGTGTTCCTCTTTGTTCGACGACGTGTTCTTGAAGTCGATGAAGAGTCTACGACCTTGGTCTCTCTTGGAGAGGATTTCCCCGGAACCGGCGGCGGCACACAAGCGGCGGCTAGCTTCGGGATCGGCGGCTACGGTGAAGAGCAGCTGCTGAACTTGGAGATCCAAACTTCATTGCGAAGCAAGCTCGGTCTACCAACGGTCACACGAGGATCGGTCGTCTCGATCGATTCGGATGGGAAGTGTTTCCGATCAACAAATCGAGAGACAAAGGATCTCTGGATGGACGCGTGAGACTCAAGCCTTGCTAAGCTACTGTCGCCGGAGATCGGGAAGAAGATCGATCAGTGGCGGCGACGGACCTTCCCGAGCGCGACGGCGGCGGCGGAGATGAGTCGCTGATTTAGGGTTTTGTTGCGACTCGGTTCCTTTTTCTTTTTCTCCGTGCTTTACTGTTCAAAATACCCCTGTATTTATACCCTGTAGATACAGCACATTTGACCGTTGTGGGACCCACAAAAGAAATCCCCAAAATCCGGTTCAAACTAGTCCAGAAGCAGAATCCGGTCCAGCAGCATTCTGAGAAAACGCCAAGTCAAAATCGGCGAGAATCGCAGACGATTCTCGACGAATCGGCGAGAATCACCAAGTGATTCTCGACGATTCGTCGAGAATCGTTTGTGATTCTCGTCGAATCACTTGTCGATTCTCAACGAATTTTACTTTATACATGGGCTGCTTGACCACTGGTTCGGCGGGAATCACAAGTGATTCTCGCCGAATCTTACTTGGCACCATTTTGAGATGGCCAAAAGGAGTCGGCGAGAATCACTGATGATTCTCGTCGATTCGGCGAGAATCACTAGTGATTCTCGCCGATTCGGCGAGAATCACTTGGTGATTCTCGTCGAATTTGCCTTGGACGATTTTTCGTCTTCCACCTAGGAGCTGCTCCTTGATCCTCCATGCTTCTTGTCTTCTCTTGCATATGAACGACCCTGTACTTGAAAGTAAGTGCACTCCAATAGAGAGAGTACACATAGGCCAACACACTGATCTGCTCAACGAGGGATTACGTCATGCAGACCCGTGTATATTGACCTACTGCACCCTGACATTGGTGTGCACTTATCGTGGAGAAACTGCAAGTACAACTTGAAAAAGTTTATCAAATACATTGTGAATTCATCTTAGCTTGACAGGGGGCTTCCTCAAATCCAGGTAATCGTGGATACAATACCCAACAGACTCCCTATGAATTACTCAAAGGGAAGAAACCTAAAGTTGACTATTTCAGAATTTTTGGTTGCATTTGCTATATTCACAATAATGATAAGAAATATTTAGCAAAATTTCAAGCCAAAGCTGATGAAGGAGTGTTTCTGGGATACTCCATGATCAGCAAGGCCTATATGGTCTATAATAAATCATCATTGAAAATTGAGGAATCTGTTCATGTTTCTTTTGATGAAACTAACATGTCTTTCAAGGAGAAGATTTCTTCTACCATAGAACCTTTGCAGGAACACTCTCTAGTTGAAGATATGAACAAGTTACAGGTTGCTCAAGAGGATGAAAGCAGTGAAGAAGAAGGGAATGCTCAACATATTGAAGCACAACCTGAAGAGCCAGTTGTTGTACCACAAGAGGAAACAACAACACAGGTTGGTGAACAATCAACACCCCCTGTTGATTTAGTAACATCAAGAGACCATCCAATTTCCCAGATAATTGGAGAACTCTCAGCTGGTGTGCAAACCAGAAATCAGGTCAACCAAAACCTGTTGCACACCTGCTTCCTTTCTCAAATTGAACCTCAGTCCATTCAAGATGCAGAGCAAGATCCACACTGGATCATTGCAATGCAAGAGGAGTTGCATCAATTTGAGAGGAACAAAGTATGGGAACTAGTGCCAAAGCCAAAGGATCATTCCATTGTTGGAACAAAATGGGTATTCAGAAATAAACTGGATGATCAAGGAGTAATAATAAGGAACAAGGCAAGGCTAGTTGCCCAGGGATATTCTCAAGAAGAAGGAATTGACTATGACCAGACCTTTGCACCTGTTGCAAGATTGGAAGCCATCAGAATATTTCTAGCTTATGCAGCTCACAAAGGCTTCAAGGTTTATCAGATGGATGTCAAGAGTGCCTTCTTAAATGGAGACATCAAAGAGGAAGTCTATGTCAGACAACCTCCAGGTTTTATCTCTCCAACTTATCCTGATTATGTTTTTAGATTAAATAAAGCATTATATGGTCTCAAGCAAGCTCCTAGAGCATGGTATGAGACCCTAGCATGCTTTCTCTTGGAAAATAGTTTTATCAGGGGTAGAGTAGACCAAACTCTTTTTATTAGAACCCATAAGTTCCATACCCTACTAGTACAAATTTATGTAGACAATATCATTTTTGGCTCTACTGACTCAAAATTGTGCAGAAGGTTTTCTAACCTGATGCATTCTAAATTTGAGATGAGTAGCATGGGTGAGCTATCCTTCTTCCTAGGATTGCAAGTCAAACAACATGCTGAAGGCATCTTTATTTCTCAAACCAAATATGCCAATGAGTTGGTTAAGAAATTTGGTATGTCTGAGGCATCTTGTATGAAAACACCCATACCTACCAATGTTGTATTGGATGCTGATGAACATGGGAAACCTGTTGATCAGACTACATATAGAGCAATGATTGGCTCTTTACTGTATCTTACAGCTAGTAGACCAGATATAATGTTTGCTACATGTATATGTGCTAGGTTCCAAGTAAGCCCTAGAGAGTCACACCTAACATTAGTAAAGAGGATTCTCAGGTATGTTAAAAGTTGTCCAAATCTAGGTCTCTGGTATCCAAAAGATTCAGCATTTGAGTTAACTGGATTCTCTGATGCTGATTATGCTGGATGCAGAATTGACAGGAAAAGCACCAGTGGAACTTGTCAGTTCCTTGGTGATAGACTTGTCTCTTGGTTTTGCAAGAAACAAACATATGTGTCAACTTCAACTGCTGAAGCTGAATATATGGCTGCAGGCAGTTGTTGTTCACAAATACTGTGGATTCAAAACCAACTCCTAGACTATGGTTACAACTTAGAGAAGTTTAAAATCTTTTGTGACAATACAAGTGCTATTTCCATAGCTCAAAATCCAGTCCTCCATAGTAGGACAAAACACATAGAGATTAGGCATCACTTCTTAAGGGACAATGTTGAAAAGAATAAAATTGAATTACAATATATCCCAACTGATTTACAAAGGGGAGATATTTTCACCAAGCCTTTGGATGAAAAGAAACACACCTTCTTCCAAAATCAGTTAGGAATGTTAGATGGAGGAAGTCTTAAATAACACCCAAGATTTTGGAAAGCTAAAAATTGACCAAGACTAGGCAAAATTCTGATTTTTCTTAGTGTCTAGAATTTTCTGATCTCTGAACTGCGCTCGACGATTTCCCCAAAGATCGTCGAACGGAGATCGACGATTCCCAAAATCGTCGAACTGAGTTCAGCGCCTCTCAGATAGTATGAACTATCTCCTTCGGTCAACGATCGTCGAACGGCGCTCGACGATTTTGTTCCCTGAATGATCGTCGAACGGAGCTCGACGCCTTCCAAGATCGTCGAACGGAGGTCGACGATGTTGGAGTCTCTTCAGATTCCTTTAGAAGCCTCGATCGTCGAACTGAGTTCAACGATCTTTCCAATTCTGCGTCGAACCCTAATATAAAACTCATTTTTCACCGTCGTTCTCTCTTGCGCTTTCAATTTCTCTGCAAGAATCTTCTTCCCACCAAACAGTTCTACGCTTGTTCGTTTTGTTTGTTAAGTTTTGCAGGTACAATGGCCGTATCAGTTACTGTTCTAGCCGCCATGAAGTTCGATGCAGGATTCGATATTGATCTGGACTCATTCAACACTACTGATCAAATCTTCCAAGACATTTTGAGTTTATTCAAGAATCAGAACTTGTCTGCCCTCATGACCACTAGAATCAAGCTTGCTTCAGATGAAATAAAGGAATGGGTCTATACTGCTCACAACCTTGACAACAACACAATAGTTGGAACTATTGCTGGAACCCAGGTACCTCTGACCCCCACATCCTTAACAGAGGTTTTTGGTTTAAGAAATGGAGAAGAAACTGCTGAACTATCTGGGGAGGAATTTTCTGATATTCTTGCCAGGATGGGTCATCCAGAGGGAAACCCTAGCAAGTTATTCAAAAGGAACTTGTCTGTTGAGTACAGGTTCCTAGCAGATGTTGTAGGCAAGGTGCTGTTGGCAAAGCATTCTACACATGATACCATCTCCAGACATCAGCTCTGCCTCATGGGAGCTCTGGTAGATAAGAAAAGTTTGAATTGGGGAGAGGTCTTCTTTGACCTAATAAAGAAAAAGATTAACAAAACCTTTGTAAATTTTGGAAGAATTCTTGGAGTTTTCCTTCAGGCAAGGTGCCCTGCTCTGCTGGTCTCCTCTGGAGTGCACATCAATGCCTCCAAGAGACTTACCTGTGCCCTATTTGGCAAGTGGGACAGGCAAATTAGCAAACCCAGCAGGCCCTCTTCAACTGCTCCTTCAGGCACCAGGACTCAAAGAGTCACTCCCCCACAGGTCTATGCTCCTGCAGAGGACCTGGCTGCTGTTGTTGCTGCTTCCTCTCCTCCTCCAAGTCCAACCCTACCTCCAGCTCCATCCACCACTCCAGCTCCATCCACCACTCTAGTTCCATCCACCATTACCATCTCTAGCCCTTCCCCAACCTCAATTCCATCTCCAGCAACCATTTCCTCACCACCAGTAGACCAATTCCACCCATTGTTCTCATATCCACCACTAGATGTCACTTCTTCTCCATCCATACCATCATTCACCCTTCTGGATGACTCCTACATGGATGATTCCCCCTCATCTCCTCCAGTATTACCCTCCTCCTCAACCTCATTCCAAGATCTCCTCCTCCACATCATTGACCAACCAACATTTACTCCATCCATATCCATCCCCTTACCCTCCATCTCCACCATCCCCACTCCTCAGCCATCCATCCCTCCACCATCCAGCCCTCCACTTCCAGCATCCTCAGCCATCCCTATACCATCTACATCTGCTCCTGCTAGTGAGCATGTCGATCTGCCAGCCTTAGCTGACAAGTTGTATGAGCTCCTTGCCCCCAGGCTCTCTCTTCTCATGGAGGCCTCCTTAGCTCCTCTACAACAGTCAGTGGCAGCTCTGTCTGCCAGGCTTTCCTCCCTCATTCCTCAGGCAGCACCTCCAGCAGTATGCCTTGATACAGATGCATCTGCATCCAGGCAGGGGGAGATGCCATATGAAGCCAGCCTTCATGCTGCTGTTGTTGCTGCTTCTGCTCCTGTTGCTGATGATACTGCTGCTGCTGCTGGAACTTCTGTGTCTGCTGCCTCTTCTGCTCCAGTTGCTGTGCCTACTCCAGTTCTGGCAATAGACCTAAGGTCTTTGCTCTCAGCCTTTGATCCTGCCTTTTTCAGTTGTTTACCAGAAGTTATTGCTGCCCAGCCCTCAGAAGACCTATCTAAGGCATTGGTGCCTTTCTCTGGCTGTGACCCCAGTATTATTTCTTCTTTTATACACTCAGTGACTGCTGCTGCTGCTATTGAAGAAAAGACTGAATCTGCTTCTGAAACTGTCTTTGCTGCTGCTGAAGAAAATGTTCCTACTGCTGCTGAAATCTCTTTTGTTTCTGATGAGCCCATTTCCAAGGAATTTCTGATGACAGAGGCCTTTGATGTTGAGCCTGCTGCAGATTCATGTTTCTGAAGTTGCTGCTTCCATCACTCCTGTTGTTGCTTAAGTTGTTTCTGCTTCTCCTTCTACATCTGCTGCTGAATCTGTTGTTATATATGCTGCTGTATCTGTTTCTGTTGCTCCTTCTGCTTCTGCCTCATCTGCTGCTGTTCAACTGAAAGAAGATTTGATGAAGAGAATTGATGCTTTTTATGATGCTCAGAGCTCTGAATCTGATGATTACAGCACTGCCTCTGATGATTCTTCTGCCACTATTGCAAGGAAAAGGAAGGCTAGAAGCAAGGCTATGAAAAGGGTTCCTCCTGCCAAAGTAAAAGATGATAATGATATTCCTTACTATATTCTGCATAACTGCCAAATTACTGAACATTGGATGCAGTACTCTAAAAATCAGCTGAAAGCAATGAAAAAGAAGAGAAAGTATTAGAAGGGCTCCTCCCAGTTCAAGCACCCTTATCCTCCTCCATCACCTCCACCTGATGCAGGTGCAGGTGGCAGCTCTGCAAGTCAGGCCCCATCTAGAAGCCAGGCTCCCTACCAACCCCATGCCAGATCATATCAAAGGGAAAGCCAATCTAGGGGTTCTTATTCCAGGAGAGGAGGATACAGGGGAAGTCAAAGAGATATTCAAGTTTATTCTAAAGGGCATTCCAGGCAGCAACCTTACTCCAGGGGAGGACATGCTTCATCTGATACTACTTCTGGTCCATTCCCCTTCAAGCTAAAAGAGACAGTGTCTGCTAGGCCTCCTCAGGACAATTCTTCCAACAGGTATGAGCCACCTGTGCCATTTGAGGACCCTGAAAAGAACCCAGCCTCTTGGACTGCTAGAATGAAAGAAATGGCTGCATTAGACCAGATAAAGAAAGCCAGAGAGCAAGGCTTAGACACTTCAAATATTTCTACCATGTCAGAACAAAGACAAAAGGAGTTAGAAAGATATGCCTCCAGCAAGTTCTTTGATGCAGACAGATACATGGAGTTGCATCCTGCTGCTGTGGTTCCCAGGACTTCAAAGCAAACATACTTGGGTGCAGCTGATGACACTAGGTCCAACAAGGAAGCCCTGAACCCTAACAGAGAAATCAAGATGGTTAAAGGCAAAGAGAAGAAGTAACTATGTAAGGTGACAATCTTTGGTTTTTCTGACTGCTATCTGGATGTTATATATATATCTCTGTGATGTTTCTGCAATGTGTCTAGCTGCTGTTGTTTTTATGCTTTTCTGATTGTATGATGTTATTTGATTTTTCCAAAGTCTGTAAATAGTTTTCCTAACCCAAATAGGGGGAGATTGTTGGAACACCCTATTACTAATTTGGGTCAGGATCACTATGTCTCTAGGAATCTGTGTTTGACCTTCTGTATAGCTTAATAGGTCAATTAGAATTGAGTCTAAGGGTTAGAAGTCTAGGATTGGAAGCTGCCCTGAAGATCAAGATTTTCTGTAGACCAAGTCTGATCGTCGAGCTCAGCACGACGATTCGTCGAACTCCGGTCGACGATCATCTAGCTCAACTTCGACAGATCGTCGAGCTCCAATCGACGATCGCTGAGCTCAACCTCATAATATCGTCGAACTCCATTCGACGATTGCTGAGCTCAGTTCAACGATTTTGACTCTGCACTGGATCTTTATCTCTGAGCTCAGTTCAACGATCTTTGAGCTCAGATCGACGATTATTTTTTGTTGCTTGAATTTTCCAGTTCGCTGAGCTCAGCTCGACGATAGCAGAGCTCAGTTCGACATTTTCAGTTATCTTTCAGAATTCAAATTCAAATCAGTTAGAAGTTATTCTGCATTTAATTCAAAAGATCTGCTAGCCGTTTTCATTTACTTCTGGACCAAGTTTCAAGGGATTTTTCAAGGAATAATTCAGTGGACTTTCCTTCAGCAGAAATTATGCAATTAAGGCTGTAATCAATGCAGACCAACGGCTATCTTTGATAGAGTGATATTCTATTCTGGCACAGAGAATAAAAGATAGAATGTTTTTGAATCAAGACAGAGATTGACAAGAATAGGACACACAACTCAGTATACAGAGACTCTTTCAAAATTTTCTGTCAAGAAGAATTCTGAAGAACACTCATCAAAGAGATCAAGCAATCTTCAAATCTCTTCAGCTCTCAAAGTGTTCAAGGCCAACATCATTTCAAGACTCCAGACTCTCAATATTTCAGCTTGCTGAAATCATCTTGTGCTGGAGATCTATCTTTGAAGGCCTATCACCCTCAGCAAAGCTCATCTTCCTGAAGATCAAGGACTCAGGGGGAGCTTTGACATCAATCCACTTAGTCTTCTCAGTTGATTGAGAAAGAGAAGACTGTCATAACTCTCTCACCCCCACTCTATAAAGGGCTTTTCAAACTCCCTTCAAAAGTTTGAATCTGGTTTTTGAGCACCTTGTCAAAAGCTCATTGGTCGCAAGACACCTGATCAAAAAATCTGATTTGGTTTTTGAGCACCTTATCAAAAGCTCATTGGTGCCCAGGACACCTGATCAACTCATCCTGCAGTGGATTCCTACCTAGGGTGGTAGAAGAGTGGATGTACCCAAGTTTGGGGAACCACTATAATTCCTTGTATCATCTGGTTCTGCTTGTTTTCTTTTTGTTTCTGGCCTAGATTCTCTTGTTCTTAGTCTCTGCATAGCTTAGTTTTGTGATTAGTTTTATTTCTGCTTCCCTGCTCACACTCATTACAACAATTGTTGTAAAGCTTTGCAAAAGTTTTTCTTTGTGTTTTAAAAGCACCATATACTCTATTCACCCCCCTCTAGAGTATATCAGATCTAGTTTCCCTTTCAGGCTGCATTCGACGAAATCGCAAGAGAGGAACACTTCTGCCGCGAAGAATCGGCCGTCGCGGGATTAGGTCTGAATGAGCAGTCACATCTCTCTCTCTCTGTCAGTGTGTCTCGATTCATGGTATAAATCCTATTATATCGAAAACCGAGCAAAGCCTATACCCACACATTAGCCAAAAGGACTTAGCAGAAATTAACCGGTTCGAGACAGTATTTGGCGAGTATCAAACTGATACTCGATGAATCGGCGAGTGGCCAGCCGATACACTGAAAGTTATTACTTTAAGGTTAGCTAATCACCTAGGGGGGGGGGTGAATACGTCTTTAAAGTTTCTTATATCTTTTTGTAATTTTCTTGCTAAATGATCCTGAGCTTGTCCTTAATACCTGCAATATAAGAGAAAAATAAGCAACACAGCAAGCACACAAATTTTTATAGTGGTTCCCCAATTGGGTACATCCACTTTCCGTCCCATCTTTCTAACTTATGTTTGACAAGGCACAAACTCCTCCAAAACTGCACCTCAGAGCTTACACCTCAAGCCCTCAGCCTTACACATATGTTCTATTCAGAACCTAACCTCAGAACCACAAATGTGCTCCTACACTCAGTGACACTCAAGCAACCTACCACAGCCTTATCGCTAAGGCCTACAGCTCAGGCTTTTTAGCCCTAAAACTTCAGGTACAAAGCCCTACTCTCAGAGTGCTGCAGCACTCCTACGGCTCAGTACCCTTCCAGGTACCTACCTCAGTGCCTTTCGAGGCACCGACAGCTCAGCCTCCTCTAAGGCCTACAACTCAGTGACACACTTGACACCTATAGCTTAGTGATTCACTAGTCACATACCTCAGACACTAGGACCTACTACTCAGGCTGGGAGGACAGCGCTACTCTCAGATCCACACTTGGATCCTACATCAGTATCCTAGCAGGGCACCTACCATAGTGACTAATTATTCACATACAACTCAGGCCAAAAGGCCCTACAACACAGATTCAGACAAGCTGAATCCTACAGGAATTAAGTCAGGAATTTGAAATAAATTTAAACCACTGACTCAGAGATAAATCTTTGAGTCTACCTTGCTGGACTGAGCAGATATCAGTCCAGCCCTCTTGCTATAGAAGGAATGAGTCTTCTTCTACATCAACTGCTTCTTTGCTGCGTTGAAGAGAAGCTATCTGTTGTTAAAGGCTGATGGCCCTTCACACAACTATCTCCTTGCTGATTAGATGAATCAGCTACCTTGTTCTGCAAAGAACAAACTTGTTGAGCTTGAAAAGAGCTTCATCTATCTTTCTCTGCCTTGTTGGTTTGCACTGCTGGGCTTGGCTTTCAAACTTGTCGGAGAAGATGAAGTCCAGCCGCCTCTATTTTCCAAATCTCTTCGTTTGTGATTGTTAACCCTAATTCCCCATTTCTATCTTCATGTTATATCTATTGATTTGAATCAATGACATAATTTGAGTGTGGACCCAGCCAAGTATGGTCATCGCCACCTCTCTTAGAAAAGGACAAATAGTAGCTTCCGATGCTACTGCAGCTTTCCCGCAACGACATGAACTATTTTAATGTTGTTGACTTTTGGTGACGTTGGTAGGGGTCATCCAGTACTGCTGTAGCTTTCCTGCAACGGCACGAACTACGTTCACTTTGTTGAATTTTGGTGATGTCAGTAGTGGTCATCACTTTATGGACTTAGAAAAATTCTAGAACTCATTAATCATTGAGTGATGTTAAGTCACTTAACTCCTGCTGACTTGACTCTTTATTAGAAGCATTGAGTGAACCTGCATCACTCAACGCTTCTGCACTTAGAAAAATTTCACTGGCTTTGTCTCAGTGGTTCCTTCTCAATTGTCTCAATGGTTTCTTCTTCACAGCTGAGACTATCTATTATCTTAGCGGTTTCCATTCAACTATCTCACTGCTTTCAACGCTTTCTTCTTCACAGCTGAGACTCTCCTGTCTCAGCGATTTCTTCTCAATTGTCTTAACGCTTTATTCTTCATTAGACGCATTGAGTGAAGCTGCTTAACTTAACGCTTCTGGACTTAGAGAATTCCTGCTTGCTTTGTCTCAGCAATTATGCTGAGAAATTCTTCTCAGCTGTCTCAGCAGTCTTAACGCTTATGCTGAGATATTCTTCACTGTTGTGTCAGCTGTCTCAGTGGTCTCAACGCTTTTGCCTTAGTCTAATTATCTGACATCCAGCATACTCTCTTTGTTCACCTATCCAATCAAGGACAACCTGCATACATGAACTAAAGCACACATCAAATGCATTATGCCCCTTAGCATGATTGGTGATGCCTCTTCAAATCCTGAGAAGCATTGTAGGGCACAATTCCCAATAATCTCCCCCTATTTGAAGAAGGAAGAACAACCATCCATGCTAAGGTGAATCAACACAAAAAATATCATGAATGGTCTAATGAGACATTATCATGACAACTAGCCATCCCAGTACAGGATAACTCCCCTAGATGAGATGGCTTAACACTATGATTGAATAACTAATAGTACA
This sequence comes from Platanthera guangdongensis, assembly GCA_039583875.1. NCBI lineage: Eukaryota > Viridiplantae > Streptophyta > Magnoliopsida > Asparagales > Orchidaceae > Platanthera > Platanthera guangdongensis. Next base: position 89,667,526 of record CM077164.1, on the reverse strand, counting down.
GGTGAATTATCAATCATTGACAATGTAACAGTATGATTAACAACAAACCCTTTATATATCATAGACAAAGAAAACATTATGATTAACGTATACCTAATCATTAACTAATTTAGAGAGCCTTAGTCGAACAACAGTAGGCAAAACTTGTGATTATAAGATATCTATGAAAGAACATCACATTCATTAAACACAGATCTATAAATGAGAATTGCATGCGCATTTGTCTCATCAATATAGTCAAGGTCAACTCATATTAATTTTATTGATAGAGATTTGAAATTGCTACAGTGTTAATATACATTACAAGACATTGATTAAATATTTAAAGAACCCTAAGTCTTGCAGCCCCATATCTGCTCTTCTTTGATGAACTTGCATCAACATCCTTGGTAGCAACAATCTTTTTCAAGTTTTCAGCTTTGTTCTTCTGCCGTTTGAAGTAAAGGAATGACTTTGGAATATATTTGAGAGGAATTTTCTTAGGGTTGCTCTTCCTTACCAGATTTTCTTTGAATACTCTTTCCCTTAGGGAATTGCTTTCCAAATACATAATCCATTCCTCAGAAGGATATACACTATTATGTTCTTTAAGACTTGTCCATGGCCTACCCAAGCATTTATAATGATGGATTTAGAGGCATCACTTAGTTGTTCATGATATAGATCATCTCTGTTATCAGCTTTACTCTTTGCCATGACCTCTTTAGCCATCTGAGTTCCTTCCCTTTTTCTTCTGGCAGCAAGTTGTGCATCTTGTGTAGCTCTAGCTTGTGCTGGGAAGTCTAGGTCCTCTGGCCTCTTTTTATTCAGTAGGGGTAGGTGCAGTGCCACCCTGGTGCCTTGAATTACATTGAAGGCTTGATCTTCAATGAGTCCTGTTGTCTTACCATGGCTGCTCTCCCCTTTCTGCCTTCTTCAAAGATGGTCTTTTGCAGTAAGGTGATGTTGGCTTCATTTTTGCTTGATATAGATTGGAATATTCTCTCATTGTTAGCAAGCAGCTCATCTTTCAGGAGTATTGGCAGCTTCATAGAGTGGATAACAATATTGGTGACATGCTGATTTACATGATCTGATGTGTAACGTCCCCATTCGTCACATGGAATATTACGGTGGGTCCGGCCGGGGCCCCACACCATATTACACAGACAAACGATGGAATTACATGTGGATATCAAAATCTCATGCTACTCGTATCCTAACTCAAAGCATTCTAGCACAGCATTTTAAGTTATAAGAACTCATCACAATGAATGTCCACTAATATATAAACTCCACATTTATATATAAACCAGGAATGTATATAATTACACAACTCTCATGGCCTGAAAGCCTTACAAGTTACTCTTTACAACATAGACAATTTCATACATCGGCACGCAGGCCGACCACACATGAAATCCAAGCATTCTTCGCACGACGTTCAAGGGCCTTAAGAAGCACAGCTTCATTCCACTCAGTTCAATCCAACCATCAGCACCTGCAATTAGACATCCACCCCAAGAGCGGTAAATAAAGCAACGATCAGCATTAGCTTGCCAATTATAACGACCCTACCCCTTACCCGGGGCAGTGGTTCCTTCCCTGTATGCATTGACATCACAAAATCACAACAAGTGCTCTCAAGCACAACAATATCACAAACACCGGTGCCCACTGGACGTTCTGTGCACTCAGGGCACCTTATTGGTGTACCAGATATACCAGTTGCCCACCACTGATCAGAGGCTTTTAACTTGTTGGTTGGCCTATCCTAGTCCACCAACCCGCAAGCTGTCGACATTCTATCCATCCCACTCAGAGGTACTGTAACGCCCCGAAACTCAAAGGAGCAAAGGGGGACGTTTTGGGCCAGTTTTGGTTTCTGGCTGACGGCACACGGCCTGGGACACGGGCGTGTCCCAGGGCGTGTCAAGTGTGTGCCGACACTTAGTCGCGAAGTCGTCGAGTTATACTCGACGATTCGACGAGAAATGGCACACGGCCTGCGACACGGGCGTGTCGCAGGGCGTGTCAACCCGTGTCGACACTTAGCCGTGAAATCGTCGAGTTATTCTCGACGATTCGTCGAGAATGGGCACACGGCCTGCGACACGGGCGTGTCGCAGGGCGTGTCGACCCGTGTCGACGATCGTCAAGGTGAAATCGTCGAGATTCACTCGACGATCGTCGAGACAAGGCACACGGCCTAGGACACGGGCATGTCCAAGGCCGTGTCATCCAGTCGTCGTTCTCCCCTCGACGAAATGTCCCGTGTACACGGCCTGGGGGCCCAGGCGTGTCAATGTGACACGGGCAAGGACACGGGCGTGTCCTAGAACCCGTGCAGTGCTCGGGTTGGAAACGGGGGAAAATCTTGGGGTACACGGCCGGCTACACGGCCGTGTCAGCTGGAACACGGGCGTGTCAGCTCGAACACGGGCGTGTTCGATACCCGTGTGCATGTTCAGAAGATTCGATTTTGACGGCGAATGCGGCACACGGCCCTGGACACGGGCGTGTGCCAGGCCGTGTTCGGCCCAGATTGGGCATTTCAGCCCCGAATCAAAGCCGCTCGTTTTCTTAGGTTGAGATCCGACGGCTGGGGATGGTTCCTGAGAGGATATACACGGGTTTGACTTAAGAAAAATCCATTTTCCTTCACTTGATCATCTCTCCAAACCCTTGGAGAAAGAGGAAAGCTATTGGAGGAAGAGGAGCTAGATCCGCCATTGGAGGAGCTTCGGAGCTCCGAATCGCAAGCCGACTCCGGATCCACGAAGGCAACGCAAGTGCGGTGATTTCTATCTGATTACATTTCGATGGCGCCAAAGAGGAACGCAAGGGTAACGATCCTCACTTGTGAGCATGATAGCTCTCTTTCTTAGCATGGGAAGCCCTCTCTCGCGAGTTTGCGAAGAGTTGGAGGCGTTCCTTCGGGTAGATATGTAAAGTCCCCGTTGTTTAGCGTCCGTATGCGAGAACGGACATAGGCATTTTGGTTGAAGCCTACCCGGACATGTAGTTCGGATCGGTGATGTTGCATTGCATAAGGCCGGAGAAGACTCCGTGCTATTGGGTGTTTTTCGGGTTTTCTACGCGGTAGATTGCAGCAGGGAGCCTTGGGGACTAACCCAAAGGTGCACCCGGAAAACTAGGCGGACACGAGGTCTTGCCAACTTGGTGGCCTGAGAGCCAACTTGAACATAACGGGGTTATGTGATTTGTGGTAGAATGGGAATCGGTGAAAGTTTGACCCGCGCAGATGGCTTAAATTGCCGTTGCGATGTGAGCACGGGTTAGATGGAGCCGTACCCGCTTTATGTCGTTCGGGTTAGAGAGACCTAAAGTTACATGGTACTCGCCGTTGGCATAGATGTGAGTCTTCGGTGGTCGATGGCTTAAATTGACGTGACCAATACCATGAAGACGAATTGCTCATAGGAATGGCCGTCTAAGTGGCGGTGGTGAGTCCGGAATGTTAATGGCTTTAATTGACGTGACATCGACCGGTTCACCGAGAATGTGCCCTGAGTGCACGGGGCGTGTGGCCGTGCGAGCCCACGCCTGTGATGAAATGGCTATGGTTTTAATTGCTCGCTTATGCTAATGAAATGCAGGAAAGGAGCATCGCCGCCCCGAATTGGGGGCGGGATCGTTATAATTTGGTCAGCATTGCTGACCGTTGCCTTGTTTGCCACCGTGCGGTGGTTTGTTTGCTTGCAGGTGCAGCTGGACCAAGCGGTCAATAGCGGGCTAAAGCCCTTTTTGCGAAGCTGGCCCTCGAAGGCCCAAGTGGAAATGTTTTATGTTTTATTCATGTATGGCCGGCCTGCGAGCCGAGGTTTGTAAATCATGTAAAAGACAAGTGAAACTTTTTGTAAGGCCTTAAGGCCGACTTTTGAGTATTTTGTAATAACATTCCTATTATCATGTTAGTGGACATTCATGCTTGTGCTGGGTTCTTATTTTGCAACTTATAAACTGCTTCCGCTAGAATGCTCTGTGTAGGACGTTGAGATTGGTTGGATGGTTTCCATAAGTAACCACCCGGTCTGTCTGTGGTATATGGCGTCGGGCCCCGGCCGGACCTACTGCTATATGCTATGCGACGGATAGGGGGTGCTACAATTTGGTATCAGACTACTGGTTTTGGTCGGACTTGAATGGAATTCGTGGTCGTTATAACAGTAAAAAGAACCCATGAATGTCCACTTAGGAATGAAAATACTCGTGTTTGAGGAACCTGCGTGTTCCTATAATTGCTGTTTGCAATTTATTTGGTCGCTTAACGGTGTTTTGTACCACTATAGGTGACCCGAAGTGGTGTTGGGCCGTCAGAACGCCGAGGTTCTGAGGCTAGTAGTGCACCAGAAGTTGCTCCCGCAACACCTTTGTCGGCTGAAAATATACGATTGGTGGCTGAAGCGGTGTTGGCCGTGATAAATGCGCAGCCTGGGAGGCAAGCGCAGCAGCCCGCTCCTATGATGGAGCAAGTACCTCTTCAAGAGGCCGAGCCGAGGAGGATGGAGCAAGTGGTTGTAGAACCAATAGTGCCAAGGAGGGCGACTGAGAGGCAGTTGAAGCATGTAATGAGCTTTAACCCTCCGTTATTCTCGGGGTTGGGAACCCCATCGCAGGCTGAAGACTGGCTCTCTAGGGTGAAGAGAGTCATGACAGCGACGGAGACGGAGGAGTGGCAAATGACCACCATCGCTACGTTCCTTCTAGACGGGGAAGCGAGGATGTGGTGGGACGGCTTGGAGCTGCATCATCTGAGAGGAAGACAATTGATAGACGTTCCGATGGAAGAGTTCTCGGAATTGTTCTTAGCAAGATACCTCCCTTCTACTCAGAGGATTTCAATGGAGAATGAGTTCCTGAGGTTGGTGCAGGGTGAGCGAAGCGTGGATGAATATCTCTACGAGTTTACGCAGTTGAGTCGTTATGCGAGCTCTACCATCATGGATGAGGAGCGCAAGACTAATCGCTTCTACGAAGGTCTGAGGGATGAGCTGAGACTATTACTGTCGGGGCCGATGACGCAGGGTTTCTTAACCTTGGTCAATACTGCCCGGTCCTTGGAGAAGGACATGAAGAGCGTGCAAGCGAAGAAAGGCTTGGTTGAAAAGAAATCTGAGTTTAAAGTGCCGACTACTTCGAAGTCTGGCTATCGGAGGGCTTTCAAGAAGCATAGGACTTCGGGTCCAGCTCCTTCTGGCGCTTCTGGGGCGACTACGGGTCGGACCCCGGGTGCGTGTTTTACTTGCGGCAAGACGGGGCACTTTGCCCGTGATTGTTGGAGCGGACGTCCTAAGTCCGAGAGGAGGCCAGGAGCTACTTATGAAGAGAAGGGTAAGGCGGTGGAGTCGACCGCATCCCACGATGCTCCGGCCCAACCAAGGGTCTACAATCTTGGCCAACAGGAGGCCATTAAACAAGCTGACGTGGTGACAGGTACGATTTAATTTATAGCAAGTCAATTCTTTATATGCTTGTTATGCACATGTTACCTTACCACTACTTGTTTAGGATTTGTAATGATTTGTGAAAATCCCGCACGAGCACTCTTCGATACGGGAGCTTCACACTCCTTCTTGTCCGAAGGATTTATATCACGCATCGGAGTCCCTTCTTCGATGGCGAAGGATAAGTTGGATGTGTTGTTGCCCAATGGGTGTTCGATGCGAGCGGTTAGGATCTGCGATGTTAAGATTCGTATTGGGGAGCAGGAGTTCGACCTGCGGGTGTCTTTACTTCCGTTAGTGGAGTTCGACGTCATATTTGGCATGGACTGGCTCTCGGAGCAGCAGGCCCATATAGATTGCGGTAGCAAGGAAGTCAAGCTGGGAGCGAGTCGTGAGACGACTTTTACGGGCTTAAAGGGGTCGAGCAAGACGTTGATGTCTGCTCTTCAGGTGGTGAAGGCGGTTCGTGCTGGAGCAGAACTGTTCTTTACACTAGTGGAGGTTGCAAAGCCGAAGCCCGCGTTGGATTGTATTTCAGTGGTATCGGAATACCCTGATGTGTTCCCCGCAGATCTTCCTGGAGCCCCGCCTCAACGGGAGATAGATTTTACGATCGAGCTAGTGCCAGGTGCAAAGCCTGTGTCACGATCTCCGTATCGGCTAGCGCCTAAGGAAATGGCGGAGCTGAAAGTTCAACTGCAAGAGTTGTTGGAACAAGGGTATGTGCGCCCGAGTTCTTCGCCTTGGAGCGCACCGGTCCTCTTTGTTAAAAAGAAGGACGGAAGCTTGAGATTGTGTATTGATTATCGGGAGCTAAACAAGCTGACTGAGAAGAATAAGTACCCGATCCCTAGGATTGATGATCTCTTTGATCAGTTAGTCGGGTCGACGGTGTACTCGAAGTTAGATCTCAAGTCTGGGTACTATCAGCTGCGGATAAGGGAGAGTGATATCCCGAAGACAGCGTTTAGTACGAGATACGGGCATTATGAGTTTACGGTCATGCCGTTTGGGCTGACTAATGCGCCGTCGGTGTTCATGGATTTGATGAACAGGACGTTCAGGGAGTACCTAGACCATTTCTTGATCGTCTTCATCGACGATATTTTGGTGTATTCGCAAAGTGAGGAGGATCACTTCAAGCATCTCCATTTGGTGTTGGAGACACTCAGGAGAAATCAGTTGTATGCCAAGTTCTCGAAGTGTGAGTTTTGGCTATCCTCAGTGGCGTTCCTCGGGCATATAGTGAGTGGAGAGGGTATTGCTGTGGATCCGGCGAAGATTGTTGCGATACGGGAGTGGCCTGAGCTTGCTACGGTAGCAGAAGTCCAGAGCTTTTTGGGGCTTGCCGGTTATTATAGGCGCTTCGTAGAGAACTTCTCGCGGATAGCGCTACCTCTCACTACTTTGACGAGGAAGGAGCATAAGTTCGTTTGGACGCCGGAGTGCGCGCGAGCTTTTGAGGAATTGAAGTGTCGGTTGACCACGACGCCTGTGTTGAGTTCGCCGGTTGGGACCGAAGGCTATGAGATATATAGCGACGCTTCAGGCAGCGGTTTGGGTTGCGTGCTATTGCAGCACGGCAGCGTGATAGCTTATGGCTCGAGACAGCTAAAAGTGCACGAGAGGAATTATCCGGTCCATGACTTGGAGTTAGCGGCCGTGATTTTTGCCTTGAAGCTGTGGAGACACTATTTGTACGGTGTGAAGGTTGATATCTACACCGATCACAAGAGCCTAAAGTACCTGATTGATCAGAAGGATCTGAATATGCGGCAGCGTAGATGGATGGAGTTCTTAGGGGACTATACATTCAAGATCCACTACGTGCCTGGCAAAGGGAATGCGGTTGCGGACGCGTTGAGTCGTCGAGCCCCAGCTCAAGCGAATTGGCTATCAGTGCATGATGAGCGGTTGGTGCAGGAGCTGGAGGCGTTGGAGATTGTTTGTGTGGATAGACAATCTAGCGCTGAAGCAGTGCTGAATTGGACTGAAGTCCAATATGACCTGGCTGATCGGATTCAGCAGGCTTTGGATATGGATGCTCATATGAAGCAGTTCATGATAGAGGCTCTGGATGGGTCAAATTCCCAATTCGTTGTGGAGGACGGATTGCTGTGGAAAGACGGTCGTTTGTGCGTCCCAAGCGTGGGCAATTTACGGGTGGAGTTGTTGTACGAGGCACACCATACCAAGTACTCGATTCACCCGGGGAGCACGAAGATGTACCGCGATGTAAAGAAGCTATTTTGGTGGCCAGGTTTGAAAAAGGATGTGGCACTATATGTAGCGAAGTGCCAAACTTGCGCCTTGGTAAAGGCGGAGTGCCAAAAGCCGGGAGGATTTCTTAAGTCCTTGCCTATTCCGGAGTGGAAATTCGACGACATCTCTATGGACTTTGTGCATGGTTTGCCAAGGTCGCAAAAGGGTAACGACGCCATTTGGGTGGTCGTGGATCGATTAACGAAGGTGTCGCATTTTATTCCGCATAGGAAGGACGATCCGGTGGAGAAGTTGGCGAAGCTCTATGTGGATAATATAGTACGGCTTCATGGTGTGCCCCGCAGCATCGTGAGTGACCGAGATGGGCGGTTCACGTCCAATGATTGGAGGCTGGTGCAGCAAATGTTGGGAACAAAGCTGAAGTTTAGCACAGCCTTCCATCCGCAAACTGATGGGCAGACCGAGAGGGTCAATAGAACGATGGAAGACATGCTTCGCATGTGTGTCTTGGACTTTGGTAAGCAATGGGAGGACCACCTTTATTTGGTGGAGTTCGCATACAACAATAGCTACCAAGCAAGTATTCAGATGGCGCCTTTCGAGGCCCTTTATGGTAGACGATGTCGCACGCCGTTGTCTTGGTTAGAAACGGGCGAGTCGAAGTTGTATAAGCGATCGGAAGTGGAGGATGCTACTTCTTTGGTGAGAACCATTCGGGAGAGGTTACTCATCACTCAGGACCGGCAAGCAAAGTACTATAATGCCAAGCACAGGAACGTGGAGTTCGCTGTGGGTGATTATGTGTACCTAAAGATCAAGCCGTTCAAGGGTGTCTCGCGGGTGCGACGGTTGAAAAAGCTAATCCCGAGGTACCTTGGACCGTTTGAGGTTCTGGAGCGAGTTGGAGAAGCGGCCTATAGGTTGAAGCTTTCTGTGGAGCTAAGTGGTTTACACGATGTATTCCACATTTCGGTGCTTCGGAAGGCGGTGCAAGAGCCTACGCAAGTGATCGCGGTCGATCAAGTGCCGGTGGATAGTGGGCTAACGACAAAGGTAAAGCCCGTGCGGATTGAGGACTCGGAGGTCAAGCGGCTACGCAATAAAGAGATCAGGATGGTCAAGGTCCGATGGGACAATTGCGGTCGTGAGGAGCTCTCCTGGGAGCGAGAGCAGACTATGCTTGACGAGTATCCGGAGTTGTTCCGCTAAGGTACAAATGTTGTTTTTGTATATCTTTCCTTTATGTAATTTCGTGGGCGAAATTCTTTTAAGAGGGGGAGAGTTGTAACGCCCCGAAACTCAAAGGAGCAAAGGGGGACGTTTTGGGCCAGTTTTGGTTTCTGGCTGACGGCACACGGCCTGGGACACGGGCGTGTCCCAGGGCGTGTCAAGTGTGTGCCGACACTTAGTCGCGAAGTCGTCGAGTTATACTCGACGATTCGACGAGAAATGGCACACGGCCTGCGACACGGGCATGTCGCAGGGCGTGTCAACCCGTGTCGACACTTAGCCGTGAAATCGTCGAGTTATTCTTGACGATTCGTCGAGAATGGGCACACGGCCTGCGACACGGGCGTGTCGCAGGGCGTGTCGACCCGTGTCGACGATCGTCAAGGTGAAATCGTCGAGATTCACTCGACGATCGTCGAGACAAGGCACACGGCCTAGGACACGGGCATGTCCAAGGCCGTGTCATCCAGTCGTCGTTCTCCCCTCGACGAAATGTCCCGTGTACACGGCCTGGGGGCCCAGGCGTGTCAATGTGACACGGGCAAGGACACGGGCGTGTCCTAGAACCCGTGCAGTGCTCGGGTTGGAAACGGGGGAAAATCTTGGGGTACACGGCCGGCTACACGGCCGTGTCAGCTGGAACACGGGCGTGTCAGCTCGAACACGGGCGTGTTCGATACCCGTGTGCGTGTTCAGAAGATTCGATTTTGACGGCGAATGCGGCACACGGCCCTGGACACGGGCGTGTGCCAGGCCGTGTTCGGCCCAGATTGGGCATTTCAGCCCCGAATCAAAGCCGCTCGTTTTCTTAGGTTGAGATCCGACGGCTGGGGATGGTTCCTGAGAGGATATACACGGGTTTGACTTAAGAAAAATCCATTTTCCTTCACTTGATCATCTCTCCAAACCCTTGGAGAAAGAGGAAAGCTATTGGAGGAAGAGGAGCTAGATCCGCCATTGGAGGAGCTTCGGAGCTCCGAATCGCAAGCCGACTCCGGATCCACGGAGGCAACGCAAGTGCAGTGATTTCTATCCGATTACATTTCGATGGCGCCAAAGAGGAACGCAAGGGTAACGATCCTCACTTGTGAGCATGATAGCTCTCTTTCTTAGCATGGGAAGCCCTCTCTCGCGAGTTTGCGAAGAGTTGGAGGCGTTCCTTCGGGTAGATATGTAAAGTCCCCGTTGTTTAGCGTCCGTATGCGAGAACGGACATAGGCATTTTGGTTGAAGCCTACCCGGACATGTAGTTCGGATCGGTGATGTTGCATTGCATAAGGCCGGAGAAGACTCCGTGCTATTGGGTGTTTTTCGGGTTTTCTACGCGGTAGATTGCAGCAGGGAGCCTTGGGGACTAACCCAAAGGTGCACCCGGAAAACTGGGCGGACACGAGGTCTTGCCAACTTGGTGGCCTGAGAGCCAACTTGAACATAACGGGGTTATGTGATTTGTGGTAGAATGGGAATCGGTGAAAGTTTGACCCGCGCAGATGGCTTAAATTGCCGTTGCGATGTGAGCACGGGTTAGATGGAGCCGTACCCGCTTTATGTCGTTCGGGTTAGAGAGACCTAAAGTTACATGGTACTCGCCGTTGGCATAGATGTGAGTCTTCGGTGGTCGATGGCTTAAATTGACGTGACCAATACCATGAAGACGAATTGCTCATAGGAATGGCCGTCTAAGTGGCGGTGGTGAGTCCGGAATGTTAATGGCTTTAATTGACGTGACATCGACCGGTTCACCGAGAATGTGCCCTGAGTGCACGGGGCGTGTGGCCGTGCGAGCCCACGCCTGTGATGAAATGGCTATGGTTTTAATTGCTCGCTTATGCTAATGAAATGCAGGAAAGGAGCATCGCCGCCCCGAATTGGGGGCGGGATCGTTATAATTTGGTCAGCATTGCTGACCGTTGCCTTGTTTGCCACCGTGCGGTGGTTTGTTTGCTTGCAGGTGCAGCTGGACCAAGCGGTCAATAGCGGGCTAAAGCCCTTTTTGCGAAGCTGGCCCTCGAAGGCCCAAGTGGAAATGTTTTATGTTTTATTCATGTATGGCCGGCCTGCGAGCCGAGGTTTGTAAATCATGTAAAAGACAAGTGAAACTTTTTGTAAGGCCTTAAGGCCGACTTTTGAGTATTTTGTAATAACATTCCTATTATCATGTTAGTGGACATTCATGCTTGTGCTGGGTTCTTGTTTTGCAACTTATAAACTGCTTCCGCTAGAATGCTCTGTGTAGGACGTTGAGATTGGTTGGATGGTTTCCATAAGTAACCACCCGGTCTGTCTGTGGTATATGGCGTCGGGCCCCGGCCGGACCTACTGCTATATGCTATGCGACGGATAGGGGGTGTTACAGGTACTAACCTCACAACAAACATGAGCATTGCCATAACAAATCGACCCACCATAGTGGTGTAGTAAGCCGGGTTTATCTTACACTCCCCAGGCATTGCCACCAATCGACCTCCCAACCTAACTCAGATCGACCCACCCTTGTGGTGCAGCAAGCCGGGTTTACCTCGTGCTCCCCAGGCATTGCCAGCAATCGACCTCTCAAAACAACCAGGGGCAGGTCTGCCTTTCCCGTGCTCAAACTGTCAGTAGCGCAGTACTCGACGCGGGTCGGCCTTCCCTCCTGATTAGCCACATCTTTCTGCTCTCCTAGAGCAATTAGCGCCAACCGCGCTCACACTACAAGAAGCTTACACAAAGCATCCAAGATCAACATCCACAAACTAGAGCTTATACTCACAAACATACGCGTCCATAAAATACACGGAGTCTTCTCCGGTTTACCCATAATCATCACCAATCTAGACTAACCATCCAGATGGGCTTCACACATCATGCCTATGCCATACTCCACACTTCTGGCTCTAGATGCAGACTCAACCGAGAATCATTTGCACTTTCCCACCTCTTGGTGGAGGATTCCATGCTATGCATAAAGAAAGGACTTCAATTCTCCATGAAAGAGATGGTTACCCTTGAAGATCGCTTTGGAGCCATGAATTAGCCGGATGGAACTCACTGCCTCAGCCTTGCCTCCATGAATCCAAACTCGGATCTTGATTTCGCATGCTAATGATCCTCCGGCTGCCGGTCCTTCTCCTTCTTCCTCCTTGCTCTCCCTCTCTTTCTCTCTTTGAGAAGAAGAAGAATGGATTAAGATGGGAATGAAGATTATCTTCTCAATTCGGCCTTATATTAGCAAGGAGAAACCTGAGACATCAGATCCCATAGGAAGAAGATGAACGGCCACAAAAATTCACGGAAACAACTCTTTCGGGTCTGACACGCCCTGTGACACGACTGTGTCACAGGACGTGTACCTTAAGCGGTGCCAAACCGCCTTATCCCGATCAGGACACAGCCATGTGACACGCCCGTGTCACATGGCTGACACGCCCGTGTCATCTGACTTACACGCCCGTGTCAGGCTCTCGAGACCCTACTTGAGACAACTACTCGAGTAGTTGGATTGGACACGCCTGTGTCCAATGGCTGACACTCCCGTGTCACACCCGCACTCGAGACATAGAAGACCTACTCGAGACAATCACTCGATACCTACTTGAGTGAAGTACACACCAGGTTACAAACCTGTGTCCCATGCGACACGCCCATGTCGCAGGGTATGTCTTCACTCGATGATCGTCGACCAAAGTACGCAAGTGAAAATCGTCGAACTCGAGGAGGACATGCCCCCTGACACGCCCATGTCTCTGTGTGTGTTCACTCCCAAAACTTTGTCGACCGCATTTCGTCGACCACGTGCCAAACTGCTCAACCCGAGCAGTACACTCCTTGGGACATGCTCGTGTCCCAGGCCGTATCACCCAATCTCAACCCAAAATTGGGATTTGGGGTGTTACAACCCTCCCCTCCTTCAAAAAAATTTTGTCCCGAAATTTGGCTCAACTACAACCAGCAACAGCAAAACAATCCGGGTTAGAGCTCAGAGGCCGCAGCTTGTCTCGCCCCACGACATCGTACAACACAAACAGAACATGCATACATACATATCTCTACTATATGTGCATCCATGATATGTCCATTCACAATACCCAAACATCATATCCAAATATCATATACATCCACCTTGATTGATCGATCATCGCAAACATCACATTATTCATTCCATATATACAGCATCATATACAACATCTATGTACATCACCAAAGTCATACAGTGCACCCTGTCATTCTTACTTCAGTTCACACGCATCATCTTTCATTAGTCATTTGATCGCCTCTTGGAGTTCCAATCTAAACACTCGAGGCTGAACTTCACCGATTGAGCTTTGCGTCTCTTGCACTTCAAGATTATGCAAGCGAGGTTGCGCCTGGGATACAAATGACTCGACCACTGCTTTACCCTTCTCTTCATAAGACGCACCTATCCTTTTCTCACCCCTTGGAGGGCCACTCCAACATTCACAGGTGATATGTCCCTGCTTCCCGCAGTTAAAACATGTGCGTGTCTCAACACGTCCTTGACCATAGGTTGCCCCTGAAGAAACAGTCGATGGATTTGATTCGGCAGGCCTGAACCTTTTCTTCTCTTGTCTCCTAAACTCCAACTGTTCAGGCTGTGGAACTATGAATTTTGGCTTCTCCACTACCAGACCCTTCTTCTCTTGTACCCATTTTAAATCTTTCTCCAGCGCCCGGGCTGTACCTACCAACGCTTGAAAGCCTTGGTTCACCGAACTCGGGAGTGCCAACCTCAACTCATCACACAATCCCTCATAAAATCGATTCGTCTTCCGTGCCTCCTCAGCGAAGATGGACCCCGCATAGCGCCCAAGTCTGGTAAACTCATGCAGGTATGTATCAATATTACTCTCACCCTGCACCAGATGTTGGAACACATTCTACATCGCAATCTGCTGCGACACTGGAAAATACGTGGCTAGAAACCATCTGGAGAACTCGTGAATGGATATATCCTCTAAACGTTAACCTGCCAAGTAATGTAATTCCACTTCATCCCACCAAAGCCTCGCATCGCCTTGCAAGAGAAAAGTGGCTAAGGTCACTTTCTGCTCCTCCGCAGTCCTGATTGCGGTCAGGCACTCTCCACTCTTGCAAGCCAATCTTTTGCCTGCATTGGGGAAGTCTCCACACCAAACGTAGGTGGATGAAATTCCATAAACCTTTTCAATGGCTCGTCCACCGCATGCTCATCATTTCGAGCGTCAACACGATATTGGCGTTCACCAAGCTGCACTGGCACCACTGCAGGCCTTGCCTGCTCCATAGGCTATGCCTGTAATACGACAAGCACCATCGCAGTCACCAAACGTATAGTCTCCACCGAGGGAGGTGTAGGCATCTCAGCTGGTGCCGCACTCTTATCGGATCGCTGGGGCTCAGACTGCCCAGCACCACTCCTCGTCACCTATCAATGTACAAACACCATTAATCATGAATTAGCTGGATGGAACTCACCGCCTCAGACTTGCCTCCACGAATCCAAGCTCGGATCTTGATTCCGCACACTAATGATCCTCTGGAAGCCGGTCCTTCTCCTTCTTCCTCCTTGCTCTCCCTCTCTTTCTCTCCTTGATAAGAAGAAGATTTACTTAAGATGGGAATGAAGATTATCTTCTCAATTCAGCCTTATATCAGCAAGGAGAAACCTGAGCTCACAGATCCCATAGGAATAAGATGAACATCCCTAAAAATTTCCTGAAAACAGCTCTTTCAGGTCTGACACGCCCTGTGACACGCCCGTGTCACAACAAGTATACCTTAAACGGTGCCAAACTGCCTTATCACTATCAGGACACAGCCTTGTGACATGCTCGTATTACATGCCGGACACACCCGTGTCATATGACTGACACGCCCGTATCAGGCTCTCGAGACCCTACTTGAGACAACTAGTTGAGTAGTTGGACAGGACACGCCCGTGTCCAATGGCTTACACGCCCGTGTCCAATTGCTGACACGCCCATGTCACACCCGCACTCGAGACATAGAAGACCTACTCGAGACAATCACTCGATACCTACTCGAGTGAAGTACACCCCAGGTTATACGCTCGAGTCCCATACGACACGCCCGTGTTGTAGGGCGTATCTTCACTCGACGATCGTTGACCAAAGTACTCGAGTGAAAATCGTCGAACCCGAGGAGGACACACCCCCTGACACGCCCGTGTCTCTGGGTGTGTTCACTCCCAAAACTTCGTCGACCGCATTTCATCGACTACGTGCCAAATTGCTCAACCTGAGTAGTACACGCCCTGGGACATGCCTGTATCCCAGGCCGTGTCACCTAATCTCAACCGAAAATTGGGATTTGGGGTGTTACATGCTGCACCCCTGATCACCTCATCAGTTGCACTCACATAATTCTTGACATATCCTATGTCAACTTTAGAGAGTTTTTGGCTTGTTTCCAAGGATTTTATGAGGGTAGCCAGCATTATGCCTGCAGTTCCAGCCATATCAAACCAGATGGTGACCTGTTTGTTTAAGTGAGAGATTTCTTCTTTATTTTCCTTAACTTCAGTTAGTAATTCATCCCTTAGCTTGGTAGCTGATTGATCAACATAATCCTTGAGAGTTGTTGTCTGAGCATCCAGGAGTGCTTTGATATGGTTTAGGAGTAACTCATTAGAAATTTGGGTAGAGGGTGGTTGGATTAATGGAGGAGGGACTTCTGTTAGAGCAGGGACCTGTAATGTCTCCCCCGCAACTACAACACATGTAGAAGGAGCCATTTCCTTAGCTAAAGTTATATTAGCACTGCTAATTAAGAGGGTATGAGTATTATCTGTAGTGGGTACAGACTCAACCACTCTGTTGACAACTTTGTCCAAGGTAGTCATATCCATCTAATTATGCTCCAAATCAGACTGAGCATCCTTTTCTAGGCTTGACCCATCAAGATAAGTATCTAATTCCTCAGGAGGCTCATAGTTATCTTCTGCAGCAGGGATAACTTCTACTGCAGCTACATCATCAGTATCAGTTATAGCTGCCTCATCTTTTGCAACAACCTCTTCTTCAGTAGCATTCTTTGAAACTTGTCCTGACCTAGGGGTTGCATGGATTTTATCAACATGCACAACTCTATCCTGGTTTTTAATGTTTGTTGAGTAGAGACTCAGGGTTATGTCTGTCTGCATACCAACATCAGCAGGGCGAAATTCCTAGCCTAGGTTTAGAGCAGGAGGAACTGTCTACTTCAGCAACTTGCTGTCTCTTATCCCTTGAGGAGTCCTTTGTTGATGAAGGTTGGATCTTGGGTAATGTCCTAGTGAATCTATCCAATGTCTTTATATCCATTCTTTTTAGGTAGTGAATCTTCACTCCTTGTTCTTGCTTGAATGTATCAGGATAGGTGTTCACTAGGTATAAAGGAAGAATTATGCCCATATTTGGAGTGGGTAGATAAACTACTATTCTCTAGTAGATGAGAGAAGACCAAGAGGTCTTCTTATTGAAGATTATCCTAGTCATAACATGAAACATTAACCTAAAGATTGTGTCAAGTGAACCAGGTTTGCAGATAAGGGCTTTCACTACAATATCTGCTAGCCGTTTACCTCTCTGATTGAAGAATTTCCTCTTATGAGACCCAGGTTTGGCATCAATGTATCCACACCACCTGAGAGCTCTGTCTCTGTCCGTGACGGTGGGTTCTTCTTCCTCACTAGGGTTGATGGAGGTTATATGAAGGTCTTTGCCTAGTCTCTTAGGGTTTACCTTAATCTTGATGTCCTCAATCTTAGATTTGAGAGAGTTTTGAGAAGAAGACACTTTCATGTTGGAGAAGAATTCTACAATCTCTTTTCTAAGAATGGTGGAGGGTTCTGAAAGGGTGTACTCCAAACCCGTGGCCTCAATCATCCTTAACACTACTTTAATCTCTAGCGAGGCATGAATGAATCCATCCCTCACAATTTCATAGCCCTCCTGGAGCTCCTTGGTGACATTTGGCGCCATTGAACCAGTGTGGCAAGATGTTGAGAGGGTTTCGATCTCAACGGCTAGGGTTAAGGGTTTTAAGAGTGGTTTGGCTTTTCGTTTCTTGTCGCTTTTATATTTATAACAAAAACTTTAATTTCCTTATCATTAGAATAACCAATTAAACATTTTTAGCTTAAATTAGTACTTTTTGGTCTTACGGTATGTGTTACGCATCTTGTTATGATACCGGGCATTTAGCACTTTATTATACCTCTCCGCTTTTCTTTCATTTACTCAATGCCTGATTAAATTGTAGCTTCCATTACTGTCTGGATATACATTCTATTTAACACACCATTATTCAAATATTTTATCAATTTTAAATATAATGGAGACCTAACATGCTAATAAGCCAGTTTTATTAGCAACTTAATTATGCACTGATTTACAAGTTATTTGATCTTGAGAGTAAAGGCTGCATAAGTTAATAGTACAGATAGATATGAAGAATAATTGAATTAATGTTAGCTAACTGGTGTGCTTGATTAGGTTCATCCTAAGCACATCTAACTTAATTTATCAATTTGCAAACTTAGTCTCTATACAGAGAGAGAGAGAGAGAGAGAGAGAGAGAGAGAGAGAGAGAGAGAAAGAGAAAGTCTTAGCTTGAGGTTTGCTGCCTATAGCTTTTTAGGATTACACACTTGACAACCTTATCCATAGTTTATTGCTTTACATGGAGCATATTCCTTGAGCAATCATCCTATCCCAGACATTTGCCTGGAACATCCATTACCCATATACCAAATCTTGTCTAGACAGGTATATGGACTATCCTGCAAAAAAAAAGATTCATTTACCCTCACGAACCCAATATTTATTGGGTCCTAGGTTCTTGTTAGTACGATAAAACTTTACCCAACTCTCTGCATGGGCTGAGCACCTTACTGTCCACTAGCCACAACCAAGTTGTGCCAACAATCGATGTCAAAGTGGCCCACTTTCCCACAACACCAACATTTATGAATGTTGTACCTTTTCTTCAGGACAAAAAAAAATTGTTGTCCATGAGATATGTGAGCAGCTCCAGACTTTGCTGGATGAGCATTGCATGATGTTGCTTCCTTCTTCCTGGGTGAAGGTGTTGAAGAACAAAATATAGCTGGTCCAGGATGGGCTAATTGTATTTTTGGAGCCTACCATGTAGTGGTCTCTCTCATCTCTTTAGATAAAGGATATTTGGATCCAAATCTAAAGAACCTATCCTGAACATTATGGCTAGAGTGGACAACATCACTCCTTGTGAGATCAGGTGTTTTCACCCCACTGGTAGAGCACACATTAGATTGACTCTTATGGAATGGTGCAAACTTGACAGTTTTAGAAGGTAAATTCACCTTTTGAAATACTGTCAACTTATCAGGGATATTTGATTTGACATGATAATTTGGGTGATTAATACCCAACTTCTCAGAGGTTTGACAAGTTGCAGCTTTTGGCAACATACCAAGAGATTGAGAAGGGTTAATCACAATCCCTAATCTCTCAGTAAATTTCTGTTCTAGATATCTAATATGTTTACATTTTTCTTCTAGAACCTTGGTCTGACACTCAAGGATTTTCTTGAGTTCAGACACCTCATGACATTTCTTATTAAACTCAATCGATTTATTGTAATAAAGAGTTTTATAAGTCTTGAGGAATTCAATCTCCTTTGCTTGCCTTTTGGCAAAATTTCTGCTCTTCTTTAGAGCATCTAGGAGCAGTCCATACTTGTCAATCAATTGATTGGTATCAGTATCAGACTCTGAAAAATCTTTATCACAGGATGAAGATGCACCAGTATCTGCACTGGTTTCATAGTCAGAGGAAGATGAAGAAAAGGAGAGAGGATGTACCTTGAGTGATTCTACATATTCCTCACTTTTTTCTTCTTTAGTTGTTGTCATCAGCCCTTGACATCCACAGTCTTCTTCATCCTCCTCATTATCACTGTCAAAGTGTGACAGTGGGGCTCTTATTCCTATCCTGACAGTAGGATATTCCTCTTCTTCGTCTGGATCTGCATCAATAGAGATTATCCCTATATAGGCTTCATCTTCATCATCTTTTGATTCTGAGGAGGATGAATCTGTCCAGCTTTTCTCCTTCTTAACGACAAATGACTTCTCCTTCTTCCTATCCTTGTCGTTATGGTGATGCATCTTCTTCTTTTTCTTCTTCTTATCTTCTTCCTTGTTCATGACTAGGCAGTCAACAATGACATGTCCAGTTTTGCTGCAAAAATAACAGATAACATTATAAGAAATCTGTTTACTAGATTTAGAGCCATACCTGTCCTTCTTGGAGGACATCCTGTGATGAGATGATGAAGAGGGTTTGCTTTTCCAATGCTTTTTCTTCATGAACTTCTGAAATTTCCTGGAGAAGGCTGCAAACTCTTCATCAGTCATGTGGTTGTCTAAGGAGCTCATCCCAGACAATTCTGAGCTGGACTTAGCTTCTCTCCTTGGTGGAGAAGAAATCTTTCTTCTGCTCCTTCTTGGGGCTTCTGCCTTGAGGGCCACTGTCTTATCCTTGGTCTTGGAACACCCTATTACTAATTTGGGTCAGGATCACTATATCTCTAGGAAACATGTTTTTGACCTCATTGTATAGATCTAAAGGTCAATTAGGATTGAGTCTAAGGGTTAGTTGTTAGGTTTGGAAGCTGTCCTCAAGACCAAGGTTTTTCAGTTTGGAGACTAAGTCATTTCGTCGATCTCAGTACGACGAATCGTCGAACTCCAGTCGACGATCGTTTAGCCCAACTTCGACGGATCGTCGAACTCCATTCGACGATCGCTGAGCTCAACTTCAACAAATCATCGAACTCCATTCGACGATCTTCGAGCTCAGTTCGACGATCTTGACTCCAGTTTTGATTCTCTATCTCTGAGCTCAGTTCGACGATAGTTGAGCTCAGATCGACGATATCTGTTGCTGTCTAAGTCCAAATCGCTGAGCTCAGTTCGACGATAGTAGAGCTCAGTTTGATGTTTTTCTGAAGAGTTCAACAACTTTCAAGATTCAAATTCAGAACAGTTAAGGAGTTATTGTCAGCAATTAATTCAGAAGATCTTGTAGCCGTTTTCATTTATTCTGGAGCAAGTTTCAAGGGATTATCAAGGAATGTTTCTTTGGACTTTCCCCCAGAAGACAATTGCAATTAAGGATGTAATTAATGACAGGCTAACGGCTATTCTGGACAGAGGATCTTTTCTAAGGAAAAAAGATAAGATTTTTGAATTCCTGATAAGCAGAAAAACAAGGAATCAAGAAGAAGAGAGTGCACAACAAGAAGAAGAACAAAAAGATTCTCTATTACAACTCTTCTCTGGAACAACATCTCTTTCTCAACAATAATTTTACAAGAGAAAGAGTTATATACATTCTCTGTCTCAAGATTCATACAAGAACACACAACCAAGGAGATCAACCAACTGAAATCTTCAGATCTCTTTTGATTCAAGTGTTCAAGGCCATCATCATTTAAGACTCCAGACACCTAACATTTCAGCTGTTGCTGAAATCATCAATTGCTGGAGATCAACTTTCTGAAGGCCTATCACCCTACTGCAAAGCTTCATTTCCTGATCAACTACAGATCTCAGGGGGAGCTTTGACAACATCAATATCCACATAGTCTTCTCAGCTGCTCTGAGAAAGAGAAGACTTTCATCACTCTCTCATCCTCATCTCTGTAAAGGGTTTTTCAAACTCCCTTCAAAAGTTTGTGTTTGGTTTTTGAGCATCTTATCAAAAGCTCATAGGTGGCAAGACACCTGATCAAAAAATCTGGTTTGGTTTTTGAGCACCTTATCAAAAGCTCATTGGTACCCAGGACACCTGATCAACTCATCATGCAGTGGATTCCTACCTAGGGTGGTAGAAGAGTGGATGTACCCAAGTTTAGGGGACCCACTATAGCTCCTTGTGTCTTCTGGTTGCTTGTCTTTATTTTTGTTTCTGGCTGTGCTTGTTTCGTGATTAGATAGGTTCTGTGATTAGATTTAATATTTGCTTTCCTGTTCACTCAGATTACAGCAACTGTTGTAAAAAGTTTTTAAGCACCATACTCTATTCACCCACCTCTAGAGTATATCAGATCTAACTCGCACTTTCAATTGGTATCAGAGCGAGGTTGGTTAAACATACCACACCTTGGTGGTTGCACAGGCTAACACCTGAACCCAAAGATTCCTAGTTAGATCTGCTTGTAGATTTTGTTATTAGATTATTTCTTCACAAAATATGGCCCAAAATAAAGATTATGCTAGCACCAGACCTCCAGTGTGCAATCTGTCTAAGTTTGCACTTTGGAAATCAAGGATTAGACTATACATGAATTCTATTGACGAGGACATTTTTAATTCTGTGTTGACAGTTTGTCCAAGACCTCCAGAGAACACAAGCACAAATGTTGTCCTCCATCAGGAACAGATGCTGATATCAAGAAGTGGAAAGTAGCAGATGCAAAGGCTATGAATATCTTAGCCTAGACTATGTCTGATGACATTTTCCAAAAGGTGGCTGAATGTAATTCAGCAAAGGAAATCTGGGATAAACTCTCTGAAATAGTCTCAGGATCAGCTGATGAGAGAAAGGATAGGAGATCTCAACTCATATCCCAATATGAGAATTTCAAGAAAGGAGAAGCTGAGACAGTAGCTGAAATGTATAACAGGCTCAGTCTGATAGTCAATGAACTCAAGACTTTGGATAAAGAGATCTCACTGACTGAACTAAATGATAAAATCCTAATGTGCTTTCCAAGCACTTGGGACTCAAGAATCTGGCCAATCAAGGATGCCAGAAGTCTGAATGAGATTACAACAGAAGCTCTCCTGGGCAAGCTCAAATCTTATGAGCTGCTCATTAAGAACATAGAAGAAGAGCAGAAGGCTGCCTCACCAGCCACAAGAAAAGAAAAGACAATATCTTTCAAAGCAACTGAAGATCAGCCTGAAGACAAAGTCACAGGCAATGATGAACTGCTCAGTCTATTGGCCAAAAGATTTTACAAGTTGGCCAGAAAGGACTTCAGAAAGAGATCATACAAAGAGCTTGATAAGCCAAGGTATGATAAGTCAAATAGTAAAGAAATTGTTTGCTTTGGTTGCAGGAAACCAGGGCACATTGTACCTGACTGTCCAGAGAACAAAAATAAGGACAGAAGGGACAAGAAAGAAAGAAGAAAGGACAAAGACTTCAAGAAGAATGGCAATGGCAAACCCTCCTCAAGCAAGAACAAACACACAAGGAAGGTATTTGTTGTTGAATCTTGGAGTGATACTGAAGAGGAATCAGAAGCTTCATCCAGCTCTAGTGATGATGAAGATGATGCTAAAGAGAAGGAGTTCTGCATGATGGCAATCAATGCCTCTCAACACAATTCAGATGCAGAAGAGTCAGAGTCAGACTCAGAGACTCAACTTGAAGAGGACCAGGTAATTAGTTCTTTTGATTTCAATTCTGAGGACTTTAAGTCTGAGTTTAAAGCATTATGTTTAGACTTACTAAAATCTGAGAAGGAAATGATTTCTCTCAGAAATCATTTATCTGAACATAGTATCTCAAAGTCAGAATATCTCAAACTCTCTAAGGAGTTGGAGTACTGTATGGAGCAAATAGCTTCACTGAAAGGTGAGCTATCAGAGGCCAACAAGCTTGAAGAATCCCTTAATGGGAGAAGTATCAAGCTGATGGACATCACAAGCACAGTGAACTCCAGATTCAATAGTACACTGGGCTTGGGTGCTTCATCCAGCCAACCTATAGTTCTAACAACCCCAATCAAGTTTATTTATGATAAAGGGAAGGGAGTTGTAGAGGTAGCTAGGAAGAATTCTGATCTGCCTAAGGAAACCAAGTTCCAGCAGAAATCGTCGAACGGAGCTCGATGATCGCCGAACACAGATCGACGATCTCAGGCAAAATCGCCGAACTCAGGTCGACGATCACTAATCTCTGAACTCTGCCATAGTCAACCGTTGAGCGAAGCTCGACGATCTGACCCAAGATCGTCGAATGCAGCTCCACGATCGTCGAACAGAGATCAGAGCTCTAGAAATTCTATCAAGGGTAAATCAAAATCCAATCTTAGGGGTCCTTCATCCCAAAGCTTTAACACTTATACTGAATGGATAATACCTCCAAGGAGATATCATCCTGAAGGTTATAAGAGTCAACCTGGGATGTCTTTTATTTCTGAGTTTAAAGGTTATCAACCTAGGCCCAAGGTAAACTGGGTCAAAAACAAATGAATTATTTTATGTGCAGGTGAAGACCTATCCAACATCAAACCAACAATGGTACTTGGATAGTGGGTGCTCAAAGCACATGAAAGGAAACAAGGACAACCTCACATCCTTTAAAGCCAAGCTTGGACCCAAAGTCATATTTGGTGATTCAAACTTTGGGCAAACTAAAAGATATGGTGCAGTCCAGATTGGAACAGTGACATTCAAGAAGGTAGCCTATGTGGAAGGACTGAAGCACAATTTGATAAGTATCAGTCAGCTATGTGATGAAGGCTACCAGGTGACTTTCAGCAAATCCTTATGCAAGATCAAGTCAGAGGACAACACAACTGTGTTGACAGGTAAAAGGAAAGGTAACATCTACTTAGTAGATTTTCTTTCAACAGATGTAGACATTTGCCTGTTTAATTCTATCTGTAGACCTAATATTTTATGGCATAAGAGACTAGGACATTTAAACCTTAGAACCATTGCTAGGCTATGCAAGGACAACCTTGTTAGAGGACTACCTTCTGGCCCCTACAAGAAGGAAGGACTCTGCAGGGCTTGTCAATTAGGCAAGCAAACTAAAAATAGTTTCAAGTCACTTAATAAGAGTGATTCACCTAGGATCTTGTATCTGTTACACATGGATCTTTTTGGACCCATTACAGTACAAAGCCTAGGAGGGAAATCTTACACCTTAGTAGTTGTAGATGACTTCTCTAGATTCACATGGGTGTTCTTTTTGAGAAAGAAGTCTGATAACTTTAAGTGTTTGACAGAGTTTCTCAAATGTATACAGATTGAGTTCAATAATCACATTGCCCTGATCAGAAGTGATCATGGGACAGAGTTTGATTCTCTTCTTATACAAGAGTTCTGTCAGAGTGAAGGGATCAGGCATACTTTCTCAGCTCCTAGAACTCCTCAACAAAATGGGGTAGCTGAAAGGAAAAATAGAACCCTTATTGAATCTGCCACTACATTGTTGTTAGATGTTCACCTTCCTCTATCGTTTTGGGCAGAGGTAGTGAACACCTCCAACTATGTGCTGAACAGAAGTTTAATACATAAACTAAAGGGCAAGACTCCCTATGAATTACTCAAAGGGAAGAAACCTAAAGTTGATTATTTTAGAATTTTTGGCTGTATTTGTTATATACATAATAATGACAAGAGATATTTAGCAAAATTTCAAGCTAAAGCTGATGAAGGAGTGTTTCTGGGATACTCCATGATCAGTAAGGCTTATAGGGTTTATAATAAATCATCTCTTAAAATTGAGGAATCTGTTCACATATCATTTGATGAATCTAACATGTCTTTCAAGGAGAATAACACTTCTACCATAGAACCTTTGCAGGTACATTCTCTTGCTGAAGATTTGAACAGGTTACAGGTTACTCAAAAAGAGGAAAGCAGTGAAGATGAAGAAAGCATTCAACATATTGAAGAGAAATAACTTGAAGAGCCAGTTGTTGTACTACAAGAGGAAACAACAACACGGGTTGGTGAACAATCAACACCCCCTGTTGATTTAGTAACATCAAGAGACCATCCAATTTCCCAAGTAATTGGAGACATCTCAGCTAGTGTGAAAACCAGAAATCAGGTCAACCAAAACCTGTTGCACACTTGCTTCCTATCTCAAATTGAACCTCAATCCATTCAAGATGCAGAGCAAGATCCACACTGGATCATTGCAATGCAAGAAGAGTTGCATCAATTTGAAAGGAACAAAGTTTGGGAACTAGTGCCAAAGCCTAAGGATCACTCCATTGTTGGAACAAAGTGGGTGTTCAGAAACAAATTGGATGATCAATGAGTAATTGTAAGGAAAAAGACAAGGCTAGTTGCTCAAGGATACTCTCATGAAGAAGGCATAGAGTATGACCAGACTTTTGCACCAATTGCAAGATTGGAAGCCATCAGAATCTTCTTAGCTTATGCAGCACACAAAGGCTTCAAGGTATACCAGATGGATGTAAAAAGTGCATTTCTAAATGGAGACATCAAAGAAGAAGTCTATGTCAGACAACCTCCAGGTTTTAACTCTCCAACCCATCCTGATTATGTTTTTAAGCTGAACAAAGCATTATATGGTCTCAAGCAAGCTCCTAGAGCATGGTATGAGACCCTAACATGCTTTCTCCTGAAAAATGAATTTATAAGGGGTAGAGTAGACCAAACTCTTTTCATTAGAACCCATAAGTCTCATACCCTACTAGTACTGATTTATGTAGATGACATTATTTTTGGCTCTACTGATTCAAATTTGTGCAGAAGGTTCTCCAACCTAATGCATTCTAAATTTGAAATGAGTAGCATGAGTTAGCTATCCTTCTTTCTAGGATTGCAAGTCAAACAACATGCTGAAGGCATCTTTATTTCTCAAACCAAGTATGCAAATGAATTGGTCAAGAAATTTGGTATGTCTAAAGCATCCTGTATGAAAACACCTATGCCCACCAATGTTGTATTGGATGCTGATGAACATGTGAAACCTGTTGATCAGACAACATATAGAGCAATGATTGGCTCTTTACTGTACCTTACAGCTAGTAGACCTGATATAATGTTTGCTACATACATATGTGCTAGATTCCAAGTAAGCCCTAGAGAGTCATGATAATACGTTTGCAGTCAATTTTATTAGGATATTTTCGGGGTTTTAAAGCCAATCATGTCTTGTAAAGTACTTGTTTTGATTCCCCTTTGTATATATTTTTGTCGCTAATGCATTTTTTCTGCTTTTTGTAGGTTTTCACGGCTTTCAGCCGAATTTTGCTGTGACACGCCCCAAGGTCACGCCCTACCAGGGCGTGTACCTAGGGCGTGTAAACTAGAGGAATGAAGCAATTGGTCCGAAACTACATTCCGTGGAAACTTAGTGTACACGCCCTCGGTCACGCCCGTGACACACCCGACACGGGCGTGTACTATAGGCGTGTCCCCAGGTTCCGAGGAATCGCCGCAGCGCGCTCGTCTTTCCCGCTCCACCGCCGCACCGAAAGTGTCACGCCCCAGGGTCACGCCTAACCCGGGCGTGACATATGGGCGTGTACTTCAGCAATTCCGCCCGTCACCTCCAGCATTCAATTTCAGCTCCCAAAGTCACGCCGCAAAGAACACGCCCCAGGGTCACGCCCTACCAGGGCGTGACCTGTGGGCGTGTACCGCAACAACTCCGTCAGAATTCAATTCCTGCCCGAAAAAGTCGCGCCGAATGTGTCACGCCCCAGGGTCACGCCCGACCAGGGCGTGACAGGGGGGCGTGACCCGACCCGAAAAATTCTATAAATAGAGCCCAACTCCAGGGGTTTGAGGACAACTTTTCGCTTTGAGAGGGGAGGTTCTGTCCTTTGTATTTCTGAACTTTTTAAGCATGTCTTTCCATTTTTAGTTCGTAGCTCTAGCTTTATGCTTTCCCAGTATTAGCTCCTAGTTTATTTCTGTAGTATGATGCTAATGATAGTGTAGTTTCCTTCTCATGTTCTTGTAATCTCTGGTTTTCAAGCTGTAAGATCACTGTTTCTATTAATAAAAATTGCTGTTTTCTTTTACGTTTCTGCTCCATTTTCAGTATTTTTCTTCTACTCATCCTCCCTCTTCCACCTCACCATGATTAACTAATCCTCCATGTACTCGATCTTAATGATCCGAGGTTCGAGTGATTAGGTTATGATGCTTTGAATCTTACCTTTTCTTTTTAGGGTTTAGCTTTGAATTACTCTTGATTTATCACGGGTTGGAGGTATATTATCGATATATACTCTCCACCTTTGCTTTCATTCTGGGCTAGCCGAGAGGCCGAAAGTTTGAAATGAGCACTCAAGAGTAAAGGGAGTTGTTCGCACCCCTCGAGAGAGGCAGACGATCAAATCTCCCGGATTGGAGTAAAATCCATTAGAGGGGTTCACCGCGTAAAGCGAGTTTTAGGCCTCCGATTTAGGCGAAAGTCGGTCGGACCTTCCTAAACTCAGTTAGGCACGGCCTTCGAGAGAAGCGTGTCAATATTCATGGAACCTCCACGGTCAAAGACCTTTACCCTAATTAGCTTAGGTTTATTTATCGTATTTTTCTAACCACTCTTGCCGAGGTGATTTTTGATCGAGTGCATTTTCCCTTCATTGTTACCAAGCTCAAGTTAATCGCTCTTTAGCTCTCTTTATCTTTTCATGCAAGTAGTTCTCTTCCTTTAGTACATTTAGCTTAAGAAAACCTTATTTTTCCGTCGATAAAATAATAGATTTCGTGTGAGTAAGCTTACTCAACTGTTCCCGGATTTCAATACGACACTTGTGTCCCCTAGCTGCATTTCGATAGGTATACTTGCCTTGATGAATTGTTAGTTTGGTTATTCTCTCTCCTTGCAGATATCTAAGAGACAATCAAGTTTTTGGCGCCGTTGCCGGGGAAGCAATTCTTGTTGATAAATTGAAAACGCGAATATATTAATTTTATCACTTCTCTTTCTCAGCCTCCTTCTTAAATTTTTTCCGCCTACTCACTTGAGTTAAATGGCTGGATTTTATTAAGTGTGCGTATTTTTAATTTTTCCGCCTACTCACTTGAGTTAATTGGCTGGTGTTATTTCAATCAAGTGTGCGTATTTTATTTTTCCTCCTACTCACTTGAGTTAATTGGCAGGCTTTATTTCAGTAGAGTGTGTTTACTTTCTGTCGAGTGGGTGTGTTTTAATTTTTTGTCGAGTGCGTGAGTATAGCTTTTAATTTCTGCCTACTCGCACAGAGATAAATGGCTGGATTTTAATTACCGCATTCGTAATAGAAACCCACATCACAAAATTTTCTACACCACCTAACTCTCTCGAAAAGGGCAAAGTGGCTCTAAATGCCACTATCTTGTCTAGTACCTTGCAAACCCTTCACCGGGTAGCCCTTGGGAAGTTCGGGAGTTAAAACATAAAAAAATCTATTTCAAAAAATTTTTCCAACTTCATTAGCTCTTTTACTTTTTAGTCTTTCTTCTCCTCTCTTCTTTTAGTGTATGACCCGCGGAAGTCCGTCGGTTACTTTGGACCTGGACCATGAAATTGAGCGTACTCTTCGGAGAAGATCGCGATTTCAAGGCCCTACTACCCAAGTGCCGGTTGAGGATTCCGAGTCATTTTCTACCTTAAGAATGGCAGAACCCAACGTGGAGGAAGTCGTGCAAAGGCCTATGTCCTATTATGCACGACCAAATCTCGAGGGTACAGAAACTAGTATAGTTCGCCCTGCAATAAATAATAATAATTTTGAACTAAAGCCTAGCATAATTCAAATGGTGCAGCAGTATGTGCAATTTGACGGGCTTCAAGATGAAGACCCGAACGCACACATAGCCAGCTTTCTTGAGATTTGTGACACCTTCAAGATAAATGGTGTCACAAATGATGCTATTAGGCTAAGATTATTTCCTTTCTCTCTTAGAATTAAGGCTAAGCAGTGGCTGAACACCCTTCCTAAAAATAGCATAACTACTTGGACGCAATTAACTGAAAAATTTTTGGCCAAGTATTTTCCGCCTGCTAAAACTGCTAAACTTAGGAATGACATTTCTGCCTTTGGACAAATAGACTCAGAGACCCTTTATGAAACCTGGGAAAGATTTAAAGAATTATTAAGACGATGCCCACATCATGCTCTGCCTGTATGGTTGCAGGTGCAGACGTTTTATAATGGGCTAAATCAAAGCACGAAGCAAATGATAGACGCAGCTTCTGGCGGTACTTTAAACCATAAGACCCCGGAAGCAGCTCTTGAGCTGTTTGAAGACATGGCCATGAACACTTACCAGTGGAATGTGCCTAGGTCCCGCCCAAACAAACCTGCAGGTCTCTTTGAAGTGGACAACGTCTCACAACTCGCACTGCAAGTTGAAATATTAAGCAAAAAAATTACGGAGATGACTGCTGCCTCCGCCCCTCAGGTATGGGAATCTGCAACTCCTCCCGCTGAACATTTGGATTATGTAAATAATATGCCTAGAACTGCTTTTAATAATTTTTCTGCTGCGAATTATCATCCTCCTGGTTTTAATTTTCCGAATAGTTATAATCCTGCGTTAAGAAATCATCCGAATTTTTCGTGGAGCAATCCATCGAATGCTGTGCGCCCGCCACCGCAAAGTGATTTTTCTGCTCCACCACCACCTCCTCCTCAAAGTTTTCCAAAACCTCCAAATTTGGAGGAAGTGTTTTCAAAATACATGAATGCTAATGACGCTACGATTAGGACCTTAACCGGAAGTGTTAAAAACTTAGAAAATCAGGTAGGACAGCTCGCTAAAATGATTTCTGAGCGACCCGTAGGGTCTCTTCCTTCCAATACCGAGCCCAACCCGAGAGAGCAAGCGAAAGCTATAACTCTTCGGAGTGGGAAGAAAGTTCCTGGTATGGTAAGTGCAGAACCCGAGGCAAGCTCCGCTCCCGTTTTTAAAAATCAAAGCTCCGTTCCCCTTTTAAAAATTCCATCCTCTGCCGAAGAAATTATCACCCCTATCGTAGAAAAAGAATTCACTCCACCACCCACCTTTAAAAATAATCCATCCCCGCCATACCCTTCCGAACTTAATAAACAACGACAGGATGATCAATACACCCGTTTTTTGGAAATGTTTAAGCAAATCCACGTAAATCTGCCTTTCCACGAAGCCATATCCCAGATGCCGAAGTACGCAAAATACCTTAAGGACCTCCTAACTAACAAGAAGAAGTTAGAGAACCTTTCTCATGTCACGTTAAATGCCGCGTGCTTGGCGGTTTTGACAAACGGATTACCGAAAAAAATCAGTGACCCGGGTAGTTTCTCTATCCCGTGTCTCTTCGGTGATCTCTTTGTCAAACACGCTTTAGCCGACTTAGGTGCGAGTATTAATCTTATGCCCCTCTCGTTGTTTAAAAAGTTAGGAATTGGTAGTCTCAACCCCACACGCATGAGTATCCAGCTAGCCGACAGGTCAGTCAAATACCCGTTAGGAATAGTGGAGGACGTCCTAGTCAAAGTTGACAAGTTCATCTTCCCGGTGGACTTTGTCATTTTAGACATTGAAGAAGACGTCGAGGTTCCCCTGATCCTTGGCCGACCCTTCCTTGCCACCTCCCGAGCTATCATTGATGTAAGCAATGGTAAGCTCTTCCTTCGAGTGGGCGACGATGAGGTAACTTTCTCTATCACCCCCTCGATGAAGAACACACTAGCTAATGATGACTCCTGTTTTTTCATGGATACCATAAGTGAAGAATTCTTCTCTCCCACCTCTGATTTTGACAAAGAATTTTCCAATTTTTGTTCCTCTCCTACTCTTCCAACTGAATCTCTACACATAAGTGAAGAATCCTCCACTCGCCCCTCTGATTTTGAAAAAGAATTTAATGATTTCTGTTCCTCTTCTACTTTTCCAACTGAATCGATGCACGAAGCCTCCATGGCCGCTAGCAACACCCCTTTTAATTTTACATATAAAAAAGTGTACGAGGACATAGTTTTTGAAAAAGAACAAATTTCCAAGACCTCGTATGATGACCCCCCTACCTTGGAACTGAAAGAACTACCAGAGCACCTTCAATACGCTTTCTTAGAAAAGGACTCTAAGCTGCCTGTCATAATTTCGGCCTACCTCACGGATGCACAAAAGAATAAAATTCTTTCAATTTTACAAAAGCATCGCCAAGCTATTGCTTGGCAGATATCTGATATCAAGGGCATAAGCCCATCTTTCTGCACTCTTAAAATCTTAATGGAAGATAATTCTCGTAACTCTATACAACCTCAGCGCCGTATAAACCCAAACATGAAAGACGTAGTTAAGGGCGAGGTTATGAAATTGTTAGACGCAGGAATTATCTATCCTATATCCGACAGTAAGTGGGTTAGCCCAGTACAGGTAGTACCAAAGAAGGGAGGGATAACGGTCGTAAGTAATGAAAATAATGAATTAATCCCGACTCGGATGGTGACCGGATGGCGAATGTGTATAGATTACCGTAAGTTGAATGACGCCACCCGCAAGGATCACTTCCCCTTGCCGTTCATTGATCAAATTTTAGAACGACTTTCCGGACATAGCTTTTATTGTTTTCTCGATAGCCTCTCGGGGTATCTTCAAATCCCCATCTCCCCCGAGGACCAGGAGAAAACTACGTTTACTTGTCCCTTCGGCACCTTCGCCTACCGAAGAATGCCGTTTGGATTGTGCAATGCGCCGGCTACATTCCAACGATGTATGCTCGCCATCTTTGACAAGTACGTAGAAAGCATTATGGAAGTCCTCATGGATGATTTCTCCGTCTTCGGGAATTCCTTCGATAGTTGCTTAGAGAACCTCGAAAAAGTCTTAGAGCGATACGAAGAAACTAACCTTGCCTTAAATTGGGAAAAATGTCATTTTATGGTAAGGGAAGGGTTAGTTTTGGGACATAAAATTTCTGAAAGGGGTATTGAAGTAGACATTGTAAAAATAGAAGTTATCGAGAAACTGCCGCCACCTACGAACATAAAAGCCATAAGAAGTTTCCTGGGTCATGCGGGTTTCTACCGCCGCTTCATAAAGAACTTTTCCAAAATCACCAAGCCCCTTACCCATCTCTTAGAAAAAGACGCCCCATTCATCTTTGATGACCTCTGTCTAGCTGCCTTCAATTTAATAAAAGAAAAATTAGTTAATGTGCCAATCATGATAGCTCCGGTGTGGGATCTTCCATTTGAAATAATGTGTGATGCGAGTAGTTATGCGGTGGGAGCCGTACTAGGTCAACGTATTTCCAAAAACTTCCACCCCATTTATTACGCTAGTAAAACACTCACATCTGCACAGGAAAATTACACCACCACCGAGAAGGAGCTCTTAGCTGTAGTATTCACATTTGACAAATTTCGCCCTTATATCACTCTTTCGAAAATTATAGTTTTTACGGACCACTCGGCCCTCAAATATCTTCTCTCTAAAACGGATGCCAAGCCTCGCTTGATTCGCTGGGTCTTACTCCTCCAGGAGTTTGACTTAGAGATCCGTGATAAGCGAGGTGCCGAGAACTTGGCCGCCGACCACCTTTCGCGCCTAGACAACCCGTTTATAGAACAATTAGATGAAAATTCTTTTCATTACTATTTCCCTGATGAGAAGCTTTTCGTAATTAACACATCTACTTCTCCTTGGTTTGCCCGCATCGCCAACTATCTAGTGGCCCGTGTGCTCCCAAAAGAGTTTTCATCTCAGCAAAAGAAGAAATTCTTTTCTGAGCTGAAGAACTACTTTTGGGAGGACCCGCATCTTTTTAAAGTCTGTGCAGACCAAGTGATCAGGAGGTGTGTTTCCTTGGATGAAGGATTAGATATTATTAAACATTTGCATGAAGGACCGACAGGTGGGCACTATCAAGCTGCTCGCACCGCTCACAAAGTGTTAAGCGCGGGTTTTTACTGGCCCAGCCTGTTTAAAGACGCGCATGCCTTTGTGAGTAGGTGTGATAGTTGTCAACGGTCGGGGAATATTTCGAATAAAAATGAAATGCCACAAAATTATTTTCTAGAGTGCGAAGTTTTCGACCTCTAGGGGATTGATTTTGTCGGCCCTTTTCCTTCTAGCTTCGGGAATAAGTATATTTTAGTTGCCGTTGATTATGTTTCACGTTGGGCCGAAGCCCAAGCTCTTCCTACGAATGACGCCCGAGTCGTAGTTAATTTCCTCAAAAAATTATTTTCTCGATTCGGTACGCCGCGCGCTATCGTTAGTGATAGGGGTTCCCATTTCTGTAACGCGCAATTTTCAAAAATCCTAACTAAATATGGTGTTACTCATAAGCTTTCCACTGCCTACCACCCCCAAACTAACGGACAAGTCGAAGTAGTGAATAGAGAAATAAAACGAATTTTAGAAAAGACTGTTTCCACATCTAGAAAAGACTGGTCAGCCAAATTAGATGATGCTCTATGGGCCTACCGAACAGCGTACAAAACCGCCCTCGGCTGTACGCCATATCGGTTGGTTTATGGAAAATCGTGTCATTTACCCGTAGAGTTAGAACACCGCGCCTTTTGGGCCTTGCGATTTTTAAACTTCGATCCCCACTCTGTCGGCGATTTTAGAAAATTTCAACTTAACGAACTCGACGAGTGGCGCTCTTACGCTTATGAAAATAACAGACTTTACAAAGAGCGGACGAAGCGTTTACACGACCGACATCTTAGGCACCCAAAAATCTTTAAGCCAGGCGACCAAGTGCTTCTTTATAACTCTCGTTTACGTTTATTCCCGGGTAAATTAAAATCACGATGGTCTGGGCCTTTTATTGTTTTAGAGGTCTTTTCTTATGGTACTGTTTTAATTTCCCACCCTGATAAGGGTACTTTCAAAGTGAATGGTCAGCGTCTTAAACTGTATTTCTGTGATGATGTCAGTCTCAACCCTGTTAACTCTATCTTTCCGGTCCTGACATTTGATTAATCTGAACATTATTTTACTCACAAACTTTGACATTTATTCGAACTTATTTTTAAAACAATATTTGGGACAATCTTATTTTGATGCGTCGAGCTCAAACGACGTTTTAAACAAAGGGCGCTCTTGGGAGGCAACCCAAGTTATCTTTTTCTGTTTTCTTTCTTTTACACTTTTTCCCCCGACTGGCTCCGGCAAGCTGAAACTTCTGCGATCGCCTGCTCCAATGGTTCTGCTTCCATGCCAAAGTCCGCCGGACGACGTTTCATGAATATCCACACCACAGGCATGGAGGAGCGGTATCACTCAACTTGCCCTGCAAAATAAAATCGGGGAAGTACCTGCTTTTCAATTCTGTCTTTTATTTCTGTACTTTACTTTTCTCTCGTTCTTCAACCTCCTTCTCCATTGCGGACAATGTAGATTTTCAGCTTGGGGGAGGACTTCCTCCTTTTTGTTTTCTTTTTGTTTTGTAAATATCCCAAAAAAAAATCCAAAATTTCAAAAAATTTCAAAAACATTATTATATATATAGCTGCATTTTGGTATTTCAATAAGTACCTCATGTTTATGTTTTGTTTTTCTCAAACTTCTTTATAAACAACGTAGTTAATTATAATTTTTCTAATCATTCTTTTTAATCATATTTCACAAGTAAAATGTTGGTCATGCTGTGTTTCTAATTCACGGTAGCATGTTAAGGTAAAATATTTCTCTAAACCGTGCATTTCTATTATGGTTTTCCGTTCTTTATTTTCTTTACTTTCTCTAAAAATTTATCATCCACTATTTTCCTTTTCGTCTTTAGATGATTTTTGTAAGAACATATTTTGAATAACGTAGTAGATATGAACGATCCAAGTGACATATTATTTTTATTTTCAAGATAATTTCATCAATCTTCTTTTATTATCTCGAACTTGCTTTTTGAAATTTATCGACTCTATGTTTTAAATAAATTTAAAAAAAACGCGTGAAAATGATTTAGGCCATTTTTGTTTACGTTTGAGCTTTCTTGCCAACCTAAACTCTTTTACCACTAGTAGCCGCTTTTGAGCCTTTTTTCCAAATTCATTTGATAAACTCCACACACCATTTCATTTTCACCAAAGCCCAAATTCCTACCCATCTAATCACGCTAATTTTGTTTGATAGGAAATTTTGTCTTATCTGTGGATATATTGTTGAAAAAGGTGTACTCAAAAGCAATAAATTGAAAAAAAAAATGAATGAAAATAATAGTAAAAAAAAAAGAGATAAATAATCATAAAGAGAAAAAAAATAAATTTAGTTATACATATTT
Organism: Platanthera guangdongensis; assembly: GCA_039583875.1. Lineage (NCBI taxonomy): Eukaryota > Viridiplantae > Streptophyta > Magnoliopsida > Asparagales > Orchidaceae > Platanthera > Platanthera guangdongensis. The sequence continues at coordinate 89,632,671 of CM077164.1, read as the reverse complement.
TGTTTAAAATAAATTTATTTTTTTCGAAACTCGTTGTTTTGGTTTAGTGTGATTTTTAAGCCTCCATGTTTATATTTGAATTCCACTCCTATTCATATTCCTAAACCAAACGTTTCGGTCCTATTAAGTCCTTTTGATTCACGCCCTTTTTTTTAATTTTATTTAACAACTAAGAAAAGAAGAAAAGTAAATCAGTTTTAGTTTTGGATTTAAACTTAGATTTTTGTTATTTAATTGATATAATTATAATGCGTTGCTTGGATCTAGTAATAACTCAATACGTTCTTTTCATTTTCATTACCTTGCTCAAATCTATTTAAAGAATTTCGTCAAAATTCTGGATGATTTATTTTTATTAAGTAAAGTTTATAAAAGTTAAACCATAGCTAAATAATTGTTTTAGATTTACATTTTACATTCTCCCTACCTAGAATTTCGCATAGTACTTGTGTGAGTATGATTAAAACCTTTTGAATTATTCACTTTTTATGATTAGCTTGTCTTTATATCTTTGCTTGGGGACAAGCAAAACTTAAGCTTGGGGGAATTTGATAATACATTTGCAGTCAATTTTATTAGGATATTTTCGGGGTTTTAAAGCCAATCATGTCTTGTAAAGTACTTGTTTTGATTCCCCTTTGTATATATTTTTGTCGCTAATGCATTTTTTCTGCTTTTTGCAGGTTTTCACGGCTTTCAGCCGAATTTTGCTGTGACACGCCCCAAGGTCACGCCCTACCAGGGCGTGTACCTAGGGCGTGTAAACTAGAGGAATGAAGCAATTGGTCCGAAACTGCATTCCGTGGAAACTTAGTGTACACGCCCTCGGTCACGCCCGTGACACACCCGACACGGGCGTGTACTATAGGCGTGTCCCCAGGTTCCGAGGAATCGCCGCAGCGCGCTCGTCTTTCCCGCTCCACCGCCGCACCGAAAGTGTCACGCCCCAGGGTCACGCCTGACCCGGGCGTGACATATGGGCGTGTACTTCAGCAATTCCGCCCGTCACCTCCAGCATTCAATTTCAGCTCCCAAAGTCACGCCGCAAAGAACACGCCCCAGGGTCACGCCCTACCAGGGCGTGACCTGTGGGCGTGTACCGCAACAACTCCGTCAGAATTCAATTCCTGCCCGAAAAAGTCGCGCCGAATGTGTCACGCCCCAGGGTCACGCCCGACCAGGGCGTGACAGGGGGGCGTGACCCGACCCGAAAAATTCTATAAATAGAGCCCAACTCCAGGGGTTTGAGGACAACTTTTCGCTTTGAGAGGGGAGGTTCTGTCCTTTGTATTTCTGAACTTTTTAAGCATGTCTTTCCATTTTTAGTTCGTAGCTCTAGCTTTATGCTTTCCCTGTATTAGCTCCTAGTTTATTTCTGTAGTATGATGCTAATGATAGTGTAGTTTTCTTCTCATGTTCTTGTAATCTCTGGTTTTCAAGCTGTAAGATCACTGTTTCTATTAATAAAAATTGCTGTTTTCTTTTACGTTTTTGCTCCATTTTCAGTATTTTTCTTCTACTCATCCCCCTCTTCCACCTCACCATGATTAACTAATCCTCCATGTACTCGATCTTAATGATCCGAGGTTCGAGTGATTAGGTTATGATGCTTTGAATCTTACCTTTTCTTTTTAGGGTTTAGCTTTGAATTACTCTTGATTTATCACGGGTTGGAGGTATATTATCGATATATACTCTCCACCTTTGCTTTAATTCTGGGCTAGCCGAGAGGCCGAAAGTTTGAAATGAGCACTCAAGAGTAAAGGGAGTTGTTCGCACCCCTCGAGAGAGGCAGACGATCAAATCTCCCGGATTGGAGTAAAATCCATTAGAGGGGTTCACCGCGTAAAGCGAGTTTTAGGCCTCCGATTTAGGCGAAAGCCGGTCGGACCTTCCTAAACTCAGTTAGGCACGGCCTTCGAGAGAAGCGTGTCAATATTCATGGAACCTCCACGGTCAAAGACCTTTACCCTAATTAGCTTAGGTTTATTTATCGTATTTTTCTAACCACTCTTGCCGAGGTGATTTCTGATCGAGTGCATTTTCCCTTCATTGTTACCAAGCTCAAGTTAATCGCTCTTTAGCTCTCTTTATCTTTTCATGCAAGTAGTTCTCTTCCTTTAGTACATTTAGCTTAAGAAAACCTTATTTTTCCGTCGATAAAATAATAGATTTCGTGTGAGTAAGCTTACTCAACTGTTCCCGGATTTCAATACGACACTTGTGTCCCCTAGCTGCATTTCGATAGGTATACTTGCCTTGATGAATTGTTAGTTTGGTTATTCTCTCTCCTTGCAGATATCTAAGAGACAATCAAGTCACACCTAACATTAGTAAAAAGGATTCTCAGGTATGTAAAAAGTTGTCCAAATCTAGGTCTCTGGTATCCAAAAGATTCAGCATTTGACTTAACTGGATTTTCTGATGCTAATTATGCTGGATGCAGAATTGACAGGAAAAGCACCAGTGAAACTTGTCAGTTTCTTGGTGACAGACTTGTCTCTTGGTTTTGCAAGAAACAAACATCTGTGTCAACTTCAACTACTGAAGCTGAATATATGGCTGCAGGCAGTTGTTGTTCACAAATATTGTGTATTCAAAACCAACTCCTAGACAATGTCTACAACTTAGAGAAGTCTAAAATCTTTTGTGATAACACCAGTGCTATCTCTATAGCTCAAAATCCAGTCCTCCATAGTAGGACAAAACACATAGAAATTAGGCATCACTTCTTAAGGGATAATGTTGAGAAGAATAAAATTGAAATTCAGTATATCCCAACTGATTTACAAAGGGGAGATATTTTCACCAAACCCTTGGATGAAAAGAAACACGCCTTCTTCCAGAATCAGTTAGGAATGTTAGATGGAGGAAGTCTAAAATAAGTTCCAAGGTTTTAAAACTTTAAAAATTGACCAAGACTAGACAAACTTCTTGATTTCTCTAAGTGTCTGGAGTGTATTTCTAGTCTCTGAACTGCGCTCAACGATTTTCCCCCAGATCGTCGAACAGAGATCGACGCTTTCCGAAATCGTCGACCAGAGTTCAGCGCTTCTCAGATAGTGTTCAACTATCTCTTCCGGTCAACGATCGTCGAATGGCTCTCGACGATTTTGTTCTATGAACTATCGTCGAACAGAGCTCGACGCTCTCCAATATCGTCGAACGGAGATCGACGATATTGTAGACCTTTCCGATTCCTTTAGAAGCCCCGATCGTCGAACTGAGGTCAACAATCTTTCCTTTTCTGCGTCGAACCCTAATATAAAATTCATTTTTCGGCCGTCGTTCTCTCTTTGCGCCTTCGTTCTCTCTGCAAAAATTTCTCTTTCCCTCCAAACACCTCTACACTTGGTCATTTTGTTTGTTGATTTTTGCAGGTAACAATGGCCGTCTCAGTTGCCGTTCTACCCGCAATGAAGTTTGATGCCGGATTTGACATAGACATGGATTCGTTCAACACCAGTGATCAGGTTTTTCAAGACATTCTAGAACTGTTCAAGGAGCAGAAGCTTGTTACCATCATGTCCACAAGAATCAAATTGGCTGCAGATGAGATCAAGGAGTGGGTCTATACTGCCCACAATCAGGAACAAAACATAGTGGTTTGTTCAATTTCTGGAACTCAGGTACCTTTGAATCCTGCTAGTCTGACAGAGGTTTTTGAATTATGTTCTGGAAGAGATTCTGCTGAGTTATCTGGAGAAGAATTTTCTGATTTACTTGCTAGAATGGGTCATTCTGATGCAAAACCTAGCAAGTTGCTGAAAAAGAACTTAGCTGTGGAATACAGGTTCTTAGTTGATGTAGTGGGAAAGGTTCTGTTGGCCAAGCATTCAGCACATGATACCATCTCCAGGTATCAGCTGTTTTTGATGGGATCCCTAGTGGATAAGAAACAGTTAAACTGGGGAGAGGTCTTCTTTGATCTGATCAAGAAGAAAATAAACAAGAACTTTGTAAATTATGGAAGGATTATAGGGCTGTTTATCCATAACAGGTGCCCTGCTCTGCTAGTCTCATCTGGGATGCATATCAATGCCTCAAAGAGGCTGTCCTGTGCCCTGTTTGGTAAATGGGACAGGCAGATAGTGAAGCCCAGCAGGACCTCTGCAAGCACAACTTCAGGCACAAGGACTCTTACAGTCTCTTCCCCTCAAGTCTCTGCCCCTGCAGAAGACTTGCCTGCTGCTTCTTCTCCTCCTCCAACTCTTATTTCATCTCCACCAGTCACCTCCACCATTGAAATCTCATCCACCATCATTATTTCCAGCCCATCTCCAACATCAATTCCATCTCCAATTCCAACTCTTCCTCTCACAGAAGAAATCTTCCATCCATTACATCACTACCCTCAACCAGACATTGACACATCATCCAACATTCCATCATTCAATCTTCTTGATGATTCCATCATGGATGATTCACCCTCATCCCCTCCTAATGTACCCTCTACATCCACATCATATCAACAACTTCTACAAGATATCATTGATCAACCCTCATTCACACCCTCTATCTCCATACCACTATCTTCCATTTCCACAATCCCCACACCTCAACCTTCACTTCTACCATCCACCAGCTCTCCACCAACATCACCAGTTGTTCCACCATCCTTCTCTACCTCTGCTCAAGTCCCCTACTGAGCATGTAGATAGTCTTGCCTTAGCTGACACACTATATGAACTGATAGCTCCCAGGCTCTCACTTCTGTTGGAGACCTCCTTGGCTCCACTCCTAAAGTCAGTTGCAGAACTTTCTGTCAGGCTATCCTCTCTCATTCCTCAGGCAATCCCTTCATTAGTGTGCCTTGATCCAGCTCTCTCTGAATCCAAGCAGGGGGAGATGCCTCATGAAGCTGCTAGATTGCCTGCTGCTACCATTTCTTTAGCCCCTGCTGCTGTTACCTCAGTCCCTACTGCTGCTGCTCTTGTTACTAAAGCTCCAGTTTCAACTCCTCAATTTGCTGTCTTCTCAGTGGACCTCAGGTCCTTATTATCAGTTTTTGATTCAACTTATTTCAGCTATCTTCCAGTGAGTAATGCAATCCAGCCCTCAGAGGATCTTTCCAAGGCCATTGTGCCCTTTTCAAGCTGTGATTCCAGCTTAATTAGCTCCTATATATCCTCCATATATACTGCTGAGCCTTCTGTTTCCAGTGATGCTGCTGTTACTCCTGCTGTCATTAATGTTGCTGTTTTTGTTTGTTCTGATGCTGCTGATGTTCCAGTTTCTGAGGATATGCAGACAGAGGCATATGATTTTGAGCATACTGTTATTGCTGAAGTTATTACTGCTGCTATTGCTGATGCTGAAAATATTATCTCTGAAAGTAGTGTTTTTGAAACAGTTTTATCTGAATCTGTTGCTACCCCAACTGCTACTATTACTACTACTGTTATATCTTCTGCAAGTATTGTTCCAGAAAGTTCTGTATCTATTGTTACTACTGCTGCTTCTACAACATCTGCCAGTACTATATCTGCTGTATCTGCTGCTGCTACAACTGCTGTCTCATCTGCTCCAACCCAATTACAGAAAGACTATCTGAAAAAGATTGATGCTCTATATGATGAGCAAAGCTCTGAAAGTGATGAATATAGGACTGATTCTGATGATTCCATAGCCACTATAGCTAGGAAAAGAAAGGTAAGGAGCAAGGCTATGAAAAGATTTCCCCCAGCCAAAGTCAAATATACCAATGACATACCTTATTACATTCTTCATGATTGCCCCATTACTGAACATTGGATGCAATATTCCAAGAATCAACTTAAGGCTATGAAGAAGAAGAGGAAATATGAAAAAGGATCTTCTCAGTTTCATCATCCTCATCCTCCTCCACCACCTCCTCCTGATGTAGGTGTAGGTGGAAGCTCAGCTGCTCATCCTTCTGCTAGAAGTCAAACCCCCCTATCAGCCTCATGCAAGATCTCAATATAGGGGAAACCAGTCCAGAGGTTCTCAATCTAGGAGAGGAAATTATAGAGGAAGCCAAAGGGAATTCCAAGTCTACTCCAAAGGCTATTCAAGGCAACACCCTTACTCTAGGGAAGGACAAGCTTCATCAGATACAACTTCAGGTCCTTTTCCCTACAAGTTAGAAGAATTAGTCTCATCCAGAGCCCCTCCAGATAATCCTTCCAACAGATATGAACCTCCAGTGCACTTTGAGGATCTAGAAAATAATCCTACTGCTTGGACTGCCAGAATGAAAGAATTAGCTGCCTTAGATCAAATCAAGAAAGCCAAAGAGCAAGGCAAGGACACCTCCAGCATTACTACATTGTCAGAGCAAAGGAAAAAGGAACTTGAAAGATATGCCTCCAGCAAATTCTTTGATTCTGAAAGATACATGGAGCTGCACCCTAAAGTTGTGGTACCAAGGCCTAAACAACAAACTTCTTTAGGTGCAGCTGATGACAAAAGATCCAAAAAGGAAGCTCTTAACCCAAATAGAGAAATTAAACTTATAAAGAGTAAGGAGAAGGAATAATTCTGTAAGGTGACAATTATTCTGATTTCTGATTTCTGTCTGAGATAATATATCTGTGATTCTGCTATGTTGTTGTTTATTTTTGCTTTGTATATTGTTGCTTTTATTTCTCCAATTTCTGTAAATAGTAATCCTAACCCAAATAGGGGGAGATTGTTGGAACACCCTATTAATAATTTGGGTCAGGATCACTATGTCTCTAGGAAACCTGTTTTTGACCTCATTGTATAGATCTAAAGGTCAATTAGGATTGAGTCTAAGGGTTAGTTGTTAGGTTTGGAAGCTGTCCTCAAGAACAAGGTTTTTTAGTTTGGAGACTAAGTCATTTCGTCGAGATCAGTACAACGAATCGTCGAACTCCAGTCGACGATCGTTTAGCTCAACTTTGACGGATCGTCGAACTCCATTTGGCGATCGCTGAGCTCAACTTCAACAAATCGTCGAACTCCATTCGACGATCTTCTAGCTCAGTTCGACGATCTTGACTCCAGTTTTGATTCTCTATCTATGAGCTCAGTTCGACAATAGCTGAGCTCAGATCAACGATCTCTGTTGTTGTCTAAGTCCAAATCGCTGAGCTCAGTTCGACGATAGTAGAGCTCAGTTCGACGTTTTTCTGAAGAGTTCAACAACTTTCAAGTTTCAAATTCAGAACAGTTAAGGAGTTATTGTCAGCAATTAATTCAGAAGATGTTGTAGCCATTTTCATTTATTCTGGAGCAAGTTTCAAGGGATTATCAAGGAATGTTTCTTTGGACTTTCCCACATAAGACAATTGCAATTAAGGATGTAATTAATGATAGGCTAACAACTATTCTGGACAGAGGATCTTTTCTAAGAGATAAAAGATAAGATTTTTGAATTCCTGATAAGCAGAAAAACAAGCAATCAAGAAGAAGAGAGTGCACAACAAGAAGAAGAACAAAAAGATTCTCTATTACAACTCTTCTCTGGAACAACATCTCTTTCTCAACAACAATTTTACAAGAGAAAGAGTTGTAGACATTCTCTGTCTCAAGATTCATACAAGAACACACAACCAAGGAGATCAACCAACTGAAATCTTCAGATCTCTTTTGATTCAAGTGTTCAAGGCCATCATCATTCAAGACTCCAGACACCTAACATTTCAGCTGTTGCTGAAATCATCAATTGCTGGAGATCAACTTTCTGAAGGCCTATCACCCTACTGCAAAGCTTCATTTCCTGATCAACTACAGATCTCAGGGGGAGCTTTGACAACATCAATATCCACATAGTCTTCTCAGCTGCTCTGAGAAAGAGAAGACTTTCATCACTCTCTCATCCCCATCTCTGTAAAGGGTTTTTCAAACTCCCTTCAAAAGTTTGTGTTTGGTTTTTGAGCACGTTATCAAAAGCTCATTGGTGGCAAGACACCTGATCAAAAAATCTGGTTTGGTTTTTGAGCACCTTATCAAAAGCTCATTGGTGCCCAGGACACCTGATTAACTCATCCTGCAGTGGATTCCTACCTAGGGTGGTAGAAGAGTGGATGTACCCACGTTTAGGGGAACCACTATAGCTCCTTATGTCTTCTGGTTGCTTGTCTTTATTTTTGTTTCTGGCTGTGCTTGTTTTGTGATTAGATAGGTTCTGTGATTAGATTTAATATTTGCTTCCCTGTTCACTCAGATTACAACAACTGTTGTAAAAAGTTTTTAAGCACCATACTCTATTGACCCCCCTCTAGAGTATATCAGATCTAACTCGCACTTTCATAGTTGCATTTCATAGGACAGCAGTTTTCCAAACAGAGTTGGTGGATGAGTCTCTGCCAGCTTAGCCATTTCCCTAATAGCACAAATCTTGGTGTCCCAATATCTAGTGAGAAATCTGAGGAACTTGTTATTCAGCTCATAGTTGCTGAAGACCCTACCATAGGTTCTTAGTTCATTAATTGTCCTAAAGAACCTCTCAAAGTAGTCAACCACTTTTTCAGATTTGCTTTATCTGAAAGCCTCATACTCTTGGTTGAGCATGAACTTTCTATCATCTCTAACTTCCTCAGAGCCTTCCATGTAGACCACAAAAGTGTCTCGCATTTGTAGTGTATAAGATTTTGGAAGGTTGAGTCTTCAATGGCACCTTCTATAAAATTTTGTGCCCTTTTCTCCATGGTAGACAGAATTACCTCATCTCTGTCCATCTCTGTATATGCCTTGGGAACTCGTAGAGTTGGATCTATAATAGAAGCCTTTGTGTGGATAAAAAGACCTTCCACTACTGTTACATAGATCCTAGAGTCAGATGCTTCCATGAACAGTCTGACCTTTTGCTTCTAGAGGCCAAATCCTTCCTTCCTGCAGATTGGTAGTTTCATGGCCCCTAACTCCTTATAGTTCAATCTTGACCCCATGATTATATCTTATAGGTAAATGAAAGTGGTCAGTTGTCTACCTAAATCACCTAGAGGGGGGTGAATAGGTGAGTTGTGCGTCTTTTTTTTGGAATAAAAATTTAGAAATCTATGCACACGATAATCAACCAATCAATCACAAATGACAAAAGATTTATAGTGGTTCCACAACCTTGGGTACATCCACTTTCCCTCACCGATCTGGCAAAGCACTAGACGCGGCTACTCCACTATCTCGGATTGAAAACCAATCCTACGCCTCAGAATAAAGTTCCTACATTCTCGATCCACAACATGGATCTACACTCGGAAGATAAAAACTTCCTACAACTCGGAGACAAAAGCTCCTACACTCGGAGAGAAATCTCCTACAAGAATTAAATTGAGAATATATGAAAATACAAACAGTAATTGTTTCTCAGATCTGAAAATATCAGGAAGGATCTTCTTCTTTGATCTTTATGGCTTTATCAAAGAAAGTTGAAGAAGAAACTCGGCAAGATCTGGATCTGAAATTCCTTTGATTCACACTGTTGGATCCTTAATTGGATTTGGGCTAGGTTCACTAAATTAGGATCATTTGACCCAACATGTATAGCCAGGGTCATGGTTATGTCCTAGAGTCTAGGCTATGTCCTTAGAGTCAACACTACATGCACCAGCCATCAAGAGACTGCAAAATATTCTAGACTTAGAGAAATATCAAAGACTCAGAAATGAGTTCGACGTTTGTCGAACTCAGGTCGACAAAAGTCGTGCTCAGCTCGACGAATTCGGAGAAAATTCTCTGAGCTGAGCTAGACGAACATGATACTCAAGTCGACGATTTATGGACACAATATTTCAACATTCTAAGTCCAGAATTGCTCTGTTATCCAGTCAACGAACATAGTTCTCAGGTCGATAAACTTAGTAATGAGGTCAACGATCTCTGGGTATTCTACTTCAACATCTTATTACAGAAACATCTCAGTATTCTAAGTCCAGAATCACTCTCCAGTCAACGAACTTAGTTCTTAGGTCGACAAATTAGTTCTCAGGTCGATGTTCTCTGGGTATTCTACTTCAATATCTTATTCCAGAAACATCTCAGGATTCTAAGTCCAGAATCACACTTCAGTCGACGAACATAACTTCTCAGCACGATGAACTTAGAATGCATTCCTGCCAAGATCTATCAAGTAGCAGTTAGAGGTACTCAGCTCGACGAAACTAGTTCTAAGGTCGACGAACCCAGTTCTCAGCTCGACGATCTCTGGACACGTTACTGCAACATTTTTAAGTCCAAGAAACATCACTGAACTCCAGTCGATGAAGTCAAAATCTTAGCTCGACGATCTTGATGCACAGAAATAGCAAGGTTCCAGAGAAAGCAGTTATCTATCTTTAGTTCGACGATCTTGGATCTCAGCTCGACGAACAACTATTATCAGGTCGATAAACTTGACTTCTCAGCTCGACGAACTCTGGATTCAGGTCGACGAATTCTGTTCCTTGTTCGACGAATTCTATGCAGATCCAGACTTGGTTATTTCCATCATTCTGTCCTTAGATTATTGCAATAATTCCTGAGCAATCAATGCTAAAATATTCTCTGAATATTACCATTGCACGGAGCATTAATTATGGACTTCATCATAATTATTGCTTGCCGTTTTCAATAAGATAGTTGGGGAAATCAATCAATGCAAATATTCTCCAGGCCGTCAACATTAAATGAAGAAAGAAATTCAAATTTCAAAGGGAAAATATATGAAAAATATAAAAGGGATTTTCTTCATCTCTCAAAAACAACAATAACAAAGCAATTAGAAAAATAGAGAATAAGGATCTTCTTCTTCCCTCTAGATAACACTTTTAGACACAAAACACAGTGATACAGAGAAACAAGCCTTAGACCAGAGAATTTACATCAAGTTGAAGGAGAAGAAGAACATACATCCAAAACCAAGAGTCTTCTTTTCTGTTCATTCCAGGATTCTTCAAAGGACAACAAACATTCTATCTGTCAAGAAGTTCCTGGAGTTCATCTGGTCAAAGCAAAAGTTTGAAGACCTATCACCCTATAGCAAAGCTCCAACTTCCTGAACCATTCAATATCTCAGGGGGAGCCTTTGCTAACATCAAAACCCACAAGAGTCTTCTCAGTTGTATCTAAGAAAGAGTAGATAAAATCACTCTCTCATCTCCCACTGTATAAAGGGTTCTTAACTCCCTTCAAAAGTTATTCCTGGTTGCAAGTCACCTGATCAAAAGACTTGAGGTTTGGTATTTGAGCACCTGATCAAAAGCTCATTGGTGGCAGTCACCTGATCAAAAAACTGAGTGGATTCCTACCAGGGTGGTAGAAGAGTGGATGTACCCATGTTGGGGAACCACAATAAAATTCTTGTGTTGTCTGATTGCTCTTTTATTTTGTTCTTGTTGTGTCTGTGCTAGTTAGGTTGCCGTGTTTTGTGATATCTTATAGTTGTTGTGCCTGTGGTAGACCATATTTTTTTAGGACTAAGTTTTACTTACAACAATAGTTTTTAAAAACGTAAATATACTCTATTCACCCCCCCCCCCCCCCCCGTCTAGAGTATACCAGATCTAACCCCTAACTTTAAATTGGTATCAAAGGGTGGTTCCTTTGGTTGTACAAGCTAACACTTGAACCAAAGATCCTAAGTTAGATCTGATTTTCATTCCTATTAGGATTATATACACAACATGACACAGAACAAAGACTATGCAAGCACTAGACCTCTAGCATGCAATCTAAATAGGTTTGTCATCTGGAAGGAAATAATTAAATTATATATGAACTCTATTGATGATGATATCTACAACTCTATTTTGACAGGTCCTCCTCAACCATCTACCTCTACATCAACATCCAGCGCTAATGAAGTTCCACCATCTAAATGGACTGACGCTCAAAAGAAGGCCAAAGTTGTTGATGTTAAAGCAATGAACATTCTGGGCCAAACAATGTCAGATGATATTTTTCAGAAAGTAGCTGAATGCACATCAGCCAAGGCCATCTGGGATTCTCTAAATCAAATGGTGGCTGGATCTGCTGATGAAAGAAAGGACAGAAGATCCAACCTCATATCATAATATAAGAACTTTAAGAAGGAGGAAGCAGAATCAGTTACAGATATGTACAATAAGTTGAGCTCAATCATCAATGAGCTAAAAACCTTGGAAAATGACATCACCCTCACTGAGGTGAATGACAAAATCCTCATGTGCTTCCCAAGCTCATGGGCTTCAAGGATCTGGCCAATCAAGGAGGCCAGAAGCCTAAATGAGATTTCCATTGAATCTCTTCTAGGAAAGCTCAAATCTTATGAGCAGCTCATTAAATCCAGAGAAGCAGCTGAGCAGAGAACACCTCCACCAGCAAGGAAGGAACACAACCTGACATTTAAGGCTGTGGAAGAAACTGAAGCCTCAATTATGAATGCGGAGTTGATGAGTCTCTTTGCTAAGGGATTCTATAAAATGGAAAGGAAAGAATTCAGAAGAAAGTTATCCAGGCAGGATGACAAACCAAGGCATGACAAAACCCCCACTAAAGAAGTGGTTTGCTTTGTCTGCAGGAAACCTGGACACTTCATCTCAAAGTGTCCAAAAAATCAAAAGAAGAAAAGGAGAAGAGAGAAGGATTCTAGAAGACAGCAAAGCAGCAGACCTTCTTTCAGCAAAAACAAGAAGAAGGAGAAAGGCTTTGTAGCTGAATCCAAGAGTGAAATTGAGGATGAATCCACATCCTCCAGCTCCAGTGAAGAAGAAGAAGAGGCAAGGGCCAAAGAAGTTTGACTCATGGCCATTGATGCCTCAAGAAGTCAATCAGATGAAGAGGAAGAATCTGAAAATGAAGAAGCGTCTAAATCAGAAGCTGATCAGGTATTGTCCTCTTTTGATTATAGTGCCGATACCTTTAAAATTGAATTTAAAATAATGTGTATTGATTTAATAAATTCAAAAAAGGAAATCAAGGCACTTAGGGAAAAATTATCAAACCAGTAAGACATTATCTCTGAAAACATCAAGTTAAAATAAGAACTAATATCAGTTAATAAACAAATTGACTCTTTAAAAACTGAACTATGTGAGGCCAAACAACTTGAGGAATCTCTCAATTGGAGAAGCCTTAAGCTGATGGACATTATAAGCACAATCAATGCCAGACTAAATGGCAAGCTGGGCTTGGGTGCATCATCAAGTTTGCCCCCCATTCTTAAGAAGAATATTTTATCAACCCCCATTAAATTTGTTTCTGTTAAGGGCAAAGAAATAATAAACCATAAGCAAACTACAGAATAAATGCCCAAATTAAAAGGTCAAAACAACAGAAACCACAAAACCTTAGATAAAAACAAAGTTCAGCAGATTTCGTCGAACTCTGATCGACGAAATGCGGACAGTTCGTCGAACTCAAGTTGACGAACGCTGAACGCAAAGTTATATAATAATCATTCGTCTTACTACGATCGACGAACTGTGTATGGTTGGTCAAGCAGAGGTCGACGAACTTGGGGTACAGAAAATGAACTTGTTCATTCTCTGAGCAGATATCAATAATCTCACCCCATTTCATCGAACTCTGGTTGACGAATTCACAACAATTCATCGAACTGAGTCAGACTTGACAAAAATTATAATTATAACACCAACTCTAATCAAACTAAGAAACCATTTAACCCACTTGTAGATTGGATAATACCTCCTAGAAGATATCATCCATTACGATATAAATCACAACCAGAATTCTCTGTGATTTCAAGTTTTTCCTATCAACAATACAAAGGACCCAAGGTAACCTGGGTCAAGAATAATTAATCATTTTCTCTGCAGGTGAAGGGCTATCCAGTGATTAATCAAACATAGTACCTGGATAGTGGTTGCTCCAAACACATGACTGGCAGCAAGGACGATCTAATCAACTACAAGTCCAAGCTGGGACCAAAGGTAATCTTTGGTGATTCAAAGTGTGACCAGTCTGAAGACTATGGAGAAGTAAGGATTGGAGCTGTCACATTCAAGAAGGTGACTTATGTAAGAGGACTCAAGCATAACCTCATCTCTATAAGTCAATTATGCGTTGAAGGTTATCAGGTACATTTCAACTCAACTTCTTGCACTATTTTTGATAAAAAAAACAAATTATTTTAATTGGAAATAGACAAGGAAACATTTACTTAGTTGATTTTCATTCTGCCAACTCAGATATTTGTCTGCTTAATTTAGTTAGCAACCAAAATGAATTATGACATAAAAGGCTACGACATGTAAACATGAAAAACATTGCTAGGCTATCTAAAGATAACCTTGTGAGAGGTTTGCCTTCTGGTCCCTACAAGAAGGAAGGCCTCTGCAGGGCCTATCAACTAGGCAAGCGAACTAAATCTAGCTTTAAGTCAGTTAATAAAAGTGATTCACCTAGAATTTTGTATTTGCTACACATGGATCTCTTTGGACCCATTGCTGTACAAAGCCTAGGAGGGAAATCCTACACCCTAGTTATTGTAGATGACTTCTCAAGATTCTCTTGGGTGTTCTTTCTGAGATCTAAGTCAGATACCTTTAATGTTCTTATAGATTTTCTCAGGACCATATAGATTGAGTACTCTACTCGTGTTACATTGATCAGAAGTGATCATGGTACAGAGTTTGAGTCTCTTCTTATGTATGAGTTCTGTGAGAAGGAAGGTATCAGACACTGCTTCTCAGCTCCTATAACTCCCCAACAAAATGGGGTAGCTGAAAGGAAGAATAGGACCTTAATTGAAGCTGCAGGAACATTACTTGCAGATGCTTACATGCCCCTAACCTTTTGGGCAGAGGCTGTAAGCACATCAAACTATGTACTGAACAGAAGTTTGAAACATAAACTAAAGAATAGGACTCCCTATGAATTACTTAAAGGGAAGAAACCTAAAATCACCTATTTTAAAGTATTTGGTTGCATATGCTATATACATAATAACAATAAGAAATATATTAGAAAGTTTGAAGCTAAGGCTGAAGAGGTAATTTTTCTAGGATATTCCCAAGTAAGAAAAGCTTATAGGGTATTTAATAAATCATATTTAAAAATTGAAGAATCAATTCACGTTACTTTTGATGAGGCTAAAATGTCTTGCAAGGAGAAGAGATTTCTACCAGTAATCATTTGCAGGTACCTCACTTGTGTGAGACTTTGGATGGACAAAGCCTCACCCAAGAGGTTCCAACACATCCTTCTCCACAAGTTGATGAAGATAGTGAAGAAGAACCTTTGAAAGAAGTTGAACCTCATACAACAGCAAACATAATTCCATAAGAGGAATTTATTCCAGATGCTGTTGCTGAACCAACTCCACCCACTGTTCTTGTCACACTAAGGGATCACCCTAGATCTCAAGTGATTGGAGACATATCATCAGGTGTATAGACAAGGCATCAACTCAACCAAGACTTGATGCATGCCTGTTTCCTCTCTCAAGTTGAACCTCAATCCATAAAAGATGCCGAGCAAGATCCCCACTGGATCATTGCTATGCAAGAGAAACTCAACCAGTTTGATAGATGTAGAGTTTGGGAGTTAGTTCCAAGATGCCAAGTGAAAGGGGAAACTAGATCTGATATACTCTAAAGGGGGGTGAATAGAGTATATGGTGCTTTTTAAAACATAAGGAAAAACTTTTGCAAAGCTTTACAACAATTGTTGTAATGAGTGTAAGCAGGGAAGCAGAAATAAAATAAACCACAAAACTAAGCTATGCAGAAACTAAGCACAAGAAAATCTAGGCCAGAAACAAAAAGAAAACATGCAGAACCAGATGACACAAGGAAATATAGTGGTTCCCCAACTTGGGTACATCCACTCTTCTACCACCCTAGGTAGGAATCCACTGCAGGATGAGTTGATCAGGTGTCCTGGGCACCAATGAGCTTTTGATAAGGTGCTCAAAAACCAACACAGATTTTTTGATCAGGTGTCTTGCCACCAATGAGCTTTTGACAAGGTGCTCAAAAACCAGATTCAAACTTTTGAAGGGAGTTTGAAAAACCCTTTATAGAATGGGGTTGAGAGAGTGATGGCAGTCTTCTCTTTCTCAAGCAACTGAGAAGACTATGTGGATTCAGTGATGTTGTCAAAGCTCCCCCTGAGTCCTTGAAATCTTCAGGAAGATGAGCTTTGCTGAGGGTGATAGGCCTTTAAAGATAGATCTCCAGCAGAAGATGATTTCAGCAAGCTGAAATGTTGAGTGTCTGGAGTCTTGAGATGATGTTGGCCTTGAACACTTGAGAGCTAAAGAGATCTGAAGATTTTTGAAAGCTTGATCTCTCTGATGAGTGTTCTTCAGAATTCTTGTTGACAAAATATTAAGAGAGTCTAGTGTATTGTGAGTTGTGTCCTCTACTTGTGTCAATCTCTGTATATCTTCTGTATTTCATTCAAAAACATTCTGTCTTTTATTCTCTGAGTCTGAATAGGATAATACTCTGTCAAAGATAGCCGTTGGTCTGAATTAATTACAGCCTTAATTGCATAATATGTTCTGAAGGAAAGTCCACTGATTTGTTCCTTGAAAAATCCCTTGAAACTTGCTCCAGAAGTAAATGAAAATGGCTGGCAGATCTTCTGAATTAAATGCAGAATAACTTCTATCTGATTTGAATTTGAATTCTGAAAGATAACTGAAATCGTCGAACTGAGCTCTGCTATCGTTGAGCTGAGCTCAGCGAACTGGAAAATGCAAGCAGCAAAGAAATCGTCGATCTGAGCTCAAAGATCGTCGAACTGAGCTCAGAGATAAGGATCCAGTGTAGAGTCAAAATCGTCGACCTGAGCTCAGCGATCGTCGAATGGAGTTCGACGATATTATGAGGTTTGAGTTCAGCGATCGTCGAATGGAGCTCGACGATCTGCAGAAGTTGAGCTAGACGATCGTCGACCGGAGTTCGACGAAACGTCGTGCTGAGCTCGACGATTTGGACTTGGTCTCCAGAAAAACTTGAGTCTTCAGAGCAGCTTCCAATCCTAACCTTTTAACCCTTAGACTCAATTCTAATTGACCTATTAAGCTATACAGAAGGTCAAAACATAAATTCCTAGAGACATAGTGATCCTGACCCAAATTAGTAATAGGGTGTTCCAACAATCTCCCCCTATTTGGGTTAGGATTACTATTTACAGATATAGGAAAAACAAACAACATCATACAGTCACAGAAACATAAAAACAATAGCAGCTATACATCACAGAACCATCACAGAGATATATAAAAGCATGATATCCAGAAGGCAGTCAGAGAAACCAAGAAGTATCACCTTACAGAGTTATTCCTTTTCTTTGCCTTTTACCATTTAAATTTCTCTGTTAGGATCTAAAGCTTGTTGTTTTGATCTGGTATCATCAGCTGCACCCAAATAAATTTGATTTGATGTCCTGGGAACCACTGCAGCTGGATGCAATTCCATGTACCTGTCTGCATCAAAAAATTTGCTGGAGGCATATCTTTCTAACTCTTTTTTCCTTTGCTCTGACATGGTAGAGATATTGGAAGTGTCTAGCCCTTGTTCTTTTGCTTTCTTTATCTGATCCAAAGCAGCCAGCTCTTTCATTCTTGCAGTCCAAGCCATAGGATTTTTCTCAGGATCCTCAAATGGAACAGGTGGCTCATACCTGTTGGAAGTAGTATCTTGAGGAGTCCTGGCAGTTACAGTATCTTTGAGCTTGTAGGGGAAAGGACCAGAAGATGTGTCAGATGGAACATGTCCTCCCCTAGAGTAAGGGTGCTGCCTGGAGTGTCCTTTAGAGTAAACCTGAGTTTCTCTTTGGTTTCACCTATATCCTCCCCTTCTAGAGTAAGACCCCCTAGACTGGCTTTCCCTTTGATATGTTCTTGCATGAGGTTGGTAGGGAGCCTGGCTTCTAGCAGGGCCTGAACTTGCAGAGCTGCCACCTGCACCTGCATCAGGTGGAGGTGGTGGAGGAGGATGAGGGTGCTTGAACTGAGTGGGACCTTTTTCATATTTCCTCTTCTTTTTCATAGCCTTTAACTGGTTCTTAGAGAATTGCATCCAATGCTCAGAGATTGGGCAGTTGTGCAGAATATAGTATGGAACATCATTGTCATCTCTAACCTTGGCAGGAGGAACTCTTTTCAAAGCCTTACTTCTTGCCTTTCTTTTCTTTGCAATTATGGCAGATGAGTCATCAGAAGCAGTGTTATAATCCTCAGATTCAGAACTTTGTGCATCATACAAGGCATCAATCTTCTTCATCAGATCTTCTTTCAGTTTAACAGCAGCTGATGGGGCAACAGATATAGAAGCAGGAGGAGTAACAGAAGCAGCAGAAGTAACAGCAGATACTGGAGCAGCAGTAGATGCAACAGAGATGATTTCAGAAATTTTGGCAGCAGCAGGTTCAGAAACAATAACATCTACAGCTGGCTCAAAATCAACAGCCTCTGTCATCAAAAGATCCTGGGATGAGGGTATATCAGAAACATTCTCTTCAGCAGTAGATATAACTCCAGAGGCAGATACAGCCTTGTCTTCAGCAGCAGCAGCAGTAACATCATCAGAAGCAGCAGACACTGACAGAATAAAATCAGAAATGATTCTGGGGTCACAGCAAGAGAAGGGCACTAGAGCCTTGGACAGATCTTCAGAGGGCTGGCCAGCATTGGGCTCTGGGAGGCAGCAGAAGTAAGCAGTATCAAAAGTAGATAGCAAAGACCTTAGGTCTATTGCTAGTACTGGTGTAGCAGCAGCAGCTGGAGCATAGGAGGCAGCAGGTTCAGGAGCATCAGCAGTAACAGCAGAAACAACAGCAGGGGCAGCAGCAGCAACAGCTTCATAGGGCATCTCCCCCTGCCTGGATGCAGATACCTGTGCATCAAGGCACACTGCTGGGGGTGCTGCTAGAGGAGTAAGGAAAGAGGAAAGCCTGGCAGAGAGAGCTGCCACTGATTGTTGTAGAGGAGCTAAAGAGGCCTCCATGAGAAGAGAGAGCCTAGGTGCAAGGAGCTCATACAACTGATCAGCAAGGGCTGGGAGATCTACATGCTCAATGAGAGGAGCAGAGGTAGAGGGTATTGGGATGGCTGAGGAAGCTGGAGGTGGAGGGCTGGATGGTGAAGGAATAGAGGGCTGAGGTGTGGGAATTGTGGAGATGGAGGACAAGGGTATAGAGATGGATGGAGTGAAGGATGGTTGGTCAAGGATATGGTGGAGGAGATCTTGGAAGGATGTTGAGGTGGAGGGGAAGTCTGGAGGAGAAGTGGGGGAATCATCCATGTAGGATTCATCCAGAAGTGTGAAGGATGGTATGGATGGGGATGAGGTGACATCTGGAGGTGGATATGAGAATAAGGGATGGAAGTGGTCTGCTGGTGGAGATGAGATGGTGGCTGGAGATGGAATAGAAGTTGGAGAGGGGCTGGAGATGGTAATGGTGGAGGTTGCTGGAGTGGTGGATGGAGTTGGAGGTAGGGTTGAGCTTGGAGGAGGAGAAGCAGCAGCACTAGCAGCAGGCAGGTCCTCTGCAGGGGCAGAGGCCTGGGGTGGAGTGACTCTGAGAGTCCTGGTGCCTGAAGGGGCAGAAGAAGAGGGCCTGCTGGGCTTGGAGATTTGCCTGTCCCATTTCCCAAAAAGGGCACAGGTGAGTCTCTTGGAGGCATTGATGTGCACTTCAGAGGAGACTAGCAGAGAAGGGCACTTGGCCTGAAGGAAGACTCCCAGTATTCTTCCATAATTCACAAATGTTTTGTTTATCTTTTTCTTCAGCAGATCAAAAAAGATTTCTCCCCAGTTCAAGCTTTTTCTATCCACCAGAGCTCCCATGAGGCATAGCTGATATCTGGAGATGGTGTCATGAGAAGAATGCTTGGCCAAGAGAACCTTGCCTACTACATCAGCCAGAAACCTGTATTCCACTGACAGGTTCCTCTTAAACAACTTGCTAGGGTTTCCCTCAGGATGACCCATCCTGGCAAGTACATCTGAGAATTCTTCTCCAGAAAGGTCAGCAGAGTCTTCACCATTCCTTAAACCAAAAACCTCTGTCAATACTGTTGGGGTCAGAGGTACCTGGGTGCCACCAATAGAACCAACTATGGTATTGTTGTCAAGGTTGTGGGCAGTGTAAACCCATTCTTTAATTTCATCAGATGCAAGTTTGATTCTGGTTGTCATCAGGGCAGATAGTTGCTGATCTTTGAATAAATTGAGAATATCCTGGAAGATTTGATCGGTTGTGTTGAAGGAGTCGAGATCGATGTCAAAGCCTGCATCAAATTTCATTGCAGCGAGCACAGCAACTGAAACGGCCATGGTACCTGCAAAAAATCAACAGACAAAACGACCAAGTGTAGAACTGCTTGGAGGGAAGAAAAGTTTGCAGAGAAATTGAAAGCGCAAGAGAGAACGACGACGAAAAAAGAGTTTTATATTAGGGTTCGACGCAGAAAAGGAAAGATCGTTGAACTCAGTTCGACGATCGAGGCTTCTAAAGGAATCTGAAGAGACTCCAAAATAGTCGATCTCCGTTCGACGATCTGGAAAGGCGTCGAGCTCCGTTCGACGATCGTTCAGTGAACAAAATCGTCGAGCGCCGTTCGACGATCGTTGACCAGAAGTGATAGTCCATACTATCAAAAGGAGCGCTGAACTCAGTTCGACGATTCAGGAAATCGTCGAACTCTGTTCGACGATCTTTGGGGAAATCGTCGAGCGCAGTTCAGAGATCAGAAAAATCAGAAATTTTGCCTAGTCTTGGTCAATTTTTAGCTTTCAAAATCTTGAGTATTATTTAAGACTTCCTCCATCTAACATTCCTAACTGATTTAGGAAGAAAGTATTTTTCTTTTCATCCAAAGGCTTGGTGAAAATATCTCCCCTTTGTAAATCAGTTGGGATATATTGCAGTTCAATTTTGTTCTTTTCAACATTATCCCTTAAGAAATGATGCCTAATCTCTATATGTTTTGTCCTACTATGGAGGACTGGATTTTGAGCTATGGAGATAGCACTTGTATTGTCACAAAAGATTTTTGACTTTTCTAAGTTGTAACCATAGTCTAGGAGTTGATTTTGAATCCACAGTATTTGTGAACAACAACTGCCTGCAGCCATATATTCAGCTTCAGCAGTTGAAGTTGACACAGATGTTTGTTTCTTGCAAAACCAAGAGACAAGTCTATCACCATGGAACTGACAAGTTCCACTGGTGCTTTTCCTGTCAATTCTGCATCCAGCATAATCAGCATCAGAGAATCCAGTTAACTCAAATGCTGAATCTTTTGGATACCAGAGACCTAGATTTGGACAACTTTTAACATACCTAAGAATCCTCTTTACTAATGTGAGGTGTGACTCTCTAGGGCTAACTTGGAATCTAGCACATATACATGTAGCAAACATTATATCTGGTCTACTAGCTGTAAGGTACAGTAAAGAGCCAATCATTGCTCTATATGTTGTCTGATCAACAGGTTTCCCATGTTCATCAGCATCCAATACAACATTGGTAGGCATGGGTGTTTTCATGCAAGATGCCTCAGACATGCCAAATTTCTTAACCAGCTCATTAGCATATTTGGTTTGAGAAATAAAGATGCCTTCAGCATGTTGTTTGACTTGCAATCCTAGGAAGAAGGATAGCTCACCCATGCTACTCATCTCAAATTTAGAATGCATTAGGTTAGAAAATCTTCTGCACAATTTTGAGTCAGTAGAACCAAAAATGATATCGTCTACATAAATTTGTACTAGTAGGGTATGGGACTTATGGGTTCTAATAAAAAGAGTTTGGTCTACTCTACCCCTTATAAAACCATTTTCCAAAAGAAAGCATGCTAGGGTCTCATACCATGCTCTAGGAGCTTGCTTGAGACCATATAATGCTTTATTTAATCTAAAGACAAAATCAGGATGAGTTGGAGAGATAAAACCTGGAGGTTGTCTGACATAGACTTCCTCTTTGATGTCTCCATTTAAAAAGGCACTCTTGACATCCATCTGATAAACCTTGAAGCCTTTGTGAGCTGCATAAGCTAGAAAGATTCTGATGGCTTCCAATCTTGCAACAGGTGCAAAAGTCTGGTCGTAGTCAATTCCTTCTTCTTGAGAATATCCTCGGGCAACTAGCCTTGCCTTGTTCCTTATTATTACTCCTTGATCATCCAGTTTGTTTCTGAATACCCATTTTGTTCCAACAATGGAAAGATCCTTAGGCTTGGGCACTAGTTCCCATACTTTGTTCCTCTCAAATTGATGCAACTCCTCTTGCATGGCAATGATCCAGTGTGGATCTTGCTCTGCATCTTGAATGGACTGAGGTTCAATTTGAGAAAGGAAGCAGGTGTGCAACAGGTTTTGGTTGATCTGATTTCTGGTTTGCACACCGGCTGAGATTTCTCCAATTATTTGGGTAATTGGATGGTCTCTTGATGTTACTAAATCAACAGGGGGTGTTGATTGTTCACCAACCTGTGTTGTTGTTTCCTCTTGTGGTACAACAACTGGCTCTTCCGGTTGTGCTTCAATATGTTGAGCATTGCTTTCATCTTCACTGCTTTCATCTTCTTGAGCAACCTGTAGTTTGTTCATATCTTCAACTAGAGAGTGTTCCTGCAAAGGTTCTATGGTAGAAGAAATCTTTTCCTTAAAAGACATGTTAGTTTCATCAAAAGAAACATGAACAGATTCCTCAATTTTCAGTGATGATTTATTATATACCCTATAGGCCTTGCTGATCATGGAGTATCCCAGAAACACTCCTTCATCAGCTTTGGCTTGAAATTTTGCTAGATGTTTCTTATCATTATTGTGAATATAGCAAATGCAACCAAAAATTTTGAAATAGTCAACTTTAGGTTTCTTCCCTTTGAGTAATTCATAGGGAGTCTTTTCCTTCAGTTTATGTATCAGACTCCTGTTCAGCACATAGTTGGAGGTGTTCACTGCCTCTGCCCAAAAGGATAGAGGTAGATGAGCATCTGACAACAATGTAGTGGCAGATTCAATAAGGGTTCTATTTTTCCTTTCAGCTACCCCATTTTGTTGAGGAGTTCTAGGAGCTGAGAAAGTATGTCTGATCCCTTCACTCTGGCAGAACTCTTGCATAAGAAGAGAATCAAACTCTGTCCCATGATCACTTCTGATCAGGGCAATGTGAGTATTGAACTCAATCTTTACACATTTGAGAAACTCTGTCAGACACTTAAAGTTATCAGACTTCTTCCTTAGAAAGAACACCCAAGTGAATCTAGAGAAGTCATCTACAATCACTAAAGTGTAGGATTTCCCTCCTAGGCTTTGTACTGTGATGGGTCCAAATAGATCCATGTGTAACAGATACAATATCCTAGGTGAATCACTCTTATTAAGTGACTTAAAGCTATTCTTAGTTTGCTTGCCTAATTGACAAGTCTTGCAGAGTCCTTCCTTCTTGTAGGGGCCAGAAGGTAGTCCTCTAACAAGGTTGTCCTTGGATAGCCTAGCAATAGTTCTAAGGTTTAGGTGTCCTAGTCTCTTATGCCATAAAACATTTGGTCTACAAACTGAGTTGAATAAGCAGATATCTATAGTAGTTGAAAGAAAATCTACTAGGTAGATGTTACCTTTCCTTTTACCTGTCAACACAGTTGTGTTGTCTTCTGACTTGATTTTGCATAGGGTTTTGCTGAAGGTCACCTGGTAGCCTTCATCACATAGCTGACTGATGCTGATCAGGTTGTGCTTCAGTCCTTCCACATATGCTACCTTCTTGAAGGTTACAGAACCAATCTGGACTGCTCCATATCCTTTAGTTTGTCCAAAGTTAGAGTCACCAAAGATAACTTTGGGTCCAAGCTTGGCTCTAAAGGAATTGAGGTTGTCCTTGTTCCCTGTCATGTGCTTTGAGCATCCACTATCCAAATACCATTGCTGGTTAGATGTTGGATAGGTCTTCACCTGCACATAAAACAATTTACTTGTTTTTGACCCAGTTTACCTTGGGCCTAGGTTGATAACCTTTAAATTCAGAAATGAAAGACATCCCTGGCTGACTCTTATATCCTTCAGGATGATATCTCCTTGGAGGTAAAATCCATTCAGTATAAGGGTTAAATGTTTGGGATGAAGAACCCTCAGGATTCAATTTTGACTTGCCATTGAAAAAATTTCCAGATCTCTGACCTCTGTTCGACGATCTTGGAGCTGAGTTCGACGATCTTGGGTCAGATCGTCGAGCTCCGTTCGACGGTCGACTATGGCTGAGGTCAGGTATATGGGATCGTCGACCAGCGTTCGACGATCTTGGCTTAGATCGTCGATCAGCGTTCGACGATTTGTCCTGAGATCGTCGAGCTGCGTTCGGCGATCGTCGATCTTCATTCGGCGATCGTCGAGCTTCGTTCGACGATTTCTGCTGGGACTTGAATTTCTGAGGCAGATCAGAATTTTTCCTGGCAACCTCTACAACTCCCTTTCCCTTGTCAGAAATGAACTTGATAGGGGTTGTTAGAACAATAGATTGGCTGGATGAGGCACCCAATCCCAGTGTACTGTTGAATCTTGAGTTCACTGTGCTTGTGATGTCCATCAGCTTGATGCTTCTCCCATTGAGAGATTCTTCAAGCTTCTTGGCCTCAGAGAGTTCACTCTTCAGTGAAGCTATCTGTTCCCTATAGTTCTCCAACTCCTGAGAGAGTTTGAGGTTTTCTGATTTTAAGCCACTTTGTTCAGATAATTGCTTTCTGAGGGAGATGATCTCTTTCTCAGACTTTAGCAGGTCTAAATATAGTGCTTTAAATTCAAGTTTAAAATCTTCTGAAGTGAAGTCAAAAGAGCTGATTACCTGATCTTCTTCAGGTTGAGTCTCTGAGTCTGACTCTGACTCCTCTTCCTCTGAGTTGTGTTGTGAGGCATTGATTGCCATCATGCAGAACTCCTTTTCCTCTGCATCATCCTCATCATCACTTGAGCTGGAAGAGGCTTCTGACTCCTCTTCAGTCTCACTCCAGGATTCAGCAACAAATCCTTTCCTTGTGTGCTTATTTCTGCTGGAGGAGGGTTTGCTATTTCCATTCCTTTTGGAGTCCTTCTCCTTTCTTCTTTCTTTTCTGTCCCTTCTGTCCTTGTTCTTGTTTTCTGGACAGTCAGGAAGCATATGCCCTGGTTTCCTGCAACCAAAGCAAATAATGTCTTTGCTGTTGCCAATGGACTTGTCATACCTTGGCTTGTCTTGCTCCTTGTATGATCTTCTTCTGAAGTCCTTTCTGGCCATCTTGTAGAATCTTTTGGCCAGCAAGCTGAGAAGTTCATCATTGGCTGTTCCTTTTTCTTCAGGCAAAACCTCAGTTGCCTTGAATGCTATAGTCTTCTCCCTTTTTGTGGCTGGAGAAGCAGCCTTCTGTTCTTCTTCTCTGTTCTTGATGAGTAGCTCATAAGATTTGAGCTTACCCAACAAGGCTTCAGTTGTGATCTCATTCAGGCTTCTGGCATCTTTAATTGGCCAGATTCTTGAATCCCAAGTGCTGGGGAAGCACATTAGGATCTTGTCATTAAGTTCTGTTAGTGAGATCTCTTTGTCTAATGTCCTCAGTTCACTGACAATTAGACTCAGTCTGTTGTACATGTCTCCCACTGATTCAGTTTCTCCCTTCTTGAAGTTCTCATATTGGGAGATGAGATGAGATCTTCTGTCCTTTCTCTCATCAGCTGAGCCAGAGACAATTTCTGAAAGCCTGTCCCAAATCTCCTTGGCTGAATTGCATTCAGCTACCTTTTGAAAAATGTCATCTGACATTGTCTGAGCTAGAATGTTCATTGCCTTGGCATCAGCTACCTTCCACTTTTTAATGTCAGCATCTGTTCCTGATGGAGGTGGAACAGCATTTGTGCTTGTGCTCTCTGGAGGTCTTGGACACACTGTCAAAACAGAATTAAAAATATCTTCGTCAATAGAGTTCATGTATAGCCTAATCCTTGCTTTCCAAAGTGCAAACTTTGACAGATTGCACACTGGAGGTCTGGTGCTAGCATAATCTTTGTTCTGGGCCATGATTTGTGCAAGCTAAATCTAATACTAGAAAACAAAAGAAGGATCTAGTTTGGGATCTTTGGGGTTCAGGTGTTAGCCTGTACAACCAAACAGATATGGTATGTTTAACCAACCTCCCTCTGATACCAATTGAAAGGGGAAACTAGATCTGATATACTCTAAAGGGGGGGTGAATAGAGTATATGGTGCTTTTTAAAACATAAGGAAAAACTTTTGCAAAGCTTTACAACAATTGTTGTAATGAGTGTAAGCAGGGAAGCAGAAATAAAATAAACCACAAAACTAAGCTATGCAGAAACTAAGCACAAGAAAATCTAGGCCAGAAACAAAAAGAAAACATGCAGAACCAGATGACACAAGGAAATATAGTGGTTCCCCAACTTGGGTACATCCACTCTTCTACCACCCTAGGTAGGAATCCACTGCAGGATGAGTTGATCAGGTGTCCTGGGCACCAATGAGCTTTTGATAAGGTGCTCAAAAACCAACACAGATTTTTTGATCAGGTGTCTTGCCACCAATGAGCTTTTGACAAGGTGCTCAAAAACCAGATTCAAACTTTTGAAGGGAATTTGAAAAACCCTTTACAGAATGGGGTTGAGAGAGTGATGGCAGTCTTCTCTTTCTCAAGCAACTGAGAAGACTATGTGGATTCAGTGATGTTGTCAAAGCTCCCCCTGAGTCCTTGAAATCTTCAGGAAGATGAGCTTTGCTGAGGGTGATAGGCCTTCAAAGATATATCTCCAGCAGAAGATGATTTCAGCAAGCTGAAATGTTGAGTGTCTGGAGTCTTGAGATGATGTTGGCCTTGAACACTTGAGAGCTGAAGAGATCTGAAGATTTTTGAAAGCTTGATCTCTCTGATGAGTGTTCTTCAGAATTCTTGTTGACAGAATATTGAGAGAGTCTAGTGTATTGTGAGTTGTGTCCTCTACTTGTGTCAATCTCTGTATATCTTCTGTATTTCATTCAAAAACATTCTGTCTTTTATTCTCTGAGTCTGAATAGGATAATACTCTGTCAAAGATAGCCGTTGGTCTGAATTAATTACAGCCTTAATTGCATAATATGTTCTGAAGGAAAGTCCACTGATTTGTTCCTTGAAAATCCCTTGAAACTTGCTCCAGAAGTAAATGAAAATGGCTGGCAGATCTTCTGAATTAAATGCAGAATAACTTCTATCTGATTTGAATTTGAATTCTGAAAGATAACTGAAATCGTCGAACTGAGCTCTGCTATCGTCGAGCTGAGCTCAGTGAACTGGAAAATGCAAGCAGCAAAGAAATCGTCGATCTGAGCTCAAAGATCGTCGAACTGAGCTCAGAGATAAGGATCCAGTGCAGAGTCAAAATCGTCGACCTGAGCTCAGCGATCGTCGAATGGAGTTCGATGATATTATGAGGTTTGAGTTCAGCGATCGTCGAATGGAGCTCGACGATCTGCAGAAGTTGAGCTAGACGATCGTCGACCGGAGTTTGACGAAACGTCGTGCTGAGCTCGACGATTTGGACTTGGTCTCCAGAAAAACTTGAGTCTTCAGAGCAGCTTCCAATCCTAACCTTTTAACCCTTAGACTCAATTCTAATTGACCTATTAAGCTATATAGAAGGTCAAAACATAAATTCCTAGAGACATAGTGATCCTGACCCAAATTAGTAATAGGGTGTTCCAACACCAAGACTACCGAATCATTGGAACTAAGTGGGTATATAGAAACAAACTAGATGCCCAAGTTGTAATTATGAGAAACAAGGCTAGACTTGTTGCTCAAGGTTATAGACAAGAAGAAGGGATAGACTATGAACAAACATTTGCACCAGTTACAAGACTAGAGGCAATCAGAATCTTTCTTGCCTATGCTGCCTACAAGAAGTTCAAGGTATATCAGATGAATGTAAAAAGTGCTTTTCTGAATGGAGTACTGAAAGAAGAGGTTTATGTTGAACAACCTCCAGGTTTTGTCTCTCCAACACATCCCTCTCATATATTTAAATTGCATAAAGACCTCTATGGTCTAAAGCAAGCTCCAAGAGCCTGGAATAAGACCTTAGCTAATTTTTTATTAGAGCATAAATTCACTAGAGGCATTGTAGATAAAACCTTATTCACTAGACACCATAAGGACAAACATTTGTTAGTACAAATATATGTAGATGACATTATATTTGAGTCTACTGATTCCAAACTATGCAAGAGGTTCTCTGACCTCATGCATTCAAAGTTTGAAATGAGTAGCATGGGTGAGCTCTCCTACTTCCTTGGTCTCCAAGTGAAGCAGCTTCCTGATGACATTTTTATCTCCCAAGCTAAATATGCTAAAGTGCTTATAAAGAAGTTTGGGATGGCTGATGCCTCAGCAAAGAAAACACCCATGGCTACCAATGCTGTAATAGATTCTGATTCATATGGGAAACCTGTTGACCAGAAGTTATATAGGGGCATTGTTGGGTCCCTACTATACCTTACAGCAAGTAGACCTGATATAATATTTGCTACTTGTCTTTGTTCTAGGTTCCAAGTGAACCCTAAAGAATTTCACCTAATTTTCTTAAAAATAATTTTGAGATATATAAAGAGTTGTCTTAGTGTAAGCCTGTGGTATCCTACTGAGTCAGAATTTGAGTTAACTGGATACTCAGATGCTGACTTTACTGGATGCAGGGTGTACAGAAAAAGTACATCAGGAACTTGTCAGTTCCTAGGTATGAGATTACTGTCCTGGTTTTGCAAGAAACAATCTTTTGTGTCTACATCAACTGCTGAAGCAGAATATATAACAACTGGCAGTTGCTGTTCCCAGATGTTGTGGATCCAAAATCAACTCATGTACTATGATTTCAACTTAAATAATTCAACTCTCTTATGTGATAACACAAGTGCTATAGCCATAGCACAAAATCCAGTCCATCACAGTAGGAATAAACATATAGACATTAGGCAACATTTCATTAGAGAGTGTGTAGACAAAAACAAAATTAAAATTGTCTATATCTACACTGATTTACAAAGAGCTGACATTTTCACCAAACCTTTGGATGAAAGAAACCACTTGTTCTTTATAAATCGGCTTGGAATGACCAATGGAGAAGACTTAGTTTAGTTTCTGTCTGCATTCGATGAATTCTTCAAAGTTCTTCGAACGGAGTTCGACGAATAGAGAAGTTCCTGAGATATTTGTCGAACGGAGATCGATGAACTCTCTGCGAGTGAAGTCATTGTTTGTCGAACAGAGATCAACGAATATGCTTCAGAAAACTTTCGTCGAATGGAGCTCGACAAAATGTCTTCAAATCTTCAAACTGAGTTCGACGAATTAGTTAACTACAAATTATTTCGTTGACCTCAGATCGAAGAATTTTTTATTTTTCGTGGAACGGAGTTTGTCGATTCATATTATAAAAAACCTTATATCTAGGTTTTCTTCGACCTCCATACCGTGCTTTCAGTTCTCTTGCACTTGATCTTCATTTTTCTCTTGCAGGTGCACCAATAGCGATTCCAGCGGGAAATCTTGCGGCAATGAAATTCGACACCGACTTTGATGTCGATTTTGATTCTTTCCAACATTCAGACCCAATCTTCCTAAACATCCTGCAACTTCTTGAAGAACAGCAATTAAAGAATATGCTGTCCACAAGGATCAAGATATCTGCCGCTTAGATCAGAGAGTGGGTCTATACTTCCTCTACTACAGATGAGAACACTATGACAGGGACAGTATCGGGTAATGTTATTTCACGAACTCTCGCCGTCCTAACAGAGATTTTCGGCTTAAGTAATGGTGAAGAAGAGTTAGAAATTGATACTGATGAATATGATGTGATGCCGAGTATGATGGGTTATACTAGAGAAACCCCAAACAAACTGCTGAAGAAACACTTGTCTGCTGAGTTCAAATTTCTAGCAGACATTATGGGCAAAGTGTTGCTGGGCAAGCACACAGCACATGACTACATAACCAGGCACCAATTCCTGGTTATGTGTGCTGTGGTTAACAAGAAGAGAGTCAACTGGGCTCAGATTATGTTTGATTTGATCAAGAAAAAGAATACAAAGAAAGAGGTTTGCTTTGGAAGGGTCTTAGGGATCTTACTAAAAGAAAAGGTTGCTGAATACCTGGTCTCCCAGACCATATTCGTCAATGCCTCTAAGAGGCTCACCTGTGCTCTTTTTGGCAGGTGGGAGAGAACCATCACCAAGCCCTCTAAGGCTTTCTCTTCCACCAGGGCTTCTGAGAGAACTAGGGCTGCTCCAGCCACTTCCCACCCTTCTGAAGAGCTCCCTCCTCCACCTCCATCACTTCCAGCAATCCAAACTCAACTCCCCTCCACAGTCCACACAATAGTCAATCCTCCCACACCTCCCTCATCCCCTCTCCATACATCTCCAATTCATGCTCCCCTTCATACCTCCTCCATCTCCACTCATGTATCCCCCACTCATACTCCCTCTCCCCATGGTACCCCAACTACCACACCACCTTCATCTCCCTTACCTCCCCATCTAGACAACATCCCAACATTCAATCTACTTTCCTCTCCCCTCCACACTCCTTCTCCACAAGATGCAATAATGCAAGATGCTCTCCCTCATACTCCTCTATAAACTTCCATAACTCCCTCTATTTCCATTGAAACACCAACACCATCTACCTCTCCACTATTTGAACCATTAATCATCCCCTCTTTCCTTGCCCTTCTCACTCCCCTCCTCAAAACCATTATAGCAGAGGCTATTACACCTCTTGCTTCTTCCATAACCTCTCTTGCTACCCAAATATCTGCCCTTTCTGCTACTTCCTCTTCAGTTAGGGGCCTGGCTTCAATGTCCACTGAAACCAGGCAGAGGGAGATACTCCTTGAAGAAGCAGTAACATCAGTAATAGCAACAACAGAACCAACAACAGTAGTAGCAGATACAGCATCAGCAGACACATCAAAAAAAGCAGCAGCATAAGCAGATGCAGATGCTGATGATGAATTCATTGATTTCATTAATTTTATTGAAACAGATATGGAAATAGATACTGTGGATGACATAGTAACAGAGGAAATAATAACTGCTGGTGATTATGTAATAAATCCCACAATTGATCTTTTGAGCTTATTGGGAACATTTGACACAGTTTATTTGAACTATCTGTCAGCAGACAACATAAAGCCATATTTGGCTATAGTCCCCTACACTACACCCATAAGCCCCAAAGTTGCCAAGCAACTCAAGGCCATTTTTGCTACTCCAGAGATTCCAGCCATTCCATCTCCTCCCAGAGATGTTTCCCCCATTGTCTCATCTCCTCCTGCCTAGTTTTTGTTATGAATGATTCACCATTGCCTGATCTTGATGTACTGATCATGGCTGATATAGAAGAGGAAAATAAAATAGTTGCTGAAAGCACTATTATGAATAGCCCTCCTGCTCCAGCTCCAGCTATTCCTCCAGTTTCTACTCAGGATGAAAAGCCCATTGATAAATCAGTACTAAAGGCCATTGATGCCTTATATGATACTCCTCAAGATTCTGATGATGAGGATGATGATGATGATGAGGACTCAGATGATGAGCCAAAGAAAAAGAAAGTATCTAAGAAGAGGAAGGATCCTCCACCTCCTACACCAAAAATAAATCCAGCAAATGACACTCCTTATTATATACTCCAAAAGATCACACCTTATAAGGGCATACCAGCATGGATGTGGCTGTCCAAAAACAAGCAAAAAGAAAGGAAGAAAAGTAGGAGATATTCTCCTCCTCCACAGAGATTCAGAAAGGACCCTCCTCCTCCTCCTCCACCTGCTGCTGGTGCTTCCAGTTCTTCAACTCAAAGGACTACCCAGTTCCAAACCTATCAAAGACATCAGGGTAGATCCTCATCTTCTGGAAGCAGCAAGCAGAGGTATTATTCTTCAGGCAGATAGCAACAATAATAGCAACATCAACAACAGCATCATCAATAACAACAACAACAATTCCCTGAACATCAAAAGGTTGAAAGCCCCAAGAGACCTGTTTCTCCTCCTATACCATTTAAAGATATAGAGGTAGCTACAACTGCTAGGATGGCCAGGTTCTAGGAACTGGTTGACCTTTCCATAATTAACAATGCTAAAGCTGAAGGGAAGGATCCCTCTCAATACTCTAAAATGTCCAAGTACATAAAGGAAGAACTAAATAGGTTTGCTAAGGCAAACAAGTTTTTCAATGTTGTTGATTATATGAAACTGCATCCAGAAGCAGTAATGCTCGGGGCTACATCTCTTAATATCATTGGGGCTGCTGACATGACAATGACAAAGGTTCAAGCTGCAGACCCTAACAGGGAAATCAAGTTTACTAAGCCTGGTGAAAAGGCTAAAGAGGAGAAGCACAAGGAGCAGAAGAAAAAGAAATGATATTTAAACTGATTAGTCTTAGTGTTATTTTGAAAACTGCTTTCTTATTTCTTGATATAAAGCTTACTGTGTGTATATATATCTGCTGCACATTTAAATTTTTCATGCTAGATATATGTTTTATTGCATTGTATATTTTGTATGTCTGTAATTAGTGACCTTACCCAAATAGGAGGAGATTGTTGGATCCCTAGTTGTCTTTGGGCTAGGTTCACTAAGTTAGGATCATTTGACCCAACATGTATAGCCAGGGTCATAGTTATGTCCTAGAGTCTAGGCTATGTCCTTAGAGTCAACACTGCATGGACCAGCCATTAAGAGACTGCAAAAGACTCAAGACTTAGAGAAATATCAAAGACTCAGAAAATGAGTTCGACGTTCGTCGAACTAAGGTCGACAAAAGTCGTGCTCAGCTTGACAAACTCGGAGAAAATTCTCTGAGCTAGGCTAGACAAACTTGATACTCAGGTAGAAGATTTATGAACAGAATATTTCAATATTCCAAGTCCAAAATTGCTCTGTTATCCAGTCGATGAACTTAGTTCTCAGGTCGACGATCTCTGGGTATTCTACTTCAACAACTTATTCCAGAAACATCTCAGTATTTTAAGTCCAGAATCACTCTCCAGTTGACAAACTTAGTTCTCAGGTCGATGAAATTAGTTCTTTGGTCGACGATCTCTAGGTATTCTACTTCAACATCTCATTCTAGAAACATCTCAGGATTTTAAGTCCAGAATCACACTTTAGTCGACGAACTCAATTTCTCAGCTCGACGAACTTAGAACACATTCCTGGCAAGATCTATCAAGTAGCAGTTAGAGGTACTCAGCTCGACGAAACTAGTTATCAGGTCAACGAACCCAGTTCTCAGCTCGACGATCTCTGGACACGTTACTTCAACATTCTAAAGTCCAAGAAACATCACTAAAATCCAGTCAACGATGTCAAAATTTCAGCTCGACGATCTTGATGCTCAGAAATAGCAAGGTTCTAGAGAAAGCAGTTGTCTATCTTAAATTCGATGATCTTGGATCTCAGCTTGACGAACAACTGTTATCAGGTCGATGAACTTGAGTTCTCAGCTAGACAAACTCTGGATTTAGGTCAACGAATTATGTTTCCTGTTCGACGAATTCTGTGCAGATCCAGACTTGGTTATTTCCATCCTTCTGTCCTTAGTTTATTGCAATAATTCCGGAGCAATCAATGCTAAAATATTCTCTGAATATTACCGTTGGACGGAGCATTAATTATGGACTTCATCAGGATTATTGCTTGCCATTTTCAATAAGACAGTTGGGGAAACCAATCAATGCAAATATTGTCCAGACCCTCATCATTAAATGATGAAAGGGATTCAAATTTCAAAGGGAAAATATATGGAAAATATAAAAGGGATTTTCTTCATCTCTCAAAAACAACAATAACATAACAATCAAAAAAACAGAGAATAAGGATCTTCTTATTCCCTCTGGACAACACTCTGAGACACAGAAAACACAGAACACAGTGATACAGAGAAACAATCCCTAGACCAGAGAAGTTACAGCAAGCTGAAGGAGAAGAAGAACATACATCCAAAACTAAGAGTCTTATTTTCTCTTCATTCCAGGATTCTTCAAAGGACAACAAACATTCTATCTGTCAAGAAGTTCCGGGAGTTCATCTAGTCAAAGCAAAAGTTTGAAGACCTATCACCCTGCAGTAAAGCTTCAACTTCCTGAACCATTCAATATCTCAGGGGGAGCCTTTGCTAACATCAAAATTCACAAGAGTCTTCTCAGTTGTATCTGAGAAAGAGAAGACAAAATCACTCTCTTATCCCCCACTATATAAAGGGTTCTTAACTCCCTTCAAAAGTTATTCCTGGTTGCAAGTCACCTGATCAAAATACTTCGGGTTTGGTTTTTGAGCACCTGATCAAAGGTTCCTTGGTGGCAGTCAGCTGATCAAAAAACTGAGTGGATTCCTACAAGGGTGGTAGAAGAGTGGATGTACCCAGGTTGGGGAACCACTATAAAATTCTTGTGTTGTCTAGTTGCTCTTTTTTTTTGTTCTTGTTGTGGCTGTGCTAGTTAGGTTGCTGTGTTTTATGATATCTTATAGTTGCTATGCTTGTGGTAGACCATATTATTTTAGGACTAAGTTTTACTTACAACAATAGTTTTTAAACAAGTAAATATACTCTATTCATCCCCCTCTAGAGTATACCAGATCTAACCCCTAACTTTCACACACAATCCGAGAGATGATGAGAAGTTGAGAGATGATCTTGATCTGTAAGTCAACCTTGATCTGAATCTTCATGAATCAAAAACCCTAGCCAAATTTGCACGATGAAGGTCGGCAGCTTCCATTTTTAGAAAGAGAGCATTGGATTCAGATTTCTTAGAATAAACTTGACAATACTGGTTAGTGTTAGTCGATTTGACAACACCTTATATAAGATCTCCCTAACGGTCATATTTAGTATTAATGAAGTACACATGGACCAATCACATCACGAAATTTGAAATTTCCATCGATTCTGGACTTAGCGAATTTCTTGAAAATCTAACTGAAATACTCGAGTAAAAGATTACCTACTCGAGTACTAATCTGATTACTCGAGAGAATTGAGATAGAGTACTCGAGTAGAAAACTTTGAGAAAATCCAAAATAGAATGAGTAATCACTCGAGTAGAAAAAGACTTACTCGAGTGCTAATATGATTACTCGAGACGTGGAGATGAACTACTCGAGTACTAGAAATAAACTACTCGAGAGGTAGAAGGATTACTCGAGTCAAAGACTTAGAAAAATTTCTGGGAGAAGAATTCGGGATACTCGAGTACTGGAACTGGACTACTCGAGAAGAGATTAACTACTCATGTATATGAATATTACTAGTCGAGTATAAGACTTAGAAAAATTCTGAGAGATAAAAATCTTATCACTCGAATATTAGAGCTGGAGTACTCGAGTAGTAGATAGACTACAAGAGTACATGAACTTGACTACTCGAGTGAGGTAAATCAACACGAGAATCTTTCTTCTGTAACTCGAGACAAAAGACTAATCTACTCGAGTGGTTAACATGACTACTCGAGTAAATGACTTAGAAAATTTTCTGAGAAGAAAATCTATTAACTCGAGAATAAGAGAAGGTCTACTCGAGTAATGAACTTGGCTACTCGAGAGCTATATTCAGACTACTCGAGAGCCATTTCCCTTACTCGAATACAGATAGATTTACTCGAATAATTACCAAGTATTCAACTCGAGTATATAACCTACTACTCGAGTAAAAGACTTAGCAAAATTTTCTTCAACATAATTTTCTCTTCTTCAATAAACTCAGCAACACTTCTTTCTCCAATCAATCCTAGTGCTTGAAACATGAAGTGTATCCCAATAGAGAGGCTACACATGAGTCAACACCATGGATCACACAATGAGGGATTACATTATATGGTCCTATGTTTGGCGACACATTGTAGATTGACATTAGTCTACACTTGACAATATAGTCCCGCAAACATATTACACAAGCAAGACATCAAATATAACTTAATTCATCTTAGTTCAAAGGTGACTTCACCAAATCTGGGTTATTGTGGATATAATACCCAACAATATTCCCTCTTTGTAGAAGTCAGAACCCTCTATACTAAGGTGAATTATATAGACATATAAGGAACTAGATATGCAATAGAGAAAGCAGTGTAACAAGCATAAATATTCAAAGAGTAGATGATCAAAATTAAGAATTATATAAATAAGATTGTCCAAAAAGTCATTTCTACACATATCATATCCCAACTCTCATAACTTCTCTATGCTTAAACTTGATGTTGTTGTTTGTCCTTCTTCTCTTGCTGTCTTCTCTGGTAACTGTAAGGCTTGAGATAGTACTTTGGAGGCCTTGGAGAAGCAGCAGGATTGTTTCTTCCATGTTCTCTGTCACGTAGTCTTCTTTTAGTCATAGACTTCTCATATAAATCCCATTCTTGGGTGCTGTAATGATCATTCCTATTTTCATCGTAGTCCATGATATGCTTGAGAGTATCGAGGATGAGTGACTTTGAAGTTGGGGACCATATTTCTACAAACTCTGGAGCTTTCCTCTTCTCTGTATCTAGTACTGGAATTGATCTGCTTGCAGAGGCTCCATCACCATATCTTCTTTTCTTGGGAATATGAATTTCAGGAGGGGCATGGAGAAATATGTCTGCTAGGTCAGCCTCCCAAACCTGAGCATAAGAATCTGGAGGAGGGGCTTCTGATCCTTCAGGTCTAGGAGAGAAGGAAGGCTGAGGGATAGAAGCTGGAGGAACAGGATCCAAGGGATTCAGATGGTGTGGAATGATATTTGGATAAGTTGGGAACTCAGGAAGTATCTGATTGTGCATCCAGACTATTGTATCATAAGTATGGAACTTCAAACTTTGAATCTGGCCTAGCACATCATCATGAATCTCTTTTAGCTTCTCTTCCCAGAGAGTCTGCTTGATTGCGTCTGATTTCTCTAGATATTATTTTACTAAACTCTCCCCCTTTCTGACTTTTACAGTCAGAGTATTGATAGCATCATCTTTAATGTGCCTACCTCTTCACAGACTTTGAAGGTATGAGCTTGAGCATTCTTTTCCAACTGAATCTGATTATTGGCAAGAGTAACAACTTGATCCATGACATGACCAACACTAGTGATAGTGTGATCCAAAGCTTTGCCACCTATCTGGAAGAGCTATCTTAATTGATCTGTATTATGCTGAATTTCAACAAAGCCTATGCTCATCTCTTTCTCAAGAGCAGTGGCTTTCTCAGTGACAGCTTTGAATGAATCATCAAATTATTTCCTTTGTTCTTGGAGCAGTTGAACAAACATACCCATAAGATCATTGACAGCACGAGGAGCAGCAGTACATGTAGAAGGAACTGGAGGAGGAGGAGCAAACCATGGGGCAATTTCTTCAATAACCACAGAGCTCTCAGCTCTGGTAGTGTGAATAAGGGCATCCCCTTCTTCAGTGATGAAGGTGGGGATAGGGAAATCTAAGCTCTTCAGGGGAGCTTCAGCTGGTTCTGGAGAAGTTTTTTTGTCATCAGGAGTCAAAATGGTCTCAACCTGCTCTTTGTCAGTAGCAGGTGAGTGGTGAACAGGGGATTAAGGAGATGGTACAAGAGATCTAGGAGGAGAATGAGTGGGAGATGGTACTGGAGTTTGCTGCTTGGAAGGTTCAACATTTTGTTCTTTTTGAAGAGGGGGAAGAGGTTCTTCAGAAGTGAGTTCTTCAATCATCTCATTTATGGATGCATCAGTGGAGAGAAGGGTTTCTTGGATCTGATCATCTGTTTGAACTTCTTCATGAGTGGATGGAGGGAGAGAAGTAGCAGCTAGAGGGGTAGTAATTCTGTCTTCTGGAATAGTAGGAGCAGGATCCCCCTCAATAGTTGCACCAAATGTGCTGGCAACATGCGGTGGAGAGGGAGATGGGGTCATGTCCTCTGCAGATGGCTGATCATGGGCTATGGTAGCCTGAGCAGGATTCTTCAATTTCAACTTCCACCTCTGAATGAAGGATATGGAGATTTTCTTCATGTGATGAAGTATTGTACCTTCGGAGAAGTTGAACACCTTAGGATTAATCTCATGTAACAGAAGAGAGATAATCCTTTCATAACTTGGATCCTTGATGCTTTCCTTGAACTTGTCTAGAATCATCATACTAAATTGATATCTCTTCCTGCAAACAATAGCTTGCATGATGTCGAACATGCTGAGTGAAATATCTCTGATTGAACTTGTCTTGCACAGAAGGATTTTCCCAATAATGTCGACCAAGAGTTTGCCTTCAGGATTGAGTTCTGATTTGCGAATGGTGAGATCATCTGGAGAGACATCACAGAACATACATGTTCTATCAGACTCCTCAGGACCTAGGTCATCTTCTTCATCAATAACTGACAGTCGAAGAAGAGTTGAAATAGAGGTTTTAGAGAGCTTGATTTTGATGCCCTTGACCGTGGGCTTAAGAATTTTGGAACTTCTCGTAACCTTGATGTTCTTGAAGAATTCTTCGACCTCTGGAAACAAAATCTTGCAAGGTTGCTGTAGAACAAATGTTAGGCCAGCGGTGTCGAGAAGGATGAGTTGATTCTTGAAATCATCGGATAATTCAGCTATCCCTGCGGCGACAAGATCTGAATCTATTCCAATCTTAGACGGCGGTGCCATGAACCAGAGATTTGAGAGAAAGCTTCCGCGGAGATGAAAATGGCGTGGGCTCTGCAACTCTCGGCGGAAGATGAAGAGTCTTTCGGCTTTACTCGAGTGAAGGGATTTTGATTCGTGTAAAGAAATAAATTACTGACTTTTCTATTTATATAACCCTAATTTATGATGATTAAGAGAAAAATTAAGCTTACATACCTGGGAAAGGGCGGTATAGGCCTCGGGTTGCGAATAACGAAATTTGAATTGAAGTTGAGAAAAAGTCTTCTTGGTACTCGAGGGAATCAAAAGTACTCGAGTGAAATGATGATAATACTCGAGTGAAGAAATGGAAGTACTCGAGTCATCTGTCTTTATTCATCTCGAGTGGCAGCTTAGTACTCGAGTAGGTTGAGGAAGTACTCTTGTAGGTTTACTCGAGTAGCTGAAGAAGTACTCGAGTGGGAGTCAGAGTACTCGAGTATGCTGAAGTACTACTCGAGTAGACTTTGTCTTACTCGAGTCATAAAGTTAGAATTTTAAAACATTTCAGCTTTTAACCGATTTCTTGATCTCTGAGCCTTTTTGTGAGTCCACCGTCTCTAATCTTCTTTATCGAGCATTCCAAGTTCTGTTTTGAGGAACGAGAAATTGGTCTCGTCCAGCGACTTCGTGAAAATGCCTGCAATGTCTGTCTATTTGGACATACTGTAGATCTATGTCCCAATGCTCCACATACTCCCGGATGAAGTGGTACCACAGCTCTATATGCTTTGTCCGGCTGTGCGAGACTGGGTTGTTGGCTATTGCAATTGTGCTGGAAGAGTCACAAAATAATGGAATGTTTTGAAACTTCATGTTGTAGTCTTCAAATTGGTTCTTTATCCATAGAAACTATGCACAACAGATACCTACAGATATATACTCTTACTCAGCTATTGAAATTGCAACACAGTTCTGCTTCTTACTACTCTAGGAAATGAGCCTTCTTCCAAGGAATTGGCAAGTCCCGAAAGTGCTCTTCCTGTCATCTTTGCTACCTGCAAAATCTGTATCTGAAAAACCAATTACCTCGTTATCATTACTTCTTCTGTACCATAAACCAAGATTGTGTGTACCTTTATAGTATCTCAAGATCCACTTTGCAGCAGTGTAGTGAGATTCCTTAGAGTTCACTCTAAATCTAGTACAGACACATGTTGAGAACATTATGTCTGGTCTACTGGTAGTAAGATAGAGCAAGGATCCAATTATGCTTCTATATTTGGTTTCATCAAAAGATTTTCCTTTCTCATCCTTGTCCAGAGATACAGTTGAACCCATTACAGTCCTCATAGAGGTTGCGTTCTCCATTCCGAATTTCTTAATTATCTCTTTGGTGAACTTAGTTTATGAGATGAAAATTTCATCTTCAGATTGTTTCACTTGAAGCCCTAAGAAATACTTCAGCTCTCCCATACTGCTCATTTCAAACATCCCTTGCATAAGTTTTGAAAACTTCTTGCAGAGGTTGTCGTCAGTAGAGCCAAAAATAATGTCGTCGACATATATTTACACTAGCAAAATCTTGCATTTTATTTCCCTAAGAAATAATGTCTTATCTATCTTTCCCCTTGTGAACTTGTTCTCAAGAAAAATGCTAGACAACGTCTTATACTAAGCTCGAGGAGCTTGTTTCAGACCATATAAAGCTTTATGTAATAAATAAACATAATCGGGAAAGTTAGAATCTTAAAGTTAAGGGGGATAGATCTTAACTAACACTAATTAGAGTTATATGTATATATATCACTATACAAAGTAATAGATCACAAAACAAAGAAAATAAAGAAAGAAATCAAGCAACACAGAAGACACAAGGATTATATAGTGGTTCCCCAACCAGGGTACATCCACTCTTCTACCACCCTGGTAGGAATCCACTCAGGTTTTTGATCAGGTGCCTGACACCAATGAGCTTTTGATCAGGTGCTCAAAAACACATCGTTAAGTCTTTTGGTCAGGTGACTTGCAACCAGGAATAACTTTTGAAGGGAGTTATAACCCTTTTTACAATGGGGGGATGCGAGATGATGGTGTCTTCTCTGTCCACAATCTAAGAGAAGACTAGTGGATTTGATGTTTAGCAAAAGGGCTCCCCCTGAGATGTAGAATGGTTCAAGAAGATGGAGCTTTGCTTCAAGGTGATAGGCCTTCAAAGTGATGATGATCTCCAGCAATATTTCAGACTGATATTGATGTGTGTCTCTTAAAAGCCTGGAGCAGATGAAGAACTCTGTGATTATGTTGATTGATGCAGAGTTCCTCCTTCTCTATAAAAGGAAAAGCCTTCACTATATCTCTATGTACTGCTCTGCACTGCTCATCTGTCTTTCTTGTCTTTATATTTTCTCTGTATTGAATTCTAACATTTGAATTTCATTTGTCTCGATAATGTATGAAGCGTTTCTGAGAGTAGAACCAGCCTTGGGAATTGATCCTGAATTAACTCCTGAAACAACCCATGTTTAATGTAGCATTTGAACGGCTATTTCCATATTGACTGTAATTAATTCTTGAGTTGATCTGCCAACTGTAAATAAATAGGCCTGGAATAACTGCACAGAATTCATCGACCTGAGCTCGTAGATCATCGAGCTCAGCTTCGATTTCGTCGAGCTGGGAATCTGTCTTGAGTTTAACGATCGTCGACCTGAGTTCGAAATTCGTTGAACTCAGCTGGATTTTGTCGAGCAGAACATCTTTCTTGAGATCTGAGTTCATCGACCTGAGTTCAGAGAAGGAACTCATAATTCGTCGACCTGAGTTCGACGTTCGTCGAACTGATTTTCTGACTGCATTTCTTGGAATTCTTCTGAGGTAGAGCTGGAAATAAACCTATGACCCATGACTATACATTTTGGGTCAATCTAAGTAAACCTTATAGTGATCCTTGCCCAAATCATAACTGGGGTTCCAACAATCTCCCCCTATTTGGGTAAGGACACTATTTACACAAAAACAAATAAAATGCAAAGCAAAATAATCTGCCTGATTTATAAAAGTTTCAGTAGATGTACAAGGGTACTTTGAGAAATAAAATAAATAAAACAAATCTACTACTACAACCTCTTAAGCAATTTCTCCTTTATAAAATAAACAATCTCCACCTATACAGCCACTGATGTATCCTCTATATTGACTGAGACTATTGCTTTTGATTATTATCAAATACCACTGCTCCTTTGTGGTAAGATAAGTATTTTCCTGCAAAGAGAGGTTAGGAGTTCTGGACCCAGATTACCTTGGGTCCTGGTTCTCTTTTATAATAATTAGAAATAAAAGAACATTTAGGTTGATACTTGTAGCCAAGCGGATGATATTTCGTAGGAGGGATTATCCACTCAGTAAAAGGATTTATGAAATATTGATTATGATTATGATTTAGAAATAAGTTAAAATTTCTGCTCTGAAATTTGAGTTCGTCGAATTGAAGTAAGTTCGTCGACCTGGGTTCGACGAATGGTATTGAGATCGTCGATCTCTGCTCAGAGAATAATGGATGTTGTTTTCTCTATTCCACTTTCGTCGACCTCTGTTCGACGAATTATATCTATATCGTCGAGCATAGATTTCAGACCAGTTGAGATCAAAATATCTGTTCATAGTTCGTCGAGCTGCGTTCGATGAATAGTGTTGTTTTCGTCGAGCTTGGTTCGACGAATTATGTTGAACAAGAATTTTAGATTGATTTGATTTATGCTTTTACAATTCTTTAGTGATTTTATCTTTTCCTTTAATTGATTCTAAATAAATTATTTATTCAAGAGCATTTTTTAAATCTTCTTTGAGTTTTATATTTTCAGAAGATACATTATTTAATTTCTCTCTGAGAAGTTTTATTTCCTTCTCAGATTGAATTAAGTATTTACATAATAATTTAAAATCAGTTTTAAATTTTTCTGATGAAAGATCAAGGGTAGAGATTACCTGATCTTCTTCTAATTCACATTCTGATTCTTCATCAGAGTCTGATTCTTCATCAGGATTGCTGCAAGAGGCATTTATTGCCATTAGGCAAAATTCTCTTGCTCTTGCCTCTTCTTCCTCTTCAGTTGTGTAGGATGAAGCATCAGAGTCACTCCAGGTTACAGTTTTAATGTTTCTTTCTTTAGCTGATCTAGCAGCCATTGCTGTGAGGGAGTCCCACATGTCTTTTGCAGATGAACATTCAACAACTTCCTGAAAAATGTCATCAGACATTGATTGTGCAAGAATGTTC
This sequence comes from Platanthera guangdongensis, assembly GCA_039583875.1. NCBI lineage: Eukaryota > Viridiplantae > Streptophyta > Magnoliopsida > Asparagales > Orchidaceae > Platanthera > Platanthera guangdongensis. The sequence continues at coordinate 89,589,908 of CM077164.1, read as the reverse complement.
ATTGCTTGTGCATCAACAATCTTTAGTCTTTTCTGGGCATTTGTTCATTGAGGTGATGGAACAACATTGGGACTTGTTATTTCCTGAGGTTGAGCTGGACCTGACAAGATGGAGTTGAAAATGCTTTCATCAATTGAGTTCATATAAAACCTAATCCTTATCTTCCATAGTGCAAGCTTATTTAGATTGCACATGGGTAGTTTGGTGCTTGAAAACTCTTCAATTTATGCCATGATAAACTCTAAAGATATTTAAGATCTATCAGATCGTTTTGGTTCAGGTGTTATCCTGTACAACCAAAGTAACATCCTCTGATACCAATTGAAAGTTAAGGGTGATAGATCTTAACGAACACTAATTAGAGTTATATATATATATATATCACAATACAAAGCAGTATATCACAGCACAAAGAAAATAAAGAAAGAAATCAAGCAACATAGAAGACACAAGCATTTTATAGTGGTTCCCCAACCTGGGTACATCCACTCTTCTACCACCCTGGTAGGAATCCACTTGTAACACCCCCATCCGTCGTATGGCACATAGTAGAAGGTCCAGCTGGAACCCAACACCATATACCACAGACAGTCGGAAGGGTTACGTATGAATAACCAAACCATCCAATTAAGACTACTCGTCCTAACACAGAGTATTATAGCGGAAGCTTTTAAACAGTTGAAAGAACCCATAGTTGTATCTAATAATCATGAATGTCCAACACCATTACAATTGGAATGAAAACAAATACACTGAAAGGTACATGGCCTTATGGCCTTACAGGAGTTCACTTAATAATATAATATTTTCCATATATCGGCTCGCAGGCCGGCCACACATGACAAAATAAAGTACAACTATTTGCTTTGGCCTTCTAGGTCCAGCACAGCAATATGGGCTCCAACCCGCTATTTGGTACTCGGCTCCGCAGCACCTGCAAGCAAAATTCCACCGCACGGTGGCAAACAAAGCAACGATCAGCCAAAAGCCGACCAAATTATAACGACCCCGCCCCTAATTCGGGACGACGGTGCTCCTTCCCTGCAATTGATTAGCCCAACTAAATATTATAGTACAAACATGCTAGCCACAGGTGTTGGCTCGCACGGCCAAACACCCCGTGCACTTAGGGCACATTATCGGTGAATCCTGACACTTCAGCGTCTTCACCACCACCCCCGGGATGGCAACAACGTGAGCATTTTTAGCCTTTCTAACAACTATCTAAGGCTCCCGAATATGCCAACGGCCAGTCCCCTTTTCGGGTCTCTCGCACCGAACCACATAGCCCAGGTCCGATTCCACTTGCCCGTTGCTCACAACGCGTAGTACACGTTAAGACATACGCACGAGCCAAGCTTCTCTCGGATCCTGTCATTTCCAAATAATCACATAACCTAGTTATGTTCAAGGCCGGTTCCCAGACTTCCAAGTTAGTAGAATAAAGATTCCGCTCAGTTTTTCGGGTGCGACTTGGAGTTAATCCCCAAGGATCCCTGCTACAATCTACCGTGTAGAAACCAGAAAAACCAAAGCACGGAGTCTTCTCCGGCAAACCATAACAAATGCAACATCACCGATCCAGACCAACATGTTCGGGTAGGCTTCATACACAATTCTTATGTCCGTACTTCGATTACGGACTCTATATGCAACACAAGGGGGACTATTCCCATCAACCCCAAGGAACACCGCACACTCGCCACACACTCGCGGGAGTGGGTTTCCCTATGAAAAAAGGAAGAGAGCTTCACATGCTTAAGAAGAGAATCGTTACCCTTGTAGTACGCTTTTGCGCCATGGAAAATTACAAGGATAGAAGTCTTCGCAACGGGATTTCCTCCACGGATCCGCTCTCGGTCCTCTAAACGGTGATCCGATGCTCTGCCGACGGCTGGAATCCTCCTCCTTCTTCCTCCTTGCTCTAACTCCTTGGAAAGATAAAGCTTAAGGGAGAAATGAGGAGTTAATAGAGCACGAACACGCCTGGGCCGTCAGATCTTACTTAAAGAAAATGAACGGCTCAGATCTGTACAGAAATCCTCAAACCTGGGCCTAACATGGCCTCGCACACTGTCATGTACCAGGTCGTGTGCCTCGATCCAGGAACAATCGTCGAATGCAGAAAAAACCACATGGGCAAGACATGCCCGTGTCTCAACCTGACATGCCCGTGTCGGGTCCTTGACACGCCCGTGACGGGAGGCGTGTCACGAATAACCGTCATGCCAACCGTCAGGACTCTAGGGAACACGGGTACTGACACGGGTAGGCACACGCCCGTGTCAAATTACACACCCATGTCATTCTGCCGTGTTTCTTGCCGTTTCCTTGTCGGGATACAGCCGGCCAAAACACCAAGCAAGACATGGCCTTGGACACGCCCGTGTCCTAGGCCGTGTACCCCTATACAGGCTCCAAAATCTCTTTTGGACGCGACCAGCTCGATAACGATTTTCGGGGTGTTACAAATCTCCCCCTCTTAAGGAATTTCGTCCCGAAATTAAGTAAAGGTATACAAAAATTAAATGTTACCTGAGTGGAATAACTCGGGGTATTACTCCAACATAGTTTGCTCTCGCTCCCAAGAAAGCTCCTCACGTCCGTAGTTATCCCAACGAACCTTAACCATTCGGATTTCCTTGTTGCGGAGTCGTTTGACCTCAACGTCTTCTATACGTATAGGCTTGACCTTTGTCGTCAACTTGTAATCCACTGGCACTTGATTAACCACAAACTATCTGCGAAGGCTATTGCACCACTTTCCGTAACACCGATACGTGGAACACATCGTGTAGCCCACTCAACTCCACCGACAGCTTCAATCTATACGCTGCTTCGCTAATACGCTCTAGGATTTCAAATGGTTCAAGGTATCTCAGACTCAGCTTCTTCAAGCGTCGAACCCGCGAAACACCCTTGAACGACTTGATTTTTAATTACACCCAGTCGCCAACAACGAACTCCACGTTCCTATGCTTGGCGTTATAGTACTTTGCTTGCCTGTCCTGAGCGATCTTCAACCTTTCCTGAATTGTACGTACCATTGAAGTGACGTCTTCCACCGCTTGACGTTTATAAAACTTCGACTCGCCTGTCTCCAACCAAGACAACGACGTACGACACTTTATCCCATACAAAGCCTCGAAAGGTGCCATTCTAATACTCGCTTGAAAGCTGTTGCTATATGCAAACTCCACCATGTACAGGTGATCCTCCCAATGCTTTTCGAAATCTAGGATGCACATGCGAAGCATGTCCTCCATCGTCCTGTTGACCCTCTCGGTCTGACCATCCATCTGTGGGTTGAAGGCTGTGCTGAAACTTAGCTTAGTTCCCAACAAATTATGCACCAGCCTCCAGTCCTTCGACGTGAAGCATCCATCTTGGTCACTAACAGTACTACGTGGCACACCATGCAACCGCACAATATTATCCACATAGAGTTTAGCTAACTTTTCCACTAGATCTTCCTTCCTATTCGGGATGAAATGTGACACTTTTGTCAACCTATCTACGACCACCCAGATGGCGTCGTTTCCCCTCTGCGACTTTGGCAAACCATGCACAAAATCCATAGAAATGTCGTCGAATTTCCATTCCGGGATAGGCAAGGACTTTAGGAAGCCTCCGGGCTTCTGGCACTCCGCTTTCACCAATGCACAAGTTTGGCACTTGGCGACATAAAGTGCTACATCCCTCTTTAATCCTGGCCACCAGAATAACTTTTTTATGTCTCTATACATCTTCGTGCTACCCGGGTGGATTGCGTACTTGGTATGATGAGCCTCATACATCAACTCCTCCCGAAGATTATCCGCACTAGGGACGCATAGACGACCGTCCTTCCTTAGCAGTCCATCCTCAACTACAAACTGGGAATTTGACCCATCCAAAGATTCATCCAAGATCTGCTTCATGCTGCTATACTGAATCAAAGCCCATTGAACTCTATCAGCCAGGTCATACTGCACCTCTGTCCAACACAATATCGCCCCGACACTAGACTGCTTATCGAAGCAGGAAATCTCTAATGCCTCTTTTGGCTACATTGGAAAATATGTACCTGATTTGAAGAAGCCTCACCCTACTTAATGATATACATCAAGGTGTATTTGATGTATTTTGAGTTACCTTGTGCAGGTTAAGTAATTGCAGGGAAAGCTTAAAAGTTTCTAAGTCCATGTGTCGACACCCAGAATAAAAGTGTCGACACTTAAGAAGACTTGTGTCGACACCCAGAGAAGTAGTGTTGACACTTGGAGTAATTGTGTCGACACCAGTAATATAAATTCGACACCAGAAGGAAAGTGTCGACACATACAGGCTGTGTCGACACTCAATGAAGAAATGTCTAGAGAATCAGTGTCGACACTTAGAAGCAGTGTCGACACCCAGAGGAACTTTGTCGACATCAGAAAGTGTCGACACTAGGAGGCTGTGTCGACACTCAGCAAAACATCAACAAAGTTTAAGTACAAGTGTCGACACTAGGAGGCTGTGTCGACACTCAGCAAACTTCAACAAAGTCTAAGTACAAGTGTCGACATAATGAAGAATGTGTCGACACACAGCAAAAGTCTCAACACATGAAGAAAGTGTCGACACTAGGATGCTGTGTCGACACTCAGCAAATTTCAATGAAGTCTAAGTACAAGTGTCGACACAAAGGAGATGTGTCGACACTCAGCAAAAGTTCAACACAGAAGGCATGTGTCGACACAAGAAGATGTGTCGACACTTAGCAAATATCAACACAAGAAGATGTGTCGACACTTAGCAGAATTCAACTAAGTACTAAAGAACAAGGAGTTGTGTCGACACACAATATCAGTGTCGACACATTATAAAGAAGCAGTGTCGAGAAGTAATTTCTACAACACAAGGAGTTGTGTCGACATCATGAAGGCTAGTGTCGACACTTAGTCTACTTGTGTTGACACTTGGTCTATTTGTGTCGAGACTTAAAGACTGACTGTCTCGACACTTTCAGACAGTTACAGAAAATTCAAGAAGTGACTTGATGACTTGACAGCTGTCATTCTAGCCGGTCTACTGCAACTGTCAGAGCTGTCAGAAAGTTGTTAGAAACCCGATCAGCCGGTCACCATGAAGAAAGCCTATATAAAGGCTTATTCTGTCAACAGAAGATGATGATTAACAACAATCAATTGAAGTGATCAGAAGATCTAAGAAGTTGGAGAGAGAGAGCTCCTTCTAAGAAGACAGCTATTGAACCAGGATGTGAAGAAAGTTTCAGATTGAGATCTGATTCTTAAGTCAGCAGTGATTGAAGATCATCTACATAGAGACTCAACCCTACTGTGTTCTAAATTCAAGAAGCTTTGAAGGAAGCCAAGGGAGGTTGATCTCAGCAAAGTTCTTCCAAGAACTCTTCAAGAAACCAGACAACTCTTCTCTCTTAATCTGAGTTGTGGTTATATTCATTGTAATTTTAATTTTCTGTAGGATCCTAAGGGATCTGAGTTGTAAGTCTGAAATTATAAAGGCTGAGTGGTAGGGCCTGTGTGCCTGAGTGTAGGCCTTGTTGAGGGCTGAGTGTAGGCCTTTTTGAAGGCTGAGTGTAGGTCTTGGTGAAGACTGAGTGGTAGGGCTTTTGAGCCTGAGTTGTAAGAGTGGGATCACTCTGAGCTGTAGGAACCTATTTAGGGTTCTGAGTGTAAGATCTAAGGATCTGAGGAATAGTGGAGAAGTTGGGCCGAATCTAGTACACTACTAGATAGGCGAAGGGGGAAAGTGGATGTACCCAGACCTTGGGGAACCACTATAAAACTGTGTGTACTCTGTGTGTGTCTGATTCTGTGTATGCTGTTTATAGTTCTGTGAATTCTGTGATTAAATCTGCCTTCAAGTTTAAAAATATTAAGGTCACCTATTCACTCCACCCCTCTAGGTGATTAGGTACAATTTCTTTCAAGTGGTATCAGAGGGAGGTTCCTCAAAAAGGACATAACAGTCTGAGTAAAAGATCCTGTAGGCAGACTCAGCATAATCAAGAAAATCAAGAAAATGGGTTCAACAGAGAATCACAAAGAACTAGGATCCATGAAGTTGCCAATCTGCAGAAAGGAGATCTTTGACATTTGGAAAGAAAGAGTTAGACTATTTATGAAAGCCTCTGACCCTAGAATCTATATCACAGTTAAAGAAGGGTCATATGTGCCAATGAAAGTATCTGTGTTAGATGCAAATCAGAGAACGCCAAAAGACTATACTGAAATGACCAAGGATGAGATTATTCTGGCCACTATGGATAAGAGGGCTCAAAATATAATTGTAAGTGCAATAGATGATACCACATTTCAGAATTTGATACACTGTAAAACATCAAAGTAAATGTGGGACACACTGATAGTGTACATGGAGAGCTCTGAAGAAGTTAGACAAGACAGGAAGTCTTTGTTAAACCAAGAGTATGAAAGCTTCAGACAAGGCAGGTTTGATAGCATAACTGAATGTTACAAGAAATTCAATAGGATAGTCAATGAATTGATGTCCTATGGAAGAGAGTTTAGCAACTATGAGTTAAATGATAAGTTCTTGAGATCCCTAACTAAAGACTGGGATACCAAGATCTATGCCATAAGGGAAATGACCAAATTAGCAGACATTCCTCCTCCAACATTGTTTGGAAAACTGTTATCATATGAGATGCAGTTAATGGTAAGGAAGGAGGAAGAGAAGACTACCAGAGTTGAACACAAAGAAAGAGCTGTGGCTTTCAAGACAGAAGCCACTAGGAAATATAAAAGTAAGTCTCCTTCTCCACATCCAAAAGTTGCTGAGACTGAGACAGATGAGTCAGAAAGCAAGAATTCTGAAAGCAGTGAGAGTGATGAAGATTTTGCAGCCTTCACTAGAGATTTTCAGAAGTTTCTTAAGAAGAAACAGTGGAGGTCTAAGCCATCCACTTCACAGAAGTCATCAAAGTATGACAGGAGAAAGCCCAAGTCAAGTAAAACTACATCTTCAAAGATAGTTTGTTATTGTTATAACAGACAAGGACATGTTGTTGCTGACTGTCCAGAGAAAAGGAAAGAGTCAACTGATAAGAAGAAGACTCAGATTAAGGGCAAAAAGGAAAGGTCCTTTGTTGCTAAGAGGGACAAAAGTCTGTCTGATATGTCATCTTCAGAAATTGATTCAGAAGCTGAAGCTTATATTGGACTGTTTGCTGAAGAAGAGGAAGAGGAGTTCATCCAGTTAATGAACTCTATATATGAGCAAGAGGACAATCAGTGCCAGGGACTGATGGCCTTATCAGAAAGAGACAAAATCCAGGATCAGCCTGGACCTAGTCAGGTACAAAATTATTCTGTTAGTTCAATTTCTAGTACTGAGTCAGATTCAGATACATCAGTATCAAGTGATGTTAGTGGATCTGAATCTGAAGGAGACATTCATCAGTTGATTGATGAATATAGGGCAGTGTTGCAAGCTTTGAAGAAAAGCAAATCCTTGGCCAAGAGTCAGGCTAAGGAGATTGTTAATCTCAAAGTGGCTGCAACAGATTTTGATAAGTTGATTGATCAGAAATTAAATGAAATAGCCAGACTGAAGCACATTACTGTTATTCAGATGGGGACTATTACATTCAAGAATGATCAAATCAGAAATCTGGAGATTAGCCTTCAGAAGGAGAGAGAAATAGTAGCAATGTTTTCTAAACCAAAGTCTGTTCTACCTTTGATAGATGAGTTCATTTCTCAAAAGGGTAAAACTGGATTGGGGTTTACTAAACCTGCCAGGACTGTACAGTCCAAGTCTAAGGGCAAAGCCCCAGTACTCAACAAGGAGCCTGCTATAAATAAAACAGCCAGGGTTGTACCTAAACAAAGGTACAACAGATTTGAGTGCTGGTGTTGTGGCAAGGTAGGCCACTTTTCCATAGACTGTTGGCATAATTCAAATGCCAAGGTGAGTAGCAAACTGCCTGCTAGAAATGCTATAGGTAGTTTTGTTAAGAGTAAGACTAACTTGCACCAAGGACCCAAGAATTATTTGGGTTCTAAGGTAAAGTAATCTGTTTTGCAGGTGAGTCAAAGTGGCCATGCCCCAATATGGTACTTGGACAGTGGATGTTCCAGGCACATGACTGGAACTAGGGGATTGCTAAAGGACTATACACCAATCAATGATGGTCCTAAAGTCACCTTTGGTGGTTCTGAAAAAGGAATCATCAAAGGCTTTGGTAACATTTCTAGCAACCTTATTACAATTACTCAAGTGGCTTATGTTAAAGGTTTGAAACACAACCTCATTAGTATAAGTCAGCTGAGTGATTTAGGATATGACATCTCATTTGTCAAAGATGGTTGTCATATCAGGAGGTCAAATGATCAAAAGATCATTCTGACAGGCTATAGGAAGAGAAATGTCTATTGTTTAGACATTATGTGTGAGAACAATGTTTCTCCTGTGTGTCTTGTAGCTGATGAGAAAGTCTCTCATTGTGTCAAATGGCACAAGAGGCTAGCCCATCTTAACTACAAGACAATTGGTCAACTCTATAGTAAAGAGTTAGTGAGGAATGGTTCTCAGGTTAAGTGTATTAAGGATGGGATATGCTCAACTTGTCAAAAGGGCAAGCAGACCAAATCCAGCTTTAATAGCATTAAGAACAAAGATGCTGTGAGGTGCTTATATCTCTTGCATATGGATCTCTTTGGTCCTATGCCAGTTCACAACCTAGGTAGGAAGGTCTATACATTTGTGGTAGTTGATGACTACTCAAGGTATTCCTGGGTATTCTTCCTAAGGCAAAAGTTTGAAACACCTAGTATCTTTTATAGTTTTGTCAAACAAATTCAGAATGTGTTAGACGGTACAGTGGTCAAAATAAGAAGTGACCATGGTACTGAATTCCAGTCTGATAGTATGACAAAGCTATGTGAAGAGTTTGGGATATTTCAGGAATTTTCCTCACCAAGAACACCTCAACAAAATGGTATTGCTGAAAGGAAAAATAAGACCTTGATAGAGGCTGGTAGAACCGTATTAAGTGACACATCTCCCCCTGAATATTTCTGGGCTGAGGCAGTTAATACTGCATGTCATGTGATTAATAGGGCTACTATCACCAAGAGCCACAATAAGACCCCCTATGAGATTGTGAAAGGCAAAAAACCAAATCTATCCTATTTCAGGATCTTTGGTTGTAAATGTTATATACTTAACAATGGTAAGTCTTACTTAACTAAGTTTGCTGCCAAATCCCAAGAGGGGATCTTTGTTGGGTACATTAACAACAGTAAGGCTTATAGGGTCTACAACTTGACTACTCAAGTTGTAGAAGAGTGTGTTCATGTAGTGTTTGATGAAGCTAGACTCATTAACAATGAATTGTCTAGAAGTGTATGCAGCTCTACAGGTGTGACTGAAAAGATGGACAAGCTCACTATTGAAGAAGGTTCTACTGCAAGTCAACAAGTGGATGATAGTGGCTGTTGTCCAGGGGGAGTATTAGATGCACCTGATGCAGAAGAAGACCAAGGAGTGCAGCAAGTTGAAGAAGCTGAAGGAGTACAACCTGAAGACAGGCTACCTCGAGCAAATAGGCATCTAAAAGATCATCCAGCCAATCAAATTATTGGTGATCTCAGACAAGGGGTACAAACAAGGAGCAGAAATCTAAGTTCAGTACTCTACTCCAGTTAGCTATCCCAGGTAGAGCCAAAGAAATTTGAAGAAGGCATCCTAGACCCTCATTGGATTGAGGCTATGCAAGAGGAGCTGAACCAGTTCAAAAGATGCAAAGTCTGGGAGCTAGTTCCTAAACCAAAAGATCACAACATAATTGGAACTAAGTGGATCTTTAGGAACAAGTTGGATGAACATGGAGTGATTATAAAGAACAAAGCAAGACTGGTTGCTAAGGGATATAGGCAGGAAGAAGGTATTGACTTTGATCAAACCTTTGCTCCAGTAGCTAGACTCGAGGCCATAAGGATGTTTCTTGCCTATGCAACCTATCAAGGGTTTAAAGTATACCAAATGGATGTTAAGTCAGCTTTTCTGAATGGAAATCTGAAGGAAGAAGTCTATGTGGAACAGCCATCAGGCTGCAAGGAAGATAGGAAAAGTACTACTGGAACCTGTCAATTCCTAGGTGGAAGGCTGATATCATGGAGTAGCAAGAAACAAACAAGTGTAGCTATCTCTACAGCAGAATCAGAGTATGTTGCTGCAGGAAGTTGCTGTGCTCAACTTCTATGAATTCAACATCAGCTAGAAGACTATGGTATACAAGTAAGTAGAACACCTCTATTTTGTGATTCTACTAGTGCTATTTCTATTGCAAACAATCCTGTCTCCCATAGTAGGACTAAGCACATAGAAATAAAATACCATTTTCTAAGAGAACATATGGAAAAAGGAGATATTTCACTAGAGTATATTAGTACAGATAATCAGCTAGCTGACATGTATACTAAGCTCTTAGATGAAACCAAATTCAATAAATTTTAAATTGAATTAGGTATGATAAACTTAGAATAGTTTACAAAAAAAATTGGCTAAGTAAAATGGTGTTGACACACAGAGTTATCTGTGTCGAAACAGAAAAGTGGTGTCGACATTTCAGAGAAATGGTGTCGACAAATCTAGGAAGTCGGTGTCGACACTTCAGAGAATTATTGTCGACACATGCAGTGTAGGTGTCGACACATCCAAGGTGGTGTCGACACTTAGGCTTTACACATAATTAGTCTGGTAAAGTCTCGACTAAGTGTCGAGCTAAGTGGTGTCGAAACATATATTCTGTCGACTATACTTGTGTCGACACATAGTTGTCGAGACATTATGAGTAAGTGTCGACACTTCTCAACACTGTCGACACAATTTAAGTATTTTGACGCACCCTTTCATCTTCGATTCTAGAAAGGTATAAATAGGTTTTCGCCATTGTTTGTCGACACGCTCACCAAAGTTTCGAGACCAAACTTGTGTGTCGACATCTCTCTTCTCTAAATTCAAATTTCTTCAAACCCTAATGGCGCCTAAGCTAGAAGAGAATGTGAATGAAGGATATGAACTCGTGCGACACGCATTTGCTGACGCGGAACCTGAGATCAAAGGCGTGATAACCCTAATAGAAGAGACTTGGTTAGAATTTCTTGTATCAGAACCGATCAAGATATGTAAGAAAGAGGTCCTGGAATTTCTGAATGGAGCAACTATAGATGAATCTGGACTCAAGATTAAGTCCAGAGTTCATGGGGCAAAGGTAAAGGTCTCATCTAAAAGTCTAAGAAAAATTCTTCAACTACCAAGGACAAAGGAAGAGGAAGATGTTTCTACTTCTAAGACTAGATAAGCATTGACATGGTGTGGACTGGACTCACACATGAAAATTGGATCAGTATTCAACAGAAAAGGAATGAACAACCAAGGAAAATTCTTGTCTGAAAGAGTTGGAAAGGTAATACTGTGCAAGCCTGGAGGGCATGACAGAATTTCAGCTCATATGTTTAGTCTAATGACCAGGATTATCTTCAAACTAGAAACTGATTGGTCTGCAGTTGTGTTTGAGAAGATAAAAGAGAGTATGAAGAAGCTCAATTTGGGAAGAATACTGAGTCTATACCTAGCTGGTAGTATACCAGAGGTGATGAATCAAGCAGCTGGATCTAAGATTAACCACATGAGGAGAATGGATTTGAGAATCTTCTCTAGGTGGGATAGAGTACTGACCAAAGAACTGCCATCTCCAGTAAAGGACACACCTCAGAAAAAGAAGAAGAAGACAGCCCCTGTGGCTCAAGAATCCTCTAGCAGCTCTGAAGAGCAAGTAGTCTTCACTCTTGATGATGAAGAGACAGGAAATGCTGGACAATCTCCAGCTATACAAGAGGATGCACAGAGGCAGGGGGAGCTACCACCAGCAAGCCCAATTCACCTGGATCTACCCCAGGGGTAGCCTCTACTTGTGGAAGAGCCAACTCCACTAGAGAGTGAACAAGCAACTCAAACCATACTTGAGGTAATAACTAAAATCAACCAATTAGATTTCCCTATTGAGAATGAAGTTATGACTGATTCATTATCTGATGTTACTCAGCAACCTCAGATTCTTAGTCAACCTCAGGATGTTGTCATGGAGGACACATCTATTGCTGATCAAGTGGTTGATGATATAAGAGATTCTCCACCCCATCCTCAACAGGAATTTACACTGGAAGAGCTGTTCCCAGACTTAATATAGACTGACTTTGAAGTGGAAAAGCAGCTGTTGAGGGGGAGCAGGTAGATATTCAGGGGGAGCAAGTTAGGTCTTAAGAAGAGACATCAAGATAAGAACCTGAGATGCAACAGCATACTGAGGAGTTACCTAGGAAGGATTCACATCCTAGTCCTAAAGAAATAGTAGATATAGCTAGCACAACTCCTTCTGAAGATGAAGAGGCTATTAGAGCCAAGAAGAGAAAGTTCCAAGTCTTTAAGAGAAGGAGCCAGACTTATAAGAAAGCCCTACAAACAATTGCTCCACAGCCTGCCCCATCTATTGACTATAGTTCTCTGATGGTAGCATTGCAGATAAAGATGGATGAGCAAAGACAGGCTTTGCAATCTTATATGGATGAAGGGCATAAGTCACTGCAGTTTGATCTGAACCAAGACATCAAGTCAATTAGATTTGAAATGAATCTGAATAAGAAAGAAATGACTGACTGCTTCCATAAGGGAGGAAATGCAGTAGTCAATCTGGCCACACATCAAGAAAAAATAAAGACAAAACTTGATGATTTAGAAGTGAAGCAAGGCTATGTCCTGGAGAATCAGTTGAGAATGAATGATAATTTAACAGCTTCTCATAATGCCATAGTCACAGAAATGAAGAATATAGCTTCTGCCCATACTGCAGCCCTGACTACAGATAAGGCAGAATTTGATAAAGCATTACAAGAAGGTATCACTGCTGTTACTTCTGCACTTCAGGATTCCCAAAAGCTCATAACTGAAAAGCTCCAAAGGTTGAAACCTTTCTACAAAGATGGAGTCAACTATCTGAATGCATAGATAAGGTTTCAGAAAGATGATCTTAGGGATCACATTACAAGAGAAGTCATAAAGTGGGAGAGGGTATTAGTCAAGGCAGACTCTGATCATGCCAAGTGGATTTCAAATTCCATCATAGCCAACATTGGATATCCACCCTTATGTGATGATTACAATATTGCAGAGTCTGGAATTAATACTGCATATCTTGGAGGAGAGCAAGCTGAAGTAGCTCAGGTAATATATCCTCCAGCATACTTTGACATGATACATCAAGAAATCCAGACTATGTACAGTCCTCCTGAGGGAATTCAGAATGTCATCATTGATAAAGTGGTTTAGCCCATGCCAGAGGCAATACTGAAAGAACAAGAGGCTTTGCTAAAAGAACAAGAGACTCAATTGTCTAAGAAAAGATTCAGAGAGCAAGCTGAACTAAGGACTGATTTTGAACAATGGAGCCCCACTTCCAGGAATATCATCTTGACTACATGGAAAGCTGATAAAGATAATATCCAGGATAAAAACAAGTGGTATTCTGAACTGGAGTGGAGGAAGCATGAGAACAGGCAAGAGGCAATTGTTCAATATAGAAGAAAGGCTAAGATGGGAAAGCTACCTCCTACTGCACAGGAGCCTAGCAAGTACTTCCCAAAGCCTTATCATTATTTTGAAAGGCAGAAGATCAAGGCTGAAGAATTGAAAAAGAAAGATCTTAAAGGGAAGAAGCCTGCTGCTGCTGAAGATACTGAAGCTGCTGTCCAAGCAAAGATACAATCAGGAAAGGGCATTGTGATCAAGGAGCCTGAGCAGCCTTAGGATAGAAATTTTCTTAAGTTTACTATGTGTAATCAGTTGCATTAAAACTTTCTATAAACTTTTGAATAATGAAAATGTTGAAGTTGTTAGAACAATGTGATAAATGTTCAACTATTACATTAATTGTTCTGAGATAATGGTATATACATGTTTTGTTCATGCATGTTTAAGTATTTTCCCTGTTATGTATTACTGTTTTACATCATACTGTGAATTTGTTATGTATGGTGTATATCATTGACTAAGGGTTATGACTTCTCCAAATAGGGGGAGATTGTTGGGTACATTGGAAAATATGTACCTGATTTGAAGAAGCCTCACCCTACTCAATGATATATATCAAGGTGTATTTGATGTATTTTGAGTTACCTTGTGCAGGTTAAGTAATTGCAGGGAAAGCTTAAAAGTTTCTAAGTCCATGTGTCGACACCCAGAATAAAAGTGTCGACACTTAAGAAGACTTGTGTCGACACCCAGAGAAGCAGTGTCGACACTTGGAGTAATTGTGTCGACACCAGGAATGCAGAGTCGACACCAGAAGGAAAGTGTCGACACATACAGGCTGTGTCGACACTCAATGAAGAAATGTCTAGAGAATCAGTGTCGACACTTAGAAGCAGTGTCGACACCCAGAGGAACTTTGTCGACATCAGAAAGTGTCGACACTAGGAGGCTGTGTCGACACTCAGCAAAACATCAACAAAGTTTAAGTACAAGTGTCGACACTAGGAGGCTGTGTCGACACTCAGCAAACTTCAACAGAGTCTAAGTACAAGTGTCGACATAATGAAGAATGTGTCGACACACAGCAAAAGTCTCAACACATGAAGAAAGTGTCGACACTAGGAGGCTGTGTCGACACTCAGCAAATTTCAATGAAGTGTAAGTACAAGTGTCGACACAAAGGAGATGTATCGACACTCAGCAAAAGTTCAACACAGAAGGCATGTGTCGACACAAGAATATGTGTCGACACTTAGCAAGTATCAACACAAGAAGATGTGTCGACACAAAGGAGTTGTGTCGACACTTAGCAGAATTCAACTAAGTACTAAAGAACAAGGAGTTGTGTCGACACACAATATCATTGTCGACACATTGTAAAGAAGTAATGTCGAGAAGTAATTTCTACAACACAAGGAGTTGTGTCGACACCATGAAGGCTAGTGTCGACACTTAGTCTACTTGTGTCGACACTTGGTCTATTTGTGTCAACACTTAAAGACTGACTGTCTCGACACTTTCAGACAGTTATAGAAAATTCAAGAAGTGACTGGATGACTTGACAGCTATCATTCCAGCCGGTCTACTGCAACTGTCAGTGCTGTCAGAAAGTTGTTAGAAACCGGATTAGCCGGTCACCATGAAGAAAGCCTATATAAAGGCTTATTCTGTCAACAGAAGATGATGATTAACAACAATCAATTGAAGTGATCAGAAGATCTAAGAAGTTGGAGAGAGAGAGCTCCTTCTAAGAAGACAGCTGTTGAACCAGGCTGTGAAGAAAGTTTCAGATTGAGATCTGATTCTTAAGTCAGCAGTGATTGAAGATCATCTGCATAGAGACTCAACCCTACTGTATTCTAAATTCAAGAAGCTTTGAAGGAAGCCAATGGAGGTTGATCTCAGCAAAGTTCTTCCAAGAACTCTTCAAGAAACCAGACAACTCTTCTCTCTCAATCTGAGTTGTGGTTATATTCATTGGAATTTTAATTTTCTGTAGGATCCTAAGGGATCTGAGTTGTAAGCCTGATATTATAAAGGCTGAGTGGTAGGGCCTGTGTGCCTGAGTGTAGGAGATTCATTTCTTTGAGTGTAGGCCTTGTTGAGGGCTGAGTGTAGGCCTTGTTGAAGGCTGAGTGTAGGTCTTGGTGAAGACTAAGTGGTAGGGCTTTTGAGCCTGAGTTGTAAGAGTGGGATCACTCCGAGCTGTAGTAACCTATTTGGGGTTCTGAGTGTAAGATCTGAGGATCTGAGGAATAGTGTAGAAGTTCGGCCGAATCTAGTACACTACTAGATAGGCGAAGGGGGAAAGTGGATGTACCCAGACCTTGGGGAACCACTATAAAACTGTGTGTACTCTGTGTGTGTCTGATTCTGTGTATGTTGTTTATAGTTCTGTGAATTCTGTGATTAAATCTGCCTTATAGTTTAAAAAGATTAAGGTCACCTATTCACCCCCCTCTAGGTGATTAGGTATAATTTCTTTCAGCATCCAAATCACGGACCAATCTCTCATCATGTACCGATAACCAACTGGCCTGCGCAGGAGCCCTGCGGCTCAACGCATTTGCCACCGCGTTTCCTTTCCCAGGTACATAATGTATCTTGAAGGTATAGTCCCCCAAGAACTCCATCCACCTCCGCAGTCTCATGTTCAGATCCTTCTGATCTAGTAGGTACTTCAGGCTCTTATGGTCGGTGTATATATCAACCTTTACCCCGTATAGATAGTGCCTCCACAGCTTTAGAGCAAATATCACGACCACTAACTCTAAGTCATGGACCGGATAATTCCTCTCGTGAACCTTCAACTGTCGTTATCCGTAGGCTATCACACTCCCATGCTGTAGCAGAACACAGCCCAAACCACTGCCCAAAGCGTCATTATAAATCTCAAACCCTTCGGTTCCACTCGGCGAACATAAAATAGGCTCCGTGGTCAACCACCTCTTCAATTCCTCAAAATCCTGCTCATACTCCAGCGACCACATGAACTTTTGATCTTTCCTTGTCAACATCGTGTGTGGAAATGCTATCCTCGAGAAGTTCTCTACGAAGCGCCTGTAGTAGCCGTCAAGCCCAGAAAGCTCCGAAGTTCTGCCACTGAAGACAATACAGGCCACTCCCGTATGGCTGCTATCTTCGCCGGATCCACCACTATCCCTTCTCCACTAACAACATGACCAAGGAACGCTACTGAAGATAACCAGGACTCACACTTGGAGAACTTTGCATACAACTGATTCCTCCTGAAGGTCTCCAACACCATGTTTAGATGCTTGTAATGGTCCTCCTCACACTGCGAGTATACCAAGATATCATCGATAAACACTATCATGAAATGATCCAGGTATTCTCTGAACGTCCTGTTCATCAAATCTATAAACACGGATAGCGCATTGGTCAACCCAAACGGCATGACCGTGGAGTCGTAATGCCCAAACCGCGTGCTGAACGCTGTCTTTGGGATGTCGCTTTCCATTATCCTCAATTGGTAGTAACCGGACTTCAGATCTAACTTCGAATATACTGTTGAACCAACCAATTGATCAAATAGATCATCAATCCTGGGGATCAGATATTTGTTCTTCTCCGTAAGCTTGTTCAACTCATAATAGTCAATACAGAGTCGCAAGCTCCCATCCTTCTTCTTAACGAAAAGAACCACTGCGCTCCAAGGCGAAGAACTTAGACGCACATACCCTTGCTCCAACAACTCCTGCAGTTTCACCTTCAACTCCGCCATCTCTCGCGGCGCTATCCGATACGGAGAGTGTGACACCGGTTTGGCACCCGGTATCAGCTCATTGGTAAAATCAATCTCCCGCTGAGGAGGGGCTCCTGGGAGATCATCTGGGAACACATCAGGATACTCGGACACAACTGGGATACTGTCCAGACTTGGCTTATTCGTTGAAGGCTGCACTAAGGTGACAAACAGCTCTACACCAGACCGAACTGCCTTAATCACTTGTAGGGCTGACATCAAAACTTTACCCGACCCCTTCATGCCCGCAAACATAGTCTCCCATTCAGTATGCAGTCCCAACTTAACCTCCTTTCGGTTGAAATCGATGTAATCTCACTGCTCTGAGAGCCAATCCATACCAAAGATTACGTCAAACTGCACTAACGGTAGAACCAACGCTCGCAAATCAAACTCCTGGTCACCAATCCGAATCTTTACCACACAGAACCTATCCGCTCGCATTGAGCACCCATTGGGCAACAACACATCCAACCTGTCTTTTGTCATCGAGGAAGGGACCCCGATGTGCGATATGAACCTTCAGACAAGAAGGAATGCTATGCTCCCGTATTAAACAGGGCTCTTGCCGGACCATTGAAAATCAACACGAAGCCTAGCACCAACAAATTTAAGATAACATATAAAAAGGTAACAACTATATAAAGTTAAACTGCTAAAATTTAACTCATACCTGTCACCACGTCAGCTTGTTTCATGGCCTCTTGTAGACCAAGATTATAAACTCTAGGCTGGGCTGGAGCATGATGGGACGCAGTTGATTCCACCACCTTCCCTTTCTCTTCATAGGTCGCTCCAGGCTTCCTCTCGGACTTTGCACGTCCGCTCCAACATTCACGAGCAAATTGCCCCGTCTTCCCACAGTTGTAGCAAGCTCCTGGAACTCGACTTGTGGTTGCCCCCGATGAACCATATGAAGGGGCTGAGTTCGAAGTCTTCTGCTTCTTGCTCCATCTGCGGAATCCTGACTTTGCATTTGGCACTTTGAACTCTACCTTCTTTTCCCCTAGGTCCTTCTTCTCTTGGACTTTCTTCACAACCTTTTCCAATGACCAGACCGAATTAACCAAGGCTAGGAAGCCCTGTGCCTTAGGCCCAGCAAGGATTAACTGTAGGTCGCTGTGTAGACCCTCAAAGAATCGGTTGGTCTTCCTCTCTTCTTCCGTAAATATAGCACCAGCATACCGACCCAACCGTGTAAACTCGTGGAGATACTCGTCCACGCTTCTGGCTCCCTGAGTCAACCCAAGATATTGATTTTCCATCTCAAGCTTCTGAGCAGAGGGTAAATATCTGGACAAGAACAATCTTGAGAATTCCTCCATAGGCACATCAGCAAGCTGCCTTCCCACTAAGAGATGAAACTCCAACTCATCCCACCAAATCCTCGCCTCACCAGCCAAAAGGAAGGTCGCTATGGTGGTCTTCTGCCATTCTTCAGTTAACGTGTCCATCAAGACCCTCTTTATCATAGAGAGCCAATCCTCAGTTTTAGCCGGCGTTCCAACCCCATCGAACCTCGGAGGATTAAAGCCCATTACATGCTTGAGCAGTCTCTCCGTAGCCCTCCTCAGCTCTACCTGATCCACCACCAAGCGCTCCACCACTCTCGACTCTGCCGCCCTAACCGATTCTTGCTCATTCATAAGAGATGCGTGATGTATTTGCCCTGCAGGTTGGGCATTTATCATGGTAAAAACTGCTTCAGCCACTAACCTGACGGTTTTCGCTGAAGGAGGTGTTGTAGGCACATCCCTCGGTGCACTACTTTCCGCCGATTGCGGACGCTCCTATTGACCAGCACTGCTCCTAGCTGCCTATAATAGCAAAGAACCTAGATTATACGACACACAAATTGCTAAAAGCAATAATTAGAACACTCAGGTTCCACAAAACAAGTGTATTTTTCATTCCTAAGTGGACATTCATAGGTTCTTTTTGATGTTATAACGATGACGCACACATGTGCTCACCACCCCTTAAACGAATTCACCCACGAATTCATTTAAGTATGAGCGTAACCAGAAGTCTGATACCAAATTGTAACACCCTCATCCGTCGTATGACACATAATAGAAGGTCCAGCTGGAACCCGACACCATATACCACGGACAGTCGGAAGGGTTACGTATGAATATAATAATATAATGTTTTCCATACATCGGCTCGCAGGCCGGACACACATGACAAAATAAAGTACAACTATTCGCTTTGGCCTTCTAGGACAACCACAACAACATGGGCCCCAGCCTGCTATTTGGTATTCCGCTCCGTAGCACCTGCAAGCAACCTTCCACCGTATGGTGGCAAACAAAGCAACGGTCAGCCAGAAGCCGACCAAATTATAACGACCCCGCCCCTAACTCGGGACAGCGGTGCTCCTTCACTGAAATTGATTAGCCCAGTTAAATAATATAGTACAAACATGCTAGCCACATGTGTAGGCTCACACTACCAAACACCCCGTGCACTCATGGCACATTATCGGTGAATCCTGACACTTCAGCGTCTTCACCACCACACCCGGGATGGCAACAATGTGAGAATTTTAGCCTTTCTGACCACTGTCTAAGGCTCCCGACTATGCCAACGGCCAGTCCCCTTTTCGGGTCTCTCGCACCGAACCACATAGCCCAGGTCCGATTCCACTTGCCTATTGCTCACAACACGTA
Organism: Platanthera guangdongensis; assembly: GCA_039583875.1. Lineage (NCBI taxonomy): Eukaryota > Viridiplantae > Streptophyta > Magnoliopsida > Asparagales > Orchidaceae > Platanthera > Platanthera guangdongensis. The sequence goes on along the minus strand of CM077164.1, from coordinate 89,569,910 downwards.
GTACACCTTAAGACGTACGCACGAGTCAAGCTTCTCTCGGATCCTGCCATTTCCAAACAATCACATAACCTAGTTATGTTCAAGGCCGGTGTCACATCCCATGTTACTTTTAGATCCCTCAACTTAGATTGGGTTAGACATGGGGTGGGTGATAGGAAATTTAGCTAGGTTTGACCCTAGGTTGTGGGTTGTAGCCATGTGGGGCCCACTAAAGGGCCAAGGTCAAACTAGGTCAAAATAGCCTAAATAGGAACCCTAGCCACACCATGACCCCACCACATTGCCCTAACCCTAAAACAATCTAAGTGGACCCTACGGTATGCCATTAGGTCAAACCTTTGACCCTAGTTGACCAAAGTCAACCATGGCCCTAATTTTGTCAAACCTATACCTATAGTCCCAATTAGCCCAAGTAGGGCACCACATTGACCCAACCTAAGTTGGGTGGTGCCCTTAGACCCATGACCACCAAGTGGGGTCAGCCCACTCACCATGGTTGACCAAGTCAACCCAAGTCAACCCAAGTCAACCTAATTAACCTAAAGTAGAAAATGAGGGCTAAGCCCACTCTCTTTGGGCCAAGCCCACCAAACCTGACCCATGGCAGCCCAAATGGATAATGACCCCCCTACCCTCTAGTTTTGAATAGGGGGACACATGCATGAGGGTAAAGTGGGAATTTTAGGAGAGAGAAGGTGAGTTAAGAAGAAGAGGCCACTTAGCCTTGGCTCCATCAACCCAAATTATGCTGGCTGGCCTCCTCAGAGAATTTCCAGAGAATTTGGTAGCATGGGGGTCACTTGGCACCAAGGGTGAAGCCTCCAAAGCCAAAACCGAGCTCACCTTGGTTGTATCTCCCTATACAGTAACCTTCAGCCCAATTCGACCACACCATCACCTTTAGAGGGTAGAATCGAGTGGAGAACGAGTCCTGGAGCGAAGCTTTTGGTGGAGAATCAAGGATTTGAGCAGGAGATCGCCGAAGCAGCTCATCCATGGCCAACCGCTGCAAACCTCGCCGCCGTGCCACCATTTGGGTCTGTTTCGCCTCCCCTCTACCCGTACTAGGTTTCTAGATCTTTAGGGAGAGTCATCGGGCTCAATTGAGCCCGATACCATGAGAGAAAAATGCGATTTTTTCGAGTTTTATTTCTTGCTCGGGTTCGCCGGAGGAGCCAATTCCGGCGGCCTCATCGCCGGAAACCGCTAGCCGCCACCTCAGTGAAGGTGGTGGCGACATCCGCCGGCGGTGGTGGTGGCTCAACTGGCCAGAATTAACCAGCAAAAGTGGCCAGCCAGAGTCAATCTGGACCGTTGGCCATTTGGGGACTATGACCCGATTCTGTCAATCTTACTTCAAGATTCGTGCTGAACAGATAAATTAAATCAAAATGAAACTATAGTATTAGGAATTATCTGTCACATTAATTCAGTCATATTGCATGGCTCTTTTAGGCCTCTTAGAGGCATTTTCAGAACCTGAACCTTGAATGAAAATTGTAGCGTAACCTCTTAACCACCATAAACTTGCAATTTGGTTCAGTATACTGCCCTGTAGGTCATTTTTCCTAGGACTGGTCCTAGGCTAGGGCAGAAATTAAAACCAATTCCCAAGCCAAACCAGTAATCAACATGACCCCAAATTTTGGGTACATGCATGTTTAGGGCATATTTAGCCCCTGCCAAAAATTGGAATTTTTGGGAGAACGTTTTCTATAGTTTTATTCATAATACACAAATTTAAATAAATAAAATATTTGGAGTATTATGGCTCCAAATGGCCCCAAATTTTGGTGTCATGTCCTTGGGGACTATTCATGTGCATGGTACAAATTTCAGCACATTTGGACCACTGCATGTTGGGTAAACTCACATGCATGTCTTGATTATATATAGGCTTGGGGTGCAAATAGCCATTTTAATATATTGTGTATTAAGCCTATTTAGAACATCAAAAAATCATGATATTGATTTCAGAGGCTCATTAGGGTGAATTATACCCCACATTGTAATAATGAGATTTTTGGAAGCAAAAATCCCCTTATTTGGAATATTTGAACCTTTTGAAAAATAAATTTAAAAATAGGTTATCATGGAGATAAAATCCCCAATTTTTTTCAAGGTCAATATTATGTTAGATTTAACTCCTGAAATTTTTTATGTCCCTGTTTGAAGAATTTTGATAGGAGTTATGTGGAAATTACCATTTTACCCTCATTTTACTTAATTAACAAATTGGTGAAAATACCTAGTAGAAAATTTTGAAAACATTCTTGATGATATATCTGAGTATGGATAAACTTGTATAAGTTTCTAAGCATTTTTGGATTAAACAGTAATTTTTAAAACCTTATAATGTCATTTTGGTAAATTATTAAGAATTGAAATTTGTAGGCCATTACATTGTAGATGTTGATGAAACTCTGCCATTAGCTTAAATTCATGATATTTATGCTCTGTAATTTTCCTAGAATTTTTGGTGGTGTATTCCTTATACTTCATTTGGAAGATGACAATTGTGTGAATTTTTTATAAATTAAGGAATAAATAGAAATATTTAAAGGAAAATTATAAATTTTGGTAAACAACAATATTTGACCATGTTATAACTTAGGAAAAATTCGCTTGGTCAGTGGATTACAAATTGTCATACTTCATGTATTAAATGACCTATGAGATTAATTAAATGATTTAATTAGAGGCCTTAATGACTTAGGAAAATTATGAAAATCAATAGGCTCACTTCATTAGTCCATACCATCCTAGGATAAATACTTAGGGGTAGTTGGACCAAGGAATTGGAAGTTCCATTTCGGGGTGGTATTAGGTCATGGGTTCCGCATAGTGTAAGTATGTCATGTTATAAGGACCACCGAGGGATAGAGCAATAAATGAGCTAGAGACATCAATTGGAATATGACCCTGGTGGGTAGAGTCATCTTAGTGATGAGAGTAAAGTGCAAGCCCTTGGATAGTAATTGGAGTGGAGGCCGGCGGAAGACCGTCGCCCTTCTGAGAACATCTTAAGTCATTAGGATCGCTCAAGAGTAATAACGAGAGCTGGGGTGAATATTGGGTAGCCATCAACTGAAGTAAATATCCTTGAGAAAGGGAGCTTTGGGTGTAATCCCATCGTAGTTCCTAGTGCCCCCGAGAGCCCTTCACCAGGTATACCCTAGGCAGTCCTGGGATTAACCTTAAATCGCTAAGTATAATAATCCGTAGACAAGAGTAGTCTAATATGTTAGGACATTGTGGTTCATTCTCGCCCGTGATGGGTTTGATGGATTTGGAATAAAGGCACTATTGTGCGTTCTCACCCATGTTGGGTTGGAGGGATTGTGATAAATGCTCACCCGTGTAGGGTTTGAGGGATTCAGGACAGGTTGGTCCTGTGAGCTGGAGGCTCGGGATGAATTACTTGTATGTGCATAAATTTAGTAGAGGGGCATGCGGTACTGTCCGTTCGCCACACTGATGGCAGTACGGTGCACCAGGCGGGTGTGAGCGTTTGAGGGGCCAGTGGGTTGTTTTACACTGCGGTCTGGAGGACGATCCCCAATAACACACACCCGACCCAACAATACTAACGAGTTGTCAGCAAAATACATACGTATAGACTCTAGAGTGCACCTTGGACGTGTACAGAGGCGTATGAGAGGGGTCTAAGGTTTGGTAGTGTGCATACATGCCTAGAAGTGGAGATGCCCGCTCCGCTGCTGCCATAGCCACATCGATGGTACCCGAGAGTGAAGCTAGCTCTCAAAAAGTGGGAACTAAAGATCTGTGATCACGGAGTCATTGTGTGTGAGTTGCACTTGCCTGTGCATAAATTGCATCATAAATAATCATTCATATTAGTTCATACGCTTCATAGATCCTTATCATATAAATTAGTATGAGCTCTTTTATATGATAAGTTAAATTTCCTGGAAACCTTAACTTATAAATTTGTATGGGCATTTTTATAAGTTAAGGTATGACTTGTGAAGATAGAGTAGTGGTAGCTTAGTTTTACTTTCCTGCTCTTACTTTCTGCTCCTTTACTTACTTTACCGTACTGCACTTATTCTACTTACTAAGTTTTATACCTTACTTTCTGTACTTGTTCTTCTTACATAGAACTGCTAGAGTAGAACTACTATTACTCCTCATTTACTTGTTAGCGTAGTGCCGCTACCACCTATTTATACTTGATACCCCTTATTGTCCTCCGCTTCGTCCTCCCGTATGTTGCGTAGGAGTTGCTGGGCGAGGTGTGGAGGAAACGACTTAGTCTTTTTGACTAATGGTCGGTTACCAAACTATTTTTAGGAGGTCGAGGAGATGGAGCACCAGCACGACCAACAGGACGAGATGTCAGGACGTGAGGAGCTGATACCACCATCTACTACTACAACTACTACTACTGCTGCGGAGTTACCTCAGGTGGGATGACTTGGTGATGATAGGTATCTTCCGCTGTTGGAGTTGAGAGAGAGAGATTTGATTTGATGTACTGGGCATAAGCCCTTATTACTCTTTATATTATTTTCTGTACTCATTTGGACTGCTGCTTTCCTTTCATATATTACATATATGTGCTGTGACTGTGGACTAGCTGTGTTGAACTCTGCTATGTATTCTTCTTTTCTCATATTGGTCTTCAGGTTTATGATCGTACTAGCCAGCAGAATCGGCGTGTTGCGGTGTCGACTAACCCGTGCGTTAGTGTCACCGTAAGACGGAGGTTCTGGGCATAAGACCAGGTAGCCTCCTTGGTAAGGGGGAGGAGGTCTTACAAACAGGTATCACTTGACCGAACGATCATATGAGAAAGAAGTCCACAATACTGGACAACCCCGCACGAGCATTAGTTTGCGGACTAACTATGCAGCGGAAGCAGTGGTGTGCCCATGTGTAAAAAAGTCACATAAACAGTCCATTAAGTACAATGAGTTAGGCCAGTTCTGTTTTAACCTTACCTTTATGCAACCTCCATAGGTCTCTGCGCCACAAAATGTGGTTCCTCCCCCTCTAACTGCCACTCCATTTCTACAGACGGAGATGGGGCAGACTTTGACGACGATCCTGGATGCCTTCAAAGCCTAGCAAGTCCCGGCCCCGCAGCCAAATTCGGGGTCAAGCTGGCTAAGTGCCTTCAAGAGCCTGTCCCCATCGATGTACCGTGGGACAGAGGATGCTGTAAAGACAAAGGAATGGCTGGAGTCCATACACGAGATTTTGGCAGGCATCAGCTGCCCGGTTGGCCAGGCAGTACCTCTAGCCACCTCTGCACTAGAGGCTCATGCGAAGAGATGGTGGAAGTCAGTATGAGAGTCTACATATGCTGATTGGGAGCTGTCAGACATTTCTTGGGAGGAGTTCGGCGATGCATTTTTGGATCACTTTGTATCTACTACGGATAGAGATGCTTTGGAGGAGACGTTTCTGAACCTCCAGCAGGGCATTAGATCTGTGATTGAGTACTAGAGGGAGTTTTCCCACCTTGCCAGGTTTGCAGGGATACATAATATAGATAATAGGAGGTATGGCAAGAGGTTTTATCGGGGCCTCAGGGACGATTTGAGGCAGGCTTTGTTGTTCATTTCTCATGGCACGTCTACCCAGATTATCGAGATGGCAAAGAAGCTAGAAGCTGTCCAGCTGATGGTGCAAGGCAGTGGAAAGAGACGGTATGATGGGTCGACATCAGGAGAGAGCAGTATGGGCCTCCTCCAACATTAGCTCCCCCACCTCTACAGGTACATGCACTGAGGATACAGGATGACCATGGACATCGACCAGTAGTGTGTTACAGTTGCCGCCAGCCCGGGCATATTAGATCGGAGTGTCCGCATCAGTTCCATCCACCACCTCCTCCTCCACCTCTAGTGGCCCCAGTACAGCATGGTCGAGGCCGAGGCCGAGGCCGAGGTCGAGGCCGAGGCCGGGGATATCACGGCAGAGGATGTAACTAGGAGCAGATGTACGCTTTGGACCTCACGGAGCAGAGAAACCCCGAGGAGGTGATTACAGGTACTTAAACTATTTTAATTTAGAAGTTTCAACCTAAGGAGTACCTTGTAAACCATAGAAATAACATCCATTATACCTCAAATAAATCTCAGGCATAGTTATGATCAGCGGCAAGCCCGCAGATACCCTCTTCGACACGGGTGCTTCCCACTCATTCGTGTCAGACACTTTCATTGAAGGACTAGAGTGTGTGGAGAGATTCCCTGGCACAGAGATGAGGGTGTGTCTTCCTGATGGCTCGGAGCTACGGACCATGGATAGCTGCAACATGGAGGCTCGAGATAGGAGGCAAGACATTCGAAGCTCCGGCGACAATCTTGAGATTGCCGGACTTTGATTTGATTTTGGGCATGACCTGGATTCATTGGAACTATGCCCAGATCGACTGTCCCTCTAAGAGGATCACGCTCAGGCATGGAGACTCCTACATTACTATTGAAGGTATCTGACCTATCCCCTATCTATCATTATCTTCTGTACATGCTGTCAAGGCCTATGAGCAGGGGGAAGAGGTGTACCTCATCTGCTTCGAGATGGTGGCAGTGGAGAGTTCTATAGCTGATATCCCGGTGGTTCGGGATTTCTCCGATGTATTCCCGAATAAATTGTCCGGACTACCACCAGCTCGGTACTTGGATTTCAGGATTCAGTTGGTGCCGGGGGCGAGGCCAGTGTCCCTGACACCTTACAGGATGGCTCCCAGAGAGTTGGCAGAGTTTAGGACTCAGCTTCAGGATCTTGTGGACTCAGGATTTGTGCGGTCGAGTTCATCGCTGTGGGGAGCACCAGTTCTCTTTGTAAAGAACAAAGACGGATCATTGCGGCTATGCATAGATTGCAGGGAGCTGAACCAGTTGACGGTCCGGAATACCTATCCACTGCCTCAGATAGACGAGTTATTTGATCAGCTTCAGGGGGCCTTCTGGTTTTCTAAGCTGGATTTGAGATCCGGTTACTATCACCTGTGCATCCGAGAGGAAGACATCCCGAAGACGGCTTTCAACTCACGTTATGGGTTATACGAGTTCACGGTGATGCCTTTTGGGCTCATGAATGCCCCTGCCGCATTCATGAGTCTAATAAACTGTGTATTCGAGCCCTTCTTGGACCGATTCGTGATTGTATTCATCGATGACATTTTGATCTATTCCCGGACTCAGGAGGAGCATACAGAGCATTTGACACAGGTTTTGCAGAGGCTGAGGGAGTCCCAGATGTATGCAAAGTTCTCAAAGTGCCAGTTCTGGCTACAGGAGGTGGCCTTCTTGGGGCACACGATCAGTGGAGCTGGATTAGCGGTGGATCCAGCCAAGATGGAGACAGTGAGAGATTGTCTACGGCCGAAGACAGCGTCCGACATTCGCAGTTTCTTGGGACTAGCAGGTTACTATCATAAGTTCGTGGAGGGGTTCTCGAGGATAACACTCCCCCTCATGACCTTGACGAGGAAGGATGCAGAGTTTATATGGACAGAGCAGTGCGAGATGACATTTCAGGAGTTGAAGGACCGACTTACCTCATCCCCTATCCTTACACTCACATCTGGGAGTGAGGGATTTCAGATTTACACAGATGCCTCATACGAAGGGATGGGTGCTGTACTGATGCAGCACGGACATGTTATTGCTTATACTTCGAGACAGTTGAAGAAACACGAGCATAACTATCCGGTACATGACTTTGAGCTCGGGGCTATTGTATTTGTGCTAAAGATATGGCAGCACTATCTGTATGGGATTCATTGTGATATTTTCTCAGATCACAAGAATCTCAAGTACATCGATACGCAGAAGGACCTAAACCTACGACAAAGGAGATGGCTAGAGTTCCTCTGTGACTATGATTACCAGATTCACTACCACATAGGGAAGGCAAATACAGTAGCAGATGCATTGAGCAGGAGGGCCGACAGCTCTGGACCAGAGCCTCGGATGATGGCTATGGAGCTGATACAGGTGATGGACGACATGCATATTACTATGGTTTCTGAGGCCAAACCAGTTGGATACCGAGAGTACCTGGGCTCTATGATCAGTGTTGATGACATTCAGGAGTGCATTATGGCGTATCAGAGGCTGGATGCTGCATTAGAGCCGATTTTCAATGCCCTGGAAAGGGGCAAGGTTGAGGACTACACACTGCAGGATGATCTCCTTCAATTCCATGGACGCATTTATATACCAGCAGGGGGCGGTATCCGGGATGATATACTTAGAGAGGCACATTGCTCCAGATATTCAGTGCATCCCGGCATCACCAATATGTGTGTAGATTTACGGAGGACAATGTATTGGCCTGGGATGAAGAGGAAGATCACCCACTTTATGACACATTGTGAGACGTGCCAGCGCGTTAAGGCGGAATGCAAGAGCCCGGGAGGTTTATTACAACAATTGCCAGTCCTAGAGTGGAAGTTCGAGGACATTGCCATGGATTTTTTGCACGGACTGCCTCGCACCCACTCTAGACATGATTCTATATGGGTCATAGTAGACAGACTGACCAAGGTGACGCGTTTTATTCTAGTCAGGAAGGATGCTCCAGTTGCAATTTTGGTGAGATTATTCGTGGAGCAGTTTGTCAGATACCATGGCATCCCCAGGACGATTGTTTCGGACTGTGATGGTCGGTTCACTTCAAGCGAGTGGAGAGCTGTGCATGCTTACTTGGGCTCTCGGCTTACTTTTAGCACTGCCTTTCACCCTCAGACCGACGAACAGACCGAGCAGACCATCCGGACCATGGAGGATCTACTCTGCCTGTGCATATTGGATACGGGGAAGCCTTGGGAGAGGCTGCTACCATTGATCGAGTTTTTCTACAATAACAGCCACCAGGCTAGCCTCAGGATGGCTCCATATGAGGCACTTTATGGGAGTAAGTGTCGGACACCGCTATCATGGGTTCAGGATGTGGATACTATGGCTCTTGTTTCTGATTATGTGAAGGATACAGAGGCTCAAGTACATTTGATCAGGGATCGGCTGCTAGAGGCCCAGAGCAGACAGGCGAAGTATTATGATACTCGGCACCGAAAGGTGGAGTTCCAGGTTGGAGACAGAGTTTTCTTGAAGATACGTCTGGTACACGGTGTCTCTCTGGTGCGGAGGCACAAGAAGCTCAGTCCTTGATACATGGGGCCATACTTGATCCTGGAGTGGATCGGCCCCTTAGCTTACCGACTGCAGCTGCTACCGGAGTTCGGTACCCTACACGACGTATTCCATGTCTCTTCCTTGTGAATGGCTCTCCTACGGCCGGAGCAGTGTGTTACTACTATAGATGGTCCGATAGCGCCAGACAGATCCGTCAGATTGGAGCCGATCCGGATTGATGATACAGATGTCCAAGTGTTGTGGAAGAAGAAGGTCCCTCTCGTGAAGGTGTTGTGGTCCAATCATGGACAGGAGGAGCACACCTGGGAGCCGAGGGATCTAATATTGGAGCTACACCCGGAGCTATTCACTTCAGATATATTTTAGTTTATACGTTTAAATTTCTTATAATTCTTGCAAGTAGAACCCTGTAGACCCGAACTTAAATTTCGGGGACGAAATTATTTTCTTGTTTAATGGGATTTGTAACATCCCATGGTACTTTTAAACCCCTCAACTTAGATTGAGTTAGGCATGGGGTGGGTGATAGGGAATTTAGCTAGGTTTGACCCTATGTAGTGGGTTGTAGCCATGTGGGGCCCACTAACGGGCCAAGGTCAAACTAGTCCAAACTAGCCTAAATAGGAACCCTAGCCACACCATGACCCCACCACATTGCCCTAACCCTAAAAAAATCTAAGTGGACCCTAGGGCATGCCATTAGGTCAACCCTTTGACCCTAGTTGACCAAAGTCAACCATGGACCTAATTTGGTCAAACCTATACCTATAGGCCCAATTAGCCCAAGTAGGGCAGCACATTGACCCAACCCAAGTTGGGTGGTGCCGTTAGACCCATGAACACCAAGTGGGGTCAGCCCACTCATCATAGTTGACCAAGTAAACCCAAGTCAACCCAAGTCAACCTAATTAACCTAAAGGAGAAATTGAGGGCTAAGCCCACTCTCTTTGGGCCAAGCCCACCAAACCCGACCCATGGCAGCCCAAATGGACAATGACCCCCTACCCTCTGGTTTTGAATAGGGGGACACATGCATGAGGGTAAAGTGGGAATTTTAGGAGAGAGAAGGTGAGTTAAGAAGAAGAGGACACTTGGCATTGGCTCCATCAGCCCAAATTGTGCTGGCTGGCCTCCTCAGAGAATTTCCGGAAAATTTGGCAGCATGGGGGCCACTTGGCACCATGGGTGAAGCCTCCAAAGCCCAAACAAAGCTCACCTTGGTTGTATCTCCCTATACAGCCACCTTCAGCCCAATTCGACCACACCATCACCTTCAGAGGGTAGAATCGAGTGGAGAACGAGTCCTGGAGCGAAGTTTTTTGAAAGAAATAGTACCTAATCACCTAGAGGGGGGGGGGTGAATAGGTGAACTTAACATTTTTGAGATTACAGGCAGAAACACTGAATAATAAAACCTGTATTTGCAATTCTCTACAACAATTCAGCACAGATAATACAGCAATCACAGAATTAATCACACACAGAGTACACATAGATTTTTATAGTGGTTCCCCAAGGTCTGGGTACATCCATTTTCCCCCTTCTCCTATCTAGTAGTGTACTAGATTCGGCATAACTTCTCCACTTCTCCTCAGATCCTCAGATCTTACAACTCAGAACCCCAAACAGGTTCCTACAACTCAGAGTGACCCCACTCCTACAACTCAGGCACAAAGCCCTATCACTTAGTCTTCACCAAGACCTACACTTAGGCTAAATAGCCCTACCTCAGCCTTCAATCAAGGCCTACACTCGGAGAATAGAATCTCCTACACTCGGCCTTTATAAAATAGGCTTACAGCTCAGATCCCTTAGGATCCTACAGAAAATAAAGTTTACAAAGTAAATAACCACAATTTAGAAAGAGAGAGATGAATTGACTGGCTTCTTGATGAGTTCTTGGAAGAACTAGGCAGAGATCAACCACCCTTGGCTTTCTTCAAAGCTTCTTGAATTAGAACACATTAGGGTTGAATCTCCTGTGCAGATGATCTTCAATCAACTGCTGTCTTGTGAATCAGATCTCAATCTGAATCTTACTTATCAGCCTGGTTTAACAGCTGTTCTTCTTAAAAGGAGCTCTCTCTCTCTCCAACTTCTTAGATCTTCTCTTGAAGGTCTACTTTTTGTGTTGTTTTTCAATTGATTACTTCATTATCTCTGTCGAAGGAGAAAGGTCTTTAAATAGTCTTCCTCCAAGGTAACCGGCTGATCCGGTTTCTAACAACTTTTTGATGTCTCTGACAGTTGCAGTTGACCGGTTGAAATGGCAGCTGTCAAGTCATCCAGTCACTTCTTAAAATCTCTGTCACTGTCTGAAAGTGTCGAGACAGATAGTCTTTGTGTGTCGACACAAATAGACTAAGTGTCGACACAAGTAGACTAAGTGTCGACACTAGCTTTCATGGTGTCGACACAACTCCTTGTGTTGTTGTAACAGCTTCTCGACACTGCTTCTTCAGAATGTGTCAACACTGATTCTGTGTGTCAACACAAGCCTTCTGTAGAATGTGTCGACACTTGTACTTTAACTTTGTTGAAGTTTGCTGAGTGTCGACACAGCCTCCTGGTGTCGACACATTTGATGTCGACAAAGTTTCTCTGGGTGTCGACACTGCTTCTAAGTGTCGACACAGATAATGTTGACAACTCTTCACAGTGTGTCGACACTGCCTGTATGTGTCGACACTTTTCTTCTGGTGTCGACTCTGCCTTCCTGGTGTCGACACAATTACTCCAAGTGTCGACACAGCTTCTCTAGGTGTCGACACAAGCCTTCATAAGTGTCGACACTTCACCTCTAGGTGTCGACACATGGACTTAGAAACTTTCATACTTTCCCTGCAATTACTTAACCTGCACACATAAACTCAAAGCACATCAAATACACCTTCATGTATATCATTGAGTAGGGTGAGGCTTCTTCAAATCTGGTACATATATTCCAATGTACCCAACAATCTCCCCCTATTTGGAGAAGTCATAACCCTTAGTCAATGATATACACCATTCATAACAAATACTCAATATGACGTATAACAGTATTATATGACAGGGTAAGAACTAAACATGTATAAACAGAACATGTATAAACAATTATCTCAGAACAATAATGAATAGATTGAACATATAACATTGTTCTTACAACTTCAAAAAGTTTAATTAATCAGAAGTTTACATGGAGTTTAAAGCAAAAGATTACAGGATTGTAGACTTAAGAAAAAATTCTATCCTATGGCTGCTCTGGCTCCTTGATAACAATGCCCTTTCCAGATTGAATCTTTGCTTGGACTGGAGCATCATTGTCATCAGCAGCCTTCTTCCCTTTAAGATCTTTCTTTTTCTGTTCTTCAGCTCTTATCTTCTGTCTCTCAAAATAGTGATAAGGCTTAGTGAAATACTTGCTAGGCTCCTGTGCATTAGGAGGTAGCTTCCCTAATTTGGCATTCCTTCTGTATTGTACTATGGCCTCTTGCCTAGCCTTATGTTTCTTCCACTCTTGGTCAGAATACCATTTGCCCCTCTCTAGAAAATTATCTTTTGCAGCTTTCCATGTAGTTAATATGATATTCCTAGAGGTTGGGCTCCATTGCTCAAAGTCTGGCCTTAATTCAGCCTGCTCTCTGAACCTTTTCTTAGATAATTGGGCCTCTTGTTCTTTTAGTAAAGCCTCTTGCTCTTTTAATATTGCCTCTGGCACAGGCTGGACTACTTTCTCAAGAATAACATTCTGATTACCCTCAGGAGGACTATACATAGACTGTACCTCCTGATGTATCATGTAAAAATCTGTAAGAGGATATATCACTTGAGCCACTTCAGCTTGTTCTCCTCCAAAATATGCAGGATTAATTCCAGACTCTGCCACATTATCATCATCACACAAGGGTGGATATCCAAGGGTAGCTCTGATGGAGTTTGAAATCCATTTTGCATGATTAGAGCTTGCTTTGACTAGTACCCTCTCCCCCTTTATCACTTCTCTTTCTATATGATCTCTAAGATCATCCTTCTGGAATCTGATTTGAGCATTTAAATAATTAACTCCATCTTTATAAAAAGGTTTGAATCTTTGGAGTTTTTCAGTAATTGCCTTTTGAGAATCTTCAATGGCAGTTTTAACAGCAGTTAGGCTCTCTTGGAGTTGTTTATCAAACTCAGCCTTGGCAGTAGCACTTGCTGCAGTCTGAGCAGCTGCAAGATTCTTCATTTCAGTTACTATCACATTATGTGATTCAGTTAAATTTTCATTCATTCTGATCTGGTTTTCCAGAACATATCCTTGTTTCACTGCCATGTCATCAATATGTGTCTTGATCTGCTCTTGGTGTGTAGCCAGATAGACTACTGCATTGCCTCCCTTGTGGAAGCAATCAGTCATTTCCTTCTTGTTTTGATTCACTTCAAATCTGATAGATTTGAAGTTTTGAGCTAGATCAAATTGAAGGGATTTATGTCCTTCATCCATATATTTTTCTAAAGCTTGCCTTTGCTCATCCATCTTGATTTGCAGAGCCACCAACAAGGAACTATAATCAGTAGTTGGAGTTTGTTGTTGTACTATGGTTTGTGGTGCTTTCTTATAGGTCTGGCTTCTCCTTTTAAAGACATGAAACTTCCTTTTCTTGGCTCTAGTAGCCTCTTCATCCTCTGAAGCAGAAGTACTAGCAATATCTACTCTATCCTTAGGACTAGGATGCAAGTCCTTCTCGGTCCTTTGTAGCTCCTCAGCATTTCTTTGCTCTTCAGTCTCTTGTCTAACAGTCTCCTCTACATGCTCCCCCTCAAGATTGACATTCTCCCCCTCAGCAGCAGCTTTCTCTCTCTCAAAATCAGTCTGTAGAAGGTCAGGGAACATCTCTTCTAGTGTAAACTCATGTTGAGGATGGACTGGTGAATCTCTGATCTCAGGAGCATCTAATACCTCTTTATCAACAACTGATGTGTCCTCCATGACAACATCTTGAGGTTGACTATGTATCTGGGTTTGCTGATCAACATCAAGTAAGGATTTAGTCAAAACTTCATCCTCAATATGGAAATTTAATTGATTAAATTCAGTGATTACCTCTAGAATGGTTTGGGTAGCCCTTTCACTCTCTAATTGAGTTGGCTCATCCACATGTAGAAGCTCCCCCTGGAGAGAATCCAGGTGAATAGGGCTAGCTGATGGTAGCTCCACCTGCCTCTGGGCATCTACTTGTCTTGCTGGTGACTGTCCAGCATTGTCATCTCCTCCATCATCAAAACTAAACACCACTTGCTCTTCTGAGCTACTAGAGGATTCTTGAGCCACAATGGCTTTCTTCTTCTTCTACTTCTGAGGTGTTTCCTTTTCTGGAGTTGGCATTTCCTTTGTCAACACTCTATCCCACCTTGAGAAAATTCTTACATCCATTCTCCTCATGTGGTTTATCTTTGAACCTGCAGCTTGGTTCATTTATTCAGGAATACTTCCAGCTAAGTATAAACTCAGAATTCTACCCAGATTGGGTTTCTTCAGACTCTCTTTTATCTTATCAAACATTACTGCAGACGAATCAGTATTAAGTTTGAAAATTATCCTTATCATCAAACTGAACATGTGAGCTGATATCCTATCATGCCCACCAGGATTGCTCAGTATCACCTTGCCCACTATTTCAGATAAAAACTTTCCTTGGACATTCATGCCTTTCCTATTAAAGACTGATCCAATCTTCAAGCTTGAATCAAGTCCACACCATGTCAGTACCTCCCTTGTCTTTGAAGCAGATACATCTTCCTCTTCTTTAGTTCTAGGGAGATGTAGAATCTTTCTGAGACTTTTCTGGGTAATCTTAACTCTTGCCCCATGAACTTTGGACTTAATCTTGAGTCCAGATTCATCAAGTGTAGTTGCACTCAAGAATTCAAGGACCTCCTTCTTCCAGATCTTGATTGGTTCTGAAACAAGATACTCTAGCCCAGTCTCTGCAATTAGGGTTACCACACCTTGGATTTTGGGTTCCGTGTCATCAAAGGTGTGTCGCACGAGCTCATATCCTTCATTGATGTTCTCTTCTAGCTTGGGCGTCATTAGGGTTTGAATAAATTTTGAATTTAGAGAAGAGAGATGTCGACACACAAGTTTGGTCTCGAAACTATGGTGAGCGTGTCGACAAACAATGGTGAAAACTTATTTATACCTGTCTAAAATTGAAGGTGAAAAGGCGCGTCAAATTACTTGAAATGTGTCGACACTGTTGATAAGTGTCGACACTGACTTCTAATGTCTCGACAACTATATGTCGACACAAATATAGTTGACAGAATATATGTGTCGACACTTATATATCTCAGCTTGACACTTAGTCGAGACTCTACTAAACTAATTCTGTGTAAATCCTAAGTGTCGACACCACCTTGGATGTGTCGACACCTACACTGCATGTGTCGACACTAATTCTCTGAAGTGTCGACACAGACTTCCTAGATGCGGCGACACCATTTCTCTGAAATGTCGACACCACTTCTATGTGTCGACACAGACAACTCTGTGTGTCGACACTATTTTACTTAGCCAATTTTTGTAAACTATTCTAAGTTTATCATTCCTAATTCAATTTTAAACCTATTGAATTTGGTTTCATCTAAGGGCTTAGTAAACATATCAGCTTACTGATTATCTATCTTAACATACTCTAGGGAAATGTCTTCTTTTTCCACATGTTCTCTTAGAAAATGGTATTTTATTTCTATGTGCTTAGTCCTACTATGTGAGACAGGATTATTTGCAATAGAAATGACACTAGTAGAATCACAAAATAAAGGTGTTCTACTTACTTGAATACCATAATCTTCTAGCAGATATTGAATCCATAGAAGTTTAGCACAGCAACTTACTGCAGCTACATACTCTGACTCTGCTGTGAAGATAGCCACACTGGTTTGCTTCTTGCTACACCATGACACCAGCCTACTACCTAGAAATTAACAGGTTCCTGTGGTACTCTTCCTATCTTCCTTGCAGCCTGCAAAATATGCATCTGAATAACCTGTCAGTTCAAAATCTTCATTCCTAGGGTACCAAAGGCCTAGATAAGGTGTGCCCTTAAGATATCTCATTATCCTTTTGACTGCTGTCAGATGAGATTCTTTAGGGCATGCTTGGTACCTAGCACAGACACATGTAACATACATGATATTTGGTCTACTAGCAGTCAAATATAGTATGGAGCCAACTATCCCTCTATACAAAGTCTCATCTACAGGTTTCCTTGCATCATCTTTGCTTAGAGACATGTTTGACCCCATACGAGTTTTCATGGTAGTGGATGATTCCATATCATACTTCTTTATCAACTCTTGGGTGAACTTATACTGGTATATGGATAATCCATCTTCAGTCTGTCTAACTTGGAGCCCCAAGAAGAACTTAAGTTCCCCCATACTGCTCATTTCAAATTGTCCTTGCATAAGTTTTGCAAACTTTCTGCAAAGACTATTTTTTGTAGACCCAAATCTTATGTCATCTACATATATTTGGACTAAGATAATCTTCCCTCTGTATTCCCTAAGGAATAGAGTCTTGTCTATTTTCCCCCTTGAGAATTTATTCTCAATGAGGAAACTAGATAGAGTTTCATACTAAGCCCTAGGTGCTTGTTTTAACCCATACAAAGCCTTTCTAAGTCTATATACATAGTCAGGTTTAAGAGAATCTACAAAACCTGATGGCTGCTCTACATAGACTTCTTCCTTCAGATTTCCATTCAGAAAAGCTGACTTAACATCCATTTGATATACCTTAAACCCTTGATATGTTGCATAGGCAAGGAACATCCTTATTGCCTCTAGTCTTGCTACTGGAGCAAAGGTTTGATCAAAAACAATACCTTCTTCCTGCCTATATCCCTTTGGAACAAGTCTAGCTTTATTCTTTATGATGATTCCATGTTCATCCAACTTGTTCCTAAAGATACACTTAGTTCCAATAATGTTGTGGTCCTTGGGTTTAGGAACTAGCTCCCAGACCTTGCATCTTTTGAATTGATTCAGCTCCTCTTGCATGACCTCAATCCAATGAGGGTCTAGGATTGCTTCTTCAAACTTCTTTGGCTCAACTTGGGATAGGAAACTTGAGTAAAGACTGTACTTAGATTCTTGCTCCTTGTTTGCACTCCTTGTCTAGGATCTCCAATTATTTGATTGGCTGGATGATCCTTTAAATGCCTATTTGCTGGAGGCAGCCTATCTTCAGGTTGTACACCTTCAGCTTCTTCATTTAATTGCACCTCTTGGTCTTCTTCTGCATCAGGAGTATCTTGTACTCCCTCTGGATAGCAGCCACCATCTTCCACTTGCTGACTTGCAGTAGAACCTTCTGTTAAGGTAAGCTTGTCCATTCTTTCAGTTACACCTGTGGAGCTGCAAACACTACTTGTCAATTCATTGTTAATGAGCCTTTCTTCATCAAAAACTACATGTACTGACTCTTCTATAACTTGAGTAATCAAGTTGTAGACCCTATAAGCCTTACTGTTGTTGTTGTACCCAACAAAGATTCCCTCTTGGGATTTGGCAGCAAACTTGGTTAGATAAGACTTACCATTATTAAGTATATAACACTTGCAACCAAAGATCCTAAAATAGGATTTATTTGGTTTTCTGCCCTTCACAATCTCATAGGGGGTCTTCTTGTGGCGCTTGGTGATAGTGGCCCTATTGATCACATGACAAGCAGTATTTACTGCCTCAGCCCAGAAATATTCTGGGAGAGAAGTGTCACTCAAAAGGGTTCTACCAGCCTCTATCAAGGTTCTATTTTTCCTTTCAGCAATACCATTTTGCTGAGGTGTTCTTGGTGAGGAAAATTCCTGAAAAATTCCAAACTCTTCACACAGTTTTGTCATACTTTCAGACTGAAATTCAGTACCATGGTCACTTCTGATTTTGACCACTGTACTGTCCAATTCTTTCTGAATTTGTTTAACAAAACTATACAAGATACTTGGAGTTTTAGATTTTTGCCTTAGGAAGAACACCAAGGAATACCTTGAGTAGTCATCAACTACCATAAATGTGTAGACCTTCCTACTAGGCTGTGAACTGGCATAGGACCAAAAAGATCCATATGCAAGAGGTATAGATACCTCACAGAATCCTTGTTATCAAGGCTATGAAAGGTGGATTTGGTCTGCTTGCCCTTTTAACAAGCTGAGCATATCCCATCCTTTATACACTTAACCTGAGGACCATTCCTCACTAACTCTTTGATAAAGAGTTGGCCAATTGTCTTATAGTTAAGATGAGCCAGTCTTTTGTGCCATTTAACACATTGTGAGACTTTCTTATCAGCTACAAGACAAATAGGAGAAACATTTGTCTCACATACAAAGTCAAGACAATAGACATTTCTCTTCCTATATCCTGTCAGAATGATATTTTGATCACTTGACATTCTGATATGACAACCATCCTTGACAAATGAGATGTCATATCCTAAATCACTCAGCTCACTTATGCTAATGAGGTTATGTTTCAAACCCTTTACATAAGACACTTGAGTAATTGTAATCAGGTTACTAGAAATGTTACCAAAGCCTTTGATGATCCCTTTTTCTGAACAACCAAAGGTAACTTTAGGCCCATCTTTGATAGATGTATAATCCTTCAGCAACCCTCTAGTTCCAGTCATGTGCCTGGAACATCCACTGTCCGAGTACTATATAGGGGCATGGCCACTTGGACTCACCTACAAAACAGATTACTTAACCTTAGAACCCAAATAATTCTTGTGTCCTTGGTGCAGGTTAGTTTAACTTTTAACAAAACTACCTGTAGCTCTTCTAGCAGGTAGTTTGCTACTCTCCTTGACACTTGAATTGTGCCAACAGTCTATGGTAAAGTGGCCTATCTTGCAACAACACCATCACTCAAACATGTTGTACCTTTGTTTAGGTACAACCCTGGCTGAAGTATCTACAGCAGGCTTTTTGTTTAGTGCTGGGGCTTTACCCTTAGACTTGGACCTAGCAGTCCAGGCAAGTTTTGTAAATCCTAATCCAGCCTTACCCTTATGAGGTACAAACTCATCTATCAAGGGTAAAACAGATTTGGGTTTAGAAAATCTAGCCACAATATCCTTCTCCTTCTGAAGTCTAACCTCCAGATTCCTAATTTGATCATTCTTAAATGTAATAGTTCCCATCTGAATAACTGTAATGTTCTTTAGCCTGGCTATTTCATTCAGTTTCTGATCAAACAACTTGTCTGAATCAGCAGCAGCCAATTTAAGACTAGCAATCTCCTTTGCCTGAGTTTTGGCCAAGGTTTTGCTTTTCATTAAGGCCTACAAAAAGTCCCTATATTCATCAATTAACTGATGAATATCACCTTCAGATTCAGACCCACCTACATCACTTGATGCAGACGTATCTGATTCTGACTTAGTACAAGAAATTGAACTAGAAGAATAACTTTGTACCTTACTTGGTCCAGGCTGATCTTGGATTTTGTCTCCTTCAGATAAAGCCATTAGCCCTTTGCACTGATTATCCTCATGCTCATAAATTGAATTTATTAACTGCATGAACTCATCTTCCTCCTCTTCAGCAAACAATCCAATATAGGCTTCAGCTTCTGAATCTGTTTCTGAAGATGACTGATCAGTCAGACTTTTGTCTTTCTTAGCAACAAAAGACTTTTCCTTTTTGCCCTTAACCTGAGTCTTCTTCTTATCTGCAGTCTCTTTTCTTTTATCTAGTCATTCAGCCACTACATGTCCAGGCCTATTACAACAATAGCACATAATCTTTGAGGATGTAACTTTGCTTGGCTTGGATCTTCTTCTGTCATTCCTTGATGACTTCCTTTTCTAATAGTAGTCATCTTTAGACTGTGAAGTGGAAGGCTTAGACCTCCACTGCTTCTTTTTCAGAAACTTTTGAAACTGCCTTGTAAAGGCAGCAAAATCCTCATCACTTTCACTGCTGTCTGAGTTCTGGTTCTCTGAATTTTGTGAGGCAGTATTAGCAACTGTTTGTGGTGGAGATGGAGACTTGCTTATATACTTCCTATTGGCTTCAATCTTGAAGGCGACATATCTTTCCTTGTGCTCCACTCTAGTAGTCTTCTCTTCCTCTTTTCTTGCCATTAACTGCATCTCATAAGATAACAGTTTTCTAAACAATGTTGGAGGAGGTATATTAGCTAGTTTGACCACTTCCCTAATGACACAAATCTTGGTATCCCAGTCCATAGTCAGGGATCTTAAAAACTCGTCATTCAGCTCATAGTTGCTGAATTCTCTTCCATAGGACATCAATTCATTTATTATCCTATAGAACTTCTTGTAACATTCAGTAATACTATCAGACTTTCCTTGTCTGAAGCTTTCATATTCCTGATTCAACAAAAACTTTCTGTCTTGTCTTACTTCTTCAGATCCCTCCATATAGACTATTAATGTATCCCACATTTCTTTAGAAGTTTACAGTAAATTAAATTCTGAAATGTTGCATCATCAATTGCACTAACAATAATATTCTGGGCCCTCTTGTCCATAGTGGGCAGAATGATTTCATCTTTGGTCATTTCTGAATAGTCCTTAGGAGTTTTCTGATTTGCATCTAGAATGGATATCTTCATAGGCACACATGGCCCTTCTTTGACTGTGATGTATATTCTTGGGTCAGATGCTTCCATAAAGAGTCTAACCCTCTCTTTCCATATGCCAAAAATCTCTTTTCTACATATTGGCAATTTCATGGACCCCAGCTCTTTGTGATTCTCACTAGAACCCAATTTCTTGATTCTTGTTTATTCTGATTCTGCCTACAGGATCTTACTCAGACTGTTATGTCCTTTTTGAGCAACCTCGCTTTGATACCACTTGAAAGAAATAGTACCTAATCACCTAGCGGGGGGGGGGGGGGTGAATAGGTGAACTTAACCTTTTTAAGATTACAGGCAGAAACACTGAATAATAAGACCTGTATTTGCAATTCTCTACAGCAATTCAGCACACATAATACAGCAATCACAGAATTAATCACACATAGAGTACACACAGATTTTTATAGTGGTTCCCCAAGGTCTGGGTACATCCACTTTCCCCCTTCGCCTATCTAGTAGTGTACTAGATTCGGCCTAACTTCTCCACTTCTCCTCAGATCCTCAGATCTTACAACTCAGAACCCCAAAAAGGTTCCTACAACTCAGAGTGACCCCACTCCTACAACTCAGGCACAAAGTCCTACCACTCAGTCTTCACTAAGACCTACACTCAGGCTAAACAGCCCTACCTCAGCCTTCAATCAAGGCCTACACTCAGAGAATAGAATCTCCTACACACAGCCTTTATAAAATAGGCTTACAGCTCAGATCCCTTAGGATCATACAGAAAATAAAGTTTACAAAGTAAATAACCACAATTCAGAAAGAGAGAGAGATGAATTGACTGGCTTCTTGATGAGTTCTTGGAAGAACTAGGCAGAGATCAACCACCCTTGGCTTTCTTCAAAGCTTCTTGAATTAGAAGACATTAGGGTTGAATCTCCTGTGCAGATGATCTTCAATCAACTGCTGTCTTGTGAATCAGATCTCAATCTGAATCTTACTTATCAGCCTGGTTCAACAGCTGTTCTTCTTAGAAGGAGCTCTCTCTCTCCAACTTCTTAGATCTTCTCTTGAAGGTCTACTTTTTGTGTTGTTTTTCAATTGATTACTTCATTATCTCTGTCGAAGGAGAAAGGTCTTTAAATAGTCTTCCTACAAGGTAACCGGCTGATACGGTTTCTAACAACTTTCTGATGGCTCTAACAGTTGCAGTTGACCGGTTGAAATGGCAGCTGTCAAGTCATCTAGTCACTTCTTCAAATCTCTATCACTGTCTAAAAGTGTCGAGACATATAGTCTTTGTGTGTCGACACAAATAGACTAAGTGTCGACACAAGTAGACTAAGTGTCGACACTAGCTTTCATGGTGTCGACACAACTACTTGTGTTGTTGTAACAGCTTCTCGACACTACTTCTTCAGAATGTGTCGACACTGATTCTGTGTGTCGACACAAACCTTCTGTATAATGTGTCGACACTTGTACTTTAACATTGTTGAAGTTTGCTGAGTGTCGACACAGCCTCCTGGTGTCGACACATTTGATGTCGACAAAGTTTCTCTGGGTGTCGACGCTGCTTCTAAGTGTCGACACAGATAATGTTGACAACTCTTCACAGTGTGTCGACACTGCCTGTATGTGTCGACACTTTTCTTCTGGTGTCGACTCTGCCTTCCTAGCGTCGACACAATTACTCCAAGTGTCGACACAGCTTCTCTAGGTGTCGACACAAGCCTTCATAAGTATCGACACTTCACCTCTAGGTGTCGACACATGGACTCAGAAACTTTTATGCTTTCCCTGCAATTACTTAACCTGCACACATAAACTCAAAGCGCATCTAATATACCTTGATGTATATCATTGAGTAGTGTGAGGCTTCTTCAAATCATGTACATATATTCCAATGTACCCAACACTTTTGGTGGAGAATCAAGGATTTGAGCAGGAGATCGCCGGAGTAGCTCATCCATGGCCAACCGCCGCCAACCTCGCCGTCGTGCCGCCATTCGGGTCCGTTTCGCCGCCCCTTTACCCATACTAGGTTTCTAGATCTTTAGGGAGAGTCATCGGGCTCAATTGAGCCCGATACCATGAGAGAAAAATGAGATTTTTTCGAGTTTTATTTCTTGCTCAGGTTCGCCGGAGGAGCCAATTCCGGCAGCCTCATCGCCGGAAACCGCTAGCCGCCACCTCAACGAAGGTGGTGGCGACATCCGCCGGCGGTGGTGGTGGCTCAGCTGGCCGGAATCAGCCAGCAAAAGTGGCCAGCCAGAGTAAATCTGGACCGTTGGCCATTTGGGGACGATGACCCGATTCCGTCAATCTTACTTCAAGATTCGTGCTTAACAGATAAATTAAATCAAAATAAAACTATAGTATTAGGAATTATCTGTCACATTAATTCAGTCATATTGCATGGCTTTTTAGGCCTCTTAGAAGCATTTGCAGAACCTAAACCTTGAATGACAATTGTAGATTAACCTCTTAACTTTAATTTGCCACCATAAACTTGCAATTTGGTGTAGTTTACTGCCCTGTAGGTCATTTTGCCTAGGACTGGTCCTAGGCTATGTCAGAAATTAAAACCAATGCCCAAGACAAATCATTAATCAACATGACCCCAAAGTTTGGGCACATTCATGTTTAGGGCATATTTATCCCCTGACAAAAATTGGGAATTTTTGGGAAAACATTTTCTATAGTTTTATTCATAATACACAAATTTAAATAAATGAAATATTTAGAGTATTATGGCTCCAAATGGCCCCACATTTTGTTGGCATGTCCTTCAGGACTATGCATGTGCATGGTAAAAATTTCAGCACATTTGGACCAATGCATGTTGGGTAAACGCACATGCATGTGTTGATTATATATAGGCTTGGGGTTCAAATAGCCATTTTGATATATTGTGTACTAAGCCTATTTGGAACCTCCAAAAATCATGATATTGATTTCAAAGGCTCATTAGGGTGAATTATACCCCACATTGTAATAATGTGATTTTTGGATGCAAAAATCCCCTTATTTGGAATTTTTGGAATAATTGAACCTTTTGAAAAATAAATATAAAAATAGGTTATCATGGAGATAAAATCCCCAAATTTTGTGAAGGTCAATATTATGTTAGATTTAACTCCTGAAAAGTTTTATGTCCCTGATTGAAGAATTTTGTTAGGAGTTATGTGGAAATTACCATTTTACCCTCATTTTACTTAATTAACAAATTGGTGAAAATACTTAGTAGAAAATTTTGGAAAAATTCTTGATGCTATATCTGAGTATGGATAACCTTGTATAAGTTTCTTAGCATTTTTGGATTAAACAATAATTTTTAAAACATTATAATGACATTTTGGTAAATTATTAAGAATTGAAATTTGTAGGCCATTACATTGTAGATGTTGATGAAAGTCTGCCATTAGACATAAATTCATGATATTTATGCTCTGTAATGTTCCTAGAATGTTTGGTGGTGTATTCCTTATACTTCATTTGGAAGATGACAATTGTGTGAATTTTGTATAAATTAAGGAATAAATAGAAATAATTAAAGGAAAAATATAAATTTTGGTAGACAACAATATTTTACCATGTTATAACTTAGAGAAAATTCCCTAGGTCAGTGGATTATAAATTGTCATACTTCATGTATTAAATGACCTAGGGGATTAATTAAATGATTTAATTAGAGGCCTTAATGACTTAAGAAAATTATGAAAATCAATAGGCTCACTTCATTAGTCCATACCATCCTAGGATAAATACTTAGGGGAAGTTGGCCCAAGGAATTGGAAGTTCCATTTCGGGGTGGTATTAGGTCATGGGTAACGTATAATGTAAGTAGGTCATGTTATAAGAACCACCGGGGGATAGATCAATAAATGAGCTAGAGATGTCAATTGGAATATGACCCTGGTGGGTAGAGTCATCTTAGTGACGAGAGTAAAGTGCAAACCCTTGGATAGTAGCTGGAGTGGAGGCCGGCGGAAGACCGTCGCCCTTCTGAGAACATCTTAAGTCATTAGGATCGCTCAAGAGTAATAACGAGAGCTGGGGTGAATATTGGGTAGCCATCAACTAAAGTAAATATCCTTGAGAAAGGGAGTTTTGGGCGTAATCCCATCGTAGTTCCTAATGCCCCCGAGAGCCCTTCACCGGGTATACCCTGGGCAGTCCTGGGATTAATCTAAAATCGCTAAGTATAATAATCAATAGAAAAGAGTAGTCTAATAGGTTAGGACATTGTGGTTCATTCTCGCCCGTGATGGGTTTGAGGGATTTGGAATAAAGGCACTATTGTGCGTTTTCACCCGTGTAGGGTTGGAGAGATTGTGATAAATGCTCACCCGTGTAGGATTTGAGGGATTCAGGACAGGTTGGTCCTGCGAGCTGGAGGCTCGGGATGAATTACTTGCATGTGCATAAATTTAGTGGCGGGGCATGCGGTACTGGCCGTTCGTCACATCGATGGCAGTACGGTGCACCAGGAGGGTGTGAGGGTTTGAGGGGCTAGTGGGTTGTTTTACACTGTTGTCTGGAGGACGATCCCCAATAACGCACACCCGACCCAACAAGACTGACAGGTTGTCAGCAAAATACGTACGCAAAGACTCTAGAGTGCACCTTGGACGTGTACAGAGGTTTATGGGAGGGGTCTAAGGTTTGGTAGTGTGCATACCGGCCTAGAAGTGGAGATGCCCGCTCCACTGCTGCCGTAGGCACAGCGGCGGTACCCGAGTGTAAAGCTAGCTCTCAAAAAGTGGGAACTAAAGGTCTGTGATCACGGTGTCGTTGTGTGTGAGTTGCTCCAAAATCTCTTTTGGACGCGACCAGCTTGATAACGATTTTCGGGGTGTTACAAATCTCCCCCGCTTAAGGAATTTCATCCCGAAATTAAGTAAAGGTATACAAAAATTAAATGTTACCTGAGTTGAATAACTCGGGGTATTCCTCCAACATAGTTTGCTCTCGCTCCCAAGAAAGCTCCTCACGTCCGTAGTTATCCCAACGAACCTTAACCATTCGGATTTCCTTGTTGCGGAGTCGTTTGACCTCAACGTCTTCTATATGTATATGCTTGACCTTTGTCGTCAATTCGTAATCCACTGGCACTTGATCAACTATAACTATATACGAAGGCTCTTGCACTTCCTTCCGCAACACCGATACGTGGAACACATCGTGTAGCCCACTCAACTCCAGCGACAGCTTCAATCTATACGCTGCTTCGCCAACATGCTCTAGGATTTCAAATGGTCCAAGGTATCTCAGACTCAGCTTCTTCAAGCGTCGAACCCGTGAAACAACTTTGAACGATTTGATTTTTAAATACACCCAGTTGCCAACACCGAACTCCACGTTCTTATACTTGGCGTTATAGTACTTTGCTTGCCTATCCTGAGCGATCTTAAACCTTTCCTGAATTATACGTACCATTGAAGTGGCGTCTTCCACCGCTTGACGTTTATACAACTTCGACTCGCCTGTCTCTAACCAAGACAACGACGTACGACACTTCCTCCCATACAAAGCCTCGAAAGGTTCCATTCCAATACTCGCTTGAAAGCTATTGTGATACGCAAACTCCACCATGTACAGGTGATCCTCCCAATTCTTTCTGAAATCTAGGACGCACATGCGAAGCATATCCTCCATCATCCTGTTGACCCTCTCTGTCTGACCATCCGTCTGTGGGTGGAAGGCTGTGCTGAAACTCAGCTTAGTTCCCAACAAATTATGCACCAGCCTCTAGTCCTTCGACGTGAAGCGTCCATCTCGGTCACTAACAATACTACGCGGCACACCATGTAACCGTACGATATTATCCACATAGAGTTTGGCTAACTTTTCCACTGGATCTTCCTTCCTATTCGGGATGAAATGCGACACTTTTGTCAACTATCTACGACCACCCAAATGGCGTCGTTTCCCCTCCGCGACTTTGGCAAACCATGCACAAAATCCATAGAAGTGTCGTCAAATTTCAATTCCGTGATAGGCAAGGACTTTAGGAAGCCTCCGGGCTTCTAGCACTCCGCTTTCACCAAGGCACAAGTTTGGCACTTGGCAACATAAAGTGCTACATCCCTCTTTAATCCTGGCCACCAGAATAACTTCTAAATGTCTCTATACATCTTCGTGCTACCCGGGTGGATTGAGTACTTGGTATGATGAGCCTCATACATCAACTCCTCCCGAAGATTATCCGCACTAGGGACGCATATACGACCGTCCTTCCTTAGCAGTCCATCCTCAACCGCAAACTGGGAATTTGACCCATCCAAAGATTCATCCAAGATCTGCTTCATGTTGTTATCCTGAATAAAAGCCCATCGGACTCTATCAGCCGGTCATACTGCACCTCTGTCTAACACAATAACGCCCTGACACTAGACTGCTTATCGACGCAGGAAATCTCTAATGCCTCCAAATCATGGACCAATCTCTTATCATGTACCGATAACCAACTGGCCTGCGCAGGAGCCCTGCGGTTCAACGCATCCGCCACCGCGTTTCCTTTCCTAGGTACATAATGTATCTTGAAGGTATAGTCCTCCAAGAACTCCATCCACCTTCACTGTCTCATGTTCAGATCCTTCTGATCTAGTAGGTACTTCAGGCTCTTATGGTCGGTGTATATATGGACCTTTACCCCGCACAGATAGTGCCTCCACAGCTTTAGAGCAAATATCACTGCCGCTAACTCTAAGTCATGGACCAGATAATTCCTCTCATGAACCTTCAACTATCGTGATCCGTAGGCTATCACACTCCTATGCTGTAGCAGAACATAGCCCAAACCACTGCTCGAAGCGTCACTATAAATCTCAAACCCTTCGGTTCCACTCGGCGAACATAAAATAGGCACCGTGGTCAACCGCCTCTTCAATTCCTCAAAAACCTACTCATACTCCAGCGACCACACGAACTTTTGATCTTTCCTTGTCAACATCGTGAGTGGTAATGCTATCCGCGAGAAGTTCTCTACGAAGCGCCTGTAGTAGCCGGCAAGCCCCAGAAAGTTCCGAACTTCCGCCACTGAAGACAATACCGGCCACTCCCGTATCGCTACTATCTTCGCCGGATCCACCGCTATCCCTTCTCCACTAACAACATGACCAAGGAACACTTCTGAAGATAACCAGAACTCATACTTGGAGAACTTTGCATACAACTGATTCCTCCTCATGGTCTCCAACACCATGTGTAGATGCTTGTAATGGTCCTCCTCACACTGCGAGTATACCAAGATATCATCGATAAATACTATCACGAAATGATCCAAGTATTCTCTGAACGTCCTGTTCATCAAATCTATAAACACGGATGACACATTGGTCAACCCAAACGGAATGTCCGTGAACTCATAATGCCCAAACTGCGTGCTGAACGCTGTCTTTGGGATGTCGCTTTCCCTTATCCTCAATTGGTAGTAACTGGACTTCAGATCTAACTTCGAATATACTGTTAACCCAACCAATTGATCAAATAGATCATCAATCCTGGGGATCAGATATTTGTTCTTCTCTGTAAGCTTGTTCAACTCCCGATAGTCAATACAGAGTCACAAGCTCCCATCCTTCTTCTTAACGAAAAGAACCAGTGCGCTCCAAGGCAACGAACTTAGACGCACATACCCTTGCTCCAAAACTCCTGCAATTGCACCTTCAACTCCGCAATCTCTTGCGGCGCTATCCGATACGAAGAGCGTGACACCGGTTTGGCACCCGGTATCAGCTCAATGGTAAAATCAATCTCCCGCTGATAAGGGGCTCCTGGGAGATCATCTGGGAACACATCAGGATACTCGGACACAACTGGGATACTGTCCAGACTTGGCCTAGTCGTTGAAGCCTGCACTAAGGTGACAAACAGCTCTGCACCAGACCAAACTATCTTAATCTCTTGTAGGGCCGACATAAAATCTTTACCCGACCCCTTCATGCCCGCAAACATAGTATCCCATTCAGTATGCAGTCCCAACTTAACCTCCTTTCGGTTGCAATCGATGTAAGCTCGTTACTCCGAGAGCCAGTTCATACCAAAGATTACGTCGAACTCCACTAATGGTAGAACCAACGCTCACAAATCAAACTCCTGGTCCCCAATCTGAATCTTTACCACATAGAACTTATCTGCTTGCATTGAGCACCCATTGGGCAACAACACATCCAACCTGTCTTTTGCCATCGAGGAAGGGACCCCGATGTGCGATATGAACCTTTCGGACAAGAAGGAATGCGATGCTCCCAAATCAAACAAGGCTCTTGCCGGACGATCGAAAATCAACATGAAGCATGGCACTAACAAATTTAAGCTAACATATAGAAAGGTAACAACTATATAAAGTTAAACTGCTAAAATTTAACTCATACCTGTCAGCACGTCAGCTTGTTTCATGGCCTCTTGCAGACCAAGATTATAAACTCTAGGCTGGGCTGGAGCATGATGGGACGCGGTTGATTCCACCGCCTTCCCTTTCTCTTCATAGGTCGCTCTAGGCTTCCTCTCGGAATTTGCACGTCCGCTCCAACATTCACGAGCAAAGTGCCCCATCTTCCTACAGTTGTAGCAAGCTCCTGGAACTCTACTTGTGGTTGCCCCCGACGCACCAGATGAAGGGGTTGAGTTCGAAGTCTTCTGCTTATTGCTCCATTTGCGGAATCTTGACTTTGCATTTGGCACTTTGAACTCTACTTTCTTTTCCCCTAGGTCCTTCTTCTCTTGGACTTTCTTCACAACCTTTTCCAATGACTGGGCCAAATTGACCAAGTCTAAGAAGCCCTGTGCCTTAGGCCCAACAAGGTGTAACTGTAGGTCACCGCGTAGACCCTCATAGAATCGGTTGGTCTTCCACTCTTCTTCCGTAAACGTAGCACCAGCATACCGACCCAACCGTGTAAACTCGTGGAGATACTCGTCCACACTTCTGGCTCCTTGAGTCAACCCAAGATACTGATTTTCCATCTCAAGCTTCTGAGCAGAGGGTAAATATCTGGCCAAGAACAATCTTGAGAATTCCTCCATAGGCACATCAGCAAGCTGCCTTCCCACTAAGAGATGAAACTCCAACTCATCCCACCAAAACCTCACCTCACCAGCCAAAAGGAAGGTCGCTATGGTGGTCTTCTGCCATTCTTAAGTTAACGTTGCCGTCAGGACCCACTTTATCGTAGAGAGCCAATCCTCAGTTTGAGCTGGCGTTCCAACCCCATCGAACCTCGGAGGATTAAATCCCATTACATGCTTGAGCTGTCTCTCCGTAGCCCTCCTCGGCTCTACCTGATCCACCACCAAGCGCTCCACCACTCTCGACTCTACCGCCCTAACCGATTCATGCTCATTCACAGGAGGTGTGTGATGTATTTGCCCTGCAGGTTGGGCATTTATCATGGCAAAAACTGCTTCATCCACCAACCTGATGGTTTCTGCTGAAGGAGGTGTTGTAGGCACATCCCTTGGTGCACTACTTTCCGCCGATTACGGATGCTCTTATGACCAGCACCGCTCCTAGCTACCTATAATAGCAAAGAACCTAGATTATACGACACACAAATTGCTAAAAAGAATCATTAGAACACTCAGGTTCCACAAAACAAGTGTATTTTTCATTCCTAAGTGGACATTCATGGGTTCTTTTTGATGTTATAACGATGACGCACACATGTGCTCACCATCCCTTAAACGAATTCACCCACGAATTCATTTAATTCTGAGCATAACCAGAAGTCTGATACCAAATTGTAACACCCCATCCGTCGTATGGCATATAATAGAAGGTCCAGCTGGAACCCGACACCATATACCACGTACAGTCGGAAGGGTTACGTATGAATAACCAAACTATCCAATTAAGACTACTCATCCTAAAACAGAGTATTCTAGCAGAAGCTTTTAAACAGTTGAAAAAACCCATAGTTGTATCCAATAATCATGAATGTCCGACACCACTACAACTGGAATAAAAACAAATACACTGAAAGGTACACAACCTTATGGCCTTATAGGAGTTCACTTAATAGTATAATGTTTTCCATACATCGGCTCGCAGGACGGTCACACATGACAAAATAAAGTACAACTATTCACTTTGGCCTTCTTGGGTCAGCAAAACAACATGGGCTCCAGCCCGCTATTTGGTACTCGGCTCCGCAGCACCTGCAAGCAACATTCCACCGCACGGTGGCAAACAAAGCAACAGTCAGCCAAAAGCCGACCAAATTATAACGACTCTGCCCCTAACTCGGGACGACGGTGCTCCTTCCCTGCAATTCATTAGCCTAGCTAAATAATATATTACAAACATGCTAACCACAGGTGTAGGCTCGCACGGCCAAACACCCCGTGCACTCAGGGCACATTATCGATGAATCCTGACACTTCAGCGTCTTCACCACCACCCCCGGGATGGCAACAACGTGAGCATTTTAGCATTTCTGACCACTATCTAAGGCTCCCGAATATGCCAACGACCAGTCCCATTTTCGGGTGTCTGAAAGAATTAGTGCCTAATCACCTAGAGGGGGGGGGGGTGAATAAGTGTAATTTCTTTTTTTCTTTTAAGGCAGAAAATCTGTTTAGTTAAATAATAAGAAACTGCAAATTCTATAGCTAACACAGCACAACATTCACAACAACATTCAATCACAGAGTGCACATAGTTTTTTTAGTGGTTCCCCAAGGTCTGGGTACATCCACTTTCCCCCTTCGCCTATCTAGCAGTGTAATAGATTTAGCCTAACTTCTTCTCTTCACCTCAGATCCTCAGATCTTATAACTCAAAACCCAACAAGGCTCCAACAGCTCAGGCAATCTACCGTACCTCAGCCTACACAAGGCCTACAACTCAGAGATATAATCTCATACAACTCAGGCTCACAGCCCTACCTCAGCCTTCAACAAGGCCTAACACTCAGAGATCTTAATCTCCTACAACTCAGACTTTATAACACAGGCTTACATCTCAGATCTAGAATAGATCCTATAGAAAATTGATTTAACAAATGTATTTTACCACCACCCTGGTAGAGAGAGAATGGATGGATGGCTTCTTGATCAGTTCTTGGAAGAATCTGATGGCAGAGAACAACCTCTCTTAGCTTTCTTCAAAGCTTCTTGAATCTGAACTCAGTAGGGTTGAACTCTTGAGAAGTTGATCTTCAATCAGCTTCTGACTTGTGATTCCAATCTCAATCTGAATCTTTCTTGGCAGCCTGGTTCAGCAACTGCACTTCAGTAGATGAAGCTCTCTCTCTCCAACTTCTTCTTAGATCTTCTGACGAAAATCTTCTGTATTATTACTTCTATCAGTTCTCTTTCTACTCTATTATTTATTCTTTTTTTCTTCTGTTGAAGGAGAATGCCTTTATATAGACCTTCTCTATGGTAACCGGCTGATCTGGTTTATAACAAACTTCTGACAGCTTTGACAGTTGCAGTAGACCGGTTAGAAATGGCAGCTGTCAAGTCATCCAATCACTTCTTGAAATACTGTCTCTATCTGAAAGTGTCGAGACTGAACTTCATCATGTGTCGACACAAGTAGACTAAGTGTCGACACAAGTAAACTAAGTGTCGACACATGCCTTGGTGGTGTTGACACAGCTCCTTTGTTGTTGTTACTGCTTCTCGACACAGCATCTATAGAATGTGTCGACACTGATTCTGTGTGTCGACACAATCACTTCTCTTCTTTAACATAGTTGAAACTTTGTTGTGTGTCGACAAGGTCTTCTGTGTGTCGACACTGCCTCTTGGTGTCGACATAGTTGATGTCGATAATGCTTCACTGTGTGTCGACACTGCCTCTGCATGTTGACACAACTGATGTCGACTAAACTTCTCTGTGAGTCGACACTGTCTCTGTATGTCGACATTATTTCTTCAGGTGTCGACACAGCCTTTCCAAGTGTCGACACAATTAGCTCCAAGTATCGACCACCTTTTCTCCAGTGTCGACACAACTTCTCCTGGTGTCGACACATAGACTTAGAAATTTTTCTGCATTCCTGCATTTACTTAACCTGCACAAATAAACTCAAAACAACATCAAATACAAATTGATGCATATCATTGAGTAAGGTGAGGCTTCTTCAAATCTGACACACATTTTCCAATGTACCCAACAATCTCCCCCTATTTGGAGAAGTCATAACCCTTATTCAATGATATACACCATTCATAACAAATACACATTATGATGTATAAAAATATTATATGACAGGGTAACTTCTAAACAAAACATATATAATATATCATCTCAGAATAATAATGCTAACACAATGAGCATTCATCAATGTTTTGTTCAAACTACAAAAGTTTCTTTATCAAAAGTTTACATAGATTTAAAGATTACAAAATTGTAAAATCTAGTAAATCTATCCTAAGGGTGCTCAGGCTCCTTGATGACTATGCCTTTGCCTGTTTGGATCTTGGCTTGTACAAGAGCATCAGTATCATCGGCTGACTTCTTGCCCTTAAGATCTTTCTTCTTTTGCTCTTCAGCCCTTATTCTTTTTCTTTCAAAATAATGAAAAGGCTTAGGGAAATATTTGCTAGGCTCCTGAGCATTAGGAGGTAGCTTCCCAAGTTTTGCCTTTCTTCTATATTGAACAATATCTTCTTGCCTGGCTTCATGCTTTTGTCATTCTTGCTTAGAGTACCATTTGCCCATATCATGGGACTTATCCTTTACAGCTTTCCAAGCAGTCAGTATAATATTCCTGGAGGTTGGACTCCATTGCTCAAAATGAGGCTTCAACTCTGTCTGTTCTCTGAATCTTTTCTTAGACAATAGAGCTTCTTGCTCCTTCAAAACTACCTCTGACACTGGCTTGTCTACTTTCTCAAGGATAATATTTTGAGCACCTTCTAGAGGGTTGTACATAGACTGTACCTCTTGGTGAATCATCTCAAAATCAGCTGGAGGATAGATAACTTGAGCAACTTCAGCTTGAACCCCTTCTAAGTAAGCAGGTTGTATCCCAGACTCAGCCACATTATCATCTTCACAGAGGGGTAGATATCCAAGTGTGGCTCTGATGCTATTAGATATCCATTTAGCATGATCAGATCCAGCTTTGACTAATACTCTCTCCCCCTTTATGACATCTCTGGCAACAGGATCCCTGATGTCATCTTTTTGAAATATGATTTGTTCATCCAGAAAATTTATACCATCTTTGTAAAAAGACTTTAACTTTAGTAGCTGTGCAAAAATAGTCTTTTGAGACTGCTCAATAGCTTTTTGACAGCAACTAGACCTTCTTGTAATTTCTTATCAAAGTCCCCCATATTGAACTCTGTCTTGGCTTTAGCCTTGTTCTCAGTTTGGGCAGTTGCAACATTCATGAGGTGAATCAATCAATTCTTAATGATAAGGATGAAACTCTAACTGAATCTTTGATTGTCGACACAAAGATTTGGTCTCGAAACTATGGAAAGCGTGTCGACAGACAATGTTGTTGACCTATTTATACCTTTCTAAAAATGAAGGTGAAAAGGCACGTCATAATTCTCTTAATGTGTCGACACTGTTGAAAAGTGTCTACACAGACTTCTAATGTCTCGACATAAGTGTTGACTTCTATGTGTCGACACTTATTCATTTGCGCTCGACGATCAGTCGATTCTCCACTCGACGAAATCTGTGTTGATCCTAAGTGTCGACACCATCTCTGGATGTGTCGACACCACTCCTGGATGTGTCGACATTAATTCTCTGAAGTGTCGACACCAATTTTCTAGATGTGTCGACATCATTTCTCTGGAATGTCGACACCACTTCTATGTGTCGACACAGACAACTCCGTGTGTCGACACAATTTTACTTAGCTAATTTTGTTAAACTAACCTATGTTCAACATTCCTAATAAAATTTTAAACTTATTGAATTTAGTTTCATCTAAAGGCTTAATAAACATATCTGCAATTTGATAATCTGTTTTGACAAATTATAGTGAGATGTCCTCTTTCTCTACATGTTCTCTAAGAAAATGGTATCTAATTTCTATATGCTTAATCCTACTATGTGAAACAGGATTATTAGCAATTGATATAACACTTGTAGAATCACAAAGCAAAGGTGTTCTACTTACATGAATACCATAGTCTACTAGCTGGTGCTGAATCCACAACAACTGTGCAAATCAACTTCTTGCTGCCACATATTCAGACTCAGCTGTGGAAATTGCCACACTAGTCTGTTTCTTACTGCTCCAGACACCAATATTCCTCTTAGAAATTGACAGGTTCCTGTAGTACTTTTTCTATCTTCTTTGCAACCTGCAAAGTCTGCATCTGAATAGCCAGTCAGTAGAAAATCTCCATTCCTAGGGTACCAAAGGACTAGATTAGGTGTGCCCTTAAGATATCTCAAAATTCTTTTGACTGCAGTCAGATGATATTCTTTAGGGCAGGATTGGTACCTAGCACAGACACATGTAGCATACATGATATCTGGTCTACTAGCAGTCAGATATAGGAGAGAGCCAACTATTCCTCTATATAAAGTTTCATCTATAGGTTTCCCTGCATCATCTTTGCTAAGAGAAACACTTGTCCCCATAGGAGTTCTCATGGTAGTGGATGATTCCATACCATACTTCTTTATTAACTCTAGGGTGAACTTAGACTAGGATATGGACAAGCCATCTTCAGTCTGTCTTACTTGGAGACCCAAGAAGAACTTAAGTTCTCTCATACTACTCATTTCAAGTTTTCCTTGCATAAGTTTTGCAAACTTTCTACAAAGATTACTTTCAGTAGACCCAAATATTATGTCATCAACATATATTTGAACTAGAATTATCTTTCCTTTGGATTCCCTCAGGAATAGAGTTTTGTCTATTTTTACCCTTGAGAATTTATTCTCAATAAGGAAATTAGATAGGGTTTCAAACCAAGCCCTTGGGGCTTGTTTCAACCCATACAAAGCTTTCCTAAGTCTATAAACATAATCATGTTTGAGAGGATCAACAAAACCTGAGGGCTGCTCTACATAGACTTCTTCTTTTAGATTTCCATTTAGGAATGCTTATTTTACATCCATTTGGAATACCTTAAAGCCTTGATATGTTGCATAAGCAAGGAACATTCTAATTGCTTCCAGTCTTGCTACTGGGGCAAAGGTTTGATCAAAGTCAATACCCTCTTCCTGCATGTATCCTTTTGCAACAAGTCTTGCTTTGTTCTTCACAATGATCCCACTCTCATCCAGTTTGTTCCTAAAGATCCACTTTGTTCCAATGATGTTGTGGTCTTTTGATTTAGGAACTAACTTCCAGACCTTGCATCTTCTAAACTAATTCAGCTCCTCTTGCATGTCATCAATCCAATGTGGGTCTAGAACAGCGTCTTCAAATTTCTTGGGTTCTACTTGTGATAAGAAGCTATAACAAAGAACTGTATTCAGATTCCTTCTCCTTGTTTGTACTTCTTGTCTTGGATCACCAATTATCTGATTTGCTAGATGATCCTTTAAGTGTCTAATAGCTGGAGATAGTCTAACTTCAGGTTGAACACCTCCAGTCTCTTCATTATGCTGCACCTCTTGATTTTCATCAGCATCTGGAGAGTCTTGTACTCCCCCTGGACATCAGCCACCGTTTTCCACTTCCTGATTTGTATTTGAATCTTCTATAATGGTAAGCTTGTCCATTCTCTCATTTATACCTGTTGAACTGCAAGAACTACTTGGCAACTCACAGTTAATCAATCTTGTTTCATCAAAGACAACACGTACAGACTCTTCTACAACTTAAGTAATCAAGTTGTAGACCCTATAAGCCTTACTATTTTTGCTGTACCCAACAAATATCCCATCTTGGGATTTGACAGCAAACTTAGTTAGATAAGACTTGTCATTGTTAAGTACATAACACTTGCAACCAAAGATCCTAAAATACGACAAATTTGGTTTTCTGCCCTTCATAATCTCATAGGGAGTCTTTTTGTGGCTTTTGGTGATAGAAGCCCTATTGATCACATGACATGCAGTGTTTACTGCCTCAGCCCAGAAATATTCTGGGAGAGAAGTGTCACTCAATAAAGTTCTACCAGCCTCAATCAGTGTTCTATTCTTCCTTTCAGCAATACCATTTTGCTGTGGTGTTCTAGGTGAGGAGAATTCTTGAAAAATCCCAAATTCTTCACACAGTCTTGTCATATTCTCAGATTGAAATTCAGTGCCATGGTCACTTCTAATTTTGACCACTATACTGTCCAGCTCATTCTGAATTTGTTTGACAAAACTATATAAAACACTTGGGGTTTCAGACTTTTGTCTCAGAAAGAACACCAATGAATATCTAGAAGTCATCTACCACCACAAAAGTATAGACCTTACTACCTAGACTATGAACTGGCATAGGACCAAATAGATCCATATGCAAGAGGTATAGACACCTCACTGAATCCTTGGTTTCAAGGCTATGAAAGGAGGATTTGGACTGCTTGCCTTTTTGACAAGCTGAGCATATCCCATCCTTTATACACTTAACTTGAGAACCATTCCTCACTAACTCTTTGCTAAAGAGTTGGCCAATAGTCTTGTAGTTAAGATGGGCCAGGCTCTTGTGCCATTTAACATAATGAGAGGCTCTCTCATCAGCTACAAGACAAATATGAGAAATATTGTTCTCACATACAAAGTTAAGACAGTACACATTTCGTTTTCTATATCCTGTCAATATGACCTTTTGATCACTTAATCTTTTGATATGACATCCATTCTTAATAAATAAAATATCATATCCTAAATCACTTAACTAACTTATGCTTATAAGGTTGTGCTTCAAAACCTTCACATAGGCCACTTGAGAGATAGTAATCTGATTATTAGAAATGTTACCAAATCCTTCGATGATTCCTTTTTCAGAACCACCAAAGGTTACTATAGGCCCATTCATGATATGTGAGTAGTCCTTCAGCAACCCCCTTGTTCCAGTCATGTACCTAGAACATCCACTGTCCAAGTACCATATAGGGGCATGGCAACTTGGACTCACCTGCAATAAAGAATTACTTAACCTTAGTACCCAAATGAGGTTTGAGTCCTTGGTTCATGTTAGCCTGAAATTTAACAAATCTGCCTGCAGCTTTTTTAACAGGCAGACTGCTACTCTCCTTGACACTAGTATTGTGCCAACAGTCTAAGGCAAAGTGGCCTACCTTTCCACAACACTAGCACTCAAACTTGTTATACCTTTGTTTAGGTACAACCTTAGCTGAATTGTTTACACCAGGTTTCTTATTTTGTGCTGGGGCTTTGCCTTTCTTATTGGACTTGGCAGCCCATGCTGTTTTCTTAAAGCCTATTCCTTCCTTATCCTTTTGTGACACAAAGTCATCTATTAAGGGTAATACAGATTTTGGCTTAGAAAAACTAGCCACAATCTCCTTTTCTTTCTGAAGTCTATTCTCCAGATTTTTTATTTGATCATTCTTGAATGTTATTGTTCCCATTTGAATAACAGTTATGTTTTTCAATCTGGCAATCTCATTCAGCTTTTGATCCAGCAACTTCTCTGAATCAGTTGCAGCCATCTTAAGATCTGCAATTTCCTTAGCCAGAGTTTTGGCCAGGTTTTTGCTTTTCTTTAGTGCCTGCAACAAGTCTCCATATTCATCTATCAGCTGATGAATATTACCTTCAGACTCAGACCCATCCACATAACTTGATGCAGATGTTGCTGACTCTGACCCAGTACTACAATCTGAATTTCTAGAAGAACATTGTACCTTACTAGGACCAAGCTGATCCTGGCACTTGTCTTCTTCTGACACAGCCATCAGTCCCTTGAACTGATGGTCTTCTTGTTCATAAATAGAGTTCAGCACTTATAGAAACTCTTCTTCTTCATCTGCTGCATATTGACCAATGTATGCCTCAGCTTCAGATTCTGACTCTGAAGATGATTGGTCTGTCAAGCTCTTCTCCTTCTTAACAACAAAGGATTTCTCCTTCTTGCTCTGATGTTGAATCTTCTTTTTATCAGCTGATTCTTTTCTTTTGTCTGGACACTCAGCCACAACATGTCCAGGCCTATTACAGTAGTAGCAAACTATCTTTGATGTTGTAGATTTGCTTGGCTTAGACCTGCTCCTGTCCTTCCTGGATGACTTCCTCTTTTGATAATAATCATCCTTAGGCTGAGATGTGGAAGGCTTAGACTTCCACTGCTTATTCTTCAGGAATATCTGAAGCTGCCTTGTGAAGGCAGCAAAGTCTTCATCTAAGTCACTACTTTCTGAA
Source organism: Platanthera guangdongensis (assembly GCA_039583875.1). Classification (NCBI taxonomy): domain Eukaryota; kingdom Viridiplantae; phylum Streptophyta; class Magnoliopsida; order Asparagales; family Orchidaceae; genus Platanthera; species Platanthera guangdongensis. Next base: position 89,530,937 of record CM077164.1, on the reverse strand, counting down.
CTTTGGTTGTCTGAATTATCTGAAGCAATTTCAGCAACTATCTTAGGAGGTGTTGGAGACATCCTCCTATTCTTCCTAGTGGCCTCAACCTTGAAGGCCACATACTTTTCTCTATGCTCCCATTTTGCACTTTTTTCTTCCTATTTCCTAGCCATCAACTACATCTCATATGATAGCAATTTTCCAAACAAAGTTGGAGGTGAGATATGTGCAAGTTTGGCCAATTCCCTAATGGCACAATTCTTAGTGTCCCAATCCTTTGTCAAGGATCTTAGGAATTTATCATTCAGTTCATATGTACTGAAGATTCTTCCATAGGACATCAGCTCATTTACTATTCTGTTGAACTTTTTATAACACTCAGTTATATTGTCAGACTTTCCTTGTCTGAAACTCTCATATTCCTGGTTCAGTATAGACTTTCTATCTTGTCTGACTTCTTCAGAACCCTCCATGTAGACTATCAAAGTATCCCACATTTCCTTGGAGGTCTTGCAGTGAATCAAATTTTGAAAAGTTGCATCATCCATGACACTTACTACGATATTCTGGGCTCTTTTATCCATAGTTGCCAGGATGATCTCATCCTTAGTCATCTCTGAAAAATCTTTGGGAAATCTTTGGTTTGCATCTAGAACTGAAATCTTCATAGGAATATAAGGACCTTCCTTTACTATAATGTAGATCCATGGATCAGAAGCCTCCATAAACAGCCTGACCCTTTCTTTCCATATTCCAAATATCTCCTTCCTGCATATGGGTAATTTCATAGAACCTAGTTCCTTATGATTTTCTCCTGAACCCATTTTCTTGATCTTGAATCTTCCTTAAGGATCTCACTCAGGCTGTTAAGTCCTTTGAGGAACCTCCCTCTGATGCAACTTAAAAAAATTAGTGCCTAACCACCTAGAGGGGGGGGGTGAATATGTGTAATTCCTTTTTTTCTTTTAAGGCAAAAAATCTGTATAGTTAAATAATAAGAAACTGCAAATTCTACAGCTAACACAACACAGCATTCACAGTAACATTCAATCACAGAGTGCACATGGTTTTTATAGTGGTTCCCCAAGGTCTGGGTACGTCCACTTTCCCCTTCGCCTATCTAACAGTGTACTAGATTCGGCCTAACTTCTGCTCTTTACCTCAGATCCTCAGATCTTACAACTCAGAACCCAACAAGGCTCCTACAGCTCAGGTAATCTGCCCTACCTCAGCCTACACAAGGCTTACAACTCAGAGATACAATGTCCTACAACTCAGGCTCACATCCCTACCTCAGCCTTCAACAAGGCCTAACACTCAAAGATTTAAATCTCATACAACTCAGCCTTTATAACACATGATTACAGCTCAGATCTAGAATAGATCCTACAGAAAATTGATTTAACAAATGTATTTTACCACCACCCTGGTAGAGAGAGAATGGATGGATGGCTTCTTGGTCAGTTCTTGGAAGAATCTGATAGCAGAGAACAACCTCTCTTAGCTTTCTTCAAAGCTTCTTGAATCTGAACTCAGTAGGGTTGAACTCTTAAGAAGTTGATCTTCAATCAGCTTCTGACTTGTGATTCAGATCTCAATCTGAATCTTTCTTGGTAGCCTGGTTCAGCAACTGCACTTCAGTAGATAGAGCTCTCTCTCTCCAACTTCTTCTTAGATCTTCTGATGAAAATCTTCTGTATTATTACTTCTATCAGTTCTCTTTCTTCTCTATTATTTATTCTTTTTTTCTTCTGTTGAAGGAGAATGCCTTTATATAGACCTTCTCCATGGTAACTGGCTGATCCGGTTTCTAACAAACTTCTGACAGCTTTGACAGTTGCAGTAGACCGGTTAGAAATCACAGCTGTCAAGTCATCCAGTCACTTCTTGAAATACTGTCTCTGTCTGAATGTGTCGAGACTGAACTTCATCATGTGTCGACAAAAGTAGACTAAGTGTCGACACAAGTGAACTAAGTGTCGATACATGCCTTGGTGGTGTTGACACAGCTCGTTTATTGTTGTTACTGCTTCTCGACACAACATCTGTAGAATGTGTCGACACTGATTCTGTGTGTCGACACAATCACTTCTCTTCATTAACATAGTTGAAACTTTGCTGTGTGTCGACACAAGTCCTGTGTGTCGATATAGGTGATGTCGACAAGGTCTTCTGTGTGTCGACACTGCCTTTTGGTGTCGATATAGTTGATGTCGACAATGCTTCACTCTGTGTCGACACTGCCTCTGCATGTCGACACAGATGATGTCAACTAAACTTTTCTGTGAGTCGACACTGTCTCTGTATGTAGACTTAGTTTCTTCAGGTGTCGACACAGCCTTTCCAAGTGTCGACACAATTAGCTCCAAGTGTCGACACAGCTTTTCTCCAGGGTCGACACAGCTTCTCCTAGTGTCGACACATGGACATAGAAATTTTTCTACATTACTGCATTTACTTAACCTGCACATATAAACTCAAAACAACATCAAATACACCTTGATGCATATCATTGAGTAAGGTGAGCCTTCTTCAAATCTGGTACACATTTTCCAATGTACCCAACAGTCTCTCACACCGAACCACATATCCCAGGTCCGATTCCACTTTCCCGTTGCTCACAACGCGTAGTACACCTTAAGACGTACGCTCGAGCCAAGCATCTCTCGGATCCTACCATTTCCAAACAATCACATAACCCAGTTATGTTCAAGGCCGGTTCCCAGACCGCCAAGTTAGCAGAGCAACGATTCCGCTCAGTTTTCTGGGTGCGCCTTGGAGTTAATCCCCAAGGATCCCTGCTGCAATCTACCGCGTAGAAACCCGAAAACCCAAAGCACGGAGTCTTCTCCGGCAAACCATAATAAATGCAACATCACCGATCCAGACCAACATAACCGGGTAGGCTTCACACACAATGCCTATGTCCGTACTTCAATTCTGGACTCTATATGTAACACAAGGGGGACTATTCCCGTCAACCCCAAGGAACACATCACACTTATCGCACACTCGCGAGAGCGGATTTCCCTATGCAAAAAGGAAGAGAGCTTCACATGATCAAGAAGAGAATCGTTACCCTTGTAGTACGCTTTTGCGCCATGGAAAATTACACGGATAGAAGTCTTCGCAACGGGATTTCCTCCACGGATCCGCTCTCGGTCCTCTAAACGGTGCTCTGATGCTCTGCCGGCGGCCGGAATCCTCCACCTTCTTACTCTTTGCTCTAACTCCTTGGAAAGAGAAAGCTTAAGGGAGAAATGAGGAGTTAAACCACCATTCCTGGCTTTAACAGAGCAGGAACACGCCTGGGCCGTCAGATCTTACTTAAAGAAAACGAACGGCTCAAATCTGTATAGATATCCTCAAACCTGGGCCGAACACGGCCTCGCACACGGCCGTGTCCCAGGCCGTGTGCCTCGATCCAGGCACGATCATCGAAAGCAGAAAAAACCACACGGGCAAGACACGCCCGTGTCTCAACCTGACAGGCCCCTGTCGGGTCCTCGACACGCCCGTGACCAGAGGCGTGTCACGAATAACCATCACGCCAACCGTCACGACTCTAGGGAACACGGGTACTGACACGGGTAGGCACACGCCCGTGTCAAATGACACGCCCGTGTCATTCTGTCGTATTTCTTGCCGTGTCCTTCTCGGGATACAGCCGGCCAAAACCCCAAGCAAGACACAGCCTTGGACACGCCCGTGTCCTAGGCCATGTACCCCTATACAGACACCAAAATCTCTTTTGGACGCGACCAGCTCGATAATGATTTTTGGGGCGTTACACCACTCAAGTTTTTGATCTGGTGCCTGACACCAATGAGCTTTTGATCAGGTGCTCAAAAACCAATCCTCAAGTCTTTTGGTTAGGTGACTTGCAACCGGGAATAATTTTTGAAGGGAGTTATAACCCTTTTTATAGTGGGGGGATGAGAGATGATGGTGTCTTCTCTGTCAACAATCTAAGAGAAGACTAGTGGATTTGATGTTTAGCAAAAGGGCTACCCCTGAGATGTAGAATAGTTCAGGAAGATGGAGCTTTACTTCAGGTTGATAGGCCTTCAAAGTGATGATGATCTCCAGCAAGCTTTCAGACTGATATTTATGTGTGTCTCTTGAAAGCCTGGAGCAGATGAAGAACTATATGATTATGTTGATTGACGCAGAGTTCCTCCTTCTCTATAAAAGGAAAAGCCTTCACTATATCTCTGCGTACTGCTCTGCACTGCTCAACTGTCTTTCTTGTCTTTATATTTTCTCTATCTTGAATTCTAACATTTGAATTTCATTTGTCTTGATAATGGATGAAGCATTTCCGTGAGTAAAACCATTCTAGGGAATTGATCCTGAATTAACTCCTGAAACAACCCATGTTTAATGCAGCATTTGAACGGCTATTTCCATATTGACTGTAATTAATTCTTGAGTTGATCTGCCAACTGTAAATAAATAGGCCTGTAATAACTGCACAGAATTCGTCGACCTGAGCTCGCAGATCGTCGAGCTCAGCTTCTATTTCATCGAGCTGGGAATCTATCTTGAGTTTAGCGATCGCCGACCTGCGTTCAACATTCGTCGAACTCAGCTGGATTTCGTTGAGCTGAACATTTTGCTTGAGATCTGAGTTCATCGACCTGAGTTCAGAGAAGGAACTCATAATTCGTCGACCTGAGTTTGACGTTCGTCGAACTGAGTTTGACTATCGTCGAACTGATTTTCTGACTACATTTCTTGGAATTCTTCTGAGGCAAAGCTGGAAATAAACCTATGACCCATGACTATACATTTTGGGTCAATCTAAGTAAACCTAATAGTGATCCTTGCCCAAATCATAACTGGGGTTCCAATAGAATCAATGAAACCTGGAGGTTGTTCAACATACAGCTCTTCCTTTATGTCACATTTAAGGAAGGCGGACTTCACGTCCATTTGATATACAGTTAAGAACTTAAGAGTGGCATATGCTAGGAATAACCTGATAGCCTCAAGCCTTGCTACTGGACCATATGTCTGGTCAAAGTCGATTCCTTCTTCTTGACGGTATTCTTTGGCAACGAGTTTGGCCTTGTTCTTTATGATCGTTCCATCCTCATCCATTTTGTTCCTGTAGACCCACTTTGTCCCAATGACATTCTTACCTTTGGGTCTTGGAACAAGTTTCCATACTTGACAGCGCCTGAACTGATTTAGTTATTCTTTCATCGCCATAATCCACGATGCATCTGAGTGTGCTTCCTCAAACTTATTTGGTTTAACCTGTGAGAGAAAACTCAAAAATAAATTCTCGTTAGTTGTACCTCTATGAGTTATGACACCATTGCGGTGATCTCCTATGATTTGGTCCATTGGGTGATCTTTCAGATGTCTGAGCTCTAGAGTCCTTGCATCTGGATTGTCTTCAATCACAGGAGTGACTTCATCAACTTGGATGATTTCTTCATCTTGATCATCAACCTCTCTAATAGGGGTTGGAGTGGTGATCTTGATGAACTTTTCACCTTAATCTTCAGTCGGTTCATCTAAGTTAAGTTCATTCAACTCTATACCTGCATCTTCAATGAACACACTAGAAGAGTTGCCATGCAGCAAGCTCGTCTCATCAAATACAACACATGTGGATTCTTCTACAACCAGAGTTTTGCTATTAAATATCCTATATGCCTTACTATGAGTACTAATCCTATAAAATACCTTCAAAACTCTTTTCACTAAACTTGGTAGTATGATACTTGTCATTGTTAAGCACAAAACATTTACAACCAAAAATTCTAAAATATGAGACAGTCGGTTTCTCGCCCTTTAGAAGTTCGTAAGGTGTCTTATTATGGTTCTTATTTATGAGTGCTCGATTTTGCACATGGCAAGCAGTGTTGACGGCTTCAGCCCAAAAATATTCCGGAAGTGAAGCATCACTCAACATGGTCCTGCATACCTCTATGAGTGTCATATTCCTTCTCTCAGCCACTCCGTTCTGTTGATGAGTACGAGGAGAGGAAAACTCTTGAAATATAGCCAAGCATTCACAGAATTCTTTCATGGCCCCAGACTTGAACTCTGTTCTATTATCACTTCTGATTTTGACTACGGAATAATTGTATTCATTCTGGACCTGCCTGACAAAATCAGTAAAGATTTCGAAGGTATCTAACTTGTGTTTCAGAAAGAACACCCACGCAAAGCGCGAGTAATCATCAACAATAACCAACGTATAATCATTACCTCCCAAACTTCTAACTTGCAGTGGACTGAACTAGTCCATATGAAACAGATGTAAAAATCTGTTAGAATCTTTGCCAATAACTCTTTTAAAGGTAGCCCTTGTTTGCTTGCCTTTTACGCATGCGTGACAAGCTCTATCTTTGACGTACTTGACATTTGGGGCATCACGTACTAATGAAATTAATAGTTTTGAAATAGGACACTCATGCATAAAAATAATTCAGTGAAAATAATTTATTAATAGTTTTGAAATTAATATGTGGTAATCTCTTGTGCCATTGGTCACCAAGAGATGCACTATCTTTAGCCATAAAACACACTGCCACAGAAGAGTCTATACAAATGAAATTTAAACAAAATATATTTCTGCTTCGAGTGCCTGATAGAATCGTTTCCATATTATCAACAGATTTTATCAAGCACTTATCAGCATAAAATTCAACAATATATCCTTTATCGCAGAGTTGGCTTATGCTTATGAGATTGTGTTCCAATCCTTCAACATAAGCCACATCTGAGATGGATACTTTACGTTAGTCATCATACCACAGCCTTTCGTAATTCCTCGGTCTGAACCTCCAAAGATGACCATTGGCCCATTCAAGACTGGAGAATAGTTCTGAAGTAGGCTTCTTGTCCCGGTCATGTATCGAGAGCATCCACTGTCCAAATACCAGATGGGCGTTTTGGTGGCCTTTGGACAGACCTGCAATTATAAATCAGTTTCCCTTACGAACCCAAATACGCTTGGGTCCTTGGTCTCTTATTAGAACACTCCCCCTACGATTATTAGCATTATAAGTGGTCTTTCTCATATTGCTAACATGAGAAGTTGCAAAATTCTTGGGATTAAACCAATAGTCAATGGCAAAGTGACCAATTTTGCCACAGCACCAACAGTCAAACCTGTTGTATCTTTGCCTTATGTTCTCCTGCTTGACCTTTTGAGATGGTGGTATAGCAGGGGCAGCTTTCTTGGAGGAAGAAGCTTCATGGTGATGACAATCACATGATTTCTTCTCCTTCAATGGCTTTTCAACAACGGGCTTTGCCTTTGGTGCTTTCTTAAAGTTATGACCATGATTATAAGGCCCATAGCTCTGAAGAATGACTTCTTCATAAGGTGCCTTAAAGACACACTCTCCAAAGTTTTTGGGGCGAGTCCATCCTTGGTAATGGGACTTGGGCTCTACATAGGTAGGCCTAGCCAAGTGACCATAGGACGAGTCAAGATCAAACTTGTTTGTAGGAAATATGACCTTCTTAAAAGAAGTCTGATCTTGAGGGGCTTTCCCATTCTCTTTTGCCAAAGCCTTCTTGACCGCCTTATTCTTTCTTTGAGACTTATTCCTCCTAGAAGATTTACTAGGAGCTTTGACATGGCCTAGCCCAGCACCCTTGGCCTTAGCTGAGAATTCCGAAACGAAAGGAAGAATAGTCTTAGGCTTCGAGAAAATTTCAACAAGTTTCTTTTCGGCTTCAAGTTGTGCTTCCAGTTCTTTTATGATTTTCTCCTTAAGGTCTAGGTGCTCGAGAGACTTGTTATATTCTTCAATGGCAGCATTGAAGTTTTCTCTGAGTAAGTCGGTCTTAACAACTTCCTTTCTCAAGGTGCTCTCTTCAGCCTTCGGAGACTTTATCTTTTTAGCTTGAGTTTTCATGACTCGTCGACATTTGTCGTAAGCCTTGATCAACTCCTTGTACTGGGCCATGAGTTCAGACTCATCGTCAGAAGAGCTATCCTCATGATCATGCTCAGAAACATCAGAATCGGAAAGAGGAGTGTGAGAGTTTACCTTCCCAGTGAACTGGGGCTCTTGTTCATCATCAGTCTGAGCCATAAGCCCGAAGTAGGCTTCTTCTTCTTCACTCTACTCAAATAAGTCAGAGTCGCTAAGAGTCTTGCCCTTCTTGGCTATTATTCTCTTTTCTGTTTTCTTCTTATTGTAAGAAGATTTCTTTTATTCTCTTCTTCCACCCTCCTTCTTATTATGGGGGTAATCAACGATGACAAGAACTGGCTTATTACAACAATAACAAACGATATCAGTAGAAATATGTTTGTTCGGTTTAGAAGTATACCTGTCATGGCTGCTTGAGCCTTTTCTGTATCGATCACCCTCATGTCGTGATCTTCTATAGGACGCATCCTTACCTTTCTATTGCTTCTTTTTGTTCAAGAATTTCTTGAACTGTCGTGAGAGTAGAGAGAACTTCCCTTCAGTAAGCTCTGCGCCTGAGGTACTTGGCTCCAAAGTTTCTTCTTCACTAACTTCTTATGCTGGGGCAGGAGAGGCAACCTTGAACTTCCTTGAGGTGTCTACCTTTAGAGCAACAAACTTCTCCTTAGATGAGGACCTACTCTTCTCTTCTTCAGCTTTTCTTGTATTGAGTTGCAGCTCATATGACATAACCTTTCGGAAGAGATTCTGCGGGTCTGTCTCAGCTAGCTTTCCAAATTCCCGGATAGCACAAACCTTGTTATACCATTCCTTGGTTAGGGATTTCAAGAACTTGTCATTCAGTTCTCCATTTGTGAAGACTCGGCCGTATAATATTAGGACGTTGACTATTTTGAAGAAGTTTTCAAACATGTCATCAATGGTATCCTTGGGTCCTTGTCGGAAGGCTTCGTATTTCTGATTAAGAAGGGATATTCTATCATCCCTAACTTCTCATGTTCCTTCAATCAAGGTGACGAGGGATAGCCATATCTCCTTAGTAGACTGGAAGTGGATCAAGTTCTACAACATGGAGTCATCAACTGCACTTGCTATTATATTCTTGTCCTTCTTATCTAAAGACACAAGTGCAATCTCATCTTTGTATAGATCCATCAATTTCTTTGGAACTTTCTTTGTTGGATCTATTGTGGAGACAGTCATGGGAATGTAAGGACCTTCCTCAACGATCATGAAGATTCTTGGATCCACAGCTTCCATGAAAAATCTGATTCGTTCTTTCCACATGGGAAAGTTATTCTTTGTGCACAATGGAAGCTTGACAAAATCATTAGCCTTGTACATGTTTGGATAATTCTCAAAAGACAACTACTTAGATCTGATTAAGGTGTTAACCTTTTAATGATTAACCTGGCTCTGATACCAATTGAAAGTGTTCAGTTGTCTACCTAAATCACCTTGAGGGGGTGAATAGGTGAGTTGTGCGTCTTTTTGCAGAATACAAATTTAGAGATCTATGCACACGATAATCAACCAAGCAATCATAGACGACAAAAGATTTATAGTGGTTCCCAAACCTTGGGTACATCCACTTTCCCTCATCGATCTAGCAAAGCACTAGACTCGGCTACTCCACTATCTCAGATTGAAAACCAATCCTACGTCTCGGAACAAAGTTCCTACAATTTCGATCCACAACACGGATCTACACTCGGAAGATAAAAACTTCCTACAGCTCGGAGGCAAAATCTCCAACACTCGGAGAGAAATCTCCTACAAGAATTAAATTGAGAATATATGAAAATACAAACAGTAATTATTTCTCAGATCTGAAAATCTAGGGTAAGATCTTCTTCTTTGATCTTTGCGGCTTTATCAGAGAAATTTGAAGAAGATACTCGGCAAGATCTAGATCTGAAATTCCTTTGACTCACACGATCCGAGAGATGATGAGAAGTTGAGAGACGATCTCGATCTGTAAGTCAACCTTGATCTGAATCTTCTTGAATCGAAAACCCTAGCAGAATTTGCATGATGAAGGTCGGCAGCTTCCGTTTTTAGACAGAGAGAATTGGATTCAGATTTCTTAGAATAAACTTGACATCACTGGTTACAGTTAGTCAATTTGATAAGACCTTTTATAAGATCTCCCTAACGGTCATAATTAACATTAATGACGTACACGTGGACCAATCACGTCACGATATTTGAAATTCCCATTGATTCTTGACTTAGCGAATTTCTGGAAAATTTGACTGAAATACTCGAGTAAAAGATTACCTACTCAAGTACTAATCTGATTACTCGAGAGAATTGAGATAGACTACTAGAGTATAAGACTTTGAGAAGATCCAGAATAGAATGAGTAATCACTCGAGTAGAAAAAGACTTACTCGAGTGCTAATATGATTACTCGAGACGTGGAGATAAACTACTCAAGTACTAGAAATAAACTACCCAAGAGGTAGATGGATTACTCGAGTCAAAGACTTAGAAAAATTTCTGGGAGAAGAATTCGGGATACTCGAGTACTGGAACTGGACTACTCGAGAAGAGATTAACTACTCGAGTATATGAATATTACTACTCGAGTATAAGACTTAGTAAAATTATGAGAGATAAAAATCTTATCACTCGAGTATTAGAGCTGGACTACTCGAGTAGTAGATAGACTACTCGAGTACATGAACATGACTACTCGAGTGGGGTAAATCAACACAAAAATCTTTCTTCTATAACTCGAGACAAAAGACTAATCTACTCGAGTGGTTAACATGACTACTCGAGTAAATGACTTAGAAACTTTTCTGAGAAGAAAATCTATTAACTCGAGAATAAGAGAAGGTCTACTCGAGTAATGAACTTGGCTACTCGAGAGCTATATTCAGACTACTCGAGAGCCATTTCCCTTACTCGAATACAGATAGATTTACTCGAATAATTACCAAGTATTCAACTCGAGTATATAACCTACTACTCGACTTAGCAAAATTTTCTTCAAAAAAATTTTCTCTTCTTCAATAAACCCAGCAACACTTCTTTCTCCAATCAATCCTAGTGCTTGAAACACGAAGTGTATCCCAATAGAGAGGCTACACATGAGTCAACACCATGGATCACTCAATGAGGGATTACATTGTATGGTCCTATGTTTGGTGACCCATTGTGGACTGACATTGGTCTACACTTGGCAATATAATCCTGCAAACACATAACTCAAATAAGACATCAAATACAACTTAATTCATCTTAGTTCAAAGGTGACTTCACCAAATCTGGGTTATTGTGGATACAATACCCAACACTAACCTTCGAGGTATACTCAGATTGTTAAATCCTTTTTGAGGAACCTCCCTCTAATACCACTTGTTACTTTAAGGTTAGCTAATCACCTAGAGGGGGTGGGGGGGGGGGGGGGGGGGGGGGGGGGGGGGGGGGGGGGGCAGTGCATAAGTCTTTAAAGTTTCTTAAATATTTTTGTTGTTTTCTTGCTAAATGATCTAGGGCTTGTCCTTAATACCTGCAATCTAAGAGAAAATCAAGCAACACAGCAAGCACACAAATATTTATAGTGGTTCCCTAATTGGGTACATCCACTTTTACATCCACTTTCCCTCCCACCTTTCTAACTTATGTTAGACAAGGCACAAACTCCACCAAAACTTCTCCTCAGAGCTTACAGCTCAGGCCCTCAGCCTTATACATAGGTTCTCTTCAGAACCCAACCTCAGAACCGCAAAGGTTACTACCTTAGAGCCCTGTAGTGCACCTACACTCAATGACCCTCAAGCCATCTACCTCAGCCTTATCTCTAAGGCCTTCAACTTATGCTTTCCAGCCCAACAACTTCAGGTATAAGGCTCTACTCTCAGAGTGCTGCAACACTCCTACAGCACAATACCGTACCAGGTACATACCTCAGTACCCTTGCAGGCACCTACAACTCAACCTCCTCTAAGGCGTACAACTTAGTGACACACTTGTCACCTATAACTCAGTGACTCACCAGTCACCTACCTCAGGTACTAGGGCCTACTACTCAGGTTGGGAGGACAACCCTACTCTCAGATCCACACTTGGATCCTAACTCAACACCTCAGTATGACACCTACCTCAGTGACTAATTAGCCACCTACAACTCAGGCTAAAATACCCTACATCTCAGATTCAGACAAGCTGAATCCTATATGAATTAAGTCAAGAAGTTGAAATAAATTTAAACCACTGACTCATAGATAAATATCCGAGTCTACCTTGCTGGACTGAGCAGATATCAGTCCATCACTCTTGCTATTGAAGGAATGAGTCTTCTTCGATAACAACAGCTTCTTTGCTGCACTGAAGAGCGGATATCTACTGTTGAAGGCTGATGGCCCTTCACATAGCTATCTTCTTACTGATTAGATGAATCAGCTACCTTGATCTGCAAAGAACTAACATGTTGAACTTGAAAAGTGGTTCAGCTATCTTTCTCTGACTTGCTGGCTTGCACTGCTGGACTTGGCTTTCAAGCTTATTGGAGAAGATGAAGTCCAACCACCTCTATTTTCTTTATTTCTTTATTTGTGGTTGTTAACCCTAATTCCCAGTTTCTCTCATCCTTTTATATCTGTTGATTTGAATTAATGACACAATTTGAGTGAGGGCCTATCCAAGGATGGTTAGCGCCACCTCTCTCAAAAAAGTACAAATAGTAGCTTCTGGCGCTACTGCAGCTTTCCCACAATGGAATGAACTATTTCGACTTTGTTGACTTCTGGTGATGTTAGCAGGGGTAATCCAGTGCTGCTGTAGCTTTCCTGCAACAACACGAACTACTTTGACTTTGTTGACTTTTGGTGATGTCAACAGTGGTCATCACTTTCTAGACTTAGAAAAATTCCAGAACTCATTAAGCATTGAGTGATGTTAAGTCACTCAATGCTAGCTGACTTGGCTCTTTATTTGAAGCGTTGAGTGAACCTGCCTCACTCAATGCTTTTGGACGTAGAGAAATTTCACTGGCATTATCTCAGCGGTTCCTTCTCAATTGTCTCAGCGGTTTCTTCTCCACAACTGAGACTATTTCTTATGTCAGCAGTTTCTACTCGTCAGTCTCAACGCTTTCAATGCTTTCTTCTTCACAGCTGAGACTCTCCTATCTCAGCAGTTTCTTCTCAACTTTCTCAATGCTTTCAATGCTTTCTTCTTCACTATAAGCGTTTATGAAGCTGCTTCACTCAATGCTTCTGGACTTAGAGATTTCCTGCTTGCTTTGTCTCAGCGGCTATGCTGAGACATTCTTCTCAGCTGTCTCAGCCGTCTTAGCAATCTCAACACTTATGCTGAGATATTCTTCTCAACTGTCTCATCTATCTCAGTGATCTCAACGCTTTTGACTTAGTCAAATTATCTGACTTCCAACACGCTCTCTTTGTTCACCTGTCTATTCAAGGACAACCTGCATGCATGAACTAAAGCACACATCAAATACATTATGCCCCTTGGCATGATTGGTGATGCCTCTTCAAATATTGAGGAACATTGTAGCGCACAATTCCCAACATACACGATGAATCGTGAAGTGGACATAATGATACTCGCCGAATCGGCGAATAAGCATGATGATACTCGTCAAATCGGTTAGAGGCTTCGACGATACTCAATGAATTCAGACAATTTGTCAAAACCCCTTACCCATACTCGACGAATTTCTCTTAGCATTTTGTCGAATTCATCACGGCCGACCTATATTCACAATACGGGTCCCGGAATGAAATTTCATCACGTACAGATCGTCATAGGCTTGGTCCTTCACTCATATCACATATGAGAGGGGCCAACACAAACCTATCCAAGTTATTCAGAGTTCTTTTGTGCGACCCCATAGGCTCATACTGCGTTGGCAGTGAGGCTACATGCTTGATCACTTCCAGATCACCATGGTAGAACCAACAGTCTCCCACTTGATCTCAAAAGTATCAAACAAATGTTTCACAAATAATGAGTGGCATCTAGCAATGCATCATTGATCCCCAAGCAATACGAGTTTAAAACTCGAAAGCTATTGTGACCAATGTATCAGTGTTGTCATATCCCTTCGTCCCTTATATCCGAATAAAACTAGAGGTATAAATCGTGTCACCCTCATAATTGTTCAATCCTAGTTTTCTTGATTTAGAATGGACTTCCAGAAATTGGTGAGTCCAATATCATATATTGACTCAACCAAGCATGACCATGCATTTCTCAGTCCCATTCCATCAAGGGGCCCATGGATGAAACTTCTGTCATATAGGAGGACAAATCTTAGCTCTGCTCACACGAAAACACCTAAATGATTCGTAACGTACCCAATAACCATCTTTATTATCCAACTTTCTCAAGACTGGACTTTTGATAGCATCAAAGCTTGCTCTTCCTCACTCAATGAGTGATGTGACTTCATGTCAAAGAACCACAAACACCATTTCCACTTGAGCCATACTTATGACATGTTTATATAACAATTCACAAAGTACTCTCACGGTGGGTCTGTCCAATACAACTTGTTCATAACAAGTACCCATGTGATGACTTGATATCACAATATCATGACCTGTGAGGATGGGTCATCCATCAACACACATGCCAGTCTTAAAGATATCATCATTGCCCTTAGCTTCTAAGATGATACAACGACCACAGACCTTTTAAGAATGAAGCTTCTGGGATCATTATTGCCCTTATCTTAACATATTAGGCGTTGAGTGAAATTTACAGTGATGCCTTAGGGAGTAGTTTAGGCTTCATTCTTCTTTAGTTTGGTAAGGTAATAGCTTATGGCTCTTGCCAACTAAAAGTTAATGAGAGGAATTATCCAATCCAAGACTTATAGTCAGTGGCTGTGGTATTTTCTTTTAAGGTGTATTTGGGGCAAATTTTTATCTCTGGTGCGGTAGGGATAAAAAAAAGTTTAGATGATAAGCTGTGTTTGGATTTTAGAAGCTCGAAATGCCATTTTATAATTTAAACTATTTTTAGGTATAAGATCATCCACTGATTTTTATTCCAACTGGACCACATCACTCAGCTCCGTCGAAATCGCGGTTCCGATTCCCCTTTTTGCTCACATTCTCCTCTGACGACTAAGCCTTTCTCCAATGTTTCCTCTCCCGATCCTGATTACCCTCTCTACTCCTGATCTCCTCTAATGGCTACGCCACAACCCTCCTCTCTTCCCTGACTCTTTTCTCAAATTCTGATGAGCCCACCTTCTGCCAGTGCATCTTTGATGCTCTATTCCACTGATGATTTGTAGATCTTTAGAAAAAGATCTCTTGCAAGCTCAGGTACAGATATTTGACGATGTCTGATTTAAAACTATTTTGGCTTTTTTTCGATTTCTAATTGGTGGCCACTTGTTCTCTCATTTAGAGCTCCACTCCCAATCTTACATTTCAGGGTCTAAACTTCTCCAACAAACTTAGGTATATACCCCTCCACCAAAACTCCTCCAGCAATTTTTTTTAGCTTGTCATGTCTATTTTGTTGTTGTTGAAAATTGTTTATACAAACTTTTTGTTGTTATGTATGTGGACATCCATGTAAGTTGGTTTGTGTTTTCGTGATTATATATATATATATATCTCGCTCTATGTGTGTGTGTGTGTGTGTGTGTGTGTGTGTGTTTGTGTGTGTGTGTGTGTGTTTGTATATGTGTGCGTGTGAATGTGTGTGATTGCATATGTGTGTGTTTGTATTTTAGTGGGTGTGTGCTTGTGATTGTATAAGTTTTTATGTGTGAAGTTTGTGTGTGTGTGTGTGTGTGTGTGTGTGTTTCTTTGTATGTGTGAGTGTGTGTTTGATTGTATATGTGTGTGTTTATATATGTGTATGTCTGTATATATGTGTGTGTGTGTATGTGAGTGAGTTTATATATGTGTGTGTTTGTATATGAGTGTGTGTGTGTATGTTTGTGATTGTATGTGTGTTTGTGAAGTTTGTGTGTGTGTGTGATTGTATACGTATGTGTTTGAATATGTGTTTGTTTGTATATGAGTGTGTGTGTGTGTGTGTGTGTGTGTGTGTGCGCATGTGTGTGTGGTGAAGTTTGTGTGTGTGTGTGTGATAAGGAAATGATTGAGACGGCGACCCCCAACATGTGGAAGATGATGACGACATGCCTGTTGAAGATCTTTCTCTGTCTCCAACAGAAGACTTGCGGCGCCGTGGTGACCTTTTGTAGCGACGCTACAACCTCCGCCCTCGACACAAGTTGACCAATTAATATTTATTTGAATCCCTTCAATATTTACCTGCACTTTTATTTTTATTTTCATGATGTTTAATGTGATGTGTAGTTGTATTTTATTTTAAATTGGGCTGCATGTAGCCAAACTTGATTGTAAGCCTATATAAGACCTTGTTGTGAAGATTTAATTAAGTTGAATGATAAGAAAACCAAATTGATTTTCCCTCCTATTGCACTCTCCCCCTCTTTGAATATTTCGGCCCCTCTCTTTCTCCCTCTCCAAAATCGCCACCCCTCTCCTCTCTTCCCTCTTTCCCTAGTCGCTGGCCAACCTCCTTCCCACTCAACCTCTCGACCACTCTCCTTGACCACCCAACCCGAGCAGCCCTTCCTCTTCTCCACAAAATCCGACCAGCCCTCTTCCATCACAATAACGATCCAGCATTACTCCAACTCATGAGGATTTCGACAAAGGCATCTCGACATGTTCCCAAGGAAACAAAACCAGCATGAAGCAAGGAAGGCAGACAAGTTTCTCTCCATTCGGCGCGACTCCGGTTGATCCGGTGTGAGCGATCCAATCTTGGAGAAAATAAATCTCCGAGTGGGGTAACAAAAAATTCTACTTTCTCTGTGTGATTTATTTCCCTCTAGATAATTTTTGTGGTGGAATACTTTAGTGTGATCTCTTGATAGTGTTGGATTTATCGTGATTTTTCTCCGATCGATTTGTTATTCATCTTAGCTTTATTGAAGTTCGAGAGGACTGGCGAAGCTTGTTTTCTTTTTGTTGGGAGAGATCTATCGTTTCCGAATCGTAATTTTTGGTGGATCTTTTTTGGTACAATATTCGCTCGATCAGATCGGCTGGGTCCTTTTAGCCTGAGAGAATATCAGCCTTTAGCCTTTGTTCGATCTTAAATGGTATGGCTACCCATACGTTAGCATTTAATTGATAAAATTGAATAACGTGTGTGCTGCGTTGAAAGTTTTGGGCGAATGTCGAATTTTGGCGTAGAGAGAAATTCGTGTTGATCCGTAGATTTTCAGTGACATGTGAGCTGGTGTCAATTTGGTATCAGAGGGAGGTTATTATCAATTTCCTAATTGTCACCCTCCCCCTTTTCTTAGAACGCCGACACACACTTGCACTATCCATTGTCCAAAACAATAAAACAATTTTTTATTTTTTGGTATGCAAATAGCGGCCTAAACATTTATTTTTCTGAAAAAAAAATCAAATTTTTTGTTTTAATAAGCGGGAACAAATCCATCTGTTAAAATTCTATTTGTTTGAATTACGTTATCTGCATGCGCACTAGATTAGGCACAAAGTATTCCCTATCTTCCTCCCATATTGAGGACGAGTAGGATGCGGGTCACGTTCCCGCAACGATTGATGAACTCTGCCAGGAGTTCACTGATCAGTTGACGGAGATTAGGGAGATGCTTCACGAATTGAGATTAGGGAGGTTATTATCAATTTCCTAATTGTCACCCTCCCCCTTTTCTTAGAACGCTGACACGCACTTGCACTATCCATTGTCTAATACAATAAAATCAAATTTTTAATTTTGGGTCTGTTAATACAAACTTTTTGTTGTTGTGTATGTGGACATCCATGTAAGTTGGTTTGTGTTTTTGTGATTATATATATATATATATATATATCTGTGTGTGTGTGTGTGTGTGTGTGTGTGTGAGTGTGTTTGTATATGTGTGCGTGTGTATGTGTGTGATTGCATATGTGTGTGTTTGTATTTTAGTGCGCGTGTGCGTGTGTGCTTGTGATTGTATATGTTTTTATGTGTGAAGTTTGTGTGTGTGTGTGCATGTTTCTTTGTATGTGGGAGTGTGTGTTTGATTGTATATGTGTGCGTTTATATATGTGTATGTCTGTATATATGTGTGTGTGTGTGTGTCTGTGAGTGAGTTTATATATGTGTGTGTTTGTATATGAGTCTGTGTGTGTGTGTATGTTTGTGATTGTATGTGTGTTTGTGAAGTTTGTGTGTGTGTGTGTGTGATTGTATACATATGTGTTTGAATATGTATTTGTTTGTATATGAGTGTGTGTGTGTGTGTGTGTGTGTGTGTGTGTGTGTGTGTGTGTGTGCATGTGTGTGTGGTGAAGTTTGTGTGTGTGTATGATAAGGAAATGATTGAGACAGTGACCCCCAACATGTGGAAGATGATGACGGCATGCCTGTTGAAGATCTTTCTCTGTCTCCAACAGAAGACTTGCGGCGTCGTGGTGACCTTTTGTAGCGACGGTACAACCTCCGCCCTCGACACAAGTTGATCAATTAATATTTATTTGAATCCCTTCAATATTTACTTGCACTGTTATTTTTTTTTCATGATGTTTAATGTGATGTGTAGTTGTTGTATTTTATTTTAAATTGGGCTGCATGTAGCCAAACTTGATTGTAAGCCTATATAAGACCTTGTTGTGAAGATTTAATTAAGTTGAATGATAAGAAAACCTAATTGATTTTCCCTCCTATTGCACTCTACCCCTCTTTGAATATTTCGGCCCCTCGCTTTCTCCCTCTCCAAAACCGCCACCCCTCTCCTCTCTTCCCTCTTTCCCTAGCCGCCAGCCACCCTCCTTACCACTCAACCTCTCGACCACTCTCCTTGACCACCCAACCCGAGTAGCCCTTCCTCTTCTCCACAAAATCCGACCAGCACTCTTCCATCACAATAACGATCCAGCATTCCTCCAACTCATGAGGATTTCGACAAAGGCATCTCGACGTGTTCCCAAGGAAACAAAACCAGCATGAAGCAAGGAAGGCAGACAAGTTTCTATCCATTCAGCGCGACTCCGGTTGACCCGGTGTGAGCGATCCAATCTTGGAGAAAATAAATCTCCGAGCGGGGTAACAAAAAATTCTACTTTCTCTGTGTGATTTATTTCCCTCTAGATAATTTTTGTGGTGGAATACTTTAGCGTGATCTCTTGAAAGTGTTGGATTTATCGTGATTTTTCTCCGATCGATTTGTTATTCATCTTAACTTTATTTAAGTTCTAGAGGATTGACGAAGCTCGTTTTCTTTTTGTTGGGAGAGATCTATCGTTTCCGAATCGTAATTTTTGTTGGATCTTTTTTGGTACAATATTCGCTCGATCGGATCAACTGGGTCCTTTTAGCCTGAGAGAATATCAGCCTATAGCCTTTATTCGATCTTAAATGGTATGGCAACCCACACGTTAGCATTTAATTGATAAAATTGAATAACGTGTGTGCTGCGTTGAATGTTTTGTGCGAATGTCGAATTTGGGCGTAGAGAGAAATTCGTGTTGATTCGTAGATTTTCGGTGACATGTGAGCTGGTGTCAATTTGGTATCAGAGGGAGGTTATTATCAAGTTCCTAATTGTCACCCTCCCCCTTTTCTTAGAACGCCGACACACACTTGCACTATCCATTGTCCAAAACAATAAAACAAATTTTTATTTTTTGGTCCGCAAATAGCGGCCTAAACATTTATTTTTCTGCAAAAAAAAATCAAATTTTTTGTTTTAATAAGCGGGAACAAATCCATCTGTTAAAATTCTATTTGTTTGAATTACGTTATCTGCATGCGCACTAGATTAGGCACAAAGTATTCCCTATCTTCCTCCCATATTGAGGACGAGTAGGATGCGGGTCACGTTCCCGCAGGGATTGATGAACTCTGTCAGGAGTTCACTGATCAGTTGACGTAGATTAGGGAGATGCTTCACGAATTGAGATTAAATCAAGCGGCTCCTCGTAACCATGCCGACAACCAACGTGAGGAAGCGAATAATAATAATAATAATAATAATAATAATAGTAATAATAATAATAATAATAATAATAAAAATAACGTTCATATCCCGCGTGCACCGACCCAATATAACCAGGCACCATATGAGTTAGATATTACTAGGGCGGTCCGAGTCAAACCGCCATCGTACGATGGATTGGGAGATCCCCAAATCTTCCTAGACTGGGTTATGAAGATGGAGTGCTATTTTGAGTGGCACAAGCTGACTGACGTTGATAAGGTGCGAGTGGAGAGAATGAAACTGTTAGTGTTGGGCTTCAACAATGCCCCCGGTGTTGGGAGGTACAGCGCGAGTCGCTATGGCATACACTAGTCGAACAGAAGGGTGTGTCCCCTGGGCCTATCTGGCCGCCCTGTGGATCCTACCTAGGATAGCCAGCTACATAAATGAGTGGTAGCGCCGTCCTCAAATAGTCCGGGAGTTTGGGTGAGTTGGTTGCGTCATGTCCCTACAAGTGATATCAGAGGAGGTCACGGGTTCGAACCCTGGGGTCATTTCTGGGGGTCGGGGTATTGTCGGGTTTCAACAATGCCCCCGGTGTTGGGAGGTACGACGCGACACGCTATGACCCACCTTAGTCAAACAGAAGGGCGTGTCCCCTGGGTCAAACTGGCCGCCCCGTGGATCCTGGCTAGGATAGCCTGCTCCATAAAGGAGTTGTAACACTGTTCTCAAATAGTACGGGCTTTTGGGTGAGTTGGTTGCACCATGTCCCTACATTGGTCCTTCTTAGGTTCAAAATGTATGGCATCAGAACTCACAATATATCTAAAAAACTCTACAGATGGAACATTGAACAAGCATTTTTTTTAATATTAACATATAATTATTCCTTTCGCAACGTGGTAAGGATTATCCTCAAGTGCGACTCATGCTCGTTCGGAGAGGCGCTAAAGACTATGATATCATCAAAATATATAACTATGAATTTTCCAAAGAAAGGCTTGAAAACCAAATTCATTAACCTTGAAAATGTACTTGGGACATTATTGAGCCCTTCCACGAGCCATAAACACTCATAAAGTCCTTTTGATTTAAATGTCGTCTTCCACTCATCTCCCTCCCTAATTCTGATTTGATGGTAGCCACTCTTAAGATTTAGCTTATAAAAAATTATGGCCCGGCAAACATGTCCAATAAGTCATCCAAACAAGGGATGGGAAACCCATATTTAACAGTGATTTTATTAATGGCCCTATAATCCACACATATCCTCCAAAAACCATCTTTTTAGGGACCAATAATGCGGGTATGACACAAGGACTCTTACTATGATGGATGAACCCCTTAGCAAATCCGAAATTAATTTTTGCAATTCACGGTGTGCGGAGGGGTTAAGTCGATAATGGGGTAGGTTGGGCAAAGAGGAATCGGGAATGAAATCAATCTCATGTTGAATTTCTCACATGGGGGGCAACTAGGATGGTAAATCATCTGGGTAGACATCTTTAAATTCTTCTAAAAGTGTCTTTAATGCTAGTGGTAAGTTCTCAAAAGTTGACGCGTCTTCCTTGACTTGTAAACAAACTAACGTATAGATGACACCGTCCAAAAGGTATCATGCTCAAACTCCTTCTTACCTATCAAGCTTAACGTTTTCTTCACTACAGGAACAATCATGTCTTTAGAAGAGAAAGACGAATCTTCCGGCGAGGTGGGTTTAAATATAATGGTCTTGCCATTACATTTGAACACATACGTGTTGGCTCGCCCTAGATTAGTCACATCATGGTCATAAAACCATGGGCATCCTAGTAAAACATAACAAGCATCCATGGGGATGAGGTCACACGAAACCTTTTCAGAGTATGCCTTGATGGTAAGGGGAACCAAACAATGCTTCGAATTCGGAAGGGATGTATTATTTATCCAAGGAACCTTATAAGGGTGAGCGTGCGGCTCAGTAGTTAATAACATTCGGAACACCGCATTTTCAAAAATCATATTCTTACAGCTTCCACTATCAATGATAACTTACACCATTTCTCTCCACTCTTAAAATTTAACGAAAAAATATTTTTCCTATTCCAATCATCCAATACACGTGGAGTAGCCAAAATACAACTCATTACCATCATATTAACATCATCATCTATATTCCTGGGTACTCCTTCCGACTCGTATTCTTCTCCCGCTTCATACATAAGCTCCGCAGACTCAGACTAGGAATCTAAAAGGGCTGTGGGCTTAGGCTTGGTAGTACAGTCACTAGCGTAATGGCCATGAATTCCACAAACAAAACAAGTAGCATTAATTTTGCTGACCCTTCCTACGAGAACTCTCTCACCTGTTGGGTTAATCATATTCCTAGCTATAATGACAATAATGTTCGAGTCAGTGGACCGGAACTTATCCTTATCCTTATAGGTGGATGTAGGGGTGGTCCTAATATGGACTTTCCCTTATGAAATGAGCGAGTCTTAGCCTTGAGAACATTGAGCTTCTTAATATCCAAGGCGACATTGAAAGTGGTGTTTAGTTCGGTGTAACCATATCGCAGAATTTTACCGTGAATGCCAGGATTTAGCCCCTTACAAAACCTAGAGAGGATGATCTCTAGAATCTCCCTAACATCACAGCTGACCATGATGTCCTTAAGAAGACTTATATACTCAGAGAATGATCTATTCCCATGTTTAAGGGTAGCTAAATCATCAAACATCTTGTAACTCCGCAGATCCCAGGATTGGGAAAACATTGGGTGATACGGCCTGGGACACGGGTGTGTAGAGGCCATGTCTTCCTCTGGTCGACGAGTTCAGTTCGATGAAGTTGAGCTGCAAGCGTGTCTGCTGCCATGTATGGGTACACAGCCTGTGACACGGGCGTGTCATATGCCGTGTTCTTTGCTGGATGTGCCCAGGGCATTTGAGGCCTGGTGAACACTAGCAGGACACGGTCGTGTCTTGGTGTACACGGTCTGTGATACGGGCGTGTCACTGGTCGTGTCCTGATCGGGTTGTTGTTGGTTGTGTGCAGCCTAAAGTACATGGCCACAGACACGGGCGTGTCTGAAGGCGGGTCATGTGACACGGCCCGTGACATGGTCATGTCATATGGCCGTGTGCTGGTCTGGATGAGTCGGTTGTGTGCCTCTTAAGGTACACGGCCTGTGATACGGGCGTGTCACAGGCCATGTCAGGCAAAATTTATCTTTTTGTGGCAAAATCGTGGCCGTCCATTTTCTCAACTGGGATCCAATGCCTGAGAGTCCACCCTGTTTCCTTAAGGCCGAAGTATGTAACGTCCTGAATCGTGCTAGGCCCCTCGTACGTGTTTTTGGGTCAGGAGAGCTGACTTGGGTTAGGGGGAGTGCTGACAACAGGGCAGCACATGTGAAAAGGAGGATAAATCAGTCAAACAAGGGACACGGGTAGAGACACGGGCGAGTCCCTACCTGTGTGCGTGTGTGTCGAGTTGAACTCGACACAGCATGTCGAGATTGACGAACTGTATGATACGAGTAGAGACACGGGCATGTCACTACCCATGTGTCGATGAGTCGAGTTGAGCTCAACGAGTTGTGTCGAGATTGACGAAAATGGGTTTGATGAAGTGTTCGGGCGAGACACGCCCCGTGTCACGGGCGTGTCTGGGCGTGACCTAGGGTGTGTCCTCCTTTGTGTCGACACTCGAGACTTTGGTCGACGAAAATGGTCGATAGAGAAAACACGCCCAGTGTCACGGGCACGTCCCATCCGACACGGGAGTGTCGGAGGGCGTGTGTTTCCTCGGTTCGATGACCAGCGCTCGACGATCGTCGAGTGTCAAGTATGGGGTACACGGTCTGTGACATGGGCGTGTCACAGAGCGTGTCCCGTTCATCCTCGAGTAGTTCTCATGTAGGTCGAAATATACTCTAGTAGGTGGAAAAGTACTCGAGTAACAGGGGGTGACACGGGCGTGTCATCCCTGTGACACGGGCGTGTCCTATTCGGGTACTCGAGTAGTTGGTTTTCTCTCGAGTAAGTCCTCTCGAGTAGGTCTTGAGTGGGTTACACGCCCCATATCACGGGCGTGACAGGGCTGAAACAGGCGTGTCCCACCTGTGTGTCGTGTTGAGTATTGAACTGACGCATAAAAACCGTTGTAATGCTTTGCCTAAGTAGGACACGGGTAAGGACACGGGCGTGTCCCTACCCGTGTCACTTTTATATAAAAGGGGAAGTGATAACCCTAGCCGTTTTCACTCCTCATTCTAGCCATTTTTCTGAGAGAAACTCCTGTTGAGAGAAGCAAGTCGCTGGATCTAGTTCTAGAGGAGAAGATCCGCCATCGCCGTGGAAAAGAGGATGCCGCCGAGAAGAGTCACGAGATCCATGGCTGGAAATGGTGGAAATGTCGGAAATGAGGTGAGCTTCCTACCCTCTCCCTTGGTGCTAGATCTTTAGTTATTTCCTTAAGAGAGATATCGACTCAAGAGAGTTTTGATGGAGAGAAGGAGTTTTCTAGGGATGGCCATGCTAGGACATGTGTTCTAGGTTTTATATCTCTTCAACGTCCCCTTTCTTCTATGTGATGATGGGTGGAAGGTTTCGTGAAGAATCATGGCCCTTTGAGGGTGAATAAGGGAGGAGAAATTTCTGGAGTGATTTTGGAAGATCGACTTAAAGAGGAAGATGAACTGATGTCGTTCATTCCTCTTTAAGATACGTGCAGAATCTGTATTCTGCGCACAACGATCTTCTTGCACATCTTTATGCGAAGAATGTAGCTACGGGAAAGTCTGAACGAACATGACGTCTGATAAATCCTGCATGCAGAAATTGTGTTATGTACGCAGCGGACGTCAAAGCTGATTTCAAATAGGATACACTCAAATCTGGGTTGTGGGCTGAATATGAAAGTTGTAACCCATGGAAAGATCTTTCCATCGAGGGGTTACACGTCTTCACTGGATCCCTGTAGCTTCTTGAATCTCCGGTTGAAATTGCTGTCCAGATTTATTCTACACTTAAATTCTGGGGTTTATATAATATGAATTTGAATTCGGTGGAATCGATGTTGCTAATTAACTCTATATTTTGATGAACTATCTTATGCTGACCATCGTAGTGCTATGAATGACAAATCTTATTAATTGGATTTCATATAACTGAATTGTGAAGCTAGCTTACTTAAATGAAATGACTAGATACAAATTGGTAGATTACTATTTATGCTCAGCATGCTTGTAATATGTTGAAATCATTTGGAATGACAAATAGAAGGATGAACCATGGTCATGAGTATGAATGATGGTTAGAATGAAATATAGTAGTCGAATACTTAGAGCGCAGTCTCCCTACGGGTAGTATTATGGAGGGATGTAAGTGCGGCGTTGGCCATCACTAGTTGAGTTAATGTTGAAATGAGGTATAGATGGACGGTTGGGCTTGGTCCTCGGTGTCTATGTCTCGGGGCTCCTTCCGTGCCAAGTGGATGGTTGGGATGTGTCCTTGTGCTTACTTCCGAGGCCCCTTCCATGCCACGGTGTTGTGGAGTTTGCATGTGGTGTGACTCGACACGCGGTGTCGTAATCCTGGGTTAAGGATAGTGTGGCAGGTCTATGAGCTCGCCGATCGTCACACTGATGGGAGTTGACAGTTAGACTTTGGGCGGTTGGGCTTGGTCCTCATTGTCTACGTCACGGGGCTCCTTCCATGCCAGGTGAACTGTTGGGCTTGGTCCTTGTGCTTACTTCCGAGGCTCCTTCCGGGTCACACAAGGTCAGTTCGGGGCTTGGTCCTTGGTGCACATCTACCCGAGGCTCCCGCTGGACCATAATACGCACAGGCTCCACTGTTGTGTTCTTAGCGTTGAGGCGTACGGAGGCCTAGGTGAAGTAGTGTGGATACCCGCCTAGTAGTAGAGATGCCTGCTCTACTGTCACCGTCTGGCCACGACGGCTGATGCCTGAGAGGTTAGCTACCTGCTCGAATAGTGGGAACTATAGTCTATGTTGACATATCGTTTGCATGGTGTGATCATGGGTAAGTCATTGCATAGCATACATATCATTACATAGCATTGCACAAACAAGATCCTCATCGTATAAGTTTGTATGGGCACTCTTATACGATGAGTTACTTTTATGTCACCCGATCCTTAAATTACAAGTTTGTATGGGAATTCTTATAAGTTAAGTTACTTTCCTGCTGTATATACTTGTACTTGTTAGTTAATATTGTTTATGTAGAACTGCTAGAATAAATGCTATTAATCTTATAGCACCATCACCACTTGTTTGTACATGTTTATTGCTTATAATACTTGTACCCTTGTTCCTTTCTCCGCCCGGTGCCTAGGAGTCACCGGTGGAGCGGATGTGAAGCCACTTACTCTTTCGACTAACGGTTGCTACGTCTTCCTTTTTAGGAGGTCACCCTGCAGGTAGAGCAGCCGCAGACTTTGTAGCAGGACAGCCAGGCCAGGACGACAGGGCCTAAAGTGACGGTGTCGTCGCTACCATCGGTTACGGATGTGAGTGTTGTGAGATTCTGTTGTAGCCCGTTTGGGCAATTTTATAGCTATACTCTGATATTGTAGAAGCATGTTTTAGCTTCTCTATTTGTTGTACTATTTGGACACTCTTTGCTTGGTGTGGATTTGACTTCTTGCTTATATTATGGTTGGGTTGGCATGTATATATTGATATTGGTTGTAGCCGGCGGAATAGGCATCTTGTGGTGCAGTTTAGCCCATGTGCTAATGCTACCGCAAGGCGGCTGTTCCGGGCATAAGACCCCCCTTCGTGCCTTGTTTTGGGATCCGGGAGGGGGGGGGTCTTACAAATGGTATCAGTTTGCCACGATCCTCAACTAAAGAAGTCATTCAACAATGGTACCACCCCCATTCGATTAGTCAGTTTGCGGACAAACTGAATTAGTGGAAGCAGTGGTGTGCCCATATGTAATTCACACTAAGTTGTCCAACTTTGATCGAAAGATTAGCCAGCCTGACCATACGTTTGTGTTTTACGTGTAGGTTCCAGTGTACGTTGAGCCGATGGGGGGCACTCCTGCCCCTTCCATACCCACTCAGTTTCAACAATCTGAGTTGGGGCAGACACTCACCGCCATCCTGGATGCCTTTATGGCGCAGTAGCCTCCGGTTCAACAACAGGCTCCGAACTCTAACTGGTTGAGCACCTTTTGGGCTCTCTCCCCTCCCGCCTACCTCGGGACAGAGTCAGCCGTACGCATGGAGGAATGGCTTGACACGGTGCAAGAGCTATTGGCGGGGATCTGTTGCCCGACCAACATGGCTGTATCATTGGTGGTGTCTGTCTTGGATCTACATGCTAAAAGGTGGTGGAAGTCACTCATAGGCTCCACGTTCCAAGGATGAGTGTACACCGAGATAAGTTGGAGTGGGTTCTCGGGTGTCTTCTTGGAGCACTTCATTCCTACATCGGCTTGAGATGAGCTCGAGCAGAGGTTTCTACTACTGAAGCAGGGATCAAAATCTGTTACGGAATACCAGCGAGAGTTCCAACATCTCGCAAGGTTCGTGGACTCATATGACTTGGATGATAGAGGATACACCAAACTCTTCTACAAAGGGCAGCGAGATCCCCTAAGGTAGGCCCTTTTGTTTATAGCGGATGCTAGTTTGGCGGAGATTATCTATATGGCAAAGAGATTGGAGGCGGACCACTTGGGGTGTGGTAAGAGACCTGCGGAGGATGTGATGGAAGCTGGTCCGAGCAATACGAATAGGCGGGACTTTAGAGGAGGAATATGACATCAAAGAGGTGGAGGGAATTTCCACCAAAACTATAGGGTGGAGCATCCGGTTTCGCAGCCTCCTGCGTTGCCTCCACCGACTCAGCCTCAGCAATTTCAGCAACCTGAGAGGCGTCGTGGGCTGATGTGTTTCGAGTGCAACCAACTGGGCCACATACAGTGTTAATTCTCACAGTTGTATGGGAATGTCCCTCCTGCTCCCCCTCCGGCAGCTCCGCGGGGGCGGGGTTACATGCGTGGTCGAGGACGAGGACCGCGAGGAGGAAACCCCGACCCTGCTCGGGATCAAGTGTACGCACTGGACATGGCGCAAGAACGGAATCCCCAAGATGTGATTGCAGGTATGATTTAAATGATTATCATGTTTTCATTGTCTAACTTAAAGTTGCTTGAGACATACTAGACACCTAGAAACAAGTTTTGGTTATTGGTATTTAGGCACCGTGATAGTTGGCGGGAAGATGTCCTATGCGCTGTTCGATACCGATGCCTCACACTCCTTTGTGTCTGAGGATTTCATTAAGGACATGGAGGGCGTACAATACTTTACTGGTATAGCCTGACGTGTGCGCCTACCGGACGGCTCGGAGATGATTGCAACCGCTAAGTGCGAGTTTGAGATATTTATTGAAGGAAATGCCTTTGATACGCCTGCCACGGTCTTGAGAATGCCGGAGTTTGACATCATTTTGGGCATGGCGTGGTTGGACTGGCACTTTGCAAGGATTGATTATGTAGAGAAACAAATCTACTTGAGACATGGAGACTCCAACGTCATCTTCCAAGGTATTAGCTTCGAACCTCGTATGTTGTTATCTTCAGTTCAAACAGAAAAATCCCATATGAAGGGGGATGAAGTCTTCATGATCTGGTTTGAGTTGAAGGAGTTAGCATTAGATATAAAAGACGTACGGGTAGTGCGGGATTTCTCCGAGGTATTTCCTGAGAAACTGCTAGGATTACCCCCGCATAGAGAGGTTGACTTCCAGATTAATCTAGTACCGGGCGCCAAGCCGGTATCCAAGGCCCCTTACCGAATGGGCCCGAAGGAACTCGCGGAGTTTAGAGTTCAACTGCAAGAACTAGTGGGCCCCAGCTCGTCACCCTGGGGAGCCCCTGTATTGTTCGTGAAGAAGAAGATGGAACCCTGTGTTTGTGCATAGACTATCGGGAACTCAATCGACTGACGATGCGGAACACTTATCCGCTAACTCAGATCGACGAGTTGTTCGATCAACTAGTGAGAGCACATTGGTTTTCTAAGCTGGACTTGCGCTCAGGGTATTATCAGTTGAGAATACAAGAAGGTGACATCCAGAAAACAGCCTTTAGTTCAAGATATGGTTTGTACGAGTTCACTGTAATGCCGTTTGGGCTCACAAATGCCTCTTCGGCCTTCATGAGCCTAATGAACAAGGTGTTTGAACCTTATTTGGATATCTTCGTCATATTTTTCATCGACGACATCTTGGTCTACTCAAAGACGGAGGAGGAGCATGTTGATAACTTGACCTTGGTATTGAAGAAATTAAAAGAGCACGCCTTGTTCGCCAAGTTCAGCAAGTGCGAATTCTGGCTTAAAGAGGTTGCTTTCTTGGGGCACGTGTTCAGTGGAGCAGGACTAGCGGTGGATCCGACCAAGGTTTGTGCCGTGAAGGAGCGGTGGCCTTTGAAGTCGGCGGCCGATGTGAGGAGTTTCCTTGGACTTGCCGGGTACTACCGCAAGTTCGTAAAAGGATTTTAAAAGATTGCTCTTCCTCTTACTTCATTGACGAAGAAAGGTGTGCCACTTGAGTGGACACCCCAATGTGAAGCGGCATTCCAGGAGCTGAAGGATAGACTTACCTCAACCCCCAACCTTGCACTTCCATGTGGGAAGGAAGGATTTCAAGTCTACACTGACGCATCATATCAAGGGATGGGAGTGGTGTTGATGCAGCATGGACACGTGGTTGCTTATGATTCAAGACAACTAAAGAAACATGAAATCAATTACCCGGTTCACGATTTGGAGCTTGGAGCAGTGGTGTTCGCCTTGAAGGTTTGGAGGTATTATCTATACGGCGTCCACTGTAAGATCTTTTCAGATCACAAAAACTTGAAGTACGTTCATACTGAGAAGCAGTTGAACTTGAGACAACGGAGGTTGTTAGAATTTCTATGTGACTATGAGTTCACCATGAACTACCACCCTGGAAAGGCAAACTCGGTGGCCGATGCATTGAGTAAGAAGGTACCAGGCTCTAGCCCAGAGGCTCGATTGATGAGTATGGAGTTGGCTCGGATGATTGAGGAGATGGATATTACTTTGGTGTTTAAGGCTCCTTCGGCAACGTATACGGAGTACTTGGCAAGCATGGGCATAGTTTGTGATATCCGAGACCGAATTAGAGTGGAGCAAAGAGTGGATGCGGCCCTGGCCCCGACAATCAAGTCAATCGAAGATTGGACTACGAATGAGTATACGCTAAACGACGACGTCGTTTATTTTTGAGGCCGGCTCTACATTCCCAAAGGCGGTAAAATCCGGGAGGATATCTTGAGAGAGGCTCATTGCTCTCAATATTCAGTGCACCAGGGCATTGCTAAGATGTACGCCGGCTTACGGAAGACCATGTGTTGGCCGGTAATGAAAAAGGATGTCTGATATTTTGTTACACATTGCGAACTTTGTCAAAATGTGAAGGCGGAATGCAAGAGTCCCGGTGGGTTGCTACAATCGTTGCCCATCCCCGAGGGGAAGTTTGAGGATATCTCCATGGACTTGGTCCATGGGTTACCTCGCTCACGCTCAGGAAATGATCCAGTGTGGGTGATAGTTGATCTCCTAACGAAAGTAGCCTGCTTTATCCCAATGAAGAAAGAAGCTCATGTGGATGTATGAGTATGCCTCTTTGTGGAGCAGTTCGTACGGTATCATGGCATGCCTAAGACAATTGTTTCGGACCGGGATGGTCGTTTTACCTCCAAGGAGTGGAAGGCGGTACAGGCGTATTTGGGCTCGCGCCTTACCTTCAGCACCACGTTTCACCCTCAGACGGATGGGCAGTCTGAAAGGACCATCCGGACATTGGAAGATTTGTTGAGATTATGTGTGTTGGATAGACGAGAGCCGTGGGAAAGACTCTTACCGTTGGTAGAATTCTCCTACAACAACAACCACCAGGCTAGTATCGTCATGGCTCCTCATGAAGCACTTTATGGAAGAAGGTGTAGAACCCCCTTGTGTTGGGATGCAAGATGAAGACCCGAAGGCTTTGGGGGTTGAATATATTGATGATACCGATGCGATAGTTAGACTGATACGGGATAGCATGTTGGTGGCTCAAAGTCGGCAGGCGAAGTATTATAATGCAAGGCACTGGATGGTGGAGTTCTAAGTGGGTGATAAGGTGTTCCTGAAAATCCGACCGATGCATGGAGTGTCACGTGTGCATGGTGTGAAAAAGCTCAGCCCAAGGTATGTTTGGTCTTATACTATATTGGAAAGGATTGGCCCACTGGCCTACCGGTTGGAGTTACCGCCCGAGCTAGAGAACATCCATGATGTGTTCCATGTGTCGTCACTTCGGAAGGCGCTGTTGCAGCCCGATCAATACATCCCCACAATTGATAGTGTTGTGGCGTCTGATAGGTCTGTGCGACTAGAGCCGGTGCGGATTGTAGATAGCGAGACAAGAAAGTTACGCCGCAAAAGTGTTCCCTTGGTGAAGATGCTATGGTCCAATCATGGGAAGTTGGAATATACATGGGAGCCGATGGATGTGATGCAAAAACACTATCCGGAGTTGTTTGATCAAGGTAATTTTATTTCAAAGCATATTATATTTTTGTTATGCTTTTCTCTCCATAGTCTAAGCCTGATTTCGGGGACGAAATCTTTTATTTTGTGTATAGGATTTGTAACGTCCCGAATCGTACTAGGCCCCTCGTACATGTTTTTGAGTCAATAAAGCTGACTTGGGTTCAGGGGGAGTGCTGACAACAGGGCAGCACATGTGAAAAGGAGGAAAATCAGTCAAACAAGTGACACAGGTAGAGACACGGACGTCCCTACTCGTGTTCGTGTGTGTCGAGTTGAAATCGACACAGCGTGTCGAGATCAACGAACTTCGTGTCGAGATCGACAAATTGTATGACACAGGTAGAGATACGGGCGTGTCCCTACCCGTGTGTCGACGAGTCGAGTTGAGCTCGATGAGTCGTGTCGAGATCGACGAAAATGGGTTCGATGAAGTGTTCGGGCGAGACACGTCCCGTATCACGGGCGTGTTTGGGGCGTGACCTAGGGCGTGTCCTCCTTTGTGTCGAAACTCGAGACTTTGGTCGATGAAAATGGTCGACAGAGATAACACTCCCAGTGTCACAGGGGTGTCCCATCCGACACGGGCGTGTCGGAGGGCGTGTGTTTCCTCTGTTCGATGACCAACGTTCGACGATCGTCGAGTGTCCAGTATGGGGTACACGGCCTGTGACACGGGCGTGTCACAGGGCGTGTCCTGTTCATCCTCGAATAGTTCTCGTGTAGGTCAAAATATACTTGAGTAGGTGGAAAAGTACTCGAGTAAGAGGGGGTGACACGGGTGTGTCATCCCTGTGACACGGGTGTGTCCTATCCGGGTAGTCGAGTAGTTAGTTTTCTCTCGAGTAGGTCTCGAGTGGGTTACATGCCCCATGTTACAGGAGTGACTGGGCTGACACGGGTGTGTCCCACCCGTGTGCCGTGTTGAGTATTGAACCGATGCTTAAAAACCGTCGTAACGCTTCTCCTAAGTAGGACACAGGTAAGGACACGGGCGTGTCCCTACCCGTGTCACTTTTATATAAAAGGGGAAGTGATAACCCTAGCCGTTTTCACTCCTCATTCCAGCCGTTTTTCTAAGATAAACTCCAGTTGAGAGAAAGAAGTCGCTGGATCTAGTTCTAGAGGAGAAGATCCGCCGCCGCCGTGGAAAAGAGGATGCCGCCGAGAAGAGTCACGAGATCCATGGCCGGAAATGGTGGAAATGCCGGAAATGAGGTGAGCTTCCTACCCTCTCCCTTGGTGCTAGATATTTAGTTATTTCCTTAGGAGAGATATCGACTCAAGAGAGTTTTGATGGAGAGAAGGAGTTTTCTAGGGATGACCATGCTAGGACATGTGTTCTAGGTTTTAGATCTCTTTAACCTCCCCTTTCTTCTATGTGATGATGGGTGGATGGTTTCGTGAAAAATCATGGCCCTTTGAGGGTGAATAAGGGAGGATGAATTTCTGGAGTGATTTTGGAAGATCGACTTGAAGAGGAAGATGAACCGATGCCGTTCATTCCTCTTTAAGATACGTGCAGAATCTGTATTCTGCGCGCATCGATCTTCTTGGTCATTTTCATGTAGGCTTGGCCAGATCTAGGCTTTTGACTAAACACGAAAGTTGAAGCCCTTGAAAATACCTTTCCAACGAGTGGTTGCACGTCTTCATACGAAGAATGTAGCCACAGGAAAATCTGAACAAACATGACGTCCGATAAATCCTGCATGCAGAAATTGTGTTCTATACGCAGCGGACTTCAAGGCTGATTTCAAATAGGATACACTCAAATCTCAGCTGTCGGCTGAATATGAAAGTTATAACCCATGGAAAGACCTTTCCATCGAGTAGTTACATGTCTTCACCAGGTCCCTATAGCTTCGGGAATCTCCGGTTGCAATTGCTATCCAGATTTATTCTACACTTAAATTCTGGGGTTTATATAATATGAATTAGAATTCGGTGGAATCGATGTTGCTAATTAACTCTAGATTTTGATGAACTATTTTATGCTTACCATCGTAGTGCTATGAATGATAAATCTTATTAATCGGATTTCATATAACTGAATTGTGAAACAAGCTTACTTAAATGAAATGACTAGATACAAATTGGTAGATTATTATTTATGCGCATCATGCTTGTAATATATTGAAATCATTTGGAATGACAAATATAAGGATGAACCATGGTTATGAGTTTGAATGATGGTTAGAATGAAATGTAGTAGTCCAATACTTAGATCGTAGTCTCCCTACGAGTAGTATTGTGGAGGGATGTAAGTGAGGCATTGGCCGTCACTAATTGAGTTAATGTTGAAATGAGGTATAGATGGACGGTTGGGCTTGGTCCTCGGTGTCTACGTCCCGGGGCTCCTTCCGTGCTGAGTGGATGGTTGGGCTGTGTCCTCGTGCTTACTTCCGAGGCCCCTTCCATGCCACGATGTTGTGGAGTTTGCATGCGCTGTCAGTCGACACGCGGTGTCGTAATCCTGGGTTAAGGATAGTGTGGCAGGTCTATGAGCTCGCCGATCGTCACACCGATGGGAGTTGAAAGTTAGACTTTGGGCGGTTGGGCTTCATCCTCGGTGTCTACGTCCCGGCTCTCCTTCCCTGCCAGGTGAATGGTTGGGCTTGGTCCTCGTGCTTACTTCTGAGGCTCCTTCCGGGTCACAAATGGTCAGTTCGGGGCTTGGTCCTTGGTGCACATCTACCCGAGGCTCCCACTGGACCATAGTACGCATGGGCTCCGCTGTTGTGTTCTTAGCGTTGAGGCGTACAGAGGCCTAGGTGAAGTAGTGTGGATACCCGCCTAGTAGTAGAGATGCCCGCTCTACTGTCACCGCCTGGCCACGGCGGCTGATGCCTGAGAGGTTAGCTATCTGCTCGAATAGTGAGAACTATAGTCTATGTTGACATAGCGTTTGCTTGGTGTGATCATGGGTGAGTCATTGCATAGCATACATATCATTACATAACATTGCACAAACAAGATCCTCATCGTATAAGTTTGTATGGGCACTCTTATACGATGAGTTACTTTTATGTGACCCGATCCTTAACGTTTAAGTTTGTATGGGCATTCTTATAAGTTAAATTACTTTCCTGCTGTAGATACTTGTACTTGTTAGTTAATATTATTTATGTAGAACTGCTAGAATAAATGCTATTAATCTTATAACACCATCTCCACCTGTTTGTACATGTTTACAGCTTATAATACTTGTACCCTTGTTCCTTTCTCCGCCCGGTGCCGAGGAGTCGGCGGGGGATCGGATGTGAAGCCACTTAGTCTTTCGACTAACGGTTGCTACGTCTTCCTTTTTAGGACGTCACCCCGCAGGTAGAGCAGCCACAGACTTTGCAGCAGGACAGCCATGCCAAGATGACAGGGCCTGAAGTGATAGTGCCATCGCTACCGTCGGTTACCGATGTGAGTGTTGTGAGATTTGTTGTAGCCCGTTTGAGCAATTTTATAGCTGTACTCTGATATTGTAGAAGCATGTTTTAGCTTCTCTATTTGTTGTACTATTTGGACACTATTTTCTTGGTGTGGATTTGACTTCTTGCTTTTATTATGGTTGGGTTGGCATGTATATATTGATATTGGTTGTAGCCGGCGGAATACGCGTCTTGTGGTACAGGTTAGCCCATGTGCTAATGCTACCACAAGGCGGCTCTTCCGGGCATAAGACCCCCCCTTCGTGCCGTGTTTTGGGATCCGGGAGGGGGGTCTTACAAAGTATGAGATAGGAATTCTCATTTGCTTTTGGCCATCCTCTTTCTACAAACCTAGAGATAGAAAGAGAGGAAGGAGGAGGAGGAGGGAAGGAGCCGGCCACCGGTGGAGCTGCGGAGTTACTGTTCACAATCCGAGGCTAGCGTTGTGAAGGCAAAGCCGCTGCAGTGCTTTCCATCCGACTAGGAGTTCATGGCGCCAAAACGATCTTCAAGGGTAACGAACTTTCTTCCTAGCCATGTGAAGGCTTCTGTTTTGGCATATGCATGGGATTCCCCCACCAGAGGGTGGCTTGTGAAGGAATTCCCTTGTGTTGATTCATGGAATCCCCATTCATTTTGCATATAGATCCGAAAATGGAGTACGGAATAGGCATGCTGTGCGAAGCCCATCTGGACAAGTTGGTCTGGATTGGTGATGTTGCATATACGCACCGGAGAAGACTCCGTGATTGAAACATGTAGTTTAAGGAGTCGATGGGTTATACCTGCGAAGGGCAGTAGCATGAGGTACTGGAGTGGTAGTCCAGGAAAATACTGTTGTGATGCTTGTGCTGTTGGGTTGTACCTGTGAAGGGCAGTAGCAGGAAGTACTGGATTGGAAGTGCAGGAAATACCCTTGTAATGCTTGTGATGCTTGATGGGTGGTGCATGTGAAGGGTAGTAGCAGGAAGTACTGGCTTGACAGTCCAGGAAAATACCCTCAAGTGAATGTTATGAATGCACGATTAAGGCTAGGGATGGAAAATGAGTTCTGTCACTAACGCGAGGCATGTCACCTAGCTAACCTAGGAATGGAAAGCCAGTCCTACGAGGATAGTATGGCTATATGGGAGCTTGATAAGATCTGACGGCTTTATGCCAAACAGGTAAGGTGAAACCGACCCGCTCCTTTTTGTTAGCCGCG
Organism: Platanthera guangdongensis; assembly: GCA_039583875.1. Classification (NCBI taxonomy): domain Eukaryota; kingdom Viridiplantae; phylum Streptophyta; class Magnoliopsida; order Asparagales; family Orchidaceae; genus Platanthera; species Platanthera guangdongensis. Next base: position 89,494,859 of record CM077164.1, on the reverse strand, counting down.
AGTACGCTGTACTCGGTGATGGCAAGGCGACTTGAGCAACGAGGGTGGATGAATCCAGCTGCGTTATGTCCGTCCGACGTGAAACCTGAAGGTACGGTCTATTGGAGCGCATAGCGAGAGTCTTAGGCCTACGCGCCACGACACCATGGGGGGCTACGGACCAATCTAGGGTCATTAAGACAAAAATCTCCGGCTGCACGCCATGGAGTAAATGCTCAACTTTTACCGTTGGGTTGCGACCCTGATACGGTGGTGGGACCCTGGTTCGCCGGTACACCAAGAATGTGCCCTGAGTGCACGAATCGTCGGGCCGCGTGGCTGATGATTGTGATGGAATCTTTGTGCGTGAGTGCACAATTTGTGATGTATATATATCTGCCTGTGAAATTCTATGCCTGCAGGGAAGAAATACCACTGCACCGGTAAAGGGGTAGGGTCGTTATAAAATTGGTCAGTTGAATGCTGACCATTGCCTTGTTTGCCACCATTGGGTGTGCTGTCCCTGTGTAGGTGCTAGAGAACCAAGCGGGACACATAAAGGCTGAAGTCCCTGCTACTGTTGCTGCTGCTAGCCCTTGAAGGCTAAGCTTAAAATGATGTGTTTTGTTTATATGTGGCCGGCCTGCGCGCCAATGTTTGGAAGCCACTGTTGTAAAAGGACTTGTAAGGCCATAAGGCCAATAGACTTTGTATTTAGTGAACATTCCTGTTATATATCAATGTGGATCTTTATATGGTGGACATTCATGTTTGGAGTTCAGTGTCGTGTTATAAGCTTTCATTAGAATGATGTGAGTTAAGATGCGCAACTCTGATAACAACCTGTGACTTCCCTGCCTGTTTTGTAGCATATGGTGTGGGGCCTCGGCCGGACTTTCTACTATATGCTATACGAATGGATGGAGTCGTTACATTTTTTGTATCAGCTGTCTCGGTCTTTCCCTCTCATGGTCGAATTATTTTGTGGGGTGGTGAGCATGTGTACGTGAGAACAGCAGGAACACTAATAAACTCTTGAATGTCCACTGTAGGAATGAAAATACATGTGTTTGAGGAACCTGTGCGTTCCTATCTCGTTGTTATTGCTTGTGTGAGGCCGTTAATGTGTGTGTCTTGTACACCTCTAGGTGATGCAGAGTGGTGCTAGGCAGTTGGAGCCCCAGCGTTCTGATGAAAGTACAATACCAGCTGAGGTGCCTACACCTCCGCCTTCTGCGGAAACTGTGCGATTAGTTGCTTAGGCATTGTTTGCCATGATTCAAGCACAACCAATTGATCAGGTGCAGCCGGTATTGAGGCCAGAACAGGTTGCGGCGAGGCCAGAACAGGTTGCGGCTATGGATCCTCGAGCAGCTGAGAAGCAGTTGAAGCAGTTTATGAGCTTCAATCTGCCTACATTTTCGGGCATGGGATATCCTACGCAGGCTGAGGACTAGTTGTCGCGCATCAAGCGGATAATTACGACGATTAGGATGGAGGATGATTAGAGAGTCACCTTAGCCACCTTCTTACTAGAAGGAGAACCAGTTAGAGGGGAGGCTGTTAACACAAGTGTTGGTTGAGGAATTCTCCCGACTCTTCCTGGCAAAGAACCTACCGGCGGCACAGCGCATTTTCATGGAAAATGAATTCCAAAAGCTGATGCAAGGAGAAGGCAGTGTTGAAACTTACCTGCATGAGTTCACGAGATTGGGACGGTATGCGGGTTCAATATTCGCCAATGAGCTGCGGAAAACGAACATGTTCTATGAAGGATTGTGGGACGAGTTGCGATTCCTACTTTCAAGTTCAGTGAACCAAGGATTCCAGGCATTGGTTGACACTGCCTGCGCGCTGGAAAAGGACATGAAAAGGGTGCGAGGGAAGCGGGCCTTGGCTGTGACCAAGCCGGAGTTCAAAGCGCCATGACCTGGGAAATAATACAATAAGAAGAAATGGGGGCAAGAGGTCCAAGTCGTCTGGACAAGCTCCTCCTACGGTTTCATTAGGGGCAACGTCGAGGGCCACTTCAAGGCTAGAGACTAGTGCGTGCCTTACTTGTGGACTGGTGGGGAATATAACCTGTGACTGTAGGGTTGTTTTGCCGAAGGGAGAAAAGAAGGCGGGTGCATCATATGCTGAGAAGGGAAAGACAGTGATGGAGTCCTCTGCATCCCAGGCGCAGCACCGAGTCTACAACCTTGGCCTGCAGGAGGCCATTAACCAGAGTGACGTCATCAAAGGTACGAGTTAAGTTATTGCATTGTTTTGCATATTGCATTCTTTGTTTACTATTTGCTTCATATGTGGCTTGTGTGTGATATGATTGCCACAGGCTTTGTTATGATTCGGAACACGCTAGCGCGAGCACTGTTTGATATGGGTGCTTCGCAATATTTTCTGTCTAAAACTTCATAGCTCGACTTGGGATACCTAGTCGTGTGAAGACAGATAGAGTCGGGGTGGTGTTGCCGAATGGTTGTTTGATGCTTGCTGATAAGGCTTGCATTATGGCGGTGCAAATAAGAAGTCGGGATTTTTGTTTGACTGCGTCTGTATTGCCGATATCGGAGTTCGATGTGATCTTTGGTATGGATTGGCTTGCAGAGAAGCATGCCTTGATTGATTGTAATGCCAAAGAAATCACACTAGGCCAGGATACCGAGCAAGAGACGAAGTTCGCGGGTATGCGAGGAGTGGGCGGGACATTGATGTCTGTACTCCAAGTCGTCACAGCTGTTCGGAAGGGTGCAGAGTGCTACTTCACGCTGATTCAGGCTGTTGAGCCAAAGGCCGGTGTCAGCGATGTTTCAGTTGTATAAGAATTTGCAGATGTGTTTGCCAAGGATCTCCATGGTCTACCACCCAAGTGAGAGATTGACTTCACAATTGAGTTGGTGTCAGGTGCGAAACCTGTGGCCCGCTCGCTATATCGCATCGCGCCAAATGAAATGGCGAAGTTGAAAGTCCAACTGCAAGAGTTGCTGGAGAAGGGTTATATACGCCCAAGAATGTCACCTTGGAGCGCGCCTATTCTGTTTGTGAAAAAGAAAGACGGTGGTTTGCAGTTATGTATTTATTACCGTGAACTGAACAAATTGACAGAGAAGAACAAGTATCTGATTCCATGGATGATGAGTTGTTCGATCAGCTGCTGGGATCAACCGTCTACTCCAAGTTGGATTTGAAGTCTTGTTATTACTAGTTGAGGATTCAGGAAGGTGACATTCACAAGACCGCATTTGGAACATGTTACGGGCATTATGAGTTCACGATAATGTCGTTTGGGCTGTGCAATGCGCCATCGGTGTTTATGGACCTGATGCACCGAACGTTCCGAGAGTACCTTTACTTGTTCGTGATTGTGTTCATTGATGATATCTTAGTGTACTCGCAATCTGAAGTCGATCACGAAAAACACTTGCGGTTGGTGTTGCATACTTTGAGGAAGAATAAGCTCTATGCCAAGTTCTCGAAGTGCGAGTTTTGGCTATCGTTGGTGCCTTTTCTTGGCCATATGGTAAGCGGAGAAGGCATAGCAGTGGATCCGGAAAGATCGAAGCCATACAAGAATGGCCGATGTTGTCTTCGGTGGCCGAAGTCAGGAGCTTCCTTGGACTAGCGGGCTACTATAGACGGTTTGTGGAAAACTTCTCGCGGATCGCTTTACCTCTGACCACATTGACGAGAAAGGATCAGAAGTTCGTTTGGACGCCGGAGTGCGCGCGAGATTTTGACGAGCTAAAAAATTGGTTGACCACGACACCTGTGTTGATGTCGCCATGTGGTACTAACGGATTTGAAATTTATTGTGATGCTTCAGGAAGTGGCTTAGGCTGCATTCTTCTTCAAAATGGGAAAGTGATTGCTTATGGCTCTCGCCAGTTGAAGGTGCATGAGTGAAATTATCCCGTCCATGACTTAGAGTTGGCGGCGGTGATCTTTGCACTAAAGTTATGGCCGCATTATCTTTATGGCGTGAAAGTGGATATCTATACGGATTACAAGATCCTAAAGTATTTGTTGGAGCAGAAGGACTTGAATATATGACAACGAAGGTGGCTGGAGTTCCTTGGGGAATACACCTTTGTGATTCACTATACTCCCGGAAAGGGAAATGTGGTCGCTGATGCCTTGAGTCGGAGGGCTCTGGAAAGGGCAAGTTGGTTGCAGAGGCACGATGAACGTCTAATCCAGGAGTTGGAAGCGTTAGAGATTTCTTGTGTTGACAAGAATTCCACAGCCAATGCATGTCTGAACTGGACGGAGGTGCAATATGACCTTGCAGACATGGTTCGACGAGCAACGAAGCTGGATGAGAGTCTCCAATGTTATGACACAGACGAGCCATAGGTCAAATTCTTCTTGGATGACAGCCTTTTGTGGAAGGAGGGCGTTTGTGCGTCCCAAGTTTGGGTACGTTATGAGAAGAGTTGATGTACGAAGCTCACTATATGAAGTACTCGATTCACCCTGGGAGCATAAAGATGTTCAGAGACATGAAGAAGTTGTTATAGTGGCCAGGACTGAAGAAAGATGTTGCTCGTTATGTGGACAAATGCCAAACGTGTGCTTTGGTGAAGGTAGAATGCTAGAAGCCCGACGGTTTCTTGAAGTCGTTGCTGATTCCGGAATGGAAGTTTGATGATATTTCCATGGCTTTTGTGCACAAGTTGCTAAGATCTCAACACAGGAATGATTCAATCTGGGTGACGAAAGTGGCACACTTCCTTCCAAACAAACTGGATGTTTCCTTGGAAAGTTTGGCAAAGCTTTATGTTGAACAGATTGTACGGCTACATGGTGTTCCTCGTAGCATTGTGAGTGATCGAGATCGGTGCTTTACTTCGAATGATTGGAGGCTGGTCCATCAGCTGTTGGGCACGAAATTGACATTCAGTACAACCTTTCATCCCTAAACGGATGGCCAGACTGAGAGGACCAACAGGACCACGAAGGATATGCTCCGCATGTGCGCCCTGGATTTTGGGAAGAGATGCGAAGATCATCTCTATCTGGTGGAGTTTGCCTACAACAAAAGCTACCAAGCGAGCATCGATATGACACCATTTGAAGCTCTATATGGTCGGAAGTGTCGTACGCCGTTAGCTTTGGCATAAGCAGGCGAATCCAAAGTGTATAGAGGTAACGAAGTCGAGGAAGCCCAGTATCGACAGGAAAAAATACTAAAATGCCAAGCACCGGAACGTGGAGTTTGCCGTGGGCGACTGGGTATACTTGAAGATCAAACCCTTCAAAGGCGTGTCCAGGATTTGGCAACTAAAAAAGTTAAGTCCAAGATATCTTGGTCCGTTTGAAGTGGTAGAGCGAATTGGAGAAGCTGCATATCGGCTAGCTCTTTCGACAGACTTGGGTGGATTACATGATGTGTTTCACATCTCGGTATTTCGGAAAGCCGTCAAAGATCCACCCCAAGTGATCGAGACTGATCATGTGCCGGTGGAGTATGGTCTAATGACGAAGCTTCGGCCCATTCGGATCGAGGATCGTGCCGACAAACAGTTGCGGAACAAGAGAATCGGGATGGTCAAAGTTTGGTGGGACAATTGCGGCCGTGAAGAGCTAACATAGGAGCGAGAGCAGAGCATGCGAGCTGAATTTCCCAAGCTCTTTATGTAACTGTTATGTAGTGCATGTTAAGTTATATGAGATGGTTATGGAATAGAATGTCTTGTGTGAAAGTGCAGCTAGATCTGATATACTCTAGAGGGGGGTGAATAGAGTATATGGTGCTTTGAAACTTTTTACAACAATTGTTGTAATAAGAGTGAGCAGGGAAGCAGTTGAAAATCTAATCACAGAACTAAGTTAATGAAAAGCTAATCACAGAAGAATCAAGGCCAGAAAAAAATAAAGAAAAGCAAAACCAGAAGACACAAGGAAATATAGTGGTTCCCCTAAACTTGGGTACATCCACTCTTCTACCACCCTAGGTAGGAATCCACTGCAGGATGAGTTGATCAGGTGTCCTGTGCACCAATGAGCTTTTGATAAGGTGCTCAAAAACCAAATCAGATTTTTTGATCAGGTGTCTTGCCACCAATGAGCTTTTGACAAGGTTCTCAAAAACCAAGCTCAAACTTTTGAAGGGAGTTTGAGAAACCCTTTACAGAGAGGGGGTGAGAGAGTGATGGAAGTCTTCTCTTTCTCAAACAACTGAGAAGACTATATGGATTGTTGATGTCAAAGCTCCCCCTGAATCCTTGAGATCTTCAGGAAAAGAAGCTTTACTGAGGGTGATATGCCTTCAAAGATTAAACTCCAGCAATAGATGATTTCAGCAATAGCTGAAATGTTGAATGTCTGGAGTCTTGAAATATGTTGGCCTTGAACACTTGAAAACTAGAGAGATCTGAAGATTTGATCTCCTTGGATGGGTGTTCTTGAGAATTCTTTTAGACAGAAAATTTTGTTGAAGATTACTAATGTCTGTCTGTGTGTGTCTGTGTATCTCTGTAATCTATCTTGGAGATTAAAAAAAAATTCTTGTCTTTTATTCTCTGGTACTGAACAAAACATTCTCTGAGAAGAATTGCCGTTGGTCTGCATTAATTGCATCCTTAATTGCACAATCTCTTCTGGAGGAAAGTCCACAGAAATATTCCTTGAAAAATCCCTTGAAACTTGGTCCAGAAAGGAATGAAAACGGCTAGGAAATCTCTGAATTAATTGCAGAATAACTCATTAACTGATTTGAATTGGAATCTAGAAACATCCTTGAAGTTATCTGAAAACGTCGAACTGAGCTCTGCTATCGTCGAACTGAGCTCAGTGATATGAATAAATACAGCAACAAAATATCGTCGATCTGAGCTCAAAGATCGTCGAACTGAGCTCAGAGATAGAAATCCAAAGCTGAGTCAAGACCGTCGACCTGAGCTCACCGATCGTCGAATGGAGTTCGACGATATAATGAAGTTGAGCTCAGCGATCGTCGAATGGAGTTCGACGATCTGATGAAGTTGAGCTAGACGATCGTCGATCGGAGTTCGACGATCTGTCGAAGTTGAGCTAGACGATCGTCGATCGGAGTTCGACGAATCATCGTGCTGAGCTTGACGATATGACTTAGTCTCCAAACAGAAAATCTTAGTCTTCAGGGCAGCTTCCAAACCTAGACTTCTAACCCTTAGACTCAATTCTAATTGACCTATTGAGCTATACAGGAGGTCAAGCATTTGTTTCCTAGAGACATAGTGATCCTGACCCAAATTAGTAATAGGGTGTTCCAACAATCTCCCCCTATTTGGGTTAGGATTACTATTTACAAACTTTGAAAAAAAAACAATTTAAATAACATACAAGCAGCAAAACAAAAAAGCAACAAGCTAGACAATGCAGAACCACAAAGATATATATAACATCCCAGATAGTAATCAGAAATCACAGAGAATGTCAACTTACATTGTCATTTCTTTTCCTTGCCCTTAACAAGTTTGATTTCTCTGTTAGGATTGAGGGCTTCTTTCTTTCATCTAGTATCATCTGCTGCACCTAAAGATATTTGCTGTTTAGGCCTGGGAACTACAGCTTCAGGATGCAATTCCATATACCTGTCAGAGTCAAAGAACTTGCTTGATGCATATCTTTCTAGCTCTTTCTTTCTTTGTTCAGACATTGTTGAGATATTAGATGAATCTTTTCCTTGCTCTCTAGCCTTTTTGATCTGATCCAGTGCAGCTAGTTATTTTAATCTTGCAGTCCAAGCAGCTGGATTGTTCTCAGGATCCTAAAAAAGGTACAGGGGGCTCATATCTGTTAGAAGGATTGTCTTGAGGAGGCCTGGAAGACACAGTTTCTTTCAGCTTATAGGAAAAAGGACCAGATGTGGTATCAGTTGAAATTTGTCTTTCCCTGGAATATGGGTGTTGCCTGGAGTAACCTTTGGAGTAGACTTGGAGATCTCTTTGATTTCCTCTGTATCCTCCTCTCCTGGATTGAGAACCCCTGGATTGGCTTCCCCTATTATAGGATCTAACATGAGGCTGATAGGGGGCCTGACTTCTGGCTGGCGGTTGAGCTGCAGAGCTTCCACCTGCACCTGCATCAGGAGGAGGTGGTGGAGGAGGATGAGAGTGTTGGAATTGAGAGGAACCCTTTTCATATTTTCTCTTCTTTTTCATTGCTTTCAGCTGATTCTTAGAGTACTGCATCCAGTGCTCAGTGATAGGGCAGTCATGAAGAATGTAGTATGGAATATCATTGTTGTCTTTGACCTTAGCATGAGGTACTCTCTTCATGGCTTTGCTCCTTGCCTTTCTTTTCCTGGCAATGGTAGTAGAAGAGTCATCAGAGTCTGTTCTAAATTCATCACTTTCAGAACTCTGGTCATCATAAAGAGCATCTATTTTCTTCATCAGATCCTTCTTGAGCTGTACAGAAGCAGATGAGGCAACAGAGGGTGTAGCAGCAGGTGTTGAAGTAGTAACAGCAGTGACAGCAGCAGATATTGAAGGTGTTACAATTGGAGTAGAAGCAGTAACAACAACAGCAGCAACTATAGGCTCTAGAGAAGTGACAGCAGCAACAACAGTCTTACTAACAACAACATCAACAGTGGAGAAATCATCAGAAACTGTAGAAGGCTCAAACTCAGATGCCTCTGACATAAGAATTTCCTTGGAAATTGGCTCAATAGCAATAATAGAAATTTCAGCAGTAGTATTAACATTTTTAGCAGCAGTAGAGGCAACAATATCAGAAGCAACAATAATGCTTTCATCAGAAGAAGCAGCAGCATACACTGAGTTGACAAAAGAGGTGATGATGCTTGGGTCACAGCAAGAAAATGGCACAAGTGCCTTGGATAGATCCTCTGGAGGCTGGACAGCAACTGGCTCTGGCAGACAGCTGAAATAAAACTAATCAAAGTTTGAAAGCAAAGACCTGAGGTCTATTGCAAGGACTACAGCAGGAGGAATTTGTGCTTGAGGCACAACAGCAGCAGCAAGAGCAGGAGCTAAAGAAGCAGCAATAACAGCCGCAACAGCAGACAGGCTCACAGAAACATCAGCAACAACAACAGCAGGAAGACTCACTTCATAGGGCATCTCCCCCTACCAAGATTCAGACAAGGCTGGATCAAGGCACAATGTTGTAGGGGCTGCCTGAGGGAATAGGGATGAGAGCCTGGCAGAGAGGGCTGCCACTGACAGGTGTAATGGAGCCAATGAGGTCTCCAGAAAAAGAGATAGCCTGGGGGCTAGCAATTCATACAACCTGTCAGCAAGGGCTGAGACGTCTACTTGCTCAAGGGTGACTGGAGTAGAGGTAGAAGATGGAGGAGCAGCTGTTGGTGATGACAGTGGAGAGCTGGTGAATGGGGGAAGAGATGGCTGAGATGTGGGTAAGATGGATATGGAGGACAGTGGGATGGAGATAGATGGGGTGAATGTGGGTTGGTCAATGATTTGTTGTAGAAGGTCTTGATAGGAAGTGGAGGATGAGGGTAGCTCAGGAGGAGAGGATGGAGAGTCATCCATAAAGGAATCATCAATGAGGGTGAAGGATGGAATGGAGGGTGATGAAGTGACATCTGGTGGAGGGTAGGAGAATAAGGGATGGAAGTGGTCTTCTGGTGTTGGTAGAATAGGTACTGGAGATGGTGTGGATGTTGGAGAGGGGTTGGAGATGATGATGGTGGATGGGGTTGGAATGGTAGAAGGTATGGGAAGAGATGGAATTGGAGGAGGAGGAAGAGAGGCAACAACAGCAGGCAGGTCATCTGCAGGGGCAGAGACCTGTGAGGAAGTGACTCTGAGAGTCCTTATGCCGGAAGGAGTGCTGGAGGAGGGCCTGCTGTGCTTGCTGATTTGTCTATCCAACTTTCCAAAGAGGGCACAAGACAGTCTCATGGAAGCATTGATATGGATTCCAGAGGAGACCAGCAAAGCAGGGCACCTGTGCTGCAGAAACACCCCATTAATCCTTCCAAAGTTTACAAAACTTTTGTTGATCTTCTTCTTGATAAGGTCAAAGAAGACTTCTCCCCAATTCAGATTTTTTCTGTCTACAAGAGCTCCCATGAGGCAGAGCTGATACCTTGAGATTGTATTATGGGCAGAGTGCTTAGCAAGTAGCACTTTCCCAACAACATCTGCCATGAATCTGTATTCCACAGATAGGTGCTTTTTGAAGAGCTTGCTAGGGTTAGCCTCTAAATGACCCATTCTGGCAAGCAGGTCAGAATACTCTTCTCCAGACAGGTCAGCAGTATCTTCACCATTCCTCAACTCAAAAACTTCTGTTAAAATTTCTGGGGTTAGAGGTACCTGAGTGACAGATATTGACCCAACAATGGTGGAGTTATCCTGATTGTGGGCAGTATAGACCCATTCCTTTATCTCATCAGATGCAAGCTTGATCCTTGTGGTCATAATTGCTGTCAGGTTCTGGTCTTTGAATAATCCCAAAATATCTTGAAAGACCTGGTCGGTTGTGCTGAAGGATTCCATGTCAATGTCGAAGTCAGCATCAAACTTCATGGCAGCAAGAACAGCAACAGACACAGCCCTGGGTACCTGCAAAAATTTAACAGACAAAACGACCAAGTGCAGAACTGTTTGGAGGGAAAGAAAATTCTGGCAGAGAAATCGAAAGCGCAAAGGAGAACGACGACGAAAAATGAATTTTATATTAGGGTTCGATGCAGAATTGGAAAGATCGTTGAACGCAGTTCGACAATCGAGGCTTCTAAAGGAATCTGAACAGTCTTCAACATCGTCGATCTCCGTTCGACGATATTGGAGAGCGTCGAGCTCTGTTCGACGATCGTTCAGAGAACAAAATCGTCGAGCGCCGTTCGACGATCGTTGACCGGAAGAGATAGTTCATACTATCTGAGAAACACTAAACTCAGTTCGACGATTTTGGAAATCGTCGATCTCCGTTCGATGATCTTGGGGCAAATCGTCGAGCGCAGTTCAGAGATCAGAAAAACTCTAGACACTAAGAAAAATCAGGATGTTTGCCTAGTCTTGGTCAATTTTTAAGCTTTTAAAATCTTGGATATTATTTGAGACTTCCTCCATCTAACATTCCTAACTGATTTAGGAAGAAGGTGTGTTTCTTTTCATCCAAGGGCTTGGTGAAAATATCTCCCCTTTGTAAATCAGTTGGGATATATTGTAGTTCAATTTTATTCTTTTCAACATTATCCCTTAAGAAATGATGCCTAATCTCTATGTGTTTTGTCCTACTATGGAGGACTGGATTTTGAGCTATAGAAATAGCACTAGTATTGTCACAAAAGATTTTAGACTTCTATAAGTTGTAGCCATAGTGTAGGAGTTGGTTTTGAATACACAAGATTTGTGAACAACAACTGCCTGCAGTCATATATGCAGCTTCAGCAGTTGAAGTTGACACAGATGTTTGTTTCTTACAAAACCAGGAGACAAGTCTGTCACCAAGGAACTGACTAGTGTTAGGTGTGACTCTCTAGGGCTTACTTGGAACCTAGCACATATACATGTAGCAAACATTATATCTGGTCTACTAGCTGTAAGATACAGTAAAGAGCCAATCATTGCTCTATATGTTGTCTGATCAACAGGTTTCCCATGTTCATCAGCATCCAATACAGCATTAGTAGGCATGGGTGTTTTCATGCAAGATGCTTCAGTCATGCCAAATTTCTTAACCAGTTCATTTGCATATTTGGTTTGAGAAATAACGATGCCTTCAGCATGTTGCTTGACTTGCAATCCTAGGAAAAAGGATAGCTCACCCATGCTACTCATCTCAAATTTAGAATGCATTAGATTGGAAAACCTTCTGCACAATTTGGAGTCAGTAGAACCAAAAATAATATCGTCTACATAAATCTGTACTAGTAGGGTATGAGACTTATGAGTTCTAATGAAAAGAGTTTGGTCTACTCTACCCCTTATAAAACCTTTTTCCAAAAGAAAGCATGCTAGGGTCTCATACCATGCTCTAGGAGCTTGCTTGAGACCATATAATACTTTATTCAATCTAAAAACATAATCAGGATAAGTTAGAGAGATAAAACCTGGAGGTTTTCTGACATATACTTCCTCTTTGATGTCTCCATTTAAAAAAGCACTTTTGACATCCATCTGATATACCTTGAAGCCTTTATGTGCTGCATAAGCTAAAAATTTTCTGATGGCTTCTAATCTTGCAACAGGTGCAAAAGTCTGGTCGTAGTCTATTCCTTCTTCTTGAGAGTATCCCTGAGCAACTAGCCTTGCCATGTTTCTTATAATTACTCCTTGATCATCCAGTTTGTTTCTGAATACCCATTTTGTTCCAACAATGGAGTGATCCTTAGGCATTGGCACTAGTTCCCATACTTTGTTTCTCTCAAATTGATGCAACTCTTCTTGCATTGTAATGATCCAGTGTGGATCTTGCTCTGCATCTTGAATGGACTGAGGTTCAATTTGAGATAGGAAGCAGGTGTGCAACAGGTTTTGGTTGACCTGATTTCTGGTTTGCACACCAGCTGAGATGTCTCCAATTATTTGGGAAATTGGATGGTCTCTTGATGTTACTAAATCAACAGGGGGTGTTGATTGTTCACCAACCTGTATTGTTGTTTCCTCTTGTGGTACAACAACTGGCTCTTCAAGTTGTTCTTCAATATGTTGAGCATTTTCTTCATTTTCACTACTTTCATCCTCTTGAGTAACCTGTAACTTGTTCAAGTCTTCAACTAGAGAATGTTCCTGCAAAGATTCTATTGTAGAAGAAATCTTCTCCTTGAAAGACATGTTAGATTCATCAAATGATATATGAACAGATTCCTCAATTTTTAAAGATGATTTGTTATAGACCCTATAAGCCTTGCTGATCATGGAGTATCCCAGAAACATTCCTTCATCAGCTTTAGCTTGGAATTTTGCTAAATATTTCTTGTCATTGTTATGAATGTAGCAAATACAACCAAAGACTCTAAAATAATCAACTTTAGGTTTCTTCCCTTTGAGTAATTCATAGGGAGACTTTCCCTTTAGTTTATGTATCAGACTTCTATTCAGCACATAGTTGGAGGTGTTCACTGCCTCTGCCCAAAAGGATAGAGGAAGGTGAGCATCTGACAACAATGTAGTGGCAGATTCAATAAGTGTTCTATTTTTCCTTTCAGCTACCCCATTTTGTTGAGGAGTTCTAGGAGATGGGAAAGTATGCCTGATCCCTTCACTCTGACAGAACTCTTGCATAAGAAGAGAATCAAACTCTGTCCCATGATCACTTCTGATCAGGGCAATGTGAGTATTGAACTCAATCTGTATACATTTGAGAAACTCTGTCAGACACTTAAAGTTATCAGACTTCTTCCTTAGAAAGAACACCCAAGTGAATCTAGAGAAGTCATCTACAACTACTAAAGTGTAGGATTTCCCTCCTAGGCTTTGTACTGTGATGGGTCCAAAAAGATCCATGTGTAACAGATACAATATCCTAGGTGAATCACTCTTATTAAGTGACTTAAAGCTATTTTTAGTTTGCTTGCCTAATTGACAAGCCCTGTAGAGTCCTTCCTTCTTGTAGGGGCCAAAAGGTAGTCCTCTAACAAGGTTGTCCTTGGATAGCCTAGCAATAGTTTTAAGGTTTAGGTGTCCTATTCTCTTATGCCATAAGATGTTTGGTCTACAGACAGAATTAAACAAGCAAATATCTACATCAGTTGAAAGAAAGTCTACTAGATAGATGTTACCTTTCCTTTTACCTGTCAGCAAAGTTGTGTTGTCCTCTGACTTGATTTTGCATAAGGCTTTGCTGAAGATCACCTGGTAGCGTTCATCATACAGTTGACTGATGCTAATTAGGTTGTGCTTCAGTCCTTCCACATAAGCTACCTTCTTGAAAGTTACTGATCCAATCTGTACTGCAACATATCCTTTAGTCTGTCCAAAATTTGAATCACCAAAGATGCCTTTGGGTCCAAGCTTGGCTCTAAAGGAAGTGAGGTTGTCCTTGTTCCCTATCATGTGCTTAGATCACCCACTATCCAAGTACAATTGCTGGTTAGATGTTGGATAGGTCTTCACTTGCACATAAGACAATTCATTTGTTTTTGACCCAGTTTACCTTGGGCCTAGGTTGATAACCTTTAAATTCTGAAATGAAAGACATCCCAGGTTGACTCTTATATCCTTCAGGATGATATCTCCTTGGAGGTATAATCCATTTAGTATAAGGGTTAAAGATTTGGGATGAAGGACCCTTAGGATTGAATTTTGATTTGCCTTTGAAAAATTTTCCAGAGCTCTGACCTCTGTTCGACGATCTTGGAGCTGCGTTCGACGATCTTGGGTCAGATCATCGAGCTCCGTTCGACGGTCGACTATGGTTGAGTTCAGGTACTTGAGATCGTCGACCTGCGTTCGACGATTTTGGCTGAGATCGTCGATCTGCGTTCGGCGATCGTCAATCTTCATTCGGCGATCGTCGATCTCCGTTCGACGATTTCTGCTGGGACTTGGTTTTCTTGGGCAGATCAGAATTTTTCCTAGCAACCTCTATAACTCCCTTTCCTTCGTCAGAAATGAATTTGATTGGAGTTGTTAGAACTATGGGTTGGCTCGATGAAGCACCCAAGCCCAATATACTGTTAAATCTGGAGTTTACTGTGCTTGTGATGTCCATCAGCTTGATGCTTCTCCTATTAAGGGATTCTTCAAGCTTCTTGGCCTCAGAGAGCTCACTTTTCAGTGAAGCTATCTGTTCCTTACAGCACTCCAACTCCTGAGAGTGTTTGAGGTTTTCTGACTTTAAAGTATTGTGTTCAGATAAAAGATTTCTGAGAGAGATAATTTCTTTCTCAGACTTTAGCAGGTCTAAACACAGTGCTTTAAATTCAGATTTAAAATCCTCTGAATTAAAATCAAAAGAACTGATTACCTGATCTTCTTCAGGTTGAGTCTCTGAATCTGACTCTGACTCCTCTTCTTCTGAATTATGCTGTGAGACATTGATTGCCATCATGCAGAACTCTTTCTCTTCTGCATCATCTTCATCATCACTGGAGCTGGATGATGCTTCTGACTCTTCTTCAGTCTCACTCCAGGATTCAGCAACAAACCCCTTTCTTGTATGTTTGTTTTTGCTTGATGAGGGTTTGCCATTGCCATTCCTCTTAGAGTCTTTCTCCTTTCTTCTTTCTTTCCTGTCCCTTCTGTCCTTGTTTTTGTTTTCTGGACAGTCAGGAACTATGTGCCCTGGTTTCCTGCAACCAAAGCAAATAATGTCTTTATTATTATTAATGGACTTGTCATACCTTGGCTTATCATGTTCCTTGTATGATCTCCTTCTGAAGTCCTTTCTGGCCATCTTATAAAATCTTTTGGCCAACAGACTGAGTAGTTCATCATTGCCCGTGGCTTTGTCTTCAGGCAGATCTTCAGTTGCCTTGAAGGCTATGGTCTTCTCTTTTCTTGTGGCTGGTGAGGCAGCCTTCTGTTCTTCTTCTCTATTTTTGATGAGTAGCTCATAAGATTTGAGCTTACCCAATAGAGCTTCAGTTGTGATCTCATTCAGACTTATGGCATCCTTAATTGGCCAGATTCTTGAATCCCAAGTGCTAGGGAAGCACATTAGGATCTTGTCATTGAGTTCAGTTAGTGAGATCTCTTTATCCAATGTTCTGAGTTCACTGACAATTAGACTGAGCCTGTTGTACATATCTCCCACTGACTCAGTTTCTCCCTTTTTGAAATTCTCATATTGAGAGATGAGATGGGATCTCCTATCCTTTCTCTCATCAGCTGAGCCTGAGACTATTTATGAGAGTTTGTCCCAAATTTCCTTTGCTGAATTGCATTCAGCCACCTTTTGAAATATGTCATCAGACATTGTCTGGGCCAAGATGTTCATAGCCTTGGCATCAGCTACCTTCCATCTCATAATATCAGCATCTGTTCCTGATGGAGGTGGAACAACATTTGTACTTGTGTTCTCTGGGGGTCTTGGACACACTGTCAAAACAGAGTTAAAAATATCCTCGTCAATAGAATTCATGTACAGTCTGATCCTTGCTTTCCAAAGTGCAAACTTGGATAGATTGCACACTAGAGGTCTGGTGCTAGCATAATCTTTATTTTGTGTCATGATTTGTGAAAACAAAATCTAATAATAAAATACAACAGAAAAACAGATCTAACTTGGGATCTTTGGGTTCAGGTGTTATCCTGTACAACCAATCAGGTATGGTATGTTTAACCAACCTCGCTTTGATACCATTGTGTTTGACTTCCTTCCTGTGTGCAAATTTCGGAGTCGAAATTTATTGTAAGGAGGGGAGGGTTGTAACATCCCAAATCCCAGGATTGGGAAAAATTTGGGTGACACGGCCTAGGACACGGGCATGTCAGAGGTAGTGTCCTCCTCTGGTCGACGAGTTCAGTTCCGCGAAGTTGAGCTACAGGCGTGTCTGCTACCGTGTATGGGCACACGGCCTGTAACACGGGCGTGTCACAGTCCGTATACTTTGCTGGATGTGCCCAGGGCATTTGAGGCCTAGTGAATACGGGCAGGACACAGTCGTGTCTTGGGGTACACGGCCTGTGACACGGGCGTGTCACTGGCCGTGTCTCGATCGGGTTGTTTTTGGTTGTGTGCAGCCTAAAGTACACGGCAACATACACGGGCGTGTCTGAAGGCGCGTAATGTGATACGGCCCGTGACACGGGCGTGTCACATGGCCGTGTACTAGTCTGGATGAGTCAGTTGTGTGTCGCTTAAGGTACACGGCCTGTGACACGGGCGTGTCACAGGCCGTGTCATAACAAATTTATCCTTTTGTGACAAAATTGTGGCCGTCCATTTTCTCAGCTGGGATCCAATGGCTGAGAGTCATCCCTGTTTCCTTAAGGTCGAAGTATGAGATGAGAATTCTCATTTTCTTTTGGCCATCATATTTCTACAAACCTAGAGAGAGAAAGAGAGGAAGGAGGAGGAGGAGGGAAGGAGCCAGCCACCGGTGGAGCTGCGGAGTTCCTGTTCACAATCCGAGGCTAGCGTTGTGAAGGTGAAGCCGCTGCGGTGCTTTCTAGCCGACTAGGAGTTCATGGCGATAAAATGATCTTCAAGGGTAATGATCTTTCTTCCTAGCCATGTGAAGGCTTCTGTTTTGCCATATTCATGGGATTCCCCCACCAAGGGTGCCTTGTGAAGGAATTCCCTTGGGTTGATTCATGGAATCCCAAATCATTTGGCATATAGATCCGGAAATGGAGTACGGAATATGCATGTTGTGTGAA
Source organism: Platanthera guangdongensis (assembly GCA_039583875.1). NCBI lineage: Eukaryota > Viridiplantae > Streptophyta > Magnoliopsida > Asparagales > Orchidaceae > Platanthera > Platanthera guangdongensis. The sequence continues at coordinate 89,477,631 of CM077164.1, read as the reverse complement.
GCCCATCTGGACAGGTTGGTCTGGATTGGTGATGTTGCATATACGCACCGAAGAAGACTCTGTGATTGAAACGTGTAGTTTAAGGAGTCGATGGGTTAGACCTGCGAAGGGCAGTAGCAGGAAGTACTGGAGTGGTAGTCCAGGAAAATACCCTTGTGATGCTTGTGCTGTTGGGTTGTACCTGTGAAGGGAAGTAGCAGGAAGTAATGGATTGGAAGTCCAGGAAATACCCTTATAATACTTGTGACGCTTGATGGGTGGTGCCTGTGAAGGGTAGTAGCAGGAAGTACTGGCTTGGCAGTCCAGGAAAATACCCTCACATGAATGCTACGAATGTACGGTTAAGGCTAGGTATGGAAAATGAGTTCTATCGCATGGCACCTAGATAACCTAGGAATGGAAAGACAGTCCTGCGAGGATAGTATGGCTATATTGGAGCTTGGTAATCTCTGACAGCTTTATACCAAATAGTTAAGGTGAAACCGACCCGCGCCTTTTTCTTAACAGCGAGTGCGATGTACTCGGTGATGGCAAGGCAACTTGAGCAACGGGGGGTGGATGATCGGACCTACGTTTTTTCCGTTCGACGTGAGACCTGAAGGTGTGGTCAGTTAGAGCGCATAGCGAGAGTCTTAGGCCTGCCCGCCACAACACCATGGGGGGATACGGGCCAATCCCGGGTCATTAAGACTAAAATCTCCGGCTGCACGCCATGGAGTTAATGCTCAACTTTTACTGTTGGGTTGCGACCCTGATACGGTTGTGGGACCCTGATTCGCCGGTACACCAAAAATGTGCCCTGAGTGTACGGATCATCGGGCTACGTGGCTGACGATTATGATGGAATGTTTGTGCGTGAGTGCACAATATGTGATATATATATATCTGCCTGTGAAATGTTATGCTTGCAGGGAAGAAATACCGCTGCCTCGGGAAAGGGGTAGGGACGTTATAAAATTGGTCAGCTGAATGCTGACCGTTGCCTTGTTTTCCACCGTTGGGTGGGATGTCCCTGTGCAGGTGCTGGAGAACCAAGCGGGACACATAAAGACTGAAGTCCCTGCTGCTGCTTCTGCTAGCCCTTAAAGGCTAAGCTTAAAATGTTGTGTTTTGTTTATATATGGCAGGCCTGCGCGCCAATGTTTGGAAGCCACTGTTGTAAAAGGACTTGTAAGGCCATAAGGCCAATGGACTTTGTATTTGGTGAACATTCCTGTTATATATCAATGTGGATCTTTATATGGTGGACATTCATGTTTGGAGTTCAGTGTCGTGATATAAGCTTCCGTTAGAATGATATGAGTTAGGATGCGCAACTTTGATAATAACCCGTGACTTCCCCGCTTGTTTTGTAGCATATGGTGTGGGGCCCAGGCCAGACCTTCTACTATATGCTATACGAACGGATGGAGTCGTTACACATCTGTGTTTGATGGTACGCATGGATGTACTGGTCTGTAAGCATGACCTTCAAGCCTGCCCAACCAATGGGTGGTAAACCATTCACGGCACAAAGACGATGTTACTCATTCAACCAGCATATCTTGGCTCTACCTAACTGAAAGTGATGCCTCAGATACTGAGGGATTGATCTACCTAACTCTATAGGTGGGTGAATAGAGTATTTTAAAAAACATTTAGTTGTTTTTACAGCTGATTAAAATATGTGATATATATATATGTAAGAAAATAAAATATATAACGAAACAGCAAAATAAAAAGCAGAGCACAAGAAGGCGACACAAAGAAATTTATAGTGGTTCCACCATAAACCTGGGTACATACACTCTTCTACCACCCTGGTAGGAATCCACTACATGTTTTTGATCAGGTGCCCTGCCACCATAGGTTTTTGTTCAAGTGTCCTGTCACCAAAGATCTATTTTCAAGGGAGATCTAGCAACCCTTTGAGGTTTTGATCAGGTGCCCAGAAACCAAACCAAGTCTTTTGATCAAGAGACTTGAAAACTAAGGGATTAACTTTAGAATGGAGTTATAACCCTGTACACTATTGGAAAATAAGATTGATATTGTCTTCTCTATCTCAATCTTCTGAAAAGACTAGTGGATTTTGTGATGTTGTCAAAGCTCCCCCTAAGTTTTTGAAATATGGTCAGGAGTGGAGACTTTTCTTCAGGATGTAGGCCTTCAAGTTGAAAACATCTTATTATAGATGATTTTTTGCTGGAAGAAAAGCTTGAGGAAGAAGAATGATGAAGAACAAGAAGTTTTATGATTCTATTTCTTGTTCTTTGTTTGCAGATGTTCTCTTCTTCTCTTTGACTGTTAGACTTGTTCTCTGGTGTACAATAATCTTCTGAAAATTTCTTTTATATCTTGATTGCTGATTTGAATTTCAAATTCCTTGAAGTCCTCTGCATATTTTCAGGGAAATGCAACAACTGTTTTTGTCTTCAATGCATTTCCTCAACTGTCCCAGTAAATATGTTATATAATAACTCTGTGAAATCCCTAATTAATGCTGTCAGGAACAACTATATTCCTGAGAATATAAGCATTAATTATTAGAGTATTACTTTCTTAATTATTGATATTAAACTGACTTAGTTGATCTGAGAAACTGCAGTGAAGATTAGTTGAGCAGAACCTGGATGGAGTTAGTCGACCTAAATAAAGCTTTTGTCGACCTAAGCACAAAGTTCATCGAGGTGATAAGTCTTCTTTGTCGAGCTGAGCTCCAAAATCGTCGAACAGAAAATATACTTGCAAAACTGAGCTCCAAGTTCGTCGAGCTGAGAAGGCACTTCGTCGAGCTAAGAATCTGATATAAGCTCACAGTTCATCGACCTGAGCTAGACGTTCGTAGATCTTAACTCAGAGAAGGAACTCTGAGTTCGACGATCGTCGAGCTGAGTTCAGCTATCGTCAAACACATTTTCTATAATCTTCAAAACTGTCTTGTCTCTTAAGTCTTGTGTTCTCTGAAGTCTTCTGAAGTTAGGTATCAGTAATATAACCTAATGTGATAGACCTAAATCCTGAAACTAATATATGACCCTAGACTATACATGGTGGGTCATCAATCCTAATAGTGAACCTATCCCAAATCATAAGTAGGGTTCCAACATCTAAGCCATTAAGGATTGCCCAGAACCCTCCAACATACGAGATGTTCGGAGTTTTCACAGCCTAGCTACTTTTTACCGCTGATTTATACAAGAATTTAGTAGTATCATGGCACCAATCACAGAGTGCATGAAGAGGGCTGATTTCACATGGACCAAATCGGCCACTAGAGAGTTTGAAATAAATCACGAATGTCGGAAGCCCCTCTTTTGCGATGGCCAGATTTTAACAAGGTTTTTGAATTATCCTATGATGCGTCTGGAGTTGGTATTGGCGTTGTATTAAGTCAGGAGGGTCATATTATTTGGTATTTTTGTGAGAAGCTCGCAAGGCCAAAATTAAATTATTTTAATTATAATAGGGAGTTTTATGTTGTAATTCATTGACTCCAACATTGGCAACATTATTTACTCCCTAAGGTGTTTGTTATCTTATTCAATCACGAGGCTTTGAGGTTTATCAATTCGCAAAATAAGGTTAGCCCCAGGCAAGCTAAATGGGTCTCCAATCTTTAGGAGTACACCTTTATAATAAAACATCTTAAGGGAACTTTAAATCTTATGGCAGACGCTCTCAGTCGTGTCTCGTTATTATTTTCTACATTAGAGGTGAAAGTGATTGGGTTGGATAGGATTAAGGATGAGTACATTCATTGCCCGAATTTCAAGGAAATCTATTTATCCACGCAAAACAACTCTCGCACTACCATTTCAGCCTATTATATTTGGGACGGTAATTTATTTAAGCATTCGAAGTTATGTATTCCTCATTCTTCCTTACGCCATTTCATCGTTTGGGAATTACATAACAGAGGTTTAAGCAGTCATTTTGGTCGTGACAAATCCATTGCACTAGTGGAATAGAAGTTTCATTGGCCAAGCCTTAATTTAACGGTTCATAAAATTGTGGGAAGTTGTTGCACGTGCCAATTAGCTAAGGGTAATAAAACGAATGCATGACTTTATACCCCTCTTCCGATTCCTTCTATTCCATGGGAAGATGTTAGTATGGATTATATATCGGGCTTACCCGTCATGTTTAGACGTCATGATTCCATCTTGGTGGTAGTAGATCAGTTTTCTAAAATGGCTTATTTTATATCTTGCAATAAGACCGACGATGAGTCACATATTGCAAAATTATACTTTATTAAGTCATTGCACATTGGTCCATTCCCAATACAATAGTAACTGATAGGTACATGAAGTATACTAGTTATTTTTGGAAGATCCTTTTGTGGATCATGTGCAGCATAAGATATGAAATGACATATCAAGGTCATATAAATCCACGGGTTTCTCGAGTACTTCTACTTTTAGAAAACAAACTATTATTTTATCAAAGAAAATGCTGAAATGAAATTATGCTAAGTTAAAAACTAAAAGAGAAAAAGAAAACTAAAACTTGAGCAATCATACATAGACGTATGAAATTCGCATCTTGCAATGAAAGTGGAAGAAAATAAATAAACTTGATTAAAATGCACTTTGAAATGAAAGATTAAAGATAATATATAAGCATCATAATCCGAGCCTAGACCGTAGAGATTCCTAAACTATGAATGCGTCTCTCTCGAGAATAATGCCTAACTGAGATAAGGTTGATTGACGGATCTCTCATTCTCAAATCAAAGACCCTAAAACTCGCTTTAACGAGGTGAATCCCGCTATAGGATTTGACTCCTATTAAGAAGATTTACGTCATCCTCTCTTGAGGGTTGCATGCAACTATTTTTATTCCAAAGAGATCAATTCATACCCACGAGCCTCTTGTCTAACTAGAGTACAAAACAAATACTGAACTCGATAACCGGAATTTGAATCCTATAATGACATAAATTGGGAATAAATCTAAGGTGGATGAGGAGAGATTATAAAGAGAGGGCTAAATACATTCCAATGCATGAAAATAAAAGAGACAAAAAAATAATTAAAAACTTAGCATGAAAAAATTGATAGAAACTATAGAAGGGGGAGAAGAAAACGTCTAAATTATAGTGCATGAAGTAAATAACGAAATTACATCAGAAAAGAATTTAGAATTTCATTATTATAATTAAAAGTGTACAATAATGACATTGCATCAACTTAAAACAAAGATAATAAGAAAATACAAGAACATTGAATAAAGGAATACATAAGATATGAAAAATCAAAACCAAATCCTAAAAATTAGAAAAAGGATGTACATGGAGTGCGCAATAGTGGCAGAGCGAGGAGGGAGAAAAGCTGAGGGTGTGTAATGCCACTAATTTTCCGATGTTTATTTAAATACCTTTAGTGACATATTTTATGATGTCAAGGCGTTACGTTGACGTGTAGTTGACGGGTACCGTTGCTGGAGCGTGACTTTTGCTTATTGGTATCCGAGTATTTGACTTAGAATATTAGCTTGGCTAGTTTTTAGTGTGTTTTTGAGATTTCACTTGCGAGCCGGATTTGTTTTGGAACTCGGTGGAGCCTTTTTGGGATATTTGGTGTTTTGACTTTGGGGAATTTTTACCTGAGTTTGGTTTGTCGTATTTTGATTTCGACTTCTCCATTGGATTCGTAGCATCAATATTTAGCTTCGGTGAGAATTTCTTGAAAATCCGAGTTTATACGAGTTTTTGGGTCATTTGTACATTTCATTATTAATAATTATATTACGTTATATCATATATATATATTATATTATATGTATCTAATAGATAATATACTATATGTTATATTATGTGTTTATAATATATAATATATTATATGTAATATTATATTATATAAATTTAAAGAATCAAGGCCACCCTATTCACTATCTTCTTCCCCAAGCCACCGGTCCGAGAACGCGGAAGAGAGGAGGCGACGAGTTTCACAAGGCTTTCGGCCGCCGCGGTTAGGAGTGTCGGTGCTCGAAATCATCGACAGAGGTTAGATCTGTAAAGCTCTCGCTGAGATCTATGCATTGGTGCTTCCGAAATTGTTGCCTAAGAGTTCTTGAAGCCAATCATTGGAGTGGAGCGCTCGTGAGGCTGTGTTCCTGTTCATCTTGAGGAAAATGGTGGTTTTCTCCGTTACCTAGCATCTTATAATTTTTTTTTATGTTTCCTCATGGCTGTACCTTGGATAGCAGATCAATAAGATTTCTTTTCTTTTTCCTTATCGTGTAGTTGTAGAAGTATTTCACCTATTCTTGGGCTCTTGCCTTTTCTACCCCTCCCTTTATTTTATTTTCTAAAACTCATTCATGGTCTAAGTTTAGCTATTATCAAAAAAATCTGTGTTTAATTAACCTCTGTTAGATAAGAGAGTCTCTGTCAGGAATATGCTGAAAAGCATTGAGTGTGTGATGCGTCGGCAAGTGTACCGATCGTAGTCAAGTAATAAAGTTGAGGAGTTGAATCCCCGGATATCGATCTCTCCAGCGGTGCAAGTTGGGAGTGTTATTTTGCTATTGAAAATGTGATTGCAAGTGTTAACATAAACAAAGGGGGTTTAGTTTGGAGTTTCCTAAGTTTAACACTAATAAACCTATTGCGTGTCGCCGTCACCGCGTCTCTTTGATGGATTACTCAAGAGAGTAATATGAAAGATGGAAGAGAAAATGAGGGTCGCAATCACCTCTTCGTCGTGCACGCTTCTAGCAATCACAAGAACGACACTATCTTAACAAGAACACGAAAAACTGAAGCTCCGCAACACAATCATGATCAAGATATAACAACACAAGGACATGCTGAAATACTTAAACTAAACAGTGTTCTTAAGCAACAATCAAACAACCACAAGTTCAGAACAAAGTAACTACTAGAGGTGGGGTAGAAATACAACAAAACGCACGATGGCTTTCTGAGATTCGCGGCCGGAGTCAAGGGTTGTCGGGCCTTGTCCGAGCTCAGTCTACGGATTATGTACGGGGTCCAGAAGGGTTGTTACCTCCTTCTAATAACCCATCTTCTTTGTGAATAGTCGCTTGGCTAAATCGTTCTGGAGAACTCCATGGATGCAGCACCTTATGAGCTTGAAACAGAGCTTCGAGTTTGGAGAAGAAAATGGTGGTCGGAGATGAAGCTATTGTAATCTTTTGGAGGGAAAATGGTAGCCGAATCAACTCTCCAAGGAGGACAGAGAAAAGTTTGGCTGGAGGGATATTTTCGCGCTCAATGGAGCAGAAAAGGCGGGCTGGGTCGGACTTGATCAGACTATCTTTCAGGAAGAAGAAATCTGTGCACGGACGTTTCCGCTCGTGCATGAAGGAAATCGTACGGGTAACAACAGAAAGCTGGAATTCAAGAAAATACACGGGAACCGTGCGTTTTACTGACACACGGGCGCTGCAGCCCGTGTGTGAACTAATCGCACGATTAACCACAGAATGGAACAAAGAAGAAATCTATGGGAAAACCATGTGTTTCCTTCGCGCACGGTTCCGAAGAAACTGTCCGTTAACCGTGCATGAAGATCGTCGAGCCAAGCTCGACGATATTTCATTGAGCTCAAGTCAACGATTTTCCTGCACAATAAAACACACGATCGGGCACAAACCGTGCATAAATACAACGAATGACCGTGCATTTACCTTAAATTAGAATTCCTATATCGGGGAAAACGCACCACTGCACAACAATAAAGCCACACAAATAATCGTATAAAACAAAACAAACAAGTCCGACTAGCTCAAAGAACTTACACTCAACACAAGAGTGCGCAATTGCACACCCATGGGCCAAAACAATGCACAAAATGGTCCATGGCCAAACGATGCAAATATAATCGATAACCGGTAGAAATGCTATGCAGAAGTGAGAAAACTAGCCTAGATATCCGAAAAACCCTATAAATATCAGACTCATCACACCACCAGACTTAAACATTTGCTCGTCCCGAGCAAATCATCTCTCCGTGAACTAGAAAACAACTAGCTGGCTTAGAAATTTCCAAATAATGTAAAGCTAGAAATTGAAAATAGCATGGACCTAGAAAAAATAATAGATATAATTTGTAATTATTCTACAAAGTTTATAAATTTTGACAGATGTAAATAAGTATTGTAACCACTCAAAAATAGATTCCTTTAGAATCGTTCGGTCATGCGTAGGAAGAAAGTAGCCAGGCCACTCAGTTAAGGATTGCCAAAGACCGGTGCTCGGGATCACCTCCAAAGAAATCCATCAATGTTGGGGACCATACGTTTTCCTATTCACACTCTCTCCACAGCACTAGTTTGACTCAGGCATGAATCCGTAGGACTTTAGGAAAATAATGGGGCTTGGGTATGTACGTAGATGAGGAAGCAAAAGGATAAAAATGATGGCTACGCATAACCCAAATGAGCTCATACAAATGAAATTCTCTTGCCAACAAAACATGCAGGTGCACCACACGACCAGAATTGAACATGACAACATAGGTGTGTACACTGCCTATCACCACAACAATAACACAAATAGACTCTTCATTTTCACTTTCCTGTTTTATATCAATCAACACATATTTTTTTTCTTTTCTTTTTCCAGATTTTTATAATACACTTTCAGCCAAATTTTTAAGAATACTTCACCGCACAACCACATAACAACATCACAGCCACAACACCAATGGAAGAATTAACATAATAATACATCGAGATTGGGGTGTGCAACTGGGAAAAGCTCTTAGGCTCTGGTGATCGCAAAGTGGGGCTAAATTAACAGGAGTGGTACGATCAAAATAGGTATACAAGGATTATCGTTAGGACGTGTACAAGGCTCAACCGGGCCAAAAACATGGCCTACTTAATGCTCACACTAGACTAAACATGCACCAATGCTTCAAGAGTAGCTTGGGGCAAGTTCTTAGCCACCGATAAAAATGATCCCACCTCCCGAATCGAGCAATATGAGGCTAGTGTGGCTGCACACATTCCTACACCACCGTTCGATTACTCCATATTCAACACTTTTGAGTAGTACAAACAATATTTACAAATGCAGAAAAGTATAAATCTATGAGCATAAAGAAAAATTAAATTTATAATATTTCTACACACCATGAGTACTCGATTAGGAGCACTGCATGAGTTTCGAACTACTCTATCCTAAAATCCTAGGCTAGCACAACTATTTTGAAGTTAACATAAAAGAAATAAATTTGACTTGAGCCAAGCGCGTGCTTAAGATCGCACTCATGTGGGTGTAGGTGCACGATGCAGGAAAGATATCAAGAAAATAGAAAATGAAAATGTGCTTTTGGTATGAGAGCGATAGTAGTGCATGTGCACACGTAACCCACATAACTCTCCCCCACTAGACTTAAACTAAAGAACTTATTCAAGATTTGCAATAAAAATAGAGAAATAAAAGTTGGGGGAGAGGTTACCCCATGCTCAGTAAATGAGTATACCAGAAGATTGGCGTTATTTTCTGAAGAAGGTCCACTGCCCAAACGAACTCCACCTGCACAAGAGAATATCTCCAACCATGCATACTAAAAACATATAATCACAGTAGCATATTTGAAAAAATTAAAAGCGTCAAAACTGGGTTGTCTCCCATAAGCCCATTTCTTTATCGTCCTTAAGGTGGACCATATATGATAATACGGTTTGCAGTCAATTTTATTAGGATATTTTCGGGGTTTTAAAGCAAATCATGTCTTGTAAAGTACTTATTTTGATTCCCCTTTGTATATATTTTTGTCGCTAATGCATTTTTTTTGCTTTTTGCAGGTTTTCACGTCTTTCAGCCGAATTTTGCTGTGACACGCCCCAAGGTCACGCCCTACCAGGGCGTGTACCTAGGGCGTGTAACCCAGAGGAATGAAGCAATTGGTCTGAAACTGCATTCCATGGAAACTTAGTGTACACGCCCTCGGTCACGCCCGTGTCACATCCGACACGGGCGTGTTCTAGAGGCGTGTCCCCAGGTTCCGAGGAATCGCCGCAGCGCGCTCATTTTTCCCGCTCCACCGTCGCACCGAAAGTGTCACGCCCCAGGGTCACGCCTGACCCGGGCGTGACATATGGGCGTGTAATTCAGCAATTCCGCTCGTCACCTCCAGCATTCAATTTCAGCTCAACAAAGTCACGATGCAAAGAACACGCCTCAGGTACATGCCATACCAGGGCGTGACTTGTGGGCGTGTACCTCAACTACTTCGTCAGAATTAAATTCCAGCCCGAAAAAATCGCGCCGAATGTGTCACGCCCCAGGGTCACGCCTGACCAGGGCGTGACAGGGGGGCGTGACCCGACCCGAAAAATTCTATAAATAGGGCCCAACTCTAAGGGTTCAGGTACACTTTTTGGATTGAGAGGGGAGGTTCTGCCCTTTGTATTTTTGAACATTTTTAAGCATGTCTCTTTATTTTTAGTTCTTAGCTCTAGCTTTATGCTTTCCCTGTATTAGTTTCTAGCTTTGTTCTGTAGTATAATGTTAATGATAGTGTAGTTTACCTTTCCATGCACTTGTAATCTATGGTTTTCAATCTGTAAGATCCCTGTTTCCATTAATAAAAAGTGTTGTTTTCTTTTACGTTTCTGCTCTGTTTTCATTATTCTTCTTCTACTCATCCCCCCTCTTCCACCTCACCATGATTAACTAATCCTCCATGTACTCGATCTTGATGATCCGAGGTTCGAGTGATTAGGTTATGATGCTTTGAATCTTACCTTTTCTTTTTTAGGGTTTAGCCTTGAATTACTCTTGAATTATCACGGGATGGAGGTATATCATCGATATATACTCTCCACCTTTGCTTTCATTCTGGGCTAGCCGAGAGGCCGAAAGTTTGAAATGAGCACTCAAGAGTAAATGGAGTTGTTCGCACCCCTCGAGAGAGGCAGACGTTCAAATCTCCCGGATTGGAGTAAAATCCAATAGCGGGGTTCACCGCGTAAAGCGAGTTTTAGGCCTCCGATTTAGGCGAGAGTCCGTCGGACCTTCCTAAACTCAGTTAGGCACAGCCTTCGAGAGAAGCATGTCAATATTTATGGAACCTCCACGGTCAAGGACCTTTACCCTAATTAGCTTAGGTTTATTTATCGTATTTTTCTAACCACTTTTGCCGAGGTGATTTCTGATCGAGTGCATTTTCCCCTCATCGTTACTAAGCTTAAGTTTAATCTCTCTTTTAGCTCTCTTTATCTTTTCATGCAAGTAGCTCTCTTTCATTGCAAGTAGTTCTCTTCCTTTGGTACGTTTAGCTTTCTTCTAAAAAACCTAATTTTTCCGTCGATAAAATAATAGATTTCGTGTGAGTAAGCTTACTCAACTGTTCCCGGATTTTAATACGACACTTGTGTCCCCTAGCTGCATTTCGATAGGTATACTTGCCTTGTTGGATTGTTAGTTTGGTTATTTTCTCCTTGCAGATATCTAAGAGACAATCAAGTTTTTGGCGCCGTTGCCGGGGAAGCAACGCTCGTTGATAAATTGAAAACACGAATATATTAATTTTATCACTTCTCTTTCTCACCCTCCTTAAAATTTTTCCACCTACTCACTTGAGTTAAATGGCTGGATTTTCTTCAAGCAAGTGTGCGTATTTTTATTTTTTCCGTCTACTTACTTGAGTTAATTGGCTGGATTTTATTCAAGCAAGTGTGCGTATTTTATTTTTCCGCCTACTCACTTGAGTTAATTGGCAGGCTTTATTTCAGTAGAGTGTGTTTACTTTCTGTAGAGTGGGTGTGTTTTAATTTTTTGTCGAGTGCGTGAGTGTGGCTTTTATTTTCTGCCTACTCGCTCGGAGTTAAATGGCTGGATTTTAATTACCGCCTACTTAATAGAAACTCACATCACAAATTTTTCTACACCACCTAACTCTCTCGAAAAGGGCAAAGTGGCTCTAAATGCCACTATCTTGTCTAGTACCTTGCGAACCCTTCACCGGGTAGCCCTTGGGAAGTTCGGGAGTTAAAACATAAAAAATCTATTTCAAAAATTTTGTTTTTTCGAACTTCATTAGCTCTTTTATTTTCTAGTCTTTCTTCTCCTCTCTTCTTCTAGTGTATGACCCGCGGAAGTCCGTCGGTTACTTTGGACCTGGACCACGAAATTGAGCGTACTCTTCGGAGAAGATCTCGATTTCAAGGCCCTACTACCCAAGTGCCGGTTGAGGATTCTGAGTCATTTTCTACCTTAAGAATGGCAGAACCCAACGTGGAGGAAGCCGTGCAAAGGCCTATGTCCTATTATGCACGACCGAATCTCGAGGATACAGAATCTAGTATAGTTCACCCTGCAATAAATAATAATAATTTCGAACTGAAGCCTAGCATAATTCAAATGGTGCAGCAGTATGTGCAATTTGACGGGCTTCAAGATGAAGATCCGAACGCACACATAGCCAGCTTTCTTGAGATTTGTGACACCTTCAAGATAAATGGTGTCACAAATGATGCTATTAGGCTAAGATTATTTACTTTCTCTCTTAGAATTAAGGCTAAACAGTGGCTGAACACCCTTCCTAAAAATAGCATAACTACTTGGACGCAATTAACTGAAAAATTTTTGGCCAAGTATTTTCCGCCTGCTAAAACTGCAAAACTTAGGAATGACATTTCTGCCTTTGGACAAATAGACTCTGAGACCCTTTACGAAACCTGGGAAAGATTTAAAGAATTATTAAGACGATGCTCACATCATGCTCTCCCTGTATGGTTGCAGGTGCAGACGTTCTATAATGGGCTAAATCAAAGCACGAAGCAAATGATAGACGCAGCTTCTGCCGGTACTTTAAACCATAAGACCCCGGAAGCAGCTCTTGAGCTGTTTGAGGACATGGCCATGAACACTTACCAGTGGAATGTGCCTAGGACCCGTCCAAACAAACCTGCAGGTCTCTTTGAAGTGGACAACGTCTCACAACTCGCACTGCAAGTTGAAATATTAAGCAAAAAAATTACGGAGATGACTGCTGCCTCCGCCCCTCAGGTATGGGAATCTGCAACTCCTCCCGCCGAACATTTGGATTATGTAAATAATATGCTTAGAACTGCTTTTAATAATTTTTCTGCTCCGAATTATCATCCTCCTGGTTTTAATTTTCCGAATAGTTATAATCCTGCGTTAAGAAATCATCCGAATTTTTCGTGGAGCAATCCATCGAATGCTGTGCACCCGCCACCGCAAAGTGATTTTTCTCCACCACCACCTCCTCAAAGTTTTCCAAAACCTCCAAATTTGGAGGAAATGTTTTCAAAATACATGAATGCTAATGACGCTACGATTAGAACCTTAACCGGAAGTGTTAAAAATTTAGAAAATCAGGTAGGACAGCTCGCTAAAATGATTTCTGAGCGACCCGTAGGGTCTCTTCCTTCCAATACCGAGCCCAACCCGAGAGAGCAAGCGAAAGCTATAACTCTTCGGAGTGGGAAGAAAGTTCGCGGTATGATAAGTGAAGAGCCCGAGACAATCTCCGCTTCCGCTTTAAAAAATCAAAGCTCCGTTCCCATTTTAAAAATTCCACCCTCTGCCGAAGAAATTATCACTCCTATTTTAGAAAAACAACTCACTCCACCACCCACCTTTAAAAATAATCCATTCCCGCCATACCCTTCCGAACTTAATAAACAACGACAGGATGATCAATACACCCATTTTTTAGAAATGTTTAAACAAATCCACATAAATCTGCCTTTCCACGAAGCCATATACCAGATGCCTAAGTACGCAAAATACCTTAAGGACCTCCTAACCAATAAGAAGAAGTTAGAGAACCTTTCTCATGTCACATTAAATGCCGAGTGCTCGGCGGTTTTGACAAACGGATTACCGAAGAAAATCAGTGACCCGGGTAATTTCTCTATCCCGTGTGTCTTTGGTGATCTCTTTGTCAAACACGCTTTAGCCGACTTAGGTGAGTGTATTAATCTTATGCCCCTCTCGTTGTTTAAAAAGTTAGGAATTGGTAGTCTCAACCCCACACGCATGAGTATCCAGCTCACCGACATGTCAGTCAAATACCCGTTAGGAATAGTGGAGGACGCCCTAGTCAAAGTTGACAAGTTCATCTTCCCGGTGGACTTTGTCATTTTGGACATCGAAGAAGACGTCGAGGTTCCCCTGATCCTTGGCCGACCCTTCCTTGCCACCTCCCGAGCTATCATTGACGTAAGCAATGGTATGCTCTTCCTTCGAGTGGGTGACGATGAGGTAACTTTCTCTATCACCCCCTCGATGAAGAACACACTAGCTAATGATGACTCCTGTTTTTTCATGGATACCGTAAGTGAAGAATCCTTCTCTCACACCTCTGATTTTGAAGAAAAATTTTCTAATTTTTGTTCCTCTCCTACTCCTCCAACTGAATCTCTACACCTAAGTGAAGAATCCTCCACTCGCCTTTTTGATTTTGAAAAAGAATTTTTTAATTTCTGTTCCTCTTCTACTTTTCCAACTGAATCGCTGCTCGAAGCCGCCATTTCCGCTAGCAACACCCCTTTTAATTTTACATATAAAAAAGTGTACGAGGACATAGTTTTTGAAAAAGAACAAATTTCCAAAACCTCGTATGATGACCCCCCTACCTTGGAACTAAAAGAACTATCAGAGCACCTTCGATACGCTTTCTTAGAAAAGGACTCCAAGCTTCCTGTCATAATTTCGGCCTACCTCACGGATGCACACAAGGATAAACTTCTTTCAATTTTACAAAAGCATCGCCAAGCTATTGCTTGGCAGATATCTGATATCAAGGGCATAAGTCCATCTTTCTGCACTCATAAAATCTTAATGGAAGATAATTCACGTAACTTTATACAACCTCAGCGCCGTATAAACCCAAACATGAAAGACGTAGTTAAGGGCGAGGTTATGAAATTGTTAGACGCAGGAATTATCTATCCTATATCCGACAGTAAGTGGGTTAGCCCAGTACAGGTAGTACCAAAGAAGGGAGGGATAACGGTCGTAAGTAATGAAAATAATGAATTAATCCCGACTCGGACGGTGACCGGATGGCGAATGTGTATAGATTACCGTAAGTTGAATGACGCCACCCGCAAGGATCACTTCCCCTTGCCGTTCATTGATCAGATTTTAGAACGACTTTCCGGACATAGCTTTTATTATTTTCTCGATGGCCTCTCGGGGTATCTTCAAATCCCCATCTCCCCCGAGGACCAGGAGAAAACTACGTTTATTTGTCCCTTCGGCACCTTCGCCTACCGAAGAATGTCGTTTGGATTGTGCAATGCGCCAGCTACATTCCAACGATGTATGCTCGCCATCTTTGACAAGTACGTAGAAAGCATTATGGAAGTTTTTATGGATGATTTCTCCGTGTTCGGGAATTCCTTCGATAGTTGCTTAGAGAATCTTGAAAAAGTCTTAGAGCAATGCGAAGAAACTAACCTTGCCTTAAATTGGGAAAAATGTCATTTTATGGTAAGGGAAGGGTTAGTTTTGGGACATAAAATTTCTGAAAGGGGTATTGAAGTAGACGTTGCGAAAATAGAAGTTATCGAGAAGCTGCCGCCACCTACGAACATAAAAGCTATAAGAAGTTTCCTGGGTCATGTGGGTTTCTACCGCCGCTTCATAAAGTACTTTTCCAAAATCACCAAGCCCCTTACCCATCTCTTAGAAAAAGATGCCCCATTCATCTTTGATGACCTTTGTCTAGCTGCCTTCAATTTAATAAAAGAAAAATTAGTTAATGCCCCAATCATGATAGCTCCGGTTTGGGATCTTCCATTTGAGATAATGTGTGATGCGAGTAGTTATGCGGTGGGAGCCGTACTAGGTCAACGTATTTCCAAAAACTTCCACCCCATTTATTATGCTAGTAAAACACTCACATCTGCACAGGAAAATTACACCACAACTGAGAAGGAGCTCTTAGCTGTAGTTTTCGCTTTTGACAAATTTCGCCCTTATATTACTCTTTCGAAAATTATTGTTTTTACGGACCACTCGGCCCTCAAATATCTTCTCTCTAAAACGGATGCCAAGCCTCGCTTGATTCGCTGGGTCTTACTCCTCCAGGAGTTTGACTTAGAGATTCGTGATAAGCGAGGTGCCGAGAACTTGGCCGCCGACCACCTTTCGCGCCTAGACAACCCATTTATAGAACAATTAGACGAAAATTCTTTTCATTACTATTTCCCTCATGAGAAGTTGTTCATAATTAACACATCTACTTCTCCTTAGTTTGCCCGCATCGCCAACTATCTAGTGGCCGGTGTGCTCCCCAAAGAGTTTTCATCTCAGCAAAAGAAGAAATTCTTTTCTGAGCTGAAAAACTATTTTTGGGAGGACCCGCATCTTTTCAGAATTTGTGCCGACCAAGTGATCAGGAGGTGTGTTTCTTTTGATGAAGGATTAGATATTATTAAACATTTGCATAAAGGACCGACAGGTGGGCACTATCAAGCTGCTCGCACCGCTCACAAAGTGTTAAGCGCGGGTTTTTACTGGCCCACCCTGTTTAAAGACGCGCATGCCTTTGTGAGTAGGTGTGATAGTTGCCAACGGTCGGGGAATATTTCGAATAAAAATGAAATGCCACAAAATTATTTCCTAGAGTGCGAAGTTTTCGACCTCTGGGGGATTGATTTTTTCGGCCCTTTTCCTTCTAGCTTTGGGAATATGTACATTTTAGTTGTCGTTGATTATGTTTCACGTTGGGCCGAAGCCCAAGCTCTTCCTACGAATGACGCCCGAGTCGTAGTTAATTTCCTAAAAAAATTATTTTCTCGTTTCGGTACGCCGCGCGCTATCGTTAGTGATAGGGGTTCCCATTTTTGTAACGTACAATTTTCAAAAATCCTAACTAAATATGGCGTTACTCATAAGCTTTCCACTGCCTACCACCCCCAAACTAACGGACAAGTCGAAGTAGTCAATAGAGAAATAAAAAGAATTTTAGAAAAGACTGTTTCAACATCTAGAAAAGACTGGTCAGCCAAATTAGACGATGCTCTATGGGCCTACCGAACAGCGTACAAAACCGCCCTCGGATGTACGCCATATCGGTTGGTTTATGGAAAATCGTGTCATTTACCCGTAGAGTTAGAACACCGCGCCTTTTGGGCCTTACGATTTTTAAACTTCGATCCCCACTCTGTCGGCGATTTTAGAAAATTTCAACTTAACGAACTCGACGAGTGGAGCTCTTACGCATATGAAAATAACAGACTTTATAAAGAGCGGACGAAGCGTTTACACGATCGACATCTTAGGCACCCAAAAATATTTAAGCCGGGCGACCAAGTGCTTTTTTATAATTCTCGTTTACGTTTATTCCCGGGTAAATTAAATTCACGTTGGTCGGGGCCTTTTCTTATGGTACTGTTTTAATTTCCCACCCTGATAAGGGTACTTTCAAAGTGAATGGTCAGCGTCTTAAACTGTATTTCTGTGATGATGTCAGTCTCAACCCTGTTAACTCTATCTTTCCGGTCCTGACATTTGATTAATCTGCACTTTATTTTACTCACAAACTTTGACCTTTATTCGAACTTTATTTTCAAACAATATTTGGGACAATCTTATTTTTATGCGTCGAGCTCAAACGACGCTTTAAACAAAGGGCGCTCTTGGGAGGCAACCCAAGTTATCTTTTTCTGTTTTCTTTATTTTACACTTTTTGCCCCGAATGTCTCCGGCAAGCTGAAACTTCTGCGATCGCCTGCTCCAACGGTTCTGATTCCATGACAAAGTCCACCAGACAATGTTTCCTGAAGATCCACAGCACACGCATGGAGGAACGACATCACTCAGCTTTCCCTACAACATAAAACCGGGGAAGTACCTGTTTTTCAATTCTGTCTTTCCTTTCTGTCCTTTACTTTTCCCTCATTCTCCGACCTCCTTCTCCATTGAGGACAATGTAGATTTTAAGCTTGGGGGATGAGTTCCTCCTTTTTGCTTTTTGTAAATATCCAAAAAATCCAAAAAATTCAAAAAAAATATGTATATATATAGCTGCATTTTGGTATTTCAATAAGTACCCCATGTTTATGTTTTGTTTTTCTCAAACTTCTTTATAAACAACGTAGTTAATTATTAGTTAATTATAATTTTTCTAATCATTTTTTTAATCATATTTCACATCTAAAATGTTGGCCATGCTGTGTTTCTAATTCATGGTAGCATGTTAAGGTAAAATATTTCTCTAAAACGTGCATTTCTATTATGGTTTTCCGTTCTTTATTTTCTTTACTTTCTCTAAAAATTTATCATCCACTATTTTTCTTTTCGTCTTTAGATAATTTTTGTAAGAACAAATTTTGAATAACGTAGTAGATATGAACGATCCAAGTCACATATTTTTTTTATTTTCAAGATAATTTCATCAATCTTCTTTTATTATCTCGAACTTGCTTTTTGAAATTTATCGACTCTATGTTTTAAATAAATTTAAAAAAAGCGTGAAAATGATTTAGGCCATTTTTGTTTGCGTTTGAGCTTTCCTGCCAACCTAAAATCTTTTACCACTAGTTAGCCGCTTTTGAGCCTTTTTTCCAAATTCATTTGATAACTCCACACAGCATTTCATTTTCACCAAAGCCCAAATTCCTACCTATCTAATCACGCTAATTTTTTTGATAGGAAATTTTGTGTTATCTTTGGAGAAATTGTTGAAAAAAGTGTACTCAAAAGCAATGTATTGAAAAAAAAAGAGAAAAAATGAATGAAAATAATAATAATAAAAAAAAGAGATAAATAATCATAAAGAAAAAAAAATAAATTTATTTATACATATTTTATTTAAAATAATTTTTTTTTGAAACTCGTTGATTTTGTTTAGTGTGATTTTTAAGCCTCCATGTTTATATTTGAGTTCCACTCCTATTCATATTCCTAAACCAAACATTTCGGTCCTATTAAGTCCTTTTGATTCACGCCCTTTTTTAATTTTATTTAACAACTAAGAAAAGAAGAAAAGTAAATCAGTTTTAGTTTTGGATTTAAACTTAGATTTTTGTTATTTAATTGATATAATTATAATGCGTTGCTTGGATCTAGTAATAACTCAATACATTCTTTTCATTTTCATTGCCTTGCTTAAATCTATTCAAAGAATTTCGTCAAAATTCTGGATGATTTATTTTTATTAAGTAAAGTTTATAAAGTTAAACCATACCAAAATAATTGTTTTAGATTTACGTTTTACATTCTCCATACCTAGAATTTCGCATAGTACTTGTGTAAGTATGATTAAAACTTTTTGAATTAGTCACTTTTATGATTAGCTAGTCTTTATATCTTTGCTTGGGGACAAGCAAAACTTAAGCTTGGGGGAATTTGATAATACAGTTTGCAGTCAATTTTATTAGAATATTTTCGGGGTTTTAAAGCAAATCATGTCTTGTAAAGTACTTATTTTGATTCCCCTTTGTATATATTTTTGTCGCTAATGTATTTTTTTTGCTTTTTGCAGGTTTTCACGGTTTTCAGCCGAATTTTGCTGTGACACGCCCCAAGGTCACGCCCTACCAGGGCGTGTACCTAGGGCGTGTAACCCAGAGGAATGAAGCAATTAGTCCGAAACTGCATTCCGTGGAAACTTAGTGTACACGCCCTCAGTCACGCCCGTGTCACATCCGACACGGGCGTGTTCTAGAGGCATGTCCCCAGGTTCCGAGGAATTGCCGCAGCGCGCTCGTTTTTCCCGCTCCACCGTCGCACCGAAAGTGTCACGCCCCAGGGTCACGCCTGACCCGGGCGTGACATATGGGCGTGTACTTCAGCAATTTCGCCCGTCACCTCCAGCATTCAATTTCAGCTCAACAAAGTCACGCCGCAAAGAACATGCCCCAGGTACACGCCCTACCAGGGCGTGACTTGTGGGCGTGTACCTCAACTACTTCGTCAGAATTAAATTCCAGCCCGAAAAAGTCGCGCCGAATGTGTCACGCCCCAGGGTCACGCCTGACCAGGGCGTGACAGGGGGGCGTGACCCGACCCGAAAAATTCTATAAATAGAGCCCAACTCTATGGGTTCAGGGACACTTTTTGGATTGAGAGGGGAGGTTCTGCCCTTTGTATTTTTGAACTTTTTTATGCATGTCTCTTTATTTTTAGTTCTTAGCTCTAGCTTTATGCTTTCCTTGTATTAGTTCCTAGCTTTGTTCTATAGTATAATGTTAATGATAGTGTAGTTTACCTTTCCATGCACTTGTAATCTCTGGTTTTCAAGCTGTAAGATCCCTGTTTCCATTAATAAAAAGTATTGTTTTCTTTTACATTTCTGCTCTGTTTTCATTATTCTTCTTCTACTCATCCCCCCTCTTCCACCTCACCATGATTAACTAATCCTCCATGTACTCGATCTTGATGATCCGAGGTTCGAGTGATTAGGTTATGATGCTTTGAATCGTACCTTTTCTTTTTTAGGGTTTAGCCTTGAATTACTCTTGATTTATCACGGGATGGAGGTATATCATCGATATATACTCTCCACCTTTGCTTTCATTCTGGGCTAGCCGAGAGGCCGAAATTTTGAAATGAGCACTCAAGAGTAAAGGGAGTTGTTTGCACCCCTCAAGAGAGGCAGACGTTCAAATCTCCCGGATTGGAGTAAAATCCAATAGCGGGGTTCACTGCTTAAAGCGAGTTTTAGGCCTCCGATTTAGGCGAGAGTCGGTCGGACCTTCCTAAACTCAGTTAGGCACGGCCTTCGAGAGAAGCGTGTCAATATTTATGGAACCTCCACGGTCAAGGACCTTTACCCTAATTAGCTTAGGTTTATTTATCGTATTTTTCTAACCACTCTTACCGAGGTGATTTCTGATCGAGTGCATTTTCCCCTCATCGTTACTAAGCTTAAGTTTAATCACTCTTTTAGCTCTCTTTATCTTCTCATGCAAGTAGCTCTCTTTCATTGCAAGTAGTTCTCTTCCTTTGGTACGTTTAGCTTTCTTCTAAAAAACCTAATTTTTCCGTCGATAAAATAATAGATTTCGTGTGAGTAAGCTTACTCAACTGTTCTCGGATTTTAATATGACACTTGTGTCCCCTAGCTACATTTCGATAGGTATACTTGCCTTGTTGGATTGTTAGTTTGGTTATTTTCTCCTTGCAGATATCTAAGAGACAATCAATATACCTTTATTAGCAGTTATGTAAATATTGTTCAGTGTATAAGTTCAAAACACAACAAAAAAGTCTAAGGTTACACAAAGCATTAAGCAATAAATAAAACTAGAAAAATCAAGAAAGGGGCCCCAGATATCTTTCACTCCTCGGATGGACGCTGAATTGTGATAGATCCCCCCAGTCCCGCGAGATGAGGGCAAGGTGAAAGATTTAGGGCCCAGGGAATACGAATCTACCCTGCCCCTAACCTCTCCATTCTCGCGCCGGCAGTCAAAATTTTGTGCCTTACGCACGAGCAGTTCTTTTCTTTTCAGATCCACAGATGGGGATCGCCAGGGTGGTATTACCACACAAACCAATTCAGCAGCATGTCTATCTTTCTCATCTGGGGGCATCCATGCCTCACCCACGGCGGGTGAAAGATCAGCCCAAGGCACCTGCTTAACAGTCTTACAAACTTTGTTAGGATAAATTGATGTTTTTAAATCAGTCTTCCTCACGCCTTCTACAGCCGTGCTCTGCTCATGTTTCTTCTTAACTGAATCTTGTTTCACGTCAAGTGACTCTGTCTCTCGTTCACCTAATGTAAGCGGTTTTGCCACTTTCTTAACCCGATCTTTCTAATTCAGTAGATAACCTATCTTAGTAGCACTAAATAAATCCTTAGATAACAAAACATTCAATTTCAGAAGTTCTCCAGGTTCATTCGAAATTTTAGGGGGAAGTGACAGTGGTAAAGGCAAATCAACCTTGGAAGCCAAGGTGAAACCGCTTGCATTAAATTGCAATGTAGCTTCACTATCTTTTAGGAATGGGACCCCTAAGATGAGTTTCGATGTATTTCCCATGGGTCCTAACACCTGAAAGTCAGTGACTACAGCAGCCCATTCAGAATCACTTCCAAATCTTTAATCTCTCCATCAGTCTTTACTACCGATCCATCAGCTAGCACTAGTGTCTTCCGGACATCAGATTCGATATTTAAATTTAGTTTTTCAACATCATGCAAAGAAAGAATATTGCACGATGATCCAAAATAACATAAAGCTATCGTCTCCACTACATTAATCTCACATTTAATAGCCATTTCATTTTTATCACACTCCTCCACATCCCTAGTACTCTTCCCTTGCTCATGGGGATTCTTCTCCATATCACTTGGGAGGGTATCGCGAGTATACTCGGAGAACACTTGGGATAGTTTCCCAAGCTGTGTCTCCAAGTTCCTCATGGAAGCAGTTTGAGTGGCCATATTAGATTGGGCCATATCCACAAACTTCTCCATCATTTCCTCCTGCAGACTCATACGAGTCCCTTGAACGTTCGGATTATAAACCGTTTACGGCGGTTGCGGGTGGCTACTAGGGGCTTGCGCATCAAATTGATGCTGGCCGCCTTGCCACCTTTGACCAAGAGCATTTTGATTGCACGAGAAATTAGGATGATTTCTTGCATTGGGGTTATATGCATTATTATAAGGAGCAGTGCGATTTTGACAATTTATAAAATTTATATTCTCATCAAAAGTTATAACTGTCGGCTCAGCAAAGGTCTCCCCTGTAATGCCCCCAGTTTTTCTGTGTTTTGTTTGATCGTTGTTTGCCGTTACGATGACGCGTTTCTGGCTTTTTGCCATTGTTAGAGTGTGGTCTTAGATCTTTAGGTTCCTTGAGTGGCCTCTTTCTAGCCTGTTTACAAGACTCCCAAGCTAGCCAGAGTCTGTTTTGGTGACTCAGCTGAGCCTCTCAGGGAATGCTTGTACTTAGGCTTGGGAGGTGTTAGCCTGAGTGTTTGATCGTCAGATGTTGTTTTCGACTTCGGCGTTGTTTTCGTAGCTTGGGTGTTTTGCTACGATGCAAGTTTTGTCGAAATTCGAGATCATTTTTTTTCGCGTCGTTTCGATGTTTGCTTGTTAGCTAGTAGTAGTTGCTTTTGATGTGCATGGCCTTGAGTGGCCGAGCTTGGTAGGGCTGGAGCCCTGTTTTTAGGCTAAATGTTTAGCTGTTTTCATTTCATGTATATATATATATATATATATATATATATATATATATATATATATATATATATATATATATATATATATATATATATATATATGTGTGTGTGTGTGTGTGTGTGTGTTTAGATAACTAGCTGATAGTTTATGCTGTACAGGATGATGTTTATAATGAAGAGCTTGGTTGCAGCTATTATATTAGCATTGAAGCTAATGATTTTGCTGTATAGTAATAGTTATATATTTATAAGTTTGGTTGGCTAAGTCAGTTTAGCTAGTGGCCTATTGATGCTTATGCTTATTATTTTATTAACTAATGGGTTGTGTCACTACCCGTGTATCGACACCATTGTGTCGACACCAGGGTGTGTCGACACCAGGGTGTGTCGACACCAGGGTGTGTCGACACCAGGGTGTGTCGACACCAGGGTGCCGACACCAGTGTGTGCCGTCACCAGGGTGCTGACACCAGGGTGTGTCGACACCAGGGTGCCGACACCAGGGTGTGTCGACATTATGGTATGTCGACACCAGTGTGTCGACACCATGGTGTGTCGACACCAGTGTGTCGACACCATGGTGTGTCGACACCAGTGTGTCGACACCATGGTGTGTCGACACCAGTGTGTCGACACCATGGTGTGTCGACACCAGTGTGTCGACACCATGGTGTGTCGACAACTTAGTGTGTAGACACCAGTGTGTCGACATAGTGTGTCGACCTTAGACTCGGGTGTTGCAATATATATATATATAGGACCAGTTGCTTCTTCTTCTTCATGTTTCTCCTTTTCCCGAGATGCTACTAGCTTCCAGCGGGTTGAACGGGAGGCAGAGGCGTTGGAGCTTTGGCCGGCGATTTCGGGAGGGTTTAAGCTCGGTTTCCTCGTATGTTTGCAGATTTGGCTTGCTCTCATCTAGCTCTTTCTTCCTAGGTAAGTTTTTCTTGTTCTAGGGATGTTTCTAGGAGTTAGGGTTTTCAGTTTCTCTTCTTCTTCTTCTCTAAAAGCTCTATTTTTGACCCGTAGGTGGCCGATCTTGCTGCCAAAGCCAGATTTCTTGTTGCAGTTGCTGCATCTTGGTGGTGAGGCAAGTGGCTCCTTGCCATTGTCAATTTGACCCCTTTTTACCTTGTTAATTTGATGTAATTAGCTCTGTTTTTGCTTCTAGGAGCTAGTGCAATAGTGTTTCTTTACTTCAGCCATGTCTGGTTCAGGTTGTCTTAAAATCTAGCTAATCTCTCCTTCTTTATTCTCAGTTTGGTGTCCAGTTGGTAGCTGGAGGTAGGGTATGGTTGTATTTAGTTGTAGTATAAGTCAGATAGTTGATGTGGCCGGGTAGAAAGGGTAGGAGAGAGAGTTGGAATTAAATTTCCAACTCTCTGTTTCCAAGCGTTGAGTGAGCTTAGGCAGAGGGTTTAGCTTTTAAAATTCAAATTTATTCTAAGTCAAAAGCGTTGAGTGAGTGGACCTCACTCAACGCCTTGGCTGTTAGGCTTTTGGCATTGAGTGTGGTGAACTCACTCAACGCCGAAGTTAGTTTCTGTGGCTAAGTAGGAAAGCGTTGACAGTGTTGAGTGAGTCGAGCTCACTCAATGCCGTCATCCAGCGAAGGTTTTGCGGCTAAGTTATTTGGATTTGAGTGAGTGGAGCTAACTCAACGCCGCGTCGAGTGGACTCGACGCCTTTCTCCTTAGGCTGGTGTTTTTCTCCTGAGTTGGTTAGGACGGGTTTATTTAGGGTTGTCGATGTTTCTCGGCTGGTTTTGAAGGCCGAGTCGTGAATTATGGCAGGTGGTTTTGTTTGATGGCTCTGTGAGGGGTGGAGTGGTGTAGAGCCTTGGTCACCACCATTTTGGCCTCGGGATGGGCTGGTTGTTTTGGTGTGTTGCCACCATTTTGGACCCGGTTTGGGCTATTTATGTTGGTTTGTTGGACCTTAGGGCTGCCACCGTTGAACCCTTAAGTATTTATGGATCTGGTTGTTTGGATGAGGACTGTTTTTGCTCACCAACCCAGCTCCATGGCTTTACCACTGCTAATAATTCACAAAGATTAGGACTGTTAGTTCCTGTAACGGGCCTACGGGTGAGACAAGCTATTCGGCCCATGATGGGGTGCGGTAGCCTCTGAGCTCTAGGTCAGGCCGTTACAGTTCCTTTCCTTTCTTATGGATATTTCTGTTGGTATAAATATGTCTTGTTGCTACTGCATGTTCTTTTCTTTTACAGAGCATGTTGCTATTGTACTCACACTTGGTGTTTTTTTTCTTTGCTCTTTAGACAGTGTTCTTTCCTTACTGTCATGCCTTTTCTTCTACTGATAGCATTTCATTGCCGGGTTGGTAAACCCTTCTTCATTTATTCATGAATCTAATGCTCCACTTCTTTTGATTTTATACTTGCTGAGGTGTTCTTCCTTTGAATGCCTCATGTTCAGGTGGTAGTCGATTGAGCATTTAGTACTCTTGTAGAGCTTGCTTGTGGCCTCCTGGGTAGCTGAGATTGTTGTTCCTCATCTTGTGAGGTAGTTTTCTTCGTTTCTGTATAGACATGCACACTCACCAGTGGGTTCGTGTCAGGTTGTTGACGCCCACTATTGGCTTACTTATGATGCTGGGTATGAACTAAAACTGCTACTTTTGTCTATTTGAGGTTGTTCACTTATTTTCTGGAAAGGAATTATGATAGGTTGCATGTTATGTATTTTAAACCCTAAAACGTTACTATATGTATCTCATGCGCGTCATATTTATAAAGCTAAGACACTACTTTTCCTAATAGCATAAAGACTATATTTTTATATATACTATATTAACCTTAGAGTCGTGCATACCATGAGTCATCCCTCGGGGACACTTATGCTCATTTAGTATGTCAAAGCAACTTAACCAAAGTATTTTTCGCTGCGTATAAATATATATTTAATTGTGAACTAGTTGATACACTGTGCCGAGGGATACGACCATTAAATATAACTAGTTTTGTTTCATATTAAACTATGAAGTTTCCTTAAAATCTAAAGTCTGGAGTTTTTCCTGAACATATGCAGTTATCGCCTGCACGACGTTGCATCACGACATGTATATTCTCTTGCTCTAATACAATTTAATCATTTAGAAAAGGTGGGTTGTGACTGTTGGTATCAGAGGGAGGTTGCTTGACAATTGGTCGGGCAACTTTCCTTTATTAGTGTTAGTTGTTTAGTGTCATATCATACACACACCGATATGTCATCAGTACGTCTTTGCTGAAGCATGAGCACTACACTCATAAGCATGATAAGAAGTATACGGGGCATATTATGTAGCATGGGATGCATAATATGTGTTTGTATATGGATCCACCATAGGAGGCAACATGTGAGGGTTATGTAGTATGGGATGCATAACCTCACCACATGGCTGCGTCTAGCACGTTTTATTTTTCGTTGCATGCAAATGTTATGTAGTATGGGATGAATAACATTTTCATGTGTACGCCGCCCATGGCATGCATTAAGGCCGTTTTAGAATGCATAACACAATACGCATAGCATAACATTGCATAAACACAACGTGCCAAGCTAGAGATTTGCATGATGACATATGTACACACATGGTTTTGAGTCAAAAAGAATACAAATTCATGCATTCATGGTCTAAGCACATGAGTTAGTATGATGATGGTGAATCATCCTAGGTTAGGAATAACATCATTATTGAAATACCAGAGCAAGTTAGCAGTTAAAGTTCATATTTAAGCATATTTGTCTGTACCGGGTATTTTTGTTCGAGCAGTTGGGCAAGGTTTTAATTCGTGCTAATACGATTATAGGATGTCGAGACATCCTTCAACGAGGCTGACTCTCCAATCTGAGGGCGAGTCTTCGGGTGCGCAGATCAATAAAATGATGGAGAGTCTACGATAGAGCAATGAGGCCTTGTCAAGGCAGATGGTGGATGTGCAGTCCCATATCCAGTCTATGTTGTCAGTAGTGTCTGGGCTGGCTCCAAGAGTGCAGGACCCTGCTGTGGGTTTAGCTGTCCCTGCCCCTCCTGCTCCTTTGGTACCTCCGGTAATGGTTCCACCAAAGATGACATATATCTCTCACTTCCAGCGACTAGGACCTCCGACTTATGATGCAAAGATAGACTTTATGGTTTTGGACGATTGGCTTATAGCCATCGAGGAGATGTTCTCCTATTCTGGAGTTACCCCCGATCAGAGGGTGATGATCGTTTCCTATCAGCTTAAGTGATTAGCGAAGAGTTTGTGGCTAAGAGAGAAGGAGAGCTTGAAAGAGGGATGCTCTTGGGAGACCTTCAAGGAACTGTTGCTAAGGAAGTTTCTGCTGTCGGTCGAGCGCGAACGCCTGATAAATGATTTCCTACATTTGAAGTGGAGGCAGCTCACAGTTAGTGAGTACGAGATCGAGTTTAGCAAACTGAGTCAGTTTGCCCCCGACTTGGTAAGTTCCGAGGCGGATTGAGTTAAGAATTTTCTTGGTGGCCTAAGAAGTGATGTCCAACAGTTAGCAAGTGCTTATGGATCAACGAGGTATACTGGACTGGTGGAATCTGCTTTGAAAGTTGAGGCAATTGAGAATGCAAAGCAAAGAGGGCAGCAAATGAGAAAAGATAAGAGGAAATTGGTTGAAGGAAAGAGCCCTCAGGTGCTTGATGGTGCTTCAAGGAAGAAGAGCAAAGAGGTTTGTAGCTTCTGTGGCCGATCTAGACACCCCTTTGAGAGATGTTTCAAGAAGATAGGAGCTCAGAAGAAGGAGCAGGTTCATGCGATTCATGGTTCTCCTAAGTGGGACTTGGAATGTACCTTGTGCAAGAAGAAGGGCCATGATGTTGCCCGCTGCTGGTTAAAGGATAAGGTTTGCTATCAGTGTGGACAAAAGGGGCATGTTAAGGCTCAGTGCCCACAGTTCCAGCCTGTGCTTCAACCAGTCCCACTTCAGGCATTACCACCGCCTCAGCGATTGGATAAAGGTAATGGAAAGCTGAATGTGATTTCCTCAAAGGAAGCTCAGACTTCGACTCAGGTTATTTCAGGTTAGACTTTCTCCCTAGTTCTAATATTTTAGTTCGTAATTATAGCTTTACCAATTGTTTCCTTGGATGTGTGCACAACTTTATAGGAAAATTTAAGGTAAAGAACTGCTGGGCGTGTGTTCTCTTCGACTCTGGTGCTACCCACTCATTTGTGGCTAGATCTTTCGTGGATCAGTACCGTTTGGATCTTGATCGAGTGGGGGATGACTTTTGCATCAAGTTCCCTTCCGGTGATTCTGTGATTTCTGATCAGGGTATTCAGGATTGTCCGATTGTTTTAGGGGATTTTCTAGCTATGGTAGATCTGAAGGTGATCGACTTAGAAGACTTTGATGTTATCTTAGGCATGGATTGGTTGTCCAGGTATGATGTTCTTATCCAGTGCAAGGGTAAGCGCTTGGACTTCCTTAAGGACAATAGTCTGTCTGGGAGTGTTTATGCTGATCCGCGCCAAGATTCTCCAGTCATTTCTACAGTATGTGCTCGGGCGTTGCTAGTTTCCGGCTGTTTTGCTTGTTTGGTCTCAATTTTGGGGACCGTTGGTAGTTTGCCGTGTTTAGAAGAGATTCATGAGTGCGCGAGTTTTCTGATGTTTTTCCTGAAGATCTTCCTGGTCTTCCACCTGACAGAGATGTTGAGTTTTTGATAGATTTAGATCCGGGTACGCATCCTATTGTGAAGGTGCCATACCGGATGGCCCCACGAGAGCTGGAGGAGTTGCGTATCCAGCTGGATGAGTTGTTAGAGAAGGGTTTTATAAGGCCGAGCTCGTTGCCTTGGGGTGCTCCTATTCTATTTGTAAAGAAGAAAGTCGGATCGATGAGGCTTTGCATCGACTATAGAGAGTTGAACAAGGTTACTATTAAGAACAGGTATCCTCTGCCAAGGATTGGCGATTTGTTTGATCAGTTGCGTGGTAGCGCGATGTTTTCTAAGATTGATCTTCATTCTGGTTACCATCAGCTCAGAATCCGTGAGTCAGATATTCCACGGACTGCTTTTCGATCGAGACATGAACATTTTGAATTTCTGGTAATGTCGTTTGGTTTGACCAACGCGCCCTCAGCTTTTATAGATTTTATGAACTGAGTGTTCAAGGACTTCCTGGATAAGTTAGTGGTCGTGATCATCAACGACATTCTGATCTATTCCCGCGATGCAGTGGAGCATGACCAACATCTACGTTTGGTTTTATCTGCCTTGAGGGACCACAAGCTATTCTCCAAGTTGAGCAAGTGCGAGTTTTGGTTGCCTCAGGTTTCATTTCTGTGCCATGTGGTAAATAAGAGTGGGATTTTAGTTGACCTAGAAAAGATTGCTGCTGTGATGGATTGGAGTAGGACGGGCACACCCAAGGAAATTAGGAGCTACTTGGGGTTGGCCGGCTACTACAGTAGATTTGTGGAGGGTTTTTGTACCCTAGCCGCACCTTTGACGAGGTTGACTCAAAAGAATGTGGCTTTTGTCTGGAACGAGAAGTGTGAGGAAGCCTTCCTAAAGCTCAAAAATAGATTGTGCACTGCTCATATTTTGACCCTGCCTACGGAGGGCATGGATTTTGATGTTTTTGTGGATGCATCGCATGTTGGGCTTGGATGCGTATTAATGCAAGAAGGAAAGGTGATTGCGTACGGGTCAAGACATCTGAAGACCCATGACAAGAACTACCCGACGCATGATTTAGAGTTCTTAGCCGTGATTTATGCCCTGAAGCTTTGGAGACATCTACTTTACGGCGCCCAGTGCAAGATTATTACCGATCATAAGAGCTTAAAGTATGTCTTCACCCAGAAGGAATTGAATTTGTGCCAACGGCGATGGTTGGAGTATGTTGCCGATTATGATGTTGAGATCCAGTACCATCCAAGCAAGGCTAATATGGTGGTCGATGCCCTAAGTCAGAAAACGGGGAAGATTTTTAATCTCTCCGCGGAGCTATTAGTTGAACAATTTATCTTGATGGATATTTCTGTGGGGCGATGAGACTTGCAGATTAGTTTGGTAGTAGTAGAGCCTTCTTGGATTGAGCTTACGAGGTTGCATCAAAAAGATGATCCAGATCTGCTGCATTTATATCTTAGAGCTGAGCAAGGGGAGTTAGCAGATTTCTCAATTGATGATGCAGGTACTTTGAAGTACCGCGGCAAATTTTGTATCCCCGCCGTTATGGATATCCGAGTTATGTTATACAGAGAAGCACATGGTTCGAGAGTTGCCTACCATCCAGGATCTACCAAGATGTATCATGACTTAAAGCAAATTGCCTGGTGGAATGGGATGAAGAGAAACGTAGCCAGTTTTTTCTCTGAGTGATATACTTGCAAGCATGTTAAGGCCGATTATGGAAGGCCTGGTGGCAAGTTGACTCCGTTGGAGATTCCGACTTGGAAGTGGGAGAGCATTTCGATGGATTTCATCACGGGTTTACCGAGATCTCCTAGGGGATATGATTCAATTTGAGTGATCGTGGATAGATTAACGAAGTGTGCTCACTTCATACCTTATAAGATTGACTATCCGATGAAGAAAATAGCTGAGCTATATTTGAATGAAGTTATCCGATTGCATGGTGTTCCACTCAGCATTATTTCAGACCGAGACTCACGGTTTACATCTCGCTTCTGGAAGAGTTTGCAAGAAGTGTTGGGTACAGATTTGAGATATTCTACCGCTTACCACCCGCAGACCAATGGTCAGACAGAGCGAGTTAATCAGATAGTGGAGGATATGATCAGATACTACATTTTAGACCATGGAGGAGCATGGGATGAGCGTTTGCGGCTTATGGAGTTTGTTTATAATAACAGTTATCCGGAAAACTTGCAAATGGCTCCCTTTGAAGCTCTATATGGGAGACGCTGCAGAAATTCCCTATTTTGGAATGAGGTTGGCGAGAGAACTTTGTTGTGTCTGGATGTGCTCGAAGATATGGAAACTACTGTGAAGCTGATTCAGGAGAAGCTTCAGATAGCCCAGGAGTGATATGAGAAGAACGCCAACTGGCGTAGATCTGATTTGGTGTTTGCTGCGGGGGACATGGTATTTCAAAAGGTTTCCCTGATGATTGGAATCAAGAGGTTTGTCAAGAACCGAAAGTGGGACCCGAGGTTTGTGGGGCCGTTTAAGATCATTGAGAGGATTGGTGTGGCAGCTTATAGTCTGGACTTGCCCACGAATTTCCTGGCATGCACAATATTTTTCACGTTAGCCAGCTGTAGAAATGTGTGCCGAGTGACAGGAAGATTTTGGATTCTGTGCCACAATTGGAGCCAAATCTTTCTTATGTGGAGATGCCTGTCCGCATTCTGGAGGCTCAGGATCGCGTGTTGCAGAGGAAAACAATTCCTATGGTTAAGGTTTTGTGGAGAAATCAGGGTGTGAAAAGCGCGACTTGGGAGCTAGAGTCGGCGATGAGGAAGGCCTACCCTCATCTATTTCCCTGACTTGTGCCTGGTATGTTTTGTGCTCTCTTTTATATATTTTTTGCTTGGCTATTGATTCTTCCTTCTTGATAGAAGGGTTGAGTACTAAGTTTCGAGGCGAAACTTTCTTTTAGTGAAAGTGGCTGTAACGCCCCCGGTTTTTCTGTGTTTTGTTTGATCGTTGTTTGGCGTTACGATGACGGGTTTCTGGCTTTTTGCCGTTGTTAGAGCGTGGTCTTAGCTCTTTAGGTTCCTTGAGTGGCCTATTTGTAGCCTGTTTGTAAGATTCCCCAGCTAGCCGGAGTCTGTTTTGGTGACTCGGCTGAGCCTCTCAGGGAATGCTTGTACTTTAGCTTGGGAGGTGTTAGCCCGAGTGTTTGATCATCGAATGTTGTTTTCGACTTCGCAGTTGTTTTCGTAGCTTGGGTGTTTAGCTACGGTGCGAGTTTTGTCGAAATCCGAGATCGTTTGTTTTCGCGTTGTTTCGACGTTTGCTTGTTAGCTAGTAGTAGTTGCTTTTGATGTGCATGGCCTTGAGTGGCCGAGCTTGGTAGGGCTGGTGCCCTATTTTTAGGCTAAATGTTTAGCTGTTTTCATTTCATGTATATATATATATATATATATATATATATATATATATATATATATATATATATATATATATATATATATATATATATATATATATGTGTGTGTGTGTGTGTGTGTGTGTTTAGATAACTAGCTGATACTTTATGCTGTACAGGATGATGTTTATAATGAAGAGCTTGGTTGCAGCTTTTATATTAGCATTGAATCTAATGATTTTGTTGTATAGTAATAGTTATATATTTATAAGCTTGGTTGGCTAAGTCGGTTTAGCTAGTTGCTGATTGATGCTCATGCTTATTATTTTTTTAGCTAGTGGGCTGTGTCACTACCTGTGTGTCGAGATCATTGTGTCGACACCAAGGTGTGTCGATACTAGGGTGTGTCGACAACAGGGTGTGTCGACACTACGGTGTGTCGACACCAGGGTGTCGACACCAAGGCGTGTCGACACCAGGGTGTCGACACCAGGGCGTGTCGACACCAGGGCGTGTCGACACCAGGGTGTCGACACCAGGGCGTGTCGACACCAGGGCGTGTCGACATCATGGTTTGCCGACACCAGGGCGTGTCGACACCATGGTGGGTCGACACCAGGGCGTGTTGACACCATGGCGTGTCGACACCATGGTGTGTCAACACCTTGGTGTGACAACACCAGTGTGACGACACCAGTATGTCGACCTTAGACTCGGGTGTTGCAATATATATATATATATATTTAGGACCAGTTGCTTCTTCTCCACGTTTCTCCATTTTCCGAGCTGCTGCTAGCTTCCAGCGAGTTGAACGGGAGGCGGAGGCGCTGGAGCTTTAGCCGGTAATTTCGAGAGGGTTTGAGCTTTGTTTCCTTGTGTGTTTGCAGATTTGGCTTTCTCTTGTCTAGATCTTTCTTCCTAGGTACGTTATGCTTTTTCTAGGGCTGTTTCTAGGAGTTAGGGTTTTCAGTTTCTCTTCTTCTTCACTAAAAGCTCTGTTTTTGACCCGTAGGTGGCCGAACTTGCCGCCAAAGCCAGATTTCTTGTTGCAGCTGCTGCATCTTGGTGGTGAGGAAAGTGACTCCTTGCCCTTGCCAATTTGACCCCCTTTTACCTTGATAATTTATTGTAATTAGCTCTGTTTTTGCTTGTAGGAGTTAGTGCAGCAGTGTTTCTTTACTTCAGCCATGTCCGGTTCATGTTGTCTAAGAATTTAGCTAATCTCTCACTCTTTATTCTCGTTTTGGTGTCTAGTTGGTAGCTGGAGGTAGGGTATGGCTGTATTTAGTTGTAGTATAAGTCAGATAGATGTTGTGGCCGGGTAGAAAGGGTAGGAGAGAGAGTTGGAATTAAATTTCCAACTCTCTGTTTCCAAGCGTTGACTGAGCTTAGGCAGAGGGTTTAGCTTTTAAAATTCAAATTTATTCTAAGTCAAAAGCGTTGAGTGAGTGGACCTCACTCAACGCCTTGGCTGTTAGGCATTTTGGCGTTGAGTATGGTGAACTAACTCAATGCCGAAGTTAGTTTTTGCGTCTAAGTAGGAAAGCATTGACAGCGTTGAGTGAGTCGAGCTTATTCAACGCCATCATCCAACGAAGGTTTTGCGACTAAGTCATTTGGCGTTGAGTGAGTGGAGCTCACTCAATGCCGCGTCGAGTGGACTCGAAGCCTTTCTCCTTACGCTGGTGTTTTTCTCCTGAGTTGGTTAGGATGGATTTATTTAGGGTTGTCGATGTTTCTCGGCTGGTTTTGAAGGCCGAGTCGGGAATTATGGCAGGTGTATTTGTTTGATGGCTCTATGAGGGGTGGAGTGGTGTAGAGCCTTGGTCACCACCATTTTGGCCTCGGGATGTGCTGGTTGTTTTGGTGTGTTGTCACCATTTTGGCCCCGGTTTGGGCTGTTTATGTTGGTTTGTTGGACCTTAGAGCTGCCACCGTTGAACCCTTAAGTATTTATGGATCTGGTTGTTTGGATGAGGACTGTTTTTGGTCACCAACCCAGCTCCATAGATTTACCACTGCTAATAATTCACAAAGATTAGGACTGTTAGTTCCTGTAACGGGCCTACGGGTGAGACAAGCTATTCGGCCCATGATGGGGTGCGGTAGCCTCTGAGCTCTAGGTCAGACCGTTACAGTTCCTTTCCTTTCTTTTGGCTATTTCTGTTGGTATAAATATGTCTTGTTGCTACTGCATGTGATTTTCTTTTACATAGCATGTTGCTATTGTACTCACACTTGGTGTTTTTTTTCTTTGCTCTTTAGACAGTGTTCTTTCCTAACTGTTATGCCTTTTCTTCTACTGATAGCATTTCATTGCCGGGTTGGTAAACCCTTCTTCATTTATTCATGAATCTAATGCTCCACTTCTTTTGATTTTATACTTGCTGAGGTGTTCTTCCTTTGAATGCCTCATGTTCAGGTGGTAGCCGATTGAGCATTTAGTACTCTTGTAGAGCTTGCTTGTGGCCTCCTGGGTAGCTGAGATTGTTGTTCCTCATCTTGTGAGGTAGTTTTCTTCCTTTCTGTATAGACATGCACACTCACCAATGGGTTCGTGTCAGGTTGTTGATGCCCACTGTTGGCTTACTTATGATGCTGGGTATAAACTAAAACTGCTACTTTTGTCTATTTGAGGTTGTTCACTTATTTTCTGGAAATGATTTATGCTAGGTTGCATGTTAGGTATTTTAAACCCTAAAACGTTACTATATGTATCTCATGCGCGTCATATTTATAAAGCTAAGACACTACTTTTTCTAATAGCGTAAATACTATATTTTTATATATACTATATTAACCTTAGAGTCGTGCATACCATGAGTCGTCCCTCGGGGACACTTATGCTCATTTAGGATGTCAAAGCAACTTAACCAAAGTATTTTCCGCTGCGTATAAATATATATTTAATTATGGACTAGTTGATCCACTGTGCCGAGGGATACAACCATTAAATATAACTGGTTTTCTTTCATATTAAACTATGAATTTTCCTTAAAATCTAAAGTCTGGAGTTTTGCCTGAACATATGCAGTTATCTCCTGCACGACGTGGCATCACGACATGTATATTCTCTTGCTCTGATACGATTTAATCATTTAGAAAAGGTGGGCTGTGACAGTTGGTATCAGAGGGAGGTTGCTTGACAATTGGTCGGGCAACTTTCCATTGTTAGTGTTAGTTGTTTAGTGTCATATCATACACACACCGATATGTCATCAGTACGTCTTGGCTGAAGCAGGAGCACTACACTCATAAGCATGATAAGAAGTATACGGGGCATATTATGTAGCATGGGATGCATAATATGTGTTTGTATATGGATCCACCATAGGAGGCAACATGTGAGGGTTATGTAGTATGGGATGCATAACCTCACCACATGACTGCGTCTAGAACGTTTTATTTTTCGTTGCATGCAAATGTTATGTAGTATGGGATGCATAACATTTTCATGTGTACGCCGCCCATGACATGCATTAAGGCCGTTTTAGAATGCATAGCACAAAATGCATAGCATAATATTGCATAAACACAACGTGCCAAGCTAGAGATTTGCATGATGACATATGTACACACATGGTTTTGAGTCAAAAAGAATACAAATTCATGCATTCATGGTCTAAGCACATGAGTTATTGTGATGATGGTGAATCATCCTAGGTTAGGCATAACATCATTATTGAAATCCCAGAGCAAGTTAGCAGTTAAAGTTCATATTTAAGTATATTTGTCTGTACCGAGTAGTTTTGTTCTAGCAGTTGGGCAAGGTTTTAATTTGTGCTAATACGATTATAGGATGTCGAGACGTCCTTCAACGAGGCTGACTCTCCAATCTGAGGGTGAGTCTTCGGGTGCGCAGAGCAATATAATGATGGAGAGTCTACGACAGAGCAATGAGGCCTTGTCAAGGCAGATGGTGGATGTGCAGTCCCATATCCAGTCTATGTTATCAGTAGTGTCTGGGCTGGCTCCAAGAGTGCAGGACCCTGCCGTGGGTTTAGCTGTCCCTGCCCCTCCTGCTCCTTTGGTACCTCCGGTAATGGTTCCACCAGAGATGACGTTTATCTCTCACTACCAGCGACTAGGACCTCCGACTTATGATGCAAAGACAGACTTTATGGTTTTGGACGATTGGCTTATAGCCATCGAGGAGATGTTCTCTTATTCTGGAGTTACCCCCGATCAGAGGGTGATGATCGTCGCCTATCAGCTTAAGGGATTAGCGAAGAGTTTGTGGCTGAGAGAGAAGGAGAGCTTGAAAGAGGGATGCTCTTGGGAGACCTTCAAGGAACTGTTGCTAAGGAAGTTTCTACCGTCGGTCGAGCGCGAACGCCTGATAAATGATTTCCTACATTTGAAGTAGAGGCAGCTCACAGTTAGTGAGTACGAGATCGAGTTTAGCAAACTGAGTCAGTTTGCCCCCGGCTTGGTAAGTTCCGAGGCGGATTGAGTTAAGCATTTTCTTGGTGGCCTAAGAAGTGATGTCCAACAATTAGCAACTGCTTATGGATCAACTAGGTATGCTGGACTGGTGGAATCTGCTTTGAAAGTTGAGGCAATTGAGAATGCAAAGCAAAGAGTGAAGTAAATGAGAAAAGATAAGAGGAAATTGGTTGAAGGAAAGAGCCCTCAGGTGCTTGATGGTGCTTCAAGGAAGAAGAGCAAAGAGGTTTGTAGTTTCTGTGGCCGGTCTGGACACCCCTTTGAGAGATGTTTCAAGAAGATAGGAGCTCAGAAGAAGGAGCAGGTTCATGCGATTCAGGGTGCTCCTAAGTGGGACTTGGAATATACCTTGTGCAAGAAGAAGGGCCATGATGTTGCCCGCTGCTGGTTAAAGGATAAGGTTTGCTATCAGTGTGGACAAAAAGGGGCATGTTAAGGCTCAGTGCCCACAGTTCCAGCCTGTGCTTCAACCAGTCCCACTTCAGGCATTACCACCGCCTCAGCGATTGGATAAAGGTAATGGAAAGCTGAATGTGTTTTCCTCAGAGGAAGCTCAGACTTCGACTCAGGTTATTTCAGGTTAGACTTTCTCTATAGTTCTAATGTTTTAGTTCGTAATTATAGCTTTACCAATTATTTCCTTGGATGTGTGCACAACTTTATAGGAAGATTTAAGGTAAAGAACTGCTGGGCGTGTGTTCTCTTCGACTCTGGTGCTACCCACTCATTTATGCCTAGATCTTTCGTGGATCAGTACCGTTTGGATCTTGATCGAGTGGGGGATGACTTTTGCATCAAGTTCCCTTCCGGTGATTCTGTGATTTCTGATCAGGGTATTCAGGATTGTCCGATTGTTTTAGGGGATTTTCTAGCTATGGTAGATCTGAAGGTGATCGACTTAGAAGACTTTGATGTTATCTTAGGCATGGATTGGTTGTCCATGTATGATGTTGTTATCCAGTGCAAGGGTAAGCGCTTGGACTTCGTTAAGGACGACAGTCAGCCTAGGAGTGTTTATGCTGATCCGCGCCAAGATTCTCCAGTCATTTCTGCAGTATGGGCTCGGGCGTTGCTAGTTTCCGGCTGTTTTGCTTGTTTGGTCTCAGTTTTGGGGACCGTTGGTAGTTTTTCGTGTTTAGAAGAGATTCCTGAGTGCGCGAGTTTTTTGATGTTTTTCCTGAAGATCTTCCTGGTCTTCCACCTGACAGAGATGTTGAGTTTTTGATAGATTTAGAGCCGGGTACGCATCCTATTGTGAAGGTGCCATACCGGATGGCCCCGCGAGAGCTGGAGGAGTTGCGTATCCAGCTGGATGAGTTGTTAGAGAAGGGTTTTGTAAGGCGGAGCTCGTTGCCTTGGGGTGATCCTGTTCTATTTGTAAAGAATAAAGACGGATCGATGAGGCTTTGCATCGACTATAGAGAGTTGAACAAGGTTACTATTAAGAACATGTATCCTCTGCCAAGGATTGACGATTTGTTTGATCAGTTGCGTGGTAGCACGGTGTTTTCTAAGATTGATCTTCATTCTGGTTACCATCATCTCAGAATCCGTGAGTCGGATATTCCACGGACTGCTTTTCGATCGAGACATGAACATTTTGAATTTCTGGTAATGTCATTTGGTTTGACCAACGCGCCCTCAGCTTTTATAGATTTTATGAACCGAGTGTTCAAGGACTTCCTGGATAAGTTAGTGGTCGGGATCATCGACGACGTTCTGATCCATTCCGGCGATGCAGTGGAGCATGACCAACATCTACGTTTGGTTTTATCTGCCTTGAGGGACCACAAGCTATTCTCCAAGTTGAGCAAGTGCGAGTTTTGGTTGCCTCAGGTTTCATTTCTGGGCCATGTGGTAAATAAGAGTGGGATTTCAGTTGACCCAGAAAAGATTGCTGCTGTGATGGATTGGAGTAGGACGGGCACACCCAAGGAAATTACGAGCTTCTTGGGGTTGGCCGGCTACTACAGTATATTTATGGAGGGTTTTTGAACACTAGCCGCACCTTTGACGAGGTTGACTCAGAAGAATGTGGCTTTTGTCTGGAATGAGAAGTGTGAGGAAGCCTTCCTAGAGCTCAAAAACAGATTGTGCACTGCTCATATTTTGACCCTGCCTACGGAGGGCATGGATTTTGATGTTTTTGTGGATGCATCGCATGTTGGGCTTGGATGCGTATTAATGCAAGAAGGAAAGGTGATTGCGTACGGGTCAAGACATCTGAAGACCCATGACAAGAACTACCCGATGCATGATTTAGAGTTCGTAGCCGTGATTTATTCCCTGAAGCTATGGAGACATCTACTTTACGGCGCCCAGTGCAAGATTATTACCGATCATAAGAGCTTAAAGTATGTCTTCACCCAGAAGGAATTGAATTTGTGCCAACGGCGATGGTTGGAGTATGTTGCCGATTATGATGTTGAGATCTAGTACCATCCGAGCAAGGCTAATATGGTGGCCGATGCAATAAGTCAGAAGACGGGGAAGATTTTTAATCTCTCTACGGAGCTATTAGTTGAACAATTTCTCTTGATGGATATTTCTGTGGGGCGATGAGACTTGCAGATTAGTTTGGTAGTAGTAGATCCTTCTTGGATTGAGCTTACGAGGTTGCATCAAAAAGATGATCCAGATCTGCTGCATTTATATCTTAGAGTTGAGAAAGGGGAGTTATCAGATTTCTAAATTGATGATGCAGGTACTTTGAAGTACCGCGACAAATTTTGTATCCCCGCCGTTATGGATATCCGAGTTATGTTATGCAGAGAAGCACATGGTTCGAGCGTTGCCTACCATCCAGGATCTACCAAGATGTATCATGACTTAAAGCAAATTGCCTGGTGGAATGGGATGAAGAGAGACGTAGCCAGTTTTGTCTCTGAGTGATATACTTGCAAGCATGTTAAGGCTGATTATGGAAGGCCTGGTGGCAAGTTGACTCCGTTGGAGATTCCGACTTGGAAGTGGGAGAGCATTTCGATGGATTTCATCACGGGTTTACCGAGATCTCCTAGGGGATATGATTCAATTTGAGTGATCGTGGATAGATTAACGAAGTGTGCTCACTTCATACCTTATAAGATTGACTATCCGATGAAGAAAATAGCTGAGCTGTATTTGAATGAAGTTATCCGATTGCATGGTGTTCCACTCAGCATTATTTCAGACCGAGACTCACGGTTTACATCTCGCTTCTGGAAGAGTTTGCAAGAAGTGTTGGGTACAGATTTGAGATATTCTACCGCTTACCACCCGCAGACCAATGGTCAGACAGAGCGAGTTAATCAGATAGTGGAGGATATGATCAGATACTACATTTTAGACCACGGAGGGGTGTGGGATGAGCGTTTGCGGCTTATGGAGTTTGTTTATAATAACAGTTATCCAGAAAACTTGCAAATGACTCCCTTTGAAGCTCTATATGGGAGACGCTGCAGAAATTCCCAATTTTGGAATGAGGTTGGCTAGAGAACTTTGTTGTGTCCGGATGTGCTCGAAGAGATGAAAACTACTGTGAAGCTGATTCGGGAGAAGATTCAAATAGCCCAGGAGTGATATGAGAAGAACGCCAACCGGCGTAGATCTGATTTGGTGTTTGTTGTGGGGGACTTGGTATTTCTAAAGGTTTCCCCGATGATTGGAATCAAGAGGTTTGTCAAGAACCGAAAGTTGGACCTGAGGTTTGTGGGGCCGTTTAAGATCATTGAGAGGATTGGTGTGGCAGCTTATAGTCTGGACTTGCCCATGAATTTTCCTGGCATGCACGATGTTTTTCACGTTAGCCAGCTGTAGAAATGTGTGCCGAGTGATAGGCAGGTTTTGGATTCTGTGCCATAATTGGAGCCAAATATTTCTTATGTGGAGATGCCTGTCCGCATTCTAGAGGCTCAGGATCGCGTGTTGCGGAGGAAAACAATTCCTATGGTTAAGGTCTTGTGGAGAAATCAGGGTGTGAAAAGCGCGACTTGGGAGCTAGAGTCGGCGATGAGGAAGGCCTACCCTCATCTATTTCCCTGACTTATGGCTGGTATGTTTTGTGCTCTCTTTTATATAGTTTTTGCTTGGCTATTGATTCTTCCTTCTTGATAGAAGGGTTGAGTACTAAGTTTCGAGGCGAAACTTTCTTTTAGTGGAAGTGGCTGTAACGCCCCCGGTTTTTCTGTGTTTTGTTTGATCATTGTTTGGCATTACGATGATGGGTTTCTGGCATTTTGCCGTTGTTAGAGCGTGGTCTTAGCTCTTTAGGTTCCTTGAGTGGCCTATTTGTAGCCTGTTTGTAAGATTCCCTAGCTAGCCGGAGTCTGTTTTGGTGACTCGGCTGAGCCTATCAGGAAATGCTTGTACTTTAGCTTGGGAGGTGTTAGCCCGAGTGTTTGAACATCGGATGTTGTTTTCGACTTCGCAGTTGTTTTCGTAGCTTGAGTGTTTAGCTACGGTGCGAATTTTATCGAAATCCGAGATCGTTTGTTTTCGCGTTGTTTCGACGTTTGCTTGTTAGCTAGTAGTAGTTGCTTTTGATGTGCATGGCCTTGAGTGGCCGAGCTTGGTAGGGCTGGTGCCCTATTTTTAGGCTAAATGTTTAGCTGTTTTCATTTCATGTATATATATATATATATGTGTGTGTGTGTGTGTGTGTGTGTGTGTGTGTGTGTGTGTGTTTAGATAAATAGTTGATAGTTTATGCTGTATAGGATGATGTTTATAATGAAGAGCTTGGTTGCAGCTTTTATATTAGCATTGAAGCTAATGATTTTGTTGTATAGTAATAGTTATATATTTATAAGCTTGGTTGGCTAAGTCGGTTTAGCTAGTTGCTGATTGATGCTTATGCTTATTATTTTTTTAGCTATTGGGCTGTGTCACTACCTGTGTGTCGAGATCATTGTGTCGACACCAAGGTGTGTCGATACTAGGGTGCGTCGACAACAGGGTGTGTTGACACCACGGTGTGTCGACACGAGGGTGTCGACACCAGGGCGTGTCGACACCAGGGTGTCGACACCAGGCCGTGTCGACACCAGGGTGTCGACACCAGGCCGTGTCGACACCAGGGTGTCGACACCAGGCCGTGTCGACACCAGGGTGTCGACACCAGGCCGTGTCGACACCAGGGTGTCGACACCAGGGCGTGTCGACATCATGGTTTGCCGACACCAGGGCGTGTCGACACCATGGTGTGTCGACACCAGGGCGTGTCGACACCATGGTGTGTCGACACCAGGGCTTGTCGACACCATGGCTTGTCGACACCATGACGTGTCGACACCATGGTGTGTTGACACCTTGGTTTGACGACACAAGTGTGTCGACACCAGTATGTCGACCTTAGACTCGGGTGTTGCAATATATATATATATATATTTAGGACCAGTTGCTTCTTCTCCACGTTTCTCCATTTTCCGAGCTGCTGCTAGCTTCCAGCGAGTTGAACGGGAGGCGGAGGTGCAGGAGCTTTAGCCGGCAATTTTGAGAGGGTTTGAGCTTGGTTTCCTTGTGTGTTTGCAGATTTGGCTTTCTCTCGTCCAGATCTTTCTTCCTAGGTAAGTTATGCTTTTTCAAGGGCTGTTTCTAGGAGTTAGGGTTTTTAGTTTCTCTTCTTCTTCTCTAAAAGCTCTGTTTTTGACCCGTAGGTGGCCGATCTTGCCGCCAAAGCCAGATTTCTTGTTGTAGCTGGTGCATCTTGGTGGTGAGGCAAGTGGCTCCTTGCCCTTGCCAATTTGACCCCCTTTTTACCTTGATAATTTGTTGTAATTAGCTCTGTTTTTGCTTGTAGGAGTTAGTGCAGCAGTGTTTCTTTACTTCAGCCATGTCCGGTTCATGTTGTCTAAGAATTTAGCTAATCTCTCACTCTTTATTCTCTTTTTGGTGTCCAGTTGGTAGCTGGAGGTAGGGTATGACTGTATTTAGTTGTAGTATAAGTCAGATAGATGGTGTGGCCGGGTAGAAAGGGTAGGAGAGAGAGTTGGAATTAAATTTCCAACTCTCAGTTTCCAAGCGTTGAGTGAGCTTAGGCAGAGGGTTTAGCTTTTAAAATTCAAATTTATTCTAAGTCAAAAGCGTTAAGTGAGTGGACCTCACTCAACACCTTGGCTGTTAGGCTTTTTGGCGTTGAGTTTGGTGAACTCACTCAATGCCGAAGTTAGTTTTTGCGACTAAGTAGGAAAGTGTTGACATCGTTGAGTGAGTCGAGCTCATTCAACGCCATCATCCAACGAAGGTTTTGTGGCTAAGTCATTTGGCGTTGAGTGAGTGGAGCTCACTCAACGCCGCGTCGAGTGGACTTGAAGCCTTTCTCCTTACGCTGGTGTTTTTCTCCTGAGTTGGTTAGGATGGATTTATTTAGGGTTGCCGATGTTTCTCGGCTGGTTTTGAAGGCCGAGTCATGAATTATGGCAGGTGGTTTTGTTTGATGGCTCTGTTAGGGGTGGAGTGGTGTAGAGCCTTGGTCACCACCATTTTGACCCCGGGATGGGCTGGTTATTTTGGTGTGTTGCCATTATTTTGGCTCCAGTTTGGGCTGGTTGTGTTGGTGTGTTGGACCTTAGGGCTGCCACCGTTGAACCCTTGAGTATTTATGGGTCTGGTTGTTTGGATGTGGACAGTTTTTGGTCACCAACCCAGACCCATGTCTTTACCACTGCTAATAATTCACAAAGATTAGGACTGTTAGTTCCTATAACGGGCCTACGGGTGAGACAAGCTATTCGGCCCATGATGGGGTGCGGTAGCCTCTGAGCTCTAGGCCGGGCCATTACAGTTCCTTTCCTTTCTTATGGCTATTTCTATTGGTATAAATATGTCTTGTTGCTGCTACATGTTCTTTTCTTTTGCAGAGCATGTTGCTATTGTGCTCACACTTGGTGTTTTTTTTGCTCTTTAGACAGTGTTCTTTCCTTACTGTCATGCCTTTTCTTCTACTGATAGCATTTCGTTGCCAGGTTGGTAAACCCTTCTTTATTTATTCATGAATCTAATGCTCCACTTCTTTTGATTTTATACTTGCTGAGGGGTTCTTCCTTTGAATGCCTCAGGTTCAGGTGGTAGCCGATTGAGCGGTTAGTACTCTTGTGGAGCTTGCTTGTGGCCTCCTGGGTAGTTGAGATTGTTGTTCCTCATCTTGTGAGGTAGTTTTCTTCCTTTTTGTATAGACATGCACACTCACTAGTGGGCTCATGTCAGGTTGCTGACGCCCATTGGTGGCTTACTTATGA
This sequence comes from Platanthera guangdongensis, assembly GCA_039583875.1. NCBI lineage: Eukaryota > Viridiplantae > Streptophyta > Magnoliopsida > Asparagales > Orchidaceae > Platanthera > Platanthera guangdongensis. Next base: position 89,433,854 of record CM077164.1, on the reverse strand, counting down.
TGTTGGGTATGAACTATAACTGCTACTTTTGTCTATTTGAGGTTGTTCACTTATTTTCTGGAAAGGATTTATGCTAGGTTGCATGTTAGGTATTTTAAACCCTAAAGCGTTACTATATGTATCTCATGCACGTCATATTTATAAAACTAAGACACTACTTTTCCTAATACCGTAAAGACTATATTTATATATATACTATATTAATCTTAGAGTCGTGCTTACCATAATTCGTCCCTCGGGGACACTTATGCTCATTTAGGATGTCAAAGTAACTTAACCAAAGAATTTTCCGCTGCGTATAAATATATATTTAATTGTGGACTAGTTGATCCACTGTGCCGAGGGATACGACCATTAAATATAACTGGTTTTCTTTCATATTAAATTATGAATTTTGCTTAAAATCTAAAGTCTGGAGTTTTGCCTGAACGTGTGCAGTTATCCCCTGCACGACGTGGCATCACGACACGTTTTTTCTCTTGCTCTGATACGATTTAATCGTTGAGAAAAGGCAGGTTGTGACATCCCCAGCAGTACATTCATAAGCATGATGGCCTGGGTTACTGCATCTGGTCAACATCGTCCTTCCATCCAAAGTATGATTGCTCGCCTCAGCTTGTTGCACCACAATATTTACTTCAAACAAATTCCTCGCCACTCTAGGGGAAATTCTTCCAGTGGTACAGTAAGTGCTATGGGAGGCAGTGTCGCAAAGTAGCCTCAATGCCTCGTTAGGAGATAAGTTCATTATAATGCCTCCAGCTGCTGCGTCGATCATAGCTATGAAATTAGGCTCAATAGCAAAGTACAATATTTCAATTAAATTCCACGGCTCACTTCCGTGCTGGGGGCATCGACGCTGCAGGTCAGAGAACCTCTCCCATGCCTCAGACAATGTTTCTTGGTCCAGCTGCCGAAAGGTTGTAATATCCCTACGGGCATTCACAATCTTATCCATCGGGTGGAACTTCGCCAAGAACATAGAGGATAAGCCCTCCCATGTGGTAGCGCCCCCAGGAACAATAGTATGGAGCCAGGTTTTGGCCTTGTCCCTCAGCAAAAACGGGAACAGCCTCATCTTTACTATGTCATCAGAAATACCGGCATATCGGAATGTTCCGCAAATTTCTGAGAACTCCGCCAGATGGAGCTGCAGATCCTCACTCGGCAAGCCGGAATATTGCATATTATTTTGGATCATGTTCAAAATGGCGGGATTTATCTCAAAATGGTTGTTTACAATGGCTGTACCAAAGCCAGGGTAAACACTTACCGCAGTAGGGGTTGTGAAATCACGCATTGTCCTAATGCGTGGTTGGACCAACTATTGGCCCCCAACAACCCATTCACTGTGGCCGTTTCCTCCTTGGCCAAGCTCCTCCATCCTTTCTTCAACAGTAGCAGCACGCAGGCGAGCTCGCCTCGCACGTACGGTTTCAAGCTCACACACAAGATCTTCAACCCTAACACTGGAGTTGGGATATGTCATACAACACAAAAAATCCTTTCAAAAATAACAAAAACACTTACAAAATTTTTCAAAAGAAAAATACACGCAACGGGTGCACTCCCCGGCAACAGTACAAAAAATGTGATGCGTCGGCAAGCGTACTGATCGGTGCATTCCCTGGCAATGACACAAAAACATGATGCGTCGGCAAGTGTACCGATCGTAGTCAAGTAATAAAGTTGAGGAGTTGAATCCTCGGATATCGATCTCTCGAGGAGTGCAAGTAGGGAGTGTGATTTTGCTATTAAAAAAGTGATTGCAAGTTTTAACGTAAACAAAGGGGTTTTGGTTTGGTGTTTCCTAAGTTTAACACTAATAAACCTATTGCGGGTCGCCGTCACCGCGTCTCTTTGGTAGATTACTCAAGAGAGTAATATGAAAGACGGATGAGCCAATGACGGTCATAATCACCTCTTCGTTGAGCATGCTTCTAGCAATCGCAAGAACGACACTATATCAACAAGAACAAGAAAAACTGAAGGTCTGCAACACAATCATGATCTAAGATATAACAACACATAGACATGCTGAAATTCTTAAACTAAATAGTGTTCTTAAGCAACAATCGAATAACCACAAGTTCAGAACAAAGTAACTACAAGAGAAGGGGGAGAAATACAACCAAGCTCACGAAGGCTCTCTGAGATTCGCGGCCGGAGTCAAGGGTTGTCGGGCCTTGTCCGAGCTTGGTCTACGGATGATGTCCGGGGTCCAGAAAGGCTTCCACCTCCTTCCAAAAACCCATCTTCTTTATGAATAGTCGCTGGGCTAAATATTTTCGGAGAACTCCACGAATGTAGCACCTTATAAACTTGAAACGGAGCTTGGAGTTTGGAGAAGAAAATGGTGGCCGGAGATGAAGCTATTGCAAGCTTTGGAGGGAAAATGGTAGTCAGATTAGCTCTTCAAGGAGGAGAGAAAAAATGTCAGTTGGAGGGCTATTTTCCCGCTCAAAGGAGCAGAAAAGGCGGGCTGGGTCGAACAAGATCAGACTATCTTTCAGGAAGAAAAAATCTGCGCTTTAATTAGAAGCAAGTCCGAAAAATAGGCTCGCACGGTTTGGCGCACGACCGTGCGCAAACCGTGCGATATTAACTTTCAAAACAAGCCTGCGGAAGGAGAAGCGTTGACCCGTGCATTTTGCTCGCACATGGACGTTTCCAGCCGCGCGTGAAGGAAATCGCACGGGTAGCAACAGAAAGCTAGAATTCCGGAAAATACTGGGGAACCGTGCATTTTACTCGCGCACGGGAGCTGCCGCCCGTGCGTGAAGAAATCACACGATTAACCACATAATGGAACAAACAAGAAAGGTACAGGAAGACCGTACATTTCGTTTGTGCACTGAAGGAATTAGTGCCTAACCACCTAGAGGGGGGGTGAATAGGTGTAATTCCTTTTTTCTTTTTAAGGCAGTAAATCTATTCAATTATTTACTTAACAACAGATAATTCTATAGCTAACACAGCATAGATTCACAGAATTATCACAACACAGATTGCACACAGATTTTTATAGTGGTTACCCAAGATCTGGGTACATCCACTTTCCCCCTTCGCCTATCTAGTAGTGTACTAGATTCGGCCTAACTTCTGCTCTTCACCTCAAATCCTCAGATCTTACAAATCAGAACCCAACAAGGCTCCTACAGCTCAGGCAATCTGCCCTACCTCAGCCTACACAAGGCCTACAACTCAGAGATATCAATGTCCTACAACTCAGGCTCACAGCCCTACCTCAACCTTCAACAAGGCCTACCACTCAGAGAAAATATTCTCCTACACTCAGCCTTTATAACACAGGCTTACAGCTCAGATATATAAAGATCCTACAGAAAATTGATTTAACAAATGTATTTTACCACCACCCTGGTAGAGAGAGAATAGATGGATGGCTTCTTGATCAGTTTTTGGAAGAATCTGATGGCAGAGAACAACCTCTCTTAGCTTTCTTCAAAGCTTCTTGAATATGAACTCAGTAGGGTTGAACTCATGAGAAAATGATCTCCAATCTGCTTTTGACTTGAGATTCAGATCTCAATCTGAATCTTTCTTGGCAGCCTGGTTCAGCAACTGCACTTCAGTAGATGGAGCTCTCTCTCTCCAACTTTTTCTTTTTCTCTTTCTTTTGAATTCTGTATATGTTTCTGTTGTGTCTTATTCGTTTTTTATCTGTTGAAGGAGGAAGCCTTTATATAGTCTTCCTCCATGGTAACCGGCTGAACCGATTTCTAATAAACTTCTGACAGCTTTAACAGTTGCAGTAGACTGGTTAGAAATGGCAGCTGTCAAGTCATCCAGTCACTTCTTGAAATACTGTCTCTGTCTGAAAGTGTCGAGACTGAACTTCTTCATGTGTCGACACAAGTAGACTAAGTGTCGACACAAGTGAAGTAAGTGTCGACACAAGCCTTGGTGGTGTCGACACATCTCCTTTGTTGTTGTTAATGCTTCTCGACACAACCTTCTGTAGAATGTGTCGACATTGATTCTGTGTGTCGACACAATCACTTCTCTTCTTTAACATAGTTGAAACTTTGCTATGTGTCGACACAAGTCCTGTGTGTCGACACAGTTGATGTCGACAAGGTCTTCTGTGTGTCGACACTGCCTCTTGGTGTCGACACAGTTGATGTCGACTAAGTATTCCTGTGTGTCGACACTGCCTCTTGGTGTCGACACAGTTGATGTCGACAATGCTTCACTGTGTGTCGACACTGCCTCTGCATGTCGACACAGCTGATGTCGACAAAACTTTTCTGTGTGTCGACACTGCCTCTGTTTGTCGACTTAGTTTCTTCAAGTGTCGACACAGCCTTTCCAAGTGTCGACACAATTAGCTCCAAGTGTCGGCACAGCTTTTCTCCATTGTCGACGCAAGCCTTCATAAGTATCGACACAGCTTCTCCTGGTGTCGACACATGGACTTAGAAATTTTTCTGCATTCCTGCATTTACTTAACCTTCTCATATAAACTCAAAACAACATCAAATACACCTTGATGCATATCATTGAGTAAGGTGAGCCTTCTTCAAATCTGGTACACATTTTCCAATGTACCCAACAATTTCCCCCTATTTGGAGAAGTCATAACCCTTGTCAATGATATACACCATTCATAATAAATACACATTATGATGTATAACAACATTATATGACAGGGTAACTACTAAACAAAACATATGTAAACAATCATCACAGAATAATAATGCTAACAGAATAAGCATTAATCATGTTTTGCGTCAACTTCAAAAGTTTCTTTAATAAACGTTTACATAGATTTTAAACACTAAGGTTTACAATGTTATAAAATCAAGTAAATCTATTCTAAGGCTGCTCTGGCTCCTTGATGACAATGCCTTTGCCTGATTTGATCTTGGCTTGTACAGGAGCATCAGTGTCATCAGCTGGCTTCTTGACCTTTATATCTTTATTCTTTTGCTCTTCAGCCCTTATTCTTTATCTTTCAAAATAATGAAAAGGCTTAGGGAAATATTTGCTAGGCTCCTGAGCATTAGGAGGTAGCTTCCCAAGTTTTGCCTTTCTTCTATATTGAACTATGGCTTCTTACCTGGCTTCATGTTTCTCCATTCTTGCTCAGAGTACCATTTGTCCCTCTCTTGGGTCTTATCTTTACAGCTTTCCAAGCAGTCAGTATAATGTTCCTAGAAGTAAGACTCCACTGCTCAAAATCAGGCTTCAACTCTGCCTGTTCTCTGAATCTTTTCTTAGACAAAAGAGCTTCTTGCTCTTTGTTCAAAACTTCCTCTAGCACTGGCATGTCTACTTTCTCAAGGATAATATTTTTATTACCCTTTGGAGGACTATACATAGACTGTACTTCTTGATGTATCATCTCAAAATCTGCTAGAGGATAAATTACTGGAGCAACTTCAGCTTGAACCCCTTCTAAGTAAGTAGGTTGTATACCAGACTCAGCCACATTATCATCATCACAGAGGGGTGGATATCCAAGTGTGGCTCTGATGCTATTGGAAATCCATTTAGCATGGTCAGATCAAACTTTGACTAATACTCTCTCCCCTTTTATGACTTCTCTGGCAACATACATGATCTCTAAGGTCATCCTTTTGAAATCTTATTTGTTCATCCAGAAAATTTACACAATCTTTATAAAAAGACTTCAACTTCAGTAGCTATGCAAAAATAGTCTTTTGAGAATCTGTAATAGCTATTTGAACATCAGCTAATCCTTCCTGGAAGTGCTTATCAAACTCTGCTTTGGCTTGAGTCCTTGCTGCAGTCTAGGTAGTTGCAATATTCTTCATTTCAGTAACAATCACATTATGTGATTCTGTCAGATTTTCATTCATTCTAATTTGATTCTCTAAGACATAGCCTTGCTTGACAGCTATATCATCAACTTGAGTCTTGATTTGCTCTTGATGTGTGGCTAGGAAAACCATAACATTTCCTCCTTTGTGAAAGCAATCAGTCATCTCCTTCTTATGCTGATTAACTTCAAATCTTATTGACTTTATATCCTGAGCCAAAGAGAATTGCAGATCTTTGTGGGTCTCATCCATATATTTCTCCATTGCAATCCTTTGCTCATCTAGCTTTACTTGCAATGAGATTAATAAGGAGCTATAATCAGCTGTTGGGGCAGATTGTGGAGCAGCAGTTTGTAATGCCTTCTTGTAGCTTTGGCTTCTCCTTTTGAAGACCATTAGATTCCTCTTCTTAGCTCTTGTAGCTTCTTCATCCTCAGATGATGAGGAACTAGCAATATCAACTCTATCTTTAGGACTAGGAGGCAATACCTGTTCAGTCCTAGGTTGTTCCCCCCGAGTCCTTTGCTCCTCCTCAGTTCTTATCTGCTCCTTCTCAGTTCTTACATTCTCCTCCTGAGACCTTACTTGCTCCCCCTCAAGGTGAGCTTGCTCCTCCTCAAGGTTAACTTGCTCCCCCTCAAAATCTGCTTTCTACTCCTCAAATTCAGGTTGTACTATATCTGGAAACAACTCTTCAAGGGTGAATTCTTGTTGAGTAGGGACTGTAGATTCTCTTATCTCTGGAGCATCTACAACTGCTGATGTATCCTCCAAGATTACATCTTGAACTTGACTGTGTAGTTGTGTTTACTAGTCAACATCAATCAAAAATTCAGTTAGTGTCTCATCGTTATCAATGAGAATTGATTGATTCACCTCTTGAATTACCTCAAGGATTGTTTGTGTAGCCATTTCACTATCCAAGTGGGTTGGCTCTTCCTCAATATGAGGCTCCCCCTGCACTTGTGCACCATCTGTAGGGTCTTGTGCAGGAATTTCTTGTGCTGTAGATTTCTCAGGAACCTCTTGCCTTTCCTCATCAGGCATGTCCTTAGTTAGGACCCTATCCCATCTGGATATAATCCTGATGTCCATCCTTCTCATGTGATTTATCTTAGTCCCAGCTGACTGGTACATTACATCTGGTATTGTGGCAGCTAAATACAAGCTCACAATTCTTCCCAGATTTGACTTCTTCATACTTTCCTTAATCTTCTCAAATATTACTGCTGACCAATCAGTATTTAGTGTGTAGATGATCCTGGTCATCAGAGTGAACATATAGGCTGATATCTTATCATGCCCCCTGGTTTGCAGAGTATAACTTTGCCAACTACTTCAGACAAGAACTTTCCTTACATATTCCTTCCTTTCCTGTTCAAAGCTGAGCCAATCTTTATGGTGGAATCCAGTCCACACCATTGAAGTGCTTCCCTTAGCTTAGATGCAGGTACATCTTCTTCTTCTTGTGTTCTTGATAGGTGAAGAACTTTCCTGAGACTCTTCTGGGTGATTTTCACCTTTACTCCATGGACTGTTGATCTAATTTTAAGTCCAGTTTGATCTAGGGTAGCAGCACCAAAGAATTCTAGTGTTTCTTTCTTCCAAATCTTAGTTGGTTCAGAAACTAGAAACTCCAACCCATTCTCATCAATTAGGGTTACTACAGTTTTAATTTCATGTTCCGCATGGTCAAAGGCGTTGTGTACCAGCTCATATCCTTCATTGACATTGTCTTCAACCTTGGGCGCCATTAGGGTTGAGAGAAATCTTGAATTTAGATGAGAGAATTTATCAACACAAAGATTTGATCTCGAAACTATGGAGACCGTGTCGACAAACAATGTTATTGACCTATTTATACTTTTCTAAAAACGAAGGTGAAAAGGCATGTCATAATCCTCTAAATGTGTCGACACTGTTGAAAAGTGTCGACACAGACTTCTAATGTCTCGACATAAGTGTTGACTTCTATGTGTCGACACTTATACATTTGTGCTCGATGATCAGTCGATTCTCCACTCGACGAAATCTGTGTTGATCCTAAGTGTCGACACCATCTCTAGATGTGTCGACACCACTCCTGGATGTGTCGACACTATTTCTCTGAAGTGTCGACACCTATTTTCTAGATCTGTCGACATCATTTCCCTGCAATGTCGACACCACTTCTATGTGTCGACACAGACAACTCCTTGTGTTGGCACAATTTTACTTAGCCAATATTGTTAAACTAATCTATGTTCAACATTCCTAATTCAATTTTAAACTTATTGAATTTAGTTTCATCTAGAGGCTTAGTAAATATATCTGCAATTTGATAATCTGTTTTGAAAAATTCTAGTGAGATGTCCTCTTTCTCTACATGTTCTCTAAGAAAATGGTATCTAATTTCTATATGCTTAGTCCTACTATGTGAAACAGGATTATTAGCAATAGAAATAACACATGTAGAATCACAAAGCAAAGGTGTTCTACTTATCTGAATACCATAGTCTCCTAGCTGGTGCTGAATCCACAACAGCTGTGCACAACAACTTCCTGCTGCCACATATTTAGACTCAGCTGTGGAAATTGCCACACTAGTCTGATTCTTACTGCTCCAAGACACCAATCTTCCTCCTAGAAATTGACAGGTTCCTGTAGTACTTTTTCTATCTTCTTTGCAACCTGCAAAGTCTGCATCTGAATAGCCTGTCAGTAGAAAATCTCCATTCCTAGGGTACCAAAGGCCTAGATTAAGTGTGCCCTTAAGATATCTCAAAATCCTTTTGACTGCAGTCAGATGAGATTCTTTAGGGCAGGATTGGTACCTAGCACAGACACATGTAGCATACATGATATCTGGTCTACTACCAGTCAGATATAGGAGGGAGCCAACTATTCCTCTATACAAAGTTTCATCTACAGGTTTCCCTACATCATCTTTGCTAAAAGATACACTTGTCCCCATACGAGTTCTCATGGTAATGGATGATTCCATACCATACTTCTTTATTAACTCCAGGGTGAACTTAGACTGAGATATGGACAAGCCTTCTTCAGTCTGTCTTACTTAGAGACCCAAGAAGAACTTAAGTTCTCCCATACTACTCATTTCAAATTTTTCTTGCATAAGTTTTGCAAATTTTCTACAAAGATTACTTTCAGTACACCCAAATATTATGTCATCAACATATATTTGAACTAAAATTATCTTTCCTTTGGATTCCCTAAGGAATAGAGTCTTGTCTATTTTCCCCCTTGAGAATTTATTCTCAATGAGGAAATTAGACAGGGTTTCGTACCAAGCCCTTGGGGCTTGTTTCAACCCATACAAAGCTTTCCTAAGTCTATAAACATAATTAGGTTTGAGAGGATCAACAAAACCTGAGGGCTGCTCTACATAGACTTCTTCTTTTAGATTTCCGTTTAGGAATGATGATTTTACATCCATTTGGAATACCTTGAAGCCTTGATATGTTGCATAAGCAAGGAACATCCTGATTGCTTCCAGTCTTGCTACTGGGGCAAAGGTTTGATCAAAGTCAATACCCTCTTCCTGCATGTATCCTTTTGCAACAAGTCTTGCTTTGTTCTTCACAATGATCCCATTCTCTTCCAATTTATTCCTAAAGATCCACTTTGTTCCAATGATGTTGTGATATTTTGGTTTAGGAACTAACTTCCAGACCTTGCACCTTCTGAACTGATTCAGCTCCTCTTGCATGACATCAATCCAATGTGGGTCTACAACAACTTCTTAAAATTTCTTGGGTTCTACTTATGATAAGAAGCTAGAGCAAAGGACTGTGTTCAGATTCCTGCTCCTTGTTTGTACTCCTTGTCTTGGATCACCAATTATCTGATTTGCTGGATGATCCTTTAAGTGTCTAATAGCTAGAGGTAGTCTATCTTCAGGTTGTACACCTCCAGTCTCTTCATTATACTGCACCTCTTGGATTTCATCAGCATCTAGAGAGTCTTGTACTCCCCCTGGACAGTAGCCACCATTTTCTACTTCCTGATTTGCAGTTGAATCTTCTGTAATGGTAAGCTTGTCCATTCTCTCAGTTATACCTGTAGAACTGCAAGAACTACTTGGCAACTCACTGTTAATTATTCTTGTTTCATCAAAGACAACATGTACAGACTCTTCTACAACTTGAGTAATCAAGTTGTAGACCCTATAAGCCTTACTAATTTTGATGTACCCAACAAATATCCCATCTTGGGATTTGGCTTCAAACTTAGTTAGATAAGACTTGCCATTGTTAAGGATATAACACTTGCAACCAAAGATCCTAAAATAGGATAAGTTTGGTTTTCTGCCCTTCATAATCTCATAGGGAGTCTTCTTGTGGCTCTTGGTGATAATATCCCTATTGATCACATGACATGCAGTGTTTAATGCCTCAGCCCAGAAATATTCTGGGAGAGAAGTGTCACTCAATAGAGTTCTACCAGCCTCAATCAGTATTCTATTCTTCCTTTCAGCAATACCATTTTGCTATGGTGTTCTAGGTGAGGAGAATTCTTGAAAAATCCCAAATTCTTCATATAGTCTTGTCATACTCTCAGATTGAAATTCAGTGCCATGGTCACTTCTGATTTTGACTACAATACTGTCCAGCTCATTCTGAATTTGTTTGACAAAATTATATAAAACACTTGGGGTTTCAGATTTTTGTCTCAGAAAGAACACCCATGAATATCTAGAATAGTCATCTACCACCACAAAATTGTAGACCTTCCTACCTAAACTATGAACTGGCATAGGACCAAATAGATCCATATGCAAGAGGTATAGACACCTCACTGAATCCTTGGTTTCAAGGCTATGAAAGGAGTATTTGGTCTGCTTGCCATTTTGACAAGCTGAGCATATCCCATCCTTTTTACACTTAACTTGAGGACCATTACTCACTAACTCTTTGCTAAAGTGTTGGCCAATAGTCTTGTAATTAAGATGGGCCAGCCTCTTATGCCATTTAACACAATGAGAGGCTCTCTCATCAGCTACAAGACAAGTAGGAGAAACATTGTTCTCACACTCAAAGTTAAGACAGTACACATTTCTTTTTCTATATCCTGTCAATATGACCTTTTGATCACTTGACCTTTTGATGTGACATCCATTCTTAATAAATGAAATGTCATATCCTAAATCACTCAACTGACTTATGCTTATAAGGTTGTGTTTCAAACCCTTCACATAGGCCACTTGAGAGATAGTAATCTGGTTATTAGAAATGTTACCAAATCCTTTGATGATTCCTTTTTCAGAACCACCAAAGGTTACTTTAGGCCCATCCATGATAGGTGAGCAGTCCTTCAGCAACCCCCTTGTTCCAATCATGTGCCTAAAACATCCACTGTCCAAGTACCATATTGGGGCATGACAACTTGGACTCACCTGCAATAAAGAATAACTTAACCTTAGAACCAAAATGAATTTTGGGTCCTTCGTTCATGTTAGCCTGAAATTTAACAAATCTGCCTGCAGCTTTTCCAACAGGCAGACTGCTACTCTCCTTGACACTAGAATTGTGCCAACAGTCTAAGGCAAAGTGGCCTACCTTGCCACATCACCATCACTCAAACTTGTTATACCTTTGCTTAGGTACAACCTTAGCTGAATTATTTACAGCAGGTTTCTTGTTTTGTGCTGGGGCTTTGCCTTTCTTATTAGACTTGGCAGCCCATGCTGTTTTCTTAAAGCCTATTCCTGTCTTACCCTTTTGTGACACAAAGTCATCTATTAAGGGTAACACAGATTTTGGCTTAGAAAAACTAGCCACAATCTCCTTTTCTTTCTGAAGTCTAATCTCCAGATTTTTTATTTGATCATTCTTGAATGTGATTGTTCCCATTTGAATAACAGTTATGTTTTTCAATCTGACAATCTCATTCAGCTTTTGATCCAGCAACTTCTCAGAATCAGTTGCAGCCATCTTAAGATCTGCAATTTCCTTAGCCAGAGTTTTGGCCAGGTTTTTTCTTTTATTTAGTGCCTGCAACAAGTCCCCATATTCATCTATCAGCTGAAGAATATCACCTTCAGACTCAGACCCATCCACATCACTTGATGCAGATGTTGCTAACTTTGACCCAGTACTACAATCTGAATTCCTAGAAAGACATTGTACCTTACTAGGACCAGGCTGATCCTGGCACTTATCTTCTTTTGACACAGCCATCAGTCCCTTGCACTGATGGTCTTCTTGTTCATAGATAGAGTTCAGCACTTGCAGAAACTCTTCTTCTTCATCTGCTGCATATAGACCAATGTTTGCCTCAGCTTCTGATTCTGACTCTGAAGATGATTGGTCTGTCAAGCTCTTCTCCTTCTTAGCAACAAAGGATTTCTCCTTCTTGCTCTGGTGTTGAATCTTCTTTTTTATCAGCAGACTCTTTTCTTTTATCTGGACACTCAGCCACAACATGTCCAGGCCTATTACAGTAGTAGCAAACTATCTTTGATGTTGTAGATTTGCTTGGCTTAGACCTGCTCCTGTCCTTCTTGGATGACTTCCTCTTTTGATAATAATCATCCTTAGGTTAAGATGTGGAAGGCATAGACTTCCACTGCTTCTTCATCAGGAATCTCTGAAACTGCCTTGTGAAGGCAGCAAAGTCTTCATCTGAGTCACTGCTTTCTGAACTTTGCTTGTCTGAATTATCTGAAGCAATTTCAGAAACTATCTTAGGAGGTGATGGAGACATCCTCCTATTCTTCGTAGTGGCTTCAACCTTGAAGGCCACAGACTTTTCTCTATGCTCCCCTTTTGCACTTTTCTCTTCCTCTTTCCTAGCCATCAACTGCATCTCATATGACAACAATTTTCCAAACAAAGTTGGAGGTAAGATATCTGCAAGTTTGGCCACTTCCCTAATGACACAAATCTTAGTGTCCCAATCCTTTATCAAGGATTTTAGGAATTTATCATTCAGTTTATATGTATTGAAGATTCTTCCATAGGACATCAGCTCATTTACTATTCTATAGAACTTTTTATAACACTCAGTTATACTGTCAGACTTTCCTTGTCTAAAACTCTCATATTCCTGGTTCAGCATAGAATTTCTATCTTGTCTGACTTCTTCAGAACCCTCCATATAGACTATCAAAGTATCCCACATTTCCTTGGAGGTCTTGCAGTGAATCAAATTTTGAAAAGTTGCATCATCTATGACACTTACTATAATATTCTGGGCTCTTTTATCCATAGTTGCCAGGATGATCTCATCCTTAGTCATCTCTGAAAAATCTTTGGGAATTTTTTGGTTTGTATCTAGAACTGAAATCTTCATAGGATAAGGACCTTCCTTTACTGTAATGTAGATCCTTGGATCAGAAGCCTCCATAAACAACCTGACCATTTCTTTCCAGATGCCAAATATCTCCTTTCTGCATATGGGTAATTTCATAGAACCTTGTTCCTTATGATTTTCTCCTGAACCAATTTTCTTGATCTTGAATCTGCCTTAAGGATCTAACTCAGACTGTTAAGTCCTTCTTTGAGAAAGCTCGCTTTGATACCACTTGAAAGAATTAGTGCCTAATCAACTAGAGGGGGGGGGGGTGAATAGGTGTAATTCCTTTTTCTTTTTAAGGCAGCAAATCTATTCAATTATTTACTTAACAACAGATAATTCTATAGCTAACACAACACAGATTCACAGAATTATCACAACACAGATTGCACACAGATTTTTATATTGGTTCCCTAAGATCTGGGTACATCCACTTTCCCTCTTCGCCTATCTAGCAGTGTACTAGATTCGGCCTAACTTCTGCTCTTCACCTCAGATCCTCAGATCTTACAACTTAGAACCAAACAAGGCTCCTACAGCTCAGGCAATCTTCCCTACCTCATTCTACACAAGGCCTACAACTCAGAGATATCAATCTCCTACAACTCAGGTTGACAGCCCTCCCTAAGCCTTCAACAAGGCCTACCACTCAGAGAAAATATTCTCCTACACTCAGCCTTTATAACACAGGCTTACAGCTCAGATCTATAAAGATCCTACAGAAAATTGATTTAACAAATGTATTTTACCAGCATCCTGGTAGAGAGAATGGATGGATGGCTTCTTGATCAGTTCTTGGAAGAATCTGATGGCAAAGAACAACCTCTCTTAGCTTTCTTCAAAGCTTATTGAATCTGAACTCAGTAGGGTTGAACTCTTGAGAAATTGATCTTCAATCGGCTTCTGATTTGAGATTCAGATCTCAATCTGAATCTTTCTTGGCAGCCTGGTTCAGCAACTGCACTTCAGTAGATGAAGCTCTATCTCTCCAACTTCTTCTTTTTCTCTTTCTTTTGAATTCTGTATAAGTTTCTGTTGTGTCTTATTCGTTTTCATATAGTCTTCCTCCATGGTAACCGGCTGAACCGGTTTCTAACAAACTTCTGACAGCTTTGACAGTTGCAGTAGACTGGTTAGAAATGGCAGCTGTCAAGTCATCCAGTCACTTCTTGAAATACTGTCTCTGTCTGAAAGTGTCGAGACTGAACTTCTTCATGTGTCGACACAAGTAGACTAAGTGTCGACACAAGCCTTGGTGGTGTCGACACATCTCCTTTGTTGTTGTTAATGCTTCTCGACACAGCCTTCTGTAGAATGTGTCGACACTGATTCCGTGTGTCGACACAATCACTTCTCTTCTTTAACATAGTTGAACCTTTGCTGTGTGTCGACACAAGTCCTGTGTGTCGACACAGTTGATGTCGACAAGGTCTTCTGTGTGTCGACACTGCCTCTTGGTGTCGACACAGTTGATGTCGAATAAGTATTCCTGTGTGTCGACACTTCCTCTTGGTGTCAACACAATTGATGTCGACAATGCTTCACTGTGTGTCGACACTGATTCTGCATGTTGACACAGTTGATGTCGACAAAATGTTTCTGTGAGTCGACACTGCCTCTGTATGTCGACTTAGTTTCTTCAGGTGTCGACACAGCCTTTCCAAGTGTCGACACAATTAGCTCCAAGTGTCGACACAACTTTTCTCCAGTGTCGACACAAGCCTTCATGAGTGTCGACACAGCTTCTCCTGGTGTCGACACATGGACTTAGAAATTTTTCTGCATTCCTGCATTTACTTAACCTGCACATATAAACTCAAAACAACATCAAATACACCTTGATGCATATCATTGAGTAAGGTGAGACTTCTTGAAATCTGGTACACATTTTCCAATGTACCCAACACGCACGGTTCCGAAGAAACCGTGCGTTAACCGTGCGTGAAGATCGCCGAGCCCACCTCGACGATATTTCGTCAAGCTCAACTCGACAATTTTCCTACACAACAAAACGCACGATCGGGCACAAACCGTCCGTGAATAAAAAACATGACTATGTGTTTTACTCAAATAAGAATTCCTGTCTCGGGGAAAATGCAACACCTGCATAGCAATAAAACCACACAAATAATCATATAAAACAAAACAAAGAACTGTGAGGAGCTCAAACAACTTACCCTCAACACAAGAGTGCGCAATTGCACACCCATGAGCCAAAACAGTATACAAAATGGTCCATGACCGAACAATGCAAATATAACCGATAATCGGTTGAAATACAGTGCACGAGTGATAAAACCAGCATAGATGAGTCCAAAAAAACCCTATAAATATCGGACTCATCAGTGTGTCAGTTGAAGGCTTGGCATTGAGTGAAAAGCGTTGAGTGCGTCGAGTGATGGCTTGATGTTGAGTGAATATGCCTTGGAGTTGAGTGTGTTGACTGAATCAGGCTTGGCATCAAGTGAATATACATTGGCGTCGAGAGCATTGAGTGTATCATTTGCGTCGAGAGCGTTGAGTGAAGCATCTAGGCATCGTGTGCTTTGACTGTATCTATCTAGGCATCGAGTGGCTTCAGAGATATTTGTTAGTCGTCGAGTGGATTCAGAGCTATTTATTAGCAGTCGAGTGAACTCAGAGCCTGTATTTTTGGCATCGATTGATCTTAGAGCTTGTGTTTGGGCAATTTTGTTGTGTCCATCGATTGACTTTGAGTTCATCAAGTCATATTCGTCGAGTCTGCATTAGTGACTTCTGCTTTTCTTCCCTTTGCATCGTCATGAAAATCTGATGCTAATCCTTGTGCTTTTTTGTTGTTTATTATTATAATTTATGATTATTTGTGGCATTGGTTGGCAGAAGATAAGGACACCACCTTAGTGTCGGTTTGTGAATCATTACACCTGGTGGGTTTTTCTTCTCTTCTTATGGGTTGTTGGGTTGTGTTGGAAAATATGGCCACCACCACAGCATCTTTTTGAGATGTTTGGTCTAAAGGTTTGTGTTGGACAATATGGCCCCCAACTTAGTGCCGTTTTTTAATCGGTATTAATTATTCACGTGTTTGACCTGATCATTCTCTGTTGTTTATATAAATATATATGCACATATATGCTTATGCATACACTTACAGATTTTATAGAAGCATGTCTTCAGTTCGCACTGGGTTCACCCATTCTTATTACACTGTTTGAGAATTCTTCTCCGCCTATTAAAGTAAGACCTTTTGCTGCGATTGGATAGATTTTCCTTTATAAGGGTTTGTAACCCTTTTATCCCTTTGGATTATTGCAACTAATGATCTTTGGTTACCAATTGTTTATTCATTCTGAGGTATTCTTTTCTTTTGAATGCCTCAGGTTCAGAGTAGTAGCCTGTTGAGTGGCTAGGGTTGGTTGTGGCTAGTGGTCTGCAGCTGTTGTAGTTATCTTTTCCTCAAGGTTGTGAGGTAGTTTTATTGTTCTTTTCTTTAGTCAGACATTTATGCTTTTACTAGGTTCTTGTCAGGTTGTTGATACCCACTGAAGATTTTGGTTGAATGTTAAGTTACTTGCTAGCAACTAAGTATATTTCTTGATGACTTGCCAAATTTACTTGATCTCTAGGAAGATTTTATGCTATGATTGTATGTTATTTTTTAAAAGTATAAACTTATCATTTTAACTATCTAATTCATAGCATGGTTTTAAACCAAAGTCACTATATTTTAACGAACGTAAAAGCTATTTCTATATTTTTATTAAACCTAGAGGTATGCATATCATGAGTTGTCCTATTTGGATGTTTATGCTCATACACGATGTCAATCAATATAACAAAGTATTTTCCGTAGCGTATATTGATATTTTCACTTGTGTACTAGTTGATCTACTGAGTCTACAGATACAACCATCAAAACCAAACTTAAATTATATCTTTCTTCATAATAATCTTGAGAACTTCATATAAAGTGTTAGGTTCGAGTTCATTCCTGAGCCCCTATAGTTATCCCCTACACGGCGTGGCATCATGATGCTTATTTTCTCTTACTCTGATATATTGTTAAATGTGGAGAAAATGCGGGTTGATAGTTAGTATCAGAGGAATAGGTTGTTTGACAAATTATCGAACGACTATCTCTGGTTAGTTTTAGAATTCTTGTTCCATTTCATACACACACCGATGTGTCATCTGTACGTCTTGGCTGAACCATGAACACAACACTCATAAGCATCATAAGAAATATACAGGGCATATTATGTAGTATGAGATGCATAATATATGTTTATATATGGATCATCATAGGAAGCAACATGTGACTATTATGTAGTATATGATGCATAACAATCATCATATGAATGCACATTAGATTTTACTTTTCATTACATGTGATATTATGTAGTATGAGATGTATAATATTTGATGTGTACGCCGCTCATAGCATGCATTAAGTACTTTTTTTAGATTGCGTAACACAACATGCATGACATAACATAGCGTTAGCACACATGCCAAGCTAAAATCTATATGATGACATACGTACACATATGGATTTAAAGCAAAAGAAATGAGAATGCATGCATTCATAATTTATGCGCCTGGGTCAATAGGATGATGGTATATCATCTTAAGTTTAAGCATTACATCATTATGAAAATTCCAGAGCAAGTTAGCGGCATGAGCAAGTGTCTAACATATATAGTCTAAACTAATTTGTGTAGTTATTGCGGTTAAGCTAGGTTTTGATTGGTTGTTCGTTGTATTCTTAGGATGCCCCCTAAGTATGTTGCAACGAGGTCGACTCCCCAGTCTGAGGGCGAGTCATTTGGTACGTAGAGTGAGGCTATGATTGAGGTACTATGATAGAGAAATGAGGCTCTGTCTAGGAAGATGATGGAGATGTAATCATAGATCTAGGCACTGCTGAGAGTCATTTCAGAGCAACAGCCGAGAGTGCAGGACCCTCTATAGGTCAAGCCGTTCATGTTCTTCCTGCTCTGTTGTTGCGTGTTGGATCCCTAGTTTGGATTTGAGCTAAGGTTGACTATTAGAATGTTTTGACCCACCTTGTATAGCCAGGGTCAAGATTGTCAGTCCTAGAGTTTAGGCTAGTCTTTAGAATCAAGCTTCATGGACCAGCCTACAGTGGACTTCAGGAAACTCAAACTTAGAAGAATTTAGAGTTCAAATTATCAGTTCTAAGTTCTTAAAACTCAGATCGACGATAGTCGATCTCGGATCGACAAACTCAGAGTTCTTTCTCTAAGTTGAGCTCGATGATATTCGAGCTCAGGTCGACAATTTCTTCCCTCAAGGCAGATTATCTGATCAAAGAACTTGGAGCTCAGAATTAGCAAGATATTTCCAGATTGATGTTCACAGAGCTCAGGTCGATGAAAATGATTTCTCAGCTCAACGAACTTTGAGTTCAGGTCGACGAAATCTGTTCTGATGTCGATGAAATTTGTCAGCTCAGTATTTCCTTCTCTGCAGTTCATTTCCAGATTGACCAAGGCTGATTTAATATATTATTGTCTATATTACTCTGAGTTATTAAGTGCATATATTCTTATGAATATAGACGTTCATTGGCAGCATTAATTATTGGATTTCACAGAGTAAACATTCGGCTTAATTACAAGAACAGTTGAGGAATCAAATTAATGCCCTTCTAGCCTTTTGTCCAAGTTCCAAGAATTCAGCATTCAATCAAGGAGTAAAATTCAAATTCAGAAGAGATACAGAGCAGAATGATCTGCTATCAACAACACAAGATAGAAAATGAGAAGTTAGAGAATCTACGAAGTCATACGAGCAGACACAAAAAGTTTTTGGAGTCTCAAAATTCATTTTGTCTTCATCATCAGCAAATCTTCTCCAAGCTTTCAAGAGACATCGAATACAATTATTCTAAAAAGCTTGCTGGAGATCAACATCAATCTGAAGACCTACACCCAGAAGCAAAGCTTCCTTCTTTCCTAAACTACTCTACATCCCAGGGGGAGCTTTGACAACAAAGATCCACTTTTGTCTTCTCTACTGTTTAGAGAAAAAGAAAAGACATCATCAAATTTTCTTTCACTGTATAAAGGGTTTATTAACTCCCTTTAAAGTTTATTGTTGGTTTTTGGGCACCTGATCAAAAGCCTAAAGAGTTGTGAGATCTCCCAACAAATAGATCTTGTGGTGGCAGTCACCTGATCAAAACCTGCTAGTGGATTCCTACCAGGCTGGTAGGAGAGTGGATGTACCCAGTTTGGGGAAACACTATAAAATTTCTTGTGTTGTCTGGTTGCCCCTTTTCTTTTTGTAATGTGCTGTGATAGTTTAACTTTAATCTTTTTACAAAATATTTGCTATCACCTATTTTAATGCTAAAATATATAAATCTGTAAAAAGTTTTTAAAGCTTTATTCACCCCCCTCTAGAGCTAATTAGATCTATCCCCTTGACTTTCAATTGGTATCAAAGGATTATCAATTACCTAAGTCACTTTCAGTTGGTATTAGAGGTTTATAATTTCTTTCTATTGGTATTAGAGAGTAGTGAAAGTGGAGGATAAGATCTATCTTAACTCTAGAGGGGGGGGGGGGTGAATAGAGTATATTAAAATAATTTTCAAGATAAAAATTATTTGTAGTGGAAGACTTAATTTAAATAATATGTGTATAGTGCTGCAGAAAATAAAAATATGAAAGCAAGAAATAAAACAACACAACACACAACAAATAAAATATAACAACCAGAAGACACAAGGAGCTATAGTGGTTCCCCAATCAATCTAGGTACATCAACTCTTCTACCACCTTAGGTAGGAATCCACTGCAGGATGAGTTGATCAGATGTCCTGGGAACCAATGAGCTTTTGATAAGGTGCTCAAAAACCAAACTATATTTTTTGATCAGGTGTCTTGCCACCACTGAGTTTTGATAGGGTCTCAGAAACCAACACAAACTTTTGAAGGGAGTTTGATAAACCCTTTACAGCAGAGAGAGAGAGAGAGGTGAGATGATCTTCTCTGTCAACAATCAGAGAGAAGATAATGGATGTTGTCAAAGCTCCCCCTGAGATCTTGAGTTGTTCGGGAAGTGAAGCTTTGCAATAGGGTGATAGGCCTTCCGAAGATTAGATCTCCAGCAAAAGATGATTCCAGCGGCAGCTGAAATGTGTGGTGTCTGGAGTCTTGAATGATAAGGCCTTTGAACACTGGAATCAAAAGGGATCTAGAAATTTCAGTATATTGATCTCCTTCAGTGATGTGTGTTCCTGTAAGAATTCTATGACTGTGAATATCTGTAACTGTTTCTCTCCTTCTTGTTGTTGTTATTAATAACCAGCAGAATGAATAATCTTTTATTCCTTAGATCTGAATAGAATAATTCTCTGTCCAAGATAGCCATTAGCCTGTCATAAATGACTTCCTTAAATGCATTTTGTCTTCTGGAGGAAAGTCCAATAAAACATTCCTTTAAAATCTCCTTGAAACTTGCTCCAGATTAATTGAAACGGCTACAAGATTCTTGAAATAAATGCTGTGAATAAATAGAAGGGAATACCAAAACTGACTGAATTTGAATCTTGAAAAACGTCGATCTCTCCAGAAAAACATCGACCTGAGCTCAACTATCATTGAACTGAGCTCAGCGACTGGACTTAGACTGAAGCAGAAGTCGTCGATCTGAGCTCAACTATCGTCAAACTGAGCTCAGAGATAAGGAAACAAACTAGAGACAGGAACGTCGATCTGAGCTCGAAGATCGTCGAACGAAGTTCGATGACTCGTTGAAGTGAGTGCAGAGATCGTCGAATGGAGTTCGATGATTCGTCGAAGTGAGCTCAAAGATCGTCGAATGGAGTTTGACGATTCGTCGACCTGAGCTCGACGAAATGACTTAGTTTCCTGAACTAAAATATCTGGTCTTGAGGGTCTTGAGGGCAGCTTTTAAACCTAAATACTAACCCTTAGACTCAATCTAATTGACCTTTAGATCTATACAAGGAGGTCAAAACAAATTTCCTAAAGGACATAGTGATCCTTGCCCAAATCAGTAATAGGGTGTTCCAACAATCTCCCCCTATTTGGGTTAGGATTACTATTTACAGACATTGGAAAAATAAAAACATACAATACAGAAATATAACCAAAAAATCATTGCAGAAACATAGATATAATCATAGATAGTCAGAAATAGGTACCACTGTCAGCTTACAAAATCATTCCTTTTCCTTGCTCTTTATGAGAAATATTTCTCTGTTAGGGTTAAGAGCTTCTTTCTTGGATATTCTGTCATCATCTGCACCTAGAGAAGTTTGATGTTTTGGCCTGGGGACTACAGCTTCTAGGTGCAGCTTCATATAACTTTCTGAGTCAAAGAATTTGCTGGAAGAATATCTCTCAAGTTCTTTCTTTCTCTGTTCTGATAGAGTGGTGATATTTGATGTGTCTCTTCCTTGTTCTCTGGCCTTTTTAATTTGATCTAATGCAGCCAACTCTTTCATTCTGGCAGTCCATGAAGTGGGATTATTTTCTGAGTCTTCAAATGGAACAGGAGATTCATATCTGTTTGAAGAATTATCAGGAGTAGCTCTGGAAGAAACTAGATCTTTTAACTTATAAGGGAAAGGACCAGATGTAGTGTCAGAGGGACCTTGTCCTTCCCTTTGATAAGGATGCTGCCTGTAATATCCTTTTGAATAAACTCTGAATTCTCTTTGATTTCCCCTGTACTGTCCTCTTCTGGACTGGTAACCTCTAGACTGATTTCCTCTTTTCTGAGATCTTCCTTGAAATTGATATGAACTTTGGCTTCTAGCAGTAGATTGAAAGGCAGAACTTCCACCTGTACCTGCATCAGGTGAAGGAGGAGGAGGAGGATTGAAAAGGGATGAACCTTTGTCATACTTCCTTTTCTTTTTCATGGCTTTCAGTTGATTTCTGGAGTACTGCATCCATGGTTCTATAATCTGGCAATCATGCAATATATAATAAGGAACATCATTTGCATCTTTAAACTTCTCTGGGGGAACTCTCTTCATGGCCTTGCTTCTTGCTTTCCTTGTCCTTGCAATTATTGCAGAGGAATCATCAGAGTCAGTTCTAAACTGATCACTGTCTGAACTTTGTGGATTATCATACAATGCATCAATCCTTTTGATATGTTCCTTTTGTTGTTGAGACTGAGCAGAAGAAATAACAGTAGGAACAACAGCAGCAGCAGGAATTTGAACAGAAACAACATGGCAGAAGGAACTATAACAGTAGCTTCAGAAACAAAGATTTCAGAAACAATAAGCTCAGATACATCAGACTCAAAATCAATTGCCTCTATCATATGCACATCCTCAAAAACTGAAACAACAACATCAGAACTAACTAAAACATCAACAGCAGCAGCAGCAATTTCAACATTGTCCACATCCTGGACATAATCTATAAAAGAGGCTAAAATGCTGGGCTCACAGCAAGAAATAGGCACAATGGCCTTAGTAAGGTCTTCAGTATGCTGGTCTGGAAGGCAGCTGAAGTATACAGAATCAAATACTGATAGTAGTGACCTGAGGTCCACTGTAATGACTGCAACTGGAGCTTGAACTGGAGTTACTGCAGTAGGCAATCTCTTAGCTTCATAAGGCATCTCTCCCTTCCTAGATTGAGTGATAACTGGATCAAGACACCCAGTAGAAGGGATTGCCTGAGGAGGAAGAATAGATGATAGCCTGGCAGACAACTCCTGAACAGTTTTCAGAAGTGGAGCCAATGAAGTCTCTAGCAGTAGTGATAGCCTTGGAGTTATCAGCTCATATAGCTTATCTGCAATAGCTATAAGGTCTACTTGCTCAAGAGGGACTTGAGTAGAGGTAGGTATGGATGTGGTAGAGATGAAAGTTGGAGCAGCAGGAGATGTTGTTGGAGAAACTGTGGATGGTAGAAGTGATGGTTGAGATATTGGAATTGTGGAGATGGAAGATAATGAAGTGGAGATGGATGGTGTGAATGATGGTTGAGCAATGATTTCCTGAAGTAATTGTTGATAAGAAGTGGATGATGATGGTGGCTCAAGAGGGCATGAAGGAGAATCATCCATATAGGAATCATCTAGAAGAGTGAATGATGGAATATGAGATGATGAATCAATGTCCATGTGTGGGTAGTGATGTAGTGGATGGAAGATTTCTTCAGTTGATGTTGGAGTTGGAGGAGGGATTGAAGTTGGAGATGGGATGGAAATGGGGGATGAAATTGTGATAGTGGATGTGATTGTTGTTGATGAAACAATAGGTGGAGAAGGAGGATATGATGAGGCAGGCAAATCTTCTGCAGGGGCAGAAACCTGAGGGGAAGAGACTGAAATAGTCCTTGTGCCTGAAGAAGAGATTGCAGAGGCTCTGCTGGGCTTTACAATCTGCCTGTCCCATTTCCCAAATAGGGCACAGGTAAGCATCTTGGAGGCATTGATGTGTGTTCCATTGGACACAAGCAGGTCAGGGCATCTATTGTGAAGAAACAGCCCTAAAATGCTCCCAAAATTAACAAAATTCTTGTTAATTTTCTTCTTGATCAAATCAAAAAACACTTCTCCCCAGTTCAGCTACTTCTTGTCCACCAAGGCACCCATCAAACAAAGCTGATACATAGAGATGGTATCATGAGCAGAGTGTTTTGCCAACAACACTTTCTCAACTACATCAGCAAGAAATCTGTACTCAACTAACAGATTCTTCTTAAGCAATTTATTAGGGTTAGCTGCTGAATGGCCCATCCTCTCAAGCATAATTGAAAATTCTTCTCCAGAAAGCTCAATAGAATCTTCACCAGAATTTAATTGAAATACCTCTGTCAAAACAGCAGGTGTTAAAGGTACCTGAGTTCATGAGATGGTTCCGATCACAGTGTTCTGATCCAGATTGCGGGTAGTATACACACATTCCTTTATTTCATCTGCGGCCAATTTGATCCTTGTAGACATTATGTTAACTAACTGTTGGTCCTTGAAGAGTTCCAGAATGTCCTTGAATATTTGATCGCTGTTATCGAAAGAATCCATGTCTATATCAAAGCCAATATCAAATTTCATGGCTGCCAAGATTGCGACTGAAACTGCCATTGATTCCTGCAAAAAAATGAACAAACACAAGAGCAAGTGCAAAAAGTTTGGAGGGAAAGAGAGATTCTGCAGAGAGTATGAAAGCGCAACGGCAGAACGACGGCTGAAAATGAGTTTTATATTAGGGTTCGATGTAGATAAGGAAAGATCGTTGAACTCTGTTCGACGATCTGGGCTTCTAAAGGAATCTGAAAGGTCTTCGACATCGTCGATCTGCATTCGACTATATTGGAGAGCGTCGAGCTCCGTTCGACGATCTCCGACCGGAAGAAGATAGCTTAGCACTATCTGGAAAGCGCTGAACTCTGGTCGACGATTTCTGAAATCGTCGATCTCCGTTCGACGATCTCGGGGAAAATCGTCGAGCACAGTTCAGAGACGAGAAACATACTCTATACAGTAGAAAAAATCAAAATGTTTGCCTAGTCTTGGTCAAATTTTAGAGTTTTAAAATCTTTGGTCTTATTTTAAACTTCCTCCATCTAACATTCCTAACTGATTCAGGAAAAATGTGTGTTTCTTTTCATCCAATGGTTTGGTGAAAATATCTCCCTTTTGCAAATCAGTTGGGATATATTGAAGTTCAATTTTGTTTTTCTCAACATTATCCCGTAGAAAGTGATTTCTAATTTCTATATGTTTTGTCCTACTATGGAGGACTGGATTTTGTGCAATGGAAATAACACTAGTATTATCACAAAATATTTTAGACTTCTCTAAGTTGTAGCCATAGTCTAGGAGTTGGTTTTGAATCCACAAGATTTGTGAACAACAACTACCTGCAACCATATATTCAACTTCAGCAGTTGAAGTTGACACAAATGTTTGTTTCTTGCAAAACCAGGAGACAAGTCTGTCACCAAGAAACTGACAAGTTCCAATGGTGCTTTTCCTATCTATTCTGCATCCAGCATAATCAACATCTGAAAATCTAGTTAAGTCGAATGCTGAACCTTTTGGATACCAGAGACCTAGATTTGGACAACTTTTCACATACCTAAGAATCCTTTTTACTAAGGTTAAGTGTGACTCTCTAGGGATCACATGGAATCTAGCACATATGCATGTAACAAACATTATGTTAGGTATACTAGCTGTAAGGTACAATAAAGAGCCAATCATTACTCTATATGTTGTCTGATCAACAGATTTCCCATGTTCATCAGCATCTAATACAGCATTAGTAGGCATAGGTGTTTTCATACATGATGCATCAGAAATACCAAATTTCTTAACAAATTCTTTTGCATATTTAGTTTGAGAAATAAATATGCCTTCAGTATGTTGTTTGATTTGCAATTCAAGAAAGAAGGATAGCTTAACCATGCTACTCATTTCAAATTTAGAATGCATTAGGTTCGAAAACCTTCTGCACAAATTTGAATCAGTAGAACCAAATATAATATCATCTACATAGATTTGTACTAGTAGGGTATGGGACTTATGGGTTCTAATAAAAAGAGTTTGGTCTACTCTACCCCTTATAAAATCATTTTTCAGAAGAAAGCATGCTAAGGTCTCATACCATGCTTTAGGTACTTGCTTTAGACTATATAATGCTTTATGCAATTTGAAAACATAATCAGGATGAGTTGAAGAGATAAAACCTGGGTGTTGTCTAACATAGACTTCTTCTTTGATATCTCCATTGAGAAAAGCACTCTTTACATCCATCTAGTATACTTTGAATCCTTTGTGTGCTGCATATGTTAAGAAGCTTCTTATGGCCTCTAACCTTGCAACTGGTGCAAAGGTCTGGCCATAGTCTATCTCTTCTTCTTGAGAGTACCCTTGAGCAACTAGCCTTGCCTTGTTCCTTACAATGACTCCTTGATCATCCAATTTATTTCTGAACACCCATTTTGTTCCAACAATGGAGTGATCCTTTGGCCTTGGCACTAGTTCCCAAACTTTGTTCCTTTCAAATTAATGCAACTCCTCTTGCATTGTAATGATCCAGTGTGGATCTTGCTCTGTATCTTGAATGGATTGAGGTTCAATTTGAGAAAGAAAGCAAGTGTGCTTCAGGTTTTGGTTGACTTGATTTCTGGTTTGCACACCAGCTGAGATGTCTCCAATCACTTGGGAGATTGGATGGTCTCTTGATGTTACTAAATCAACAGGAGATGTTGATTGTTCACCAACCTGTGTTGTTATTTCCTCTTGTGGTACAACAACTGACTCTTCAAGAAGATTCTCTTCAAGATGTTGAATGACTTCTTCATCTTCAGTGCTTTCATCTTTTTGAATAGTTTGTAACCTGTCCAAGTCTTCAGCAAGAGAGTGTACCTGCAAAGGTTCTATGGTAGAAGTATTCTTCTCCTTGAAAGACATGTTAGATTCATCAAAAGATATATGAACAGATTCTTCAATTTTGAGAGTAGATTTATTATATATCCTATAAGCTTTATCGATCATGGAGTATCCCAGAAACACTACTTCATCAGCTTTGGCTTGAAATTTTACTAAGTATTTCTTGTCATTATTATGAATGTAGCAAATACAACCAAAGATTTTGAAGTAATCTACTTTAGGTTTCTTCCCTTTGAGTAATTCATGGGGAGTCTTGCCCTTCAGTTTATGTATTAAACTTCTATTCAACATATAGTTGGAGGTGTTCACTGCCTCTGCCCAAAAGGATAGAGGAAGATGAGCATCTGACAACAATGTAGTAGAAGATTCAATAAGGGTTCTATTTTTCCTTTCAGCTACCCCATTTTGTTGAGGAGTTCTAGGAGCTGAGAAAGTGTGTCTGATCCCTTCACTTTGACAGAACTCTTGCATAAGAAGAGAATCAAACTCTGTCCCATGATCACTTCTGATCAGGGCAATGTGAGTATTGAACTCACTCTGTATGCATTTGAGAAACTCTGTCAAACACTTAAAGTTATCAAACTTCTTCCTCAGAAAGAACACCCATTTGAATCTAGAGAAGTCATCTACAACCACTAAAGTATATGATTTCCCTCCTGAGCTTTGTACTGTAATGGGTCCAAAAAGGTCCATGTGTAACAGATACAAAATCCTAGTCGAATCACTCTTATTAAGTGATCTGAAACTATTTTTTGTTTGTTTGCCTAATTGACAAGCCCTGCAAAGTCCTTCCTTCTTGTAGGGGCCAGAAGGTAGTCCTCTAATAAGGTTGTCCTTGGATAGCCTAGCAATGGTTCTAAGGTTTATATGCCCTAGTCTCTTTTGACATAATTCATTAGGTCTACAAATATAGTTGAACAAGCATATATCTACCTTAGTTGAAAGAAAATCTACAAGATAAATGTTACCTTTCCTTTTACCTGTCAACACAGTTGTGTTGTCCTCTGATTTGATTTTGCATGGGGATTTGTTGAAAGTCACTTGATAGCCTTCATCACACAGTTGACTGATACTGATTAAGTTGTGCTTCAGTCCTTCCACATAGGCTACTTTCTTGAAAGTGACTGTGCCAATCTAGACTTCACCGTATCCTTTTGTTAGTTCAAAGTTTGAATCACCAAATATTACTTTGGGTCCAAGCTTGGCTTTGAAGGATGTGAAATTGTCCTTATTTCCTGTCATGTGCTTTGTGCACCCACTATCCAGATACCATTGCTTGTTTGATGTTGGATAGATCTTCTCCTGCACATAAAACAATTTATTTGATTTCGACCCAGTTTACCTTGGGCCTAGGTTGATAACCTTTAAATTCTGAAATAAAAGACATCTCTGTTTGACTTTTATAGCCTTCAGGATGATATCTCCTAGGAGGTATTATCCATTCAGTATAAGGGTTAAACCTCTGAGATGTAGGACCTCTAGGATTGAAGTTTGATTTACCTTTGAAGGATTTTTCAAAACTCTGAGCTCTGTTCGACGATCGCTGAGCTGAGTTCGACGATCTTGGGTCAGATCGTCGAGCTCCGTTCGAAGATCGACTGTGGTAGAGTTCAGGGTTCAGAGATCGTCGACCTGAGTTCGACAATTTAGCCTGAGATCGTTGATCTTCAATCGACGATCGTCGAGCTCCGTTCGACGATTTCTATTGAACTCTTGTTTTCTTAGGTAAGTCAGAATTCTTCCTATATACCTCCACAACTCCCTTACCTTTATCAGAGATAAATTCGATTAGGGTTGTTAATACTATGGGTTGGCTAGATGAGGCACCCAAGCCAAGTGTACTATTGAATCTTGAGTTCACTGTGCTTGTGATGTCCATTAGTTTGATACTTCTCCCATTAAGGGATTCTTCAAACTTTTTGGCCTCTGATAGCTCACTTTTCAGTGAAGCTATCTGCTCCCTACAATATTCCAACTCCTCAGAGAGTTTGAGGTTTTATGATTTTAAAGTGCTGTGTTCAGATAGCTGATTTTTGAGAGAAATGATTTCCTTCGCAGATTTTAATAAATCTAAACACAGTGCTTTAAACTCATAGTTGAAGTCCTCAGAATTAAAATAAAAAGAATTTATTACCTGGTCCTCTTCAGATTGAGTCTTTGATTCTGACTCTGACTCTTCTGCATCAAAATTTTGTTGTGAGGCATTGATAGCCATCATGCAGAATTCTTTTTCATCAGCATCATCTTCATCATCACTAGAGCTGGATGAAGCTTCAGATTCTTCTTCTGTCTCACTCCAAGTTTTAGCAACAAACCCCTTTCTCGTATTTTTGTTCTTGCTGGAGGAGGGTTTGTCATTGCTATTTTTCTTGAAGTCCTTTTCTTTTCTCATTTCTTTCCTGTCTTTCTTGTCCTTGTTTTCATTTTCTGGACAGTCAGGCATAATGTGGCCTGATATCCTGCATCCAAAACAAATAATCTCTTTGTCATTTGATTTGTCATACCTTGGCATGTCATGCCCTCTGTATGATCTTTTTCTGAAATCCTTCCTGGCCATTTTATAAAACCTTCTGGCCAGTAAGCTTAGCAGCTCTCCATTTCCTGTGACCTTGTCTTCAGGCTGATCTTCAATGGCTTTAAAATCTATTGATTTTTTCCTTTCTTATAACTGGTGAGGCAGCCTTATGCTCTTCTTCTCTATTCTTGATGGGCAGCTCATAAGACTTGAGCTTGCCCAAGAGAGCTTCAGTTGTGATCTCATTTAGGCTTCTGGCATCCTTGATTGGCCAGATCCTTGAGTCCCAAGTGCTTGGGAAGCACATTATGATTTTATCATTGAGCTCAGTCAATGAGATCTCTTTGTCCAATGTTTTCAGCTCATTGACTATGAGACTGAGTCTATTATACATATCTGCTACTGACTCATCTTCTCCTTTTTTGAAGTTCTCATATTGGGTTATGAGATGAGATCTTCTATCTTTTCTCTCATCAGCAGATCCTGAGACTATCTCAGATAACTTGTCCCAGATGTCCTTTGCTGAGTTGCATTCAGCTACCTTTTGAAATATTTCATCAGACATGGTTTGTGCCAAAATGTTCATTGCTTTGGCATCTGCAACTTTCCATTTTTTGATTTCTGCATCTGTTCCTGAAGGAGGTGGAACATGATGCTATAGATCACGACAGTGAACCGGTCGCACAAGTAATATAAAATGGGAGTTTTCCCAAGTATCGATCTCACAAGTAACACAGTAAGGTGGAGTTAATTTCGAGGAGGACTTGAGATTGAAGTCCTCAGGTCGGAGCTAACTAAGGGGGGTTTTGATGTTGCGGAAACAGAAAATAAAATGCTAATAACTACTCCTATGCAACGCCGCTATGCGATGCTTCGCCAGACGGGATGGAAAACTAGTTGGGCCGCTATGCACCGAATCACTAGGCGGATGGACGAGAAGGCTAGCGGATGAGGTGGTTAGAATGGCGGAATGAGGGTCATAAGCACCTCTTCGCAATGCACGCCACTAGCAATTGCTAGTGCGGCAAGGGTGGAAGGTGGTGGATGGATATATGGCGCACCTCAAGCAAATAACGAAAACATACAAAATCACATAGACATGACTATATAAAATCATTTTACAAATAAGCATACATCATCTATAAATAAGGTTTACAACAACACATAAAAACAATAAAGGAATAACAAGTCAAGAGATCGACCGAATCCGAAGTCTTGCTGAGGATTCACGGTTGGAATCGTCGGGTTGTCATTCCGCGTCCAAGCTCGGTCCTCAACTGCGTCCGGGATAGAGAAGGGCTGTCACCACCTTCCAATGGCCCGTCTTCTTCGTCTCACGACAGCGGACGAAAGATGAAAGCTTCCCTTTGCTTGATGGCTATGGCGTTGAAACTTGAAATGAACCCAAGAGATGATGGAGGAGGCCGAGAGGAAGCTCCGGCTTGGATTTGGCGGTGAACGCTTGCCCGGAGCACCTCCCTAGGGTGGAAGATGAAGGGGAATGGTGGAGAAGGCAGAAAACGGCGGAGAAGGCGAGCGATCTGCGGATCCTCTCGATTAGGGCAGAACCTGCACTATTTATACAAAAGCAAAAATGAACAATGCGCACGATCACAGGCGCACGACCAGTGGTCGTGCGCGCTATGTCCTATGATCGTGCGCACTGGCAGGGAATATCAGGAAGAAGAAATGGGATAATGCGCACGAGAAGTGGCGCATGACCAGTGGTCGTGCGCACCTAGTCCAATGATCGTGCGATTACCCAGACAGGACTCCAGAAAAGAGGAATCAATGCACACGATCAGTGGCGCACGACCAGTGGTCATGCACAATATGTCCAGTGGTCGTGCGCTTACCCCGGGCTGATTCTAGAAAACGTAGAGTAGTGCGCACGATCAGGGGCGCACGACCAGTGGTCGTGCGCATTAAATCCCATGATCGTGCGCAGTATTCCTGTTTCAGAACCATCCCGGAACACGCACACGACCCCTGTACCGAAAGAAAAAACCAACCACTAATCTGTGCAGACATTCTAGACAATCACAAAAGGGAGTACAAACTATAAAAACAACAAAATACACAACCACAGGCATAAATGTGCACTTCCTATGGAAATAAAGATATAATGAAATATATATGATAATGAACTAAAAGTGAAGTGCAAATGCTTGAAAACTAGCCCAGATGAGTCCAAAAATAGGTATATAAAGTGGACTCATCACACCCCCAGACTTAACTGTTTGCGCGTCCCGAGCAAACAAAATCTAAGCAGATAGAGAAAAATATTAGTTAACAAAGAAATTGCGATACAAAGTACCATGTGAAGTCGGATGCTCGCGTGCGTAAAAATATAATAGAAGAAATTTCTAAGTATACAAAATAGTTTATACTTTTCACAATGCGTATCAAAATTTTATTATTACTCAAAAATGGAATCACGGTGAATCATCCGGTCATGCGTAGGGAGAAAGTAGACTAATCACTAGGAGAGCATTGCCAAAGATCGGGGCTCCAGATAACCTCCAAAGGAATCCACCAATGTCGGTGACCATATGCTTGCCTTTTCGCATTCTCTCCACGACACTGGTTTGGTTCACACACGAATCAGTAG
Source organism: Platanthera guangdongensis (assembly GCA_039583875.1). Lineage (NCBI taxonomy): Eukaryota > Viridiplantae > Streptophyta > Magnoliopsida > Asparagales > Orchidaceae > Platanthera > Platanthera guangdongensis. Next base: position 89,402,227 of record CM077164.1, on the reverse strand, counting down.
GAATTTAGGTGAAGAAATGGGGCTTGGGTTTCGGTGAGGTAAATAAAGATATACAGGAAGGCTATGCACCTAACCCAAAGGAGCTAGTATGAAGGGAATCCATCAGCTAAGCAAAATAAATGCGGGTACACCACACCCCCAAACTTAACTTTTAACATATGGGTGTGTGCACCGCCTACTCCAAAAAATAATCACAACTCAAATAGGATTTTCAATTTTACTTTTACTTTTCACTTTCTTTTTCTTTTCCTTTTCAAATATTGTTTTTTCTTTTTCTTTTTCTTTTTCTTCATTTTATTTTCACAATTCAGCAAATAAACTTGGGAGCACTACCACATTTTCACAATTAATAACACCACATCACATCCCAAAATGAAAATGTAAAACTCTAAAGCTCAACTTGGGTGTGCGACTAGGATTGACTATGAGGCTTTGGTGAAATCATGGTGGAGCTAAATCAAAAGGAGGGGTAGGCACAACGGGGCTAGCGAGGATAAGACGTTAGGAATGGTACAAAGCTCAACCAGGCCAAAATGATGGCCTACATCACACTCATGCATGACTAACCTATACCCATGCTTCAAGAATAGCTTGGGGTAAGTTCTTAGCCAACGAGAAAGACTATCCATCCTCCCGACTCGAGCAATACAAAACTTACGACCGTCTACACACATCCCTAAGCTACCGTCGGATTCACACCGGATTCACCAACTTTTGAGTAGAATAAAAAGTATTTACGCAATTAGAAAAATATAAAACTAAAAGCATACAGAAAAATTTAATCTACTCGAATTTCTACACGAGACGAGAGCAGTTGACTAGGATCACAACAAGGCCAACATTTTACTTCGTCTCACAATCCTATGTCAGCACCATAATTTTCCCAAATCTAACGAAGAAATGAGTTTAACTCGCAGCACGCAAAAAGATAAGCACGCGCTCATGTGGGTGCAGTGGTGTGTGATGCAATGAACTAATCAAAATAAAACAATAAAGGCTTCTAGTATGCACATGAGATGTGCACGTGCAAAAGGTAACAAAACTAGCTTTCCCCCAGACTAAAACTAAGCAATACAGTAGATGATATAGAAATTAAAATCATAAAGAGCTAAGGGAAGAGGTCACCCAATGCTCAGCTAGTGAGCATACCAGAAGATGCGTGGAAACTGAAGCAGACCCGCCATACGAAGAATCAGAACCCTGCCAATGCGATGTTGTCAAGAATACCTACAGGGGTGAGCTCCGCAAAAACAAAACAAAATATACAAAAAAGAAATGCTAAAACTAAAATATACATGAAAAAGAAAATGCAGAAAATGAAAGATAAGTACTGGGGTTATTGTCATCCCATCACGACTTATTAAATTCTAAACAGTTCTAGCTAATGGGCCTATGAAATAAAAAATGCACAGGTAACTGTTCCAATATCCGTTTCGGTAACGTGTACCGATACGGTGATAGAGCAGTTACCCCTCTACCTAAATAATCATACCTGCTCCTCGCAGGCAGAGGAAATAGGAAATAGGATGAGGAGGAGGCCTGGTCCTCGCTCATCTTATCACAAAAGAAATCCTTGCCTAGCAAGGTATCGTCTACAGGGAGTCTGCAGGTGGAGAAAGCGATGAATGGAGCTTCCTCAACAGAGGAGGAATCAACCTCCTCGCAAAAGAGGATGCTATCATCCATGACTCGAGCTGAAAGCTCCAAGTCCTCCTGAAGCACCTGCGAAGACTCAACCCGCACAGGCTCAGATACAGAAATGGGATCAAGAAATAAAGGAGATGAATAACTAAAAGAATCAGAAATAGGGGGAGTGGTCCCGGTCTCACTCCCAGCAGGATCCCGACATAGATCATCGACGGCATCATATGAGTCATGGCGAGGGGAATCCACGAGCTCGAGGTCCTCGGTGGTGGTTTGGACCTCCTCATCCATCAAGGAAGTGGAAACTTCCTCAACAAAGAGGATCTCCTCATCAACACACCTCGGTGCGTCCACATGTTCCAAGACGTAATACTGTCCATTAATGAAAATAATATCCTCGTCCAACATGGGCACATCCTCAGGCTCAGAATCAAAATCCGGCCGAGCATCATCAACCTACTCACTAAAAATAGGGATAGATAATTCTTGCAAAGAAGGCGGAGGAACAGCAACATTAGAGAAAATATGTGCAGGTTCCTCCGAGGGTGAATCAACAAGAGAGGAAGAGTGCATGGGGAGAGACGGTGCCACAATGTCGTCACACCGATCAGTAGAAAGTCTGATGGGTATATCCGCAGCAGTCCCCCATAGACAAGGTGGTGCTGCGAACATATCATCAGAATCAGAAGGGGCAGCCGATTGAGAGGTGGATGGAATGAATCGGATACCCGGTTCATTATCCTCCTCCAACTGGCCCTGAAATTCTGCGCAATCTTTAAACACGTGGTCGGTGCTATGACAACACAAAGATCGTTTTCCATTACTCCTCGGTACAGTTGGGACCGGAGAGGAATAAGAAAAAGATGAAGGCGTAGAAGAGGAGTGACCATAAGACCTGGGTTGGGTGTATGAAGTACCATAAGAAGACGGTGCTCCATACACAGAACCACGAGAATTATGCTCCCATTCTTCAGTGGGGCACTCATCACTACCATGCCTATAATCCCCACACCATCGGCAACGGATATTCATATAAGAATACATGGTGCAACAGGAATAATTCACCAACAGAAAGTTTCTAAGCAACAATTAGCTATACACCACAAATAAAAGAATAGGAAAACCTGCTACAGAAAAATTAAAACTAGAATAAGAACAAATAAAAACAAACACAAATGCTAAAAACTAAAACAAAGAAGAAAGTGATATGAACAAATGAAAAAGGGCTTCTATCTCTTATCTTCCTCTACAAAAACTCAAACGACTGTGTTCCCCGGCAACGGCGCAAAAAACTTGATGCGTAAGATCACGGCAGTGAACCTGTCGCACAAGTAATATAAAATGGGGGGTTTTCCCAAGTATCGATCTCACAAGGAACACAGTAAGGTGGAGTTAATTTCGAGGAGGACTTGAGATTGAAGTCCTCAGGTCGGAGCTAACTAAGGGGGGTTTTGATGTTGCGGAAACAAAAAATAAAATGCTAACAACTAATCCTATGCAACGCCGTTATATGATGCTTCGCCCGGCGGGATGGAAAACTAGTCGGGCCGCTATGCACCGAATCACTAGGCGGATGGATGAGAAGGCTAGCGGATGAGGTGGTTAGAATGGCGGAATGAGGGTCGTAAGCACCTCTTCGCAATGCACGCCACTAGCAATTGCTAGTGCGACAAGGGTGGATGGTGGTGGATGGATATATGGCGCACCTTAACCAAATAACGAAAACATACAAAATTACATAGACATGATTATATAAAATCATTTTACAAATAAGCATACATCATCTATAAATAAGGTTTACAACAACACATAAACAACAATAAAGGAAGAACAAGTCAAGAGATCGACCGAATCCGAAGTCTTGCTGAGGATTCACGGTTGGAATCATCGGGTTGTCATTCCGCGTCCAAGCTCGGTCCTCAACTGCGTTCGGGATAGAGAAGGGCAGTCACCAACTTCCAATGGCCCGTCTTCTTCGTCTCACGACAGCAAACGAAAGTTGAAAGCTTCCCTTTGCTTGATGACTATGGCGTTGAAACTTGAAATGAATCCAAGAGATGATGGAGGAGGCCGAGAGGATGCTCCGGCTTGGATTTGGCGGTGAACGCATGCCTGGAGCACCTCCCTAGGGTGGAAGATGAAGGGGAACGACGGAGAAGGCGGAAAACGGCGGAGAAGGCGAGCGATCTGCGGATCCTCTCGATTAGGGCGGAACCTGCACTATTTATAAAAAAGCAGAAATGAACAATGCGCACGATCACAGGCGCACGACCAGTGGTCGTGCGCGCACTGGCAGGGAATATCAGGAAGAAGAACTGGGATAATGCACATGAGAAGTGGCGCACGACCAGTGGTCGTGCGCACCTAGTCCAATGATCGTGCGATTACCCAGACAGGACTCCAGAAAAGAGGAATCAATGCACACGATCAGTGGCGCACGACCAGTGGTCGTGCGCAATATGTCCAGTGGTCGTACGCTTACCCCAGGCTGATTCTAGAAAACGTAGAGTAGTGCGCACGATCAGGGGCGCACGACCAGTGGTCATGCGCATTAGATCCCATGATCGTGCGCAGTATTCCAGTTTCACAACCATCCCGGAACACGCACACGACCCCTATACCGAAAGGAAAAAACAACCACTAATCTGTGTAGACATTCCAGACAATCACAAAAGGGAGTACAAACTATAAAAACAACAAAATACACAACCACATGCATAAATGTGCACTTCCTATGGAAATAAAGACATAATGAAATATATATGATAATGAACTAAAAGTGAAGTGCAAATGCGTGAAAACTAGCGCAGATGAGTCCGAAAATAGGTATATAAAGTGGACTCATCAGAACAGCACTTGTACTTATATTTTCTGGGGGTCTTGGACACACTATCAAAACAGAATTAAAAATATCTTCATCAATAGAATTCATGTACAATCTTATCCTTGCCTTCCAAAGTGCAAACTTAGATAAATTGCACACTGGATGTCTGGTGCTAGCATAATCTTTGTTCTGTGCCATGGTTTTATATAAAGATAAATATAATACAAATAATAAAAATAAAAACCCTCTATAAAAGATTGATCTTATCAAAGATCTTTTGGTTCAGGTGTTAGCCTGTAGGATTTTAACCAACCTGGTGATTTTAACAAACCTCCCTCTGATACCAATTGAAAGTGGAGGATAAGATCTATCTTAACTCTAGAGGGGGGGGGGGGGTGAATAGAGTATATTAAAATAATTTTCAAGATAAAAATTATTTGCAGTGGAAGACTTAATTTAAATAATATGTGTATAGTGCTGCAGAAAATAAAAATATGAAAGCAAGAAATAAAACAACACAGCACACAACAAATAAAATATAGCAACCAGAAGACACAAGGAGCTATAGTGGTTCCCCAATCAATCTGGGTACATCCACTCTTCTACCACCCTAAGTAGGAATCCACTACAGGATGAGTTGATTAGGTGTCCTGGGTACCAATGAGCTTTTGATAAGGTGCTCAAAAACCAAACTAGATTTTTTGATCAGGTGTCTTGCCACCACTGAGTTTTGACAAGGTCTCAGAAAACAACACAAACTTTTGAAGGGAGTTTGATAAACCCTTTACAGCAGAGAGAGAGAGAGGTAAGATGATCTTCTCTGTCAACAATCAGAGAGAAGATAGTGGATGTTGTCAAAGCTCCCCCTGAGATCTTGAGTTGTTCAGGAAGTGAAGCTTTGCAATAGGGTGATAGGCCTTCAGAAGATTAGATCTCCAGCGAAAGATGATTCCAGCAGCAGCTGAAATGTGTGGTGTCTGGAGTCTTGAATGATAAGGCCTTTGAACACTGGAATCAAAAGGGATCTAGAAATTTAAGTATAGTGATCTCCTTCCAAGATGTGTGTTCCTGTAATAATTCTATGACTGTGAATATCTGCAACTGTTTCTCTCCTTCTTGTTGTTGTTACTATTAACCAGCAGAATGAATAATCTTTTATTCCTTAGATCTGAATAGAATAATTCTCTGTCCAAGGTAGCCGTTAGCCTGTCATAAATGACTTCCTTAAATGCATTTTGTCTTCTGGAGGAAAGTCTAATAAAACATTCCTTTAAAATCTCCTTGAAACTTACTCCAGATTAATTGAAACGACTACAAGATTCTTGAAATAAATGCTGGGAATAAATAGAAGGAAATACCAAAACTGACTGAATTTGAATCTTGAAAAACGTCGATCTCTCCAGAAAAACGTCGACCTGAGCTCAACTATCGTTGAACTGAGCTCAGTGACTGGACTTAGACTGAAGCAGAAGTCGTCGATCTAAGCTCAACTATCGTCGAACTGAGCTCAGAGATAGGGAAACAAACTAGAGACAGGAACGTCGATCTGAGCTCGAAGATCGTCAAACGGAGTTCGATGACTCGTTGAAGTGAGCTCAGAGATCGTCGAATGGAGTTCGACGATTCGTCGATGTGAGCTCAGAGATCATCGAATAGAGTTCGACGATTCGTCGACCTAAGCTCGACGAAATGACTTAGTCTCCTGAACTGAAATATCTGGTCTAGAGGGTCTTGAGGGCAGCTTTCAAACCTAAATATTAACCCTTAGACTTAATCTAATTGACCTGTAGATCTATACAAGGAGGTCAAAACAAATTTCCTAAAAGACATAGTGATCCTTGCCCAAATCAGTAATAGGGTGTTCCAACAGGTAGTTTATTTGGTTGTACAAGGTAACACTTGAACCAACAGATTCTTCTAAGATCTAAATTTCTCTAGCACATTACTTATACCATTGCATAGAACAAGGACTATGCAAGCACCAGACCTCCCGTTTGAAACTTGAACAAGTTTGCTATGTGGAAGACAAGAATTAAATTATATATGAACTCCATTGATGAAGATATTTTTAATTCTATCTTGATAGGTACACCAGCTCCAGTAGCTACATCTACTGTAACTTCCAACACTCATGATGTTGCACCACTTGAGTGGATAGATGCAGAGAAGAAGGCCAAGATAGTTGATGCCAAGGCCATGAACATTCTGGCTCAAACAATGTCAGATGATATTTTCCAGAAAGTGGCAGAGTGCACCTCAGCTAAAGCCATCTGGGATTCCCTAAATCAGATGGTTGCTGGATCTACAAATGAGAGAAAAGATAGGAGATCAAATCTAATCTCCCAATATGAGAATTTCAAGAAAGAAGAGTCAGAGTCAGTGAGTGATATGTACAATAAACTCAACTCAATCATCAATGAGCTGAAAACTCTAGATAAGGACATAACCCTCATTGAGGTCAATGATAAGATTCTCATATGCTTCCCTAGCTCATGGGATTCCAGAATCTGGCTAATCAAAGAGGACAAAAGTCTTAATGAGATTTCCACTGAATCTCTACTTGGAAAGCTCAAATCTTATGAGCAGTTAATAAAGACTAGTGAAGCTACTGAGAAGAAGACGCCCTCATCAGCCAGAAAGGAGCAAAACATAACATTCAAAGCGTCTGAAAAAATAGAAGCTCCATCAGCTACTGAAGAATATCTGAGTCTCCTAGCCAAGCGATTATACAAAATGAGCAAGAAGGATTTCAGAAGAAAGTCATCTAGACAAGAAGACAAGCCAAAGTATGATAAAACCCCAACTAAAGAAATTGTTTGCTTTGGTTGCAGTAAGCCAGGACACTTCATATCAGATTGTCCAGAGAATCAAAAGAAGTATAGAAGAAGAGAAAAGGAGTCCAGGAAGTAGCACTACAGCAAGCCCTCCACCATCCAGCATAAGGGGAAGGAGAAAGGCTTTGTTCCTGAAACATGGGGTGAAACTGAAGATGAATCTTAATCTTCCAGCTCCAGTGAAGATGAAGAAGAGACTAAAGCAAAGGAGGTTTGCTTGATGGCTATTGATATATCAGGAAGCCTCTTAGTAGCTGAGCAGTTAGATAATGAAGAACCTCAATCTAAAGAAGATCAGGTACTATCCTCTTTTGATTTCAATTCAGATGGTTTTACAACTGAATTTAAATCACTATGTATTAATTTAATAAACTCTGAGAAGGAAATCAAACTCATTAGAGAAAAACTAATTGAACAAAATAATTTAATTTCTGAAAACATTAAATTAAAGGATGAATTAACTTTAGCTAATGAACTAATCATGTCCCTAAAAACTGAATTATTTGAGGCAAGACAAGTTGAAGAATCGCTAAATGGGAGAAGCATCAAGTTGATGAACATCACAAGCACAGTAAATGCCAGACTTAATGGCAAGCTGGGCTTAGGTGCTTCATCAAGCCAACTCTCATTAATTCAGAAAAACATACTGTCAACTCTAATCAAATTTGTTTCTGAAAAAGGTAAAGAAAATGTAAATGATCATAGTGCTAAGCAAATAGAATTAAAACAAAAAAATAAGAAAAAGAACAAGAACAAGAAAAATTCTGACTATAACAATGTTCAACAGATTTCGTCGAACTCAGATTGACAAAATATGTACAGTTCGTCAAACTCAGGTTGACGAACTCCGAACGAAGATTTTTATTATAATTATTCTTTGAACTGCGATTGACGAAACCAATATGGTTCTTCAAGCCGAGATCGATGATATTGGGGCACAAAGAACGAATATTTTCATTCTCCGAGCGTAGTTCGACGAACTCATCCCCATTCGTCGACCTCAAATCGACGAACTCACCAGAATTCATCGAACCCAGATCAAGATAACAGAAATCTTAATCCTTTCAGAACCTTTAATCATCTTAGGGAATATCTCAATCCATTCACCCAGTGGATAATACCACCAAGAAGATATAACCCCGTAGGGTATAAAAACGAACCTGAATATTCTTATATTTCCAGTTTTAACTATCAAAAGTATCAAGGACCCAGGTAACCTGGGTCAAGAACATCTAATAGGTTTAAATGCAGGTGAAAGACTATCCTACCACAGAGGAACAGTGGTACTTGGATAGTGGCTGCTCAAGGAACATGATTGGAAGAAAGGACAATCTAACCAACTCTGAGTCCAAGTTAGGTACAAAAGTGATCTTTGGTGACTCCAACTGTGGTCGGTCTAAAGGCTATGGGAAAGTAAATATTGGAACTGTCACTTTCAAAATGATGGCTTATGTAAGTGGACTAAAACACAACCTAATCTCCATAAGTCAATTATATGATGAAGGGTTTCAGTTATGATTTAATAACTCTTCCTGCTTTATCACTTCTGCCAAAAATAAAGTAGTTTTAACTGGAACTAGAATAGGAAATATTTACATAGTAAATTTTAAGCCTGCTAGGTCTGAGATATGCCTATTCAACCAGGTTAGAAATAATAATGAACTGTGGCATAAGAGATTAGGACATGTTAACATAAAGAACATTGCTAAATTATCGAGGGACAACCTTGTAAGAGGATTGTCTTCTTACCCCTATAAGAAGGAAAGCCTATGCATGACTTGTCAATTAGGCAAGCAAACTAAAAATAATTTTAAAGCCATTAATAAGAGCGATTCACATAGGATTCTGTATTTGCTCCACATGGATCTTTTTGGACCCATTGCTGTACAGAGCCTAGGAGGTAAAACTTACACCTTGGTGATTGTAGATGACTTCTCAAGGTTCACTTGGATGTTCTTCTTGAGGATAAGTCTGATAACGTTAAAGTTCTTATAGAGTTTCTTAAGATCATAAGGATTGAGTATTCTACTCCATTTGCATTGATCAGAAGTGATCATGGTACTGAGATTGATTCTCTTCCCATATAAGAATTCTGTAAGATGGAAGGTATCAGGCACTGTTTCTCTGCTCCTAGAACTCCTCAACAAAATGGGGTAGCTGAAAGGAAAAACTTGACCTTGATTGAATCTGCAGGCACATTATATGCAGATGCTTACTTGCCACTATCGTTTTGGTCAGAGGCTGTAAGCACAGTAAATTATGTACTGTATAGGAGTCTAATACATAAGCTTAAGGGCAAGACTCCCAATGAATTACTTAAAGGGAAGCAACCTAAAGTAGATTACTTTAGAATTTTTGGTTGTTTATGCAACATCCATAACAATGACAAGAAATATCATAGAAAGTTTGAAGCCAAGGCTGCAATGGGAATTTTTATAGGATATTCCCAAGTCAGTAAGGCATATAGGGTATATAATAATATGAAAATGGAAGAGACTGTGCATATATCATTTGATGAAACTATCATGTCTTACAAGGAGAAGAATACTTCTACTAGTGAAACTTTGCAGGTAGGACACTTATGTGAGAAGTTGGATGAGTTGACCCTCACAAATGAAACTATTGCACATCCCTCTCCACATATAAATGAAGACAATGAAGATGAATCCACTGAAGTGGATGTTGAACCAACAACAACTCCCATAATTCCACAAAAGGAATTAATTCCCCAAGCTATTGTTGAACCAATGCCACTTATTGAGTTTGTCACACTTAGATATCTCCTATATCTCAGGTGATTGGAGACATGTAAGTAGATGTGCAGATCAAGAATCAACTCAACCATGACATGATGTATGCCTGCTTCATATCTCAAATTGAGCCACAATCCATAAAATATGCTGAGCAAGATCCACACTGGATCATTGCAATGCAAGAGGAGCTCAACTAGTTTGAGAGATGTAGAGTTTGGGATTTAGTTCCAAGACCCAAAGACTACCCAGTCATTGGAACTAAATGGGTATTCATAAATAAACAAGATGCCCAAGATATTATCATCAGGAACAAGGAAAGGCTAGTTGCTCAACGCTATAGACAAGAGGAAGGCATTAACTATGACCGGACATTTGCACCTGTTGCAAAGCTGGAAGCAATCAAAATCTTCCTTGCTTATGCTGCCTACAATAAGTTCGAAGTATATCAAATGAATGTCAAGAGTGCATTCTTAAATAATGAACTTAAAGAAGAGGTTTATATGGAGCAACCAGCAGGTTTTATCTCTCCTACTCATCCCTCTTATGTTTTTAAATTGCATAAGGCTCTCTATGGTCTAAATTAAGCTCCAAGAGCTTGGTATAAAACTTTAACCAGCTTTCTTGTAGTGCATAAATTCTCTAGGGGCATAATAGATAGGACATTGTTCACTAGACATCAGAAGGATCAAATCTTATTAGTACAATTTTATGTAGATGACATTATTTTTGACTTTACTGATTCCAAACTATGCAAGAGGTTCTCTAACCTAATGCATTCCAAGTTTGAAATGAGTAGTATGGGTGAGCTCTCTTACTTCCTTAGCCTCCAAGTGAAGCAACTACCTGATGGCATCTTCATATCCCAGTCCAAGTATGCTAATGAGCTAATGAAAAAGATTGGGATGTTAGATGCCTCAGCAAAGAAAACACCCATTGCTTCTAATGCTGTGATTGACTCTGATAAACATTACAAGCCTGTTGATCAAAAACTATATAGGGGCATTGTTGGGTCCCTGTTATATCTCACAGCAAGTAGGCCAGACATAATGATTGTTACATTCCTTTGTGCTAGGTTCCAGGTGAACCCTAAAAAATCCCACCTTACTTTTCTAAAAAAGATTTTAAGATATATAAAGAGTTGTCCTAGTATAGGACTCTGGTATCCAAATGAGTCAGAGTTTGAGTTCACTGGATACTCAGATGCTGACTTCGATGGATGTAGAGTGGACGGAAAAAGCACCTCAGGGACATGCCAGTTCCTTGGCGCTAGACTAGTACCTTGGTTTTATAAAAAGCATACATCTGTGTCTACTTCAACTTTAGAAGCAGAATACATAGCAGCTGACAGTTGTTGTTCCCAGATACTGTGGATTCAGAACCGACTCCTAGATACTGGTTTCAACTTAAATAATTCAACTTTACTATATGATAATACAAGTGTAATTTCCATTGCACAAAATCTAGTGCATCATAGTAGAACTAAGCATATAAAAATAAGGCATCATTTCATTATAGATTGTGTGGAAAAAAATAAAATTAAGCTTGTCTACATCTACACTGATTTGCAAAGAGCACACATCTTCACCAAACCCTTGGATGAGAGGAACCATTTGTTCTTTATGAATCAGCTAGGTATGATAAATGGAGAGGCTTTAATTTAATTTTTGTTTGTCGTCGAAGAATTTATCAAAATTCGTCGAATGGAGATCGACGAGCTGAGAAATCCTCTTGAGACTTTTCATCGTCCTGAGATCGACGATATCTCAGTGTGAAGTCATTTTCATCGACCTGATATCGACGAACTTGCTTCCGAAAATATTTTGTCAATCTAATATTGACGAACTATTTTCCCTCTTCTTCAAATTGAGATCGACGAACTTTCAGCATTCGTCGACCTAAGATCGAAGAATTTTTATTTTTCACAGAACGGAGCTCGTCGCTTCATATTCTAAAAACCTTATAATTGTGTTTTTCTTCGAGCTAACTCCCGTGCCTTCAGAACTCTCTTGCACTTGATCTTTCTTATATTGCAGGAAACAATGACGATTCCAGCAAACTCTCTCACAAGCATGAAATTCGACACTGGGTTTGACATTGATTTTGACTCCTTACAACACTATGATCAAATATTAATGGATATTCTACAGTTATTCGAATAACAGCAGTTAAAGAAGTTCATGGCCACAAGGATAAAGTTGCCGGCGGATGAAATAAAGGAATGGGTATATACTTCAACCACACCTGATGCTGAGACAATGACATGAACAATAGTAGGACAACAGGTTATTCTTACTCCTGCCATTCTATCTAAAATTTTCGATTTTAAGAATGGAGAAGAAGATATAGAAATAGACAGCTCTGAGTATGATGATATGCTGTTAAAAATGGGTCACTCGAAGGGAAACCCTAACAGATAATTAAAGAAAAATTTATCTGCTGAGTATACGTTTTTGGCTGATGTTGCGGAAAAGAATTGCTGGGCAAGCATACTGCCCATGATTACATTACCAGGCACCAGTTTTTGGTGATGTGTGCTGTGGTGAACAGGAAGGCAGTATACTGGGGAAAGATATTGTTTGATTTAATCAAAAAGAAGAATACTAAGACGGAAGTCTGTTTTGGGAGGATTCTATGGATTTTCCTCCAGGACAAGGCATCTGAATCACTCGTCTCTCAGACCATATTCATCAATGAATCCAAGAGGCTGACTTGTACCTTATTTGGTAGATGGGAGAGGACCATCACTAAGCCATCCAGTGCTTCATCCTCTTCCAAAATTCCTGAGGACACAAGGGCAGTAATAACCACTCCACCTCCTCCAGAAGAAATTCACTACATCAGGATTCCATAACCTCCCTATCAATAACAATCTCCACCTCACCTTGATGACATATAAGTTTCACTTCCTTCATCAACTCCCCTCCAACAATCATCCACTACCCCAACATCACAACTTCAATCTCCAACACCACCTGCCTCACTAGTGCATCAACCAACACCCCCTGCATCTCCAGAACACATCACACCACCTTCATCTCCATTACCACCTCACCTTGATGACATAACACTTCCATTATTAGACTTACTAACATCATCTCCTCACCATATTCCATCATCTCTAAATGAAATCATGACTGATACTCCACCTTTCATCTCATCCTCCATCATCCATCCATCTGTATCTACTCAGATACCTCCTGAGTTTATGCTATTGGATTTTCCATCCATCTCTAATATTCTGGAGCTCATCACTCCAATCCTCAGGAATCTCATAGAAGAGGGAATTATACCTCTTGCTAATTCCATCTCTTCCCTCTCTACACTCTTTGCTGCTGCACCCTCTGTCCCTTCTTCTTCTGGGGGAAAAGCTTCAAGACTCTCTGAAACCAGGCAGCGGGAGATGCCCTGTGAAGAAGTTCCAGTTCTTTCTCCTCCAGCAGCAGCAACAGCAACAACAGTTGTACATATGGATATAATAGTTATAGAAAGTGTAAATACAGATACAAAGCTATTAGATTTTTGATGAGTTGTAAAGATACGTATTTTTATGTACATTAATTAAGTCGTTTTCATTTGTTTTTGTTATTTTTGTTTAATTTTCTTTAATAAAAGGTTCCTTTTTTGTAAATATTTTGTTAACTTATTTTATTTTATTTTTCAGAAAAAATCCAAAAATCTGCCAAAAACAGTAATGTCACGCCCGTGTCCTTACTGGTAACGTCCGTGACCTGGGCGTGACACGTCAAATTCCAGTGAATCATCATTTTCGAAGAAAAATCATGTGACATGCCCTGTCATATGACCGTGTCAAATGTGACACGGCCGTGACCTGACCCGTGTCAGCCTGCTCGATGATTTTCTGTTCGATGATTTTCTGCTCGACGTTCGTCGACCCAACAAGGACACGCCCGTGTCCCATGAGTGACACGCCCATGTAATGTGACACGCCCCGTGCCTAAGCCCGTGACCATCTCTCGACATTCTTCACTCGATATTCATCTACTCAACCCGATACGCCCGTGTCAAGATGCGACACGGGCTTGTACTCCTCCACCTAGCCCGACAAATTGCCGTTGACGACTTTTTGATGCAGACGACGCCCAGTTCAACCTCCCCGTCATGCCCGTGTACTTTGGGTCATGCCCGTGACCTGGGGCATGACTTCCATGTGGACCTACCGAAGTCAACAACGCAATCAATCGCCGAACGACACGCCCAATGTCACGCCCGTGACCTAGGGAGTGACCGCAGCGTTTTCAGCCGCCAAGTCAAATCTCAAATCAAATCGGACGTCCGCCATTTGAATAGTGTCAACATGCCCCCTGACACAGGCATGTTAGAGGGCGTGTACTTTGAAAATATTTTCTATAAATTCCCCACTTCTGTATGAGTTCAGGGTTCCACATTTTGGTACCATTTGGTATAGGGGCCGACTGTTAGATCCATTCCAAAGCTATGTAAAGTGACTTTCTCCCCCTCTCCTATGTTTGTTTTTAGCTTTCTGTAACTCTCGTTTTAGCTTAATAAATGTTTAAATTTTTGTCTCTTTATGTGGTTTTGGAATTGATCTAAGCCTTCATATGCAATCTTATTCTTTCTTTTTTTTAACTTTGTTTTTCGTTTACTTTTTGTACGTGTGTGTGTGTATGAGATTAATTTTCATGCTCCTATACTTAGTTATTTGTACTTAGTTTTGGTTAGACTTAGATTTTTTTAGCTTTTTATGCATTTTTATAAATCCGTAAAAGCATTTTAAAAGTCATTTTTATCTTTCAGTAACTTAGATTTTCCCTTTTAGGTTGTAAAATTTCTCTTTCTTTTTTCTTTGGTCACTTCATCTACATTGTTCAATTAAAAATATAAGAGGTAATAACTTGATTAGGATTGAATTGTTCATGTAATTATCTGATTTAAAAATGGAGTCGTGCTGATGTTTTAAAATACTAACAGAGGCAAGGAGATGATGCTTATTTGAAAATGACAGTATATATATATGCTCGTTGGTTTAGTTTCTTGATGATTCAGGTTTACATATCTAGAGACTCTACTATTAATCATGCATGTTATCTCAATTAAATGAACATTATTTTTTATTGTTCAAGCACAGTTTATTACTCATTTGCTCTCCATGATCGAAACATTTTAAATAACATAAATGTGAAGATTTTATTACGATAACATTTTCACACAGGTTGCAACAAACACTTTGGAAAAATTGCTCCTACTGTCAAGTTCCTGCCTTATTTAGCAGCTTAGTATATCTATCTTGTGTTGATGTCACTTGTTTTTAGATCTTTGTACAATAGTTATGTTTATCTTATGATTTTCTCATGGTCTTCTTTTCATGATAGTTTTCTACTTTCCTTGCTTATGTGTACCATATATATACATTTTTTGTCACATTGTTATAATTAATATTTTAATTTACTTTATATGTAATGCAAAGAATGTCCAGTGAGGGCTTAGATTATTCTGGTGATGAATGTGAGATGGTTAGAAGGCTTCATTTTGCAGCCTACCATCAAGTTTTAACTTCAATAATATATGTATTAGATGAAAACAGCAGTTTATTCAATTCTAACACACAATGCATGATGTCAAAACAAACTGATGATAAATGGTTGCATGAATTACTCATTGCACAACCAGTTAGAATTTATAATGCTTTCAGGATGCCGAAACAAAAAATATTTGATATACTACAAACTCTAAAACATAACTACAGATTGCAAGGTTCATGTATGTCTGCAAGTAAAGAGGTCCTTGCAATTACGTTATTTGTTTTCTCACATAATGAAACTATCAAAAAAAAGTAACTGAGAGGTTTCAACATTCAAATGAGACTACTAGCAGATATTTTAGACAAGGTTTTCGCGCTCTGCTGTAACTCACACAAGATATTATAGTGCCGCAAGAGGGATATTTTCTACTACTCCGCCAGAAAATATACAAGATGCGTGTTACATGCCATTTTTTAAAGATGGAATAAGTGCGATAGATTGAACACAAGTTGATGCATGTATTTCAGTTAAAAATCAAGTACCATATATTGGGCGTTATAGAAGTACTACACAAAAAGTAATGGTTGTTTGCAACTTTAATGCGTGTTTTACTTTCTCTAAGGCTAGTTGGGAGGTACCTGGGCCTGATAGTTAGATTTTTAATTTTGCTCTAAGCAATCCCAACTACAACTTTATGCACCACACTAGAGGTAATGAAGTTATAATTGTAGTTGATAAATTATTTTTCCCAATACTTCTTTATTAAAATTATGTGTCAATAATATAGGAAAGTATTATTGTGTAGACGTTGGATATCTACTAGAAAGAGAATATATAAATAATATACAGATACACGACACCATCTTCCTTATTTTGCTCATGGTAATCGTCTAGCTGAAGGACTTTGAGGGATTTTTAATCAAGCACACTCTTCCCTTAGGAGTGTAATTGAAAGAACATTTGGTGTATGGAAGAAAAAATGGGCAATACTACATGATATGCCAAGCTCTAGTTTTGAGAAATAGGCACATTATTTCCTGGCGACAATGGCTTTGAATAATTTATACAGAGGCATCCATCGCATATGGATCCCCATTTTAGAGAAAGTTAGAGAATGGGTATGCGGGGCGGAGTACACTCACAGTGACAACATGATACATGCTTTGAAACTACAAGTGGTGTAGACGAGATGACAACACTACGTGAGTCAATAGCACAACAACTCTTTGAGGCAAGAGGGCAATATTCATTTATTATATTTTAAATTTTAAATAATTTAATATAAGAATCTAACTAATAAATTTTCAATCATATACGTGATACATCAAACTACTTGCATGCAGCCGATGGACATGAGTGTCGAGAGTTTAAAATATTCATAATATTAATATCAGAAAAACAATCAAATTTTATTGTGTATGTCGAGTATTATTGGTTTTAAATGTTTAAAACTATTCCAGGTTTTGAACGAAAAAGTTAAATTAATCAAAAAAAAATCACCGAATAAAACTTCATTTTTGTCAAACAGTGTTTTCAAAATAGCTTAGTAAAAAGCTATACAAACTCCATTTCACCCAAATTATTTTTAAACAAAGCTCTATTTTCCAGAAATAACACCTTTCCTATCTACAACTTTTCAACAGTAGTGTTTCATCAACAACATCTCAACAAAACATACCCATAAGATTTGGTGGCATTACGTGTATGGCATGAAGATTGATATTTTTAGGTACCATAAGAGCCTGAAGTATATGTTAAATCAGAAAGAGTTAAACATGCGATAACATAGGTAGATGGAGTTCCTTGGGGATACACCTTCAAGATTCATTACATTCCCGGGATGGAAAATGTTGTCACTGATGGGTTGAGTCAAAGGACTTCTGGATATGAAAACTTGATTCAGATGCATGATGAGTGTCTAATCAGTAATTTGGAAGACTTAGGGATCTCTTGCATCGAGAGGAGAACAACAATGAATGTATGCTTGAACTGGACGGAGGTGTAGTGTGACCATGAAGACAGAATATAACAGGCAGAGCTTGATGAAAGCATGAAGCTCTATATGGCAAAGTGATAAGTTGTAAATATTTGTATTTTTCAGTACTTTATTTAGGTTGTTTTAGTTTATTTTCGTTGTTTTTAATTACTTTTGTTCAATAAAATGTTCCTTTTGGTATATACTCTTCTAACTAAGATTTATTTTCCTTTCCTAAAATTTTGCAGAAAAAGTTGAAAAATTCAAAGTACATGCCTGTAACCTTACTGTCACGCCCGTGATTGGGCCATGTCACTTTGACACAAGTGAAAATATTATTGCCTCTATGAACCCGAGAAATCTGGTTGGAACACGCCCGTGTCCCATCTGGCATGCCCATGTCACAGCAGTCAACACTCAATGCCAGTTGACACTCAATGCCGCCAGCAGAATCGACACTCATCGATTCCAATTGACACTCAACCCCCCATACAAGCCCGTGAAATTTTTGACACTCCCGTGTGGTTCCAGGAGTTTTTCAATACGTTGAAATCAATTTTTGCCGACATCAATTTCTGTCAGATGTCCAGTCATGCCGCTCCTACATGCACGTGTCATTTCCACACGCCTGTGACCGCCTCGACTTTACTAGATGATGATGAATTTATATAGTTTTAAAAATATATCCAAACTATAATCCCAAAATATGCAAGCATACCTATCGAAATATAGTATAGGAAATTATTGTATTACACTCGGGGCCTGTTGAGTACTTCTTCTAACGGAAATTAATATTATTTTATCGGAAAATAAAAGGAGTGAATTTAAATTATAACGAGAGAAAATACTAAAAGAAAGCACTTGATCTATACTCACTTTAAAATAAACCTTTCATAAAAGCTAACTTCTAAATTACCTACTTCGACTGTGGAGGTTCCTAAATTAGAAAAGAGCCTCGCTCGAGAATATGCTCTCGACTAAAATTAGGTTGATCGATTAAGACCACTTGGCCAGTGGAAACCCCTAAGCTTGCCGTATGTGATGAACCCCGCTATTGGATTTGACTCTAATTCGGAATATCCGTGTCATCCTCTCTTGAGGAGTGTATGCGGCTTCTTCTACCTTCGAGTGATCTATTCGTATCCACAATCTCTCGGTAAATCTAGGATACGGATCTAAAATCGAAATCGAAGCATTTAAATCAAAGATATATCGAATCGATAAAAATACAGTTGACAAAAAAGAAGATTAATTTATTCTAAAGCTTGACAAGATCAAGTGCTAATAAACTTAGCTACTCATTATCATAAAAGAAGGATACATGAAAATAAAAACAAAGATATTCTTTAAATTAAAGTGGTAGAAATATAGGTTAACTAAAAAGAACATAAGGGAAAATGCATGAAAATAGTAAAATAAGCTACTAAAACTGGCTAAGAACTACTCCTAGATGCTCCCCTAGATCCCCCCAGCTTCTGACTTTGTCTGCAATTTATATATAAATTTCAGGAAGGTCACGCGCCGCAGTAATGCCCGTGACCTATGGTGTGTAAGGCTCGAAAACCTTCGTTTTGAAAGCCCATGAAAGTTGGTAAAAAAACTGCCAAAATTGTCATTCTGCGGGTCATGCCCCTATGTCAAGCCCATGACCTAGGGCGTATCTATACTGTTACTGGAAATGGAGGGAATTGGAGATGGAGGGAAATAATTCTAGCAGTTGTTGAAGTGTCAAGCCCCTAAGTCACGCCCGTGCCCTAGGGCGTGTACTGACCGGGTCATCAAACAGCTGGAAACAACACAATTTGGCTTCAATTCAGCAGTTTTGGGTAGGTCACGCCAGTGACATGAAGGTGTGTACTTAGAAAAAGTCTCAGAATCGTCCACGAAAGTTTTCTGTAAAAAATTATATTTTTATCCTAGACATGCCCCCTTATCACGTCCTACCAGGGCATGACTTGGGTGTATGTACATGTGTAATGCTCTGGAGTTTTAGAGGACATCTTCCTATTTCCGTTGACTGGTTGCACATCCCATTACTCTTCCTGGTTTGATAGTTATCACCATTTAAAGTTCAGCTATCTGCGGCCAAAAATGTTAATTTTCTTCAAATTACCTCCAAAACATGGACATGGACTTAAAATTGACATTTAAAGCCCAATTGACTTGAAATATAAAAACAAAGCAATTAGAAACATAATTACTAAAATATAATTACAATCTTATTATTTATTAAATAAAATCTATATAAAAATTACTATATAATTAGAGTTATCAAATACCCCCATACTTACTCGTTTGCTCGTCCCGAGCAAACAACTTTTCATAGAGAGAAGAAAAATTTCAACGCTAGAAAATAAAATTGAATAAAAGAAGTAAAATGCGAAGTCTTGTGCCTATGTGCATAGCTATTTTAGTAGAAAAACCTACTCAGCATACAAATTAATTTTTATTTTTCTAGAATGTGTTTCCACTTATTATTTCTACTTTTAAAATTGAAAATCCGATATATCCTAAAATCACATTTAGGGAGAAAGTGGAGTTTTTACTAAGATTACATTACACAAAGCGAAGATCAAGATACCCTCCAAAGAAATCCATCAATGTCGATGGCCATAGGCTTGCCCTTTCACACTCTCGCCACGACACTAGTTTAACTCATTAACAGAAATCAATATGACTTAACTAGGTTGAAACATAGGCTTAGGTTTTGCTGTGGAAAATCAAAGATAAATACGACGGCTAGTCACACCCAAACCTAAAGAGAGCCCGCACAAAATAATCACGGCTTTAAAAAATAGTCAATTTCCAAAATCTTTTATTTTTTTTTCCTTTTTTTCATACATATATTTTTTTTATTTCTCTTTCTTCCCCGTTTTAATGATTTTTTTCTAATGTTTTTTTAAGGAAGGAGAAATAAAATCAGCTCTCTTTTCCAATTAAAATAGTCACCAAATTTTAGATGAATCTTGATCACTTGTATCAAACTTATACTTAAGTGTACGATTAGGATGCTTTTTAGGCCTTGGTGAAATAATTTTTGGTGGAGCTAAAACAAAAGATTGGGTAATAGACTCAAAGTGGTTTAAAAACAAAAATAATGTTAGGTATGGGTGCAAAGGCTCAAACTTGTCAAAAGAAATGCCTAAATCATATTTATGCTAATGAGTTCAACCTATGCAAAGTCTTGAGAATAGCTATAGGGCAAGTTCTAGACATTGAGAAAGAATACCTCTTTCTTGATCCGCGAAATATCTCTCTAGTAAACTTCTACACACTCACCTAAATTATTTTTTATTCATATCAGTTTCAAAATAAAAGTAAAATAAATTGTTTCTACGCATTTAGAATGTCAAAAACTGTAATTGTATGTTGAATATTTAATTCTACATAAAATTCTACTTACATGTACAGTTAACTAGAAACACAGCATGACCAACAATTCTACCCCAAAATTCAAAACTCAATTAAAGCATGAAAAATTTCTAAATACTATGTAAAAGATGAAATACTTGATATTTCGCATGAGAATAAATATATAAATAATGATTTCTGTAATTTAAAATTTAAAATTAAACCTATATATTTTTTAAAATTTTTTAAAATAAAAAACAACACTAAAGAAATCTCACCCCATACTTAAAAATAAATATTGTCCCCAATGTTTATATGTAAGTAAGTGGTGGAGGGGGGGAAGTAATAATTTTTGTATACTTTAAAAAAAAGAAAATGAAAGGATAAGCAAGGGGTGTCTCCCAAGAGCGCTTTTCTTTTTCTCGTTTTTAAACTAAACGGTTTGGGTTAAGAGAAGAGAAAAAATTAAAATGAACCGGCAACTCCCTTAATTCGCATTTCGGCGTATGTGTCGAAGTTGGTCTCCCGGGTAATCCTCCTCTTACTTGTTGATTTTCCTTGTTGTAGCGGTTGGCTTGAAAATGTAAATTTAAATCACCTCTCCATACTTGAGGTGATTCAAATCTTTGTATATGAGCGGCAAATAGATCGGGGACAACATTGTATTGCAACGTCTCATCTTCTTCACCAAATTCGTTAGTTAAAGGAAAATCAAAAAGAAACGTGTCAGAAAAATCTTCGCAAGGAGGAGGTTCTTGCGAAGCTATTTGATTAAGTATAGGTTGTTTATTTTCTAAAATTAAATTGTTATCTAAAAGTTTATTAGAAAGAAAATTACTGGGCACAATATTTTCATCAATTTCAATTTCTAAATATTCATAAGTGGAGTTTGAAAATTCATGAGAAGGAAAATCGGGAGAAATAGTAGAAGAAACATGTTTTTCTTCTATTTCACTCGGTGTGCCCATAACTTTAATAAATTCTTGATATAATAATTCTTCCTCCTTTTTTGAATAAGACACCGAAGGGGCACATGAAGATTCATGTTCCGTACTAGGTGAACTATTTGAAGAGGGTGAAGAATCATTAGAAAAGTGCATAATAAATTCTTAATATAATAACTCCTCCTCCTTTTTGAAACAAACCACTAAGGGGGCACATGAAAAGTCATGTTCCGTCCTAGGTGAAATATTTGAAGAGGGGGGAAGAATCATTAGAACAAGAAATAATTTCTTCTAAATTTTGGGGAGGATCAACTATGAATTATGTAAAAACCCCAAAATTAGAAGAAAAAGGTTATGGTGTGGTCAAAGAAGAAGAACAAAAATTAAGATCTAAATAGTTATTCTCATAACTTGTTAATACTTTCGGTTGATCTCGCGAACAAGAAAGACAAAAATTCGAGGTAGAAGAAAAATTATTTAAATAAAAAAAATTATTCTCGTGAAAATTCGAAAAATTATTGTCATGAAAATTAGAAGAATTGGAAAAATTATTTTCATGAAAATTAGAAAAAGAATTAGCATCAAAGTGAGAATAATTTTTAATTGCAAAATTATTTTAATAACAAAATTTTGATAATAATAATAATAATAAAAATTATCACTTTGATGAGAAGTACCACAATAATAACAAAAACTTTGGCGCTTTTTTGCGGCTTCCAAAAGATTAACATTGTGTGTAAGCTCGACAATCTTAGCGGCCAAATGAGATAACATTTTTTTAAGAAAGAAAATAAAAACAACTGTTACCTAATAGAAATGAATTTTAAAAGGAAAAGAAATGAGAATTAATATATAGAAGAAGAATGATAAAAATAATAAAATCCGCGCTTTCAAAATATCAAAAAAAAATCCCTAGCAATGTCTCCAAAAACTTGATGATGAATTTATATAGTTTTAAAAATATATCCAAACTATAATCCTGAAATAGGTAAGTGTACCAATCAAAATATAGTATAAGAAATTATCGTATTAGTCTCGAGGCTTGTTGAGTATTTCTACTTACGCAAATTAATATTATTTTATGAAAAAATAAAAGGAGTGAATTTAAACTATAACTAGAGAATAAACTAAAAGAAAGTACTTGATTTAGACTCACTTTAAAATAAACTTTTCATAGAATATAACTTCTAAATTACCTACTTCGACCATGGTGGTTCCTAAATTACAAAAGCGCCTCTCTCAAGAATACACTCTCAACTAAACTTAGGTTGATTGATTAAGACCTCTCGGCTAGTCGAAACCCCTAAGCTGGCCATATGCGGTGAACCCCGCTATTGGATTTGACTCCAGTCCGGAAGATCCGTATCATCCTCTCTTGAGGAGTGCAAGCGGCTCCATCTACCTTTGAGTGATCTACTCGTATCCACAACCTCTCGGTAAATCTAGGATACAGATCTAAAATCTAAATCAAAGCATTTAAATCAAAGATAAATCGAATCGATAAAAATAGAGTTGATAAAAAGAAGATTAATTTATTTTAAATCTTGACAAGATCAAGTGCTAATAATATTAGCTACTCATTATCATAAAAAATGATACATGAAATGAAAAATAAAGACATTCTTAAAATAAAAGTGGTAGAAATAAAGGTTAACTAAAAAATTACATAATGGAAAATGCATGAAATAGTAAAATAAGCTACTAAAACTGGCTAAGAACTACTCCTAGAAGGTACCCTAGATTCCCCCAGCTTCTAACTTTGTCTGGAATTTATAGGAAAATTTCAGGAAGGTCACGCCCCTCGGTCAAGCTCATGACCTAGCGCATATAAGGCTCGAAAACTGTGGTCTTGAAAGCCCACGAACGTTCAGAGAAAAACTGCCAAAATTTTCGTTCTGTGGGTCATGCCTCTATATCAGGCCCGTGACCTAGGGTGTATCTATACTGTTACTAGAAATAGAGGGAACTGGAGACGGCAAGAAATTATTCTGGTAGTTGCTGAAGTGTCACGCCCCTAGGTCACGCCCGTGACCTAAGGCGTGTACTGACTGGGTCATCAAATGGCTGGAAACGGCATAATCTGACTTCAATCTGGCAGTTTTGGGTAGGTCACACCCTAGGTCACGCCCGTAACATGTAGGCGTGTACTTATAAAAAGTCCCAGAATCGTCCGCGGTACTTTTCTGAAAAAAATTATTTTTTTGCCCGAGACACACCCCATTTTCACGCCCTACCAGAGCGTGACTTGGGGCCCTTTACATGTGAAACTCTCAAGATTTGTAGAGGACATCATCCTCTTTCCTTTTACTGGTTGCACGTCCAAAAACTCTTCCTGATTTGAAAGTTATGAACATTTGAATTTCAGCTATCCGCGGCCAAAAATGTTAATTTTCTCCAAATTGCTCCAGAACATGGGCATGGATTTAAAATTGATATTTAAAGCCCAATTGGCGTGAAATATAAAAAGAAAGTAATTAGAAACATAATTACTAAAATATAATTATAATCTTATTATTAATTAAATAAAATCTATAAAAAAATAATTATATAATTAGAGTTATCAAATACCCCAATACTTACATGTTTGCTCGTCCTGAGCAAACAACTTTTCATTGAGAGAAGCAAAATTTCAATGCTACAAAAGAAAATTGACGAAATCTTATGCCTATGTGCATAGTTATTTTAGTAGAAAAACCTACTCAGCATACAAATTAATTTTTGTTTTTATAGAATGTGTTACCACTTACTATTTCTACTTTTAAAATTGAAAATACGGTAAATCCTAAAATAACATTTAGGGAGAAAGTAGCGTGTTTACTAAGATAACATTGCACAAAGCGAAGATCGAGATACCCTCCAAAGAAATCCATCAATGTCGATGACCATAGGCTTGCCCTTTCACACTCTCGCCATGACACTAGTTTGACTCATTAACACAAATCAATAGGACTTAACTAGATTGAAACATAAACTTAGGTTTTGGTGCGGAAATTCAAAGATAAATATGACGACTAGTCACAACCAAATCTAAAGAGAGCTCGCACAAAATAATCATGGCTTTAAAAGGATAGCGAATTTCGAAAATCTTTTATTTTTTCCCTTTTTTTCATACATATATTTTTTTATTTCTCTTTCTTTCCCTTTTTAATGATTTTTTCTAATGTTTTTTTAAGGAAGGAGAAATAAATTCAGCTCGCTTTTCCAAAAAAAAATAGTCAGTAAATTTTAGATGAATCCTGATCACTTGTATCGAGCTTGGACTTAGGTGTATGATTAGGATACTTTTTAGGCCCTGGTGAAATAATTTTTTGTGGAGCTAAAACAAAAGATAGGATAATAGGCTCAAAGTGGTTTTGCAATGAAAATAATGTTAGGTACGAGTGCAAAGGCTCAAACTTGCCAAAAGAAATGCCTAAATTATATTTATGCTAATGAGTTTAACGTATGCAAAGTCTTGAGAATAGCTATAGGGCAAGTTCTAGACATCGAGAAAGAATACCTCTTACTGTTACAAGATTTCGTATTTTACTCCTTATATTCAATTGTTATCTAAAAGTTTATTAGAAAGAAAATTACTGGGCATAATATTTTCATGAATTTCAATTTCTAAATATTCATAAGTGGAGTTTGAAAATTTATAAGGAGAATGAAAATCCTGAGAAATATTAGAAGAAACATGTTTTTTTCTATTTCACCCGGTGTGCCCATAACTTTAATAAATTCTTGATATAATAATTCTTCCTCCTCTTCCGAATATGTCACCAAAGAGGCACATGAAGATTCATATTCTGTACTAGGTGAAATATTTGAAGTGGGCGAAGATTCATTTGAAAAGTGCATAATAATTTTTTGATATAATAATTCCTCCTTCTCTTTGGAATAAACCACTATGGGGGCACATGAGGAGTTATTTTCCATCCTAGGTGAAATATTAGAAAATGGGGAAGAATCATTAGAAGAAGAAATTATTTCTTCTAAATTTTGGGGAGGATCAACTATGAATTGTGTAAAATCCCCAAAATAGAAGAAAAAGGTTGTGGCGTGGTCAAAGAAGAAGAACAAAAATTAGGATCCAAATTATTATTCTCATAACTCATTAATCCTTTGGGTTGATCTTGCGAACAAGAAATACCAAAATTCGAGGTAGAAGAAAAATTATTTAAATAAAAATAATTATTCTCGTGAAAATTCGAAGAATTATTGTAATGAAAATTAGAAGAATTGGAAAAATTATTTTCATGAAATTTAGAAAAAGAATTAGCATCAAAGTGAGAATAATTATTAATTGCAAAATTATTTTCATAACAAATTTTTTGATAATAATAACAATAACAATTATCACTTTGATGAGGAGCACCACAATAATAACAAAAACTTTGGCGCTTTTTTGCGGCTTCGAAAAGATTAACTTTGTGTGTATGCTCGGCAATCTTAGCGGCCAAATGAGATAACATTTTTTTTGAGAAAGAAAATAAAAACAACCGTTACCTAATAGAAATGAATTTAAAAAGAAAAAGAAAAGAGAATTAAGATAGAAAAGAAGAATGATAAAAATAATAAAAATTGTGCTTTCAAAATATCAACAAAATAAATCCCCGGCAACGACGACAAAAACTTGATGATGAATTTATATAATTTTAAAAATATATCCAAACTATAATCCCGAAAAAGGCAAGCATATCTATCGAAATATAGTATAAGAAATTTTCATATTAAACTTGGGGCCTGTTAAGTACTTCTACTCATGCAAATTAATATTATTTTATTGGAAAATAAAAGGAGTGAATTTGAACCATAACTAGAGAATAAACTAAAAGAAAGCACTTAATCTAGACTCACTCTAAAATAAACCTTTCATAAAAGCTAACTTCTAAATTACCTACTTCTTTTATGGAGGTTTCTAAATTACAAAAGTGCCTCTCTCGAGAATACGCTCTCGACTAAACTTAGGTTGATCAATTAAGACCTCTCAGCCAGTTGAAAACCCTAAGCTTGCCTTATGCGGTGAACCCTGCTATTGGATTTGACTCCAATCCAAAATATTCGTGTCATCCTCTCTCGAGGAGTGCATGGGGCTCCTTCTACCTTTGAGTGATCTACTCGTATCCAC
Organism: Platanthera guangdongensis; assembly: GCA_039583875.1. Taxonomy (NCBI): domain Eukaryota; kingdom Viridiplantae; phylum Streptophyta; class Magnoliopsida; order Asparagales; family Orchidaceae; genus Platanthera; species Platanthera guangdongensis. The sequence goes on along the minus strand of CM077164.1, from coordinate 89,375,291 downwards.
AGCCTCTTGGTAAATCTAGGATACAGGTCTAAAATCAAAATCAAGGCATTTAAATCAAAGATAGATCGAATCGATAGAAATAGAGTTGATAAAAAAGAAGATTAATTTATTCTAAATCTTGACAAGGTCAAATTCTAATAAAATTATCTACTCATTATCATAAAATAACGATACATGAATAGAAAAACAAGGACATTCTTAAAATAAAAGTGGTAAAAATAAAGGTTAACTAAAAAAGTACATAAGGGAAAATGCATAAAAATAGTAAAATAAGCTACTAAAACTGGCTAAAAACTACTCATAGATGCTCCACTAGATGCCCCCAGCTTATGACTTTGTCTGCAATTTATAGGAAAATATCAGGAAGGTCATGCCCCTCGGTCACGCCCCTCTGTCACGCCCGTGACCTTGAGCGCGTAAGACTCGGAAACCGTCGTCTTGAAAGCCCGGGAACGTTTGGAGAAAACTCGCCAAAATTATCGTTCTGTGGGTCACGCCCCTGTGTGACGCCCATGACCTAGGGTGTGTTTATACTGTTATTGGAAACGGTGGGAACTGGAGATGATGGGAAATAATCCTGGCAGTTACTGAAGTGTCACGCCCCTAGGTCTCACCCTGACCTAGGGGTGTACTAACCGGGTCATCAAACGGCTTGAAATGGCACAATCTAACTTCAATTCGGCAGTTTCAGGTAGGTCACGCCCTAGGTCACGCCCGTGACATATGGTTGTGTGCTTAGAAAAAGTCCCAGAATCGTCTGCAGAAATTTTCTGCATAAAATTATATTTTTGCCCGAGACACACCCCCTTTTCATGCCCTACCAGGGCGTGACATGGGGGCCTATACATGTGAAACTCTACAGATTTGAACAGGATGTCGTCCTCTTTCTGTTTACTGGTTGCACGTCCCATAACTCTTCCTGGTTCGAAAGTTATGACCATTTGAAGTTCAGCTATCCGGGACCAAAATTGTTAATTTTCTCCAAATTGCATCCAGAACATGGGCATGGACTTAAAATTGATATTTAAAGCCCAATTAATGTGAAATATAAAAAGAAAGAAATTAAAAGCATAATTATTAAAATATAATTATAATCTTATTATTTATTAAATAAAATTTATATAAAAATAACTATATAATTAGAGTTATAAAATACCCTCATACTTACGCATTTGCTCGTCCCGAGCAAAGAACGTTTCATAGAGAGGAGCAGAATTTCAATGCTAGAAAAGAAAATTGAATATAAGGAGTAAAATGCAAAGTCTTATGCCTATGTGTGTAGCTATTTTAGTAGCAAAACTTACTCAGCATACAAATTAATTTTTATTTTTCTATAATGTGTTTCCACTTATTATTTCTACTTTTAAAATTGAAAATCCGGTAAATCCTAAAATCACATTTAGGGAGAAAGTAGCGTGTTTACTAAGATAAAATTGCACAAAGCGAAGATCGAGATACCCTCCAAAGAAATCCATCAATGTCGATGGCCATAGGCTTGCCCTTTCACACTCTCGCCACGACACTAGTTTAACTCATTAACACAAATCAATAGGACTTAACTAGGTTGAAACATAGTCTTACGTTTTGGTGCGAAAAATCAAAGATAAATACAACAGCTAGTCACACCTAAAACCTAAAGAGAGCTCGCACAAAATAATGATGACTTTAAAAAGATAGCCAATTTTCAAAATCTTTTACATTTTTCCTTTTTTTCATACATATTTTTTTATTTTTCTTTCTTCCCCTTTTTAATGATTTTTTTTCTAATGTTTTTTAAGGAAGGAGAAATAAAATTGGCTCTCTTTTCAAATAAAAATAGTCCCCAAATTTTAGATGAATCCTCATCACTTGTATCGAGCTTGGACTTAGGTGTGCGATTAGGATGCTTTTTAGTCCTTGGTGAAATAATTTTTGGTGGAGCTAAAACAAAAGATAGGGTAATAGGCTCAAAGTAGTTTAGCAACGATAATAATGTTAGGTACGGGTGCAAAGGCTCAAACTATCCAAAAGAAATTCCTAAATCATATTTATGCTAATGAGTTTAACCTATGCAAAGTCTTGAGAATAGCAATCGGTCAAGTTATAGACATCGACAAGGAATACCTCTTTCTTGATCCACGAAATATCTCTCTAGTAAACTTCTACAAACTCACCTAAATTATTTTTGGATTCTAATCGGTTTTAAAATAAAAGTAAAATAAACTGTTTCTACGCAATTAGAAAGACAAAAACTCTAATTATATGTTGAATATTTAATACTACATAAAATTCTACTTACATGTGCACTTAACTAGGAGCACAGTATGACCAACAATTCTACTCCAAAATTCAAAACTCAATTAAAGCATGAAAAATTTCTAAACACTATGTAAAAGATGAAATAATAGAGATTTTGCATGTGAATAAATATAGAAATAATGATTTCTCTAATTAAAAATTTAAAATTAAACCTACATTTTTTCAAATTTTTTTAAAATAAAAAAAACACTAAAGAGATGTCACCCCATACTTAAAAATAAACATTATCCCCAATGTTTATATGTCAAGTAAGGGGGGGGATAATAATTTTTATATTTTTTTTTAAAAATAAAAGAAAATGCAAGGATAAGAAAGGGGTGTCTCCCAAGAGCGCTTTTCTTTTTCCCGTCTTTAAGCTAGACTGTTTGGGTTAAGAGAAGGGAAAAAAATTAAAATGAACGGGCAACTCCCTTAATTCGCATTTCAGTGTATGTGCCAAAGTTGGTCTCCCGGGTACTCCTCCGCTTGTTGATTTTCCTTGTTGTAGCAGTTGGCTTGAAAATGTTTATTCAAATCACCTCTGCATACTTGAGGTGATTCGAATATTTGTAGATGAGCGGCAAATGGATCGGGGAAAACGTTATATTGCAATGCCTCATCTTCTTCCTGAAATTCGTTAGTTAAAGGAAAATAAAAAAGACACGTGCCAGAAAAATTTTCACAAGGAGAAAGTTCTTGGGAAGCTATTTGATTTGATATAGGTTGTTTATTTTCTAGAATTAAATTATTATCTAAAAGTTTATTAGAAAGAAAATTACTGGGCACAATATTTTCATGAATTTCAATTTCTAAATATTAATAAGTTGTGTTTGAAAATTCATGAGGAGAAAGAAAATCGGGAGAAATAGTAAAAGAAACATGTTTTTCTTCTATTTCACCCAGTTTGCCCATAACTTTAATAAATTCTTGATATAATAATTCTTCCTCCTCTTTCGAATAAGACACCAAAGGGGCACATGAAGATTCATGTTCTGTACTAGGTGAACTATTTGAAGATGGTGAAGAATCATTAGAAAAGTGCTTAAAAAATTCATGATATAATGATTCCTCCTCCTCTTTGGAATAAACCACTAAGGGGCACATGAGGAGTCATGTTCCATCCTAGTTGAAATATTCGAAAGGGGGAAGAATCATTAGAACAAGAAATAATTTCTTCTAAATTTTGGCGAGGATCAACTATGAATTCTGTAAAATCCCCAAAATTAGAAGAAAAACGATGTGGTGTGGTCAAAGAAGAAGAACAAAAATTAGGATCTAAATAGTTATTCTCATAACTCGTTAATCCTTTGAGTTGATCTTGAGAACAAGAAAGACCAAAATTCGAGGTAGAAGAAAAATTATTTAAATAAAAATAATTATTCTGGTGAAAATTCAAAGAATTATTGTCATGAAAATTAGAAGAATTGAAAAAATTATTTTCATGAAAATTAGAAAAAGAATGATCATCAACGTGAGAATAATTATTAATTGGAAAATTATTTTCATAACAAAATTTTTGATGATAATAATAATAACAATTATCACTTTGATGAGGAGCACCACAATAATAACAAAAACTTTCGCGCTTTTTTGCAGCTTTCAAAATATTAACTTTGTGTGTATGCTCAACAATCTTAGTGGCCAAATGAGATAACAATTTTTTAAGAAAGAAAATAAAAATAATCGTTACCTAATAGAAATGAATTTAAAAAGAAAAAGAAAGGAGAATTAAGATTGAGAAGAAGAATGATAAAAGTAATAAAATTTGCGGTTTCAAAATATCAACAAAATAAATCTCGGCAACGACGTCAAAAACTTGGTGATGAATTTATATAGTTTTAAAAATATATCCAAACTATAATACCGAAATATGCAAGCGCCCCTATCAAAATATAGTATAGGAAATTATCGTATTAGACTCGGGGCCTGTTGAGTACTTCTACTCACGCAAATTAATATTATTTTTTCGAAAAATAAAAGGAGTGCATTTAAACTATAACTAGAGAATAAAATAAAAGAAAGCACTTGATCTAGACTCACCTTAAAATAAAACTTTCATAAAACCTAACTTCTAAATTACCTACTTCGACCGTGGAGGTTCCTAAATTACAAAGTGCCTCTCTCGAGAATACGCTCTCGACTAAACTTTGGTTGATCGATTAAGACCTCTCGACCAGTCGAAACTACTAAGATTGCCTTATGCGGTGAACCCCGCTATTTGATTTGACTCCAATCCAGAAGATCCGTGTCATCCTCTTTCGAGGAGTGCATGCGGCTCCTTCTACCTTTGAGTGATCTATTCATATCCATAACCTCTCGTTAAATCTAGGATACAAATCTAAAATCGAAATCGAAGCATTTAAATCAAAGATAGATCGAATCAATAAAAATAGAGTTTACAAAAAAGAAGATTAATTTATTCTAAAGCTTGACAAGATCAAGTGCTAATAAAATTAGCAACTCATTATCGTAAAAGAAGGAAACATGAAAAGTAACACAAAGACATTCTTAACATAAAAGTGGTAGAAATAAAGGTTAACTAAAAAAGTACATAAGGGAAAATGCATGAAAATAGTAAAATAAGCTATTAAAACTGGCTAAGAACAACTCCTAGGTACTACCCTATATTCCCCCCAGCTTCTGACTTTGTCTGCAATTTATAGGAAAATTTCAGGAAGGTCGCGCCCCTCGGTCACATCTGTGACCTAGGGCGTGTAAGGCTCAAAAAATGTCATCTTGAATGCCGGTGAATGTTGGGAGAAAACAGGCCAAAATTATCATTTTGTGGGTCACGCCCTTATTTCACGCCCGTGACGTAGGGCGTGTCTATACTGTTACTAGAAATGGCGGGAACTGGACATGGCGGGAAATAATTCTGGCTGTTGATGAAGTGTCACGCCGCTAAGTCACACCCGTAACCTAGGGCGTGTACTGACCGGGTCATGAAACGGTTGGAAACGGCACAACCTGGCTTCAATTCGATAGTTTCGAGTAGGTCACACCCGTGATATGTGGGTGTGTACTTAGAAAAAGTCCCAAAATCGTCCGCATAAATGTTCTGCAGAAAATTATATTTTTTCCTGAGACACGCCCCCTTATCACTCCATACCAAGCATGAGTTGGGGCATGTACATGTGAAAATCTCTAGATTTGTAGAGGACGTCGTCATCTTTCCGTTGACTGGTTGCATGACCTGTAAGTCTTCCTGGTTTGAAAGTTATGACCATTTGAAGTTCTGCTATCTGCGGCCAAAAATGTTAATTTTCTCCAAATTGCCTCCAACACATGGGCATGGACTTAAAATTGATATTTAAAGCCCAATTGACCTGAAATATATAAAAAAAGCAATTAGAAACAAATTTACTAAAATATAATTATAATCTTATTATTTATTAAATAAAATCTATATAAAAATAATTATAAAATTAGATTTATCACCAGACGAGACGTCGCCAATGAGGCAAGGACTCGACGCCTCCAGCATGCCTTCGCTAGTCACGCTCCTCCTACACGCCCGTGTCATTCGGTGTATTCTCGTGACCACCAAGCAGAACTTCTAGAAGAGCCACGAAGTCAACCGCCAATAACTACTCGACTTATCCATCTGTCAGACCCGATATGCCCCAACCCTATCACGTCCATGACAGGGGCGTGTAATCTGAAATTTTCGCCTATAAATAGAACTTTTCTGTACAGGCCATGAGTTCAATTTTTTGGAACCATTTTGCTTTAGGTGGGCTGCTAGGGTGTTTTCCATGCTATGTAAGGAGATTTTCTCACCCTTTCTTTAGTGTTTGTTTTAGCTTTTTGTAACCCCCTTTTGTCTTAGTAAAATTTGTAGATTTTTTATCCTTATGTTGTCTTGGAATGCATCTGAGTGCCATACCTTCAGTAATCTTTTGTATCTTTATTTTTTTTCTCTTTAAAGTGCATGTGTGAGTATGAGAATAATTTTAAGTTTTATATTTTCATAGTTTTATTTTACTTAGTTTTATTAGCTTTTCTTATAGTTAGTTAGTGTTATGGTAGCTTTTCTCATCGTTTCCTTTAGCTTAGTTACTTTTTAAAATTCATTCTAATGGGTTTATAAAAGAGTTTTTAAAGTATTTTTATTTTTCTTTAACTTAGATTTTCTCTTTTAAGGTGTAAAACTTTTTGTTCCTTTTTTACCTTATTTCCACTTTTTAAGTACTTTTATAAAGTTATAAGAATGAAAAAGTTATTATTTTAATTTTTTAAAGACTTTGTTTTTTCGATTTTACTTTGAAAACTTTTGCTTCTTTAATTTTTTTCATCTTTTTAAGCATTTTTAGCATATTTGTAGGAGTAGAAATGTAATCGTTTTAATTTTTTGATCACTTTTTTTCTCTTCAATTTGTGTGTGTGAGTGTATGAGTTAGGTTTTCATTACTTTTCTTTTTTATGAAGAGCGTGTGTGCATGAGTTAGCTTTTACTCCTTTCATTTCCCGCCTACTCGATTGAGTAGGACTTGCAATTTACTGCTTTCATTTCCTTCCTACTTGTTTGAGTATGACTCGCAATTTTCCGCATACTTGTTTGACTAGGACTTGTCATTTCCCTCCTACTCATTTGAGTAGGACTTATCATTTCCTGCCTACGCGTTTGAGTATGACTTGCATTTTTACTGCTTTCATTTCCCGCCTACTCGTTTTAGTTGTACTCATATTTTCCTTCTTTCTTTACTGCTTTCATTTCCCGCCTACACATTTGAGTTGTACTTGCAATTTACCGCTTTTATTTTCCGCCTACTCATTTGAGTGGGACTTGTATTTTCAATTATGCAATTTTTCATAAGTCATCCCCATTCCGATGAGTGGTTAATCGCTCTTAGTCCTCAGTATCGAAGAACATTGGGATAAATAAAATCTTTTAAAATAATTAAAGGTCCTCTTTTTCACTCTAATAAAAGAACTTTAGGTTTACCCCGGGTATACGACGCGTAGAACCACAAATCGATGGGTGGTCTCTATTTCTATTATCCATACGCTAGCTAGCCGAGAGGTCGTGCCTATGGAATGATAACCCCTGGGTAAAGAGAGTTCCACACTAACCCTCGTGAGAGGAGGAGCAGAATTCTATCGGATTGGGTCACCCCCAATAGCGGGGATCTTAGCGTAATGCGGATATTAAGAGGATTCCTTCATCAGACAAGAGCTCAGTCGAATAGCCTTAATGTTCATGTGAGCGATAACCCTAAAGATAGGTGAGCTCATTCTTATGGAACCTCTATGACAAAGTTGCATTTAATAAATTTGAAATTGTTGATCTCTAGTTATATAAAAATTATTTTAGTCTTACTCGATTCGATACCGAGCAATATTCCTTCATCGATCTTTTTCATTCTCTTTTCATCTTTTTCTTATAAACCTCCTTAGTTAGTTAATTCAACACTTTAATTTTCGGTAAGATAATAGTCCTTCCTGGAGGAGTAGAAATAATCAACCCACCCTAGGAAATATACGACCTCGATATTCCTCCTGAATATCTTGTATTACTTGTGATAGGTGCACTTGCCTCCTTTCATTAAAACTAGGTTTTAACACATCATGTTTTTGGCCGTTGCCGGGGATGGAACCCGGGTCACCCGTGTGATAGGCGGGAATACTCACCACATTAAGTTTTTGGCATCATTGTCGGGGAGTATGTGTTGTTATTTTGAATATGGGAAACTATTAGTTTTACCTCTTTTTATTTATATATAAAGAAAAAAAGGCCAACAAATAATAATAATAATAATAAACTACTTAAAAACTAAAAAAATTTCCCCCCTTTGTCTTAATATTTTTTATTTTCCCAAAAATCAAAAAAATTATAGTAAAAAATTATTTTCTCACCTCGACATCGCCTCTTGTTATTGTGAGCAATAGGTAATGCATTTCTGTAACGCACAAATGGCTAAGACATTAGTTAAATACGGAGTTACACACATACTTTCCCCCTACCACCCGCAAACTAGTGGCCGAGTTGAACTTTTTTGATTTTTCGTTATATTTTTTTTTATTTGTTCTTAATAATTCAGGGTTTCTATAAGGTCCTCCCCGAACTCATTCCAGTGATGTTTCTACCATCAATCTTTTTTTTGTAAATAATGCATTTTATCTCTTTTTGTTCCTCATACTTATCTTGCAACAATGAGAACAATGTTGGATTTAAGTATGAGAGTGTTTCCTTATTTTCTTTTATTGCACTTTTATATTTTGAACTCATTAAAAATAATAAAAAAATAATAGAAAAATGAAAAACCTAAAAAATATTTTTTATTTTATAATAAAAACAAAAAAAATTATAAAACAAAAATGCGAAAAAAATATAAAATAAAAATTCAAAAAATATTTTTTTTTCTAAATATTTAAATAAAATAATTTTTGTAAATATTCTTCTCTTTCCCCACTTTCTGTCTCTCATATCTTTTAAATAATTTCTCTCTCTTTCCTCTCTTGTAAATATTTTCCTGTAGATATTCTCTTTCCCCTCTTCTTTTCCCTTCATCTTTGTAAATAATTTCTCCCTCTTTCCTCTCTTGTAGATATTTGCTTAAAAATCTTAAAAAGACAAAAAATTTTTAGAAAACAAAAAATGAGTTCCAATAAAATATCTTTTTTCGCATTTTTAGTGTGTATATATTACGAAATATCTTCAAAATCAAGAAATGATAATAACTCTAAATTCCAAAAAAAGAGAAATAAGCAAAAAATTCCAAAAAAAATAATAAATTTAAAATAATAAAAAAATGATAACTCTAAAAAATCCCAAAAAATTTTATTATGAGCCAAATAAATCGTATATACCATTCTTAACCTTTTTTTGCTGTATAAAAACCTTTTTATGAGTTTATTTATAAGCAAATTTTATTAATTATTTGCTTACTATTCGTTTATTAATTGGAGATTGATAAATTTATATATCCGCGGTTATGTTTTAAAGAATATCTTATGTTCCGTTCTTAAGATAAGAGACTTGTTTTAGGCACTACTTCTTATTTATCTAAAATAGAGACATGTTTATTATGTTAGAAAAAATAACTATAGACTTCAATTATTTTTACTTCAAGCTTTTTGAAACACAGGAACATTCAATTTATCAAATTGCTTTTATTTTTGAAAAAAACCATCTCCCCATATTTATCATGTCTTACTTGACATGATAAAATTTATATCCTTTAAAAAACATTTGTCAATTGGAATAAGTTTTCATTCCGTAAACATAATCATCCAATATTTTAAAAGATTATTTGTTACAAAGTAAGAGGATAAAATTAATTACTCATATACATATACATTGAGTTTTATGAAGTTGTCCAAAAAACATTGCATGTTATGAAAAATAATATTTCATTTTCCTAAACATCCACAATCGAACAAAAAATTCCATTAGAGGTTCGAGAAAAAAAATACCTCACATCTAAAACCAAAGCACTCTTCATAACCACAACAAACCCCTCAGCCATATTCAATGATTATAAACTTAAGATAAAATATTTTTGAGAGCATAAATTTTAAATTGCATTATTTCCTATAAACTCTTATAAGGTAAAGTTTCTATTAATTTTAATTTATTTTTCTTAGCTAACGATTATAATTGTTGCTTTCTATTTGGTTAGTTCAAGAAGTCTTTTTGGCCAAAACATTTTCTCTATTTAAATTATTTTCATGATTTAGGACTTAACTCTTATACCTCTAATATTTATTTAGATCTCTCTTTTAATTTTTCAAGCGGTTGCTAAATTTAGGTTTTATTATAATTTTTTATAAGTATATCTCTAATGTTTGCTCTGGAATAGCAAATGGTTAAGTATGAGGGTATTTGATAAGCTGTAAATATTCATATTTTTCTGTACTTAATTTAGATCGTTTTACTTTATTTTCGTTATTTTTAGTTACTTTTGTTCAATAAAATGTTCATTTTTTGTATATACTCTTCTAACTTAGCTTTATTCTCCTTTCCTTAAAATTTTGAAGAAAAAGTTTAAAAATTCAAAGTACACGCCCATGAACTGACTGGCACGTCCGTGACCGGGCCTTGTCACTTTGACGCTAGTGAAAAAATTGATGCTGCTTTGAATCCAAGAATTTGTGGTGGAACACGCCTGCGTACCGTCCGACACGTTCATGTCACACCACTCGACACTCAAAGCCAGTCAACACTCAATGCCGCCAGCAGACTCGACACTCGTCGATTCCAGTTGAGACTCGATGCCCTAGACATGCCCGTGAAATTTCTTGCACTCCCGTGTCATTCCAGGAGTTTTTTAATACCGTGAAATCAATTTCTACCGACATCAATTTCTTCCAGATGACCAGTCGTGCCCTCCTACACGCACATGTCATTTCGACATGCACGTGACCGCCTAAACTTTTCCTGACAAGACATCGCCAAGGAGGCAAGGGTTCGATGCCTTCACCACGCCTTTGTCGGTCATGCTCCTCCTACACGCCCATAGCATTCGGCGCACCCCATGACCGTCATGTGGAACTTCCAGAAGAGTCGCGAAGTCAACCGCCAATATCTATTTGAATTATCCATCCGTTAGACCCAACATGCCACCCGCCCTGTCACGCCTGTGACAGGGGCGTGTAATATGAAATTTTTGCCTATAAATAGAACTTTTATCTACAGGCCATGGGTTCAATTTTTTGCAACCATTTTGCTCTAGGTGGGCTGCTAGTGTGTTTTTCATGCTTTGTAAGAAGATTTTCTCCCCCTCTCTTTAGTGTTTGTTTTAGCTTTTTGTAACCCCCCTTTATCCTAATAAAATTTGTAGTTTTTCTCTCCTTATGTTGTCTTGGAATGCATCTGAGTCCTCACTTTCTGTGATATTTTGTATCTTTGTTTTTTATCTCTTTAAAGTGTGTGTGTCTATGTATGAGAATAATTTTAAGTTTTATGTTTTCATAGTTTTATTTTACATAGTTTTTTTTGTTTTAGGTTTTCTTATAGTTAGTGTTATGATAGCTTTTCTCACCTTTTACCTAACTTAGTTGAATTTTAAATCGCTTTGCATTCAATCTTATGGGTTTATAAAAGTGTTTTTAAATTGTTTTTATTTTACTTTAACTTACATTTTATCTTTTAAGGTGTAAAACTTTTTGTTCCTTTTTTTACCTAATTTCCACTTTTTAAGCACTTTTATACAGTTATAAAAATGAAAAAGTTGTTATTTTAATTTTTTGAAGACTTTGATTGTTGCCTTTATTTTGAAAAACTTTTGCTTCTTTAATTTTTATTTTATCTTTTTAAGTATTTTTAGCATATTCTAGGAGTAGAAATATAATCGTTTTAATTTTTCGATCAATTTGGTTTTTCTCTTTAATTTGTGTGTGTGAGTGTATGAGTTAGTTTCCATAGCTTTTCTTTTTATGAAGAGAGTGTGTGTGTGTGAGTTAGCCTTACTTTTCATTTCCTATGTAACACCCCCTATCCGTCACATAACATATAACAGTAGGTCCGGCCGGGGCCCGACGCCATATACTACAGACAGACCGGGTGGTTACTCAATGGAAACCATCCAACCAATCCAACGTCCTACACAGAGCATTCTAGCGGAAGCAGTTTATATAAGTTGCAATAAAGAACCCATCACTAAAGCATGAATGTCCACTAATACCAATTAGGAATGTTGTACATACACAAGTACAGGCCTTAAGGCCTTACAAAATGGCTTACTTGATATTACATGTTTTACAAACCACGACACGCAGGCCGGTCATACATGAATAAAAGCAGTAAGCACTCCAGTTAGGCCTTCGAGGGCGGGCTTCGCAATTTGGGCTTTAGCCCGCTATTGACCACTGGGTCCAGCTGCACCTGCAAGCAATAAAACCACCGCACGGTGGCAAACAGAGCAACGGTCAGCAATGCTGACCAAATTATAACGATCCCGCCCCCAACTCGGGGCGACAATGCTCCTTCCCTGCATTTTCATTAGCATAAGCGAGCATATATATCAATATTCATTCCATCACAAGCGTAGGCGCATACAACCACACACCCCATACACTCAGGGCACATTCTCGGTGAACACAGTCTAAGTCTGCCGACAAACTACCGTCCCTTTGGACGACCAATCAATGAGCAATTTGTCTTCCCGGCATGGGTCACGGTAATTAAAACCATAGACCGCCGAAGACCATCATCTATGCCAACAGCTCTAATCCGAACGACATAGAACGGGTACGGTTCCATCTAACCCGTGCTCACAACGCAACGGTAATTTACACCATATGCGCCCGCAATGGTAATTCAAACCATATGCGCATGTCAAACTTCTCCCGAGTCGCGTTTCCATCACATTTCACATAACCTAGTTATGTTCAAGTTGGCTCTCATGCCACCAAGTTGGCAGGATCACGCATCCGCCCAGTTTTCCGGGTGCACCTTAGGTTTAATCCCCAAGGCTCCCTGTTGCAATTTACCACGTAGAAAACCCGTAAAACAAACAATCGCACGAAGTCTTGTCCAGCATTATATAATGCAACATCACCGATCCAGACCAACATGTCCGGGTAGGCTTCACACATCATGCCTATGTCCGTTCTCTCTTACGGACTCTAAACAACAGGGACTTTACATATCTACCCGAAGGAATGTCTCCAACTCAACGCAAACTCGCGAGAGCGGGCTTCCTATGCAAAGAAGGAGATCTACACATGCTCAAGAAGAGAATCGTTACCCTAGTGTTCTTCCTTGGAGCCATGGAAAAGTAAGCAGATGAAAAGCACCGCACTCTCTTCGCCTCTGTGGATCCGGAGTTGGCTCGCGATTTGGAGCTTCGAAGCTCCTCCAATGGCCGGATCTAGCTTCTTCTTCCTTCCTTGGCTCTCCTCTCTCTCTATACTTTAGAAAGATAACCACTCATGTAAAAGTGAGGGTTTCAAAGGTCCAATCCCGGGTATATCCCATCAGGAACAACCCCCAGTCGTTGGATCACCAATTAAAGAAACGAATGGCTTTGATTCGGGCCTGAAATATACAATCTGGACCGAACACGGCCTGGCATACGCCCGTGTCCATGGCCGTGTTCCTCATTGACCATCAAAATCAACGCGCCTGGAACCACACACGGGCATCGAACACGCCCGTGTTCGACCTGACACGCCCGTGTTCCACCTAACACGGCCGTGTGGCCGGTCGTGTACCCCCATCGATTTATCCTGAAAACAACCAGAGAACTACACGGGTTCTAGGACACGCCCGTGTCCTAACCCGTGTCCACTCGAACATGCCTGGGCTCCAGGCCGTGTACACGGTCTCGACACTCGACACTTCATCGAGCGAAGTTCGTCGACCTCACGACACGGCCTTGGACACGCCCGTGTCCTAGGCCGTGTGCCTTGTCTCGACACTTCGTCGTGCAAAATTCGTCGACTCCCCGGGACGAGTGTTGACACGGGCTCGACACGCCCTGAGACACGCCCGTGTCTCAGGTCATGTGCCATGTCTCGACACTTCATCGAGCGCAGAGTGTCTACTTCGCAGGCTGAGTGTTGACATGGGCTCGACACGCCCTGAGATACGCCTGTGTCTCAGGCCGTGTGCCTTGTCTCGACATAACGTCGAAAGCAAAATGTCGACTTCGCCGGCTGAGTGTCGACACAAGCCTGACACGCCCTGGGACACGCCCGTGTCCCAGGCCGTGTGCCTCCTGCCAAAACCCAAAACTGGCCCAAAACGTCCCCCGTCGCTCTTTTGAGTTTCAGGGCGTTACAACTCTACCCCTCTTAAAAGAATTTCGTCCACGAAATTATATAAAGGAATGACAAGTACCAAAACTAAATTGTACCTGAGTGGAACAACTCCGGATACTCGTCAAGCATAGTCTGCTCTCGCTCCCAAGAGAGCTCCTCACAGCCGCAATTGTCCCACCGGACCTTGACCATCCTGATCTCTTTATTGTGTAGCCGCTTGACCTCTGAGTCCTCAATCCGCACAGGCTTGAATTTTGTCGTCAACCCACTATCCACCGACACGTGTTCAACCACGACCACTTGCGAAGGCTCTTGCACCGCCTTCCGAAGCACCGAAATATGGAATACATCATGTAATCCACCAAGATCCACTGAAAGCTTCAACCGATAGGCTTCTTCACCAACTCGCTCCAGAAACTCAAACGGCCCAAGGTACCTCGGGCTTAGCTTTTTCAATCGCCGCACCCGCGAGACACCCTTGAACGGCTTGATCTTTAAGTACACATAGTCGCCCATAGCGAACTCCACGTTCCTGTGCTTGGCATTATAGTACTTCGCTTGCCGGTCCTGAGCGATAAGCAACCTCTCCCGAATGGTTCTCACCAAAGAAGTAGCATCCTCCACTTCTAATCGCTTATAAAACTTTGACTCACCCGTTTCTAGCCAAGACAACGGCGTGCGACATTTTCTACCATATGGGGCCTCGAAGGGCGCCATTTGAATACTCGCTTGGTAGCTATTGTTGTATGCGAACTCCACCAAATAAAGATGGTCTTCCGACTGCTTTCCAAAATCCAAGACACACATGCGAAGCATGTCTTCCATAGTTCTATTGACCCTCTCGGTCTGCCCATCCATTTGCGGATGGAAGGCTGTGCTGAATTTTAGCTTTGTTCCCAAGATTTACTACACAAGCCTCCAATCATTGGACATGAAACGCCCATCTCGGTCACTCACGAGGCTGCGGGGCACACCGTGAAGCCGTACAATGTTATCCACATACAGTTTTGCCAACTTCTCCACCGGATCATCCTTCCTATGCGGAATAAAATGCGACACCTTCGTTAACCGATCTACGACCACCCAAATGGCATCGTTCCCCTTTTGCGACCTTGTCAAACCGCGCACGAAGTCCATAGAGATGTCATCGAATTTCCACTCCGGAATAGGCAAGGACTTAAGAAATCCTCCCGGCTTTTGGCACTCCGCCTTCACCAAGGCGCAAGTTTGGCACTTTGCTACGTAATGCGCCACATCTTTCTTCAAACTCGGCCACCAAAACAGTTTCTTTACATCGTGGTACATCTTCGTGCTCCCCGAGTGAATTGAGTACTTGGTGTGGTGTGCCTCGTACAACAATTCCACCCGCAAATTGTCCACACTTGGGATGCACAGAGGACCGTCATTCCAAAGTAATCTGTCCTCCACAACGAATTGGGAATTTGACCCATCCAGAGCCTCTACCATGAACTGCTTCATATGGACATCCATATCCAAAGCCTGCCAAATCTGATCAGCCAGGTCATATTGGACTTCAGTCCAATTCAGAACTGCTTCAGCACTTGATTGCCTATCCACACAAACAATCTCCAACGCCTCCAACTCCCGCACCAACCGCTCATCATGCACCGATAGCCAATTGGCTTGAGCTGGGGCTCGGCGACTCAACGCATCCGCAACCGCATTCCCTTTACCAGGCACATAGTGGATCTTGAATGTATAGTCTCCCAAGAACTCCATCCATCTATGCTGCCGCATATTCAGATCCTTCTGATCAATCAGATACTTCAGGCTCTTGTGATCGGTGTAGATATCAATCTTCACACGGTACAAATAATGCCTCCACAGCTTCAAGGAAAAAATCACGGCCGCTAACTCCAAGTCATGGACCGGATAGTTCCTTTCATGCACTTTTAGTTGTCTTGAGCCATAAGCTATTACACTTTGGTGATGCAGTAGCACACAACCCAAACCGCTACCCGAAGCATCACCATAAATCTCATAGCCTTCGGTCCCACATGGCGAACTCAGCACCGGCGTCGTGGTCAACCGACATTTCAACTCTTCAAAAGATCGCGCACACTCCGGCGTCCAAATGAACTTCTGCTCCTTCCTCGTCAAAGTAGTGAGAGGTAACGATATCCGCCAGAAGTTCTCTACGAAGCGTCTATAATAGCCGGCAAGCCCCAGAAAGCTCCGGACTTTCGCTACCGTAGAAAGCTCAGGCCACTCCCGTATCGCAACAATCTTCGCCGGATCCACTGCAATACCCTCTCCACTCACTATATGACCGAGGAACGCCATTGAGGATAACCAAAACTCGCACTTCGAGAACTTGGCATACAGTTGATTCCTCCTTAGCGTCTCCAAAACCAAATGAAGATGCTTGAAGTGATCTTCCTCACTTTGCGAGTACAACAAAATATCGTCGATGAAGACGATCACAAAATGGTCCAAGTACTCCCTGAAAGTCATGTTCATCAAATCCATAAACACTGACGGCGCATTAGTCAGCCCAAACGGCATGACCATATAAACCTCTAATGCCCTAATCCTCGTACTAAACGCTGTCCTTCTGGGAGATCACTCCTCCCTTAATGTCGCAGCTGATAGTACCCTACTTGAGATCCAACTTCGAGTACAAACCCGTTCGACCCGACCAACTGATCAAAAAGATCACATTCGGGGATCGGTAACTTATTTCTTCCACTGTCAACTTGTTGAGCTCCCGATAATCAATACATAGCCTCAAGTTTCCATCCTTCTTCTTAACAAAGAGGACTGGTGCGCTCCAAGACGAAGAACTTGGGCGCACATACCCATGCTCCAACAACTCTTGCAGTTGAACTTTCAGCTCCGCCATTTCCTTAGGTGCTAGCCGATAAGGAGATCGTGACACAGGCTTTGCACCTGGCACTAGCTCAATCGTAAAATCTATCTCCCACTGAGGCGGGGCTCCAGGAAGATCTGCGGGGAACACATCAGGGTATTCCGTTACCACTGAAATACAATCCAACGCGGGCTTTGGCTTCGCAACCTCCACTAGTGTAAAGAACAGTTCTGCACCAGCACAAACCACCTTCACCACCTGAAGAGCAGACATCAACTTCTTGCTCGACCCCTTTAAGCCCGTAAAAGTCGTTTCACGACTTGCTCCCAGCTTGACTTCCTTGCGACCGCAGTCAATATAGGCCTGCTGCTCCGAGAGCCAGTCCATGTCAACTATAACGTCGAACTCCACCAACGGAAGTAACTACGCCTGCAGATTGAACTCCTGATTCCCAATACGAATCTTAACATCGCAGATCCTATCCGCGCGCATCGAACACCCATTGGGCAACAACACATCCAACTTATCCTTCACCATCGAAGAAGGGACTCCGATGCGTGATATAAATCCTTCGAACAAGAAGGAGTGTGAAGCTCCTGTATCGAAGAGTGCTCTTGCCAGATTTTCACAAATCAAATAAATCCTAAACAAGCAGTGGTAAGGTAACATGTGCATAACAAGTATTTAAAGAAATTAACTTGCTATAAATTAAACCGTACCTGTCACCACGTCCGCCTGTTTGATGGCCTCCTATTCGCCAAGATTGTACACCCTTGGTTGGGCCGGAGCATAGTGGGATGCGGTCGACTCCACCGCCTTGCCCTTCTCTTCGTAAGTAGCTCCCGACTTTCTTTCAGACTTGGGACGTCCGCTCCAACAATCACGGGCAAAGTGCCCCGTCTTTACACAAGTAAAACATGCCCCCGGGGTCTGACTCGTAGTCTCCCTAGAAGCACCAGAAGGAGCTGGACCCGAAGTCTTATGCTTCTTGAAGAATCTTTGATAGCCAGACTTTGAAGTAGTCGGCACTTTGAACCCAGATTTCTTCTCACCAACGTTCTTCTTTGCTTGAACATTCTTCATGTCCTTCTCTAAGGACCGGGCCGTGTTGACCAAGATCAAGAAACCCTGCATCATCGGCCCCGAGAGTAGTAACCTTAACTCATCTCTCAAGCCTTCGTAGAATCGATTCGTCTTGTGCTCCTCATCCGTGATGGTGGAGCTAGCATATCGGCTTAAACGAGTAAACTCGTGGATATATTCATCCACGCTCTTCTCACCCTGAACCAACCTCAGGAACTCGTTCTCCAACGCTATCTTCTGCGCTGAAGTGAGGTATCTAGCCAAGAACAATCTCGAGAACTCCTCCATCGAGACATCAACAAGTTGCCTACCTCTCAATAGGTGCAGCTCCAATCCTTCCCACCACATTCTCGCTTCACCGTCCAGAAGAAATGTAGCGATGGTGGTCATTTGCCTCTCCTCCGTCTCTGTTGATGTCATGACTCTCTTCACCCTGGAGAGCCAATCTTCAGCTTGAGATGGGGTCCCCAACCCCGATAATACCAGAGGATTAAAGCTCATGACATGCTTGAGTTGTCTCTCGGCTGCCCTCCTTGGCACCACCGGCTCCACTACCACCTATTCCACTCTCCTCAGCTCAACCTCTGGAAGAGGTTCCTGCTCCATCGCAGGAGCGGGCTGCTGCGTTTGCCTTGCAGGCTGCGCATTTATCATGGTCAACACTGCTTCGGCCACCAATCGTATGTTCTCAGCCGATAGAGGTGTTGCGGGAGCAACATCTGGTGCACTGCTAGCCTCAGAAACTTGACGTTCCGACGGCCCAGCACCACTTTTGGTCACCTATAGGAACACACAGGTTCCTCAAACACGTGTATTTTCATTCCTAAGTGGACATTCATGGGTTGTTTTACTGTTATAACGATGACGCACACACATGTGCTCACCACCCCTTAAAAAGAATTCGGCCACGATTTCATATTAAGCCCGACCAAAACATTAGTCTGATACCAAATTGTAACACCCCCTATCCATCACATAGCATATAGCAGTAGGTCTGGCCGGGGCCCGACGCCATATACTACAGACAGACCGGTTGGTTACTCAATGGAAACCATCCAACCAATCCAATGTCCTGCACAGAGTATTCTAGCGGAAGCAGTTCATATAAGTTGCAATAAAGAACCCAGCATTAAAGCATGAATGTCCACTAATACCAATTAGGAATGTTGTACATACACAAGTACAGGCCTTAAGTCCTTACAAAATGGTTTACTTGATATTGCATATTTTACAAACCACGACACGCAGGTCGGTCATACATGAATAAAAGTAGTAAGCACTCCAGTTAGGCCTTCGAGGGCCGGCTTAGCAATTTGGGCTTTAGCCCGCTATTGACCGCTGGGTCCAGCTGCACCTGCAAGCAACAAAACCACCACACGGTGGCAAATAGAGCAACGGTCAGCAATGCTGACCAAATTATAACGATCCTGCCCCCAACTCGGGGCGGCGATGCTCCATCCCTGCATTTTCATTAGCATAAGCGAGCATATATATATATCAATATTCATTTCATCACAGGCGTAGACTCATACGGCCACACACCCCATGCACTCAGGGCACATTCTCGGTGAATACAGTCTAAGTCTGCCGACTCACCACCGTCCCTTTGGATGGCCAATCAATGAGCAATTTGTCTTCCCGGCATGGGTCACGGTAATTAAAACCATAGACCGCCGAAGACCCTCATCTATGCCAACGGCTCTAATCCGAACGACATAGAATGGGTACGGTTCCATCTAACCCGTGCTCACAACGCAACGGTAATTTAAACCATATGCGCCCGCAACGGTAATTCAAACCATATGCGCAGGTCAAACTTCTCTCGAGTCTCGTTTCCATCACATTTCACATAACCCGGTTATGTTCAAGTTGGCTCTTAGGCCATCAAGTTGGCAGGATCACGCATCTGCCTAGTTTTTCGGGTGCACCTTAGGGTTAATCCCCAAGGCTCCCTGTTGCAATCTACCACGTAGAAAACCCCAAAAACAAACAATCGCACGGAGTCTTCTCCGGCATTATGCAATGCAACATCACCGATACATACCAACATGTCCGGGTAGGCTTCACACATCTTGCCTATGTCCGTTCTCGCTTACAGACTGTAAACAACAGGGACTTTACATATCTACCCGAAGGAACGCCTCCAACTCACCACAAACTCGCGAGAGCGGGCTTCCTATACAGAGAAGGAGAGCTACACATGCTCAAGAAGAGAATCATTACCCTAGCATTCTTCCTTAGCGCCATAGAAAAGTAAGCGGATGAAAAGCACCGCACTCTCTTCGCCTCCGTGGATCCGGAGTCGGCTCGCGATTTGGAGCTTCGAAGCTCCTCCAATGGCCGGATCTAGCTTCTTCTTCCTTCCTTGGCTCTCCTCTCTCTCTATACTTTAGAAAGATAACGACTCATGTAAAAGTGAGTGTTTCAAAGGTCCAATCTCGGGTATATCCCATCAGGAACAACCCCCAGCCATTGGATCACCAATTAAAGAAACGAACGGCTTTGATTCGGGCTGAAATGTACAATCTGGACCAAACACGCCTGGCACTCGCCCGTATCCAGGGCCGTGTGCTTATTCGCCGTCAAAATCGAAGCGCCTGGAACCACACACGGGCATCAAACTGGCCGTGTTCGACTGACTTGCCCGTGTTCCACCTGAAAGGGGAAACTAGATCTGATTACTCTAGAGGGGGGGTGAATGGTATATGGTGCTTTTTAAAAACACAAAGAAAACTTTTCAAGGCTTTACAACAATTGTTGTAATGATTGTGGCAGGGAAGCAGAAATGAAGAAATAAAATAAACCACAAACCTAAGCCTATTGCACAAAAGAAAATCTAGTCCAGAAACAAAAGAAAACATGCACAACCAGAAGACACAAGGAAATATAGTGGTTCCCCAACTTGGGTACATCCACTCTTCTACCACCCTAGGTAGGAATCCACTGCAGGATGAGTTGATCAGGTGTCCTGGGGCACCATGAGCTTTTGATAAGGTGCTCAAAAACCAAATCAGATTTTTTGATCAGGTGTCTTGCCACCAATGAGCTTTTGACAAGGTGCTCAAAAACCAACTTCAAACTTTTGAAGGGAGTTTGAAAAACCCTTTACAGAATGGGGGTGAGAGAGTGATGGCAGTCTTCTCTTTCTCAAGCAACTGAGAAGACTATGTGGATTCAGTGATGTTGTCAAAGCTCCCCTGAGTCTTGAAGTCTTCAGGAAGATGAGCTTTGCTGAGGGTGATAGGCCTTCAAAGATAGATCTCCAGCAAAGGATGATTTCAGCAAGCTGAAATATTGAGTGTCTGGAGTCTTGAAAGTGATGTTGGCCTTGAACACTTGAGAGTGAAGAGATCTTAAGTTTGAAAGCTTGATCTCTTGATGAGAGTGTTCTTCTGAATTCTTGTTGACAGAAAATTTTTCAGAGTCTTGTATATTGAAAGATGTCCTGTTCTTGTCAATCTCTCTTAATGTGCTTCATTCCAAGAAAAACATTCTCTTTTATTCTCTAATCTCAATAGGAAAATTGCTCTGTCAAAGATAGCCGTTGGTCTGAATTAATTACAGCTTAATTGCATAAAAGGTTTGAAGAAAGTCCACTGATTATTCCTTGAAAAATCCCTTGAAACTTGCTCCAGAATTAAATGAAACGGCTGGCAGATCTTCTGACTTAAATGCAGAATAACTTCTATCTTGATTTGAATTTGAATTCTGAGATCAACTGAAATCGTCGAACTGAGCTCTGCTATCGTCGAGCTGAGCTCAGCGAACTGGAAAAAGCAAGCAGCAAAGAAATCGTCGATCTGAGCTC
The DNA here is from genome assembly GCA_039583875.1 of Platanthera guangdongensis. Taxonomy (NCBI): domain Eukaryota; kingdom Viridiplantae; phylum Streptophyta; class Magnoliopsida; order Asparagales; family Orchidaceae; genus Platanthera; species Platanthera guangdongensis. Next base: position 89,353,587 of record CM077164.1, on the reverse strand, counting down.
AAAGATCGTCGAACTGAGCTCAGAGATAAAGATCCAGTACAGAGTCAAAATCGTCGACCTGAGCTCAGCGATCGTCGAATGGAGTTCGACGATATTGAGAAGTTGAGCTCAGCGATCGCGACCAGAGCTCGACGATATTGAGAGGCTTGAGCTCAGCGATCGTCGAATGGAGCTCGACGATCTGCCAAGTTGAGCTAGACGATCGTCGACCGGAGTTCGACGAAACGTCGTGCTGAGCTCGACGATTTGGACTTAGTCTCCAGAAAAACTTGGGTCTTCAGAGCAGCTTTCAAACCTAGACTCCTGATCCCTTAGACTCAATTCTAATTGACCTATAATCTATACAGAAGGTCAAACATAGAATCCTAGAGACATAGTGATCCTGACCCAAATTAGTAATAGGGTGTTCCAACAATCTCCCCCTATTTGGGTTAGGAAAACTATTTACAGACATTGAAAAACAAAAACATCAGACAGAAAAACATAAAACAACAACAACAAGACACAGAGCAGAACCATCACAGAGATATATTATATGTGATATCCAGATAGGCAGTTAGAAGAACCAAAAGTTGTCACCTTACAGAGTTATTCCTTTTCTTTGCCTTTTACCATTTTAATTTTCCTGTTAGGATTTAATGCTTGTTGTTTTGATCTGGTATCATCAGCTGCACCCAAATAGATTTGCTTTGAAGCCCTGGAACCACTGCAGCTGGATGCAACTCCATGTACCTGTCTGCATCAAAAAACTTACTGGAAGCATATCTTTCTAACTCTTTTTGCCTCTGCTCTGACATGGTGGATATGTTGGAGGTGTCTAGCCCTTGTTCCTTTGCTTTCTTTATCTGATCTAAGGCAGCCAGTTCTTTCATCCTTGCAGTCCAAGCCATAGGATTTTTCTCAGGATCCTCAAATGGAACAGGTGGCTCATACCTGTTGGAAGTAGTTTCTTGAGGTGTCCTGGCAGTCACATTTTCTCTAAGCTTATAAGGGAATGGACCTGAAGATGTATCAGAAGAAACATGTCCACCCCTGGAATAAGGATGCTGCCTGGAGTGTCCTTTGGAGTAAACCTGAGTTTCTCTTTGGTTTCCCCTATATCCTCCCCTTCTAGAGTAGGACCCCCTAGATTGGCTTTCCCTTTGATATGTTCTTGCATGAGGCTGGTAGGGAGCCTGGCTTCTAGCAGGGCTGATCTTGCAGAGCTGCCACCTGCACCTGCATCAGGTGGAGGTGGTGGAGGAGGATGAGGGTGCTTGGACTGGGAAGAATCTTTATCAAACTTCCTCTTCTTCTTCATTGCCTTTAACTGGTTCCTGGAGAATTGCATCCAATGCTCAGAGATTGGGCAATTGTGCAGAATATAATATGGAACATCATTATCATCTCTGACTTTGGCAGGAGAACTCTCTTCAAGGCCTTACTTCTTGCCTTTCTTTTCCTTGCAATTGTGGCAGATGAGTCATCAGAAGCAGTAGCATAATCCTCAGATTCAGAGCTTTGTTCATCATACAGTGCATCAAGCTTCTTCATCAAATCCTCTTTTAACTGGACAGCAGCTGATGGCAGAAGATACAGAAACAGGAGGAGCAACAGGAGCAGCAGCAGATGTTACAACAATTACAGGAGCAGCAGCAGCTTCAGAGATAATAACTTCTACAGCAGTGGCAACTTCAGAGATAGCAACTTCAACAGCAGGCTCAACATCAACAGCCTCTGTCATCAGAAAATCCTGTGAGAAGGCTCAACAGCAGCAATTGAAACAGTTTCTTCCTCAGTAGCAACAGCAATTCAGAGGTAGACACAGCATTGTCTTCAGCAGCAGCATCAGCATCATCATAAGCAGCAGTCACTGACTGAATGAAATCAGAGAGGATTCTGGGGTCACAGCAGGAGAAGGGCACTAGAGCCCTGTCAAGTCTTCTGACTGGGCAGCAAGAACTCTGGGGGCTGGACAGTATAGACTTCTGGAAGGCAGCTGAAGTAAGCAGGGTCAAAGGTAGACAGCAAAGACCTTAGTCTATTGCAAGTACTGGAATGGCAGCAGCAGCAGACACAGAACCAGTGGCAGTAGCAGTAGCAGAGCAACAGCAGCATCAGAAACACCAGCAGGAGGAGCAGCAGCAGCAACAGCCTGGAAGCTGGCTTCATAGGGATCTCCCCTGCCTGGATGCAGAATCCTGTGCATCAAGGCACACTGCTGGGGGTGCTGCTATGGGTAAGGAAAGAGGACAGCCTGGCAGAGAGAGCTGCCACTGATTGTTGCAGAGGGAGCTAAGGAGCCTCCATGAGAAGGGAGAGCCTAGGAGCAAGGAGCTCATACAACAGATCAGCAAGGGCTGGGAGATCTACATGCTCAAGGGGAGCAGAGGTAGAGGGTACAGGGATGGCTGAGGGAGCTGGAGGAGGAGGGCTGAAGGGTGGAAGGGATGGCTCAGGAGAGGGTATGGTAGAGATGGAGGGTACAGGAATGGAAATGGAGGGAGTGAAGGTGGGTTGATCAATAAGTTGATGGAGAAGGTCTTGGAAAGTTGTTGAGGTGGTGGGTAAATCTGGAGGAGAGGAGGGGGAATCATCCATGTAGGATTCATCCAAGAGAGTGAAGGATGGAATGGATGTAGAGGAGGTGACATCTGGAGGTGGATAGGAGAAAAGGGGATGGAAGTGGTCTGCTGGAGAGATGAAATTGTTGCTGGGGATGGAATTGAGGTTGGAGATGGGCTGGAAATGGTAATGGTGGAGGTTGCTGGAGAGGTGGATGGAGCTGGAGGAGGGGAAGCAGCAGCACTGGCAGCAGGCAGGTCTTCTGCAGGGGCAGAGACCTGGGGTGGAGTGACTCTAAGAGTCCTGGTGCCTGAAGGGCCAGAAGAGGAGGGCCTGCTGGGCTTGGAGATTTGCCCGTCCCATTTGCCAAAAAGGGCACAGGTGAGTCTCTTGGAGGCATTGATGTGCACTCCAGAGGAGACTAGCAGGGCAGGGCACTTAGCCTGGAGGAAGATTCCCAGAATTCTTCCAAAGTTCACAAAGGTTTGTTGATCTTTTTCTTCAATAGATCAAAGAACACTTCTCCCCAGTTCAAGCTTTTTCTATCTACCAGAGCTCCCATAAGGCAGAGCTGGAATCTGGAGATAGTATCATGAGCAGAATGCTTGGCCAAAAGGACCTTGCCTACAACATCAGCCAAAACCTGTATTCCACAGACAGGTTTCTCTTAAACAGTTTGCTAGGGTTCCCCTCAGGATGACCCATCCTGGCAAGAACATCAGCAAACTCTTTCTCCAGAAAGGTCAGCAGAGTCTTCACCATTCCTGAAGCCAAATACCTCTGTGAGTACTGCTGGAGTCAGAGGTACCTGGGTGCCACCAATGGAGCCAACTATGGTGTTGTTGTCCAGGTTGTGGGCAGTATATACCCATTCTTTAATTTCATCAGATGCTAGTTTGATTCTGGTGGACATCAAGGCAGTTAATTGCTGATCTTTGAATAAGTGAGAATATCTTGGAAGATTTGATCTGTGGTGTTGAAGGAATCGAAATCGATGTCAAAGCCGGCATCAAATTTCATTGCAGAGAGTACAGCAACTGAAACGGCCATGGTACCTGCAAAAAATCAACAACAAAACGACCAAGGTAGAACTGTTTGGAGGGAAGAAAAGTTTGCAGAGAAATTGAAAGCGCAAGAGAGAACGACGGCGAAAAAAGAGTTTTATATTAGGGTTCGACGCAGAAAAGGAAAGATCGTTGAACTCAGTTCGACGATCGAGGCTCCTAAAGGAATCTGAAGAGACTCCAAAATCGTCGATCTCCGTTCGACGATCTGGAAAGGCGTCGAGCTCCGTTCGACGATCGTTCAATGAACAAAATCGTCGAGCGCCGTTCGACGATCGTTGACCAGAGGAGATAGTCCATACTATCAGAGGGGCGCTGAACTCAGTTCGACGATTCTGGAAATCGTCGAACTCCGTTCGACGATCTTTGGGAAATCGTCGAGCGCAGTTCAGAGATCAGAGAATTTCTAGATACTAAGAAAAATCAGAAATTTTGCCTAGTCTTGGTCATTTTTAGCTTTCAAAATCTTGGGTTTTATTTGAGACTTCCTCCATCTAGCATGCCTAACTGATTTAGGAAGAAGTATGTTTCTTTTCATCCAAAGGCTTGGTGAAAATATCTCCCTTTGTAATCAGTTGGGATATACTGCAATTCAATTTTATTCTTCTCAACATTATCCCTTAAGAAATGATGCCTAATTTCTATATGTTTTGTCCTACTATGGAGGACTGGATTTTGAGCTATGGAGATAGCACTTGTATTGTCACAAAATATTTTTGACTTCTCTAAGTTGTAACCATAGTCTAGGAGTTGATTTTGAATCCACAATATTTGTGAACAACAACTGCCTGCAGCCATGTATTCAGCTTCAGCAGTTGAAGTTGACACAGATGTTTGTTTCTTGCAAAACCAGGAGACAAGTCTATCACCAAGGAACTGACAAGTTCCACTGGTGCTTTTCCTGTCAATTCTGCATCCAGCATAATCAGCATCAGAGAATCCAGTTAACTCAAATGCTGAATCTTTTGGATACCAGAGTCCTAGATTTGGACAACTTTTAACATACCTGAGAATCCTCTTTACTAATGTGAGGTGTGACTCTCTAGGGCTAACTTGGAATCTAGCACATATACATGTAGCAAACATTATATCTGGTCTACTAGCTGTAAGGTACAGTAAAGAGCCAATCATTGCTCTATATGTTGTCTGATCAACAGGTTTCCCATGTTCATCAGCATCCAATACAGCATTGGTAGGCATGGGTGTTTTCATGCAAGATGCCTCAGACATGCCAAATTTCTTAACCAGCTCATTAGCATATTTGGTTTGAGAAATAAAGATGCCCTCAGCATGTTGTTTGACTTGCAATCCTAGGAAGAAGGATAGCTCACCCATGCTACTCATCAAATTTAGAGTGCATTAGGTTGGAAAACCTTCTGCATAGTTTTGAGTCGGTAGAACAAAAATGATATCGTCTACATAAATTTGTACTAGTAGGGTATGGGACTTATGGGTTCTAATGAAAAGAGTTTGGTCTACTCTACCCCTTATAAAATCATTTTTCAAGAGAAAGCATGCTAGGGTCTCATACCATGCTCTGGGAGCTTGCTTGAGACCATATAATGCTTTATTCAATTTAAAAACAAAATCAGGATGAGTTGGAGAGATAAAACCTGGAGGTTGTCTGACATAGACTTCCTCTTTGATGTCTCCATTTAAGAAGGCACTCTTGACATCCATTTGATAAACTTTGAAGCCTTGTGAGCTGCATAAGCTAAGAAAATCCTGATGGCTTCTAATCTTGCAACAGGTGCAAAGGTCTGGTCGTAGTCAATTCCTTCTTCTTGAGAATATCCTTGGGCAACTAGCCTTGCCTTGTTCCTTACTATTACTCCTTGATCATCCAGTTTGTTTCTGAATACCCATTTTGTTCCAACAATGGAATGATCCTTAGGCTTTGGCACTAGTTCCCATACTTTGTTCCTCTCAAATTGATGCAGCTCCTCTTGCATGGCAATGATCCCGTGTGGATCTTGCTCTGCATCTTGAATGGACTGAGGTTCAATTTGAGAAAGGAAGCAGGTGTGCAACAGGTTTTGGTTGACCTGATTTCTGGTTTGCACACCAGCTGAGAGTTCTCCAATTATTTGGGTAATTGGATGGTCTCTGGATGTTACTAAGTCAACAGGGGTTGTTGATTGTTCATCAACCTGTGTTGTTGTTTCCTCTTGTGGTACAACAACTGGCTCTTCAAGCTGAGCTTCAATATGTTGAGCATTGCTTTCATCTTCACTGCTTTCATCCTCTTGAGCAACCTGTAGCTTGTTCATATCTTCAACTAGAGAGTGTTCCTGCAAAGGTTCTATGGTAGAAGAAATCTTCTCCTTGAAAGACATGTTAGTTTCATCAAAAGAGACATGAACAGATTCCTCAATTTTCATGATGATTTATTATAAACCCTATATGCCTTGCTGATCATGGAGTATCCCAGAAACACTCCTTCATCAGCTTTGGCTTGAAATTTTGCTAGATGTTTCTTATCATTATTGTGAATATAACAAATGCAACCAAAAATTTTGAAATAGTCAACTTTAGGTTTCTTCCTTTGAGTAATTCATAGGGAGTCTTTCCCTTCAGTTTATGTATCAGACTCCTGTTCAGCACATAGTTGGAGGTGTTTACTGCCTCTGCCCAAAAGGATAGAGGTAGATGAGCATCTGACAACAATGTGGTGGCAGATTCAATAAGGGTTCTATTTTCCTTTCAGCTACCCCATTTTGTTGAGGAGTTCTAGGAGCTGAGAAAGTGTGCCTGATCCCTTCACTCTGACAGAACTCTTGCATAAGAAGAGAATCAAACTCTGTCCCATGATCACTTCTGATCAGGGCAATGTGAGTATTGAACTCAATCTTTATACATTTGAGAAACTCTGTCAGACACTTAAAGTTATCAGACTTCTTCCTTAGAAAGAACACCCAAGTGAATCTGGAGAAGTCATCTACAATCACTAAAGTGTAGGATTTCCCTCCTAGGCTTTGTACTGTGATGGGTCCAAATAGATCCATGTGTAACAGATACAATATCCTAGTGAATCACTCTTATTAAGTGACTTAAAGCTGTTTTTAGTTTGCTTGCCTAATTGACAAGCCTTGCAAAGTCCTTCCTTCTTGTAGGGGCCAGAAGGTAGTCCTCTAACAAGGTTGTCCTTGGATAGCCTAGCAATAGTTCTAAGGTTTAGGTGTCCTAATCTCTTATGCCATAAAACATTTGGTCTATAAACTGAATTGAATAAGCAGATGTCTACAGTAGTTGAAAGAAAATCTACTAAGTAGATGTTACCTTTCCTTTTACCTGTTAACACAGTTGTGTTGTCCTCTGATTTGATTTTGCATGAAGTTTTGCTGAAGTTCACTGGTAGCCTTCATCACACAGCTGACTGATGCTGATTAGGTTGTGCTTCAGTCCTTCCACATATGCTACCTTCTTGAAGGTTACAGAACCAATCTGGACTGCTCCATATCCTTTAGTTTGTCCAAAGTTGGAATCACCAAAGATAACTTTGGGCCAAGCTTGGCTTTAAAGGAATTGAGGTTGTCCTTGTTCCCTGTCATGTGCTTGGAGCACCCACTATCCAAATACCATTGCTGGTTAGATGTTGGATAGGTCTTCATCTGCACATAAAGCAATTCACTTGTTTTGACCCAGTTTACCTTGGGCCTAGGTTGATAACCTTTAAACTCAAAATAAAAGATATCCCTGGCTGACTCTTATATCCTTCAGGATGATATCTCCTTGGAGGTAAAATCCATTCAGTATAAGGGTTAAATGTTTGGGATGAAGAACCCTCAGGATTCAATTTTGACTTGCCCTTGAAAATTTTTCCACTGCTCTGACCCCTGTTCGACGATCTTGGAGCTGAGTTCGACGATCTTGGGTCAGATCGTCGAGCTCCGTTCGACGGTCGACTATGGCTGAGGTCAGGTTATGGGATCGTCGAGCAGCGTTCGACGATCTTGGCTGAGATCGTCGACCTGCGTTCGACGATATTTCCTGAGATCGTCGAGCTGCGTTCGGCGATCGTCGAGCTTCATTCGGCGATCGTCGATCTCCGTTCGACGATTTGTGTGGACTTTAGTTTTCTGAGGCAGATCAGAATTCTTCCTGGCAACCTCTACAACTCCCTTTCCTTGTCAGAAATGAACTTGATAGGGGTTGTTAGAACAATAGGTTGGCTGGATGAGGCACCCAAGCCCAGTGTACTGTTGAATCTTGAGTTCACTGTGCTTGTGATGTCCATCAGCTTGATGCTTCTCCCATTGAGAGATTCTTCAAGCTTCTTGGCCTCAGAGAGCTCACTCTTCAGTGAAGCTATCTGTTCCCTATAGTTCTCCAACTCCTGAGAGAGTTTGAGGTTTTCTGATTTTAAATCACTTTGTTCAGATAATTGATTTCTGAGAGAGATGATCTCTTTCTCAGACTTTAGCAGATCTAAACATAGTGCTTTAAATTCAAGCTTAAAATCTTCTGAGGTAAAATCAAAAGAGCTGATTACCTGATCTTCTTCTGGTTGAGTCTCTGAGTCTGACTCTGACTCCTCTTCTTCTGAGCTGTTTCTGTGAGGCATTGATTGCCATCATGCAAAACTCCTTTTCCTCTGCATCATCCTCATCATCACTTGAGCTGGAAGAGGTCTCTGACTCTCTTCAGTCTCACTCCAGGATTCAGCAACAAATCCTTTCCTTGTGTGCTTATTTTTGCTGGTGGAAGGTTTGTTGTTTCCATGCTTTTGAGTCCTTCTCCTTTCTTCTTTCTTTCTTTCCCTTCTGTCCTTGTTCTTATTCTCTGGACAGTCAGGAACTATATGCCCTGGTTTCCTGCAACCAAAGCAGATGATATCTTTGTTATTGCCAATGGACTTGTCATACCTGGCTTGTCTTGCTCCTTGTATGATCTTCTTCTGAGGTCCTTCCTGGCCATCTATAGAATCTTTTGGCCAATAGGCTGAGAAGTTCATCATTGCTTGTGGCTTTTCTTCAGGCAGATCCTCAGCTGCCTTGAATGCAATAGTCTTCTCCTTTCTTGTGGCTGGAGAAGCAGCCTTCTGTTCTTCTCTCTGTTCTTGATGAGTAGCTCATAAGATTTGAGCTTTCCCAACAAGGCTTCAGTGGTAATCTCATTTAGGCTTCTGGCATCTTTAATTGGCCAGATTCTTGAATCCCAAGTGCTGGGGAAGCACATTAGGATCTTGTCATTGAGTTCTGTCAGTGAGATTTCTTTATCTAATGTCCTCAGTTCACTGACAATTAGACTCAATCTATTGTACATGTCTCCCACTGACTCAGTTTCTCCCTTCTTGAAGTTCTGAGATATTGGGAGATGAATATTGATCTTCTGCCTTTCTCTCATCAGCTGAGCCAGAGACAATTTCTGAGAGCTTGTCCCAGATCTCCTTGGCTGAATTACATTCAGCTACCTTCTGAAAAATGTCATCTGACATTGTCTGAGCTAGAATGTTCATTGCCTTGGCATCAGCTACTTTCATCTTTTAATGTCAGCATCTGTTCCTGATGGAGGTGGACAGCACTTGTGCTTGTGCTCTCTGGAGGTCTTGGCACACTGTCAAAACAGAATTAAAAATATCTTCGTCAATTGAATTCATGTAGAGTTTAATCCTTGCCTTCCAAAGTGCAAACTTTGATAGATTGCACACTGGAGGTCTGGTGCTAGCATAATCTTTGTTCTGGGCCATGTTGTGCAAGCTAAACAAAAAAAAGAAAACAAAGAAGGATCTAGTTTGGGATCTTTGGTTCAGGTGTTAGCCTGTACAACCAAACAGATATGGTATGTTTAACCAACCTCGCTTTGATACCAATTGAAAGGGGAAACTAGATCTGATATACTCTAGAGGGGGGGGTGAATAGAGTATATGGTGCTTTTTAAAACACAAGAAAATCTTTGCAAAGCTTTACAACAATTGTTGTAATGAGTGTGAGCAGGGAAGCAGAAATAAAATAAACCACAAACTAAGCTATGCACAAAAGAATCTAGTCCAGAAACAAAAGAAAAACATGCACAAAGAAGAACAAGGAAATATAGTGGTTCCCCAACTTGGGTACATCCACTCTTCTACCACCTAGGTAGGAATCCATGCAGGATGAGTTGATCAGGTGTCCTGGGCACCAATGAGCTTTTGATAAGGTGCTCAAAAACCAAATCAGATTTTTTGATCAGGTGTTGCACCAATGAGCTTTTGACAAGGTGCTCAAAAACCAACTTCAAACTTTTGAAGGGAGTTTGAAAAACCCTTTACAGAGATGGGGGTGAGAGAGTTGATGGCAGTCTTCTCTTTCTCAAGCAACTGAGAAGACTATGTGGATCAGTGATGTTGTCAAAGCTCCCCCTGAGTCCTTGAAGTCTTCAGGAAGATGAGCTTTGCTGAGGGTGATAGGCCTTCAAAGATAGATCTCCAGCAAAAGGATGATTTCAGCAAGCTGAAATATTGAGTGTCTGGAGTCTTGAAGTGATGTTGGCCTTGAACACTTGAGAGCTGAAGAGATCTTTAAGATTTGAAAGCTTGATCTCTTGATGAGTGTTCTTCTGAATTCTTGTTGACAGAATATTTTTCAGAGTCTCTGTATATTGAAAGATGTCCTGTTCTTGTCAATCTCTCTTAACTGTGCTTTCATTCAAGAAAAACATTCTCTCTTTTATTCTCTGAATCTCAATAGGAAAATTGCTCTGTCAAAGATAGCCGTTGGTCTGAATTAATTACAGCCTTAATTGCATAAAATGTTCTGAAGGAAAGTCCACTGATATATTCCTTGAAAAATCCCTTGAAACTTGCTCCAGAATTAAATGAAAACGGCTGGCAGATCTTCTGACTTAAATGCAGAATAACTTCTATCTTGATTTGAATTTGAATTCTGAAGAATCAACTGAAATCGTCGAACTGAGCTCTGCTATCGTCGAGCTGAGCTCAGCGAATGGAAAAGCAAGCAGCAAAGAAATCGTCGATCTGAGCTCAAAGATCGTCGAACTGAGCTCAGAGATAAAGATCCAGTACAGAGTCAAAATCGTCGACCTGAGCTCAGCGATCGTCGAATGGAGTTCGACGATATTGAGAAGTTGAGCTCAGCGATCGTCGAACAGAGCTCGACGATATGGAGGCTTGAGCTCAGCGATGTCGAATGGAGCTCGACGATCTGCCAAAGTTGAGCTAGCGATCGTCGAAGGAGTTCGACGAAACGTCGTGCTGAGCTCGACGATTTGGACTTAGTCTCCAGAAAAAACTTGGGTCTTCAGAGCAGCTTTCAAACCTAGACTCCTGATCCCTTAGACTCAATTCTAATTGACCTATAATCTATACAGAAGGTCAAAACATAGAATCCTAGAGACATAGTGATCCTGACCCAAATTAGTAATAGGGTGTTCCACCTGACACGGCCGTGTGGTCGGCTGTGTACCCCCATCGATTTATCCCGAAAACAACCCGAGAACTACACGGGTTCTAGGACACGCCCGTGTCCTAACCCGTGTCCACTCGAACACGCCTGGGCTCCAGGTCGTGTACACGGTCTCGACACTCGACACTTCGTCGAGCGAAGTTCGTCGACCTCATGACACGGCCTTGGACACGCCCGTGTCCTAGGCCGTGTGCCTTGTCTCGACACTTCGTCGAGCAAAATTCGTCGACTCCCCGGGACGAGTGTCGACACGGGCTCGACACGCCTTGAGACATGCACGTGTCTCAGGCCGTGTGCCATGTCTCGACACTTCGTCGAGCGTAGAGTGTCAACTTCACGGGCTGAGTGTCGACACGGGCTCGACACGCCCTAAGACACGCCCGTGTCTCAGGCCATGTGCCCTATCTCGACACAACGTCGAAAGCAAAATGTTGACTTCTCCTGCTGAGTGTCGACACAAGCCTGACATGCCCTGGGACACGCCCGTGTCCCAAGCCGTGTGCCTCCTGCCAGAACCCAAAACCGGGCCAAAACGTCCCCCGTCGCTCTTGAGTTTCGGGGCATTACATCCTACCTCGATTGAGTAGGACTTGAAATTTACTGCTTTCAATTTCCGCCTACTCGTTAGAGTAGGACTCGCTATTCCCCGCCTACTCATTTGAGTAGGACTTGTCATTTCCCGCGTACTCGTTTGAGTAGGACTTGTCATTTCCTGCCTACTTGTTTGAGTATGACTTGCAATTTTACTGCTTTCATTTCCTGCCTAATCGTTTGAGTAGGACTCGCATTTTTCTGCTTTCTTTATTGCTTTCATTTTCCGCCTACTTTTTTGAGTAGTACTTGCAATTTATCGCTTTCATTCCCCCCCAACCCATTTGAGTCGGACCTGTATTTTCAATTATGCAATTTTTCATAAGCCATCTCCATTCAGATGAGTGGCTAATCGCTCTTAGCCCTTAGTATCAAAGAGCATTGTGATAGGTAAAATCATTTTAAATAAATAAAGGTCCTCTTTTTCACACTAATTAAAGAACTTAAGGTTTACCCCGGGTATACGATGCGTAAAACCACAAATTGATGTGTGGTTTCTATTTTCGTTATCCATACTCTAGCTAGCCGAGAGGCCATGCGTATGGACCGATCACCCTTGGGTAAAGAGTGTTTTGCACTAACCCTCGAGAGAGGAGGAGCGGAATTCTACCGAATCCCCCCCCACCAATTGCGAGCTTCTTAGCGTAATGCGTGCATTAAGAGGAATCCTTCATCGAATTAGAGCTCAGTCAAATAGTCTTAATGTTTAGGTGACTGATAGCCCTAGAGATAGGTGAGCTCATGCATGTGGAACCTCCACGGCCATGTTACCTTTAATCTATTTGAAAATTTATGTTTCTAGTTATATAAAAATTATTTTAGCCTTAATCGATTCGATACCAAGCATTATTCCTTCATCGATCTTTTTCAGTCTCTTTTCAGCTTTTTCTTATAAAGCGCCCTAGTTAGTTAATCTGACACTTTAATCTTTGTTAAGATAATAGTCCGTCTTGGAGGAGTAGAAATAATTAACCCGCCCCGGGAAATATACGACCTCGATATTCCCCCCAAATATCCTTCATTAGTTGCGATAGGCGCACTTTCCTCATTTCGTTAAAACTAGGTTTTAACACATCATAGAGATTGTGGATGGGTCTAATGGATGGTTTACATTCGAAGATGGTCTTTTGTGGAAAGATGATTGTTTGTGCATCCCAAGGATTGGAAAATTATGAGAGGAGTTGTTGTTTGAGGCTTACTTTACCAAGTACTCGACATACCTAGGGAGCACAAAGATGTATAAAGTCATGAAGATACTTTTTTTGTTGTCGGGTTTGAAGAAAAACATAGCTACCTACATTTTATAGTGTCATTCATGTGCACTAGTGAATGTCGAATGTTAGAAACCTGGTGGATTTATAAAGTCTTTGTCGATCCCAGAATGGAAGTTGGTTGACATATCAATTGATTTCGCGCATGTTTTACTGAGATCACAACATGGGAATGTTGTCGTCTTGGTGATCGTATACCATTTGATAAAGGTGTTACACTTCATTTCTAACCGGAAAGACAATTCAGTTGAAAAGTTGGCAAAGCTCTATGTTAATAACATAACACGATTACACTGTATGGCCAGTAGCAATCTAAATGAGTGAGATGGGCGCTTCACTTCAAATGATTGGAGGTTAGTCCACCTACTATTGGATACCAAACTGAATTTTAGCACAACCTTCCATCCTCAAACTGATGGACAAACCAAGTGGACCAAAAAAATAATGGAGGATATGCTCAATATGTGTGCCATGATTCTGGAAAATGGTGGGAAGACCATCTCTATTTGATTTATTTTACCTACAATAATAATTACCAAGCAAGTATTCAAATGGTGCCCTTCAAGGCCCTTTATGGTAGAAAGGGTCAAAATTTTGAGTACCTTTCCATTCTTTTAATTTTGGGACAAAATTCATTTAATGGGAGGAAAATTGTATTGCCCAAAAACCAGTATACAAATAAGTCAAGAGTTGTTTAAGACCCTTAGAGAAGTCCCATGGAGATTGGGGATGAATTAGCATGCTTTGAGTCCTTTTAGAGACTTTAATGTTGTACAAGGTCTGTGACATGGCTGTGTGCAAAGTTGTGTGTAGTTTTTTTAAGTAGTTTGAAAATCAGAGAGGAACGCGGGTTGTGGCACGGATTTGTCCAAAGCTATGTAGAGCTACACAGTTTGGCACATTGCTTTTTATAAAGCCTTGAAGAGCTCTATGGTTGGATGATTTATTTAAATGCAGGTACATGACCTTGGACATAGGTAAGTCACAAGTCATGTATGGGTCCAGGAAGCTTGTTTCAATATGAAATCAGGGCCATCCAAGGGGGTTAAGTATGATCTAATGGTGGGGATTTGTTTCTGGTGTGATGAGGTAGACAAATGAGGGTTTTCAACCTCATTTCATCTTGGATACTCTATTTCTACAAGAAGAGAGAGAGAGAGAGAGAGAGAGAGAGAGAGAGAGAGAGAGAGAGAGGAGAGGAAGAAACGAGAAAGAGAAAGGGTTTCCACCATTATTTGAGCTTCATCGTTCTGAATCGCAAGCCGAATTTGGATTCGCGGAGTTTAGTCCATTACGGTCTATTCCATCTGGCTAGATTTTACTCCATGGCACTGAAACAAACATCAGGGATAATGATCTCTCCTTCTCATTTTAGGACATGCTTGTTCTTTTTGTGGTACTATGCTTGCATATGGAAGTGCCTCCTTTACTTATTAGTAAAAGGCTAGACTTTCTCCGGGTCGATTGAGTCCATCCGCAACATATATTGCATATAGATGCCCGATTGCTTTACGAATTTAGGCACGTTGTATGAAGCCTATCTGCAACAGGTTGGTTCAGATTGGTGATGCTTGTTGTGCGTGCCGAAAAATTATTTCGAGAAATGCTTGAATGCGTTATGAGTGGTTGGATTTAAAGAGCTTGTAAACCACTTGCTTAAGGCCCTTTTGTGTTATGGTGGTAGTAGGCAAACTTCTCCACAAATTTGTAGCGGAGAACTCCTTGACCTCCTGCTATGGTTGTAATCGTGAAAAATATATCTTCTTGGGTGGATTGGGTGCATAGTGTGTTAGCAGTTAAACGATTAAGGCCGTGAGTGCCTAGCTTGTTAGGATATAACTGGTTTATCATATTAACGGTATGAGGTAAAGTTATTCTAACATTATGTGGTTCAGCTTGACAGCTTGAGAAAAGCATCATTGTTGCCATGGTGATTTGAACAACAGACATTAGTTGAATCGAACCCACACTATAGCATTTTTAGCTAAACAACTTGGATTAGTGATCGCTGAATAAAATGGGAGAGAGTCAATGGTGGAATGGTTGACTAGCAATAAGTTCAAATGGAATTCGAGTTGGCTAAAAGTGGATTGGTGGAACTGCTTATGTGAGATTTCACCTAAGGGTGCCTTGAGAGAACGAAGTAAATGGATGCATGTGGAAACATTTGTGATCATATTTTGTTAAAAACCCAAACTGGTGGGGTTGGACACCACGTGTCAGAATTTGATTACCCAAGATTGGGGGGACGACTACAGTCAAACGACACATCTCCACCAGTGTCGGGCGCCACGTGGCGAAATCCGAAAATTCACGTGTGAGATGATGAGGCCCAAGACTTGATCGCGAGACCTCCTTTATCAATCACCTAAATGGATCCTTGGTACCCCAAGTATACTGTAGCGCAATTGGTATCAAGCCTCCATTTAGGAGCTTGGTAAAGGAGGTCCTGGGATCAAGCCCCAGGCCTCAACATCTAGCACGAGATTTTTTGGATTTTTCCATGTGGCGCCCTACAGCCGGTCCCCAATCTTGGGTAATCAGATTTCTACATGTGGTGCCCGGCCCCACTGGTTTGGGTTTCTAACATAGACAATCTCCTCCAAAACTCATCTCAAATAGCTAACAACACAAATTGCATAGGATTTCTTAAGTCTCCTCCAAGACCCTACCGTAGGCATAGGCCCTAAACTCAAGCATATCAAGAAGCCATACCTCAGGCACATAACCCTACTATAGATTACTCTAAATCCTTCAACTTAGAAGCACTCCTTGTTTCCTACTTCAAACTAATCTCCAAGTCCTACCTCAAATTTACATAGAAATCCTACATCTCAGGCAGGGAGTACAACCCTATAACTCAGGCACAAAGGCCCTACACTCAGATCTACAATGAGATCATACAAAAAAGATGTTTGCATGAATTACAAAAGAGTTCCTAAATGTATAAATCTTTAGTCTTCATGATCTTCTATTGTTCTTACATTTGATAACTCTTATTTTATCTTATTTTACTATAGTTTTTATTTAATAATTTATCCAATTTTATTCATATTTTTCTAATTTGAGTTCCTAATTAACTTCTTTCTGAAATTCAGGTAATTCAGGGCTGCTAATATAATTTTGGAGCTCACTAGTGTAAACAGGACAAAGTTTTGAAAGTAAATAGGGCAAAGTTTTGAAGATTTCTAAAAATTTACGTATTATACACCCCGATCAAGGGCGTGACCATGGGGCATGTCCAAAGTCACGGACCGTGTCCCTCCTCCACTGCCAAAAAGTTATTTTTACGTCAGATTACTGTTACACACCATATTCACGGGTGTGCCTAGGGGCGTGTCCACTATTTAGAATGAGTTGCCACGTATGTTTAAAGTTACATGCCTTTGTCACAGGTGTGACAAGGAGGGCATACTATACATATAACAGGCGTGCTTTAGAGTTATGGGAGAATGTTTCTATTGTCGACCATTTTAAGCAATCACACCCTGGTCACTAGCATGAACTAAAGGCATGTATTCTTCACAATTGCTGCCATCGCTCCAGATCAAGCCATTTTCCTCCATTTTCAGATACGTTTGCTACACACCCTGGTCACAGATGTAACCAGGGGGCGTGAGCCATAATGAAATGACTTTGGCTGGTTTGGCTTCCCTGCATTTACCGAGCTTTCAAATTGTCGGTTCCGTATCTTAAATTCCCTGGTCATGTGCGTGACTTCCAGGCAAAAATTCTTATAAATACTAGTATTCTCCTGGAGCTGGGGGGGTGGAGATTTTGGTGGAGAAATTCTATAATTTAGTATAGTTTTTCCTTATTTTCTTTTTCAAGTTCATAGTTTAGCATAGTCCTTATTTTCCATTTCAAGTTCATAATTTAACATCGTTAACTTCCTTTCCTAGTTGTAGTTTAACTTTGTATTTCTATAATTCAAGCTTTCTTATTTGTAGTAATCATGTCACTCTCTCTATATCACTTTATGTAATATCTCTATCATGATGAGTAGCTAAATTTTCATTAGCACTTGATCATGATGAACATTGGATTTAAATGAACTTTGGTTTTCCTTTTAATATCTAGCAAAGTTTTCTATTTTAAATTTCTTCGAGTTATCTTGGACTTCTATTTGTTCGAATTCTACTATTGCGAGTCCGATCTAAGATCTATATCCTAGATTTTACGTAGAAGTTGTGGATATAAGGAAATCACTTAAATGTATCTCTACATAGTCCTCCATCCTAGATCAATATCCTAGATTTTGTTGGAACCCATAGTCTGCATCTCTTTAGTTTGACAATATCAAATCCTAAGTTGTATTTGATCATACATCTGTTGGGTATAGTGTGCAGATGTACATGTATGAAGAATGAAAGTTTTTGTGACTTACCGTCGGGCGCTAGCATTTAAGAATTATTGTTGTGCATAAGGAGTCTTCTCTATGACCTATCTTCAGGCGCTAGCAATAATGCTGGGCTCTAGCCATTTCTAAGACCATTGAGTCAATTTGTCGAGAAGAAATCACAATCGCCAGGCATTAGCGTTGCCGCGCTACGGTATCCAGAAGTGGCACAAATATTATTTTGGATATTTTTCCTAATTTAATGGACATCTGATGACACCGCTTGAGTGGACCTACCTCCTGGCGCTAGCTCTATCACCGGAGTTAGCTTTTAAAAACTAGTATAAAAGCGTGTGTTTCTATTTCTGGAGACACCAACAACAAGAACAAGGAGGAGGATTTTCATGTCTACGGTATGGCCATCGTCTTTTGTGGTATGAACAACCTCCTCCAAGTAAGAAAAAGTGAAATTTTGCCTTCTCGTTTGTGATCGAAGAACTCTAAAGTGTGAAGTCTCCAACGACCATCAACGGCTGATCGAGTGCACGAAGAATGACATTCAAAAGCATTGATTGTGCACCATTCTATGGAGGATTTCTTATTTTGAGGGAGCAATTATTTTAAACTCCTTTTATTCTTATTTATATTTTCACCTTTTCTATTCAGTCTGAGGTTGTAAGAAATCAGTCGGGGAGGTTGTCGTATGAAAGAAAACTATATGGTTAATTAATCACCTAGAGGGGGTGAATAGGTGTCTTTTAAAATTCTATCACTTAGATTAAATGTTCAAGAAATATAATGTTCAGTGGATATTATGTTCAGCAGATAATATACTTTCACAACAACATAACATAATCAATCCACAGAACATAGCATAAGCAAATCAGAACACACAAAGAATTTATAGTGGTTCCCCTATCTAGGGTAAATCCACTTTCCCCCTTTTTCCACACTAGCAATGTGCTAGATAAGGTCATAACTCCTCCACTTCAACTCAGATCCAAAGATCTTCAGGCTCAGTTTCTATTAAGAAACCTACACTCAGACCAACTGGTCCTACCTCAGAGATTCTCCCAATCTCCTACCTCAGGTCCCTCAAGAACCCTACCTTAGCCTTTATAACATAGGCTTAGACCTCAGTTATCCCACTCAAATCACCAACCTCAGGTCCTTCAAGAAACCTACCTCAGTCTTTATAAATTAGGCTTACAACTCGGAGAATTAATCTCCTACCCACTCAGATCTCAAGGAGATTTTACAAAATAAAGAGGAAAATAAAAATGATAGTAATCCTAAAAATCAGGAATCCTGTAGTCTGAATTATCTGAGAATTCTTATTCTTCAATTCAACAGCAATGTATAATTTCTTGATAAAAAACTTATAGAATAAATACTTTTCTGGATGTGCAATCTTCTTGTTGATGATCAGCTTGATTTCCTTTAAGAATTTGCAGAACAAATCCACTTAATCTTCAAATCAACTTTGATGAATGGATCTGAAGATTTTCTTGAAGACTTTTTCCTCCCTTCTTCTTGGTATTATCACCCTCTTCTGAGAGAGAAAAGAATGATTTGTCTGATTGATTTGATTTTTCGTCTTTGTGTAGACAACCCATCTATTTTTAGCCTTCACTGGTTGTTGGCGTTTATTGATGATGTCATTATGATTCCATCGGGCTTCAAGTACTCCTTCAAATAGCTTCTGATGAGATATCCTATTATTGTTGCTGATGTGACATTTTTGACTGACTTGACACTTCTATGTTGACTCTGTTCTGCTTTAGGAATAAAATTGTCGAGATGTTCCACATGTCTTGACATAATATTACTTAGTGTTCTCAGAAGGTGTCGAGACTTCTTAGCAGTCTCGACATGATATTCCTAAGTTGAATTTTCAGTCTAAACTTGAAGGTGTCATGATAGTTGACATGTCTTGACACAACTGTCATCTATGTCGACATCTTTAAATCAACAATGTGTCGAGACAGTTGAATTGTCTCAACATAACAGTCAGTCGGGAGTCGAGACTTTTATAATTGCTTTAATTCTTCATTGTGTGGAGACAGTTGAATTGCCTCGACACTTCAGTCTGCCAGTGCCGACACTTTTATACTTTCTTTAATTCTTCACTGTGTCGAGACAGTTGAATTGTCTCGACACTTCAGTCTGCCGGTGTCTACAGCTGTTTAAGTCTACACTTCATTCTTCGTTGTGTCGAGACAGTTGTATTATCTCGACAAAGATGTCTTAAGCTTTAAAGTGTCGAGATATTTGACTAGTCTCGACACTACTGGTTTAGTCTTCAAGGTGTCGAGATAACTGAGTTGTCTCGAAATAGCTGTCTTAAATCTTCAAGGTGTCGAGATAACAAACTTGTCTCAATTCTGCTTCTGCAAAGGTGTCAACATTGTTAAAGTGTATCGACACTTTTGTACTTAGCCATTTTCTTCACTACAAGTTGCTAGATGTTGATTGTGCTGACTTCACTCAGCACTTTGCTGACTTCACTAGACGCTTTTGTACTTAGACAATTTTCCACACTTCCTAGTCAACTTCTTTGAGTCCACCTGTCAATATAACTTGGACAACCTATCCAATTAACTTGACATAGGCAACCTGTATGCATGACTTGAAACAAACATCAAATACATACTTGTGTATATCATTGAGTTAAAAGGGCTTCTTCAGAACAAGTACATTGTGTACAATGTGCCAAACAATCTCCCTATATTTGGAGAATTCATAACCCCAATCCAATGATATACATTAAAAGTGCAAAACAAAATTATAAAATGAACAACACAGATAACATAGATATAACATAGTGTAACCAAACTTTTCATTTTAATTTGTTCAATGATTACACTTTTCAGTTTTGTTACAATGTTCTTAAAGCCAAATTACATAGTTTTTAGAAAAGAAAACTAAACTAAGAATCCTCTGTCTCTTTGATGACAATGCCTTTTCCTGATTGTATTTTAGCTTTGACTTTAGGTATCTTGTCATCAGCCTCCTTCTCCTTTCCCTTTGGGATTCTTGGCTTTAGAAATTTCTTCTTTTTGATCCTTTGCCTTTTTTGATAATGATAGGGTTTGGGGAAATACTTGCTGCGCTCTATAGAATCAGCTGGAATCTTCCATGCCTCTGGATCTTTTCTGGATTTTGGAATGATCTCATGTTGCTTGGTATGCCTGACCCATTCTTGCTCTGAATACCATTTTCCCCTATCAGTTGTATTATTATTGGCTGCTTTCAATGTAGTGACTATAGTTGATCTAGAAGTTGGACACCCCTGCTCAAAATCAGGCTTTACTTCAGCCTGCTCCCTGAATCGTTTCTTAGATAGTTGAGGTTCTCTCTCTTTAATCAATTAAAATGAAGTCATCTCCACCTTCTCATATACTATATTTTGAATCTGAGGTGGAGGACTGTACATGGACTGGACATCAGTTTGAATGGAATCAAAATGAGTTGGTTGGCAACCAGTCTCGATAGTTTAATCTCCATCATACCATATGGGAGGATGACCTAGAGTTTCTCTAATGCTATTGGATGTCTAGATAGCATGCTCAGAGCTTGCCATTATCATCACTCTCTCCCCCTTTATGACTTCTCTTTCTATATGATCCCACAGGTCATTTTTATGAAATCTGACCTGACCATGTAGATAATTAATTCATGAGGTTAAAGAATTCTTAACTTTGAACAAATGTTCATCAAATTTTTTCCATATGCCTTGACTTCCTTAGTCACAAAGTCTGTATGTTTAGATATCTGAGATTCAACATCCTTAGT
This sequence comes from Platanthera guangdongensis, assembly GCA_039583875.1. NCBI lineage: Eukaryota > Viridiplantae > Streptophyta > Magnoliopsida > Asparagales > Orchidaceae > Platanthera > Platanthera guangdongensis. The sequence continues at coordinate 89,332,580 of CM077164.1, read as the reverse complement.
GATAGAGGTTATCTTGGTTTCCAAAGGTTTAGTTTGCTCGGCTAACTTGAGTAGTGAAGCATCATTCATTACTATAATGTTTTCATTCATTCGATTTAGATTCTCAAGGACATAGCCTTGTTTAACAGCTGTTTCATCTTGAGTTTTCTTTGACTCCTCCTGCAGTTTAGCAAAGTATACCACAACATTAGCTCCCTTTAAAAAAAATCAGTCATATCTTTCTTCAGCAAATTCACCTCAAATCTAATAGATTTGATATCCTGAGCCAGCTGGAACTACAAATACTTATTTCTTTCATCTGCATACTTCTTAAGTTGAGTTCTTTGTTGATCTAACAGTATTTGCAGTTGAACTAAAATTGAGCTTTATCCATAAAAGGAGCATATGTTGTTCCACGCTATATTGTCATTTTATAGTTCCTACTTCTCTTATTGAGTTCAGTCAACTTCCTTTTCTTTATTTGAGAGGCTTCTTCCCCCTCAGATTCTGAAGAACGAACTACTTTAACTGATTTTGTTTATTTAGTTCCTTCAGTAATTGGGGCCATATCCGCTAGCTCCCCCCTCAACCATTGTACCTTCTTCACCAATGTTGGTGTTGTCTAGGTTGACCTAATCTTGTTGAGCTATAGCGGTAGGAATAGGGTCCTCTAGAAGAGCAGTTATCTCCCCCTGGATGCCTGTATCTGTATTCAGAAAGATTTATTCTTCTATCTCCTTAGAGACTACTTCCTCATTCTCCTTATCATTCATTTCTTGTTCAGGAACTTCCACTAATTTTAGAGCAGTATCTTTTGAAAGTGCAAGTTAGATCTAAAATACTCTAGGGGGGGGGGTGAATAGAGTATTGTGCTCACTACAAACTTTTTACAGCTTTTGCTGTAATCCTAAGTGAACAGATTAGTAGATAAAGAAATAAGCAAAGCAACCTAACCAATCATAGAGCACAGCCAAAACAAAAGAAAAAGGGCAACCGAACGACACAAGAAATTTGTAGTGGTTCCCCAACCTGGGTACATCCACTCTTCTACCACCCTGGTAGGAATCCATTTAGGTTTTTGATGAGGTGCCTGACACCAAAGAGCTTTGTTCAGGTGCTCAAAAACCAAAACCTCAAGTCTTTTGGAAGGAGACTTGCAACCAGGAATAATTTTGAAGGGAATTAAAACCATGTATAGAAGATGGAAAAGGGGTGATGGTGTCTTCTCTTTCTCAATATCAACTGAGAAGACTTGTGGATTGATTTCAACAGATTGCTCCCCCTGAGATCTTGAATAGATCAGGAAATCTGGAGCACTGCTTCAGGGTGACAGGTCTTCAAAGACTTGATTGCCTTGACCAGAGAATGCTTCAGGAACTTCTTTGACAGATAGAGATTGTTGTCCTAGAGGATTGAAAGAAGAAGACTCTTGATAGTGATTGAATGTTCTTCTTCTTCTTGAAGATGTTCTCTGGCTTAGGCTGATTGTAGTATAAAAACTTTAGATTTCTGTAAGACTGTTCTTGAGTACTGCCTGTCTGTGTGTCTGTCTGACTGACTGGTTGCTCTTTTCTTTTTTGACTTTTTACTGACTAAGGAACATTCGAAATTTGAATGTGTAAGTAGTAATTGCAGTCGGCCTGGGAAGGAAGAGGCAATCAATGATTTCCCTAACTGTCCCATTGAAAAATGGCATGAAATAATCCATGATCAATGCTCATTCCAACGGTAACATTCCAAGAAGATTGAGCATTAATTACTCAGGATTCATCACCAAGAAAAGGGACGGAAAACTGGAGAAGACCTAATCTGGAATCGTCGAACGAAGAACAGGAATCGTCGAGTTGAGTTCATAGTTCGTCGAGCTGAGCTGATGAGTTCGTCGACCAGATAATAGCAATTAGTATTCAAGGGAAACTTGTCAATTCTACTACAATCTTCGTCGAACTGACAATCTTCATTCGTCGAGCTGAGATCCAAATTCGTCGAACATCTAATCATCACTGTCAATCTTTATTCGTCGAACAGAGATCCAAATTCGTCGAGCGAAGAATGATTGTGGACTTCGAATCTGAGAAGTCTTTGACTGAGAAGGATTAAAATCGTAGACCAGAAATCATCGAGTAGAGTACTGAATTCATCGACCTGAGAAGTTGTGAACTTGAGGTCCATGTTCATCGAGCTCAGAATCCTGTTCATCGACCAAAGCTTGAAGTTAGACTTAGAAAAAATCGGGTGTTGAAGAGTCCCAATTTTCGTCGAACTGAGAACAAGGATCGTCGAGCTCAGCACAGAGAAATGTCTCGAGATCATCGAGCTCAGAACGCCTTTTGTCGACCTGAGTTCGACGAACGTCGAACTCATTTTACTTAGTCTTGAAATCTTCTAAGTCTTGAGTCTCTGATAGTCTGGTTGATAGCTGGTCTATCTAAAGTTGACTCTAAGGACTTGGCCTAGACTCTAGGACACAAATTTGACCCTGGCTATACATGTTGGGTCACATTCTAATCTAGTGAACCTAGCCCAAATCAACTAGGGATCCAACAATCTCCCCCTATTTGGGTGAGGTCTCTAAGAGACTCAAAATAGATAAACAAAGCAGATAAACAAAGCAAGAAAAAGGTATATCTTGCAGATAATTACTAACACATGCAGCAGATATATATACAAAGGCTTTGTTTAAACAAGTAACATAGTTTGAAAACAAATGCAGAAGGAAATTGAAACAAAATAAAGATTACTTCTTCTTTTTCTGCATAGACTTGTCTTCTGTTGTCTTCTCTCCTGGCTTTTTAAAGATAATTTCTCTGTTTGGATTTGAAGCCTCTGTCCGGGTCATTGTCATGTCAGCTGCCCCAATGATCTTCAGTGATGTAGCTCTGGGGACAACTGCTTCAGGATGGAGCTTCATATAATCATCAACATTGAAGAGCTTATTGCCTTTGTCAAACCTTTTCAATTCTTCCTTCATGTATTTTGACATAGTTGTGAATCCAGAATTGTCTTTACCTTCAACTTTAGCTTTATTGATCAATGACAGACCAATAAGTTCCTGGAACCTAGCCATTCTTGTAGTGTTGGCTGTTTCAGGATCTTCAAATGGAATAGGAGGAGAATAAGGTCTTTTAGGACTGTCAACTTTCTGTTCTGCAGGGATTTGTTGTTGTTGCTGCTAATGGTGATTACCTGAAGATTGTTGCCTCTACTGGCTGCTTCTAGAGGATCTCCCTGAATGTCTCTGATAGGTTTGCATGGGGGCAGATATCTGAGAGCTAGAGCCAGTAGCACCAGCTACTGGAGGAGGAGGAGGAGGATCCTTTCTATATCTGTGGACTGGGGGAGGAGAATATCTCCTACTTCTTTTCCTTTCCTTTTGCTGGTTCTTTGATAACCACATCCATGCAGCATTCCCTTATAAGGAGCAACATTATGCAAAATGTAATAAGGAGTGTCAGCAGTTAGATTAGGCTTAGGAGCTGGAGGAGGAGGAGCCTTTCTTTTCTTTGACAACATTTTCTTTTTCTTCTTGGCAGCTTCTTCATCAGAATTATCATCATCATCATCTTCATCTTCACTACCAGAACCCTGAGGGTTATCATATAAAGCATCCAATGATTTCAGGGCTTTATCATCAATAACAGCCTTTGCTATAGCAGGGGCAGAAGTTGAAGTTTCAACAACTGGAGTTTCAGCAGTAGTGGAAGAAGAAACTATGCAAGAATCAACAGTAATTGGGACAGAGCTTTAAGCTGCTGCCTTATTTTCCTCTTCAATATCAGCCAGGATTAACTCATCCAGATCTGGCATTGGTGAGTCATCCATAACAAAAACTGGTGCTGAGATGGCTTCTGGAATAACTGTAGAGGTTGGAGCAACAACAGGAATTACAAAACTGTCACAGAGTTACTTAGCAACTGCTGGACTTATTGGAGATGTATCAGGTACAATAGCCAACTGTGGCTTAGTGAAGTCTTCTGGAAGAGAATGCATATATACTGTATCAAAACTTCTCAACAAAACAGTCAAATTAACTGTGGGATTTAAATGGAAATCACCAATATATTTTATTTGCTCTGGAACTGACTCATCTAAGTCAATGTCAGTATCCATAAAATGAATCAATTCAATCAACTCAGAATCAAATTCTGGAAAAATTTCTACATCTAGATCTGAAATTGTTGTAGAAGGAACTGCTATTGTATCTGCTGCTGCTGCTTCTACATCTGCATCTGCTGCTGCTTCATCACAGAGCATCTCCCCCTGCCTGGGTTCAAGAGAACCTGGAGCCAGGCCCCTGAATGAAGAGGGGGCAGCAGAGAGAAGAGAGACTTGGGCAGATAAAGAATTAACAAAACTCACAAGAGGTGTAATGGCCTCTGTGATTAGGGATTTGATGAGGGGGTGAGCAGGGATAAGATTGTAGATGCAGTGGAGGAGTCCAAAGATGGAGAGGGAGTTGTTGAAGGTAGAGAAGTAGATGAATGAAGGGGAACAGATGGAGGGGATAGAGGTGGAATTGCATCTGTTATGGTGGTATCTGGTGGAGGAGGAGAAGGGGAAGGTATATGAAAATGTGGAATGGTATACAGATGAGGTGGATTAGGTGATGCTGGAGGAGTTGGGTGTGGATTCTCTTGAAGGGGAGTAGATGGACTATCAGGGATGTCAAGTGGTGGAGATGGAGGAGGAGTAGGAACATGAGAATGTTGTTGTGATTGGGGTGCTGGAGGAGATGGAAGATTGGTTGAAGGTGGAAGATGGGTTGCTGGAAGGGGTTGAGGAGATGGGATAACCTCTTCTGCAGGGTGGGGTGTGGCCTTCACAGCCCTTGTGCTCTCAGAAGCAGGGATGGAGGAGGAGGAAGCCTTGGATGGCTTGGAGATCGTCCTCTCCCATCTGTCAAACAAAGCGCATGTGAGGCGCTTGCTGGCATTGATGAAGATGGTCGGGGAGACCATGAATTCACCAGCTTTTTCTTGAAGGAAAGTCCCCAAGATTCTTCCGAAGTAGACCTCTTTCTTAGTGTTCTTCTTCTTGATCAACTCGAAGAAAATCTGGCCCCAATCGACATGTCTCTTGTTGACCACTGCGCACATGACAAGGAATTGGTGTCTTGTGATGTAGTCGTGCTCAGAGTGCTTGCCCATCAGCACTTTTCCCAAAAAATCCGCCAAGAATTGGTAGGCGGCAGAGAGTTGTTTCTTTAACAACTTGTTAGGGTTACTCCCAGTAAACCTCATCAATTTCAGCATTGCACTAAACTCATCAGAGTCTACATCCAGATTGTCTTCTCCATTTACCACCCCAAAAATTTCAGAAAGAACAGCGGGAGATAAAGAAAAAGCATTACTCCCGATATTTCTTGTTAAGACAATTTCCTCAGAAACAGAAGAAGTGTATACCCATTCTCTAATCTCAGTGGCATGCAGTTTAACTCTTCTGGTCATAAAATCCTTGAGACCAAGTTCTTCTAGTAGTTCCATAATATAGAGAAATATTGGGTCAGAGTGATGGAATGAATCAAAATCCATATCAAAACCGGTGTCGAATTTAATGGAAGCCAAGGTGCTCGTTGGAATCGCCATTGATGACCTGCAAGAGAGATAAAGAAAAGGCGATCAAGAGCAAGAGAACAGAAAGCGTAGGATGGAGGTCGAAGAAAATCTAGATATAAGGTTTTCCAGAATATGAATCGACAATCTCCGTTCCACGAAAAAGAAACAGTTCTTCGAGCTGAGGTCGACGAAATAAGTTATACATAAATAATTCGTCGATCTCATCCAGAAGAATCGAAAACAGTTCGTCGAACTACGTTCGACGAAATATCTTCGAAGCAAAGTTCGTTGATCTCCGGTCGACGAAAATTATTTCCACACAGAGAATTCGTCGATCTCCGTTCGACGAGCATCTCTCAAACTTTCCCTAATTCGTCGAACTCTGGAAAATTCGTCGAGTGCAGACAGAAACTAATTTAACTCTTCTCCATTGACCATTCTTAGTTGATTTATAAAGAACAGATGATTTTCTCATCCAAGGGTTTGTTGAAAATGTCTGCTCTCTGTAAATCAGTAGGAATATGGATTAGGTTAATTTTCTTTTTGTCTACATTATCACTAATGAAATGATGTCTTATATCAATATGTTTAGTCCTACTATGGTGAACTGGATTCTATGCTATAGCAATAGCACTAGTATTATCACAAAATAATGTTGAATTATTTAAGTTGACACCATAGTATAGGAGTTGGTTTTGTATCCATAACATTTGTGAACAGCAACTGCCAGCAGCCATGTATTCTGCTTCTGCAGTTGATGTAGACACAAATGTTTGCTTTTTACAAAACCAGGAGACAAGTCTCATACCCAGGAACTGGCAAGTTCCAGAGGTACTCTTCCTGTCCACTCTATATCCAGCATAGTCAGCATCTGAGTATCTAGTTAACTCAAACTCTGACTCTACAGGATACCAGAGTCCTAGATTAGGACAACTCTTTATATATCTCAAAATTATTTTTATGAAAATAAGGTGAGATTTTTTAGGGTTCACTTGAACCTAGCACAAAGGCATGTGACAAACATGATATCAGGCCTGCTAGCTGTTAGGTATAATAGGGATCCAACAATTGCCCTATAATGTTTCTGATCTACAGGTTTCCTTGCTGCATCAGAATCCACAACACCATTGGTAGCCATAGGTGTTTTCATTCCTGAAGCATCACCCATCCCAAACTTCTTAATAAGCTCTTTAGCATACTTAGCTTGGGAGAGGAAGATACCATCAGGGAGCTGCTTCACTTGGAGACCAAGGAAGTAGGAAAGCTCACTCATGCTACTCATCTCAAATTTGGAATGCATGAGGTCAGCAAACCTCTTGCATAACTTGGGATCAGTAGACCCAAAGATGATGTCATCCACATATATTTGTACTAACAATATTTGTTCCTTATGATGTCTAGTGAAAAGAGTTTTATCTATGGTTCCTCTTGTAAATTTATGCTCTAAAAGAAAGCTTGCTAAGGTCTCATACCAAGCTCTTGGATCTTGCTTTAAACCATAGAGAACTTTATGCAATTTAAATACAAAGGAGGGTTGAGTTAGAGAGATAAAACATGGAGGTTGTTCCACATAAACCTCTTCTTGAAGCACTCCATTCAAAAATGCACTCTTGACATCCATTTGGAAAACTTTGAATCTCTTGTGAGCTGCATAGGCAAGGAATATTCTTATGGCCTCTAACCTTGCAACAGGGGCAAAGGTTTGTTCATAGTCAATTCCTTCCTCTTGCCTGTAGCCTTGAGCAACAAGCCTAGCCTTGTTTCTCACAATATTTCCTTGAGCATCCAGCTTGTTTCTATAGACTCATTTGGTTCCAATAAATGGGTAGTTATGGGGTCTTGGAACCAAATCCCAAACTCTATATCTCTCAAACTGATTTAGTTCCTCCTGCATTGCAATGATCCAGTGGGGATCTTGCTCAGCTTCATGGATGGAGAGAGGTTCAATCTGAGAGAGAAAACAGGCATGCATCAAGTCTTGGTTGAGTTGATGCCTTGTCTGAACACCTGTTGAAATGTCTCCAATCACTTGAGATCTGGGGTGATCTCTAAGTGTGACAAGATCAGTTGTTGGAGTTTGTTCAACAACAGCTTCTGTAATTAATTCCTCTTGAGGAATGTTATTAGCTGTTGAGAGAAGTTCAGCCACTTCCATTTGAATTTCTTCTTCACTGTCTTCAGCAACCTGTGGAGAAGGATGGGTTGACACCTCTTGGGTAAGTTTCAGTCCATCCATAGACTCACACAGTTGTGGAACCTGCAAAGAGTTTATGGTAGAAATCTCTTTCTGCTTATAAGACATGTTAGCTTCATCAAAAGATACATGAACAGACTCTTCAATTTTAAGAGAGGATTTATTAAACACCCTATAGGCCTTGCTTACTTGGGAGTATCCTAGAAAAATCCCTTCTTCAGCCTTAGCCTCAAACTTTCTAATGTATCTTTTGTTGTTTGTGTGAATGTAGCATATGCAACCAAAAACTTTAAAATATGTGATTTTAGGTTTCTTCCCTTTAAGTAATTCATAGGGTGTCTTATTTTTCAGCTTATGTATAAGGCTTCTATTCAGGACATAGTTAGCAGTGTTTACAGCTTCTGCCCAAAAGGATAGAGGCATGTAAGCATCTGCTAATAATGTACCTGCAGCTTCAATGAGTGTCCTATTTTTCCTTTCAGCTACCCCATTTTGTTGGGGAGTTCTAGGAGCTGAGAAGCACTGCCTGATACCTTCCTTCTCACAGAACTCATGCATAAGAAGAGACTCAAAATCTGTGTCATGATCACTTCTGATCAATGCAACATGAGTAAAGAACTCAATCTGTATGGTCCTGAGAAAATCTGTAAGAACCTTGAATGTATCTAACTTAGTTCTCAAAAAGGCTACCCAACTGAATCAGGAGAAGTCATCAACAATCGCTAAAGTATAAGACTTCCCTCCTAGGCTTTATACTGCAATGGGTCCAAATAGATCCACATGAAGAAAATACAAAATCCTAGGTGAATCACTCTTATTAATAGATTTGAAGCTAGTTTTAGTTTGATTGCCTAATTGATAAGCCCTGCATAGGTTTTCCTTCTTATTGGGGCCAGAAGGTAAACCTCTAACAAGGTTGTCCTTAGATAACCTAGCTATATTTTTAAGGTTTACATGACCTAATATTTGATGCCACAACTCATTTTGGTTACTAGTGATATTGAGTAAACAAACATCAGTTTTGGCAGAAATAAAATCTACTAGATATATGTTACCTTGTCTAATTCCAATTAAAACAGTTTGGTTTTCATTATTAATAATAGAACAAGAGGTAGTGTTAAAGTGTACCTGATAACCTTCATCACATAATTGGCTTATGGATATTAGGTTATGTTTGAGTCCTCTTACATATGTTACTCTCTTGAAGGTAACTGTTCCAATCCTTACTGCTCCATATCCTTCAGATTGGCCACTGTTTGAATCACCAAAGATCACCTTTGGTCCTAGCTTGGCCTTGTAATTGGATAGATTATCCTTGCTGCCTGTCATATGCTTGGAGCAATCACTGTTCAAGTACCAGGTCTGACTCACCCTTGGACAGCTCTTCACCTGTACCTGTAATGAAAAACAAAACTCAATTATTCTTGACCCAGATTACCTTGGGTCCTTTATTTGGTTGAAAGGAAAAGATGGAAATAACTGACAAAGTAGGTTGAGATTTATAACCAAAGGGGTGATATCTCCTAGGTGGAATAACCCAATCAGCTACTGGATTGAATGTCTTATTAGCTGGCTTAGAATTTATGTAAGAGAAATGATTTTTGTTTGGTCCTTCTGGGTTCGACGAATTCTTGTAAGTTCGTCAACCAGAGTTCGACGAATAGGGATGAGATCGTCGATCTCTGCTCAGAGAATGATAATAGTCATTTTCTGCGCCCCATGTTCATTGACCTCTGCTCAACAAACCTTACAAAGTTCATCGATCGTAGTTAGACGAATTATTATAACTGAAGTTTGCATTCAGCATTCGTCGATCTCGGTTCGACCAACTGGCCACATTTCATCGATCTGAGTTCGACGAATGCTGCTGAACCTTATTTTTATTAGCTATTTTCTGATTTGTATTGCTATTGTCTATGGGTATCTTCTCTTTTCCCTTGGCAGAAACAAATTTAATGGGTGTGGTAAGAATGTTTTTCTTAATTATGGGGGGCAAACCTGATGATGCACCCAAGCCAGCTTGCCATTTAATCTGGCATTTACTGTGCTTGTTATGTCCATCAGCTTGAGACTTCTCCCATTGAGAGACTGCTCAAGTTGTTTAGCCTCACATAAATCAGATTTTAATTTAATTATCTGTTCATTTGCTAAAGTTAGTTGATCTTTTAGTTTAATATTTTCTGAGTTAACAGATTCAAGATTTCCTACTCTTTCTCTAAGGGTTTTTCTTTCTTTCTTTGAATTAATTAAATCTAAACACATAGTTTTGAATTCAATTTTAAATAAATCAGAATTAAAATCAAAGCTTGAAAGAACCTGATCTGCCTCTGAGTCTGAGGCTACCTCATCTTCAGATTCTCCTTTTGATCCTAAACAGCTCCTCGAGGCATCAATTGCCATAAGGCAAACATCCTTGGATCTTGCTTCTTCCTCTTCTTCACTTGAGCTGGAAGAGGATGATTCTTCTTCAGTATCACTCCATGTTTCAGCAACAAAGCCATTGTCTTTCTTTTTCTACTTGCTTGAGGAGGGTCTGCTGCTGTGTTTTCTCCTGGAGTCCTTTTCTCCGCTCTTCTCCTTCTTCTGGTTTTCTGGACATTCTGAGATGTAATGTCCAAGCTTTCTGCATCCAAAGCACACAACCTCCTTGGTTGGTGTTTTGTCAAATCTTGGCTTATCATCCTGCCTGGATGATTTTCTTTTGAAATCCTTTCTAGCCATCTTATAAAATTATTTTGCAAAGAGACTCATGAGTTCCTCATTGGATGTTGAGGTCTCACTTTCCTCAGATGCTTGAAGGATATGCTATGATCCTTTCTCACTAGAGTTGTTGACTTCTGTTCAACTGCTTCTCTTGATTTTATCAACTACTCATAAGACTTTAATTTGCCTAGCAGAGATTCAGTGGATATCTTATTTAGGCTTCTGGATTCTTTGATAGGCTAGATTCTTGAGTCCCAAGAGCTAGGGAAGCACATCAAGATTTTTTCATTCACCTCTATCATGGTGATGTTCTTATCCACGGTTTTGAGCTCATTGATGATTGAGCTCAACCTGTTGTACATTTGAGCCACTGATTCAGCCTCATCCTTCTTAAAATTCTCATACAGGGATATGGGATTTGATCTCCTGTCTTTCCTTTTATCTGCTGAACCAGCTACCATTTGGTTGAGGGAATCCCAAATGGCCTTGGCTGAGGTGCACTCAGCCACCTTCTGAAATATGTCATCTGACATAGTCTGAGCCAGGATGTTCATTGCCTCTACATCTGCAATTTTGGCTTTCTTGTACGCATCATTATTCTCTGGAGGAGGTACTGCAGTCATGTTGGAGGAGGTGCTTGTAGAAGATGTAGGTGCTGGAGGTACTCCTGTCAAGATAGAAGCAAAAATATCCTCATCAATAGAATTCATATATAACTTGATTCTTGCCTTCCAGATGGCAAACCTGTTAAGATTGCATACCGGAGGTCTAATGCTTGCATAATCTTTGTTTTGTGCCATTTCTGTGAAGAAATAAATCTAATAACAAAAACAAAACAATCAGATCTAACAAGAGGGGTCTTTATGGTTCAGGTGTTAGCCTGTACAACCAACTAACCTCTTAAGGTGTGGTAGATTAACCAACCTCCCTCTGATACCAATTGAAAGTGCAAGTTAGATCTGAAATACTCTAGAGGGGGGTGAATAGAGTATTGTGCTCACTACAAACCTTTTACAGCTTTTGATGTAATCCTAAGTGAACAGATTAGTAGATAAAGAAATAAACAAAGCAACCTAACCAATCACAGAGCATAACCAAAACAAAAGAAAAAGGGCAACCAGACGACACAAGAAATTTATAGTGGTTCCCCAACCTGGGTACATCCACTAATCTACCACACTGGTAGGAATCCACTCAGGTTTTTGATCAGGTGCCTGACACCAATGAGCTTTTGTTCAGGTGCTCAAAAACCAAAACCTCAAGTCTTTTGGAAGGAGACTTGCAACCAGGAATAATTTCGAAGGGAATTAAAACTCTGTATAGAAGATGGAAAAGGGGTGATGGTGTCTTCTCTTTCTCAATATCAACTGAGAAGACTTGTGGATTTATTTCAGCAGATTTCTCCCCCTGAGATGTTGAATTGATCAGTAATTCCGGAGCACTGCTTCATGGTGACAGGTCTTCAAAGACTTGATTGCCTTGACCAGAGAATACTTCAGGAACTTCTTTGACAGATAGAGATTATTGTCCTTCTGATGTTGTCCTGGAGGATTGAAAGAAGAAGACTCTTGATAGTGATTGAATGTTCTTCTTATTCTTCTTGAAGATGTTCTCTGGCTTAGGCTGATTGCAGTATGAAAACTTTAGATTTTTGTAAGACTGTTCTTGAGTACTGCCTGTCTGTGTGTCTATCTGACTGACTGGTTGATCTTTTCTTTTCTGACTTTTTACTGACTAAGGAACATTCGAAATTTGAATGTGTAAGCAGTAATTGCAGTCGGCCTGGGAAGGAAGCGGCAATCAATGATTTCCCTAACTGTCCCATGGGAAAACGGCATGAAATAATCCATGATCAATGCTCGTTCCAAAGGTAACATTCAGAGAAGATTGAGCATTATTACTCAGGATTCATCGCCAAGAAAAGGGACGAAAAACTGGAGAAGACCTAATCTGGAATCCTCGAACGAAGAACAGGAATCGTCGAGCTGAGTTCACAGTTCGTCGAGCTGAGCTGATGAGTTCATCGATCAGATAATAACAATTAGTCTTCAAGGGAAACTTGTCAATTCTGCTACAATATTCGTCGAACTGACAATCTTTATTCGTCGAGCTGAGATCCAAATTCGTCGAACAGATAATCATCACGGTCAATCTTTATTCGTCGAACTGAGATCCAAATTCGTCGAGTGAAGAATGATTGTGGACTTAGAATCTGAGAAGTCTTTGACTGAGAAGGATTCAAATCGTTGACCAGAAATCGTCGAGTAGAGTACTGAATTCGTGGACCTGAGAAGTTGTGAACTTGAGGTCCAAGTTCATCGAGCTCAGAATCATGTTCGTCGACCAAAGCTTGAAGTTGGACTTAGAAAAAATCTGGAGTTGAAGAGTCCCAATTTTCGTCGAACTGAGAACAAGGATCGTCGAGCTCAGCACAGAGAAATGTCTCGAGATCGTCGAGCTCAGAATACCTTTCGTCGACCTGAGTTTGACGAACGTCAAACTCATTTTACTTAGTCTTGAAATCTTCTAAGTCTTTAGTCTCTGATAGTCTGGTTGATACCTGGTCCATCTGAAGTTGACTCTAAGGACTTGGCCTAGACTCTAGGACACAAATTTGACCCTGGCTATACATGTTGGGTCACATCCTAATCTAGTGAACCTAGACCAAATCAACTAGGGATCCAACATCTTTCACCTGTACTACTTCCATTACTATTGTTTGTACAGTATCCAACTCTATAACAGCCATAACATTGAGGTTCTCCCCCTCAATTGGATCCCTATCTGGAAATTTCTACACCTACACTTGATCACCAGTACTTTGAGTGGGTATTGTAGATTTTACAGGTACTGCATCATCCTGTTTCTCTGAGCTAGAACTCTTTTGTTCTTCAGATTCACTGGAAGATTCTTCTTCCATAATCACACATTTCTTATTTTTATCCTTCTCCTTCTCCACTACAGGTGTTTCCTTGGATAGTACTCTATCCTACATTGCTAGTATGAGCATGTCCATTCTTCTCATATGATTGATTTTAGAGCCAATCTTGAGGTTGATACTGTCAGGAATGGCTTGCACCATGTATAGGCTTATAATTCTTCCCATATTGTGCTTCTTGATGCTCTCTACAATCTTGTAAAAAACTATTTTACTCCCATTTGTCTTCTCATATGATTGTTTTTTTCATGAGTGTTCATACCCTTCCTGTTCAGTGTGCTTCTAATCCTTGTGGTTGTGACTAATCCACACCATTCCAATGCTTCTACAGTCTTGGAAGTATTCAGATCATATTCCTGATCAATTCTGGGTAATTGAAAATCTTGTCCAATCTGCTGGTTATGATTTTAAACTTTGCTCCATTCACTTTATACTTAATCTTTTCTAAGTTTGAATCCAGTTGAGCAATTGAGAAAAAATTCTGAAACTACAAGTTTCAAGATTTTTGATGGTTCTGATAGCAGAAATTCAAGTCCTGCTTCATTTATTAGGTTTAATACATTCCTAAATTCTTTACTCGCTGAGTTAAATAAATTGCGAACAAGCTTATAACCTTCAAAGATGTTGTCGTCATTCCTAGGAGCCATGAGAGTTAGGAGAAGTTATTGACGAGTGTCGACTAATCAGGAGTCCTGGTCTCGGCACTCAGGAATCAAAAGTTCAAGAAATCAAGAAAGCGTAGTGGACTTCTACTCTCACACCCTATTTATAGTCTAATCTTTCGTGAAGACGAAAGGGCGCGCTGTATTTAGACTGTTCCAAATTTTAATGTAAATACCTAGTGTCGACATTAGGAAAAATTGTCTATCGAGATGTGTCGACAAAATTCGACACAAGGATAATGAATCTTGACATATACCTTAGGGTCTCGACACCTGATATAAAAAATAAATGGTGCGGAGAAGGGGGTGAAAGAGAAGATAATATGTGGAAGTGAGGTTAATAATATTCTCCAATTTTATTTTCGATAACGGTAAGTGTACCTTATCGTTTATAGTATATGATATTAAGGGTTTAATAACAAGGTTGTATTTCCCAGGGCTATTTGAATACTTCTACTTTGAGGAGGTTACTATTATTTTATCAACATTTTTTTGGGTTTGTTTTACGTAGCTAAAAAGATAACTAATTTACTTGCAAATAAAGGATAACAACTAATGATAAAGGGATTAGTAATCGATTTTGAATCACTTCGAACTAAGAAAATCAAAATGAAATGACAACCTTGATCTTAATAAAGTAAGTGGACCTTGACCGTGGGGGTTCCCGAAGTTTGAACATTCTCCTCTCGGAGAAGTGCCCAAATCAGTTTCGGAAGATCCAAACGAACTCTCATCTCATATTCAAATACCTAAAGCTCGCTTCAAGTGGTGAACCTCACTATTGGATTTGACTCCAATCCGGGAGATTTTCATCATTCTCTCTCAAGATGTGCGTGCAACTCTCTTTACACTTGGGTGATCGATTCCGTCTACGAGCCTCTTGGCAAACTAAGAATGAAAACCTAAGTGGAGAATATATATCGATAATATAGCCTCACTAATTATAAACAAAGAGTAAATCTAAAGCCAATACATTTAAAAAGAGAAGGAAAGCTAAAACATCGTAACTGATCAAATCATTCTCAAAACAACGCGATCGAGTACTAATGAGGATTTAGTTACTCATGAGGAAGTAGTGAATAAAAATCATGTTAAGAATATGCATAATAAGAAAGAGAGAGTGAAAAAAGGAATAGCGAACTATTTTATTTCTTATTGCACAACAGTCATAAAGGGGATATAGGGACATTACTAAAAGTGTTTCCAAACAAATCACAAGTGTGATAAAATCTATTGTAAGAACATTAAAACACAAAAATATTAAGCTAAAATACTCTGAAATAAACTCTCAATAGCGCCCTACAAGGCTTCAATCTGCTCTCAGGACACTTGGATCTTAGGGCTATTTATAAAAATTTTTGGAGAATTACACGCCCCCTTACATGCCCTGCTCAGGCATGTACCTGGTGCGTTTCAGATTCAACATGACTTTTCTGGCAGAAATTAAAATCTGGAATTGACTGACGCGGTGTTTGGGTTGCACACCCAGATGACACGTCTGTGTATGAGGGGCATGTTAGATTCGGCATCACAGTGGAGCGGGGAAACGTCGTGTTGCAGTGATTTTTCGGGACTTGGAGGGACACGACCCATATACATGGCCATGGTGGTGGTACACAGGCGTGACCGAAGGCATGCATGCTGTAATTTTCCTAGAATCTGACTTTGGGTCGTAGCTTCATTCCACCAGGGTTACACGCCGTAAGTACATGACCTAGGAGGGCGTGACAATGGTACGTGTAACAGGTGAAAACCCAAAACCTGAAAAATAAAAAATAAACTATGTTAGAACAGTAATTGAGAAAAGAAACTAAAAAAACAAAAGACGGAAGATTTAGACAAGAATATATATATATATTTTTGCCATAATAAACTAAGCTAAATTTTGCTTCATCAAATTCCTTCATACTTATTATCTTGCTTGTCCTCAAGAAAAGACTACGAGTTAGCTAAAATAAACAGGATTAATTGAAAAGTTTAAAAATGCTATAAACGAGTAAGATGAGAATATATAGGTAGAGGAATTTTTGAAAAAGCGCTGAAAATTCCTACTTTAACTTAGCACAAAATTTTATAAATTTCACTAAATATAAAAGCAGATTATCCCAATTTTTTATGGAATTAAAACATAATAAAGTAACTTGTAAAATTCCCATTGAGTCACTACTAAAGTCTAAGAGACAAATTAAAATCATAGTCAATCAAGACAGATCAATATTTCTAAAAAAGCACTTACTCAATCTTGTTTCGCGCTACTATACTAAAAAATAAACGTAGGAAGCTTGAATCACTAGGGCTTTAATTAGGCATACAGTTCGACTTAGGTTTTTAAGGCTGCGATGTTCAAAAGATAAACACGAGGGGTATTTGCACACTTAAAACAAAAGGAAGTGAGCTTTCCCAAAATAATGCTTGCCAAAATGTTTCCCAGATTTTTTTCTTTTCTTTTACTTTTTCCATCAAATATTTTTTTTTTCATTTTTTATACTTAAACCTTTCTACTTTTGTAGCAAAAGATAATACAAAGATTTTACACATTTATTTTTTTTCAAAACGATGCAAATTAGCAATTAAAGCTCAAAAATAAATTTAAAGTGTGCATATAGGTATGCTATTTGGCCATGGTGAAAATAAAAAGTGGTGCTACAAAAAGGAAAGGAAAAAGCACAAAATGACTTGCAACGATTATTGTTAGGCAGGGTGAAAAGGCTGAAACATTTTCAAATGAAAAGCTTAGATAATTTTCATGCTTCCTTAATCTACTCAAAGTAAAGCTTTGAAATTTTGAAAAAAAATAAATACTAAAATAAAAAATAGAGAATTTGCTTTCATGAAAACAATGATAATAAGTGTCTAGACTAGTTTATGTCTACTACACTTAATACTGATTAACGTTTGAAAAAGATCTTAATAAGGAAATATAAGGGATGATAGGTTTTATAAAAGTAAAAGAAATAAAAAAGAAAGGCTCGAAAAAAGTAAAAAAAAATTCAAATTAAATTTTCAAACTACATGAGTCAACATAATACTCGCTAAACATAATTAAACAGAAAATTAATCTAATTTATTCTAACTAAGCAAGTAGATATGGGCTTAAAAATAATAAAATGCAAAGTGGCGAGCTACTAATTGATTTAGCAAAAAATTAACTTAATTTAATCTGTGATTTTTCAAAAGATTATATATATGTATATATTTTTTGATTTTTCTAAAGTAAACTATTTAATGAAACACTCCCCCATACTTAGTGTTCAACATTGTCCTCAATGGAGAAGGAAGAGAAGGATAGAGAGAAGCTAATAAAGTAAACTGAAATTAAATAAATTAAAACGGGTACTTTCCCGGATTTACGAGTCGTGAATGGCTGGGTGATGTCGCTCCCCCATGCTTGTGCTTTGGAACTTCTTAAAATATCATCCTGAACTTATGCTGGAATTAGCAACGTTGGAGCCGGCGATCGCAGAACCTCAAAATGTTGGAGTCGCCCGGGGCAAAAATTGAAAAATAAAGAAAATAAAAATATAGAACCTTGGGTTGCCTCCCAAGAGCACCCTTTATTTAAAGGTCGTTTGAGCTTGACCCAAAAGAATATTGTCTAGCATTAAGAAGTCTCAAACAATTATTTCAGTCCAAAAATAAAAAAAAAAGTTCAAGAGTTCGATAACACTAATTGTTCCGTCGTAGTGGGAATTAAATCATTTGATAAATAGAGTTTTAATCGGTGACCGCTTACTTTGTATTCACCCTTATTCGGGTGCAAAATGAGAACTGTCCCATATGGCCAAGCCACTTTAACAATAAAGGGGCCGGACCATCGTGATTTTAATTTACCCAAAAAGAGGTGAAGATGAGAGTTATAAAGAAGGATGAGATCGCTCGGCTAAAAAATTTTAGGAAATTTAATATTTTTGTCTTGATAAAACTTTGTTCGCTCTTTATAAATCCTATTACTTTCATACGCATTTACGCGACACTCGTCGAGCTTGTTCAGCTGGAATTTACGTTGATCGGCAGCTACGGTAGAATCTAAATTCAAAAATATAAGTTCCCAAAATGCATGGTGCTCCAACTCGACCAGAAGGTGGCAGACCTTGCCAGAGACCAATCTATACGGCATGCAGCCGATGGCTATCTTATATGCCGTTTGATAGCCCATAGCACATCATCGAGTTTTAGCGCCCAATCCTTTTTATTTGTCAAAAAACTTTCCTATAAAATACGTTCCAAGTCTCCATTAACAACCTCAACTTGACCGCGCTTCTGGGGGTGATAGGAAGTGGAGAGTTTATGCGTGACACCATACTTTGCCAATATTTTGGCAAATTGGCTATTACAAAAGTGTGTGCCCCAATAACTTACGATAGCTCGAGGCGTGCCAAATCGATAAAATAACTTATTAAGAAAATTAACAACTCGTGCATCATTGGTGGGTAGAGATTGCGCTTCCGCCCACCTCAATACGTAGTCGACAGCTACAAGGATAAACTTATTTTGATAAGATTAGGGGAGAGGTCCAACGAAGTCAACACCCCAAAGATCAAAGATTTCGCACTCTAAGAATAGATTTTGAGGAATCTCATCCCGGCGGCAGATATTACCAGACTGCTGCAGCAGTTGCAAGTACTTATAAGGGTGTGAGCATCTTTAAAGAGCGTGAGCCAATAAAAGCCCGCCTCCAGCATCTTTCTCGCTGTTTGATTTACCTGATAATGATCACCTGTTGGTCCCTCGTGGCAATGCCATAAAATCTGTAATCGTTCCTCACTTGAAATGAAACGTCGCATAACCTGGTCCGCACAAAGACGAAATAAAAAGGGTACTTCCAAAAATAATTCTTTATGTCAGAAAAGAATTTCTTCTTTTGATTACTCAAGAATTCTTTTGGCAAGACCCGGGCTACTAAATAGTTAGTAGCCTAGCGAACAAGCGTGCGAAAAAATTCTTTAGATTTTCTACAGCGAAGAGGTGCTCTCTGGGAATTTATCATTAATATCAGACTCCACTAATGCTTCACGAGTAGGATTCTCCATGTGCTATAAATGATCGGCCGCCAAATTTTCGGTACCCCTTTTGTATCAGATCTCTAAGTCTAACTCCTGCAAGTGGAGGATCCATCGTAAATGGCGGGGATTGGTGTTCATTTTGCTTAATAAATACCTAACGGCGAAGTGATCCGTGAAGACTATAATTTTTGAAAGTGTGATGTAAGACCTAAACTTATCGAAAGCAAAAATGATCGGTAGAAGCTCCTTCTCGGTGGTGGTGTAGTTGGCTTGTGCAGATGTGAGTGTGTTGCTCGCATAATAAATCAGGTGAAAGAACGTATTCACCCGTTGACCTAAAACAGCACCGGCGACAATATCACTTGCATCACACATGATCTCAAATGGGAGGGACCAATCAGGCGCGACTAGGATCAGAGATTATATTAATTTTTTTTAATTAAATTAAAACTCTACGTGACATTCGTCGTCAAAGAGGAAAGAATATTCTTTTTCAAAAAGATGGGTTACCGACTTGGTGATTTTGGAAAATTTTTGAATGAAGCGCCGATAAAACTCTACGTGGCCTAAGAAACTAAGAATTGCTTTAATGTTTATTGGAGGCAGATGTTTTTCGATAACCTCGATCTTAGCCTTGTCGACGTTGATCCCTTTTCCTGAAATATTATGCCCGAGGACCAATCCCTCTCGGACCATAAAGTGGAATTTCTCCCAATTACGGGCTAGATTAGTCTCCTCACAATGGACAAGCACACGCTCAAGATGTTTTTTAAAATAATCATTAAACGAACAACAGTAGACCAAGAAGTCATCCACGAAGACTTCCATCACCTTTTCTACTAACTCGTTAAAAATTGCTAGCATATATCTTTGAAATGTAGTCTACGCATTGCATAACCTAAATGGCATATTTCTATACGTGAAGGTGCTAAAGGGACAAGTGAATGTGGTATTCTATTGGTCCTCGGGTGATATTGGGATTTGGAAATATCCCGAGAGACCATCGTGAAGACAGTAGAAAGAGTGACCGGCCAGGCGTTCTAAGATTTGGTCGATAAAAGGTATAGAAAAATGATCTTTTTGGGTGGCATCATTAAGTTTTCCATAGTCGATGCAGATCCTACAACCCGTAACAACGAGGGTTGGAATTAATTCATTGTTTTCATTCGCGACCACCATTACGCCGCCATTCTTCGCATAATTTGTACTGGGCTAATCCAAGTACTGTCGGAGATGGGATAGATGATTCCCGCATTTAGGAGTTTCATCACCTCAGCCTTCATGACTTCCTTCATATTAGGATTTAGTCGTCATTGGGGCTGGACAGTATTGTGGGAATTATCATCCAAGAAGATCTTATGGGTACAAAAGGAGGGGTTAATCCCCTTTATATCAGATAACTGCCACACAATTGTGTGGCGATGATTTCTTAAAACTAGAGCCAACTCAGAAATTTTTGAGTCTCTCAAATCGGAAGAGATGATAACGAGAAGCTTAGTGTTGCTTTCTAAGAAGAGATATTTGAGATGAGGGGGGAGTTACTTCAACTCTAAGGTGGGTGGTTCCTCATAGGAGGTTTTGATTTTTAGTGTCTCGATGTATAGTTATTCAGGTGGTGTGGGGCAAGAGACTTCTTCTAAGCACAACAGCTCGATGATAATGAGTTCATTGTACGTTGAAGATATTGACTTGGGTAGTGTAGAAGATTCATTTTCGAAGCATTCCTCTAAGTAGAAGCAGGAATCGTCACTAGCTAAGGTATTATATATTGAGAGAGTTATACTAAAAGTGATTTCATTGTCTCCAACCCAAAGGAGGAACTTTCCATCACTAACGTCGATAATAGCACGGGAGGTGCCAAGGATGCGGCGGCTGAGTATAAGGGGTACTTCGGCATCCTATTCATTGTCTATGATAACAAAATCCACTGGGAAGATGAATTTCTCTACTTTAATGAGCACATCCTCTATTATCCCTACCGGATACTTAACGGATCGATCAGCTAACTGAATAATCATATTGGTGGGGTTAGGAGGTCCTAGACCTATTTTTAAATAGAGAAAATGGCATGGGGATTATGCTTGTTCCTAGATCAGCTAGGGCATGCTTTACTAACAAATTACCGAAAAGGCACGGGATGGAAAACCTTCCCGGGTCATTTACTTTCTATGGTAATTTGTTAATTAGAACTACAGAGCATTCTGCGGTAAGGGAAATATGTGAAATGTTCTCAAGCTTTTTCTTATTAAAGAGCAGCTCCTTGAGATATTTTGCATATTTCGGCATTTAAGAGATAGCCTCACAAAAAGGAACATTAATATGAATTTGTTTTAAAATTTGTAAAAACTTTTTATAACTCTCCTCGCTGTGCTCATTTTTTAACTTAGCAGGATAAGGAATATTCGAACTATAGGCGTGCGACGTAAACGTAGAAGGTACATTCGAAGTTAAAATAGGAGTAGGAGTAGTATAAGAAGGTACCATGGGTTCGTCAATTTTTAAAGCTACATCATTTCCGCTGCGGAGGGCGATTGCATTCGGGCATTCCCTTGGGTTATGTTCGGTGTTTCCTGGCAGAGTTCCTTGTTGTCACTCGGAGAATATCTCCGCGAGCTAGCCCACCTGATTTTATAAGCTTTTAATCGACCCTGCAATGTTCCTGAGATTAGATTCATTTGAGACAACGTACTTGGCGAAGACCTCTTCAAATGAAGAGGGCTTCGGATGTTGCGATGCAAAACCAGTGGATTTAAATTAAGTGTAGGAGCTAGATTATAAGCAAGATTTAGATTTGGAGGCCGCTGAGAATTCCCTTGGTTGCTCCATGAGAAGTTTGGATGATTCTTATAACCTGCATTGTAGGTGTTGTTGTTTGGTCCCATATTTGGGTTATAGGCAGGCCGAGGCGCATTTCACATGAAGTCAACCTATTCTTCTAAAATAATATTATTATTATTGGCCCAAGGAGGAGTGGGAGAGGAAGCAGTCATCTTCGCCAATTGTTTAGTTAAGCACTAAAATTGGAGGGCTAGATTCGTAGCTACATCAATTTCAAAAACTCCTGCTGGCTTAAATGGTCGTGCTCGGGGTGCATTCCATTGGTACACATTCATGGCCATTTCCTCAACAAGCTCTTATGCGGCCGCCGGGGTTTTGTTATTCTACATCCCCTTAGTGGGTGCGTCGATCATTTGTCTTGTTTGGAAATTCAAGCCATTATAGAAGTTTTGCACTTGTAGCCAAGTGGGAAATGCATGGTGTGGGCATCTACGTAATAGTTCCTTGAAGCGCTCCCACGTGTCGTAGAGAGTCTCTCAGTCTATTTGTATATATGATGTGATATCAGCCCGTAGTTTTGCGATTTCTGAAGGAGGAAAGTACTTTATAAGAACTTTCCTCGCCATCTCGGCCCATGTAGTGATGGACCCTCTAGGGAGAGAGCCTAGTCACTGCTTGGCCTTTGAACGCAAAGAAAATGGAAAAATACGTAAATGAATGGCGTCATCCGTGACTCCATCGGTTTTGAAAGTATCATAAATCTCAACAAAATTTGAAATGTGGCAATTTGGATCCTTGTCCGAGAGACCATCGAAGGTTTCTAACTGCTGCACCATTTGTATAATGTTGGACTTGATCTCAAAGGTATTGTTCTCCACTGCGGGCCAGACAATACTTGATTGTGTACCCTCCAGATTTGGCCGAGCATAATAGGACATGGTCCTTTGCTGGGCCTCATCTAAGTTGTGTGGATTAAGATCCATAGTTTTGTGGCAGTGTCCTCGATCGACTCTTTGATGCATAAATGCGATTCCTCGTCATGAGAGTGGAGGCGACGCACAGCGGTGCGCTCTATCTCAGGATTAAAAGGAATATTTGAAGAGATTCCTCGAGTCATACACTAAAAAGAAAGAAGAGTGGGGGAGAGATAAAGAGATAAACTATAAGAGAGTGAAAAAAGAAACGATAAAATTAATAGCTATCCTTTTTTCAAAATATCAAAACTTAGTCTCCGGCAATGGTGCCAAAAAATTGATATAAAAATTAAATGGTGCAAAGAAGCGGTGAAAGAGAAGATAATGTGTTGAAGTGAGGTTAATAATATTCTCCAATTTTATTTCCGATAAAGGCAAGTGTACCTTATCGTTTATAGTATATGATATTAAGTGTTTAATATCAAGGTCATATTTCCAAGAGCTATTTGAATACTTCTACTTCGAGGAGGTTACTATTATTTTATAAACAAATTTTTTTGGGGTTTATTTTACTTAACTAAAAAGAGAACTAATTTATTTGCAAATAAAGGGTAACAACTAATGATAAAGGGATAAATACTCAATTTTGAATCACTTAGAAGTTAGAAAATCAAAATGAAATGACAACCTTGATCTTAATAAAGTAAGAGGTCCTTGACTGTTGTGGTTCTCGAAGCTTGAACATGCTCCTCTCGGAGAAGTGCCAAACTAAGTTTAGGAATATCCGAACGAACTATCGTTTCGTATTTGAATGCCAAAAGCTTGCTTTAAGTGGTGAACCGCACTATTGGATTTGACTCCAATCTAGGAGATTTACGTCATTTTCTCTCGAGATGTGCTCGCAAATATCTTTACACTTGGGTGATTGATTTAGTTTACGAGCCTCTCGGCTAACTAAGAATGAAATCTAAGTGGAGAATATATCGATAATTTAGCCCCACTAATTATAAATCAAGAGTAAACATAATGCCTATACTTTTAAAAGGAGAAGGAAAGCTAAAACATCATAACTGATCAACTTATTCTCAGATCATCGTGATCGAATACTAATGAGGATTTATTTACTCATGAGGAAGTAGTGGATAAAAATCATGTTAAGATCATGCATAATAAGAAAGAGAGAGAGAGAGAGAGAGAGAGAGAGAGGGAATAACGAAATATTTCATTTCTTATTGCACAACGATCACAAAGAGGACATAGGGACATTTCAAAAAGAGTTTCCAAACAAATCACAAGTGTGATAAAAGCAATCGAAAGAACGTTAAAACATGAAAACATTAAGCTAAAATACTCTAAAATAATCTCTCAATAGCTACCTACAAGGCTTCAATCTGCTCTTAGAACACTTGTAGCTGGGGTGTGTCAGATTTGGCGTGACTTTTCTGGATGAAATTAAAGTCTGGATGTGATTGTCGCGGCGGTTGGGATGCACGCCCAGATGACACGCCTGTGTATGAGGGGTGTGTTAGATTCAGCATGATGATAGAGTGGGGAAACGTCGCGCTGTAGTTATTTTCTGGGACTTGACGGGACACCCCATAGACACGCCCGTGGTGGTGGTACACGAGCGTGACCAAAGGCATGTATGCTGAATTTTCCTAAAATCTGACTTCGGACCGTATCTTCATTCCACTTGGGTTACACACCCTAAGTACATGCCCGAGGATGGCATGACCATGGGGCGTGTAACATGAGAAAAGTCAAAATCTGAAAAATAAAAAATAAACTAAGTTAGAATAATAATTGAAAAAAAAACTAAAAAAACAAAAGACAGAACATGTAGACGAGAATATACATATTTTTTCCCTAATAAACTAAGCTAAATTATGCTTCATCAACACCCTTATGTCTCAACAGTTACTTTAGTGTCTCGACACGTTGTCATATAAAGTGTCAACATATTTTCTAATGTATCAACACATTACAGTATATAGTGTCAACATAATTTCTGATGTCTCGACACTTTCTTAGATGTTTTGACACTTTCTCTGGTGTCTCGACATAATTCTTAACTTGTTCAAAATTTTGTTCTCTACGTTATAGATACTTGAGGGCTATTCTTAATATTTAGGTAAGTAAATTTAATTACTGACTAATTATTTCATTCTTATTCTACATTATTTTTTATGTATGCATACATTATTCAAGATTCAACATTCTAAGTTCAAACTTAAAGAAATTAAATTTCTCTTCTTCTAGGGGCATAGTAAAAATATCAGCAATATGTTTATTTGTTGGGATAAATTCTAAACTAATACCTTTATTTTCTACATGCTCCCTAATAAAGTGATATCTAATTTCAATATGTTTTTCTCTACTATGTGACACAAGATTGTTTGCAATTGAAATAGCACTAGTAGAGTCACAAAATAATACAATTTTATTAAGCTGTATGTTGTAATATTGTAATTGATGTTGAATCAAAAGCAATAGTGAACAAAAACTTCTAGCTGAAATATACTCAGATTCAGCGGTGGATATTGCTACACTTGTTTGCTTTTTGCTGCTCCATGACACCAGCCTTCATCCAAGGAACTGATATGAACCTGATGTGTTTTATATGTCTTTTTTACATCCTGCATAATCTGTATCTGAAATGCCTGTCAATTCAAAATCATAATTCCTAGTATACCGTAGACCAAGATTAGGTGTGCCCTTTAGATATCTAAATATTCTTTTGACTGTTGTATAGTGAGACTCTTTAGGGCAAGCTTGATACCTATCATAGACATAAGCAACATACAATATGTCTGGTCTACTAGATGTTAGATAAAGCCGTGATACAACTGTGCCCCTAAATAAGGTGATATCAACAGGCTTGAAAAACCATCCTTATTTAAAGATGTACTAGACCCCATAGGAGTTCTCATGGAAGTGGTTATTTCCATGTCATACTCCTTGATTAACTCCGTGGTGAACATATACATACTAATGAAAAGTCAATCTAAAGTTTGCTTAACTTGGAGACCCAAGAAAAACTTGAGTTCACTCATGCTACTCATCTCAAACTTTCCCTACATAAGTTTGGCAAACTTAGTGCAAACTGACTCATCAGTAGAACCAAATATAATATCATCAACATATATTTGTACTAAGATAGTCTTGCCTTTGACTTCTCTTAGGAATAGTTTTTGTCTATTTTCCCTCTTAAGAATTTATTCTCGAGAAGGAACTTAGACAGAGTCTTATACCAAGCCCTTGGGCTTGTTTAAACCCATAAAGAGCTCTTAATAATAGATGGACATGATTAGGATGAGTTGAGTTAACAAAACCTGAAGGTTTCTCAACAAAGACCCTTTCTTTAAGGTTACCATTAAGAAAGGCTTACTTCACATCCATTTTGAATACCTTGAATCCTTTATATGCTGCATATGACAGGAAGAGTCTAATTGCTTCCAATCTAGCCACTAGTGCAAAGGTTTGATCAATTTTTATGCCCTCTTCTTCTCTATATCCTTATGCAACTAGTCTAGCCTTGTTTCTAACAATAACAACATTCTAATCCAATTTGTTCCTGCAGATCCACTTAATTCCTGTGATCTTACAGTCATCTGTTCTAGGAACCAGCTTCCAGACTTTACATCTCTTGAACTAGTTCAATTCTTCCTGATATCCCCTATCCAAAATGGATCTATATTGTCTTCTTTAAACTTCTTTGGTTCTGTTTGAGATAGAAATCTTATGTACATTACAATATTATGTTGTCTACTTCTTGTTGTCACACCATGAGATGCATCTCCAATGATCACCCAATGTATGTACGCTCACTTCAAAAAGATCATCAACTCCTCTATATATCTATGAAAGACCTTCTCAAATTGGGACTTGGTTTGGAATATCTCACGTTATTTACCTCATAATTCAACCTAAAGGTGACTAGCATTGCAAAATCTCACGATATTAGTACTCATGAGATAAAGATCCTCTTTGAGAACCTGAAGACCAATGAGCTAGAGTTGACGATACAAAGTGAGGAATACTCAAGACTCAAGAGAGCCAAAGAAGAAAGCTCTAGCACTGAATGTAGCAAAAGAAAA
Organism: Platanthera guangdongensis; assembly: GCA_039583875.1. Taxonomy (NCBI): domain Eukaryota; kingdom Viridiplantae; phylum Streptophyta; class Magnoliopsida; order Asparagales; family Orchidaceae; genus Platanthera; species Platanthera guangdongensis. The sequence continues at coordinate 89,305,757 of CM077164.1, read as the reverse complement.
GGAGGTAGCAGAAGAGTCTGATGATGAACATTAAGAGAGCCATTATGTTTGAGAACTTAGAAGATTCATGAAAAATCTCAAGAGGCATGGGAAATTCATAGGATTTCTAAAGAAAGGTGTAGAATAGAAGAGGAGATGGAAAAACCATCAAAGTGTTTGAAAAGTGACAAAGAAAAGCCTACTTCTGAGTGCTTTCACTGTCACAAGTTTGGGCATATGAAGAGAGCGTGTCCAAAGCTGCAAAAGGAAGAAAAGGAGAGGCAATGTAGAGAAAAAGGAAAGAGGAAAGTTCTTAAAGAGTTACCATGTGATGATGTTGTAACTAAAAAGTCGAGCGCCTCTGGCTCATGCAGTGAGGATAAAGCAAATTTGTGTCTCATGGGAAAACATCACAAAGTATCCGACAACGAATCCATTGTTCATAGTGACACTGATTAATATCACCTTCCAATGTTGAATTGTATGAGACTTAAGAATTGTTATGTGATACGTTTGATAAGTTATTATCTGAGAAAACGTCATTAACAGCTGAAAACATAAACATGAAAGTATACTTAGAGAACTTAAATATAGAACTGATTAAATGTGGCAAAGAGAAGGTCAAGTGCCAAGAATTTTCTCACTCTTTGAGCACAATAAAAGAATTGGAAGAGATCCTCTCCAAGACTTCCTCAAAAAAATGAACTCTTTCTAAAGAGAGGAAGGACTTGAAAAAAAAATCTATAAACTTCTCTTTGCCATATTGAGGATGGAAAGAATCAATTCACAAACTGTGCCATGCAAAAGTTTGGAATTGGACAAACATCTCTTAATATGTTGTTGTGATATCAATGTCAGGGATCAAGAATGTTTGGGCTTGGATACAAACATGCAAAGCTACTGCCTAGTGGTACCACTAACGTCGGCGATAGCTCTTCTCCAGTAAATACAAACAATAAGCTTCAAAAACATAAAGTGAACCATATTAAAGTTGGAAGCCTATATCACCACCTATATCTTCTCTAGTATGAGCCCAAATAAAGTGCAAAAGGTGATATACACCACCTATGTCAAGTGCTATAAATGTAACAAGTTTGGTCACACTTCTGGTTCTTGTTTGAATAAAGGATTATCTAAAATTGCTCAAATATGGATGCCAAAGTCGACTACATATACTATGGGTGGAACAACTTGGGTAACCATATCCGTACCCACATCCACTTTTTAAGTGCGCTGGCAGGATAAGGACTGGGATAATGTGTGGTACTAGGACTCCGAGTGATCCAAGCACATGACTGGTGATGTGGACAAGTTCATTAGCCTGTAGATGAGGAAGGGAAACATGGTGATTTTTGGGTACAATATCAAAGTGTTGGATCTTGTGGACAATCTTAGATGAGAGGTGAATAAGGTTTTTAAAGTTAGTTCGAAATTAAAATAAGTTTTATAAGAAAACAAGTCCTGGAAGCTGCCGCAGGCGGTAAGGCTAGCGCCCGGTGATAGGTCATATAGATTGGTTTTCTTTGTAAAACTTCATTTTTGAATTTTTCACATAGCATTCAAACCTTTAGCAATATACAACCGTGAATTTTAGATTAAACGAAAACAAATGATTTTATTCAAAATTAAACAGAGCTTTACAATAATAAAACTGAATCTCCGCGACGTCGGAGATCGGTGGAGATAAGTACATTCTTGATTTGGTTTCTATACCTACACTTCGAGTACCGATTGGCCCTCGATCTTCTTCCCAAAACGATTAGTGAGTCGGCTCTTCACCTACCTCCCCGGAAGGGTCTTAGAGCCCACCTAGATCTTCTAGATCCAGAAGTCCTCCCAAGACGATTTCCCGTAGAATCCTCCCAGAAATTTGACGACCTCCCAGATTTGTTTCCCTCACACACAGATCAAATCGAATAAAAGGAAAATATAAAATAAAAGAGAATGAGTTTGGAAATATTTCTCCCTCAAAAGTTTAAATCCTCTGTAGAACGTTATGAGATCGATGCTTTTGAATATCATTTCTTTGCAGATAATCAACTATTGAATTGTCGTCAGAGTTTTCATCCTTCTGGGTTCTTCGATCATGGACGAGCGGAAGAAATATTTCTTTTACTTCAAGGAAATGAAGATTCGCGCTCTCTCAGATAGCGGTCAAACCATAGAGTTAAAATACTCCCGCTTTTTTCTACATGAAAAGAAATGTGTGCTTTTATACTCATTTTAAAAAATACTCTTCTGCCAAAGGTAGAGCTACCACCTGGCGTAGAGCTAGTACCCAGAGGTAGGTCCCTTTGCGCAGTGTTGACAGCTGTACAACAATTTTGGAAAAAAGCCCAAAAATATTCGCTCTTTTTTGGATACCACGACACCGTAAGTAGCTAGATCCTGTCGGTAGGTCACAGAGTGGTTTTTCTTTAATATACCAAAGCTAGTGCTCGCGGTAGAGCTAGCGCTCGATGGTAGGTCACAAATATTGATTTTCTTATACTTTTGTACTTGTAAACCTGCACACTATACCATCACGAGTATTATAAAATACAACTTGTGATTTGATATTGTCAAACTTAAGATATGCGGACCAAAGGTTCCAACAAACTCCCCCTTTTGATAATATAATATTTTGTTCATAAGGTTTAAATAATAATATCTTGGTATAGAGTACTCCAATCAATAAGCATGAAATATAGCAGGTTTAATGATCAAGATAGCATACGACTCCCCTACATGTATGCTCCCCCTACCCGTGATCTATCCCTAGGTTATTTAGCATATGATTAGCTCATGAACACTAAAATCTCCCACCTTTTGATATTATTGAAAGTGCCAGGGATGAATGAATGTGTTGCAAGAAAAACAAATTGATGAATTTTTCGCAAAAACGTGCACAAATGCATGGGATAAAAACATAAGCACCAAGGAAAAAATGAGCAAAATACAATGAGTACTGACCTACCCAACACAAGAAAAATCATTGATTTTTAAAATTTTTGCCGAGCATATTAAATTTGGACAACACATATAAATCTAAGTACACAAGATTTGACGTACAAAGTTAGGAGATTTATTGAATTAATACAATGAAACATGGTAAGCATCATGAATAGAAATCGTGTACTACAATATATGAACGATGGACAGTCAATGTAGTTTAAGTCGAATTCTTATGCATGGAAGCATTAGATAGAATAATGACAGGTGTACATGTAGCATCACAACGAAAAAAATAGGTAAAAATAAATATTAATACACGTTTATCTCAATAAGGAAATATGCTAACATAGGAATAATGAAGTGAAAAATCATGTCATGTTTCTATCTACTGTATACCAAGACTAAAACATGGGGCTCTAACTCAATTTGTAGTCTTTGCACAAGATCGAAATAATTCTATAGACCAAGATGCTCATTTTCATTGTGCTCATTGAGGCTTATCAGGAGAAATGAGTAGTTCTTGGGGGGTATCCTTAACACATAATTTGGTAGCAGACATAGTTTTTTTCGCATTCTCATTCATTTTTGTCACTTTTATATTATCGTAGAGTTTAAGGTCTCCAAATCAATCAAAATATACCAATTAGATAGATGCACTTTAACATGTATACAAAAGGCTTTTTCACAAGAATTTTGGTCCAAAGTTATAAGCTTTCTATATAACAGACATGACTACTGTAACATTTATTATTCAAGTCTTTCTTGTGTGTTAGACACAATATCACGAGTTACAACATGTAATCTTTGAAATTCCAACTCGAGTGCATTTTCTAGGGATGTGTAAATAGTGAGATGTCATTACACTACCTAAATCCTCATACATACATAGAGCCATATTCAATATACATTATTTTATACATTGCACTCGGTAGCTAAGCACCAAAAGATTAGACACAACTTGACAAAACAAACAATGTTCAACAAAAATTAGCTATCCTAAATCAAACGCTGCACTTAATATTTATGTTTTAGGTTCTAGTCATGCATGTCCTAAGAAAGATCGTACATTTTTTTATATTTTGGGTTTTATAATTTTTTAATAAATAAAGATTAAAAAATCAAACAAGTCAAACTGAAAAAAAAAATTTGTTTTGGAGTTTTGGGATATTTTGAATTTTTATTTGATTTTTGTTTAAGAAGAAATCCAGCTGAAATAGTATTACACACCAGACAAAAGGACTAAAAAACACAAATGCAGAAAAAAAATAATAAAAAAAAACCTTCATAAAGCCAGCTTACCGCCAGTGCTACCATGCAAAGGTAACTCACAAAAAATCAAGTTCGTTAAAAATTGCCCATATTTCAATAATGTTGACTCTCAACTATTATGAAAAACAATTATTCAATGTAAGCCCTATCTATTAAGGGATATGTTAATTATCATGAGAGCTCAATAAGATAACCTAATGACACACCAGATTAACATGCTCGCATAAATGCGATATGCATTAGATAAATAATAATGATTAGTGATGAAATAGTATGTAGTTAAAAAAATATAAGCATGCTCAAGACAAAAATAGCCCAAACAATATGTCAACACCCTAGCCCTATACTAAGTGACAGATGGGCATGGGGAGCTGCAAAATTGTCATAGGATGGGGTGTTAATCCCAAATGCATACAAAAGAACCCACAAAACTTAACATTGTTTCCCTTTAACGACACTTAAGGACCTACTAGAACCCTCCTCGGTTATGGACAAGATATGGTTAATAGGTTAGCATCTCTAATGCACACAACCCCACATCCCCAATATTATGAGACACATCATAGTCAGTCTTGAGTTATCCTTCACAATAAATGAGAAATATAGGTAACCAGTAATAATAGAATTTTAGTAGCAATAGTAGTAAATAATCTGAAAAAAATTCATTATGCTACTGTCGGCAGTAGAGTTAGCGTGCTGTGTTAGCTCTGTCTATTAGATCCAGCCCTAGGTAGAACCCCTCACACTCCTTTTTCCAATTTCATTCTCCTCTCGAGTTAAGGGATTTTGGCGGAGCTTCCTCCGATCTAAGGTAAAAATTGTTTCTTTTCTCTCCCATTTCAAGTTATGTTGAGATTAGAGTTATGTTCATGGAAAATTTGTATGTTAGGGCTAGATCCATGGTTATTTAAAAGAATTTATAGTTAAGTTATCATTTTTGTCATGGATCTCAGTTATATGTGTTTGCATGCCCTTCCATACTAATTTTTGTGCCAAAGATTGTTTAAAATGGAGTTTGGGGGAGATCTGGGGGAAGGAGATGAAGTTCAGTCTTTCAGGAAAACACATGATGGTAGCATATTAGCACACGACAGAACCAACTAGAGATGATTTTATTAATTTTTTTAAAAAATTATGTATGTAGGAAATGACTTCATCCAGTTCCCAGGCACCACGAAGGAGCTTCTCAAAATGATCCAAAACTCTCGCACCTACCTACCCGCTATGGAGGATGTCATGGGTGAGTGTGGCAATGATTGTTGAGTTCGACGACAGACATGCTCGCATTTACAGCAACTTGGATAATGCAGGAGTACTACTTATGGTTGAGTCAGGCATCCAATTCTCATCAGTACTTGTACTTGAGTTCTAGAACAATCACCGCAATCTGGCTATCATAGCACTCGATGGACGGGTGTAGTCTTGTATAGGGTTCCAGATTATGACCATATTAAACGAAGATTTGGAGAGGATATACGTCTTGTTGCCATGCGTGGATCGTCTTGACATCATAGAGTCTCTCAGAATGGCGAGGAACATGACTAAAATCAACGCGATTCTCCATGATAAGGAAGCTTTTTGAGAGCTTATCACTAAAGTTGATATGCTCACGTCAGGCGCACACATTATATATGTTATATTGCATCACTCTTCCATGTTCAAATTTGGGTAAACGAAGAAAATAACTTCTCATCTCTCCATAGTAATGTACTCTATCATGACAGGTATATATTTTTGTGTATCTGAATTTTATACTATCCATGATGTGCTACACATTTTGATTAAAGTTTACTGAGCGTCAATTATTGAACACCCTTCCATTATGCGGGGCGATTCATAGGGTATTAATGTAGAACTATACGACCAGTGATTGGTCGTCATTCCCTACTGATTGTTGTCCTCGAATTTATAAGGTAGAGCATATTTCTTCTGCAGCCAGCGCATTGTCATGCATTTCTACTGCACCTAGCACATGGCCATCCACTTCACAGCCTCTTCTATATCTTGGAGAATCACTCGGGAGACCCGTTGGGATATTTATGAGATTGTTAAGGAGCAGGGAAGAGAGATACAGGAGCAGGGCCGGGAGATAAGTGAAAGTTATTTAACTTAAGGTTAGTTTATCACCAAGAGGGGGGGTGAATAGGTGTTTGAGGTTTTCTTAATTCTTTTACTGATTTTTAACTTAAAATATCTAGAGCTTGTCCTTAGCACCTGCAATGAATCAGAAAATAAGCACAAAGCTAACACACCAGGATTTATAGTGGTTCCCCAATTGGGTACATCCACTTTCACTCCCAATTATCCAACTAATTTGTTGAACTAGTCACAAACTCACCAATATGCTCCTCAAAGCTTACACCTCAGGCCCTCAGCCTATAACACAGATTCTTCACAGAATCCAAACTCAGAACCATAAGGGTTCCTACCTCAGAGCTCTGTAGGGCTCCTACAGCTAAGTGATCCACTGATAACCTACCTCAACCTTATTTCTAATTCCTACAACTTAGGCTCTTCAACCCTACAGCTTCAGGCACATAGCCCTACTCTCAGAGTGGTGCAGCTCGCCTACAACTAAGTACCCTTCCCGATACCTACAACTCAGCCTCCTTTAAGGCCTACAACTCAGTGACACACTTGTTACCTACAACTCAGTGACTCTCCAGTCACCTACCTCAGTAACCAGGCCCTATACACAGGCTGGGAGGACAACCCTATCTCAGATCCATACTTGAATCCTACCTCATAGAGCAGCACTCTTCTACGTCAGGATAATAAGCCCTACAGCTAAGATCCACACTTGGATCCTAGCTTAGTACACAAACAGGGCACCTACCTCAGTGACTAATTATTCACCTACCTCACACACAAAGTGCCCTACACTCATATTCAGATAAGCTGAATCCTACAAGAAAAGAATACAAAATAATTAACAAAATAAACAACTGACTCAAAGATAAATATCTGAGTCTACCTTTCTGGACTGAGCAGATATCAGTCCAGCACACTTACTGTAGAAGGAATTAGTCATCTTCTATAGCTAACTCTTCTCTGCTGCACAGATGGGCTGCTACCAACCTGTTGAATGGATGAATCACCTTCTCTGTTATGGGAAGAACTATCTTGTTGAGCTTGAAGAGCTTCAGCTAACTTTCTTTGCCTTTGCGGCTATCTCTGCTGGACTTTAACTTTCAAGCTTGGTGGAGAAGATGATGTCCAACCGCCTCTTGATTTCTTTTTTTATTTTCTGCATTTTTTCCTTTTTTTTTCCGTTAGATCTTTTTCATTTGTTGCCCGAATCTCTTTTCTTTTCCCCTTTTATATGCATTGATTTTAATCAATGACACACTTGTATGTGGGCCGAGCCAAGGTTTGGTGAGCCCCACCTTGAGAAAAGGACAAGGCAGCTTTCGGCGCCACTGCAGCTTTCTTGAAACTGCTACATGCAAGTTTACTTTGATGATGTCAGCAAAGGTCATCACCATCTGGACTTAGAAAATATTCCAGAAATCCATAAAGCGTTGAGTGATGTTAAGTCACTCAACGTCATCTGTATTAGCACTCAGCCCTTCTGAACTTGTGAATTTTCTCTGGATTTGTCTGAGCGGTTATGTCTCAGCGATCTCAATGGCTTCTTCTTAACAGCTGTGATAGGCCTTTGTCTAATCGCTTTCTTCTTATCAACTGAGACAAGTCATTATCTCAACGGTTCTGTCTCAGCGGTCTTTGCTTCACAGCTGAGACTATCTTCTATCTCAGCGGATTTCCTCTTAACTGTCTCAGCACTTGCTTCTTCATTAGAAGCGTTGAGTGAACCTGCTTCACTCAATGCTTCTGGACTTAGTGAAATCCAGCTAGTTTTGTCTCAGCGCTTCCTTCTTCATTAGAATCGTTGAGTGAACCTGCTTCACTCAATGCTTCTAGACTTAGAGAAATCTAGTTAGTCAACTTTTTCAGCAGTCTCAATGCCTTATTCTCAGCTATCTCAGCTGTCTCAGTGGTCTCAACGCCTTCTTCTCAGTTATCTCAGCTGTCTCAGTGCTTTTTGCCTTAGTTTTTCTGGATTTAGCTGTGTTCGACGATCTGTGGGCTGAGCTCGACGAACTATGATCTTCTCAGTTGTCTCAGCGTTTTTTGCCTTAGTTGATTTTTCTGGCTTTAGCTTAACAAGTGTTGAGCTGAGTTCGACGATTTTTAAGCTGAGCTTGATGAATTACAACTGAGCTCGACGAACTTCAAGCTGAGCTAGACAAGCTTTGAAACCTGAGCTCTTGAGCGAATCCCAAGGAATGGTGAGCTGCGCTCAACGACCAACGAGCTAAGCTCGACGAACTTCGAGCTGAGCTTGACGAATTTTGAGTTTACAACCAAACTCATTTCCTTCACATGTCCAATAATGGACTACCTATATGTTTGAAATAAAGCACACATCAAATACATTATGCTCCTTAGCATAATTGGTGATGCCCCTTTAAATCCTGAGGAACATTGTAGAGCACAATTCCTAACAATCTCCCCCTATTTGAAGAAGGCAGAACACCCATCCATACTAAGGTGCATTAACACAATAAATATCATGATAGATCTAATGATAACATTATCATGACAACTAGCCATCCCAGTACAGGATTACTCCCCCTAGATTAGATGGCTTACCATTATGATTGAAAGATCAATAGCACAGGTGAATTATCAATCATAGACAATGTGATAGTATGATTAATCAACAAAAGCTTTATTAATTATTTACAAGGTACACAGTTTGATTAAGATCTACCTAAACATTAACTTAGCCAAATAACTGTAGCAACCTTGTGATTACAGGATTTCTATGAAAGAACAACATTTTTATCAACCACAGACATGTAAGTGAAAATTTCATGCACATTTGTCACATCAATGTAGTCAGGGCCAAAACATATTCATTTCCTTGATAGAAATTTGAAAATTTTACACTGTTGAAATTCATTACAAAACATAGATTAGACAATTTTTAAATAAGCTTAAGTCTTGCAGTCTTCTATCAGCTATTCTTTGATGAACTTGCACCAACATCCTTGTTTAAAGCCGTCTTCTTCAAGTTTTCTGCTTTGTTCTTCTGCCTCTTGAAGTAGAGGAATGGCTTTGGAATATATCTGGGAGGCATTTTCTTGGGGTTGCTCTTCCTTTACCAGATTCTCTTTTAATATTCTTTCCCTTAGGAAAATTCTTTCTAGATGCTTTATCCATTCCTCAGAAGGATATACTATCAATATTCTTTAAGATTTGTCCATGGCTTACCCAAGCATTGATAATGATGGATTAAGAGGCATCACTTAGCTGTTCATAGTCTATATCATCTCTATTCTCAGCTCTCCTCTTTGATATAAACTCTTAAGCCATTTGAGTTTTGTCCCTCTTTCTTCTGCCATCAAGATGTGCATCTTGTGCAATTCTAGCTTGTGCTGGGAAATCTAGGTCCTCTGGCCTGTTTTTATCCAGGAGGGGCAGGTGTAGTGCCACCTTAGTGCCTTGAATTACATTGAAGGCTTTATCTCCAATGAGTGATGCTGCCTTAGCAAGGCTACTCTCCCCCTTTCTGCCTTATTCAGAGATGATCTTTTGCATTAAGGTGGTGTTGGCTTCATTCTTTCTTGATATAGAATTGAATAATCTTTCATTGTCAACAAGCAGCTCATCTTTCAGAAGTATTTCCTCCTTCATAGAGTGGAAGACAACATTTGTGATATGCTGATTTACATGTTCTGCTGCACCCTTGATCACCTCATCAGTTGCACTTACATAATTCTTGAGATATCCTATGTAAGCTGCGGAGAGTTTTTGGCTTATGTCCAAGGATTGTATGAGGGTGGTCAGTTTGATGCCAGCAGTTCCAGCTCTATCAAACCAGATAGTGACCTGTTTGTTTAAGTGAGAGATTTCTTCTTTATTTCCATTGACTTTGGTTGTCAAGTCATCCCTCAGTTTTGCAACTTATTGATCAACATAGTCCTTAAGGGTTGTGGTCTGAGCATCCAAGAGTGCTTTGATTTGATTTAGAAATTCATCATTGGAGGTGGGGGTAGATGAAGTGTGGCTCATAGGAGGAGGTACAACATTCTGAGCAGGGATCTGAGAAGTCTCGCCCTCAACTACAGTACCTATAGTAGGAAACATTTCCTTAGCTAAAGCTGTATTAACAACTGAGCTCAACGACCAGTGAGCTAAGCTTGACGAACTTCGAGCTGAGCTCGACGAATTTTGAGTTTACAACCAAACTCATTTTCTTCACATATCCAATCATGGACTACCTGCATGCTTGAACTAAAGAACAAATAAAATACATTATGCTCCTTAGCATGATTAGTGATGCCCCTTCAAATCCTGAGGAAGACCACGAGGTCTTTTTATTTATGATAATTCTAGTCATGACATCAAACATGGACTTGGAGATAGTGCCATATGATCTAGGTATACAGATATGGGCTTTCCCTACAATATCTGCTATCAATTTGCCTCTCAGATTGAAGAATTTTCTTTTAAGAGACCCAGATTTGGCCTCATTGTATCCACACCATCTGAGCGCATTGTCTCTATCCGTGATGACGAGTTATTCTTCCTCGCTAGGGTTGACGGAGGGTATATTAAGGGCCTTTCCTGGTATCTTAGGGTTTACCTTTATTTTGATACCTTCAATCTTAGACTTGAGAGTGTTTTGAGATGAGGACACTTCAATGTTCGAGAAGAATTCTACTAACTCCTTTTTTAAGAATGGTGGAGGGTTCAGACAGGGCGTACTCCAGGCCTGCAATTTCAATCATCCTTATTACTGCTTTAATCTCTGGAGAGGAATGACTGAAACCATCTCTCATAATTTTGTATCCTTATTACTGCTTTAATCTCTGGAGTCCTCTGATACCATGTGCGAACAGAAAACAAACAGACCAAAAATTTGGAGTAACAAATTTTATTATCCAAAAAGGTATCTATTACAAATGTAAAGCCTCCCTTTTATAGAATGGATGAAATGAGAGATATTACAATTAAGCAATGTGAGACTAAATAATTACAGGTATAAGCGGTTTAACATAAAAACAAGCCGAATAGGCCGTGCGGTTAGACGAATAGGCACGCCGCGTGGTCTGTCAATTAGCCATTTACCTTGAGTGACCACGTGGGCACTACCTGATGACGTGACCACCGAGGCGGACGTCTTTGAGGAGGAGGTGGACGAGTCACCAGATGGGCGAATATGTGGATGTTTCATCCAACAACGATCCTCAAGATGCCCAATGCGGCCATAATATGAGCAGAGGAAGTGGGAAGGGCCATGCACAACAGAATGTTGGTTGTGGCTAACAGAGCCACTCCGTTGAGTCTGGTGAGCATAGTTATCTGGACGATAAGGAGAGGACATAAGAGGATGCTGAAGTAGAGAGGTGACTGCGTCAATGCACGCAATAGTAGCATACAAGGTGGGAGAGTCTGCCTCGCCCAAGATTTGCTGGAGGATCATGCCATAGGACTCAGGAAGTCACAACAGATAGCACACAACAAGAAGTTCTTGGAAGTTCTTGTGCTGTTTGGCCAAATCTGCAGAGAAGGGGCGATGCTGAAGAATCTCAGCCCTTAGAGACTGAACCTGTTGATAAGCCGTAGTGAGAGACATGGAAGAACGGGCAAAGAGGTCTGCATATAAAGTATAGATGCAGGACGTCTGAGCCTCTTTTTAGTATAGAGCAGCAAGATGAAGCCAAGCTTGCTTGACCGTCTCATCATGACGGATGACTGGAAGACGTTCATCTGAAAGGCTATTAGCAAGCCAAGTGCACATAAGTGCGTCGCTAGCATCCCAGTCGTCAAACTCAGTGGAAGTGGGACTAGTAGGGTCATTTGTGTGATGGTGGCATTTGCGTTGCGATCGAAGAAGGAAGGTGAAGGAGACACTTCATTCCTGGTAGTTGGAACCGATGAGTTTGGAGACAGTGCCAAGATTCCTGAAAGGAGTAAGAGGGGGAGGCGGATTGGGCACGAGAGTAGTGGTGGTGGTAGAGGTACCAAAAGAGCCATGGAAGAGAAGCTGCACAGGTAGAGAAAAGTCCCGCGAACAGCAAACCGTGGTGTCTGCTCGAACAAGAAGAGAGAAACAAGAAGAGTCTGCATCAGACAAGAGACAAATACACAGGGCACATAAGACAAGGATCTGTAGCAGTCACGGTGTCAACACCTAGCGGCTAGGAAGGCCACAACCTAGACACATATAAAGCAGAGGGAAAGAGGCCATGTGGGTTGAGAGAAGGCCATGCAAAATAGGAGAGAGAGAAACCTCAAGAATAGGTCACGGATAGATAGAAAGACGGAGCGAGAAGAGAGGTCGCGCATACAAAGCGCAGTGACAAAGCAGAGAAGAGAGGAGAGGCCATGCGAAAAGACTACAAGAAGAAGGGCAAACCACGCTGTTAGAAGAAGGCACCGAATCAGGCGAAAAAGATCGAGTCCTCTGATACCATGTGCAAACATAAAACAAACAGACCGAAAATTTGGAGTAACAAATTTTATTATCCAAAAAAGGAATCTATTATAAAGGTATAACCTCCCTTTTATAGAATGGAGGAGATGAGAGAGATTACAATTAAGCAATGTGGGACTAAATAATTACAGGTGTAAGCAGTTTAACATAAAAACAAGCTGAACTAGCCGCGCTGTTAGACGAATAGGCTAACTGCCTGACACCACCAGAAGGAGAGAATAAGCCTCCATGGGAGACCGCTATACCGCTCAGTCTCCAAGTCGCCTAAGACAAACCGCTAGATCGCCTGAACAGCAATAGCAACAGTCTGGCCACCAAATTGCTGGAGAAAAACCGACTGACAGCTCATTCTCTAATCTGCCAGAGTCAGACCTCCAGACTGCCCGGTCTCCATACAGCAACATTTCTTCTGCTCTTGAAGTAAAGGAATGACTTTGGAATATATCTCGGAGGCATTTTCTTGGGGTTGCTCTTCCTTACCATATTCTATTTGAATACTCTTTTCCTTAGGAAATTTCTTTCTAGATGCTTTATCCATTCCTCAGAAGGATATACACTATCAATATTCTTTAAGATTTGTCCATGGCTTACCCAAGCATTGATAATGATAGATTTAAAGGCATCACTTAGCTGTTCATACTTTGGATCACCCCTATTCTCAGCTTTCCTCTTTGATACGAACACTTCAGCCATTTGAGTTCCTTTCCTCTTTCTTCGGGCAGCAAGTTGTGCATCCTGTGCAATTCTAGCTTGTGTTGGGAAATCTAGGTCCTCTGGCCTCTTTCTATCTAGGAGGGGCAGGTGTAGTGCCACCTTGTTTCCTTGAATTACATTGAAGGCTTGATGTTCAATGAGTGTTGCTGCCTTAGCATGGCTACTCTCCCCCTTTCTGCCTTCTTCAGAGATGATCTTTTGCAGTAAGGTGGTGTTGGCTTCATTCTTGCTTAATCTAGAATTGAATTTTCTTTCATTGTCAGCAAGCCGCTCATCTTTTTGAAGTTTTGCCTCCTTCATAGATTGGAAGACAACATTTGTGATATGTTAATTTACATGATTTGTTGCACCCTTGATCACCTCATCAGTTGCACTTACATAATTCTTGATATATCCTATGTCAGCTGCAGTGAGTTTTTGGATTGTGTCCAAGGATTGCATGAGGGTGGTCAATTTGATGCCAGTAGTTCCAGCCCTATCAAACCAGGTGGTGACCTGTTTATTTAAGTGAGAGATTTCTTCTTTATTTTCATTAACTTTGTTTGTCAAGTCATCCCTCAGTTTGGCAACTTATTGATCAACATACTCCTTGAGGGTTGTGGTTTAAGCATCCAAGAGTGCTTTCATTTGGTTTAGAAATTCCACATTAGAGATGGGGGTAGTTGAAGTATGGCTCATAGGAGGAGTTACAACATTCTGAATAGGGATCTGAGAAGGCTCCCCCTCAACTACAACACCTATAGTAGGAAACATTTCCTTTGCTAAAGCTGTATTAACACTACAAATTAAGAGGGTGTGGGTATTACCTATAATGGGTGTAGACTCAACTATTCTGTTGACAACATGATCCAAGTTTATGAGATCCATCTGATCATGCTCCCCTTTAGGCTGAGCATCCTTCTCTGGGCTTGACCTATCAAGATAAGTATCTAAATCTTTAGGAGGCTCAAGGTTATCTTCTACCATAACTGTCTCATCCTCTAAAGCAACTTCTTCCTCCTTGCCAATCTTTGACACTTGTCTTGACCTAGGGCTGGCATAGACACATTCAATACAGTGTCCTGGAGTTGTATGTTTGCAGAGGATTGGATGAGTGATATGTCAACCTGCAAACCAATATCAGCTGGAGATGATGATCCAAGCTCTGGTGCAGGGCTGGAGGTTATTTCTTCCTCAGTAGGTTTCTTCCTTGTGCCATTAGAGGAGTCCTTTATTGCTGATGGCTCATTGGTAGGACCCTAGTGAATCTATCAAATGTCCTTATGTTGATTCCCTTTAGGTAGTGAATCTTTACCGCATGTTCCTGTTTGAAGGTATCAGGATAGGTGTTCACTAGGTATAAGGAATGAATTCTGCCCATGTTTGGAGAGGGTATACAATATACTAATCTCTGATAGATGAGAGAAGACCATAAGGTCTTTCTATTCAGGATAATTCTGGTCATGACATCAAATATGGACTTGGAGATAGTGTCATGTGATTCAGGTTTGTAGATAAGGGCTTTCCCAACAATATCTGCTAGCAATTTGCCTCTCAGATTGAAGAATTTTCTTTTAAGAGACCCAGATTTGGCCACATTGTATCCACACCATCTGAGAGCACTGTCTCTGTCTATGATGGCGAGCTCTTCCTACTCGGTAGGGTTGACGGAGGGTATATGAAGGGTATTTCTTAGTCTCTTAGGGTTTACCTTTATTTTGATATCTACAATCTTAGACTTAAGAGAGTTTTGAGAGGAGGACACTTTAATGTTTTAAAGAATGGTGGAGGGGTCGGATAGGGCGTACTCTAGGCCTGTGATTTCAATCATCCTTATTACTGCATTATTCTCGATAGAGGCATGACTGAAACCATCCCTCACAATTTCATATCCTTCCTAGAACTCCTTGATGTAATTTGGCGCCATGGAACCAGTGCGACAAGACGCTGATAGAGTTTCAGTCTCGATGGCTAGGGTTAAGTCTTTTAAAGAGTGGAGTGGCTTTTTGTCACTTGTCGCCTTTTTATTTATACTAAAAGGGCTCAATTATTAATTAAGGATTTTAGCATAAAACTTATACATTTCGTTTTAACCGGTTGCGTTACGCTTCATGTTATGAAGCAGGTGATTTAGTGCTTTTATTCTTCTACCTCTCAGCTTTTTTTCTACTTATTCATTGCATGTTTTATTTATGGCTTCCCTCACTGATTAGATGTACAATCCATGTGACTTAATAAAAAATTTTATGAATTTTAATTAGAAGGGGACTTAATTATGCAAATCAGTCAGTTCTATTGGCACTCCAATTTATGCATTGGTTTACCTTAAAGCTTGCTAATAAGTTATTTGAATTTAAGAATGAAGCCTGCAAAAATCAACATTATAGATAATTGAATCACTGTTTTCTATTTAGTGTGCTTGATTAGGTTCAGCCTGAGCACATCTAACATAACTAACAATTAGCAAACTTAATCTTTGTATAAGAGAAAGAGACTTACCTTGAGGCTTGCTTTCTCGAGCTTTTGAGGATTACATTCTTGACATCCTCAACCTTGATTTGTTGCTTTTCCTATAGCATATTCCTAAAGTAACTATCTTGTCCCAGACATTTGCCTGGGACACCCATTATCCAAATACCAAGTCTTAATTGGACAGGTACTTGTACTTTCCTGCAAAACAGAATTCATTTACCCTTAGGAACCCAATGATAATTGCATCCTAGGTTCTTGTTGCCATCATAAAAAATTTGCCGAACTCTCTGCCTTGGCTAAGCACCTTTCTGTCCACTAGTCAAAATCACGTTACGCGAACAATCAGTGACAAAGTGACACACTTTCCCACAGCACTAACATTTATGAATGTTGTATCTTCTCTTTAGGACAACACAGAATTATTGTCCATGAGAGATGTGAGCAACACCATACTTTGCTGGTGAGCATTGCATGATGCTGCCCCCTTCTTCCTGAGTGAAGGTGCTGAGGGACTAAATACAACTGGTATAGTATGGGACTGATGTATTTTTGGAGCCTGACATCTAGTGGACTCTCTCATTTCCTTACATAAAGGATATTTGGATCCAAATTTAAAGAACTTCTCCTAAACTTAGTGGCTAGAGTGGATAGTGTCACTCTTTCTTGGATCATGTTCCTTTACCCCACTGATGGAGCACACATTTGATTGATCCTTCTGGAGTGGTGCAAACTTGAAAGTTTTAGAAGGTGAATTTGTCTTTTGAAACACTGTTCACTTATCAAGGAATTTAGATTTGAAATGATGATTGATGTGATTAATACAGAGCTTCTTAGGGACTAGGAAACTTGCAGCTTTTGGCAACTGACCCTGTGACTGAGAAGGGTTAATGACAATCCCCAATCTCTCTGTGAACTGTTGTTCCAGATATTTAATATGCTTTTCTTCTCTTCCAGAAGCAAAGTCTGACACTCAAGACTTTTCTTGAGTTCAGACACCTCATGACTTTTCTTATAGAACTCAATAGATTTATTATTATAAAGAGTTTTATAAGGCATTAGGACTTCTATCTCCTTGGCTTGCCTTTTGGCAAGAGTTCTGCTCTTCTTTATAACAACTAGGAGTTGTCCATACTTGTTAATCAATTGATTGACATCAATCTCAGATTCTGAGAAATCTTTATCATTGGATGAAGATGCACCAGTATCTGGACTGGTCTCATAGTCAAAGGAAGATATATATAGATTTTACCTTGATTGATTCTAAATCTGGCTGACTTATTTCTTCTTCAGTCATTACCATCAAACCATGACATCCATAGTCTTCTTTATCCTCATCATTGTCAGTGTCTGAGTGTGACAGAGGGGCCCTGATTCCTATCCTGGCAGCAAGATATTACTCCTCTTCTCCTGGATCTGCAGCAATAGATATCAACCATATATAGGCTTTTTCCTCTTCATCTTCAGATTCTAAGGATGAAAAATCTGTCCAGCTTATTGGATCCCTAGTTGGATTTGGGCTAGGTTCACTAAACTAGGATGTTTGACCCAACCTGTATAGCCAGGGTCAAGTCTGTGTCCTAGAGTCTAGGCCATGTCCTTAGAGTCAACACTATATGGACCATCCATTAATAGACCGCAGAAGACTCAAGAGTTGGAGAAATTTCAAAGACTCAGGAAAATGAGTTCGACGTTCGTCGAACTCAGCTCGACAAAAGTCATGCTCAGCTCGACGAACTCAGAGAAAATTCTCTGAGTTGAGCTCGATGAAATTAGTTCTCAGGTCAACAATTTCTAGATACTCTACTTCAACATTATAGTCTGGAAACATCTCAAATATTCTAAGTCCAGAAACACTTCACTGAACACCAGTCGACGAATTCATGTTCTCAGCTCGACGAACATAGACCACAGTATTGACAGTTTTATCAAGTAGCAGTTAGCAGTTCTAAGGTTGACGAACTTAGTTCTCAGGTCGACGAACTTAGTTCTTAGATCGACAATTTGTAGAAACTCTACTTCGACATTCTAAAGTCCAAGAATCATCTCTCTGAACACTAGTCGACGAAGTTAGATTCTCAGCTCGACGATCTTGATGCACAAAATTGGCAAGGTTCTTGAGAAAGCAGTTAACTGTTCTTAGGTCGACGATCTTGAATCTCAGGTCGACGAATAATAATTATCTGGTCGACAAACATAACTTCTCAGCTCGACGAATTCTGGACCCAGGTCGACGAATTCTGCTCTTTGCTCGACGATTTCTGTGCAGTTCCAGACAAGGATTTTTCCTTCCTTCTGTCCTTATTTTATTACAGTAATTCTTGAATAATCAATACTCAATATTCTCTGAATATTACCGTTAGAAGTAGCATTGATTATGACAGTCATCAAGGTTATTACTTGTCTCTTTTTAATGTGACAGTTGGGGAAATCAATTAATGCAGACATTCTCAAGGTCATCAACAATCAATGCAGGAAGGAATTCGAAAATTCAAAGGAGAAAATCCATCAATCATATAAAAGTGATTTCCTTCCTTCTTCAAAAGAGAGATCACGATACAGCAAGCAATACAGAGAAAAACAACATAGTTGCAGAAAGAGAATCTGGTATTCACCTTGACACTACTGAAGAAGAAGAAGAACACACATCCAAATCAAGAGCCTTCATTATTCTTCACTCCAGGTGTAACACCCCAAAGCGCACTTTGGGTTTCAGGTTGGTTGAACGGCCTGGGACACGGGTGTATCCCAGGGCGTGTCCTGCTCGGGTTGAGCAGTGGAGTGTGGTCGACGAAATTAGGTCGATGTAGGGAACACGCTGTGCTACACGGGCGTGTACCATCTGACACGGGAGTGTTAGAGGGCGTGTCCCCCTCTGGTCGACGAATTGTGCTTGATGATGGTCGAGTAGGGAATACACGGGCTGGGACACGTGTGTGTCCCAGGGCATGTCCTTTGCGGGTGAGTGAGGTATCCGTGTGTGGAGAGACACGGGTGTGTCCTGGTGAACATGGCCTGGGATACGGTCGTATCCCAAGGCTGTGTCCTGCTCGGGTGAGATGGAGATTATGCTGTGTGAAGTACATGACTGCTGGCCACGGGCGTATCAAGCGTGACACGGACGTGTAGGGTGTGACACGGGCGTGTCACACGACCGTGTACTAGTTGGATTTGAGTCAGTTAACTGCCGCTTAAGTGACATGGCTTGTGACATGAGCATGTCACAGGGCATGATAGGACGTGTTCAACCTTTTCTTGGGCAAATCTGAGCCATTTGAATCCCTTATCCTGCATCTAGTGGCTAGGCCTCTTCCCTGTGGTTATAAGGCCGAGAATGCGGTGTTTTTTTCCTCATTTTCATCTTCCTGTTCTTGTTCTCATTTCTAAGAGAGAGAGAGAGAGAGAAAGGCCAAAGGAAGGAATGGAGGAAGGAAACCAGCTGCTGGAGAAGCTGCGGAGTACGGATTGAAGATCCGAGAGCAGATTCGTGAAGGCAAAGTCGAGGCGGTGAAATCTATCCAGCTACTTCATGGCGCCAAAGCGATCTTCAAGGGTAACGATTTCCTTCTTTGACATCGAAGTATTTTCTTTATGCATGTGCTTGGAATCCTCCACAAATAGGTGGATCTTGTAAGCGATTCCTCGGTTGAGTCTACATCTAGAGCCAAAAGTGTGGATTACGGCATAGGCATGTTGTGTGAAGCCCATCTGGACTGGTAGTCTCGATTGGTGATGATCATGGGTAAACATGAGAAGAATCTGTGGATTTAATGATATGAGATATATGTTTTGTTGAATGGATGTATGGATGAATGAATGATGATTTTGGATGTATGGAGGCTTTGGTTAAGCCCCTGGTCATGATGACAGATCAATTGGTAGAAATGCCTGGGGAGTGCGAGATAAACCCGACCTGCTACAGCACTAAGGTGGGTTGATCTGGATTTATGAGGGATTGATTGGTGGAATTGCCTGGGGAGCCGAGTTATACCCAGCTTGCTGCACCACATGGGTGGGTCGATCAGGAATAGGTGAGGGGTCGATGGGTGGTAATGCCTGGGGAGCATCGATAAACCCGACTTGCTACACCACATGGTATGGGTCGATCTGCTCTGGTTGTATTTGTGGATGTTTTGAGGTTAGTACCTCTGAGGGATATGGACGGGATGTCGCCAGCCTACAGGACTGGTGGACTAGGATTGAACCGACCAACCATCAAGTGAAGAACCTCTGATCGGCAGTGTACGACTGGTATATCCGGTACACTTAGAAGGTGCCCTGAGTGCACGGAGATTCTGGTTGATACCGAATGTGCTTGGTCGATTGACAAAGATTATGATATGGTAATGCGTACAGGGAAGGAACCATTGCCCCGTGTAAGGGGTAGGGTCGTTATAATTGGTCAGCTAAAGTTGACCGTTACTTTGTTTGCTGCTTTTGGGTGGATAATGAATTGCAGGTGCTGATGGTGGAATGGATTTGAGCGGAATGCTAGCTTGCTACAATAGACCCTCGAAGGCCATGCGAAGCGTGTTTGGATTTCATATGTGGCCGGCCTGCGTGCCGTTGTATGAAAATGTATTTGTGTAAAGAGAAACCTATATGGCGATAAGGCCAGGTGTGTGTGAGTTGTATACATTCCTAGTTTTGATATATAAATGTGGAGTTTATATAGTAGTGGACATTCTCTGAGCTGAGTTCATTTAACTTTAAAATGCTGCGGTAGAATATATTGAGTTAGGATGCGAGTAGATTTTGATTTCAACAAGTAATTCTGCCGCCTGTCCGTGACATATGGCGTGGGGCCCAGGCCGGACCCACCATTATATGCCACGTGACAAGTGGGGGCATTACAAAGTTGTATCAGAGCCAGGTTGAGATTATTTGGGAGGAGAGAAAATAATTGAACTCACGAATGTCCACTAGGAATGTATGTCATGCACGAGAAGTGCGTGAGTGTGTTGTCAATGTATCATTACCGTTATTAAATGGATGATTAATGGTGTTATGTACATTGCTAGGTGACGAGGAGTGGTGTTGGGCAGTCTGAGCCCCAGTGGTCCGATGATAGTGCAGCACCAGTTGAAGCGCCTACGCCTCCTTCGGCGGAGACCATATGGATGGTGAATGAGTTTGTATTTGCAGTGTTATAGGCACAACCTACTGGGCAGGCAAGGCCTGCAGGGGTGCCAGTATGGCCTGGTGCAATGCAAGAGCGTGATGCATTTGTGGTGGAGGAAGAAGCAACGAATGAGTCATTGAAGCACTTTATGGAGTTTCATCCACCTACGTTTGGTGGGGCGATTTCCCCAACGCAGGCGGAAGATTGGCTTGCTCGAGTCAAGAGGATCCGGATGGCTATCGGGACTGCGGAGGAGCAGCAGATGACCTTAGCCACTTTTCTGCTGGAAGGAGACACGATATTGTGGTGGGATGAGATAGAAGTGCATCCCTTGCCAGGTCGAGGATTAGATGAGGTTTCCATGGATTAATTCTCCCGATTGTTTTTAGCCAAGTATTTGCCAGTATTGCAACAGATTGCGAGGGAGAATGAATTCCAACGTCTGGTGCAGGCTGAGATAGATATTGATATGTACATGCATGTGTTTACCAGACTGGGGCGATATGCGGGGTCTACCTTCGCGGAGGAAGCACGGAAGACGAATCGATTTTATGAGGGACTGCGGGATGAGTTGAGGTTGGCACTCCCGAGTTCGGTGAACCAAGGATTCCAAGCGTTGGTCGATACAGCCGTGCACTGGAAAAGGACTTGAACCGGGTACAAGAGAAGTAGAGACTGGCAGTGGAGAAGCCATAATTCAAATTACCGCAGTCGGAGCAGTCAGAGTTTCGACGACGAGAGAAGAAAAGGTTTAGGCCTGTGGAATCAGCTCCGTCAACTGTTTCTTCGGGGGCAACTTATGCGCAAGGACGTGTGGATACACGTATCTGTTATAATTGAGGGAAGCAAGGACATATCGTAAAATTTTGTTGGAATGCCGCTTAAGGGAGTGAGAAAAAGATAGGTGTGTCTTATGAAGAAAAGGGTAAAGTAGTGGCCGAGTCATCTGCATCCCGGGCGCAACCTCAATTGCATCATTTGGAAGTGCAAGAGCTGCAAATCTCAATTGATGAAATTCAGTCGTGAATGTTTAATTTGACGCCTCGAGGGTTTAATCATGCAGCTGAGCGGAGGGAAACGTTGAATAGTGACTCATAGCACTTGGATGATGTGAATACTGATGATGTCCACCTGTACATATATGTTATATGTTGTGTATGTTATGAACTGTTGGTGCACACTTGGTTTAATTGAAGTGATCGATCGATCGTGATATATATGATGTGTTTGGTTTTAGATCACAAGATGAATGTTGTGGATTAATGTGCACCTGAGGAAGTTGTGCTTGTACTGCTGTTTGTGTTGTTTGGTTTGTGCGGTGCCTTGGTACGAGACAAGCCATGGCCTTTGAGCTCGAACCCGGCTCTCCGTATTTGCGTGTGCAGTTGTGTATGGTGTAACATGAGTGGTTATGTTCTTGGTTGTAGTTGAACCAAATTACGGGGACGAAATTTTTTTGAAGGAGGGGAGGATTGTAACACCCCAAAGCCCACTTTGTGTTTCAGGTTGGTTGACACAGCCTGGGACACGGGCGTGTCCCAGGGCGTGTCCTGCTCGGGTTGAGTAGTGGAGTGTGGTCGACGAAATTGGGTTGACGGAGGGAACACGTCGTGCTACATGGGCGTGTAACATCTGACCCGGTCATGTCAGAGGGCGTGTCCCCCTTTGATCGACGAATTGTGCTCGACGATGGTCGAGTAGGGAGTACACGGCCTGGGACACGGGCGTGTCCTAGGGCGTGTCCTTTGCGGGTGCTGTGAGGAATTCATGTGTGGAGAGACATGGGTGTGTCCGGGTGTACACAACCTGGGACACGGGCGTGTCCCAGGGCTGTGTCCTGCTCGGGTGAGATGGAGAATGTGTTGTGTGAAGTATACGGCTGCTGGCCACGGGCGTGTCAAGCATGACATGGGCATGTAGGGTGTGACATGGGCGTGTCACATGGCCGTGTACTGGTTGGATTTGAGTCGGTTGACTGCCGCTTAAGTGACACGGCCTGTGACACGGGCATGTAACAGGGGGTGTCAGGCAGTGTTCAACCTTTTCTTGGGCAAATCTGAGCCATTCGTTTCCCTTATCCTGGATCCAATGGCCATACATCTTCCCTGTGGTTATAAGGCCGAGAATGAGGTGTCTTTTCCTCATTTTCATCTTCCTATTCTTCTTCTCATTTCCAAGAGAGAGAGAGAGAGAGAGAGAGAAAAAGGCCAAGGGAAGGAAAGGAGGAAGGAAACCAGCTGCTGGAGAAGCTGCGGAGTGCGGATTGAAGATCCAAGAGCAGATTTGTGAAGGCAAAGCCGAGGAGGTGACATCAATTCGGCTACTTCATGGCACCGAAGTGATCTTCAAGTGTAACGATCTCTTTCTTGGGCTTCGAAGTCTTTTCTTTATGCATTTGCTTGGAATCCTCCACCAAGAGGTGGATCTCATAAGCGATTCTCGGTTGAGTTTGCATCTAGAGCCGGAAGTGTGGATTACAGCATAGACATGTTGTGTGAAGCCCATCTAGACTGGTAGTCTGGATTGGTGATGATCATGGGTAAACCTTAGAAGACTCCGTGGATTTAATGATATGAGATATATGTTTTGTTGACTGGATGTATGTATGAATGATGATTTTGGATGTATGGAGGCTTTGGTTAAGCCCATGGTTATGATGAGAGATCAATTGGTAGCAATGCCTGGGGAGCGCGAGATAAACCCGACCTGCTACACCACTAGGGTGGGTTGATTTGGATTAGTGAGGGATCGATTGGTGGCATTGCCTGGGGAGCCGAGTTAAACCCGGCTTGCTGCATCACATGGGTGGGTCGATCAGGAATAAGTGAGGGGTCGATGGGTGGTAATGCCTGGGGAGCATTGATAAACCCAGATTTCTACACTATATGGTGTGGGTCGATCTACTCTGGTTGTATTTGTGGATGTTGTGATGTTAGTACCTCTGAGTGGTATGGACGGGATGTTGCCAGCCTGCGGGACTGGTGGACTAGGATTGAACTGGCCAACCAACAAGTGAAGAACCTCTGATCGGCGGTGTACTAATGGTATATCTGGTACAGCTAGAAGGTGCCCTGAGTGCACGGACCGTCTGGTGGATACCAGCATTTATGATATGAATGTGCTTGGTAGATTGAAAGAGATTATGATATGGCAATGCATATAGGGAAGGAACCAATGCCCCGGGTAAGGTGTCGGGTCGTTATAATTGGTCAGCTAAAGCTGGCCGTTACTTTATTTGCCGCTCTTGGGTGGATAATGAATTGCAGGTGCTGATGGTGGAATGGATTTGAGCGGAATGTTGGCTTGCTGCTATAGGCCCTCGAAGGTCGTGCGAATCATGTTTGGATTTCATGTTTGGCCGGCCTGTGTGCCGATGTATGAAAATGTATTTGTGTAAAGAGAAACCTGTAAGGCCATAAGACCAGGTGTGTGTGAGTTATATACATTCCTGGTTTTGATATATAAATATGGACTTTATATAGTAGTGGACATTCTCTGAACTGAGTTCATTTAACTTAAAAATGCTGCGCTAGAATGTATTGAGTTAGAATGCAAGTAGATTTTGATTTGCACAAGTAATTTCGCCGCTTGTCCGTGACATATGGCGTGGCGCCCCGGCCGGACCCACCGTTATATGCCATGTGATGAGTGTGGCGTTACACCAGGATTCTTCAAGACAACAAAACTTTATCAGTCATGAAGTTCCTGGAGCTCTTCTTGTCAAAGCAAAAGATTGAAGACCTACTCACCCTAAAGCAAAGCTCTATCTTCCTAAACAACTCTATAACTCAGGGGGAGCTTTCTTAACGTCAAAGATCCACTAAGTCTTCTCAGTTGTATTTGAGAAAGAGAAGACAACATCACTCTCTCATCCCCTCACTGTACAAAGGGTTCTTTAACTCCCTTCAAAAGTTATTCCCTGGTTACAAGTCACCTAATCAAAAGACTTGGGTTGGTTTTTGAGCACCTTATCAAAAGCTCATTGGTGGCAGTCACCTGATCAAAACCTGTTAGTGGATTCCTACAAGGGTGGTAGAAGAGTGGATGTGCCCAGGTTGGGGAACCACTATAAAATTCTTTCTTTTGTTCTTACCGTGCCTGTGCTAGTTAGGTTTGCTGTTCCTGTGCTAGTTAGGTTTGTTGTGCCTGTGTCATTTAATTTAATCTCTATTGTGCCTGTGGTAGACTAATTTATCTCAGGACTGCTTTTTACTTACAGCCAAATTTTGGTATCAAATAGCTTCCCAACTCTGTAGTTTTTATTAATTAGCAAAAAAACTTTAAAGTTTCAAGATACTCTATTCACCCCCCCCCCCCCACTAGAGTATTTCAATTCTAACCTCACCTTCAATTGGTATCAGAGGAGGTTCCTTTGGTTGTATAAGCTAACCCTTGAACCAAACGATCCTTTGTTAGATCTGATATTTTATTTATCTTAGGAATATATTCATAGCATGGCACAAAACAAAGATTATGCAAACACCAGACCTCCAACATGCAACTTAAACAAGTTTGCCATCTGGAAGACAAGAACAAAACTTTATATGAATTCTATTGATGAGGATATCAACAAATCTAACTTGACAGGTCCCCATCAACCATCTGCATCTACAACAACTTCCAGCACTCATGCAGTTCCACCACCTGAGTGGACTGATGCTTAGAAGAAATCCAAGGTTGCTGATGCTAAAGCCATGAACATTCTGGCCCCAATAATGCCTGATGACATCTTCCAGAAAGTGGCTAAATGCACATCTGCTAAGGCCATCTGGGAATCTCTCAACCAAATGGTGGCTGGCTCTGCTGATGAAAGGAAACAAAGAAGATCAAATCTCATATCACAGTATGAGAACTTCAAAAAGGATGAATCAGAATCAGTTGCAGACATGTACAATACACTGAGCTCAATAATCAATGAGCTGAAAACTTTGGATAAGGACATCACCCTTACTGAAGTAAATGATAAAATCCTCATGTGCTTCCCAAGATCATGGGATTCAAGGAACTAGCCAATCAAGTAGGCCAGGAGCTTAAATAAGATTTCCACAGAATCTCTATTGGGAAAGCTCAAGTCTTATGAGCATATAATAAAGTCCAGAGAAGCAGCTGAACAAAGGACTCCTCCACCAGCAAGAAAGGTGCGCAACTTGGCATTCAAGACTACTGAAGAAACGGAAGCTTCAACAGTAAATGAGGAATTGATGAGTCTCCTTGCAAAGAGATTTTCTAAAATGGCAAAAAAGGATTTCAGAAGAAGATCATCCAGACAGGATGATAAGCCAAGGTATGACAAAACTCCTACTAAAGAAGTAGTATATTTTGGCTGCAGGAAATCTGGACACTTTATCTCGGAGTGTCCAATGAATCAAAAGAAAGATATCAGAAGAGAGAAGGACTCCAGAAGACAACAAAGTAGCAGGCCTTCCTCCAGCAAATACA
This sequence comes from Platanthera guangdongensis, assembly GCA_039583875.1. Classification (NCBI taxonomy): domain Eukaryota; kingdom Viridiplantae; phylum Streptophyta; class Magnoliopsida; order Asparagales; family Orchidaceae; genus Platanthera; species Platanthera guangdongensis. The sequence goes on along the minus strand of CM077164.1, from coordinate 89,279,343 downwards.
AAAAGAAGGAGAAGGGCTTTGTAGCTTAAAACTGGAGTGACACTGAAGATGAATCCATATCTTCCAGTTCCAGTGAAGAGGAAGAAGAGGCAAGGGCCAAGGAAGTCTGCCTCAAGATCATCAATGCCTCCAGAAGTAAATCAGATGATGAAGATGCATCTGACAATGAAGGAGCTTCAGAATCAGAAGCTGATCAGGTACTTTCATCTTTTGACTATAATTTTGATAATTTCAAAATTGAATTTAAAACTATGTGCATTGATTTAATAAAATCTGAAAAGGAAATCAAAACACTTAGGGAAAAATTATTTAATCAATAAAATTTGATTTCTGAAAACAGTAAGTTAAAAGAAGAACTAACTCTAGCTAATGAACAAAACAATTCTTTAAAAATAGAGCTATGTGAGGCCAAAAAACTTGAGGAATCTCTCAATGGGAGAAGCCTTAAGCTGATGGACATCACAAGCACAGTCAATGCCAGACTGAATGGCAAACTGGGCTTTGGTGCATCATCAAGTTTACCCACATACTCAAGAAGAACATATTATCCACACCAATAAAATTTGTCTCTGAAAAGGGTAAAGAAAAGGTAGATAATAACAATCCCATTGAAACTGAAATTACACACAAAAACAAGAAAAGAAGACAGGATAAGAAAATCATAACCAGAACAAGTTCAGCAGATTTCGTCGAACTCAGATCGACTAAATGTGGCCAGTTTGTCGAACTCAAGTCGACGAACTCTGAACACAGATCTATATAATAATAATAATTCATCTTACTGCGATCGATGAACTGTGTATGGTTCGTCGAGCAGAGGTCGACGAACTCGGGGCATAGAAAATCAATATGTTTATTCTCTGAGCAAAGATAGACGATCTCATCCTACTTCGTCAAACTCTGTTTGACGAACTTACAACTTTTCATCGAACCCAGATATACTTAATAAAAATCATAGCTTTGACAGAAATCCTAATCAACCTAGAAAACCCATTAATCCACTTGTTGATTGGGTAATTCTTCTCAGATGATATCATCCCTTAGGATATAAATCCCAACCTGAATTCTCAGTAATATCCAGCTTTTCTTATGTAAAGAAACAAGGACCAAAGGTAACCTGGGTCAAGAACAATTAATTGTTTTTTTTGCAGGTGAAGAACTATCCAACCCTTAATCAAAAATGGTATCTGCACAGTGGATGCTCCAAGCATTTGACTGGCAGCAAAGACAACTTAAATAACTACAAGTCCAAGCTAGGATCAAAGGTGATCTTTGGTGATTCAAATTGAGGCCAGTCAGAGGGCTTTGGAGAAGTAAAAATTGGAGCAGTTACTTTTAGAAAGGTGACATATGTAAGTGGACTGAAGCATAACCTCATCTCCATAAGTTAACTATGTGATGAAGGTTATCAGGTACATTTCAACTCAAAATCTTGTATTATTTCTAATAAAGAAAAACAAACTATTTTAATTGGAAATAGACAAGGTAACATATGCATAGTAGATTTTCATTCTGCAACTTCAGATATCTGCCTACTTAATATTGTTAGCAATGAAAATGACCTTTGTCATAAAAGATTAGGACATGTTAATATGAAAAACATTACTAGGCTATCTAAAGACAACCTTGTGAGAGGTTTGCCTTCTGGTCCCTACAAGAAGGAAGGTCTCTGCAGGGATTGTCAACTAGGCAAGCAAACTAAATCTAGCTTTAAATAAGTTAATAAAAGTGATTCACCTAGGATTTTGTACTTACTACACATGTATATTTTTGTACCTATTGCTGTACAAAGCCTAGGAGGGAAATCTTATACCCAAGTTATTGTAGATGACTTCTCAAGATTCACTTGGGTGTTCTTTCTGAGATCTAAGTCAGATACTTTCAAAGTTCTTACAGATTTTCTCAGGACATACAGATTGAGTACTCTACTCATGTTGCATTGATTAGAAGTGATCATGGTACAGAGTTTGAGTCTCTTCTTATTCATGAGTTCTGTGAGAAGGAAGGTTTCAGGAAATTCTTCTCAGCTTCTAGAAAATCTAAACAAAATGGGGTAGCTGAAAGGAAGAATAGAACCTTAATTGAAGCTGCAGACACATTACTTGTAGATGCTTACATGCCCCTATCCTTTTGGGCAGAGGCTGTAAGCACAGCAAACTATGTACTGAACATGAGTTTAATACATAAACTTAAGAATAAGACCCCTATAAATTGCTTAAAGGGAAGAAACCTAAAATCACCTATTTTAAAGTATTTGGTTGTATATGTTATATTCATAATAATAATAATAAGAAGTATATTAGAAAGTTTGAAGCTAAGATTGAAGAGGAAATTTTTCTAGGATATTCCCAAGTCAGCAAAGCTTATAGAGTATTCAATAAATCTTCTTTAAAAATTGAGGAATCAATTCATGTAACTTTTGATCAGGCTAACATATCTTAAAAGGAGAATGAAATTTCTACCAATAGCACCTTGCAGGTACCTCACTTGTGTGAGAAATTGGGTGACTTAAACCTTCCACAAGAGGTTATATCACCTCCTCCTCCACAAGCTGAAGAAAACAGTGAAGAAGAACCCTTGGAAGAAGTTGAAATTCCTTCAATAGAAGACATTGTTCCACAAGAGGAATTAACTCCACATGTTGTTGCTGAACCAACTCCACTCACTGATCTTGTCACACTAAGGGATCACCCCAGATCTTAAGTGATTGGAGACATGTTAGTAGGTGTACATACAAGGCATTAACTCAACCAAGATGTGATGCATGCCTGTTTCCTCTCTCAAGTTGAACCTCAATCCATAAAAGATGCTAAGCAAGATCCCCACTGGATCATTGCAATGCAAGAGGAACTCAAATAATTTGAGAGATGTAGAGTTTGGGAATTAGTTCCAAGACCCAAAGACTAACCAGTCATTGGAACTAAATGGGTATACAGAAACAAACTTGATGCCCATGGTGTAATTATGAAGAACAAGGCTAGGCTTGTTGCTCAAGGTTATAGACAAGAAGAAGGAATAGACTATGACCAAACTTTTGCACCAGTTGCAAGGTTAGAAGCAATCAGAATCTTCCTTCCGTATGCTGCCTACAAGAAATTCAAAGTCTATCAGATGGATGTCAAGAGTGCCTTTCTGAATAAAGTAATTAAAGATGAGGTTTATGTTGTACAACCTCCATGTTTTATCTCTCCAACCCATCCTTCATATCTCTTCAGACTGTATAAAGCTCTTTATAGTTTAAAGTAAGCTCCAAGCGCTTGGTATGAGATCTTAGTTAGCTTCCTGATAGAGCATAAATTCACTAGAGGCATTGTAGATAAAATATTATTCACTAGGCACCATAAGGATCAAACTTTGTTAGTACAAATTTATGTAGATGACATTATATTTGCGTTTACTGATTCCAAACTATGCAAGAGATTTTCTGACCTCGTGCATTCTAAGTTTGAAATGAGTAGCATGGGTGAGCTCTACTACTTCCTTGGTCTCCAAGTGAAGCAGCTACCTGATGACATTTTCATATCTCAGGCTAGTATGCTAAGGAGCTTATTAAAAAGTTTGGGATGGCTGATGCCTCAGCAAAGAAAACACCCATGACCACTAATGCTGTAATAGACACTGATGAACATGGGAAAACAGTTGATCAGAAATTATATAGGGGCATTGTTGGGTCCCTACTATACCTTACAGCAAGTAGACCTGATATAATGTTTGTCACATGTCTTTGTGCTAGGTTCCAAGTGAACCTTAAAGAATCTCATCTAGTATTCCTAAAAAAGTATTTTGATATATATAAAGAGTTGTCCTATTCTAGGACTCTAGTATCCTATTGAGTCAGAATTTGATTTAACTGGATATTCAGATGCTGACTTTGCTGGATGCAGGGTAGACAAGAAAAGTACCTCAGGGACCTGCCAGTTCCTTGGTATGAGATTAGTATCTTAGTTCTGTAAGAAACATTCATATGTGTCAACATCAACTGCTGAAGCAGAATATATTGCAGTTGGCAGTTGCGGTTTCCAGATGCTGTGGATTCAAAATCAACTCCTGGACTATGAGTTTAACCTAAATAATTCAACTCTCTTATATGATAACGCAAGTGCTATATCCATAGCACAAAATATTGTCCATCATAGTAGGACAAGCATATAAACATTAGACATCATTTCATTAGAGAATGTGTACACAAAAATAAAATTAAACTTGTTTATATCTACACTGATTTACAAAGAGCAGATATTTTCACCAAACCCTTGGATGAATGAAATCACTTGTTCTTTATAAATCAACTTGGAATGATAAATGAAGAAGCTTTAATTTAATTTCTGTCTATGCTCGACGAATTTTCAAAGTTCGTCGAACGGAGATCGACGAACAAAAGAAAAATTCTAGAGATATTTGTCGAACGGAGATGGACGAACTCTCTGTGAGTGAAGTTACTTTCGTTGAACGGAGCTCGACGAATCTGCTTCAGAAAAATTTCGTCGAACAGAGCTCGATGAAATGTTTTCAAATCTTCAGACCAAGCTCGACGAATTATTTACCTATAAAAAAATTTGTCGACCTCAGATTGAAGAATTCTTTTATTTTTCACTAAACGGATTTTGTTGATTCATATTCTGAAAAATCTTATATCTAGTTTTTTCTTCGACCTCCGTCCCACGCTTTCAGTTCCATATCACTTGATCTCTGTTTCTCTCTTGCAGGTGCACTATGGTGATTCCAACAGGCAGTCTTGCAGCCATGAAATTTGATAATGGATTTCATGTCGACTTCGAGATGTTTCAACACTCAGATCCAATCTTCCTGGACATCCTGAAACTTCTTGAAGATCAGCAGTTGAAGAATCTGATGTCCACCAGAATCAAGCTTGCCAGTTTAGAGATCAGGGAATGGGTCTACACTTCCTCCACAACAGATGAAGACACCATGACAGGAACAATATCTGGTAATGTAGTATCTCCTACCCCAGTTGTTTTAACAGAGATTTTTGGATTAGTAAATGGTGAAGAGTGTAAAAAGTAGCGAACATGCAAGAACAAGCGGATAGAATTTTGAATAATTGAAAATTTATTATCCAAAAAAGATATCATTTACAAAGGTATGACCTCCCATTTATAGAATGTAGGAGATATGAGAGAGTACAAACAAACAATGTGTGACTAAACATGTACAGTGCTGAGCGGCTAGAAATAAAGGAGACCGCACAGGCCGCGCGGTTAGACAAATGAGTCAACCGCTCGGCAACTCCAGCAGGATAAGAACAGGCCGCAATGGGAGACCGATAGACCGCTCGGTCTCCAGGCTTCTGAGTGAGACCGCCAGACCGCTCGGTCAAAAACCGCTGGACAAGACCGCAAGGCTGCCCGGTTTAATACTTCAACACTCCCCCTCAAGCTGAAGCATAGATATCAATCATGCCCAGCTTGTCACAAATGTGGATGAATGAAGTAGAGACCGGCTTTGTGAAGATATCTGCCAATTCTTTGTCAGAGGTGACAAACGGTGTACAGATCTGTTTCTTCAAAATCTCTTCCTGAATGAAGTGACAGTCAACCTCTATATGCTTTGTTCTCTCATAGAAGACCGGATTTCTGGATATGTATATAGCAGCCTTGTTGTCACAGAACATAGGAAGAGGATAGTCATAGACCTCCCCTAGGTCAAGCATGAGACCAGAGCTTCCGTGGAGGAGAAGGCTGGCCCGGGACTGGAGAGAGACGGTGTCGGAGAAGAGGGAGGAGGGGTGGGTGGGGAGACGGACAGGGAAGGAGACGGAGGAGGAGGAGACGGAGGTGGGGAGATGTCGAGAGGCGTGGAGGGAACAGAGATATTAGAAGGAAAAGAGGAGGTAGGAGAGAAGTAGGAAGCATTCTCAAAAAATGTCACATCCGCGGAGACAAATTGCTTCCGTAGAAGGGGGTCAAAACAGCAATAGCCTTTTTGAGTGATAGAGTACCCCAAAAAGACACACTTGGTGGAACGGGGGGAAAGCTTTTCGCGGGTAGCGGAGGGAGCGTGAACAAAGGTCATACAGCCAAAGACACGGAGAGGGAGAGGAAAAGGTTCCTTGTGGGGGTAGAGAATGAAGAAGGGGGTCTGGCCGTGGAGAACTGTGGAGGGAAGGCGATTGATGAGATAGCAGGCGAGAAGCACATCGTAGCCCCAATAGGAGCGAGGTACGTGCATATGCGTCATGAGAGTACGAGCAACATCAAGGAGGTGACGGTTTTTACGCTCCGCCACCCCATTCTGCTGGGAGGTGTAAACACAAGTAGTTTGATGAAGAAGACCATGTTGGTGAAAGAAAGAGGAGAACTCATGATTAAGATATTCCTTGGTATTATCAGAACGTAAAACATTAATAGAAATATCAAACTGATTCTGAATCATAAAATAAAATGATTGCCAAACAGAAAAGAGTTCAGAGCGATCTTTTAATAGATACACCCAGGTACATCGTGAAAAATCATCTATAAAAGTGACAAAATAGGAACTACCCCGACCAACAGTGAGTGTAGGAGCAGGACCCCATACATCAGAATGAATAAGATCAAACGGGCGAGAGGAGCCACGGCCTTGCTTTGGTGGGAAGGAGGAGCGATGATGTTTGCCAAGTTGACACGCATCACAGTTGAGCAGAGAACTTGTAGGAGGTAAGTGGGGCAGAAGCTGTCGAAGAATTCGAGGAGGAGGATGTCCAAGGCGAAGATGCCATTGAAGGAGATTTGTAGAGGAGGAGTAGGCGGAGAGAGTGGAAACATCGTCGAGGAAGTAGAGGCCGCCACTCTCAGTCCCAGTAGCAATCGTCTGCTGGGTCCTCGAGTCCTAAAAAGAACAAGCAGTTGGAGTGAATAAGACGGAGCACTGAAGTTGCCGGCATAAAGTAGTAACAGATAATAAATTGCACGGGAACTTCGGGACATAGAGAGTGTCCTCCAAGCAAAGTGATGGGGTGAGTTGAACCATGCCCGTCCCATGAACCGGGGACGGTGAACCATCTGCCACACGAACCGGGGGCAAGCAGTCATGTGTCTCATGATGGGAGAAGCAATGAGGGTTGCCAGTCATATGATTTGTAGCACCAGAGTCAATCATCCATTTACCTTGGGTAACGACGTGGGCACTACCTGACGTCGTGGCCACAGAGGCAGACGGCCGAGAGGAGGCGGAGGCCGAAGAAGGAGCATCACCGGAAGGGCGAAGATGAGGATGTTTCTGCCAGCAGCGGTCAACAGAATGGCCGGTACGACTACAGTGAGAGCAGAGGAACCGGGACGAACCCCATCTGCCGGAGTGGCCGCGGCCACTAGCTCCCCCCTTCTGAGCTTGGTGAGCAAAGGAGTCCTGGGAAGGGGGGGGGAAGCCAACAGAGGCCGCTGGAGCAGCGAAGTAATAGCGGCAATGTGAGCCGCGGTGGCATCCAAAGTAGGAGATTCCGCCTCACCCAGGATTGCTGGCGAATCATATCATAGGAATCGGGAAGACGGAGAAGGTAATAAACAACCAGGAGTTCCTGGAAGTGTTTGTGTTGTTCGTCCAAGTCCGCGGAGAAGGGGAGATTCTGGAGGATTTCAGCAGCAAGAGCTTGAACCTGCTGATAAGCCGCAGCAGGAGACATGGAAGGGCGGGCGAAGAAGTCCGCATAGAGAGTATAAATGCGGGACGTCTGTCCCTCCTTCGAATAGAGAGCAGCGAGGTGAAGCCAGGCGGCCTTGACCGTCTTATCATGGCGAATGACGGGAAGGCACTCATCATAGAGGCTGTTGGCCAGCCAAGTGCGGACAAGAGCATCACTCGAATCCCAGTAATCAAAATCAGGAGAGTTACGAGGAGGAGGGTCATCGGTGAGGTGATGACGCTTGCGCTGAGAGCGAAGGAGAAAGGTGAAAGAAACGCTCCAATCGGGATAGTTGGAGCCAACAAGTTTAGAAAGTGTGCCAAGGTTGCCCAAAGGAGGAGGTGGAGAAGGAGCTGTAGGAGTGGTGGAGATAACGGAGGTGGTGAGACCGGAAGTAGTCATAGAAAAACAGCAAGAAATCGCGCAAGAAGAAGAGAAGCCGCGGGGAGAGGAAAAAGGAGAGCAACCCGCGCGAAACCGCAGCGGTTTAAAAGGAAGTCGCGCGAACACAAGCGGCCAGGAAGCAGACAAGGGCACAGTGGGGAAGAGGTCGCGCGTACTGAAAAGTCCGAGCGAACAGAAGAGAAGAGGAAGCAAGAAACAGCGACAACAACAAGTCGCAAGCCGGGCGAACAGAAGCAGGCCGCAACGAATAGGAAGCCGGAGAGGCAAGAAGGAACCAGGGTGCGGCGACAACTAAACAAGTCGCGATGACGAAGAGCAGCTGGAGAAGAGAAGCAAGGAGAAACAAGCCGCGCGAACAGGGAAGCGGACAGAAGAGAAGGCAAGCTGCGAAGACAGGTTGCGTAAAGCAGAAAACAAGCCGCGAGAATCAGAGAGCGCACACAATCGGGAGGAAAAACCATGTGCTCTGATACCATATAAAAAGTAGCGAACATGCAAGAACAAGCGGATAGAATTTTGAATAATTGAAATTTTATTATCCAAAAAAGATATCATTTACAAAGGTATGACCTCCCTTTTATAGAATGGAGGAGATATGAGAGAGTACAAAAAAACAATGTGGGACTAAACATGTACAGTGCTGAGCGGCTAGAAATAAAGAAGACCGCACAGGCCGCGCGGTTAGACAAATGAGTTAACCACTCGGCAACTCCAGCAGGATAAGAACATGCAGCAATGGGAGACCAATAGACCGCCCGGTCTCCAGGCTTCTGAGTGAGACCGCCAGACCGCTCGGTCAACAAACCGCTGCACAAGACCGCAAGGCCGCCCGGTCTAATACTTCAACAAAGAGGAACTGGAAATTGATAATGAAGAATTTGATGATATGTTGAATAAGATGGGTTATTCTGGAGCAACCCCCAATAAGTTGCTAAAGAAACATCTATCTTTTGAGTATAAGTTTCTAGCAGATATTGTGGGGAAAGTACTACTAGGCAAGCATACAGCCCGTGATTATATCACCAGGCATCAATTCCTAGTGATGTGTGTTATGGTGCATAAGAAGCCTGTAAATTGGGCTAAGATTATATTTGAACTGATCATGAAAAAGAACAACAAAAAGGAGGTTTGTTTTGGACAAATTCTGGGAATCTTCCTCTAGAAAAAGGCTGCTGAATCCCTGGTCACACCGACCATATTCATAAATGCCTACAAGAGGCTCACCTGTGCCCTCTTTGGCAGGTGGGAGAGGACCATCACCAAGCCATCCAAGGCTTCCTCCTCTTCCGCCAGGCCTTCTGAGAGTACAAGGGCAGCTCGAGCCACTCCCCACCCTACGAAGATGCTCCCTCTTCTCCTCCACCATCTCCAGCCATTCAAAGCCATCCTCAGATGATACACCAACTCCCCTCCCCAATCCATACCCAAATTCATACCCCATTCCATACTCCCACATCAGATGGTACACAAATTCCTCCCCCTCCATCCTCTCCAGTACCTCCCACACAACCTCATACTCACTCTCAAATTCCATCACCACAAGGTACACCAATTCCATCACAACATGGTTGATGAGTCCATTTTATATACCTATTTTCGGACTCATCTGGGCTTGTTTTCTCGTTGATGCACTTCACTTTAGATCTTTATTTATTCATAATTGTTATTATGTCTTTTTTATGAGTAAGTGCACATTTATGCCCGTGGTTGTGTATTTTGTTACTTTTATTGTTTGTACTCCTTTTTGTGATTGCTTGGAATGTCTGCACAGATTAGTGATTTGTTTTTCCTATCGGTACAGGGGTCGTGTGCGTGTTCCGGGATGGTTGTGAAATAGGAATACTGCGCATGAGCATGGGATCTAATGCACACGACCACTGGTCGTGCGCCCCTGATCGTGCGCACTACTTTTCGTTTTCCAAAATCTGCCTGGGGTGATCGCACGACCACTAGACCTAGTGCGCACGACCACCGGTCATGCGCCGCTGATCATGTGCATTGATTCCTCTTTTTTGGACACCTGTATGGGTAATCGCATGACCATTGAACTTAGTGCGCATGACCACTGGTCGTGTGCCACTGCTCTTGCGTGTTATCCCAGTTATTCTTCCTAATCTGCCATGCCAGTGCGCACGATCACTGGACATAGTGCGCACGACCACTGGTCGTGCGCCCGTGATCGTGCGTATTGTTCATTTCTGCTTTGTATAAATATTGCAGGTCTCGCCCTAATTCAGAGAGCAGGGGATCGCTCGACATTTCTCCGCCATTTTTCGCCTTCTCCGCCATTTTTCTTCATCTTCCACCATAGGGAGGTTCTTCAGGCAAGCTTTCACCGTCAAATCCAAGTCGGAGCTTACTCTCGGCCTCCTCCTTCATCTTTGAGCTTCAAGAAGAGCTTGACCTAGCTTTCTCCATCAAGCTAGGAGAAGTTGTGCCATCCTCCACCGGATCGTGACACGAAGAAGACGGGCCATTGGAAGGTGGTGACAACCGTTCTCTACCCCGGACGCAGTTGAGGACCGAGCTTGGACGCGGATTGACAACCCGACGATTCCAACCGTGAATCCTCAGCAAGACTTCGGATCTGATTGATTTCGCACACTTTTCTTCTCTTGTTGTTGAATAGTATAGTTTATCTCTTGTTTATGATGAAGTTGTACTTATTTTAATTTACATTTGCATCAAATCATGTCTATGTGATTTCATATTTTTGTTATTTTCTTGAGGTGCGCCATATTTCATCCACCACCATCCACCCTTGCTGCACTAGCAATTGCTAGTGGCGTGCGTAGCGAAGAGGTGCTCACGACCCTCATTGTGCCATTCTCATCACCTCATCCGCAAGCCTACTCGCCCATCCGCCTAGTGATTCGGTGCATAGCGGCCCGACTAGTCTTCCATCCCGCCTGGCGAAGCATCGCATAACGACATTGCATAGGAATAGTTGATAGTGTTTTATTTTCTTTGTCCGCAATATCAAAACTCCCCTTAGTTATCTCCGACCTAAGGACTTCAATCTCAAGTCCTCCTCGAAATTAACTCCACCTTACTATGTTCCTTGAGAGATCAATACTTGGGAAAACTCGCCCATTTTATATTACTTGTGCGACCGGTTCACTGCCGTGATCTTTAGCATCAAGTTTTTGGCGCCGTTCCCGGGGAACACAGTCGTGTGAGTTTTTGGAGAGGGAAATAGGATATATAAGCCCTTTTCCATTTGTTTATTTCATGTTTCTTCTTTGCTTTAGTTTTTAGAATATGTTTCTTGTTTTTATTTGTTCTTATTCTAGTTTTAATTTTTCTATAGCAGGTTTTCCTATTCTTTTATCTGTGTGTAGTTAATTGTTGCTTAAAAACTCTCTGTTGGTGAATTCTTCTTGTTGCACCATGTATTCTTATATGAATATTCGTTGTCGATGGGCGGGGATTATAGGCATGGTAGTGATGAGTGCCCCACTGAATATTGGAGCATAATTCTCGTGGTTCTGTGTATGGAGCACCGTCTTCCTATGGTACTTCATACACCCAACCCAGGTATTATGGTCACTCCTCTTCAACGCATTCATCTTTTTCTTATTCCTCTCCGGTCCCAGATCGAGGAGTAATGGAAAACGATGTTTGTGTTGTCGTAGCACCGACCACGTGTTGAAAGATTGCGCAGAATTTCAGCGCCAGTTGGAGGAGGATGATGAACTGGGTATTTGATTCACTATATCGCCCTCTCAAATGGCCGCCCCTTCTGATTCTGACGATATATTCGCAGCACCACCTTGTCTATGGGGGACTACTGCAGATATGCCCATCAGACTTTCTGATGATCGGTGTGACGACATTGTGGAGCCATCTCTCCCCATGCACTCTTCCCCTCTTGTTGATTCACCCCCGGAGGAACCTGCACATATTTTCTCTGATGTTGTTGTTCCTCCGCCTTCTTTGCACGAATTATCTATCCCTATTTTTAGTGAGTCGGTTGATGATGTTCGGCCGGATTGTGTTTCTGAGCCTGAGGATGTGCCCATGTTTGATGAGGATATTATTTTCACTAATGGAAAGTATTATGTCTTGGAACATGTGGACGCACCGAGGTGCGTTGATGAGGAGATCCTCTTTGTTGAGGAAGTTTCCACTTCCTTGATGGATGAGGAGGTCCAAACCACCACCGAGGACCTCGAGCCCGCGGATTCCCTTCGTCATGACTCATATGACGCCGACAATGAGCTATGTTTGGATCCTGCTGGGAGTACGACCGGGACCACTCCCACTATTTCAGCTTATTTTAGTTCTTCTTCTCCTTTATTTCTTGATCCCCCTTCTTTATCTGAGCATGGGAGGGTTGAGTCTCCGTAGGAGCTTCAAGAGGACTTGGAGCTTTCAGCTCGAGTCATCGATGGTAGCATCCTCTCTCGTGAGGAGGTTGATTCCTCCTCTGTTGAGAAAGCTCCATTGATTGCTTTCTCCTCCTGCCTTCTCCCTGTAGTAGACGATACCTTGCTGGGCAAGGATTTATTTTATGGAGAGAAGAGTGAGGACCAGCGCTCCTTCTCTTCTTACTTCCTATTTCCTCTACCTGTGTTGGGCAGGTATTACTATTTAGGTAGAGGGGTAACTGTTTTATCAGCGTATCGGTACCCGCTACCGAAACGGATATTGGGACAGTTACCTGTGCATTTTTCTTTTCATAGGCCCATTAGCTAGAACCTTTTCGTAGCCGAATAAGTCGTGTTGGGATGACAATAACTCCAGTACTTATCTTTTATTTCCAGCATTTTTATTTTTCATGTCTAGCTTAGTTTTAGCATTTCTTTGTATTTTCTATTTTTCTTTGGTTTTCCGGAGCTCACCCCTGCAGGTATTCATGGCAAATCGCATTGGCGGGGTTGTGATTCTTCGTATGGCGGACCTGCTTCAGGTTTCAACGCGTCTTCTTGTATGCTCACTAGCTGAGCATTGGGTAATCTCTTCCCTTAGCTCTTTATGATTTTAATTTCTCTATCATATGCTGTGTAGTTTAGTTTAAGTCTGGGGGAGAGCCAGTTTTGTTACCTTTTGCACGTGCACATCTCATGTGCATACTAGAAGCTTTTATAGTTTTATTTTGATTAGTTCATTGCACTGCACACCACTGCACCCACTTGAGCGCGTTCTTGGCTGTTAGTGTGCCGCAAGTTAAACTCATTTCTTCGTTAGATTTGGGAAAATTATGGTGTTGACATAGGATTATGAGACGGAGTAAAATATTGACCATGCTGTGCTCCTTGTCGAGTGCTCTCATCTCATGTAGAAATTAGAGTAGATTTAATTTTTCTGTATTCTTTTAGTTTTATATTTTTCTAATTGCGTAAATACTTTTTATTCTACTCAAAAATTGGTGAATCCGGTGTGAATCCGATGGTAGCTTAGGGATGTGTGTAGACGGCCGTTAGGTTCATATTGCTCGAGTCAGGAGGATGGATAGTCTTTCTCGTTGGCTAATAACTTGCCCCGAGCTATTCTTGAAGCATGGGTATAGGTTAGTTCACTCGCATGAGCGTGATGTAGGCCATCATTTTGGCCCAGTTGAGCTTTGTACCGTTCCTAACGTCTTGTCCTTGCTAGCCCCGTTGTGCCTACCCCTCCTTTTGATTCAGCTCCACGATGATTTCACTAAAGCCTCATAGCCAATCCTAGTCGCACACCCAAGTTGAGCTTTAGAGTTTAACATTTTTTTTATGTTGGGGTGTTGATGTGGTGTTATTATTTGTGAAAATCTGGAAGTGCTCACAAGTTTATATTTTCTGAATTGTGAAAATAAAATGAAGAAAAAGAAAAAATATTTGTAAAGAAAAAAAAGTGAAAAGAAAAAGTTTAAATTTAAAATCTTTTTGGAAATGTGATTATATTTGGAGTAGGCGGTGCACACACCCATATGTTAAAAGTTAAGTCTGAGGGTGTGGTGTACCCGCATATATTTTGGTTAGCTGATGGATTCTTTCTTTTATAGCTCATTTGGGTTAGGTGCATACCCTTCTTGTTTATCATTGTTTACCTCACCGAAACCCAAGCCCCATCTCTTCACCTAAAGTCCTACTGATTCGTGTGTGAACCAAACCAATGTCGTGGAGAGAATGCGAAAGGGCAAGCATATGGTCACCAACATTGGTGGATTCCTTTGGAGGTTATCCCGAGCCCCGATCTTTCGCAATGCTCGCCTAACCATTAGTCTACTTTCTCCCTACGCGTGACCGGATGATTCACCGCGATTCCATTTTTGAGTAATAATAAAATGTTGATACGCATTGTGAAAAATATAAACTATTTTGCATACTTAGAAATTTCTTCTATTATATTTTTATGCGTGCGAGCATGCGACTTCGCATGGTACTCCGTATCGCAATTTCCTTGTTAGCTAAATCATTTTCCCTATCTGCTTAGATTTTGTTTGCTCGGGACGCGCAAACAGTTAAGTCTGGGGGTGTGATGAGTCCATTTTATATACCTATTTTCGGACTCATTTGGGCTTGTTTTCTCGTTGATGCACTTCACTTTAGAGCTTTATTTGTTCATAATTGTAATTATGTCCTTTTTTGAGTAAGTGCACATTTATGCCAGTGGTTGTGTATTTTGTTCCTTTTATTATTTGTACTCCTTTTTGTGATTTCCTGAAATGTCTGAACAGATTAGTGATTTGTTTTTCATATCGGTACAGGGGCCGTGTGCGTGTTCCGGGATGGTTGTGAAACAGGAATACTGCGCACGAGCATGAGATCTAATGTGCACGACCACTGGTCGTGCACCCCTTATCGTGCGCACTACTCTTTGTTTTCAAAAATCTGCCTGGGGTGATCGCACGACCACTAGACCTAGTGCGCACGACCACCGATCGTGCGCTACTGATCGTGTGCATTGATTCGACTTTTCTGGAGTCCTGTCTGGGGTAATCGCACGACCATTGAACTTAGTGGGCACGACCACTAGAAGTGCGCCACTGCTCATGCGCGTTATCCCAGTTCTTCTTCCTAATCTGCCATGCCAGTGCGCACGATCACTGGACATAGTGCGCACGACCACTGGTCGTGCGCCCGTGATCATGCGCATTGTTCATTTCTACTTTGTATAAATATTGCAGGTCTCGCCCTAATTCAGAGAGCGGGGGATCTCTCGACATTTCTCCGCCGTTTTCCTCCTTCTCCGCCATTTTTCTTCATCTTCCACCCTAGGGAGGTGCTTCGGGCAAGCTTTCACTGCCAAATCCAAGCCGGAGCTTCCTCTCGGCCTCCACCTTCATCTTTGAGCTTCAAGAAGAGCTTGACCTAGCTTTCTCCATCAAGCTAGGAGAAGTTCTGCCATCCTCCACCAGATCGTGACACGAAGAAGACGGGCCATTGGAAGGTGGTGACATCCCTTCTCTACCCCGGACGCAGTTGAGGACCGAGCTTGGACGCGGATTGACAACCCGACGATTCCAACCGTGAATCCTCAGCAAGACTTCGGATCCGGTTGATTTCGCACACTTTTCTTCTCTTGTTGTTGAATAGTATAGTTGATCTCTTGTTTATGATGAAGTTGTACTTATTTTGGTTTACATTTGTATCAAATCATGTCTATGTGATTTCATATTTTTGTTACTTTCTTGAGGTGCGTCATATTTCATCCACCACCATCCACCCTTGCCGCACTAGCAATTGCTAGTGGCGTGCGTAGCGAAGAGGTGCTCACAACCCTCATTCCGCCATTCTCATCACCTCATCCGCAAGCCTACTCGCCCATCCGCTTAGTGATTCGGTGCATAGCGGCCCGACTAGTCTTCCATCCCGCCTGGCGAAGCATCGCATAGCGGTATTGCATAGGAATAGTTGATAGTGTTCTATTTTCTTTGTCCGCAATATCAAAACCCCCCTTAGATATCTCCGACCTAAGGAATTCAATCTCAAGTCCTCCTCGAAATTAACTCCACCTTACTATGTTCCTTGAGAGATCGATACTTGGGAAAACTCGCCCATTTTATATTACTTGTGCGACCGGTTCACTGCCGTGATCTTTAGCATCAATGGTACATGAATTCCATCATCCCATAGTACACCAACTACATCATCAACTCATCCTCACTCTCATAAATCTCATCTACCTCAAACTCATATTCACTTTCATAAACTAACTCCATCCCCTCCCTCATCTCCCTTACCCCAACATCTTGATAACATCCCCCTCTTCAATCTCATTACGTCCCCCCTCCATATTTCTTCTTCCCCAGATGAACAAATCTTAGACTCTTTACCTCCTCGTCCACCATCATCTTCCATCCCTCCTTCTATCTCCACTGAGACACCTTCTGTATTCCTGTCACTAGACCCCTCCATCATTCCACATCTTATAGAACTTCTCACTCCCCTCCTCAAAACCCTTATAGCAGAGGCTATTTCACATCTTTCTTCCTCCATCTCTTCTCTTGCTGATAAAATCTCTTCTCTCTCTGCTCCTCCGTCTTCAGTCTGGGACCTGGCTCCAGTACCCACTAAAACCAGGCAAGGGGAGATACTCTGTGAAGAAGTGGCAGCAGAAGCAGCAGTAGCAGCAGAAACAACAGCAGTAGCAGAAATAATAGAAGCAGCAAAAGCTGAAATAGCTGATGATTTAATTGATTTACTTAATTTCATTGACTCTGATATGGACTTAGATGAGCAAGTCACAGAGGAAATAAAATCTGTAGGTGATTACATTATAAATCCCACAGTAGAACTTTTGAATTTTTTGAACATTTTTGATACAGTTTATTTGAATAAACTTCCAGAGTACAGCATAAAGCCATCTTTGGCTATAGCCCCCTACACCAACCCCATAAGCCCTAAGGTTGCTATGCAACTAAAGGCTAGTTTTGCTGTTCTAGAGACTCATGTTATCCCATCTCCACCTAGAGTTGATTCCCTCATTGTTGCATCCCCTCCCAGAGCCATTTCTCCTCCCACATTTATTATGGATGACTCTCCAATGCCTGATCTTGATGAATTGATCATAGCTGATATAGAAGAAGAGAATAAATCAGTTGCTAAAAGCACTGATGTACTCTGTTCTCCAGCTCCAGCTCCTCCAGTTCTTTCTCCAGCTCCTCCTCAGGCTGAACAACCTATTGATAAAAATGTACTAAAAGCCATTGATGCTTTATATGATTCTCCTTAAGGATCTTCTGATGATGAAGATGAGGAAGAAGATTCTGATGATGTGCCTAAGGCTAAAAAGAAAATCTCTAAGAAGGGGAAAGCTCGTCCACCTCCTGCTCAAAACCCCAATCCAACAAATGATACTCCTTATTACATTCTTCAGAACATCACTCCATATAAGGGCATGCCAGCATGGATGTGGCTGTCCAAGAACCACCAGAAAGATAGAAAGAAGAGCTGGAAATACTCACATCCTCCTCAGAGATTCAAGAAAGACCCTCCTCGTCCTCCTCCACCTACTGTTAGTGCTTCAGGTTCTGCATTTCATAGGACTACCCAATATCAAACATATCAGAGACATCAGGGTAGGTCCTCCTCCTCTTCTGGAAGCAGCCAGCACAGTCACTATTCTTTAGGCAAGCAGCATCAACAACAATATCAACATCAACAGCAACAAATTACTGAACATCAGACAGCTAAAAGCCCAAAGAGACCTGCATCTCCTCCTGTACCTTTTGAGGACCCAGAAACAGCTACAACTGTAAGGATGGCCAGGTTCCAAGTATTGGTTGGCCTATCTTTGATAAACAAAGCCAAAGATGAAGGGAAGGATCCCTCTAAATACTCAAACATGTCCAAATATAGGAAGGAAGAACTCAATAGGTTTGCAAAGCTAACAAATTCTTTAATGTTGATGATTATATGAAGTTACATCCAGAAGGTGTGGTGCCAAGAGCTACTTCCCTTAAGATTTTGGAGTTGCTGATATGACAATGATAAAGACACAAGCAGTCAATCCAAATAGAGAAATCAAGTTTACTCAACCTAGTGAAAAAGCTAAAGAGGAGAAGCACAAGGAGCAAAAGAAGAAGAAATGAATTTTGAACTGTTTTAGTTTTTTTGTTGTCCTAAACTATCTATTTATTTCCTGATACAAAACTTACTGTACATATATATCTGCTGCATATTTTAAAATTTCCTGCTAGATATATTTTTCTTGAATTGTAAATATTTTGTGTCTGTATTTAGTGACCTCACCCAAATAGGGGAAGATTGTTGCATCCCTAGTTGGATTTGGGCTTGGTTCATTAAACTAGGATGTTTGACCCAACCTGTATAGCCAGGCTCATGTCTGTGTCCTAGAGTCTAGGCCATGTCCTTAGAGTCAACACTGCATGGACCAGTCATCAACAGACTGCAGAAGACTCAAGACTTAGAGAAATTTCAAGGACTTAGGTAACTAAGTACGACGTTCGTCGAACTCAGCTCGACGAAAGTCATGCTCAGCTCGATGAACTCAGAGACAATTCTCAGAGTTGACCTCGACGAACTTAGTTTTCAGGTCGACGATTTCTTTATACTCTACTTCAACATTCTAGTCTGGAAACATGTCAAATATTCTAAGTCCAAAAACACTTCACTGAACTCCAGTCGACGAATTCATGTTCTCAACTCGACGAACATAGACCACAGTATTGATAGTTTTATCAAGTTATAGTTAGTAGTTATCAGATCGACGAACTTAGTTCTCAGGTTAATGAACTTAGTTCTCAGATCGATGATTTCTGGATACTCTACTTCGACATTCTAAAGTCCAAGAATCATCTCTCTGAACACTAGTCGACGAAGTTAGATTCTCAGCTCGACGATGATGCACAGAATTAGCAAGGTTCTTGAGAAAGCAGTTAACTGTTCTTAGGTCGACGATCTTGGATCTCAGGTCGATGAACAACAATTATCTGGTCGACGAACAATAATTATCTGGTCGACGAACATAACTTCTCAGCTCGACGAACTTTGGACCCAGGTCGACGAATTCTGTTCTTTGCTCGACGATTTCTGTGCAGTTCCAAACAAGGATTTTTCCTTCCTTCTGTCCTTATTTTATTGCAGTAATTCCTGAATAATCAATGCTCAATATTATCTGAATATTGCCACTAGAAGCAACATTGATTATGACATTCATCAGGGTTATTACTTGCCGCCTTTCAATGGAACAATTGCGGAAGTCAATAAATGCAGACATTCTCAAGGCCGTCAACAATCAATGCAGGAAGGAATTCAAAACTTCGAAGGAGAAAAACCATTGATCATATAAAAGTGATTTCCTTCC
Organism: Platanthera guangdongensis; assembly: GCA_039583875.1. Classification (NCBI taxonomy): domain Eukaryota; kingdom Viridiplantae; phylum Streptophyta; class Magnoliopsida; order Asparagales; family Orchidaceae; genus Platanthera; species Platanthera guangdongensis. Next base: position 89,260,067 of record CM077164.1, on the reverse strand, counting down.
TTCTTCAAAAGATAGAGCGTGATACAGTAAGCAATACAGAGAAAAACAACATAGTTGCAGAAAGACAATCTGGTTTTCACCTTGACACTACTAAAGAAGAAGAATAGCACGCATCCAAATCAAGAGACTTCCTCATTCTTCACTCCAGGATTCTTCAAGGACAACAAAACTTTATCAGTCAAGAATTTCCTGGAGCTCTTCTAGTCAAAGCAAAAGATTGAAGACCTACTCACCCTGAAGCAAAGCTTTATCTTCTTGAACAACTCTATAACTCAGGGGGAGCTTTGTTAAAATCAAAGATCCACTAAGTCTTCTCAGTTGTATTTGAGAAAAGAGAAGACATCATCACTCACGCATCCCCTCATTGTACAAAGGGTTCTTTAACTCCATTCAAAAGTTAGTCCCTGCTTGCAAGTCGCCTGATCAAAAGACTTGGGTTGGTTTTTGAGCACCTGATCAAAAGCTCATTGGTGGCAGTCACCTGATCAAAACCTGTTAGTGGATTCCTAACAAGGTGGTAGAAGAGTGGATGTACCCAGGTTGGGGAACCACTATAAAATTCTTGTGTTATCTGGTTTCCATCTTTATTTTGTTCTTGTTGTGTCTGTGCTAGTTAGGTTTGTTATGCCTGTGCTAGTTAGGTTTGTTGTGCCTATGTCATTTAATTTAATCTCTGTTATGCCTGTGGTAGACTAATTTATCTCAGGACTGCTTTTTACTTACAACCAAATTTTTGTATCAAATAGCTTCCCAACTCTGTAGTTTTTATTAATTAGCAAAAAACTTTAAAGTTTCAAGATACTCTATTCACCCCCCCCCCCCCATCTAGATTATTTCAGGTCTTACCCTCACTTTCAAATTGTATCAGAGGAGGTTCCTTTGGTTGTACAAACTAACCCTTGAACCAAACGATCCTTTGTTAGATCTGATCTTTTATTTCTCTTATGAATATATTCACAACATGGCACAAAACAAAGATTATGCAAGCACTGGACCTCCAGTGTGCAACTTAAACAAGTTTGGCATCTGGAAGACAAGATTAAACTTTATATGAATTCTATTGATGAGGACATCTACAATTCTATCTTGACATGTCCTCCTCAACCATCTACATCTACAGCAACTTGCAGCACTCATGCAGTTCCACCACCTAAGTGGACTGAAGCTCAGAAGAAAGCCAAGGTTGCTGATGCTAAAGCAATGAACATTCTGGCCCAAATAATGTCTGATGACATCTTCCATAAAGTGCCTGAATTCACTTCAGACAAGGCCATTTAGGACTCTATCAACCAAATGGTGGCTGGCTCTGCTGATTGAAGGAAAGACAGAAGATCAAATCTCATATCCCAGTATGAGAACTTTAAAAAGGATGAATAAGAGTCTGTTGCAAACATGTATAACAGACTGAGCTCAATAATCAATGAGCTGGAGACTTTGGATAAGGACATCACCCTTACTGAAGTAAATGATAAAATCCTCATGTGCTTCCCAAGCTCATGGGATTCAAGGATCTGGCCAATCAAGGAGGCCAGTAGCTTAAATGAGATTTCCACAGAATCTCTATTGAGAAAGCTCAAGTCTTATGAGCAGCTAATAAAGTCCAGAGAAGCAACTGAACAAAGGACTCCTCCACTAGCAAGAAAGGAGCACAACTTGGCATTCAAGGCTGCTGAAGAAACTGAAGCTTCAATAGTAAATGAAGAATTGATGAGTCTCCTTGCCAAGAGATTTAACAAAATGTCAAGAAAGTAATTCAGAAGAAGATCATCCAGACAGGATGATAAGCCAAGGTATGACAAAACTCCTACTAAAGAAGTAGTATGTTTTGGCTGCAGAAAACCTGGACACTTTATCTCAGAGTGTCCACAGAATCAAAAGAAAGAAAGAAGAAGAGAGAAGGACTCCATAAGATAGCAAAGTAGCAGGCCTTCCTCCAGCAAATACAAAAAGAAGGAGAAGGGCTTTGTAGCTGAAACTGGAGTGACACTGAATATGAATCCACATCTTTCAGTTCCAGTGAAAAGGAAGAAGAGGCAAGGGCCAAAGAAGTCTGCCTCATGGCCATCAATGCCTCTAGAAGTCAATCAAATGATGAAGATGCATCTGACTATGAAGGAGCTTCAGAATTAGAAGCTGATCAAGTACTTTCATCTTTTGACTATAATTCTGATAATTTCAAAATTGAATTTAAAACTATGTGCATTGATTTAATAAACTCTAAAAAAGAAATCAAAACACTTAGGGAAAAACTTTTTAATCAAGAAAATCTGATTTCTGAAAACACTAAGTTACAAGAATAACTAACTCTAGCAAATGAACAAATCAATTCTTTAAAAACAAAGCTATATGAGTCCAAACAACTTAAGGAATCTCTCAATGGGAGAAGCCTTAAGCTGATGAACATCACAAGCACAGTCAATGCTAGACTAAATGGCAAACTGGACTTGGGTGCATCATCTAGTTTACCCCACATACTCAAGAAGAACATATAATCCACACCAATAATATTTGTCTCTGAAAAGGATAAAGAAAAGGTAGATAATAACAATCCCATTCAAACTGACATTACACACAAATATAAGAAAAGAAGACAGGATAAGAAAAATCATAACCAGAACAATGTTCAGCAGATTTCTTCAAACTCAGATCAACTAAATGTGGCAAGTTCGTCGAACACAAGTTGACGAATTCTAAACGCAGATCTATATAATAATAATTCGTCTTACTGCGATCGACGAACTGTGTATGGTTCGTCAAGCAGAGTTCGACGAACTCAGGGAACTGAAAATGAATATGTTCATTCTCTGAGCAGAGATCGACCATCTCATCCTACTTCGTCGAACTCTGGTCGACGAACTTACAACTTTTCGTAGAACCCAGACAGACTTAATAAAAATCATAGCTTTGACAGAAATCCTAATCAACCTAGAAAACCATTTAATCCACTTGCTGATTGGGTAATTCCTTCCAGAGATATCATCCCTTAGGATATAAATCCCAACCTGAATTCTTTGTAATATTCAGCTTTTCTAATGTAAAGAAACAAGGACCCAAGATAACCTGGGTGAAGAACAACTAATTGTTTTTTTGCAGGTAAAGAATTGTCCAACCATTAATCAAAATGGTATCTGGACAGTGGATGCTCCAAGCATATGACTGGCAGCAAGGACAACTTAAATAACTATAAGTCCAAGCTGGGAGCAAAGGTGATCTTTGATGATTCAAATTGGGGCCAGTCAGAGGGCTTTGGAGAAGGAAAAATTGGAGCAGTTACTTTCAGAAAGGTGACATACGTAATTGGACTCAAGCATAACCTCATCTACATAAGTCAACTATGTGATCAATGTTATCAGGTACATTTCAACTCAAAATCTTATATTATTTCTAATAAAGAAAAACAAACTGTTTTAATTGGAAATAGACAAGGTAACATATACATAATAGATTTTCATTCTGAAACTTCAGATATCTGCCTACTTAATATTGTTAGCAATCAAAATGATCTTTAGCATAAAAGAATAGGACATGTTAATATGAAAAACATTACTAGGCTATCTAAAGACAACCTTGTGAGAGGTTTGCCTTCTGATCCCTACAAGAAGGAAGGCCTCTGCAAGGCTTGTCAACTAGGCAAACAAACTAAATGTAGCTTTAAATCAGTTAATAAAAGTGATTCACGTAGGTTTTGTACTTGCTACACATGGACCTTTTTGGATCCATTACTGTACAAAGCCTAGGAGGGAAATCTTATACCCTATTTATTGTAGATGACTTCTCAAGATTCACTTGGGTGTTCTTTCTAAAATCTAAGTTAGATACATTCAAAGTTCTTACAGATTTTCTCAAGACCATACAGATTGAGTACACTACTCATGTTGCATAAATGAGAAGTATTCATGGTACAGAGTTTGAGTCTCTTCTTATGCATGAGTTCTGTGAGAAGGAAGGTATCAGGCATTGGTTCTCAGCTCCTAAAACTCCTCAACAAAATGGGGGTAGTTGAAAGGTAGAATAGAACCTTAATTGATGCTGCAGGCACATTACTTGCAAATGCTTACATGCCCCTATCCTTTTAGGCAGAGGCTGTAAGCACAGCAAACTATGTACTGAACAGGAGTTTAATACATAAACTTAAGAATAAGACTCCCTATGAATTGCTTAAAGGGAAGAAACCTAAAATCACCTATTTTAAAGTATTTGGTTGTATATGTTATATTCATAATAATAACTAGAAGTATATTAGAAAGTTTGAAGCTTAGGCTGAAGAGGGAATTTTTCTAGGATATTCCCAAGTCAGCAAAGCTTATAGGGTATTCAATAAATCTTCTTTAAAAATTGAGGAATCAATTCATGTAACTTTTGATGAGGCTAACATGTCTTATAAGGAGAAAGAAATTTCTACCAATAACACCTTTCAGGTACCTCACTTGTGTGAGAAATTGGGTGAGTTAAACCTTCCACAAGAGGTTATATCACCTCCTCCTCCACAAGCTGAAGAAGACAGTGAAGAAGAACCCTTGGAAGAAGTTGAAATTTCTTTAATAGCAGACATTATTACACAAGAGGAATTAACTGCACATTCTGTTGCTGAACCAACTCCACCCACTGATCTTGTCACACTAATGGATCACCCTAGATCTCAAGTGATTGAAGACATGTCAGTAGGTGTACAGATAAGGCATCAACTCAACCAAGATGTGATGCATGACTGTTTCCTCTCTCAAGTTGAACCTCAATCCAAAAAAGATGCTGAGCAATATCCCTACTAGATTATTGTAATGCAAGAGGAACTTAACCAATTTGAGAGATGTAGAGTTTGGGATTTAGTTCCAAGACCCAAAGACTACCTAGTCATTGGAAATAAATGGGTATATAGAAACAAACTTGATGGACATGGTGTAATTATGATGAAAAATGCTAGGCTTGTTGCTCAAGGTTATAAGCAAGAAGAAGGAATAGACTATGGCCAAACTTTTGCACCAATTGCAAGGTTAGAAGCAATCAGAAACTTTCTTGCTTATGTTGCCTACAAGAAGTTCAAAGTCTATCAGATGGATGTCAAGAGTGTACAACCTCTGGCTCGCGAGAAGTCCTCAAGGCGCGGATAGTTGAAACAGGCGAGAGGAATTGATGGGCGAGTGGGACCATGGGGTCCACTCGCAGGTGGCGAGACGGGTGGTCTCTGCAAAGGGGCGAGATGCCCCTGCCGGGGGCGCGAGAAGGCCTATATCCGCGAGAAGGCTTCACGACATATAAGGTCGGCGAGACGGGGGGAGATTCGTCTCGCCAATAGGTACTTCCCCACTCGCCATACAGAAAGGAGGATGTTTTCACATTTCTACCCCCAAGGGGATTTTACTCTTCTACCCTGGGTATTTTTTATCCTTTTGCCCTTGGTGGTCTGCATATAACTCCTCAGAACAGCGGATTTTGGCTGTTTGCAGACCCAACCAGGGGTATCCTTGTAATTTCAGATCAGCTCGGTATGGTTCTTGGCAGATCCAACTCAGAAAACTATAAATAGGCCTATATGGGTTCTTCAGAAGCACTCTTTTCCCGGTACTTGAGAGGCTTTTTTTGTGCTTTCTGAGGAGCTCCAAGCCCAGCTTTTGGCTTTGGAGGGGAAGCTCTCAGAGATCTTCCGGGTAAGTGGTGGGACCTCCCTACTGAGGCTTTGGGTCAGTTTCTAGTCGTTCACGACCGATCGGAGGTCAGAGCTTGGGACGAGTAGGTGTTGGCTACGCCCCTATTTTTCGAACTTTTGTAGAAGTCAAATTTTGGATTCAACAGTTCTGGTGTGGTGAGCGTGGAAGGTAGCTCATATAAGAAAAGCTTGAGTTTAGTCCTATGGCAAGAAGTGACGGTGAAGGATCGGGTTCAAGAGGTTCTACCTCTCGGGGAGAGGAAGCGATAAGGAAGATGTTGGAGGACTTCAGGCGAGAGGTCCTGCAGACCATCAGCTTGGCCTTCCCAGTAAGGAGCGAGTGGGAAACGCCTCAGGTTCTGATAGAGGAGGTCTTGCTCTTGGGCAAGAATGCCCTTGGACAGCGCCCGGGGAAGGAGGTCCCAACGGAGGCTGGCGAGAGCGACGTGGCCGCTCGAGAGCTCTTCCCAGGCCAGCGTCCCGGGAAGGAGATTCCGGCAGAAGTTTGCGAGCGGGAGGCAACTGTGCGAGAGCTCTTCCCTGGGCATGGTCTCGCGGATTGGGCCAGCCAGCTGAGGCCGCGAGATGTACCCTTTCGGCAGGCAGGCTGCGAGAGCCCATTCAATGAGCTCATCATCTCGGCTCCGGTGCCGGAGGGGTTCCGGGAGCCCGACATGTCCTATTACTCGGGGAAGGATGACCTTGTACAACATGTGCAGTGGTTTGAAGACGTTGTTTCAATAAGGTAGATGACGGATGCCTTCAAGTGTCGGTTATTCGCCATCACGTTGAAGGAGAAGGCGCGGGACTGGTTTCACCAGTTACCGACGAGATCAATTTACTATTTTGAAGATCTGTGTAGAGGCTTCCTGTTGAGATTCTCTACATCGAAGGAGCGTAAGAAGGAGGCAGAGTGCATGTTCTCGATAAGGCAGAAGCAAGATGAGACGCTGGGTCATTATGTGGATTGGTTTCAGGAAGAGGTCCTCTTGGTTCAGGAAGTTCTAGGGTATATGCTGATGCACGCGTTTACTCTGGTACTGAGGCCGAGCTTCTTTAATATGGAGTTGAAGAGAGTGCCCCCTCTCTTTTGAGGGGCTCATGGAGAGGGCGGCAAAGGAGACAGACATAGAGAGGGCCAATCTGGCGTTCGCGAGGAAGCTGGCCAGGTTGGCAGAGGATGATGTGAAGGAGCCGGAAGCTGAAGACGGAGGGAGTAGAGAGAGGAGAGGAGGAGAAAAGAGCCCCGAGGATAGGGGAGCAGGGACTGCATTAAGGACGGGGGGCCCCTGAGCCGAACAACCGGATAGGTTGGAGTCCTCAGGAGGGTCGCCCTGAAAGTGCAACTAGATCTGATATACTCTAAAGGGGGGGGGGGTGAATAGAGTATATGGTGCTTTAAAACTTTTACAAACTTTTACAATAATTGTTGTAATATGTGTGAGTAGGGAAGCAATAAAAAATCTAATCACAGTACTAAGTTAACCAAAAAGTAAGCACAGAAAAATCAAGGCCAGAAACAAAAATGAAAGTAAGCAAAACCAGAAGATACAAGGAAATATAGTGGTTCCCCAAACTTGGGTACATCCACTCTTCTACCACCCTAGGTAGGAATCCACTGCAGGATGAGTTGATCAGGTGTCCTGGGCACCAATGAGCTTTTGATAAGGTGCTCAAAAACCAAAGCAGATTTTTTGATCAGGTGTCTTGCCACCAATGAGCTTTTGACAAGGTGCTCAAAAACCAGGTTCAAACTTTTGAAGGGAGTTTGAAAAACCCTTTACAGAGTGGGGGTGAGAGAGTGATGGCAGTCTTCTCTTTCTCAAACAACTGAGAAGACTATGTGGATTGATGTCAAAGCTCCCCCTGAATCCTTGAGATCTTCAGGAATAAAAGCTTTGCTGAGCGTGATAGGCCTTCAAAGGTTGAACTCCAGCAATAGATGATTTCACCAATAGCTGAAATGTTGAGTGTCTGGAGTCTGAAAATATGTTGGCCTTGAACACTTTGAAAACTACAGAGATCTGAAGATTTGAGAAAACTTGATCTCCTTGGATGAGTGTTCTTCAGAATTCTTTGTGACAGAAGATTTTTAATGTGTCTCTGTAATTAGTATTCTCTCTCTGTATTGTGTGTTCTCTGTTGAGAGATTCAAAAAAAAAATCATGTCACTTATTCTCTGGTACAAAATAGAATATCATTCTCTGTCAAGAATAGCCGTTGGCCTGCATTAATTGCATCCTTAATTGCATAATCTCTTCTGGAGGAAAGTCCACAGAAACATTCCTTGAAAAATCCCTTGAAACTTGGTCCAGAAATAAATGAAAACGACTACCAAATCTCTGAATTAATTGCAGAATAACTCCTAACTGATTTTGAATTTGAATTCTGGAAGTTATCTGAAATCGTCGAACTGAGCTCTACTATCGTCGAGCTGAGCTCAGCGACCTGGAAACAAACAACAGCAAAATATCGTCGATCTGAGCTCAAAGATCGTCGAACTGAGCTCAGAGATAAACATCCAATGTAGAGTCCAAATCGTCGACTTGAGCTCATCGATCGTCGAATGGAGTTCGACGATATTATGAAGTTGAGCTCAGCGATCGTCGAATGGAGTTCGACGATCTGTCAAAGTTGAGCTAGACGATCGTCGACCGGAGTTCGACGAATCGTCGTGCTGAGCTCGACGATCAGACTTGGTCTCCAGACAGAAAATCTTGGTCTTCAGGGCAGCTTCCAAACCTAGACTTCTAACCCTTAGACTCAATTCTAATTGACCTATTAAGCTATACAGGAGGTCAAGCAAAGGTTCCTAGAGACATAGTGATCCTGACCCAAATTAGTAATAGGGTGTTCCAACAATCTCCCCCTATTTGGGTTAGGATTACTATTTACAGACTTTGGAAAAGCTTTAAATAACAACATACAATCAGAAAAACATAAAAACAACAGCTAGACATGCAGAAATATCACAGAGATATATATATAGCATCCAGATAATCAGAAGTTCCAGAAATTGTCACCTTACAATGTCATTTCTTCTCTTTGCCTTTAACCATTTTAATTTCTCTATTAGGATTTAGGGCTTCCTTGTTGGACCTGGTGTCATCTGCTGCACCCAAATAAGTTTGCTTTGTAGGCCTGGGAACCACAGCTGCAGGATGTAATTCCATGTATCTCTCAGCATCAAAGAATTTACTGGAAGCATATCTCTCTAATTCTTTCTGTCTTTGCTCAAACATTGTTGAAATGTTGGAAGAATCTATTCCTTGTTCTCTGGCCTTCTTAATCTGATCCAGTGCAGCCAATTCCTTCATCCTGGTAGTCCAAGCAGATGGATTATTTTCAGGGTCCTCAAAAGGTACAGGTGGCGCATACCTGTTGGAAGGATTATCTTGAGGAGGCCTGGCAGATACAGTCTCTTTCAGCTTGTAAGGGAAAGGACCTGATGATGTATCAGATGAAATATGTCCTCCCCTAGAATATGGGTGCTGCCTGGAGTACCCTTTAGAATATACTTGCATATCTCTCTGATTGCATCTATATCCTCCTCTCCTAGAATATGAACCCATGGATTGGCTTTCCCTTTGATAGGATCTGGCATGAGGTTGATAGGGAGCCTGGCTTCTGGCTGGGGGTTGACTTGCAGAGCTTCCACCTGCACCTGCATCAGGAGGAGGTGGTGGAGGAGGATGAGAGTGCTGGAATGGGGATGAACCCTTCTCATATTTCCTCTTTTTCTTCATGGCTTTCAGCTAGTTCTTGGAATACTGCATCCAGTGTTCAGAGATTGGGCAATTATGAAGGATATAATAAGGGATATCATTGTTATCCTTAACTTTAGCAGGAGAAACCCTTTTCATTGCTTTGCTCCTTGCCTTCCTTTTCCTGGCAATGGTAGCAGATGAGTCATCAGAGTCTGTTTTGAATTCATCAGATTCAGAACTCTAATCATCATATAGAGCATCTATTTTCTTCATAAGATCTTTCTTCAATTGTACAGCAGCAGATGAGGCAGAAGGTGAAGCAGTAACAGCAACAGCAGCAGTAGATTCTGGACAGGTGACAACAGCAGCAACTGTCTCACTAACATCAACAGAAACAGCAGATACACTATCAGCAACAGAAACTGAAGAGTTGATAGCAGCAACAACTTCACTGACAATAGCAGAAACAGCAGAAACAGCATCAAAATCTGCAGCAGGCTCAATTTCAGTGGCCTCTGACATCAGAATGTCCTTGGATATTGGCTCATCAGAAGCAGTAGGAACTTCAGCATCAGTGTTAACAATCTCAGCAGCAGTGTCAACAGTCCTTTCTTCAGAAGCAGTAGCAGTAACTGAATGTACAAAGGAAGAGAGGATGCTAGGGTCACAGCTAGAAAAAGGCACAAGTGCCTTGGATATGTCTTCTGGGGGCTGGACAGCATTACCCTCTGGCAGACAGCTGAAGAAGGCAGAATCAAACACAGATAGCAAAGACCTGAGGTCAATTGCAAAAACTGCAGTAGGAGGCACAACAACAGGAGCAGAAGGAGCAGCAGACACAGAAACAGCATCAGCAGATAAAGAGCTTGCAGAAACAGCAGCAGCAGCAGCATGAAGATTCTCTTCATATGGCATCTCCCCCTGCCTAGATGCAGATACATCTGGATCAAGGCACACTGCTGTAGGTGCTGCCTGAGGAAGGAGGGAAGAGAGCCTGGCAGAAAGGGATGCCACAGACAGGTGTAGAGGAGCCAAGGAGGTCTCCAATAGTAGAGAGAGCCTGGGGGCAATCAGCTCATATAGCCTGTCAGCTAGGGCTGAGAGGTCTACTTGCTCAAGAGCTGGAGCAGAGGTAGATGGGATGGGAGCAGCTGAAGTTTCTGGAAGGGGAGAGCTGGGGAATGATGGAATGGATGGCTGAGGTGTAGGTAGGGTGGAGATGGAGGACAGGGGAATTGATATGGATGGAATGAATGTTGGCTGGTCTATGATGTGGTGTAGGAGGTCTTGGAATGAAGTGGAGGAGGGAGGTAATTCAGGAGGGGAGGAGGGGGAATCATCCATAAAGGAATCATACAGTAGGGTGAAGGATGGAATGGATGGTGATGAGGTGATATCTGGTGGAGGGTAGGATAATAGAGGGTGGAAATGTTCTTCTGGTGTAGAAAGAACAGGGACTGGAGATGGAGTTGATGTTGGAGATGGGCTAGAGATGGTGATGGTGGAGGGAGCTGGAATGGTGGATGGTAGGGGCAGGGATGGAATGGGAGGAGGAGTAGGAGCAACAGTAGCAGCCAGGTCATCTACAGGAGCAGAGACCTGTGGGGGAGTGACTCTTTGAGTCCTGGTGCCTGAAGGAGCACTGGAGGAGGGCGTGCTAGGCTTGCTTATTTTCCTGTCCCACTTTCCAAAGAGGGCACAGGTTAGTCTCTTGGAGGCATTGATGTGAACTCTAGAGGAGACCAGCAAGGCAGGGCACCTGGTCTGCAGAACAACTCCAATAATACTACCAAAATTAACAAAACTCTTGTTTCTTTTCTTTTTGATTAGGTCAAAGAAGACCTCTCCCCAGTTCAGAGTTTTCTTATCCACAAGAGCTCCCATGAGACAGAGCTGATATCTGGATATTGTATCATGGGCTGAGTGCTTTGCCAGTAGCACTTTCCCTACCACATCTGCCAGGAACCTATATTCAACAGACAGATTCCTCTTGAAGAGCTTGCTAGGGTTTCCCTCTGGATGACCCATCCTGGCAAGCAGGCCAGAATACTCTTCTCCAGATAACTCAGCAGATTCTTCTCCATTTCTAAATCCAAAAACTTCTGTTAAAATTGTGGGGGTCAAGGGTACCTGATTTCCAGCTATTGACCCAACTATAGTGCTGTTATCTTGATTATGAGCAGTATAAACCCACTCCTTGATTTTATTAGAAGCCAACTTGATCCAGGAGGTCATGAGGGCAGTCAGATTCTGATCCTGGAACAAACCCAGTATGTCTTGAAAGATCTGATCAGTGGTGCTGAAAGATTCTATATCAATATCAAAACCTGCATCAAACTTCATTGCAGCTAGGACAGCAACTGACACAGCCATTGTACCTGCAAAAACTCAACAAACAAAACGACCAAGCGTAGAACTGTTTGGAGGGAAAGAAAATTCTTGCAGAGAAATCGAAAGCGCAAAAGAGAACGACGGCGAAAAAAGAGTTTTATATTAGGGTTCGACGCAGAAATGGAAAGATCGTTGAACTCAGTTCGACGATCGAGACTCCTAAAGGAATCTGAAGAGACTTCAACATCGTCGATCTCCATTCGACGATACTGGAGAGCGTCGAGCTCCGTTCGACGATCGTTCAGAGAACAAAATCGTCGAGCGCCGTTTGACGATCGCTGATTGGAAGAGATAGTGCATACTATCTGAGAGGCGCTGAACTCAGTTCGACGATTTTGGAAATCGTCGATCTCCGTTCGACGATCTTGGGGCAAATCGTCGAGCGCAGTTCAGAGATCAGAAGAATTCTAGACACTAAGAAAAATCAGAATGTTTGCCTAGTATTGGTCAATTTTTAAGCTTTCAAAATCTTGGATATTATGTAAGGCTTCCTCCATCTAACATTCCTAACTGATTTAGGAAGAAGGTGTGTTTCTTTTCATCCAAAGGCTTGGTGAAAATATCTCCCCTTTGTAAATCAGTTGAGATATATTGTAATTCAATTTTATTCTTTTCAACATTATCCCTTAAGAAGTGATGCCTAATCTCTATGTGTTTTGTCCTACTATGGAGGACTGGATTTTGAGCTATGGAAATAGCACTTGTATTGTCACAAAATATTTTAGACTTCTCTAAGTTGTAGCCATAGTCTAGTAGTTGGTTTTGAATCCACAAGATTTATGAACAACAACTGCTAGCAGCCATATATTCAGCTTCAGCAGTTGAAGTTGACACAGATGTTTGTTTCTTACAAAACCAAGAGACAAGTCTGTCACCAAGGAACTGACAAGTTCCACTGGTGCTTTTCCTGTCAATTCTGCATCCAGCATAATCAGCATCAGAGAATCCAGTTAACTCAAATGCTGAATCTTTTGGATACCAGAGACCTAGATTTGGATAACTTTTAACATACTTGAGAATCCTCTTTACTAAAGTTAGGTGTGACTCTCTAGTGCTTACTTGGAACCTAGCACATATACATGTAGCAAACATTATATCTGGTCTACTAGCTGTAAGATACAGTAGAGAGCCAATCATTGCTCTATATGTTGTCTGATCAACAGGTTTCCCATGTTCATCAGCATCCAATACAGCATTAGTAGGCATGGGTGTTTTCATACAAGATGCCTCAGACATACCAAATTTCTTAACCAATTCATGTGCATACTTGGTTTGAGAAATGAAGATGCCTTCAGCATGTTGCTTGACTTGCAATTCTAGGAAGAAGGATAGCTCACCCATGCTACTCATCTCAAATTTAGAATGCATTAGGTTAGAAAACCTTCTACATAATTTTGAGTCAGTAGAACCAAAAATGATATCGTCTACATAAATTTGTACTAGTAGGGTATGAGACTTATGAGTTCTAATAAAAAGAGTTTGGTCTACTCTACCCCTTATAAAACCATTTTCCAAGAGAAAGCATGCTAAGGTTTCATACCATGCTCTAGGAGCTTGCTTGAGACCATATAATGTTTTATTTAATCTAAAAACATAATCAGGATAAGTTGGAGAGATAAAACCTGGAGGTTGTTTGACATAAACTTCCTCTTTGATGTCTCCATTTAAGAAAGCACTTTTGACATCCATTTGATATACTTTGAAGCCTTTGTGAGCTGCATAAGCTAGAAATATTCTGATGGCTTCTAATCTTGCAACAGGTGCAAAAGTCTGGTCGTAGTCAATTCCTTCTTCTTGAGAGTATCCCTGAGCAACTAGTCTTGCCTTGTTCCTTATAATTACTCCTTGATCATCCAGTTTGTTTCTGAATACCCATTTTGTTCTAACAATGGAATGATCCTTAGGCTTTGGAACTAGTTCCCATACTTTGTTTCTCTCAAATTGATGCAACTCCTCTTGCATTGCAATGATCCAGTGTGGATCTTGCTCTGCATCTTGAATGGACTGAGGTTCAATTTGAGATAGGAAGCAGGTGTGCAACAAGTTTTGGTTGACCTGATTTCTGGTTTGCACACCAGCTGAGATTTCTCCAATTATTTGGGAAATTGGATGGTCTCTTGATGTTACTAAATCAACAGGGGGTGTTGATTGTTCACCAACCTGTGTTGTTGTTTCCTCTTGTGGTACAACAACTGGCTCTTCAAGTTGTGCTTCAATGTGTTGAGCATTCCCTTCATCTTCACTGCTTTCATCCTCTTGAGTAACCTGTAACCTGTTCAAGTCTTCAACTAGAGAGTGTTCCTGCAAAGGTTCTATGGTAGAAGAAATCTTCTCCTTGAAAGAAATGTTAGATTCATCAAAAGAAGTGTGAATAGATTCCTCAATTTTCAAAGATGATTTATTAAAGACCCTATAGGCCTTGCTGATCATGGAGTATCCCAGAAACACTCCTTCATCAGATTTGGCTTGAAATTTTGCTAAATATTTCTTGTCATTATTGTGAATGAAGCAAATACAGCCAAAGACTCTAAAATAGTCAACTTTAGGTTTCTTCCCTTTGAGTAATTCATAGGGAGTCTTTCCCTTTAGTTTATGTATCAGACTTCTGTTCAGCACATAGTTGGAGGTGTTCACTGCCTCTGCCCAAAAGGATAGAGGTAGATGAGCATCTGACAATAATGTAGTGGCAGATTCAACAAGGGTTCTATTTTTCCTTTCAGCTACCCCATTTTGTTGAGGAGTTCTAGGAGCTGAGAAAGTATGCCTGATCCCTTCACTCTGACAGAACTCTTGCATAAGAAGAGAATCAAACTTTTTCCCATGATCACTTCTGATCAGGGCAATGTGAGTATTGAACTCAATCTGTATACATTTGAGAAACTCTGTCAGACACTTAAAGTTATCAGACTTCTTCCTTAGAAAGAACACCCAAGTGAATCTAGAGAAGTCATCTACAACTACTAAAGTGAGGATTTCCCTCCTAGGCTTTGTACTGTGATGGGTCCAAAGAGATCCATGTGTAACGGATACAATATCCTAGGTGAATCACTCTTATTAAGTGACTTAAAACTGTTTTTAGTTTGCTTGCCTAATTGACAAGCCCTGCAGAGTCCTTCCTTCTTGTAGGGGCCAGAAGGTAGTCCTCTAACAAGGTTGTCCTTGGATAGCCTAGCAATAGTTCTAAGGTTTAGGTGTCCTAATCTCTTATGCCATAAAACATTTGGTGTACAGACAGAGTTAAACAAGCAAATATCTACATTAGTTGAAAGAAAGTCTACTAGATAGATGTTACCTTTCCTTTTACCTGTCAACACTGTTGTGTTGTCCTCTGACTTGATTTTGCATAAGGCTTTGCTGAAGGTCACCTGGTAGCATTCATCACACAGCTGACTGATGCTAATTAGGTTGTGCTTCAGTCCCTCTACATAAGCTACCTTCTTGAAGGTTACTGAACCAATCTGGACTGCACCATATCCTTTAGTCTGTCCAAAGTTTGAATCACCAAAGATAACTTTGGGTCCAAGCTTGGCTCTGAAGGATGTGAGGTTGTCCTTGTTCTCTATCATGTGCTTAGAGCACCCACTATCCAAGTATCATTGCTGGTTAGATGTTGGATAGGTCTTCACCTGCATATAAGACAATTTATTTGTTTTTGACCCAGTTTACCTTGGGCCTAGGTTGATAACCTTTAAATTCAGAAATGAAAGACATCCCAGGTTGACTCTTATATCCTTCAGGATGATATCTCCTTGGAGGTAAAATCCATTCAGTATAAGGGTTATAGATTTGGGATGAAGGACCCTTAGGATTCAATTTCGATTTGCCTTTGAAAAATTTTCCAGAGCTCTGACCTCTGTTCGACGATCTTGGAGTTGCGTTCGACGATCTTGGGTCAGATCGTCGAGCTCCGTTCGACGGTCGACTATGGGTGAGATCAGGCACTTGAGATCGTCGACCTGCGTTCTACGACTTTGGCTGAGACCGTCGATCAGCGTTCGACGATTTTTCCTGAGATCGTCGAGCTGCGTTCGGCGATCGTCGATCTTCATTCGGCGATCGTCGATCTCTGTTCGACGATTTCTACTGGGACTTGGTTTTCTGAGGCAGATCAGAATTTTTCCTAGCAACCTCTACAACTCCCTTTTCTTTGTCAGAAATGAATTTGATGGGAGTTGTTAGGACTATAGGTTGGCTGGATGATGCACCCAAGCCCAGTGTACTGTTAAATCTAGAGTTCACTGTGCTTGTGATGTCCATCAGCTTGATGCTTCTCCCATTAAGGGATTCTTCAAGCTTCTTGGACTCAGAGAGCTCACTTTTCAGTGAAGCTATCTGTTCCCTACAGCACTCCAACTCCTGAGAGAGTTTGAGGTTTTCTGACTTTAGAGCATTGTGTTCAGATAATTGATTTCTGAGAGAGATAATCTCTTTCTCAGACTTTAGCAGGTCTAAACACAGTGCTTTAAATTCAGATTTAAAATCTTCTGAACTAAAATCAAAAGAACCAATTACCTGATCTTCTTCAGGTTGAGTCTCTGAGTCTAACTCTGACTCCTCTTCTTCTGAGTTATGCTGTGAGGCATTGATTGCCATCATGCAGAACTCCTTTTCTTCTGCATCATCCTCATCATCACTGGAGCTGGATGAGGCTTCTGACTCCTCTTCTGTCTCACTCCAGGATTCAGCAACAAACCCTTTTCTTGTATGCTTATTTTTGCTTGAAGAAGGTTTGTCATTTCTATTCCTTTTGTAGTCTTTCTCCTTTCTTCTTTCTTTTCTGTCCCTTCTGTCCTTGTTCTTGTTCTCTGGACAGTCAGGAACTATGTGCCCTGGTTTCCTGCAACCAAAGCAAATAATGTCTTTGTTATTGCTAATGGACTTGTCATACCTTGGCTTGTCCTGCTCCTTGTATGATCTTCTTCTGAAGTCCTTTCTGGCCATCAGGTAGAATCTTTTGGCCAACAAGCTGAGTAGTTCATCATTGCCTGTGGCTTTATCTTCAGGCAGATCCTCAGTTGCCTTGAAGGCTATGGTCTTCTCTTTCCTTGTGGCTGGTGAAGCAGCCTTCTGTTCTTCCTCTCTATTCTTGATGAGTAGCTCATAAGATTTGAGCTTACCCAACAAAGCTTCAGTGGTGATCTCATTCAGACTTCTGGCATCCTTAATTGGCCAGATTCTTAAATCCCAAGTGCTGGGGAAGCACATTAGGATCTTGTCATTGAGTTCAGTTAGAGAGATCTCTTTGTCCAATGTCCTTAGTTCACTGACAATTAGACTTAGTCTGTTGTACATGTCTCCCACTGACTCAGTCTCTCCCTTCTTGAAATTCTCATATTGGGAGATGAGATGGGATCTTCTGTCCTTTCTCTCATCAGCTGAGCCTGAGACTATTTCCGAGAGCTTGTCCCAAATTTCCTTGGCTGAATTGCATTCA
This sequence comes from Platanthera guangdongensis, assembly GCA_039583875.1. Classification (NCBI taxonomy): domain Eukaryota; kingdom Viridiplantae; phylum Streptophyta; class Magnoliopsida; order Asparagales; family Orchidaceae; genus Platanthera; species Platanthera guangdongensis. The sequence goes on along the minus strand of CM077164.1, from coordinate 89,242,891 downwards.
GCTACCTTTTGAAATATGTCATCTGACATTGTCTGGGCTAGGATGTTCATAGTGTTGAAATCGGAATCCGGTCTCTTGTGGAGTTCGACCCTTGGGGAAGGGGTGCTCTCGCGCCTACTTTGCTCCTGCAAGAAAAACAACGAGAGAGACAAGAGAGAACAGACCCAAGGGCTCGGCAGGGAGGTCCCACCACAAACCCGGAAGATCTCTGAGCGCTTCCCCTCCTTAGCCAAGAGCCGAGCTAAGGTACCCTCAGAGAACACTTGAAAATGAGAGTAAGGAGGCACTCAAAGCATCCCCTCTGAGGTACCCCTTGGATCTTATTTATAGATTTTCAGAATCTGAACTGCCAATAACCAAAAGGACTGACCTGGAAATACCAAAAAGGCCCCTGGTTGGGTCTGCCAACAGCCAAAATCCACTGTTTTGAATAGCTATGCGCAGTCCAACCTGGTCTGCCAACAGCGAGGCTCTGCTGTCCTGAGTAGCTATTCGCACCCCTGGGGGTCAGCTCGCCTTCAGTTCCCCCGCAGGAGGCGGGCGCGGCCTGGCCTCGTGGCTCGCCTATCCTCCTTGGGCAAGCGCGAGCCGATATGGGCGAGCTGCCTGTCTTCTGCCGGGCGGATCGGCAGCCAGGTCGCGTGTGGCCGGCGGTCGTCGCGACTTCGATCGACCCGCCAATCGCGGGTCGCCATCTCGCTTGCCTCGCCGGCTCGCTCGCCTGAAATGAGTGGGAGCGGGCCAGCCCTTCCGTCGTATAGCCTGTTTTGTCACTCGGGTGCGGGTCGCGGGGCCAGGCCTGCTCACCCTCCCTGGTGGGACCCGCTCGCCGGACACAGGGTTGTACACAATCCCCGCTCTTTTTGATCTTGAATCAAGCTCGGAAAGAATCATCCAACCCGCGTGTTCGGCGAGCTCTGTGCTGAGCTGGCAGGGAATCTTCTGGTGGGGGCCCACTATCCTGCTATAAATACACAGCGCTAACCCCTGGAGGAGGCTCCACAGATCCCTTCATTTCCTTTGAGCAGATCTTAATTTCTCGATGCCGGTCAGCGAAGAGGTGCGAGCTCGCCTGGCGGCAGCGGGCCTGAAGACTCAGGAGGAGGCCCTCGAGGCTGCCCCTTGGTTATCACGCGGGTCTCCCGGCCCTCTCTTCAGGCCGGCGAAGGGAAATATTGTCAGGCGGTCTCTGACGGGTGACTGTCCGGGCTCCAGCTCGGTGGTGGGTGCCGAGGTAGTCCCCGGGGTACGTGACCTTCCATGGATTATTGTTGTACCCCTGACCTTTTGTTTTGCAGGTGATTCCCTGTGAAGAGGTGGGGAATGGGGGAGGGGATCGCCCCCCTCGCGTGTCGCCCGAGAAGGTCGCTGGTTCCCCGGTTCCGGACCGCCCACCTCCGGAAACTCCCTGTCCGCTGTCTTCTCACGGGCTGGGAAAATCTCTTGAGACCCTCGAGGGAGGAAACTTTCAGGGTCGTCCGGGCTCTTCTCGCCCATCTGTCGGTGCGGGCGACGTGCCAACCCCTGGTGAGTTGGCTTTTATCGTTGGCTTTGTCTCTTGCTCGCTCCTTCCGACCCCCCCCCCCCCCCCGTTTGCAGGCTTTAACAGGGCCTCTCCTGAAACCGAGATGAGCGAAGGGTACTGGCCTACGCCCGACGTGGACAGTGTTTCTGACTACCTGGGCGACCCGACCTATGCGGTGGGGATGAAGAGGCAGGTGACGCGGCTGTTCCAGAAACACACACTGCTGCTGCAGGAGATCATGAAGAGGATCGATGACGACAAGGCCGAGACCGAGGCCCGGCTCGCGGCCTTGGAGGGCCCTCCGCGCGAAGCGGAAGACGACGATGTCACCTCACTGGGCATGCATATAACGCGAGCCGAGGGGAATCTTAAGAGCGCCATGGAGCAGGTCGGCCTGGCTCAACGGGAGCTGGTGGCGGTTCGCGATTACCACGATCCTCGTGTGCCGCCTCGGTCGGGAACGAAGAGTCGGCACAGGTGGAAGTGGGTCGAGTACTGACCCAGTTGTCTACCCCTCGCTTGCAGGATACCGCGGAGTTGTTGTCATTTCGGAGTTATCTTGTATTTGTAATCGCTAGCGACTCTTTTAGCCCTCCTATGGGCCTAACTTGTTACTGCTGAGGTTCATTGGAAATATCATGCTGTTTTTATTGTTTTCTGTGGGTGGGTTAAGGGAAAGGTCCGTTCTTCCTCTTGCGTTGATCGGGGCGAGGGCGAGCCGAGGGGCTCGCCAGATGGGATTCTCCCGACTCGTGCGGAACAGCGTGCGGGTGCGGGTTGAGGCTCGCCTGCACTGGTCTTCCGCGGTTGCGGCCGTGCGAGAACCGTGCCGGATCGACCCTTGAGGTGCGGTCGCGCGCGGGAAGTCAAACCGTCGGACTGATTTTTGCTATTCGCACCCCATCTTTCGGCGGGAGGTTTCCCGCCCTTTCTCTTTCCCTATAAATAGGCCTTGCAGGCCCTTATTTCTCCACCGAATCCAAACCCTCCTGCTTCCCGTTCCCCGCGGAGTACCGTCTGTGTTCGCCTTCTGGCTCTTCTTCGCGCGTTCGGCGGCGACTCGATGGGAATGGGCGGAGGCGGCGGCGATGTGGACGGCCGAAGCAAGTGCGCTTGGACCTTCTCCGAGCACGATTTTCCTCGCGCCGTCCTCTCTGAGCGCGAGTACCTGGATGCCTTAGCGACCACGTTCCGCCGGGCTTTTCTGCGAGGCGGCCCGGGGATGGGGAGAAGATCAACGACTTGTCTAGGGATGAGCTTGCCATCCCTCTCGCTCACTTTAAAGTAGGCCTGCGACTCCCCCTGTGGCCCGAGGTGCGCCAGGTGCTGAAATACTTCGGGGTCGTCCTGGGCCAGATGACCCCGAACTCCATCGCCGTCATGGTGGGGTTCGCCTGCTTCCTGCGAGGGGAGCGAGTGGAGTTCAGCCTCGCCGTGTTCCGGAAGCTGTTCTCCTTCCGGGCGAATCGAGACGGGACGACCTACTTCTCCAGCGCCCCCCTCAAGGTGCGGGAGACAGTTAACAAGAGTCACAATTGGCTCAAGAGATTCCTGTTCATCAAAGGGGACTTCGGCAACGTCCCCTTCTCGCCGGTTCAACTTAGCGAGGCGAGCTACCGGCCCCCAGCATAGGCGGCCACGAAGCTGACCTGTGCGTGTTCTTCGCTGGGAAGAATTTTGAGGTCGCGTTTCTGCGCCGCCATCTTGACGACCTCGCCGCTGTCCCGCCGGGGGGAGGTTTGTCACTCGCCGCTGTTATACCTTATTCCCTTTCTTCCTTTATCTCACCCCTTCCTTCTGTCAGGCGAGCGCGACATCCCTCTTCACCCTCCTTACGAGAGTGCTCGTATTCCCCCCGGGGTTCTCGCCCGTGCGCAGGCTGCGGATGCCGCCCAGCGCGACATCCCATCGGTCCCGGCCAAGAAGCGGCCGGGTGGCGGACAGCCAGCCCCTCCGTCATAGGTGGCGAATACCGTGGATCAGCAACTCGCCGCGAGGCAAAGGAAGGACAAGGCTCCCGCGGTCGTACCGGCCGAGGGCCCCTCGCCCCCTCTGGTCGCTTCGACCAGCGACTCGCCGGTCGGGGCGGCGGGCACCTCCGCGCCGCCGGGCGGGTCTCAAGCTGCTGCGGAGCCGGTGCCGAGAGGGCATCGTAACTTCGGCTACGGCGAGAGGTACCAGGACGAGCTCGGCGTCCCGCTCCTGTCGTGGGACAAGGAGTCGAACCGCGCGATGATCTCGACCCTGCTGCCGAGCTGGATGGAGCAGGATACCATCGGCGGGGAGGCATACAACTTCTCCTTTGGTCTGTACTCGCGCGAAGACGCCGCCATTTATGACAAGGAGGAGACGCGAGTGCTGATTCATGAGAGCGTGCGGGCCCAGCTGTGCGGTCTGGAGCTGGCTCACATGGTGGGGAGGCGCTGCACCCAGGTGGAGCGGAATGCCGCGTCCATCCAAAAGATGGCGGATGAGAAGGAAGAGGCCCGGAAGCTCGCTCAGGTGGACGTGGACCTTCACAGGAGGCGAGCCGACGCGGCAGAGGAGACCCTCGCGCAGTTCCTGGGCGGGGTGGTACGTGCTCAACCTGAATCACACTCCCTCCTTTTTGCGGACACAGCTCACGATTATTCTTACCCCTTTCCCCAGGACGCGGCGACGGCAAGCCGTATGGGTGCCGAGATCGCCACCCTTGGTCAAGAGAAGGCAGCGTTGGAGGCGCGGGTACGCGAGCTGGAGGCCGCCGCCGCTGCCCCTCCTCCAGACAGCAGGGTCTGCCCGCATGAGCACCTCTCCGACTACGACCTGGAAGTGCTAATGCAAAAGAACGCGGCCAGCGCAGCGAAATACACGATGTAAATGCTGCAGTGCGCGGATCTGCTTACGTGCGAGGCAGCGGGACTCTCGGCGGAAGACGTGGTGCCGACGCAGTTTCTCCCCGTGCCGGAACCTGGCGACAAAGGCTTCCGGCCCATTTAGGATTTCTCAACCCAGATCTCGTATTTCCCCAGACTCGTAATTTATTCTTTTAGATGAACATTATCATGTATATCAATCTGTTCTGAGATGTATGCGCGAGTTGCGCTTATACTTCGTATTTTTTAGCTATTGTTCCTTTTTTGAATGCCCTCTTCGCCCGCCTTATTTTTCCAACGCTGTTATTGCCGGATGACGCGACCTGCCCCTGCGGCTCGGCTCTGACGAGGCGGCTGCCCGCCCGCCGAGCGAGGCGAGCCGGTTCGTCCCTCGAGCGAGGCGAGCCGGCTCGTCCCTCGTCCGTATGCCTAATTCCCTGCGGACTCTCGCCCGGGCCTTTGCGTCTACTCGGCCGCCTTTCCTGGGGTTTGAGGGTGGGGCTGTGCTAGACCCTTTCTCCCCTTTTTTGACTACCTTTTGTGATTCCGACCTGCTTCTCACGCCTTTCGAGTAGTTCCCGGCCTCGCCGGCTAGGTGGGAGTCCGGCAACGTGATTTGTTCTGGGTTGCAGGTTATCGCCTACTGAGTCATTCCATCGAGTGACTTTCGGCCCTGCCAGCTAGGTGGGAGCCTGGCAGCGGGATCTTCTCGAGGCTAGGGATGACACCGAGTGACTTCCGGCCCTGCCAGCTAGGTGGGAGCCTGGCAGCGGGATCTTCTCGGGGTCCAAACACATTCCATCGAGTGACTTCTGGCCCTGCCAGCTAGGTGGGAGCCTGACAGCGAGATCTTCTCAAGGCTAGGGATGACACCGAGTGACTTCCGGCCCTGCCAGCTAGGTGGGAGCCTGGCAGCGGGATCTTCTCGGGGTCCAGACACATTCCACCGAGTGACTTCCGGCCCTGCCAGGTAGGTGGAAGCCTGGCAGCGGGATCTTCTCGAGGCTAGGGATGACACCGAGTGACTTCCGGCCCTGCCAGCTAGGTGGTAGCCTGGCAGCGGGATCTTCTCGGGGTCCAAACACATTCCATCGAGTGACTTCCGGCCCTGCCAGCTAGGTGGGAGCCTGGCAGCGGGATCTTCTCGAGGCTAGGGATGACACCGAGTGACTTCCGGCCCTGCCAGCTAGGTGGGAGCCTGGCAGCGGGATCTTCTCGGGGTCCAAACACATTCCATCGAGTGACTTCCGGCCCTGCCAGCTAGGTGGGAGCCTGGCAGCGGGATCTTCTCGAGGCTATGGATGACACCGAGTGACTTCCGGCCCTGCCAGCTAGGTGGGAGCCTGGCAGCGGGATCTTCTCGGGGTCCAAACACATTCCATCGAGTGACTTCCGGCCCTGCCAGCTAGGTGGGAGCCTGACAGCGGGATCTTCTCGAGGCTAGGGATGACACCGAGTGACTTCCGGCCCTGCCAGCTAGGTGGGAGCCTGGCAGCGGGATCTTCTCGGGGTCCAGACACATTCCATCGAGTGACTTCCGGCCCTGCCAGCTAGGTGGGAGCCTGACAGCGGGATCTTCTCGAGGCTAGGGATGACACCGAGTGACTTCCGGCACTGCCAGCTAGGTGGGAGCCTGGCAGCGGGATCTTCTCGGGGTCCAAACACATTCCAATTCTCTGAGCAAGCTAGATATGACAATCCTGGGGGGGAGAGAGAAGAAAGACTTCATTATAACAAATCGCGTCGCTTATAGGAGCTTAGGGAAAAAACCTCTTCAAGTCGTCTCCACTCCAGGTGAGACTCAGGGCCTCGCCCTCTACATTTTGGAGCCGATAGCCCCCTGACCTCAAAGCTTCCTTCACAATGAATGGCCCCTCCCAGCTGGGGTTGAGCTTTCCTACGGATGCTGACCTTCCTGCCGCATCCACCTTCTTCAGCACCAGGTCCCCTTCTGCAAACTGCTTGACCCAGACATGCTTGTCAAAGTATTTTGCCATCCTCCTTTTGACCTCCTCCTGTCGAATGGCCGAGAGGTCCCTCAATTCTTGCACCATGTCAAGGGAGAGTCTCAGCTCCTCCTCGTTCTCGGCTTGCCATTCCTCTCGGCCCTCCCTGGCCGTTCCGACTCGCGGCGTTTGGACCTCAAATTCTATGGGGAGCACCGCCTCGCACCCATGGGAGAGCTTGAAGGGGGTCTCCCCCGTGGCCTTGTTTGGGGTGGTTCTAAGGGTCCAAAGAACGGCGGGGAGCTTCTCCACCCAGCTCCCCCTCAAGTTTTCCACCTTCTTCTTGAGGAGATTGACGATGATCTTGTTCGCCGCCTCCACCTGCCCGTTGCTCCTGGGGTGGTGGACCGAGGCGAACCTGAGGTCGATTTCAAGCTGCTCGCAAAAGCTGGTGAACTCGGCACTGGCGAACTGGGGTCCGTTATCGGTGAAGATGGCTTGTGGCATCCCGTGGCGACAGATGATCTCCCCCCAGACGAAGTTCCTGATCACTTGGGAGGTCACCTTGGCCAACGCCTTCACCTCCATCCACTTCGAGAAGTAGTCGATCATCACTAGGAGGAACCTTCTCTAGCCGCTGGCCTGGGGGAACGGTCCAACCAAATCCATTCCCCAGATTGCAAAGGTCCAGGGGGCCGTGATACTCTTGAGTTGTTGGGCCGGCTGTAGCTGGAGGGGGGCAAACAGCTGGCACTTATGACATCTCCTTGCGAATTCCGCGGCGTCTCGGCCAAGGGTGGGCCAGAAATACCCTTGCCTGACTATCCTTCCTTCCAGGGTCCGACTCCCGGAATGACTTCCGCACTCCCCGGAGTGGACTTCCTCCAGGATCCTCTGCGCCTCACCCTCGACTACGCAGCGAGCCAACATCCCGGAGAGGGTCTTCCGGTACAGCTGCCTGTCCTTAAGGAGGTAGTAAGCTGACTTGTGCCTTAGCTTCTTCCTGTCCACCCCCTCCGGATATTCTCCCGTGGAGAGGAAAACTACTACTGGGTCCATCCACGAAGGCTGCTGATCGATCTCCATGAGCTCTCCTTCTTCGATGGAGGGGCGGAACAGGTCGGTGATGGTGCCCCCTGCTCGGGGGCCGTGCTTCGCCAGTTGGTCGGCCTGTTCATTCTCTCCCCTTGGCACGTGTCGGATGGACAAGGTCTGGAAGGTCCCTATGACCCCCTTTGCTTTGGCCAAGTATAATTGCAAAGCGGGCTCCCTTGCTTCGAACTCCCCGTTGATCTGGGAAGCCACCACCATGGAGTCGGTTAGGACCTCCACGTCCAGCACCCCCAGCTCTCTGGCCAGGCGCAGCCCCGCTTTCACTGCTTCGTACTCGGCCTGGTTGTTGGTAATGGGGAAATGCACCACCACCGTCTGCTCAATCTGAGTCCCTTGAGGGCTTTCCAGAACCACTCCTACTCCGAGAGAATGTCTTCCTGAGGCTCCATCCACCCTCACCTTCCAAGGGTTCGGGCGAGTGAGCTCCTCCTCCGCTACTTCTATCACGTAGTCAGCCAGGAAATCGGCCATCGCCTGAGCTTTGATTGAGAGTCGCGGAACGAAGGAGACATCGAACTCGCTCAGCTCCACCGACCACTTGGCCAGCCGGCCAGAATGCTCCACCCCCTCGAAGACGTTGCGGAGAGGATGGTCGGTCACCACTCGGATTGAGTGTGCCTGGAAGTAAGGTCGTAGCCTCCGAGCTGAGACGATTAGTGCGAACGCGAGCTTCTCCAAGATTGGATACCGGAGCTCGGCCTTCTTCAGGACCCGGCTGACGTAATAAATCGGGAGCTGCTTCTTCCCTTCCTCGCGAACCAAGACGGAGCTCAGGGCCTCCGCCCCGACTCCGAGATATAAGAACAAATCTTCCCCTTCCTTCGGTCCTTGGAGAAGCGGCGCCTGTGTCAACTGCACCTTGAGGGCCTGGAAGGCCTCTTCACATTCCTTGCTCCATTCAAACCTATGACCCCCCCTTAGCGTCTTGAAGAAGGGGGAGCACTTCTCCCCTACCCGAGAAAGGAAGCGACTCAGTCCTGCTAGCTTCCCTGTCAACCGTTGGACCTCCTTTGCACTCCATGGGGACCCCAGCTCCAAGATGGCCTTGACCTTGTCTGGATTCGGCTCGACCCCCGCGGGGGTGAGGAGATGCCCCAAGAACTTCCCCCGGCTAGCCCCAAAAACACACTTAAGGGGATTCAGCCGCATTTTATATCTGCGCAGGGTGGCGAACGTCTCCTCCATGTCCCGGAGGTGGGAATCCACGTCCCGGCTGTTGATCATGAGGTCGTCCACGTACACCTCCAAGTTCCTCCCCCTTTGTTCCTTGAAGACCCTGTCCATCATTTTTTGGTAGGTGGCCCCAGCGTTCTTCAGCCCGAACGGCATCATCTTGTAGCAGTAGCAGCCGTCCCCTGTGATGAATGAGACATCCTTGATGTCCGGGGGGTGCATCCTGATCTGATGGTAACCTGAAAAGGCATCTAAAAAACTCATTACAGAAAAGCCGACGGCGGAATCAACCAGCGCGTCGATCCGAGGCAAAGGGTAACAGTCCTTAGGACAAGCTTTATTAAGAAGGGAAAAATCGATACACAACCGCCAGCGGCCATCTCCTTTTTTGACCATCACAACGTTTGAGACCCAGCCGGGGTACTGAATTTCGGACACGAAGCCAGCTTTGAGAAGCTTCGCCACCTCCTCTCTGATGGGTTCCGCCAGCTTGTCCGCCGTGGATCTCTTTTTCTGCTGAACGGGGCGTGTCCCCGGGTCCAAGTTGAGGCGGTGGCAGGCCACATCCGCGTCAACCCCCGGCATCTCCGCGGCGTACCAGGCGAAGATGTCCACGTTCTTCTGGATGCACTCCAGCATCCTGCCCTGGTCCTCCGGGGTCTGCCCTCTGCTGACGCGAACCTTCTCCATTCTCCCTCCCCGGGTGAATACCTCCAGCTCCACCACCTCCTCAGCTGCCTCCAGCCTGGATTGCTTTGCCCATCCTTCGGCATCCCTTTCCTCCGGAACGGGGACCTCTACCTCCATCTCCTCTCCTACGGCCCTTACTTCGGCCACTTCCTCCGGGTCCCCCCCTTCCGCCTTCTCTGCGCAGTCCTTCACCCCCAGCTCCACCTCTCCGGCCTCCTGCTCGTCCTTCTCCATCCTCCGCCCCATCTCCTCGGCTCCTTCCTGCCAAGAGATGGTGTTCACCGCGGTGACGTAGCACTCCCACGCCACCTTTGGGTCTCCCCTAACCCTGACCTGCACCCCCTCAGCGTTGAACTTCAGGCATTGATGGAAAGATGAGGGGACGCAACGGAAGGCGCTGATCAGGGGCCTCCCGAAGATTGCGCTGTAGCTGCTGGGGGCGTCCACAATGACGAACTTGCAGTTTCGGGACTGCCCCCCTAGGGTGACATGGAGGCCGACTCCTCCCTCTACCTCCTTCCTTTCTCCCGAGAATCCGAACAAGGTCCCGTCCGAGGCCAGCACCCTCTTAGCTTCCACTTGCATCGCGTCAAATGCCTTTTTGAAGACGACGTTCACGGAGCTTCCATTGTCCACGAGGATCCGAGAGACAGTGAAGTTCTCGATGGCGGCCTTGATGACCAGCGCATCACAGAACGGATCCTCGTGGTCTGGCATATCACTTCTGGAGAAGGTGATCCTCTCCTCTAGCGGTGGGGTTTGGGACGTAGAGGCGACGCTCCGCCGGTACATGGTGTAGAGGCTTGCCTTGCGGGAAGCCTCGATCCCCACTCCCCCGTGGATCACTCTGATCCCTCCTCGGGTCCCCACATCCACCCGGTCTTCACAGCGATCCTCCTCCGCCCGAGGCAGGACCTCCTCGATCCTCACTTCCTGCCGCACCTCCTCCTGCTGCTGCTGCCGCCCCCTGTTCCCCCTCATTTCCAGGAACTCCGGGCACGTGGCTGTTGCGTGCCCCTCTTCTTGATGGAAGTCGCAGTAGGGCAGCTCCACCCTGAACTCCCTTCTCCTCCTTCTCAAGATCCCCCTCCTGGCTCCCAGAGCTATGGCCATGGCTTCCTCCTGGTCGGGGAGTCGGGGCCTCTGGCCCTGCCTCCAGCCTGGGGGGTGGAATTGGTCTTGCCTCCCCTGAAAGTGACCCCTTCCGAAGTTCCCCCTCTGTGGCCCCTGCCCCTGCCACTCAGGCCTCCAGCCCAGCCGACGGTCGGGCTCCTAGGGCCCCCACCTCGGCGGCTGCTGCCATTGGGGCTGCCTCTGCTCCCTCTGCTCCCTTTGCCTAGGCGCCCCCCTTTTCTCTTCCTGTCCTCTTCCTCCCTTCGACTCCTTTTCCTCCTCAGTCGCCCACCTGGCCAACTTCCTTGCAAATTCAGGGTTCGACGCCTCCCCGTCGACCTCTCTCGCCGCCCTCTCCATCAACTCCTCGTAGGAGAGGGGGAATTCTCTTCAGCTCCATGTGGAAGAAACCCTGCTGCAGGCCCAGGGTGAAGGCCATCATCAGACTGTGGCCCGGCATCTCCTGGACTTGGGTAACCTCCTCCTGAAACTGATCCACATAGCTCCCCAACGTCTCGTTCACCCCCTGCTTTATGTGGAACAGGGACTCAGACTCCTTCTTCCTCTTCTTTGAGGTAGTGAACCTCAACATGAACCCTCGGCGCAGGTCCTCGAAGCAATAGATGGAACTGGCCGACAGCTGGTGGAACCACTCTCTTGCCTTCTCTCGGAGGGTGATGGCGAAGAGACGGCACTTGAATCCGTCCGACATCTGACGGGTGGAGACTACGTCCTCGAACCACTGGACGTGCTGAACCGGGTCTCCCTTCCCGGTGTAGTAGGTCATCTCGGGCTCCCTGAACCCGTCTGGTACTGGAGCTGAGGAGACCAGCTCGCTGAAGGGGCTGCCTCCCCCCACCTGGCGGACCGGCGAGTCTCGCGGGCCCAACTCGCCGAACCGGCCTCGGCCTGCCGAGCAGGGGAAGAGCTCGCGCCCCGGGAGCTCGCTTCCTCGGCCTTCCTCGGCCACCTCCTTCCCGGCTCGCCTGCCGAGAGCGTCCTCGCCTAAGGAGGGGGCGGCCGCGATCGGGATCGCCGGAGTCGAGCACTCGGCCCGCGTGCCGAGCGCGATCTTGACCAGAGTCAGCACCTCATTCCTGAAGTCTTCAAACATTCCCACCGTTGCAAGAGGTGGTGGGGGTGGCGAGTCCTGCCTGTCAGATCCTTGACCTCCCGTCATTGAGCTCGCCGAAGCTTTTCTGCACTGACCACTCTTCACGCTCACCGCACCAAAATGTTGAAACCGGAATCCGGTCTCTTGTGGAGTTCGACCCTTGGGGAAGGGGTGGTCTCGCGCCTACTTTGCTCCTGCAAGAAAAACAACGAGAGAGACAAGAGAGAACAGACCCAAGGGCTCGGCAGGGAGGTCCCACCACAAACCCGGAAGATCTCTGAGCGCTTCCCCTCCTTAGCCAAGAGCCGAGCTAAGGTACCCTCGGAGAACACTTGAAAATGAGAGTAAGGAGGCACTCAAAGCGTCCCCTCTGAGGTACCCCTTGGGTCTTATTTATAGATTTTCATAATCTGAACTGCCAATAACCAAAAGGACTGACCTGGAAATACCAAAAAGGCCCCTGGTTGGGTCTGCCAACAGCCAAACTCCGCTGTTTTGAATAGCTATGCGCAGTCCAACCTGGTCTGCCAACAGCGAGGCTCCGCTGTCCTGAGTAGCTATTCGCACCCCTGGGGGGTCAGCTCGCCTTCAGTTCCCCCGCAGGAGGCGGGCGCGGCCTGGCCTCGTGGCTCGCCTATCCTCCCTGGGCGAGCGCGAGCCGATATGGGCGAGCTGCCTGTCTTCTGCCGGGCGGATCGGCAGCCAGGTTGCGTGTGGCCAGCGGTCGTCGCGACTTCGATCGACCCGCCAATCGCGGGTCGCCAGCTCGCTTGCCTCGCCGGCTCGCTCGCCTGAAATGAGCGGGAGCGGGCCAGCCCTTCCGCCGTATAGCCTGTTTTGTCACTCGGGTGCGGGTCGCGGGGCCAGGCCTGCTCACCCTCCCTGGTGGGACCCGCTCGCCGGACACAGGGTTGTACACATAGCCTTAGCATCAGCTACCTTCCATCTCTTGATGTCAGCATCTGTTCCTGATGGAGGTGGCACAGCATTTGTGCTTGTGCTCTCTGGGGTCTTGGACACACTGTCAAAACAGAGTTGAAGATATCTTCGTCAATAGAATTCATGTAAAGTCTAATCCTTGCCTTCCAAAGTGCAAACTTGGAAAGATTGCACATTGGAGGTCTGGTGCTAGCATAATCTTTGTTTTGGGCCATGATTTGTGCAAACAAAATCTAATAATACACTACAAAAGAAAAACAGATCTAGTTTTGGATCTTTGGGTTCAGGTGTTAGCATGTACAACCAATAAGGTATGGTATGTTTAACCAACCTCCCTCTGATACCAATTGAAAGTGCAACTAGATCTGATGTACTCTAAAGGGGAGGGGGGGTGAATAGAGTATATGGTGCTTTAAAACTTTTACAAACTTTTACAACTATTGTTGTAATATGTGTGAGCAGTGAAGCAATAAAAAATCTAATCACAGTACTAAGTTAACCAAAAAACTAAGCACATAAAAATCAAGGCCAGAAATAAAAATGAAAGTAAGCAAAACCAGAAGACACAAGGAAATATAGTGGTTCCCCAAACTTGGGTACATCCACTCTTCTACCACCCTAGGTAGGAATCCACTGCAGGATGAGTTGATCAAGTGTCCTGGGCACCAATGAGCTTTTGATAAGGTGCTCAAAAACCAAAGCAGATTTTTTGATCAGGTGTCTTGCCACCAATGAGCTTTTGACAAGGTGCTCAAAAACCAGGTTCAAACTTTTGAAGGGAGTTTGAAAAACCCTTTACAGAGTGGGGGTGAGAGAGTGATGGCAGTCTTCTCTTTCTCAAACAACTGAGAAGACTATGTGGATTGATGTCAAAGCTCCCCCTGAATCCTTGAGATCTTCAGGAAGAAAAGCTTTGCTGAGGGTGATAGACCTTCAAAAGTTGAACTCCAGCAATAGATGATTTCAGCAATAGCTGAAATGTTGAGTGTTTGGAGTCTGAAAATATGTTGGCCTTGAACACTTTGAAAACTACAGAGATCTGAAGATTTGAGAAAACTTGATCTGCTTGGATGAGTGTTCTTCAGAATTCTTTGTGACAGAAGATTTTGAATGTATCTCTGTAATCAGTATTCTCTCTCTGTATTGTGTGTTCTCTGTTGAGAGATTCAAAAAAAAATCCTGTCACTTATAATATGGTACAAAATGGAATATCATTCTCTGTCAAGAATAGTCGTTGGCCTGCATTAATTGCATCCTTAATTGCATAATCTCTTCTGGAGGAAAGTCCACAGAAACATTCCTTGAAAAATCCCTTGAAACTTGCTCCAGAAATAAATGAAAACGGCTACCAAATCTCTGAATTAATTGCAGAATAACTCCTAACTGATTTTGAATTTGAATTCTGGAAGTTATCTGTAATCGTCGAACTGAGCTCTGCTATCGTCGAGCTGAGCTCAGCGACCTGGAAACACACAACAGCAAAATATCGTTGATCTGAGCTCAAAGATCGTCGAACTGAGCTCAGAGATAAACATCCAATGCAGAGTCAAAATCGTCGACCTGAGCTCACCGATCGTCGAATGGAGTTCGACGATATTATGAAGTTGAGCTCAGCGATCGTCGAATGGAGTTCGACGATCTGTCAAAGTTGAGCTAGACGATCGTCGACCGTAGTTCGACGAATCGTCGTACTGAGCTCGACGATCAGACTTGGTCTCCAGACAGAAAATCTTGGTCTTCAGGGCAGCTTCCAAACCTAGACTTCTAACCCTTAGACTCAATTCTAATTGACCTATTAAGCTATACAGGAGGTCAAGCAAAAGTTCCTAGAGACATAGTGATCCTGACCCAAATTAGTAATAGGGTGTTCCAACACGCCCCTAGGAGTTGGGAGGAGGATTTCAGGGAAGAGATAACTTCCGTAAGCCGAGAAGGTTCGATCGGCCGGCTTGGAGGCAGGGGCCGAGAGATCGCTTCAAGCAACAGCAACAGGCAATGGAGATCGGTCGAGGTAGAGGAGGAAGAAGAGGAGCTCGAGGAGGAGTTGGAAGGAGAGATGGTAGGGAGAGAAGAAGGGGCAGGGTGACGTTGCCTTTCTGTGACTTCCATCAGGAGGATGGTCACGCAATGGCCACCTACCCATAGTTCTTAGATATGAGAGAAGTCAGGGGTAAGGAGGTAGGATCCTCCGATAAGGATCGTGGAAGTGCAGTACGGGGAGACGGAGGATAGATGTGAGGACCGGGTCGATGTAGGAACCCGGGGTGGGATCGGGGTGATCCACAGAGGAGTTGGGATCGAGGAAGCTCGTAAGGGGAGCCTCCAGACCATGTTTTGAAGAGGGGTAGCCTCGACCTCCCAGGCTCCGCCCCCGAAAGAAAAAATTACCTTTTCTTCAGAGGATATGTCGGATTATGAAGACCCATTCTGCAACGCCTTCATGATCCAAAAGGCGGTAGAAAACATCATGGTCTCCAAGATCCTAGTGGACAATGGGAGCTCCGTAAATGTGATCTTAAAAAAGGCCTTCGATGAAATGCAGGTTGTGACCAGGAGGGTCATAGCTTCGGATGGGCCGTTGTTCGGTTTCTCAGGAGGGAGGAAGGAAGTCGAAGGAGTAGGGTTGCACATGAAGTTGGGGGGCGTGTCACGGAACTGCAGGTTCGTGATTGTGGATGCCCCAAGCAGCTATAGCGCCATCTTTTGGCGCCCCCTCATCAGCGCCTTTCGCTGCGTCCCCTCCTCGTTTAATCAATGCCTCAAGTTCAACAATAAAGGGGTGCAAGTTAGGTTCAGAAGGGACCCGAAGGTGGCGAGGCAGTGCTACATTACGCCAGTCAACACCATATCTTGGATGGCAGAGATGGAGGGGTTGGAGAAGGAAATGGCGGCGCATGAAGAGGTTGTCGGAGAGGAGGAGATGAGCCTAGAAGAGGTAAGGGAGGAGACTGAAGAGTTTGTCAGGGAGGAGGAGATAGAGGAGGAGCAGAGGGGAAGATATGTGCAGGAGGTCCAGAGGGATGGAGAGCTAGAGCCGCATGAGGGTCAGCAGGTGGAATTCGAAGGAAGAGAAGCAGAGAGGGAAGCCTAGAGTGGTATGGAGGTTGAGCAGCAGCAGAGTGAGGTTCTAGAGGAGGAGATGGAAGTTGAGGAGGCAGGAGGGGGGGATGTGTTCGGGCAGGAAGAAGAGACAAGGGCCAATTGGGAGCAGTCGCGGCTGGAGCCGACGGAGGAGGTGGTGGAGAGGGAAGTCCTCACTAGAGCTGGACATGTACAGAAGGTATGGATCAACGGGGGTCTAAGCCCCGAGGACCAGGAGAGAGTGCAGGCTTGCATCCAAAGCAACATTGACATCTTTGCTTGGAGTGTGGCTGACATGCCGGGCATCGATGTGGATGTAGCCTACCACCATCTGAACCTGGATCCCCGGACACGCCCTATACGCTAGAAGATAAGGACCATCGCAACAAAGCTGGAAGAGCCAATCCGCGAAGAGGTCAGGAAGCTTCTGGAGGCTGGTTTCATCTCGGAGATCCAGTATCCGGGATGGGTCTCTAACGTGGTAATGGTGAAGAAGGGAGACGGGAAGTGGCGCATGTGTATCGACTTTTCTCTATTAAATAAATCGTGCCCTAAGGATTGTTATCTCTTGCCTCAAATCGACGCGCTGGTTGATTCAGCCGTCGGTTTTTCAATTATGAGTTTTTTGGATGCTTTTTCAGGTTACCACCAGATCTGAATGCACACTCATGACGTCAAGGACATCTCCTTCATCATGAGGGAGGGATGATTCAGCTATAAAATGATGTCCTTTGGGTTGAAAAATGCAGGGGCAACATACCTACGCATGATGGATCGAGTTTTCAAAGGCCAGAGGGGGAGGAACCTAGAGGTCTATGTTGATGACCTTATGGTTAAAAGCAAGGGCATGGAATCACACCTTCGGGACCTGGAGGAGACGTTCGCCAGCTTGCGAAAGTTCAAAATGACGCTGAACCCCTTAAAATGTGTTTTTGGGGCAAGCCGTGGGAAGTTTCTTGGGCACCTTCTGACCCCGACAGGGGTAGAACATAACCCGGACTAGGTAAAAGCCATCCTAGAGTTGGAATCACCACACAACGCCAAGGAAGTACAACACTTGTGTAACACCCCCTATCCGTCGCATAGCATATAGCAGTAGGTCCGGCCGGGGCCCGACGCCATATACCACAGACAGACCCGGTGGTTACTCAATGGAAACCGTCCAACCAATCCAACGTCCTACACAGAGTCATTCTAGAGGAAGCAATTAAAAGTTGTATTAATAAAGAACCCAATACTATCATGAATGTCCACTACAAAGCCAACAGGAATGAAGTACAAATACACAAGTACTGGCCTTTTGGTCTTACAATTGTTTTCCTCAAATTACATGTTTTTCAAACCTCGGTACGCAGGCCGGCCATACATGAATAAAAGAAAACACTCAAAATTAGGTCTTCGAGCGCCGGCTCAACAACTTGGGCTTTAACACGCTATTTACCGCTCGGCTCCACAGCACCTGCAAGCACAATCCACCGCAGCGGTGGCAAACCAAAGCAACGGTCAGCAGTGCTGACCAAATTATAACGATCCCGGCCCCAATTTGGTGCGGCGATGCACCTTCCATGCAGTTTATTAGCATAACCAAGCAGTATATATAGACATTGCATCACAGGCATTGTTACGCACGGCCACACGCCCCGTGCACTCAGGGCACATTCTCGGTGTACCGGTCAATGTCACGTCAATTTAAGCCATAGACACCCCGGTCTCACCACCGCCACTTTGACGGCCAAACTATGAGCATTTTGTCTTCCCGGCATGGGTCACGTCAATTTAAGCCATAGACCGTCGAAGACCCTCATCTATGCCAATGGCTCACATCGAATGACAAAGTGCGGGTACGGTTCTGTCAAACCCGTGCTCACATCGCAATGACAATTTAAGCTATATGCGCGAGTCAAACTTCTCCCAAGTCCCGTTTACGTTACACACTTCACATAACCCTGTTATGTTCAAGTTGCTCCCAGGCCACTAGGTTGGCAGAATCATGTATCTGCCCAGTTTTCCGGGTGCACCTTGGGGTTAATCCCCAAGGCTCCCTATTGCAATCGAACGGAGTCTTCTCCGACCATTTATGCAATGCAACATCACCGATCCAGACCAACTTGTCCGGGTAGGCTTCACACATCATGCCTATTTTCGTTCTCAATTACGGACTCCACATGTACATAATGGGGACTATTCATGTCTACCCGAAGGAATGCCTCAAACTCACCACAAACTCGCGAGAGCGGGCGTCCCTATGCAAAAGAAGTAGAGCTTCACATGCTCAAGAAGAGAATCATTACCGTAGCATTCTTCCTTGGGGCCATGGAAATGTAAGCGGATGAAAAGCACCGCACTCTCCTTGCCTCCATAGATCCGAAGTCGGTTCGCGATTTGGAGCTCCGAAGCTCCGCTAGTGACCGGATCTAGCCTTATTCTTCCTCCTTTGCTCTACCCTCTCTCTAGACTTAGAAAGAGAACCACTCAAGTGAAATGAGGGTTTCAAAGGCCCAGTACCGGGTATATCCCAGTAGGAACAACCCCCAACCGTCGGATCCCAAAATAAGGAAATGAACGGCTATGATCCATAGCTGAAATGTAAAACCTGTTCCGAACACGGCCTGCGACACGCCCGTGTCCAGGGCTGTGTCCCTCATTCGCCATGTTCAGGGCCCGTGTTCGACCTGACACGGCCGTGTCAGCCAGTACACGCCCGTGTTCCCGAGCATTTTCCCCCATCAACATAGGACCAACACCAACCCGAGACTCACACGGTTCTTGGACACGCCCGTGTCCTATTTGACATGCCCGTGTCAAACCCGAACACACATGGGCTCCAGGCCGTGTTCACTGTCTCGACACTTCGTCGAGCGCAGTTCGTCGACCACCCGATACGGCCTTAGACACGCCCATGTCCTAGGTCGTGTTCCCTGTCTCGACACATCGTCGAGCGAAAATATCGACTTCCCGGGCCGATCGTCGACACTAGCTCGACACGCCCTGAGACACGCCCGTGTCTCAGGCCGTGTTCGCTGCTCGACGATCGTCGACTCCAAAATTCGTCGACCTCTCTGCCAAATCGTCGACTCGAGCCTGACACGCCCTGGGACACGCCCATGTCCCAGGTCGTGTGCCCCCTGCCAAATTCCAAATTTGGCCCAAAACGCCTCCCGTCGCTCTTTTGAGTTTTGGGGCGTTACAATTCTCCCCCTCTTAAAAGAATTTCGTCCTCAAAATTACATAAACGAAAGAAACATAAAACTTAAACGGTACCTGAGTGAAACAACTCCGGGTACTCCTCAAGCATAGTCTTCTCTCGCTCCCAAGAGAGCTCCTCCCAACCGCAATTGTCCCAACAGACCTTGACCATCCTGATCTCTTTATTGCGTAGCCGCTTGACTTCTGAGTCCTCAATACGTACGGGATTGACCTTCGTCGTCAATCCACTATCAACCTGCACTTGATCGACTGCGATCACTTGCGTAGGCTCTTGCACCGCCTTCCGTAGCACCGATATATGGAATACATCATGTAGACCACTAAGCTCCACTGACAGCTTCAACCGGTACGCTTCTTCACCAATCCACTCCAGAACCTCAAACGGTCCATGGTACCTCAGGCTTAGCTTCTTCAAGCGCCGCACCCGCGAGACACCCTTGAATGGCTTGATCTTCAAGTACACCCAATCGCCAACAACGAACTCCACATTCCTGTGCTTGGCATTATAGTACTTAGCCTGGCGGTCCTGAGCTATTAGCAACCTCTCCCGAATGGTTCTCACCAAAGAAGTAGCATCCTCCACCTCTAGTCGCTTATATAACTTTGATTCACCTGTTTCCAACCAGGACAATGACGTGCGACATTTTCTACCATAAAGGGCATCGAAGGGCGTCATTTGAATTCTCGCCTGGTAGCTATTGTTGTAAGCGAATTCCACCAAGTATAGGTGATCTTCCCATTGCTTTCCAAAGTCCAGGACACACATGCGAAGCATGTCTTCCATCGTCCTATAGACCCTCTCAGTCTGCCCATCCATTTGCGGATGAAAGGCTGTCCTAAAACTCAGCTTTGTTCCCAACATTTGCTGCACCAGCCTCCAATCATTGGACGTGAGCCGCCCATCTCGGTCACTCACGATGCTGCGGGGCACACCATGAAGCCGTACAATATTATCCACATATAGCTTTGCCAATTTCTCAACCGGATCATCATTCCTATGCGGAATGAAATGCGACACCTTCGTTAGATGATCTACGACCACCCAAATGGCGTTGTTCCCATTTTGTGACCTTGGCAACCCATGCATAAAGTCCATAGTAATGTCATCGAACTTCCACTCCAGAATAGGCAAGGATTTCAAGAATCCTCCTGTCTTTTGGCACTCCGCTTTCACCAAGGCGCAAGTTTGACACTTCGCCACGTAGAGCCCCACATCCTTTTTCAGTCCTGGCCACCAGAACAATTTCTTAACATCACGGTACATCTTCGCGCTCCCCGGGTGAATTGAGTACTTGGTATGATGCGCTTCATACAACAATTCCACCCGCAAATTGCCCACGTTTGGGACGCATAGACGACCGTCTTTCCAAAGTAATCCGTCGTCCACAACAAATTGGGAATTTGACCCATCCAGAGCTTCAACCATGATCTGCTTCATGTGGCCATCCATATCCAAAGCCTGTCGAATCCGATCAGCTAGGTCATATTGGACTTCAGTCCAATTCAATAATGCTTCAGCACTTGATTGCTTGTCTACGCAAGATATCTCCAACACCTCTAACTCCCGAAACAACCGCTCGTCATGGACCGACAACCAATTGGCTTGAGCTTGTGTAAGACCCCTCCTCCCCGGATCCCAAAACACGGCACGAAGGGGGAGTCTTATGCCCGGAACAGCCGCCTTGCGATAGCATTAGCACACGGGCTAACCTGTACCACAAGACGCCTATTCCGCCGGCTACAACCATATCAATATAAGTGCCAACCTAACCAAATAGATAAGCAAGAGAAGTCAAAATCCACACTAAGTATATAATGTCCAAAAACATGAAATAATGAGAAGCTAAACATGCTTCTACAAAATATCAGAGTACAGCTAATCATTGCCCAAATGGGCTACATCAGAGTAATCAAAATACTAATATCAGTAACCGACGGTATCGACGGCACCGTCACATCAGGCCCTGTCGTCCTGGCCTGGCTATCCTGATGCGTAGTCTGTGGCTGCTCTACCTGCGGCGTGACCTCCTAAAAAGGAAGACGTAGCATCCGTTAGTCGAAACGACTAAGTGGTTTCACATCCGCTCCCCCGGCGACTCCTCGGCACCGGGCGGAGAAAAGGAACAAGAGTATAGTATATAACAAGTATGCAAGTAAAGGAGTATAAGCAGGTGGCAAGGTACATGAATATAATGTATAATCTAGCAGTTCTACAAGCTAACATCATATATCAACAGGTGTAAGGAAATCTACAACAGGAAAGTAACTTAAATTATAAGAATGTCCATACAAACTTATAAGTTAAGGGTCGGGTTACATAAAGTAACTCATCGTATAGGAGTGCCCATACAAACTTATACGATGAGGATCTTGTTGTGCAATGTATGAAATGTTATGAATGCTATGCAATGACTCACCCATGCACACCCATGCAATTGCTATGTCGACACAGACTATAGTTACCACTTTTTGAGCAGGTAGCTAACCTCTCAGGCATCAGCCGCCGTGGCCAGGCGGTGACAGTAGAACGGGCACTTCTACTACTAGGAGGGTATCACACTACTTCACCTAGGCCTCCGTACGCCTCAACGCTAAGAACACAACAGCGGAGCCCATGCGTACTATGGCCCAGCGGGGTCTTGGGTAGATGTGCACCAAGAACACAGCCCGAACTGGCCTTGTGTGACCCGGAAGGGGCCTCGGAAGAAAGCACGAGGACACAGCCCAACCGTTCACATGGCCCGAGGGGCCTCGGGACGTGAACACCGAGGACACAGCCCAAACCGACGAAGTCTAACTGCCAACTCCCGTCGGTGTGACGACTGGCGAGCCCGTAGACCTGCCACACTATCCTTAACCCATGATTACGACACCGCGTGTCGACTCACACCACATGCAAATACCACAGCAACATTTCATGGAAGGGGCCTCGGAAGTAAACACGAGGACACATCCCAACCATCCATCCACACCTTATCTCAACACAGCCAAAACAAGTGACGGTCAACACCGCACTTACATCCCTTCACAATACTACCCGTAAGGAGACGACTCTCTAAGTATTGGACTACAAGACTCATTTCATTAATCAAACATGTCCATGATCATAATCTATTCATCTATATGACTTTCCAAATGATGACAATGTAATATAAACATGATGCGCATATAAAGATCTATCTCACTTTTCATTTGATAATGTCATAATATAAACATGAAGTGCACAATTATAATTCTTTCAATTCCTACCAATTCAGTTCGTTTAAATAATATTGTTTCTCAATTTGATAATATGAAATCTGCAACAAATGGTTAATCATTCATCCAAGCCAAGTATCTTGCATTATTAATTCCACCGAATCAAAATCCATTTTCCATTAAACCCAGAATTTAGGTGCAGGCTGAATCTGGACAGCAAATTCGACCGGAGATTCCTGAAGCTACGGGAATCCGGTGAAGACGTGTAACCCCACGATGGAAAGGTCTTTCCGAGGTCTACAACTCTCGTATTCAGACCTCAACCCAGATTTGACATTATCCTATTTGAAATCGGACTTGAAGTCCGCTGCGTACAGAACACAGTTTCTGCATACAAGATTTATTGAACACCATTTTCGTTTAGACTTTCCTGTAGCTACAGACTTCGCCAGAAGTCGTGCAACTATTCGTTGGAAAGGTATTTTCAAGGGCTTCAACTTTCATGTTAAGCCTAAAGCCCAGATCTGGCCATAGCATACATAAAAATGGCCACGAAGTTCGCTGCGCGCAGAATACAGATTCTGCACGCATCTTAAGGCGGAATGAACGGCATCGGTTCATCTTCCTCCTCAAGGCGATTCTTCCCAAATCATTCCAGAAAACCTCCTCCCTTATTCACCCTCAAGAGGCCAAAACCCTTCACGAACCCATCCCTTATCATCACATTGAAGAAGGGCGTGGTTGAAGAGATCTAAAACCTAAGACACAAGTCTTAGCATGGCCTTTCCTAGAAAACTCCTCCTCACCATCAAGACTCTCTTGAGTCGATGTCTCTCCTAGGAAAATAACTATAGATCTAGCACCAAGGGAGAGGGTAGGAAACTCACATTGGCTCCAGCGGTACCACCATTTCCGGCCGTGGATCTCGTAGTTCTCCTTGGCGGCATCTTCTCTTTCACGGCGATGGCGGATCTCCTTCGGTAGAACTTGCTCCAGCAGTTTCCCTCTCACCAGGAGTTCTCACAGGAATTAGGGGATGAAATGAACATGAAAA
Organism: Platanthera guangdongensis; assembly: GCA_039583875.1. Taxonomy (NCBI): domain Eukaryota; kingdom Viridiplantae; phylum Streptophyta; class Magnoliopsida; order Asparagales; family Orchidaceae; genus Platanthera; species Platanthera guangdongensis. The sequence goes on along the minus strand of CM077164.1, from coordinate 89,219,883 downwards.
CGGCTAGGGTTTTCTGTCCCCCTTATATATAAAAAGTGACACGGGTAGGGACACGGCCGTGTCCTTACCCGTGTCCTGCCTGGCGAAGCGGCAACGACAGTTTCCATGTCGGTTCAATACTTGACACGGGTAGGGACATGCCCGTGTCCCGACCCGTGTCCACATGACACGGCCGTGTGCCTGGCCGTGTCCTTGACCGTGTCCTTCTCAGGTTGCATCTCGGCACGCCTCGTCGAGCTCAACTCGACGCACACGGGTAGGGAAACGCCCGTGTCACTACCCGTGTCACTTGGTGTCGACACAGTTCGACGATCTCGACACGCCTCGTCGAGCTCAACTCGACGCACACGGGTAGGGACACGGCCGTGTCACTACCCGTGCCACTTGGTGTCGACACAGCTCAGTCTCGACACGGCTCGTCGAGCTCAACTCGACGCACACGGGTAGGGACACGCCCGTGTCGCTACCCGTGTCGCTACCCGTGTCACTACCCGTGTCGCTACCCGTGTCGCTACCCGTGTCTTTTTACACTGATTTCTCCACTTCTCCACAAGTGCAGTCCAATTCCCTGCACTTCTCAGGACTCGAGTCAACCCTCCTGACTCAAAAACACACACACTAGGGGCCTAGAGCGATTCGGGACGTTACAGCTGGGGCCCGGCAACTCAACGTGTCCGCAACCACATTTCCTTCACTAGGCACGTAGTGGATCTTGAATGTATAGTCCCCCAGGAACTCCATCCACCTACGCTGCCGCATGTTCAAATCTTTCTGATCCAGCAAATACTTTAGGCTCTTGTGATCGGTGTAGATATCAATCTTCACACCGTACAAATAATCTCTCCACAGCTTCAAGGCAAAAATAATGGCCGCTAACTCCAAGTCATGCACCGGATAGTTCCTCTCGTGCACCTTCAGCTGTCTCGAGCCATATGCTATAACGCTCCCATGCTGTAATAGCACAAAACCTAAACCACTGCCCGAAGCATCGCTATAAATCTCAAAACATTTGGTCCCACACAGCTAACTAAGAACTGGTGTCGTGGTCAACCGACACTTCAACTCCTCAAAGCTCGCACGCACTCCGGCGTCCAAATGAACTTCTACTCTTTCCTCGTTAAAGTAGTGAGAGTTAAAGCTAACCGCGAGAAGTTCTCCACGAAGTACCTATAATAGCCGGCAAACCATAGAAATCTCCGGACTTCCACTACCGTAGAAAGCTCAGGCCACTCTCGTATCGCAACAATCTTCGTCGGATCCACTGCAATACCCTCTCCACTCACTATATGACTGAGGAATGCCACTGAGGACAACCAAAACTAGCATTTCGAGAACTTGGCCTACAATTGATTCCTCCTCAGCGTCTCCAAAACCAAATGAGGATGCCTGAAGTGATCTTACTCACTCTGCGAGTACACCCAAATATTGTTGATGAAGGCGATCACAAAATGGTCCAAGTACTCCCTGAACGTCCGGTTCATCAAATCCATGAACACCGATGGCGTATTAGTCAGCCCAAACGACATGACAGTAAATTCGTAATGCCCGTATCTTGTACTGAACGCTGTCTTAGGGATATCACTCTCCCTTATCCTCAGCTGATAGTAACCAGACTTGAGATCCAACTTAGAGTACACCGTCGACCCAATCAACTGATCAAAAAGATCATCGATCCTTGGGATTTGGTACTTGTTTAACTCCCGATAATCAATACAAAGTTTCAAGCTCCTGTCCTTATTCTTTACAAAGAGGACCGGTGCGCTCCAAGGAGACGAACTTGGACGCACAAACACTTGCTCCAACAACACTTGAAGTTGCACCTTCAGCTCTGCCATTTCCTTAGGCGCTAGCCGATACGGAGATCGTGACACAGGCTTCGTACCTGGCACTAGCTCAATCGTGAAATCTATCTCCCGTTGAGGCGGTGATGGCGAGGATGCCCCGCCATTTGCTCGTGCCGACATGGATCTCGCTTTTGATCGCCGCCGCTACATGTTTGGGGACATTGATGGCCGTTGTCACAACTGTCGCCGCCGCCGCCGCCATCGCCGCCGCTACATGTTCGTGGACATTGATGGTCGTTGCCGCAACCGTCGTCGTCTCCGCCACCGTAACTTCACATCATTTTGATTATAATGATATAACATTATAATCAAAATAATTTTGTTATAAACAATTTTTGTCTTAAGATTTATAAGTTTATAAGATTGATGGCGAGGATGGCCCGCCATTTGCTCATGCCGACATGGATCTCACTTTTGATCGCCGCCGCTACATGTTCGGGGACATTGATGGCCATTGTCGCAACTATCGCCGCTGCCGCCGTCATCGTCGCCGCTACATGTTCGTGGACATTGATGGTCGTTGCCGCAACCGTCGTCGTCGCCGCCGCCGCCGCCGCCGTAACTTCACATCATTTTGATTATAATGATATAACATTATAATCAAAATAATTTTGTTATAAACAATTTTTGTCTTAAGATTTATAAGTTTATAATTTATAAATTTATAAATCTTATTAGGTGTTTTTTTTGTTGTTTGTTGTTTTTATTAAGCATGAGTGGTTAGGATTAGATTAGATTTTGATGAAGGGTGGATGGAGAGGGTGTAATATTATATATGTGTGTGAGGTATTGGAGAGGGGATTATGTTTGAAGGAAAAAAAACACTAAACTAAAGTGCGCGTGAAGCAGCCCCCTTCGGCCAGGCCGAACTCGAACCCGCGCCTCCTGAAATCGCAGAAAGCTGCTGCCACCGCCCCCCCCTCTTGGTGGTTATTCCCGCTACTCCGGCGATCTCCTACCTCCTCCGGTGTGACTCCGAAGAAGGCGGCTCAGTTCTCCCCATCCGGTGCGACTCCGGTGGACCCGTGGAAGTGCGACTCTTCCATAGTTATCCTTCTTCCTCCTCTTCATTTTCAAATTTGGGTAACGATTTCCTATTCTCAAACTTGGGTAATGATTCATCTTAGATTGTGAGAGTTGTGGAAACTTGATATCATATTCTATCCTAAAGTTTGATCCTCATTTGCATTACTAAAATCTCAATTTATATTGCTTTATTTCCGAATTTTTCGCGAAGGCTTTGGCAAGGATAGATCCCCTTGGACGTTTGCAAACAGGGGTTGGTTTAGCCAATGGTTTCGAACGAATCAAGAGGATTTGGTATATCCTCGTTTGATTTTGTTTTGAGGGATGCATTTGGACTTTTTCCGAATCGAATTTCTTAGTCCAGAGCGCTCTCCATGTGGATGGAAATGCGGTGATATGACACTAGATGTATGGCTAGGTTATGAAAAATGTGTATGTGAATGTTTCGTGCAGGTTTGGATGGGAAATTCCCCCTTGTGAGATCGCAACATTATAGACGAAACTCTGCCGAAATTTTAAGTTTTACGCGCACACCACGTGTTCGTTTAAATTCCCCTTAGGAACTCCTTTGCCATTTCGTGCCTTAATCCCATTCCCGGGAGTGTGCTACATCAGGTGGGGCTCCAGGAAGATCGGCGGGGAACACATAAGGGTACTCAGCTACCACTGAAATACTATCCAACGTAGGCTTCGGCTTTGCAACCTCCATTAGTGTAAAGAAAATCTCTATACCAGCACGAACCGCCTTCACCACCTGATGAGTAGACATCAACGTCTTGCTCGACCCTTTCAAGCCCGTAAAAGTCGTCTCACGACTTGCTCCCAACTTGACTTCATTGCGACCACAATCAATATAGGCTTGCTGCTCCGAGAGCCAGTGCATGCCAAATATAACGTCGAACTCCACCAGCTGTAGTAACGATGCTAGCAGATCGAACTATTTATTCCCAATACGAATCTTAACACCGTAGATTTTATCTGCGCGCATCGAACACACATTCGGTAACAACACATCCAACTTGTCCTTCGCCATCGAAGAAGTTACTCCGATGCGCGATATGAATCCTGTCACATCCCGCATTTTCTCATTTATATAATGAATCAGAGCACGAGAAAACAACGAGCTGTGATGCCACGTCAAGCAGGGGATAACTGCTGACGCTCAGGCAACACTCTAATCCTTCAAATCATAAGTTAAAATGAATAGAAAACTGATTTTTAAATTAATTGGTCGTATCCCTCGGCTCAGTGGATCAGATAGTCCACGGTTTGAAAACTATTTTTATACGTAGCGGAAAAATACTTCATTTATGCTTAACATCCTAAAAAAGCGCATAAGCGTCCCAAGAGGACAACTTACACTATGCAAGACCTTAGATTTCAATTTATAATATTTATAAGGAAAACCATCTTTTTACGCATTTGGAAAATAGAGATTGAGCTTTTATAAAACATGCTGATCATGCAATACATATAGTAGTTCTTTTATAGGGTTTAAAGTAACTAGCAACCTAGCATAAAACATTCCCAGAGAGCAAGTGAAACTACCACAAAACAGGTAAACTAGCAGCTAAGCAAATACTTAATATCACAAAGGAAAATCACCAACGAGCGTCAACAACCTGACACGAACTCGTTGGCGAGCATGTATGTCTGTACTACTAGAAGGCTAAAGAACTACCTCGACAAGCGAGGGAAACACTGCCAAAGCGCAGTCCACAGAGAAACTCCTGAAACTAGCCGTACAGCCGGCTACAGACCTGAACCTGAGGCATTCAAAAGAAGAACACCTCAGCAAGAAATAATGAAACAAGTGACAAAGAAGCATCAGATAATAATTGAAAAGAACAGTAAGGTAAAGGGTTACCAACCCTGCAAGAGACTATGCTGAAAGTCTCAGCTAAAGAATCCAAAAGAGGACAAAAAAAATGCAAGAGTAATAATCAGTAAAGTGAGAGAAATGCAACAAGTGCAGAAACGTACCAAACTCCGCTCAAGCCTGCAGAGACAGAAGGAAACCAATATGCATCAAATGAAAAGTAAGAAGGAACTAACAGTCCTAAACTTGTAAATCATTAGCACTGGAACAAATCCCAAACCTGTGTCGGAGACTAAGAACAGTCACAACCGAACAACCAGGTCCAGGTGTCTCAAGAGTACTAAAGGGGCCGCCACAGGGTCCACACACATAGAGTTCCAACCTCTTACAGGAACCCAAAATGTCCAAAGGAGGGAATGGTGGTGGGCACGGCTCAAACTCCCCTGGTACCATACTCCTTTAGAAACCCAGCTACCACATGCTAAGGATCCACGATTCGGCACCAAAACTAGCCGACAACACCACTTAAAACTACCAAGTTTTACAACCAAAACCCGCCGAATTATTTCCCCCCTACCCGCCGATTTATTTCCCCCTACCCGCCGAGTTATTTCCCCCTACCCGCCGAGTACAAAAAAAAAAAAAAAAAAACCGATAACTTCCTAGTTTAGGCCAACCACGAGCCCTAAGCTAGGAACATTCCAATTTCACCTATTCTATGACAAGGAGAAAAGAATAATACAACAAAAATGCAACTCATGGAGGCACGCAAGAGGGGAGAAATCCACTTGCCTCAAATCGACCTTGAAAACGTCACCCAAAATACTCCACCACGTAGATCCGTCCAAGAGGGGACACGCGGAGACGAGATCTACGAAAAAACGGACAACCGGGGTTAGGGCCGAAAAAATCTATGGCGAAACGATCACCGAAACGGGAAAAACTTATCGCGATCTCGAAGCTCTCGCCGAGAGCTTTCCAACGCCGCGATCGGATCGAAATTCCGTCCACCGGATCGGCGGTGGCGGCCGCCGGAAGATTTGCGAACGGAAGGGTTCCGCACTCCGCAAAAAAATTCGCACAGGAGGGGGGGGGGGCTGATCGGGGAAGAAGAAGAGCTTTTTTCTTCTTTTGTTATATACAAATACTTATAATAATAACCTTATATGGTTACTGATAATACTATATTTATAAATACTTATAATACTTATAATTTTATATTTATTAATAATATAATCTAATACTTATTATAAATATAATCACCGATCGGTGAGAATGATTCTCACCGATTCGGTGAGAATCGGTGAGAATCATTCTCACCGATTCTCTACTAATATATATATATATTTTTTTTATATAAATTTTTTATATAAATATATATATATATAATAATATATTTATTTATTATAATAAGATAACCTTATATGGTTACGGAGGGTCAAACGCGAGCCGAAACGAACGAAATTCGCACCGCAGACGAATGACGACGCTACGAATCCAACGGCGAAGTCGAAATCGAATTCCGACGCACCGTTTTCGAGATAATAATTTCTAAAGTTAACGGCGTACGCGAAAACATACAAACTTCAATCGCGCGTCGAGGCTCCAAAAATGCTCGGAACGCGACGAAACTTGACGAGCAAGTCTAAAATTAGCCGATCTAATTTCCTAATATAAAATTTTTCACTCCCGACGCAAATCCCAAAATTTGGCCGGTCAAACCTAACGAACGCAAACGCGCTACGACAAAGTCGGTAACAAAATCCGACGAACAAAACTCGGGCAAAAACTCCCGAAGCCAAAACACAAGCATTCCCCAAGAGGCTCCACCGAGTCACCAAACAGACTCCGGCTTGCTAGGGAATCTTGCTACCAGGCATCACCAAGCCACGCAGGGAACCTAAAGAGCTAAAAGCACGCTCTAACAACGTCACACGACCAACACGCGCTAACAAAACGCTCTGACGTCATAATATGTCAAATAAGAAATTAAATAAATCACTGGAAAATCGGGGGCATTACAGTCACTCCCCCTAAAAGAAAGTTTCGTCCCGAAACTTTACGCATAAAACAATTCTACCAAAGAGGAAAAGAAAATAACCAAGGGTTATCGAATGCTTACCGAGCACAACTAGGAGAACAAATGAGGATGCGCCTCCCTCATAGCTGACTCCAGCTCCCAAGTCGCGCTCTCCACGTCTTGGTTTCTCCACAGAATCTTTACCATCGGTATTGTCTTTTTCCGCAACACTCGATCTTGCACATCCAAAACACGGATAGGAACTTCCACGTAGGAAAGGTTAGGCTCCAATTGGGGCACTGCATCCAGCACTTGTCTGTCACTTAGCACACACCTCCGCAGTTGGCTCACGTGAAAAACATTGTGCACGCCAGGAAAATTTGCGGGCAATTTCAACTTGTAGGCTGACACACCAATCCGCTCCACAATTTCAAATGGTCCCACATACCTCGGGTCCAACTTATGGTTCTTACCGAACCTCTTCACTCCAACCATCGGGGAAACCTTAAGGAATACCATGTCCCCCACAGAAAATTCCAAAACGGACATACGCCGATTGGCGTTCTTCTCGTACCGCTCTTGTGTTATCTGAAGCTTCTCTCGAATAAGCTTTACAGAGACTTCCATTTCTTCTAAGGCATCTGGACCTAACATCGGCCTCTCACCAACCTCAGCCCAAAATAGAGGAGTTCTACATCGTCTTCCATATAGCGCTTCGAAAGGAGCCATTTGCAGACTCTCTTGATAACTGTTATTGTATGCGAACTCCATCAACCTCAAGCGTTCATCCCACGCTCCTCCGTGGTCTAATATATAACAACGGATCATATCTTCCACAATCTGATTAACACGCTCCGTTTGACCATTGGTCTGTGGATGATATGCGGTAGAATATCTCAAGTCAGTTCTCAATCCTTCTTGAAGGCTCTTCCAGAAACGAGACGTAAACCTGGAGTCTCGATCTGATACTATACTTACGGGTACTCCATGTAACCTGATAACTTCATTCAAATATAGCTCCGCTATCTTCTTCATCGAGTAACCAATCTGAAAGGGTACGAAGTGTAACGTCCCGAATCTCTCTGGGCCCCTAGTGTGTGTGTTTTGAGTCAGGAGGGCTGACTTGAGTCCTGAGAGTGCAGGGAATTGGACTGCACTTGTGGGGAAATGGAGGATCAGTGTAAAAAGGAAGTAACACGGGTAGGGACACGGCCGTGTGCCTACCCGTGTGCGTCGAGTTGAGCTCGACGAGCTGTGTCGAGATTGTCGAGCTGTGTCGACACCAAGGGACACGGGTAGGGACACGGCCGTGTGCCTACCCGTGTGCGTCGAGTTGAGCTCGACGACCCGTGTCGAGATCGTCGAGCTGTGTCGACACCAAGGGACACGGGTAGGGACACGGCCGTGTGCCTACCCGTGTGCGTCGAGTTGAGCTCGACGACCCGTGTCGAGATCGTCGAGCTGTGTCGACACCAAGGGACACAGGTAGGGACACGGCCGTGTGCCTACCCATGTGCGTCGAGTTGAGCTCGACGACCCGTGTCGAGATCGTCGAGCTGTGTCGACACCAAGTGACACGGGTAGTGACACGGCCGTGTCCCTACCCGTGTGCGTCGAGTTGAGCTCGACGAGAAGTGTCGAGACGCAACCCGAGAAGTACACGGCCCAGGACACGGCTATGCACACGGCCGTGTCATGTGGACACGGGTCGGGACACGGGCGTGTCCCAACCAGTGTCAAGTATTGAACCGACATGGAAACTGTCGTTGCCGCTTCGCCAGGAAGGACACGGGTAAGGACACGGCCGTGTCCCTACCCGTGTCGCATTTTATATATAAAGGGGAGAGAAAACCCTAGCCGTTTTCATTCTCTTTTCATCCCCTATTTCCAGTGAGGACTCCTATGAGAGGAAAAACTGCAGGAGCAAGTCCTACCGAAGGAGATCCGCCATCGCCGTGAAAGGGAAGATGCCGCCAAGGAGAACTACGAGATCCATGGCTAGAAATGGTGGTACCGCTGGAGCCAATGTGAGTTTCCTACCCTCTCCCTTGGTGCTAGATCTATAGTTATTTTCCTAGGAGAGACATCGGCTCAAGAGAGTCTTGATGGAGAGGAGAAGATTTCTAGGTTCGGCCATGCTAGGATTTGAATCCTAGACTTTAGATCTCTTCAACCCTTCCCCTTTTCTTCAATACGACGATGGGTGAATGGTTTCGTGAGGAGTTTTGGCCTTTGAGGTTGAATAAGGGAGGAGGACATTTCTGGAAAATTTAGGAAGGATCGCTTGAGGAAGAAGACGGACCGATGCCGTCCGTTTTTCTTTAAGAAGCGTGCAGAATCTGTATTCTGCGCGCAGCGAACTTCGTGGCCATTTTTATGTATGCTATGGCCAGATCTGGGCTTTCGGCTTAACACGAAAGTTGAAGCCCTTGAAAATATCTTTCCAACGAATGGTTGCACGACTTCTGGCGAAGTATGTAGCCACGGGAAAGTCTAAACGAAAATGGTGTTCAATAAACCTCGTATGCAGAAACTGTGTTCTGTACGCAGCGGACTTCAAGTCCGATTTCAAATAGGATAATGTCAAATCTGGGTTGAGCTCTGAATATGAAAGATGTAGTCTATGGAAATACCTTTCCATCGAGGGGTTACACGGCTTCACCGGATTCCTGTAGCCTCGGGAATCTCCGGTCGAAGTTGCTGTCCAGACTATTCCTGCACTTAAAAATCTGGGTTTATAATATTTGGATTTGGATTCGGTGAAACTAATATTACAGGTAACCTTGAGGCTTGGATAAACTCTTATGAATAATTAATTCAGTTGCATAAATGATGAAGATTATTAATCGGATTTCATGTGATAGAATTGTAAGATAGTATACTTGAATGATTTGACTGGTTAGAAGTTAGTAGATTTTTATACATGTGCATCTTGATATATTGTGTTGAAATCACCTGATATGACATATAGAAGGATAACTCATGGCCATGTGAATGTTGAATAGTGGATTGAATTTGGTAGTCCAATACTTAGAGTGTCGTCTTCCTATGAGTAGTGTTGTGTGAGTTTGTAAGTGCGGTGTTGACCGCCACTTGTTTTGGTTGTGTTGAGATGAGGTGTGGATGGATGGTTGGGCTGTGCCCTCGTGTTTGCTTCCGAGGCCCCTTCCACGTTATGTTGATGTGGTATTTGCATGTGGTGTGAGTCGACACGCGGTGTCGTAATCCCGGGTTAAGGATAGTGTGGCAGGTCTACGGGCTCGCCAGTCGTCACACCGACGGGAGTTGGCAGTTAGACTTGGTCGGTTTGGGCTGTGTCCTCGGTGTTCACGTCCCGAGGCCCCTCCGACCATGTGAACGGTTGGGCTGTGTCCTCGTGCTTTCTTCCGAGGCCCCTTCCGGGTCACGCAAGGCCAGTTCGGGCTGTGTTCTTGGTGCACATCTACCCAAGACCCCGCTGGGCCATAGTACGCATGGGCTCCGCTGTTGTGTTCTTAGCGTTGAGGCGTACGGAGGCCTAGGTGAAGTAGTGTGATACCCGCCTAGTAGTAGAAGTGCCCGTTCTACTGTCACCGCCTGGCCACGGCGGCTGATGCCTGAGAGGTTAGCTACCTGCTCGAAAAGTGGGAACTATAGTCTGTGTCGACATAGCAATTGCATGGGTGTGTATGGGTGAGTCATTGCATAGCATTCATAGCATTTCATAACATTGCACAACAAGATCCTCATCGTATAAGTTTGTATGGGCACTCTTATACGATGAGTTACTTTATGTAACCCGATCCTTAACTTATAAGTTTGTATGGGCATTCTTATAAGTTAAGTTACTTTCCTGCTGTTACTTATACTTGCTAGTTTAGTGTAGCTCTTTCATATATGCTGACTATGATGCTGTTACTCTTACACTACTGTCACTTGCTTGTACCTCCTTTACTTGCTTACTTGTTATATACTATACTCTTGTTTCTTTTCTCCGCCCGGTGCCGAGGAGTCGCCGGGGGAGCGGATGTGAAACCACTTAGTCGTTTCGACTAACGGTTGCTACGTCTTCCTTTTTAGGAGGTCACGCCGCAGGTAGAGTAGCCGCAGACTACGCCGCAGGACAGCCAGGCCAGGACGACAGGGCCTGACGTGACGGTACCGTCGATACCGTCTGTTTCCGATGTTAGTGTTTTGCTTACTCTGATGTAGCCCGTTTGGGCAATGTTTAGCTGTACTCTGATATATTGTAGAAGCATGTTTTAGCTTCTCATTATTGATGTATTTGGATATTATGACTTAGTGTGGATTTTGACTTCTTCTGTTTATTTATTTGGTTGGGTTGGCATGATATATTGATATTGTTATAGCCGGCAGAATAGGCGTCTTGTGGTACAGGTTAGTCCGTGTGCTAATGCTACCGCAAGGCGGCTGTTCCGGGCATGAGACTCCCCCTTTGTGCCGTGTTTTGGGATCCGGGGAGGGGGGGTCTTACACGAAGTGTGCACACTTTGTTAATCTATCAACAATCACCCAAACAGAGTCATGCCCTCGGGGAGATCTCGGCAAACCAGTAATGAAATCCATTGAGATACTCTCCCACTTCCAAGTTGGAATCTCTAAAGGCGCTAACTTTCCACCAGGCCTTCCATGATCAGCCTTAACTCTTTTGCACGTAAAGCATTCTGACACAAACCTTGCAATGTCACCCTTCATCCCAATCCACCAGGCAATCTGTTTCAAGTCCTTATACATTTTTGTAGACCCTGGATGGTAGGCCACACTTGAACCGTGTGCCTCACTGCACAACTTATCTCGAATATCTCGAAAATTGGGGACGCAAAATCTACCGCGGTACTTTAGAGTACCCACGTCATCGATCGAAAAGTCAGGCAGCTCCCCCTTCTCAGTTCTATTATGAAGGTGCAGTAGATCAGGATCGTCCTTTTGATGAAGCCTCGTAAGAGAAATCCATGAAGGCTCAGACACTTCCAAACTTCTTGGCGAGTCGCATCTACCAACTGAAATATCCATTAAAAGGAACTCTTCTACTAACAACTCAGTGGAGAGATTGAAAATTTTCCCTGTCTTCCTGCTTAAGGCGTCGGCTACCACGTTAGCCTTACCCGGATGGTATAAGATCTCCACTTCATAATCAGCCACATACTCTAACCATCTGCGCTGGCGCAAGTTCAACTCCTTTTGAGTGAAAACGTACTTCAAACTCTTATGATCTGTATAAATCTTGCACTGCGCGCCATACAACAAGTGTCTCCATAATTTCAATGCATAGATAACTGCTGCGAATTCCAAGTCATGCGTAGGGTAGTTCCTTTCATGAATCTTAAGCTGTCTTGACCCATACGCAATCACTTTTCCTTCTTGCATCAGCACACAACCAAGACCCACGTGTGATGCGTCCACGTAAACGGCATAGTCTAATCCTTCCGTAGGCAAAGTCAATATCGGAGCAGTGCACAGTCTATTCTTTAGCTCTTGGAACGCTTCTTCGCACTTATCGCTCCACACAAATGCTGCATTCTTCTGCGTCAATTTAGTCAATGGCGCAGATAACATAGAGAAACCCTCTACAAATCTTCTATAGTAGCCAGCCAACCCTAGGAAGCTTCTTATTTCTTTGGGTGTGGCAGGCCTCGTCCATTCCATAACTGCGGCTATCTTTTCTGGGTCGACAGAGATTCCGTCCTTGTTAACCACATGACCCAGGAAAGAAACCTGAGGCAACCAGAACTCGCATTTACTTAGCTTGGCGAACAACTTATGGTCCCTCAAGGCAGATAAAACTAGACGCAAATGTTGGTCATGCTCCTCAACATTGCGTGAATACACCAACACATCGTCTATAAATACGATCACAAACTTGTCCAGAAAGTCCTTGAAGACCCTGTTCATCATGTCCATGAAAGCAGAAGGTGCGTTGGTCAAACCGAACGACATCACCAAAAATTCAAAATGTCCATGTCGGGAACGGAAGGCAGTCCGCGGTATATCTGATTCACGGATCCTTAACTGGTGGTAGCCCGAACAAAGGTCAATCTTAGAGAACACGGCGCTGCCTCGCAGTTGATCAAACAAATCGTCTATCCTCGGCAACGGATACCTATTCTTGATCGTTACCTTATTTAGCTCTCTATAATCGATGCACAACCTCATCGATCCATCCTTTTTCTTGACGAACAAAACGGGAGCACCCCAAGGCGAAGAACTCGGCCTTATAAATCCGTTCTCAAGCAACTCGTCTAACTGGATACGCAACTCCTCCAGTTCGCGTGGGGCCATTCGGTAAGGCGCCTTGGCAATGGGACGCGTACCCGGCTCCAAATCTATAACAAACTCCACGTCTCGATCAGGCAGGAGACCCGGAAGATTAGCTGGAAAGACATCAGAAAAATCACGAACCACTGGGATCTCCTCCAAACGCGGCAAACTAACCTTGGTTTCTAAAACCGAAACCAAACAAGCAAAACAACCGGAATCTACAAGCTTCCGAGCACATACCGCCGATATAGTCGGAGAATCCTGACGCGGATAACCGTAAACAGTCCCAGGCTGACCGTTGTCCATCCTGAAGTCCAAGCGTTTACCCTTGCATTGGATCACAGCATCATATCTGGACAACTAGTCCATGCCTAGGATCACATCGAAGTCTTCCAGATCCAACAGCTTCAAATCAGCAAACGCGAGGAAATCGCCTAACAAAATTGGACAACTCTGAATACCCTGGTCCGAAACTACAGACTCGCCTGAAGGGAACTTGACACAGAACGCATCACCAACACGATCGAGATCCAACCGGTAACGCTCTACGAAGGCCCTAGCCACAAATGAGTGGGTAGCGCCGGAATCGAACAGAACACGCGCCCAGCGGTTCTTTACCTTAAATCATCCTATAAAATTGCACACGCGACTAAGGAAGCGAACGCTCAAAACTATAACTATGAGCTAAACATTAGAACTAGGGAAGAATCTAACCTGATATCACTTGCGTGGACGTCTGAGCTTCGTCCATAGAGACCACGTTCAACTTTCCTTTCCCCTTGTCCACTCGCTGCGGCGGCGGCAAGGCCTGAAGAGGAACTGGCTGCAGAGTAAGCTGAGCTTGCGGGCACTGATACTTGAGATGACCCACTTGACCGCACAAGAAACAACTTCTAGTCTTCTTCCAGCAATGGGCATCATCGTGCCCCGGCTTCTTGCATACCGAACAAAGCAAATCTTTCTTTTGGACACCTTGGATCGCATGAATCTGCTCTTTCTTTTGAGCTCCTAACCTTTGATAACATCTTTCCAATGGATGGCCCGGTCGGCCACAGAAACTGCATACCTCCTTGTTTCTCTTCCTCGGAGCAGCGACAGGGACCTGAGCACTCTTACCCTCATCAGATTTTCTTTTATCCTTCCTCAGTTGTTGACCTCGATTCTTGGCATTATCAATTGCCTCTACCTTTAAGGCAGCTTCCACCATACCAGCATAACTTGAGGTCGCATAGGCACTTGCTAATTGCTGGACGTCACTCCTTAGCCCAGCCAGAAATCGCTTGCTTCTATTTTCGTCGGAACTCACCAAGTCTGGGGCAAATCGGCTTAGCTTACTAAACTCGATTTCGTACTCACTAACCGTGAGCTGCCTCTGCTTTAAGTGCAGGAAATCATTCATCAGACGGTCCCTCTCGACCGATGGCAGAAACTTGCTCAGAAGTAGCTCCTTAAAGGACTCCCAGGAACACCCGTCCTTCAGACCTTCTTTCTCCCTCAGCCACCAGCCCTTCACCAACCCCTTGAGCTGATATGCGGCTAACATCACCTTCTGGTCATCAGTGATCCCGGAGTATGAGAACATCTCCTCGATCGATATCATCCAATCGTCTAAGACCATGTAATCTACCTTGCCATCATACGTCGGAGGCCTAAGTCGCTGAAACTGAGAAATAAAGGTCATCTCTGGTGGCACCACGACCGGAGGCACCAGAGGAGCGGGGGGAACAGGGACAGCTTGACCCACAACAGGGTCCTGAACTCTCGGAATCTGCCCTGCCACAACTGCTAACAAGGACTGGACCTGAGACTGCAAATCCCCTACTTGCTTTGACAAGGCTTCATTGCTTTGTCTCAGACCTTCTATCACTGCGCTGCTCTGCACACCTGATGATTCTCCCTCCGACTGGGGAGTCAACCTTGTCGAAGGACACCTCGACATTCTAATGGAACAACAAAACACTAATTAGACACCTAGCCCACCCACTAGAACCAAACAACATAGTACAAACAATACATACTTAAGTACTTGCTCATGCTGCTAACTTGCTCTGGGATTTGTAATGATGATATGCTTATCCTACGATGATTCACTATCATCGAACTAACTCTTGTGCCTAGATCGGGAATGCATGAATTTATATTCTTTTTGACTCAAAATTATGTGTGTACACATGTCATCCTGCAAATCTTTAGCTTGGCACGTTGTGATTATGCAATGTTATGCTATGCATGATTGTGCTATGCATTCTAAAAAGGCCCTAATGCATGTTATGAGCGGCGTACACATGAAAATGTTATGCATCCCATACTACATAACATTTCCATGCAACGAAAAGGAAAACGTGCTAGCCGCATTCATGTGGTGAGGTTATGCATCCCATACTACATAACCCTCACATGTTGCCTCCTATGGTGGATACATATACAAACACATATTATGCATCCCATACTACATAATATGCCCCGTATACTTCTTTATGCTCATGAGTGTAGTGTTCGTGCTTTAGCCAAGACGTGCTGATGACATATCGATGTGTGTATGGTATGATTCTAAACACCTAACACTTACATGGACAGGTTGCCCGACAATTTGTCAAGCAACCTCCCTCTGATACCAACTGTCACATCCCGCATTTTCTCATTTATATAATGAATCAGAGCACGGAAAACAACGAGCTGTGATGCCACGTCAAGCAGGGGATAACTGCTGACGCTCAGGCAACACTCTAATCCTTCAAATCATAAGTTAAAATGAATAGAAAACTGATTTTTAAATTAATTGGCCGTATCCCTTGGCTCAGTGGATCAGATAGTCCACGGTTTGAAAACTATTTTTATACGTAGCGGAAAAATACTTCATTTATGCTTAACATCCTAAAAGAGCGCATAAGCGTCCCAAGAGGACAACTTACACTATGCAAGACCCTAGATTTCAATTTATAATATTTATAAGGAAAACCATCTTTTTACGCATTTGGAAAATAGAGATTGAGCTTTTATAAAACATGCTGATCATGCAATACATATAGTAGTTCTTTTATAGGGTTTAAAGTAACTAGCAACCTAGCATAAAACATTCCCAGAGAGCAAGTGAAACTACCACAAAACAGGTAAACTAGCAGCTAAGCAAATACTTAATATCACAAAGGAAAATCACCAACGAGCGTCAACAACCTGACACGAACTCGTTGGCGAGCATGTATGTCTGTACTACTACAAGGCTAAAGAACTACCTCGGCAAGCGAGGGAAACACTGCCAAAGCGCAGTCCACAGAGAAACTCCTGAAACTAGCCGCACAGCCGGCTACAGACCTGAACCTGAGGCATTCAAAAGAAGAACAACTCAGCAAGAAATAATGAAACAAGTGTCAAAGAAGCATCAGATAATAATTGAAAAGAACAGTAAGGTAAAGGGTTACCAACCCTGCAAGAGACTATGCTGAAAGTCTCAGCTAAAGAATCCAAAAGAGGACAAAAAAAATGCAAGAGTAATAATCAGTAAAGTGAGAGAAATGCAACAAGTGCAGAAACGTACCAAACTCCGCTCAAGCCTGCAGAGACAGAGGGAAACCAATATGCATCAAATGAACAGTAAGAAGGAACTAACAGTCCTAAACTTGTAAATCATTAGCACTGACACAAATCCCAAACCTGTGTCGGAGACTAAGAACAGTCACAACCGAACAACCAGGTCCAGGTGTCTCAAGAGTACTAAAGGGGCCGCCACAGGGTCCACACACATAGAGTTCCAACCTCTTACAGGAACCCAAAATGTCCAAAGGAGGGAATGGTGGTGGCTGTAACAACCCCATCCGTTCATATGATATATTCTAGAAGGTCCGGCCGGGGCCCCACAAAATATACCACAAAACAGTCGGTGAAGGTACAGGATGATACCAGAGTAGCGCATCGCACCTATCACAAGCATTATAGCGGAAGCCTAAACTACTTGAACTCCTCATGAATGTCCAAACATAAAACTCCACAGTTTATATATATATAGGAATGTCTTACAATATGAACAAGCGTTGGCCTTATGGCCTTACAGAGCTTTCACACAGTGGCCTAAACAGATTGGCGCGCAGGCCGGCCACAATAAAAGAACACACACAAAAGAACACACTTAGCCTTCGAGGGCTAACAGTAGCAGCAGCAGCAACACCAGCAGGAGCATCAACCTCTATGCATCCCGCTCGGCTCTCCAGCACCTATGCAAGGACAATCCACCCACCGGTGGCAAACAAAAGCAACGGTCAGCGTTCAGCTGACCAAATTGTAACGACCCTACCCCTTCTCTCGGGGCAGCGGTATTTTTCCCTGCAGGCATATCATATCACAAGTATGGCAAGCTATATCATCAAAAGGTGCTTTCACGCACACAAGCCATCACAACCGTTTGCCACCCGGCCCAACGGTCCGTGCACTCAGGGCACATTCTTGGTGTTCTGGCAACCTCTTGCCCACCACCGTATCAGGGTCATCACCCAACGGTAAATCTCTTGAGCATTTACTCCATGACGTGCAGCCGGAGTTAGTCCTCGGACACCGGGATGGCCCGTAGCCCCCCGTTGTGTCATGGCGCGCAGGCCGAAGACTCTTGCTATGCGCTCCAACAGACTGCACTTTTTGATCTCACGTCGTACGGACATAGCGCAGGTCGGATCCTCCACCCCCCGTTGCTCAAATCGCCTTGCCTTCTCCGAGTACAGCGTACTCATGGCTATATCAAAGGCGCGGGTCGGTCTCACCAATCCTGTTCTTGGCATTCAATCCTGGGTATGTCACTATACCCATTTCCTCACAGCAACAGCGAGTCTTTCCTGGGCACACCAGTACTTCCTGTGACTCGCTTCACAGGTGGACACCGCCAAGTACAAATGTCAGGGGTCTTTCCTGTACTTCCTGGCTTCACACACCCTAACATCAAGCATCACAAAAAGGGCCTTTACTGGTCCCACCAGTACTTCCTGTGCCTCATTCACAGGTTGGACCCAAAACATCACGTGGCTATTTTCCTGGGCTACCACCCCAGTACTTCCTGCTACTCTGTTTCGCAGGTATAACCCGTAGACTCCGTACACTACACGTTTATCACGGAGTCTTCTCCGGTTCGTATGCAACATCACCAATCCAGACCAACCTGTCCAGATGGGCTTCACACAGCATGCCTATTCCGTACTCCATTTCCGGATCTATATGCACAACAAAGGGGATTTCAAGAATCACCCAAACGACTCCCAAAAGCAGCCACCTCTTGGTGGGGGAATCAAAAGATATGCCAAAACGGAAGCCTTCACATGGCTAGGAAGAAACGTCGTTACCCTTGACGATCGCTTCGGTGCCATGGCCTCCAAGCTAGCTTGCAAGACTCGCAAGAGCGTTTCCTCCGCAACGCTGGCTTCGGATCTCTCGTCGGTAAACCGCAGCACCACCAGCAGCAGCCCCCTTTCCTCTTCCTCCTCCTTTTTCTCTCTCTTTCTCTCTCTTGAAGAAAGATGAAGGCCAAAGCAAAATGATTCATACTTCTCTGATTTCGGCCCTTAAGGAAAAAGAAGAAGAAGCTCCAGCCCTTGGATCCAGACTGAAGGAATGGACGGCCACGATTCTGCCAAAACACAGATTTTGACCCGACACGGCCTCGAACACGGCCGTGTGCCAGGCCGTGTGCCTCAAGCGGTGGTCAACCGACTTATCCAAACCAGTGACACGCCCACGGGACACGCCCGTGTCATGGGCCGTGTCACCAACACGCCTTCAGACACGCCCGTGTCTGTGGCCGTGTTCACACGGCCTGTGACACGCCCGTGTCCCAGGTCGTGTGCCCAGACACGGCACAAAGACACGCCCTGTCGAAATCCTTCGGCGGGCTGAGTTTGTCGCCTGATTTGACACGCCCTGTGACACGCCCGTGTCACAGGCCGTGTTCAACACTCGACACGCACTTCTCGACACTCGACGATCGTCGAGAAAAACTCGTCAAGAATGCGACACGGCCTTGGACACGCCCGTGTCCTAGGCCGTGTGCCTCCTCTCGACGAATCGTCGAGATCAAAAATCGTCGAGACAAAGCCCAATCGTCGACACAACCTCGACACGCCCGTGTCGCAGGCCGTGTCACCTGACACGCCCTGGGACACGCCCGTGTCCCAGGCTGTGTCACCTAAATTTTCCTGTTTCAGAACTTTGGGCTGTTACAATCCTCCCCTCCTACAAGAAATTTCGTCCTCGAAATTTAGAGATAGGAAAGCAACAGACTTAGCAAGAAAAATGTAACAACATATATCTATATATTTATAAACGTTTATGTTACAATATTCTCGCTCCAAATTATAGAAACAACTCAGGGAACTCTTCTCGCATGGTCTGCTCGTGCTCCCATGTCAGCTCTTCACGGCCGCAGTTGTCCCATCGGACTTTCACCATGCCGACCGTCTTGTTCCGCAACTGTTTTTCGGCTCGATTTTCGATCTGAACGGGTCTAACTCTCATTGTTAGCCCATACTCCACCGGCACACGATCATCCGCGATCACTTGAGCTGGATCTTTCACGGCCTTCAGAAGCACCGAGATGTGAAAGACATCATGTAACCCACCCAAGTCCGCCGACAGAGCTAGCCGATAAGCCGCTTCGCCAATTCGCTCAACCACTTCAAAAGGACCTAAATATCTTGGACTCAACTTTTTCAATCGTCGAATCCTGGAGACACCTTTGAATGGCTTGATCTTCAAGTAGACCCAATTGCCAACCGCAAATTCGACATTCCGGTGCTTGGCGTTGTAGTACTTCGCTTGTCGATCTTGAGCAATCAGCAATCTCTCTCGAATAGTCCGAATGGTTGAGTTTGCTTCATCCACCTCATTTGGTTTAACAACCCGGGCTTCACCCGCTTCTACCCAAGCCTAGGGGGTACGACACTTCCTTCCATATAGGGCTTCATATGGTGCCATCCCAATGCTTGCCTGGTAGCTGTTATTATACGCAAACTCGACTATATAGAGATGATCTTCTCATCGCTTTCCGAAGTCAAGGGCGCATATTCGGAGCATGTCCTCCATTGTTCTGTTGGTACGTTCAGTTTGGCCATCCGTTTGGGGATGAAAGGCCGTACTGAAAGTCAACTTCGTGCCCAACAGTCGGTGAACTAGCCTCCAATCATTTGACGTGAATCGCCCATCTCGATCACTTACGATGCTCCGAGGAACACCGTGAAGCCGCACAATCTGATCAACATATAACTTTGCCAAACTTTCAACCGAATCATCCCGCCTGTTCGGGAGAAAATGTGCTACTTTCATTAGCCGGTCAACTATCACCCAAATGGAATCATTTCCTCGCTGCGATCTTGGCAATCCATGCACAAAATCCATGGAAATATCATCAAATTTCCACACTGGGATCGGCAGTGACTTCAAATAACCGCCCGGCTTTTGGCATTCCGCCTTCACCATCGCACATGTTTGGCATTTGGCTATATACAGAGCAACATCTTTCTTGAGCCCTGGCCACCAGAAAAGCTTCTTCATATCGTTGAACATCTTTGTGCTCCCGGGGTGAATGGAATACTTGGTATAATGTGCTTCATACATCAGTTCTTCCCTCAGTTTCCCCACATTCGGGACGCACAAACGGCCCTCTTTGCGCAAAAGACCATCAATCCAGGTGAATTTGCCCTCCGGCCCTTCATTCACATATCGTAAGAGATCTTCATCCAACTCCGTTGCCCGTCGAACTCGATCCGCAAGGTCACATTGCACCTCAGTCCAGTTCAAACATGCAATGGCAGTGGAATTCTTATCAACACAATAGATCTCCAATGCCTCCAACTCCTGGATAAGACGTTCATCATGCCTTTGTAACCAATTCGCTCTAGCCGGAACTCGCCGACTCAAGGCATCCGCGACAACATTCCCCTTCCCGGGTGTATAGTGAATCTCGAAAGTGTAGTCCCCAAGGAACTCCAACCACCTTCGTTGTCGCATGTTCAAATCTTTCTGCTCCAACAGATACTTTAGGCTCTTATGATCGGTATAGATCTCCACCTTCACGCCATAAAGGTAGTGTCGCCACAACTTGAGTGCAAAAATCACCGCCGCTAATTCCAAATCATGGACGGGATAGTTTCGCTCATGCACCTTCAGCTGGCGTGAGCCATAAGCAATCACCTTTCCGCTCTGCAGAAGAACGCAGCCTAAGCCGCTTCCTGAGGCATCACTATAAATCACAAATCCATCGGTTCCACATGGCGAAGACAACACCGGCACCGTGGTCAACCGAACCTTCAGCTCTTCAAAAGCTCGTGCGCACTCTGGCGTCCAAACGAACTTCTGATCCTTTCGCGTCAGTGTGGTTAGCGGCAAAGCGATCCGCGAGAAGTTTTCCACAAATCTTCTATAGCAGCCCGCAAGTCCAAGGAAACTCCTGACCTCGGCCACGGAAGACAATCTTGGCCATTCTTGTATGGCTCTTATCTTCGCTGGATCCACTGCAATGCCCGCTCCACTCACCACATGGCCCAAAAATGCCACTGACGATAGCCAAAACTCGCACTTCGAGAACTTGGCATAGAGCTGATTTTGCCTCAACGTGTTCAACACCAACCGCAAATGCATCTCATGCTCAGCTTTAGACTTCGAGTACACCAGGATGTCATCAATGAACACAATCACAAACAGATCCAGGTACTCACGGAAAATACGGTGCATCAAATCCATAAACACCGAGGGCGCATTACACAGTCCAAATGGCATGACTGTGAACTCATAGTGCCCATAACGCGTTCCAAATGCGGTTTTGGGTATGTCATCTTCCCGAATTCTTAACTGGTAATAACCAGACTTCAGGTCCAACTTCGAATAGACGGTCGAGCCAATTAGCTGATCAAATAATTCATCAATCCGAGGTATAGGATACTTATTCTTCTCGGTCAGCTTATTCAATTCACGGTAATCAATAAACAACCGTAACCCACCATCTTTCTTCTTTACAAAAAGCACAGGCGCGCTCCAAGGTGACATACTTGGGCGGATATAACCTTGCTCTAGCATTTCTTGTAGTTGAACCTTCAACTCAGCCATCTCTTTAGGCGCAACGCGATATGGCGAGCGGGCCACGGGTTTCGCACCTGGCACCAACTCAATTGTGAAGTCAATCTCCCGCTGGGGTGGTAGCCCAGGGAGATCCGTGGGAAACACATATGTAAATTCTGCCACAATCGGAACCTCGCACAACGTGGACTTTCAGGCTCAACAGCCTGAATTAGTGCAAAGTAACACTCTGCACCCTTCCGAACAGCTTTGACTACCTGGAGTGCAGACATCAACGTCCCGCCTACTCCTCGCATACCCGCGAACTTGGTCTCCTGTTCGGTATTCTGGCCCAACGTGATTTCTTTGGACTGGCAATCAATCATAGCATGCTGCTCCGCCAGCCAATCCATCCCAAAAATCACATCGAATTCCGAAATTGGCAAAACAAATGCGGTTAAACAAAAATCCCGACTTCCTAACTGAACCGCCACATCGCAAGCTTGATCCGCAAGCATCCAACATCCATTCGGCAACACCACTCTGATGCTATCTGTCTTTGCACGACTGGGTATCCCAAGCCGCGTAAGAAACTCACGAGACAGAAATGAATGCGATGCACCTGTATCAAACAGTGCTCGTGCCAGCGTGTCCCGAATCATTACAAAACCTATGACAACCATGTCACACACACAAACCACAAACATAGGGGTACTAAGCTAAGCATACAAACATTAGCATATGCAAAACCAAACTCATACCTGTGACCACGTCACTCTGCTTGATGGCCTCTTGCAGGCCAAGATTGTAGACTCGGGGTTGCGCCTGCGAGGCAGAGGAATCCACCACCGCCTTTCCTTTTTCCGCATAAGATGCTCCCGCCTTCTTTTCACTTTTCGGCGGCATCCGACAATCTCGCGCAATATGCCCCATCCTACCACAATTGAAGCAGGTACGAGTGTCTGGCTTGGAGGTTGCCCCTGATGTTGCTCCCGTTGCAACTGATGAAGGATCTTGTCCACTAGACTTGGACTTCTTACCCCATCTCTTCTTATAAAATGATTTTCCCGATCGGGGCGCCTTCCACTCTTGTTGCGACACAACCAAAGCTCTCTTCCCTTGCACCCTCTTCATATCCTTTTCCAATGCTGTCGCGGTGTCAACCAATGCTTGGAAACCTTGGTTCACAGAACTGGACACAAGGAACCTCAGCTCATCCCTCAGTCCTTCATAGAACCGATTAGTCTTCCTCTGCTCATCAGCAAAAATCGAACCCGCATACCGCCCTAAGCGAGTAAACTCATGCAGGTACGCGTCAACACTGTCATCACCTTGAGTCAACCGTTGGAATTCGTTTTCCATGGCTATCCGTTGCGCCACAGGAAGGTGCTTCGCTAGGAAGAGCCGGGAGAATTCTTCCATCGACACTTGGGTTAACGGACGACCCGCCAAATGATGCAACTCCATCTCATCCCACCATAAACGCGCTTCTCCTTCAAGCAAGAAGGTGGCTAAGGTAACTTTCTGATGTTCCGCCGTGCCTATCGCCGTCATCACTCGCTTGACGCGCGATAACCAATCCTCAGCCTGTGTCGGGGTTCCCGCTCCCGAGAATGTAGGTGGATGGAAACTCCTAAACCGCGTTAGCTGCTTCTCAGACGATCGAGGAACCACATCCATAACAGGTTCAGGCCTTGCCACCACCTGTTCTGGCCTCACAGCCTCTTGTTCCTGCCTGAGTGGCTGACCTTGGATTATGGTAAATAAGGCCTCCGCAACTAAACGGACATGTTCCGCAGACGGTGGAGGTGTAGGCACCGCGGCTGGTGCCGTACTTTCATCAGAACGCTGGGGCTCAGACGGCCCAGCTCCACTCCGTGTCACCTAAAGGTGGACAAGACACACACATTAGCGGTCGTACCCAAGCAAACAACACAAAATAGGAACACGCAGGTTCCTCAAACATACAAAAATGCATTCCTATCATGGACATTCAGGAGTTCATTCGTAGACTTTGGTGTGCACAAACACGTGCTCGCCACCCCACAAAAGAAGTCGACCACGACTGCGAGAGGGAAAGACCAAGACAACCGATACCAAAAATGTAACAACCCCATCCGTTCATATGATATATTCTAGAAGGTCCGGCCGGGGCCCCACAGGATATACCACAAAACAGTCGGTGAAGGTACAGGATGATACCAGAGTAGCGCATCGCACCTATCACAAGCATTCTAGCGGAAGCCTAAACTACTTGAACTCCTCATGAATGTCCAAACATAAAACTCCACAGTTTATATATATATAGGAATGTCTTACAATATGAACAAGCGTTGGCCTTATGGCCTTACAGAGCTTTCACACAGTGGCCTAAACAGATTGGCGCGCAGGCCGACCACAATAAAAGAACACACACAAAAGAACACACTTAGCCTTCGAGGGCTAACAGTAGCAACAGCAGCAACACCAGCAGGAGCATCAACCTCTATGCGTCCCGCTCGGCTCTCCAGCACCTGTGCAAGGACAATCCACCCACCGGTGGCAAACAAAAGCAACGGTCAGCGTTCAGCTGACCAAATTGTAACGACCCTACCCCTTCTCTCGGGGCAGCGGTATTTTTCCCTGCAGGCATATCATATCACAAGTATGGCAAGCTATATCATCAAATCGCCTTGCCTTCTCCGAGTACAGCGTACTCATGGCTATATCAAAGGCGCGGGTCGGTCTCACCAATCCTGTTCTTGGCATTCAAGCCTGGGTATGTCACTATACCCATTTCCTCACAGCAACAGCGGGTCTTTCCTGGGCACACCAGTACTTCCTGTGACTCGCTTCACAGGTGGACACCGCCAAGTACAAATGTTAGGGGTCTTTCCTGGGCACACCAGTACTTCCTGTTACTCGCTTCACAGGTGGACACCCTATGACATCAAGCATCACAAAAAGGGCCTTTCCTGGTCCCACCAGTACTTCCTGTGCCTCATTCATAGGTTGGACCCAAAACATCACGTGGCTATTTTCCTGGGCTACCACCCCAGTACTTCCTGCTACTCCGTTTCGCAGGTATAACCCGTAGACTCCGTACACTACACGTTTATCACGGAGTCTTCTCCGGTTCGTATGCAACATCACCAATCCAGACCAACCTGTCCAGATGGGCTTCACACAACATGCCTATTCCGTACTCCATTTCCGGATCTATATGCACAACAAAGGGGATTTCAAGAATCACCCAAACGACTCCCAAAAGCAGCCACCTCTTGGTGGGGGAATCAAAAGATATGCCAAAACGGAAGCCTTCACATGGCTAGGAAGAAAAGTCGTTACCCTTGACGATCGCTTCGGTGCCATGACCTCCAAGCTAGCTTGCAAGACGCGCAAGAGCGTTTCCTCCGCAACGTTGGCTTTGGATCTCTCGTCGGTAAACCGCAGCACCACCAGCAGCATCCCCCTTTCCTCTTCCTCCTCCTTTTTCTCTCTCTTTCTCTCTCTTGAAGAAAGATGAAGGCCAAAGCAAAATGATTCATACTTCTCTGATTTCGGCCCTTAAGGAAAAAGAAGAAGAAGCTCCAGCCCTTGGATCCAGACTGAAGGAATGGACGGCCACGATTCTGCCAAAACACAGATTTTGACTCGACACGGCCTCGAACACGGCCGTGTGCCAGGCCGTGTGCCTCAAGCGGTGGTCAACCGACTTATCCAAACCAGTGACACGCCCACGGGACACGCCCGTGTCATGGGCCGTGTCACCAACACGCCTTCAGACACGCCCGTGTCTGTGGCCGTGTACCTGGGGAAAAAAAATCCCAAATCATCCCGAGACTTCACACGGCCTGTGACACGCCCGTGTCCCAGGCCGTGTGCCCAGACACGGCACAAAGACACGCCCTGTCGAAATCCTTCGGCGGGCTGAGTTCGTCGCCTGATTTGACACGCCCTGTGACACGCCCGTATCACAGGCCGTGTTCAACACTCGACACGCACTTCTCGACACTCGACGATCGTCGAGAAAAACTCGTCAAGAATACGACACGGCCTTGGACACGCCCGTGTCTTGGGCCGTGTGCCTCCTCTCGACGAATCGTCGAGATCAAAAATCGTCGAGACAAAGCCCAATCGTCGACACAACCTCGACACGCCCTGCGACACGCCCGTGTCGCAGGCCGTGTCACCTGACACGCCCTGGGACACGCCCGTATCCCAGGCCGTGTCACCTAAATTTTCCTGTTTCAGAACTTTGGGCTGTTACAGTGGCCACGGCTCAAACTCCCCTGGTACCATACTCCTTCAGAAACCCAGCTACCACATGCTAAGGATCCACGATTCGACACCAAAACTAGCCGACAACACCACTTAAAACTACCAAGTTCTACAACCAAAACCCGCCGAATTATTTCCCCCTACCCGCCGATTTATTTCCCCCTACCCGCCGAGTTATTTCCCCCTACCCGCCGAGTACAACTAAAAAAAAAATAAAACCGATAACTTCCTAGTTTAGGCCAACCACGAGCCCTAAGCTAGGAACATTCCAATTTCACCTATTCTACGACAAGGAGAAAAGAATAATACAACAAAAATGCAACTCATGGAGGCACGCAAGAGGGGAGAAATCCACTTGCCTCAAATCGACCTTGAAAACGTCACCCAAAATACTCCACAACGTAGATCCGTCCAAGAGGGGACACGCGGAGACGAGATCTACGAAAAAACGGACAACCGGGGTTAGGGCCGAAAAAATCTATGGCGAAACGATCACCGAAATGGGAAAAACTTACCGCGATCTCGAAGCTCTCGCCGAGAGCTTTCCAACGCCGCGATCGGATCGAAATTCCGTCCACCGGATCGGCGGTGGCGGCCGCCGGAAGATTTGCGAACGGAAGGGTTCCGCACTCCGCAAAAAAATTCGCACAGGAGGGGGGGGGGGGGGGGGCTGATCGGGGGAAGAAGAAGAGCTTTTTTCTTCTTTTGTTATGTACAAATACTTATAATAATAACCTTATATGGTTATTGATAATACTATATTTATAAATACTTATAATACTTATAAATTTATATTTATTAATAATATAATCTAATACTTATTATAAATATAGTCACCGATCGGTGAGAATGATTCTCACCGATTCTCTACTAATATATATATATATTTTTTTTATATAAATTTTTTATATATATATATATATATATATATATATATATATATATATATATATAATTATTATAATAAGATAACCTTATATGGTTACGGAGGGCCAAACGAGCGCCGAAACGAACGAAATTCGCACCGCAGGCGAATGACGACGCTACGAATCCAACGGCGAAGTCGAAATCGAATTCCGACGCACCGTTTTCGAGATATTAATTTCTAAAGTTAACGGCGTACGCGAAAACATACAAACTTCAATCGCGCGCCGAGACTCCAAAAATGCTCGGAACGCGACGAAACTTGACGAGCAAGTCTAAAATTAGCCGATCTAATTTCCTAATATGAAATTTTCCACTCCCGACGGAAATCCCAAAATTTGGCCGGTCAAACCTAACGAACGCAAACGCGCTACGACAAAGTCGGTAACAAAATCCGACGAACAAAACTCGGGCAAAAACTCCCGAAGCCAAAACACAAGCATTCCCCAAGAGGCTCCACCGAGTCACCAAACAGACTCCGGCTTGCTAGGGAATCTTGCTACCAGTCATCACCAAGCCACGCAGGGAACCTAAAGAGCTAAAAGCACGCTCTAACAATGTCACACGACCAACACGCGCTAACAAAACGCCCTGACGTCATAATATATCAAATAAGAAATTAAATAAATCACTGGAAAATCGGGGGCGTTACAAATCCCTCGGACAAGAAGGAGTGTGAAGCTCCCGTATCAAAGAGTGCTCTTGCAGGATTCTCACAAATCAAAATAAATCCTAAACAAGCAGTGGTAAGGTAACATACGCATAACAAGTATTTAAATAAATTTGACTTGCTACAAATTTAAATCGTACCTGTCACCACATCCTCTTGTTTGATGGCCTCCTGTTGGCAAAGATTATACACCCTTGATTGAGTCGGAGCATAATGGGACGCAGTTGACTCCACCGCCTTGCCCTTCTCTTCATAAGTTGCTCCCGGCTTCCTTTCAGACTTGGGACGTCCGCTCCAGCAGTCACGGGCAAAGTTCCCCGGCTTCCCACAAGTAAAACATGCACCCGAGGTCCGACCCGTAGTCGCCCCAGAATCACCGGAAGAAGGAGCTGGACCCGAAGACCTAGCCTTCTTAAAGAACTTACGGTACCCAGACTTTGAGTTAGCCGGCACCTTGAACTCAGACTTCTTATCACCCAAGCTTTTCTTCGCTTGAACATTTTTCATGGCCTTCTCCAAGGACCGGGTTGTGTTGACCAGGGTCAAGAAGCCCTGCGTCATCGGCCCCGAGAGTAGTAGCCTCAAGTCATCTCTCAGACCTTCGTAGAATCGGTTTGTCTTGCGCTCCTCATCAGCGATGGTGGAGCTAGCATAACGACCCAACCGAGTGAATTCCTGGAGATACTCATCCACGCTACTCTCTCCTTGTACCAACCTCTGGAACATATTCTCCAAAGCTATCCTCTGAGTTGAATGGAGGTACCTAGCCAAGAACAGTCTTGAGAACTCCTCCATCGAGACGTCTGTAAGTTGCCTTCCTCTCAATAGATGCAGCACCAAACCCTCCCACCACAGCCTAACGTCTCCATCCAATAGGAACGTAGCTATAGTGATCAACTGCCACTCCTCTGTCCCCGTCGCTGTCAAGACTCTCTTCACACGGGAGAGCCAGTCTTCAGCTTGAGATTGGGTTCCCAACCCAGAGAATACCGGTGGATTAAAGCTCATGACATGTTTGAGTTGTCTCTCAGTTGCCCTCCTTGGAAGCAACGGTTCCACTACTACCTGCTCCACTCTTCTCGGCTTAACCTCTGGAAGAGTTACCTGGTCCATCGCAGGAGCGGGCTGCTGCATTTACCTTGCAGGCTGCGCATTGATCATGACAAACACTGCTTAGGCCACCAATCGTTTGGTCTCAGCCGATGGAGGTGTTGCAGGATCACCATTTAGTGCACTACTAGCCTCAGAAACTCGGCGTTGCGACGGCCCAGCACAGCTTCTGGTCACCTATAGTGGTACAAAACACCATTAAGCGACCAAACAAAATTGCAAAACGTAATTATAGGAACACGCAGGTTCCTCAAACACGTGTATTTTCATTGCTCAGTGGACATTCATAGGTTCTTTTGCTGTTATAACGATGACGCACACACATGTGGTCACCACCCCTTAAAAGAATTCGCCCACGAATTCATTTTAAGCATGACTGAAACCAGTAGTCTGATACCAAATTGTAACACCCCCTATCCGTCGTATAGCATATAGCAGTAGGTCCGGCAGGAGCCCGACGTCATATACCACAGACAGACCGAGTGGTTACTCAATGGAAACCATCCAACCAATCCAACGTTCTACACAGAGTCATTCTAGCGGAAGCAATTAAAAGTTGCATTAATAAAGAACCCAACACTAGCATGAATGTCCACTACAAAGCCAATAGGAATGAAGTACAAATACACAAGTACTGGCCTTATGGCCTAAAAATTGTTTTCCTCAAATTACATGTTTTCAAACCTCGGCACACAGGCCGGTCATACATGAATAAAAGAAAACACTCAAAATTAGGCCTTCGAGGGTCGGCTCAACAACTTGAGCTTTAGCCCACTATTTACCGCTCGGCTCCGTAGCACCTGCAAGCACAATCCACCGCAGCAGTGGCATACCAAAGCAACGGTCAGCAATGCTGACCAAATTATAACGATCCCGCCCCAATTCGGGGCAGCGATGCTCCTTCCCTATAGTTTATTAGCATAACCAAGCAGTATCTGTATATACATTACATCACAGGCGTTGGCACGCACGGCCACACGCCCCATGCACTTAGGGAACATTCTCGGTGAACCGGTCAATGTCACGTCAATTTAAGCCATAGACACCTCGGTCTCACCACCACCACTTTTACAGCCAAACTATGAGCATTTTGTCTTCCCTGCATGGGTCACGTAAATTTAAGCCATAGACCGCCGAAGACCCTCATCTATGCCAACGGCTCACACCGAACGATATAGAGTGGGTACGGTTACGTCTAACCCGTGCTCACATCGCAACGACAATTTAAGCCATATGAGCGGGTCAAACTTCTCCCGAGTCCCATTTCCGTTACACACTTCACATAACCCGGTTATGTTAAAGTTAGCTCCCAGGCCACCAGGTTGCCAGAATCACGCATCTGCCAAGTTTTCCGGGTGCACCTTGGGGATAATCCCCAAGGCTCCATGTTGCAATCTACGACGTAGAAAACCCGAAAAACAAACATTCGCACGGAGTCTTCTCCGGCCATTTATGCAATGCAACATCACCGATCCAGACCAACTTGTTCGGGTAGGCTTCACACATCATGCATATATCCATTCTCGAATACAGCCTCTACATGTACACAACGGGGACTATTCATGTCTACCCGAAGGAACACCTCAAACTCACCGCAAACTCGCCAGAGCGGGCTTCCCTATGTAAAAGAAGTAGAGCTTCACATGCTCAAGTATTGAATCATTACCCTAGCATTCTTCCTTGACGTCATGGAAATGTAAGCTGATGAAAAACACCGCACTCTCCTTACCTCCGTAGATCCGAAGTCGGTTCGCGATTTGGAGCTCCGAAGCTCCGTCGGTGACTGGATCTAGGCTTCTTCTTCCTCCTTTGCTCTCCCCTCTCTCTAGATTTAGAAAGAGAACCACTCAAGTGAAATAAGGGTTTCAAAGGCCCAATCCTGGGTATATACCAGTAGGAACAACCCCCAACCGTCGGATCCAAAAATAAGGAAACGAACGGCTATGATCCGTAGATGAAATGTAAAACCTGTGCAGAACACGGCCTGCGACACGCCCGTGTCCAGGTCCGTGTCCCTCATTCGCCGTCAAAATCGACGCGTCTCGAAAAACACACGGGAATCCGACATGCCCGTGTTCGACCTGACACGCCCATATCAGCCAATACACGTCCGTGTTCCCGGGCGTGTTCCCCCATCAACAAAGGACCAACACCAAACCAAGACTCAGACGGGTCTTGGATACGCCCGTGTCCTATTTGACACGCCCGTGTCAAACCCGAACACACCTGGGCTCAAGGCTGTGTTCACTGTCTCGACACTTCGTCGAGCACAGTACGTCGACCACCCGACACGGCCTTGGACAAGCCCGTGTCCTAGGCCGTGTTCCCTGTCTCGACACATCGTCGAGCGAACATATCGACTTCCCGGGCCGATCGTCGACACGAGCTCGACAGGCCCTGAGATACGCCCGTGTCTTAGGCCGTGTTCGCTGCTCGACGATTGTCGACTCCAAAATTCGTCGACCTCTAGGCCAAATCATCGACTCCAGCCTGACACGCCTTGGGACACGCCCGTGTCCTAGGCCGTGTGCCCCCTGCCAAATTCCAAATTTGGCCCAAAATGCCTCTCGTCGCTCTTTTGAGTTTCGGGGCATTACAGCTTGACAGGCAAGCTGGCCGGCCTGAGTAGATTCCTCTCCAGGTCGGGAGAAAAGTGCTCATCATTCTTCAAAGTACTGCGAGGTAACCAAAGGTTCGAGTGGACTCCCGAGTATGAAGAAGCTTTCCAAAGGTTGAAGGAGCAGCTCTCCCTGGCTCCTCTGCTTCAAAGCCCAAAGGAGGGGGAAGACCTAACCTTGTACCTAGGAGCAGGGGCCGAGGTGGTAAGCTCTGTCCTAGTTAGGGAAGAGGGGAGGAAGCAGTTACCAATCTACTATGTTAGCAGGATCCTAAATAAGTCGGAGCATCGCTACCCTATCTTAGAAAAGCTATCATACGCCTTGATAATTTTGGCCAGGAAGCTCCGACCATATTTCCAAGCACACACGATCATGGTGGTGACTGACCATCCCCTCCGTAAGATTTTTGAGGGAGTGGAGCATTCGGGGAGGTTGGACAAGTGGTCTATCGAGTTGAGTGAGTTCGATATCTCATTCGTGCCAAGGCTCTCCATTAAGGAACAAGCAGTAACCGACTTCTTATCTGACTATGTTGTGGAGGTCGAGGACGAGGAGTCGCGGCCCCAGGAGGCATGGAAGATGATAGTTGATGGGGCCTCGGGAAAGCACTCCCTTAGAGCGGGAGTGGTATTGACAAGTCCTCAAGGGGTCACCATAGAGCAAGCGGTGGTCTTACACTTTCCAGCAACAAACAACCAGGCAGAGTTCGAGGCTGTGATATCCGGCCTCCATTTGGTGAAGGAACGTGAAATCCGAGACGTGGAGGCTTTCACAGATTCACTGGTGGTAAAATCGCAGATTCGAGGAGAGTTCGAAGCTCGGGAGCCCACCCTCGTGAAATACTTGTCTAAGGTGAGGGCGATCATCGGGGGGGGGGGGTGTTCCGGACGTTCTCCATCCAACACATTCCTAGAGAAGAGAGTACAGCTGCCGATCGATTGGCTAAGTTTTGATCTCGGGGAGGGGGTAACTTGACTGATCTGTTCCATCTGGCGATCGAGGAGGCGGAACTGATGGAAGTTGATCGGCGGCACTCATGAGTGGATCCCTTCGTGACCTTCTTCATCACAGGCAACCTCCCTGAGGGGATTAAGGAGGCAAGGAACTTTTGGCATAAGGCAGCCCACTATCTCATGCATGAAGGAAGCTTGCATCGTATGATGCTTTTGGACCTTCTGGCACGATGTGTGACGGAAGAGGAGACCCGACGGATTCTGGAGGAAGTGCACTCTGGGGAATGTGGTAGCCATTCTGGAGGTAGGATGTTGGAGGCAAGGGTAGTCCGGTAGGGGCACTTCTGGCCCACCATGAGGAAGGATGCTGCGAAGTTTGCGAGGAGGTGCCAAAAATGCCAACTCTACGCCCCCTCCATCTCTTACAAGCTCAAAGGCTTTGAAGCATCAAAGCACCATGGTCATTCGCTATTTGGGGGATGGATTTAGTTAGGCCTTTCCCTCCGGCTAGTGGGCAAAGGAGGTTCCTCCTAGTTATGATCGACTACTTCTCCAAGTGGCTAGAAGTTAAGGCAATGGCCAAAGTAACCTTCCAGGTCATCAGGAACTTCGGTTGGGGGGAGATAATCTGCAGGCACGGGCTACCTCAAGCCATTGTAACGGACAATGCTCCTCATTTTGCAAGTGAGGAGTTTATAAGTTTCTGCACTCATCTAGGCATCGACCTCAGGTTTGCCTCCGTCCACCACCCCAAGAGCAACGGTCAGGTGGAGGCGGCAAACAAAACTATCATGAACTTGCTCAAGACAAAGGTGGAGAACTTGAGGGGGAGCTGGGTGGAACAGCTCCCCTTGGATTTGTGGGTCTTGCGAACAACTCCGAACACGGCCACCGATGAGACCCCATTCAAACTCTCCCATGGGTGTGAGGCGGTCCTACCCGAGGAATTTGAGGTTCGATCCCCACGAGTTGCGGCTGCAGGTGAGGGAGATGAGGCTTGGAGGCAGGAAAATGAAGGGAGCTTATGCCTCTCGCTGGACATGGCGGAAGAGCTACGCGACGTTGCTACCATCAGGCAAGAAGAGATCATTATAATATATTTTCTGAAATTACTTCTTGCTTTTACTTATTGTGAAATTGCTTATTATGAAATTCTAGCAGCAGGAAGATGAGACTCTGGCACTACCCCGAGCGCAGCTCGGCCCCAGGTAGACCCGCTGTGCAGGTTCTCATTAGCTTGCAGGTCTGAAGGCTCGCCTGTGGGGGAGAGGTCATGGTCCTTGGTTCTGCACTACCCTGAGCGTGGCTCGGCCCAGGTAGACCCACTGCGCAGGCTCTTATTAGCTGGCAAGTTCGAAGGCTTGCCTGTTTGGGAGAGGTCTTGGTCATTGGTTTTGCACTACCCCGAGCGCGGCTCGACCCCAGGTAGACCCGCTATGCAGTCTCTCATTAGCTGGAAGGCCCAAAGGTTCGCCTATGGGGAGAGGTCTTGGTCGTGTTTCTGCACTACCCCGAGCGCGGCTCGGCCCCATGTAGACTCGCTGTGCATGCTCTCATTAGCTGGCAGGTCCGAAGGCTTGCCTGTGGGGGAGAGGTCTTGGTCCTTGGTTCAGCACTACCCCGAGAGCGGCTCGGCCCCAGGTAGAGCCGCTGTGCCGACTATCACTAGCTAGCAGGTCTGAAGGCTCGTCTGTGGGGCAGAGGTCTTGGTCCTTGTTTCTGCACTACCCCGAGCACGGCTCGGCCCCAGGTAAACCCGCTGCGCAGGCTCTTATTAGCTAGCAGATCCGAAGGCTCGCTTGTGGGGGAGAGGTCTTGGTCCTTGGTTCTGCACTACCCTGAGCGCTGCTCGGCCCCAGGTACACCCGCTGCGCAGGCTATCATTAGCTAGTAGGTCCGAAGGCTCACTTGTGGGGGAGAGGTCTTGGTCCTTGGTTCTGCACTACCTCGAGCGCGGCTCAGCCCCAGGTAGACTGCTGCGCAGGCTCTCATTAGCTAGCATGTATGAAGGCTCGCCTATGGGGGAGAGGTCTTGGTCCTTGGTTTTACACTACCCCGAGCACGGATCGGCCCCAGGTAGACCCGCTGCGTAGGCTCTCATTAGCTGGCAGGTCTGAAGGCTTGCCTGTGGGGGAGAAGCCTTGGTCCTTAGTTCTTCACTACCCCGAGCGCGGCTCGATCCCAGGTAGACCCGCTGCGCAGGCTCTCATTAGCTGGCAGGTCCGAAGGCTTGCCTGTGGGGGAGAGGTCTTGGTCCTTAGTTCTGCACTATCCCGAGCACAGCGCGGCCCCAGGTAGACCCGCTGTGCAGACTCTCATTAGCTGGCATATCCGAAGGCTCGCCTGTGGCGGGGAGGTCTTGGTCCGTGGTTCTGCACTACCCCGAGCGCGGCTCGGCCCCAGGTAGACCCGCTGCACAGGCTCTCATTAGCTGGCAGGTCCGAAGGGTCGCCTGTGGAGGAGAGGTCTTGGTCCTTGGTTCTGCACTACCCCAAGCACGGCTCGGCCCCAGGTAGACCCGCTGCGCAGGCTCTCATTAGCTGGCAGGTCTAAAGGCTCGCCTGTGGGGTGGAGGTCTTGGTCCTTGGTTCTGCACTACCCCGAGCGCGGCTCGGCCCCAGGTAGACCCGCTGCGTAGGATCTCATTAGCTGGCAGGTATGAAGGCTCGCCTGTGGGGGGGAGGTATTGGTCCTTGGTTCTGCACTACCCCGAGCGTGGCTCGGCACCAGGTAGACCAGCTGCGCAGGCTCTCATTAGCTGGCAGGTCCGAAGGCTCGCCTGTGGGGGAGAGGTCTTGGTCCTTGGTTCTACACTACCCCGAGCGTGGCTCGGCCCCAGGTAGACCCGCTGTGCAGGCTCTCATTAGCTGGCAGGTCCGAAGGCTCGCCTGTGGGGGAGAGGTCTTGGTCCATGGTTCTGCATTACACTGAGCCTGATTCGGTCCTCGGCAGACTCGTTGCCCAGGCCCTCATCAAGCTAGCAGGGCAGTAAGCCCACTCGATGGCAGGATGGGTGAAAAAATCTCTTTAGACAACATCTCAGCTTCACCTTATGAGAAAAAATAAGCTAAGGCAAAGGTTTGGAGCAATGCGAGGGTAGGCACTCGCAGTTGACAATTACGAGGATGGTCTCGCTCACGGCGCGTGGGCACTTATGCGAGATAGAGGGCTCACTCTGAAAAGAGGGGCAGGTTACATGACAGTCGCTCGCGTCGGGAGTACCCTGAGGCGAGTCGAGAGGGGTATACTAGTTATCTCACGCGCAAAGAAAAGGGAAATAACGACTCGCTCTGGGAAAAGCCAACTCCTCAACAAGGCGGTGAGACAGGTAAGAACACAGTCTCGCGGGTATAAGCACATCAAGGGGTAGTCTCGCAATAAGCAGAAAAAGGCAAAACATAAGAGTAAGGGCGAGGCGGCGAGACGGATGGGTAGCACCGTCTCGCAGGCCAAAGGAAACCAGTAACTCATTTCGTAAAATAAAGAACAGAATAACAAGCAAGACATGTACTTTTGATCACTGTCATATATTACAAAATTGGGCTCAAAAAATATTAAGTTTTACAACAACAAAGAGAGGAGAGAGAGATTCTTGATCTTGGAGGAAGCATGTCATTTCATCTTGCCGGAAGAAGAATCCTCGCTCTCCTCGCCGTAGAGCTAGGGAACCAAATAGCGAATGGTCACCGTCTCGCAGCCATCCTTCATAACCCCCAGCTCTTTCATCATCTTCAGAACTAGCTCCGCTGACCGGATGCTGACGTCTCGGCACTGCTCCTTGACCTCGTTGTAGGAATAATGCGGCGGAGGAGTCCTGAAGGGTTCGCGGCGAGATGTCGATGCGGCGTTGTCCGGAAGGCGAGTGTTCTGGGCTTTTAAGTCCTTGACCTACTCCTTCAGGGCTGCAACGTGCGAGTGCAACCGCTCCGCCATCTCGGCATCCTACGAGACACTCAGTCATTAGTAAAGGATATTAAAGGAAAAGTCCAAGAATAAAGATAGGGCTTTACCACGCCGCCTTGAGCTTTTGCGAGGAGGGTCTCGGCATCGGATAACCATTTCGCAAGGCCCTCTGCTTTCTCTCGCTCCGTCGCCAGGTCTGTCTCGCTGTCTTTCCATTTCTTGTTGATGTATATAAGGCGGCGCGAGGCGCGGTGCGCAAACTCCAAGGAATGCATTTGAGCCTGGGAGGTCTTCAAGATGAGGTCTCGCGTAGATGCACTCTCGAGCGAGACGACATCGAGACCGCCATAAAGGCCATACCTCATAGCGAAAGCATGGCTGGTGGGCTGCTCCTGCTCCTTCCAAGGGGTAAGGAGGGTGGATATGGAGACGCGGTTGGTGTCCCTCCCCCATATCAAGACAGGCTCGCATGCGTCGTCTGAGACCACGGGGCCCAAGTTGAAGTTCATTTGGGAAGAGGGGGCAGGACGGCCGGAGGAGTCGCCTTCACGAGAGGCGGCGACAGCAGTTTGAGAGGTGATGGCAGCGGGTTGGTTGGATGTGGCGACAGGCTGATCGAGAAGAGTCGTCTCGCGAATGGATGAGACGGCCTGTTGAGGAGGCGAGCGGGGGGACTGGGACCCCCCCCCCCACAGAGATGGGGCTCAAGGTGTAACATCCCATGTTACTCTTGCACCCCTCAACTTAGATTGGGTTGGGCATGGGTGAGATTTAAGGAAGACCAACTATGTTTGGCCCTAGGTAGTGGGTGGTAGCCATGTGGGGCCCACTATAGGACCATAGTCAAACTAGGTCAAACTAACCTATGTGGGGACCCTAGCCACACCATGACCCCACCACTTTGCCCTAACCCTAAAGACAATCTAAGTGGACCCTAGGGTATGTCATTGGGTCAACATTTTGACCCCAATTGACCAAAGTCAACCTTGGGCTTAATTTGGTCAAACCCACACTCATAGGCCTAATTAACCTAAGTGGGGCACCCCCTTGACCCAAACCAAGTTGGGTGGTGCCACTAGACCCATTTCCACCAAGTAGGGTCAGTCCACCCACCATGGTTGACCAAGTCAACTCCCCAAGTCAACAAGTCAACAAATTGACCTAAAGGAGTGAAATGAAGGCCAAGCCATTTCCCCTTGGACCAAGCCCACCAAAATTGGCCCATAGTCAGCCCAAGTGTACAAGACCAGTCCTACCCCTCTAAATCAGGAGAGAGAATACATGCAAGGGGGTAAAATTGGGATTTTTAGGAGAAGAGGAGAGAGAAAGGGAAATGAAGGAAATGGTGGCCACATGGCCACCCCATCAGTTAGTTTTGGCTGCCCAAAACCAGGTGGCCGACCTCCCCTCTCCATTTCCAGCAGAAAACCAGGGCTGTGAGCCACTTGGCAGCTGGGCAGAGCAAACAAAGCTCAAACCGAGCTCTCATAGGAAATACCTCCCCATATACTCCACCTCAGTCCAAATAGACCTCACCAACAGCTTCGGGAGATAGAAAGGAGTGGAATTCGACTGCTTAATCATGGAGAATGGTGGAGAATTGAGATTTCAGGGTGGAGCTCGCCGGCGCACCACCACCACGGCAAACCGCCGCCTGACTCGCAGCCAAGCCTCAATTCAGGTGCGTTTCACCTCGCCTCTTCTCGTACTAGGTTTCTAGATCAATCTAGGGAGATATCGGGCTCAATCGAGCCCGATGAAATGAGAGGAAATGGAGAAAACCGAGTCTTTTTCTTCTTGCTCGGGTTCACCGGAGGAGCCAACTTCGGCGGCCCCACCGCCGGGAAACGCTAGCCCCCACCTTAACGAAGGTGGTGGCGATATCCGCCGGCGGTGGTGGTCGCTCAGCTGGCCGGAAAATGCCAGCCAACATCGTCCAGTAAGAAGCAATCGTGGCCGTCAAACCATCGGGGACGATGAACCGATTCCGTCGGTTTAGCTTTAAGATTCGTGCAATAGATTAAATGTTTTAATTTAATATTTGATGAATAGTGAAATATCTGTCACACTTTTTCAGCCACCTTGCATGTTAAATTTAGGCCTCTTAGAGGCATTTCCAGAACTTAGTCTA
Source organism: Platanthera guangdongensis (assembly GCA_039583875.1). Lineage (NCBI taxonomy): Eukaryota > Viridiplantae > Streptophyta > Magnoliopsida > Asparagales > Orchidaceae > Platanthera > Platanthera guangdongensis. The sequence continues at coordinate 89,181,323 of CM077164.1, read as the reverse complement.
TTAATTAAAAATGTAGCCAAGGGTCTTACCTTTAATTTGCCACCCTAAACATGTAATTTGGTGTAGTATACAGTCCTGTAGGACATTTCTCCTAGGACTGGTCCTAGAGTAGGGCAGAAATTAAATTGGATGCCTAGGTCAAACTATTAGTCACCATGGCCCCAAATTTTGGGCACATGCATGATTAGGGCATACTTAGCTCCTGCCAAAATTTAGGAATTTTTAGGGAACCGTTTCCTATAGTTTTTGCCAAAATATCAAAATACAAATAAATGAAATATAAGGAGTTCTACACCTCCCCATGGTCCCAAATTTTGGTGGTAGGTCAGTGGGAACATCCTTGGTGCATGATAAAATTTTCAGCACCTTGGGTTCACTGCATGTTGGAGAATCCACTTGCATGTGTTAGCTTATGTTATGACTTGGTGTGCAATTAGCAAAAATGCAAATATGGTGTATTTAGCCCAATGGTGATATGCAAAGGTCTTGGAATTAATTACAGTGGTTCATTAGGGTAAATTTCATCCCTCAAAATAATCATGAAATTTTTGGACTCAAAAATTCCATTTATTGGAATTTATTCTAAATATAGCTATTTTGGAAATAAAATTGTAAAATAGGTTTTCCTCAAGTACAAATCCTACAATTTTGCCAAAGCATAGATAATGTCACATTTGACTTAGGAAAAATATGTTTCCTCTGTTTTGAAGGACTTTTGGAGTAGATGTCTTAAATTGCCCATTTTACACTTATTTTATTAATTCTTGAAATAATGGATATATACCTCTGAAAAATTTGGAATTTATTCTACTGCCATAAAATGGTATTATTAGTTTTGCATGAATTTCTCAGAATTAATGGATGCATTGTTGTTTGTTAAATTAATACAATGGCATTTTGGTAAATATGTTATAATGGTATTTTATAGGCCATTTCACAATAAATGTTGATGATACTCTGCCAATAGTCATAAATTAGTGTTCTAAAAGTTCTATAATTTTCCTGGAATTTTTGAGTACATAATGCCTATGCTTCATTTGGAAAATGGAATTTGTGTGGAATTGATATTAAATAGGAAATGGGAATAAATATTTTAAGGAAAATTATGAAACTCTGTAGGCAGCAATATTTTATCAATATACATCTCAGGAAAAATTTCCCAGGTCAGTGGATACTTAAGCATACTACTTTATGTGTAAAATGACCTAGTGTTTAAATTAAAAGATTTAATTAAAGGACTAATTGGACGAGAAAAATTATGAGAATTTATAGGGTAGTTCCCCTAGTCTATACCACCCTAGGATAAATATTTAGAGGCAAGATGCCTTAAGGATTGGAAGATCACATTTTAGGGTAACCATAGGACATGGTCTGCATATAACACAAATAGGTCTTGCCTTAGGGGTTACCAGGGGATTGATTATCGGCAGAAGTAAGAGAGTTCAACATGAGTAACCCTGGTGGGTAGAGTTGTCTTAGTGAGGGATCAAAAGTGCAAGGCTTAGTTAGCAACTGGAGTGGGGGTCGGCGGAAGACCGTCGGCTTCCCGGTAACACCTTAAGTCACTAGGGTTGTACTAAAGCAATAAGGAGAGCTGGGGAGATACATGGGTAGACATCAACTAAAATAAATATCCTTGCGAAAGGGAACGCTGGGCGTAATCCCAACACAGTTCCTAGTGCCCCTTGAGAGCCCTTCATAGGGAATACCGGGGGCAGTCCTGGGATTAACCTTAAATCTCTAAGTATAATAAACCGTAGACAAGAGTAGTTTAATAGGTTAGGTCATTGTTGTAACTTCTCGCCCGTGTGGGGGTTGGAGAGATTCATGATATATGCTCACCCGTCTAGGGTTGGAGGGAGTTGGTATAAAGACACTGATGTGCGATCTCACCCGGGTTTGGGTTTGAGGGATTCAAGACGGGTTTGGTCCTGCGAGCGGGAGGCTCGGTATGAATTACTTGCATGTGCATAAATATCGTGGCTGGGCATGCGGTACTGGCCGTTCGTCACACCGATGGCAGTACGATGCACCAGGCGGTTGTGAGAGTTAGAGGGCCCAGTGGGTTGTTTTACACTGCGGTCTGGAGGACGATCCCCGATAACGCACATCCGACCCAACAAGACTGACGGGTTTGTCAGCAAAGTACGTACGCGAGACTCTAGAGTGCACCTTGGACGTGTATAGAGGCGTATGAGAGGGGTCTAAGGCTTGGTAGTGTGCATACCGGTCTAGAAGCGGAGACGCCCGCTCCGCTGCTGCCGTAGCCACAGCGGTGGTACCCGAGAGTGATGCTAGCTCTCAAAAAGTGGGAACTAAAGGTCTGTGATCACAGAGTCGTTGTGTGTGAGTTGCACTTGCCTGCGCATAAAATTGCATCATATCATTCATTCATATTAGGTCATACGCTTCATAGATCCTTATCATATAAATTAGTATGAGCTCTTTTATATGATAAGTTAAATTTCCTGGAAATCCTAACTTATATATTTGTATGGGCATTTATATAAGTTAGGGTATGTTTGTGATGATAGCATAGTGGTAGCTTAGCTTATTTACTTGTTCATACTACTGTTTCTTTACTTTCCTTTACTGCACTGCTCTTACTTATTACTTGTACCGTACTTAGAATTGCTAGAGTAGGATTACATTACTTATTATAACTCTAGTTAGATATTGTCACCTGCTTCCACCTTGCTACCCTTTTTGTTGTCCTCCGCTTCATCCTCCCGCTCGGTGCCTAGGAGCTGTGGGGCGAGGCGCGAAGGAAACGACTTAGTCTTTTTGACTAATGGTCGGTGACCAACTATTTTTAGGAGCCCGTGGAGATGGAGCACAAGCACGTCGAGGAGGCAGGTCATGAGGAGCAGATACCGCTTCAGCAGGCTACTACCACTACTGTGCGTCCTCAGGTGGGACGAGATCTGATGTTCTAGTTTAGGTTCCGCATTTACTATTTTGAGAGAGAGTGATTTTGATGTACTGGGCATAAGCCCTTCTTACTCTTTCATTTGTACTCCATTGTGGACTATTGTGATGTACTTTTCATTTCATTTACATGATTGTACTATGTGGCTTGTGGACTGATGGTTTACACGTTCAGTTTTACTTCTTTCTTCTCATATTGGCCTACAGACTAAATGATCGTACTAGCCGGCAGAATCGGCGTGTTGCGGTGTCGACTAACCCGTGAGTTAGTGCCACCGTAAGACGGCGGTTCTGGGCATAAGATCCGGTAGCCCTCCTTGGTAAGGGGGAGGGGGGTCTTACAAACTGGTATCACTTGAACAACGATCATATGAGAAAGAAGTCCACAACATGGGACCACCCCCGCCCGAGCATTAGTTTGCGGACAAACTATGCAGCGGAAGCAGTGGTGTGCCAATGTGTAAAGTCACATAAATGGTCCACAAAGTACAATGAGTTAGGCCAGTTTTGTTTTTTTAACCTTACTTTTATGCAACCCCCACAGGTCTCCGCGCCACAAAATGTGGCTCCTCCCCCTCCAGCTGCCACTCCATTCCTACATACGGAGATGGGGCAGACCCTGACGGCGATTTTGGATGCCTTTAGAGCCCAGCAAGTCCCGGCTCCACAGCCAAATCCGGGGTCGAGCTGGCTGAGTGCATTCAAGAGCCTGTCTCCACCGACGTACCATGGGACAGAGGATGCGGTGAAGATGGAAGAATGGCTGGAGGCCATACACGAGATCTTAGCGGGCATCAGCTGCCCAGTCGGCCAGGCAGTACCTCTAGCCACCTCTGTGCTAGAGTCCCATGCGAAGAGATGGTGGAAATCAGTCCGGGAGTCTACTTATGCGGATTTTGACCTATCAGAGATATCATGGGAGGAGTTTGGCGATGTGTTTCTGGAGCACTTCGTCTCGGCTACGGACAGAGATGCTTTGGAGGAGAGGTTTTTGAACCTCAAGCAGGGGACTAGATCGGTGATAGAGTACCAGAGAGAGTTCTCCCACTTGGCCAGGTTCGCAGGGATTCAGGATACCGATGATAGGAGGTATGCCAAGAGATTTTACCGGGGCCTCAGGGACGATTTGAGGCAGGCCTTGCTGTTTATTTCTCATGGCACATCTAGGCAGATCATTGAGATGGCGAAAAAGCTGGAGGCTAACCAGCTGATGGTGCGAGCCGGAGGGAAGAGACCATTTGATGGATCGACATCAGGAGAGAGTAGCAGGGGCTCTCAGAGAGGCAGGACCATCGGATACAGGAAGGGTGGGGGACGTCGTCGTCCCAACTTTAGGCAGGAGCAGGGGCCTCCTCCAGCATTGGCTCCCCCACCTCTACAGATGCATGATCCGAGGAGACAGGATGACCGAGGCCACCGACAAGTGGTTTGTTACGGATGCCGCCAGCCCGGGCACATCAGGTCGGAGTGCCCGCACCGATTCCATCCCCCTCCTCCTCCACCTCCAGTGGCCCCAGTACAGCGAGGCCGAGGACGAGGCCGAGGTCGGGGATATCACGACAGGAGACGCGAGCAGGAGCAGATATACGCCTTGGACCTCACAGAGCCGAGGAATCCCGAGGAGGTTATCACATGTACTTGAAGTTAATTATGAATTTTCTTGGATTTTCAATGATATATATAGTACCTGGAACTATAGGATAACAATTAACTTTCACATAAACAAACCTCAGGCATAGTTATGATCAGCGGCAAGCCCGCTCATACTCTTTTCGACACGGGTGCTTCACACTCGTTCGTATCCGAGGCCTTCATCGACGGACTCGAAGGCGTGGAGAGGTTCCCTGGACTAGAGATGAGGGTGCGTCTACCCGATGGGTCGGAGCTGCGGACCACTGCACATTGTGATATGGAGGCCGAGATTGGCGGCAAGGCATTTGAGGCGCCGGCAACTATTCTGAAGCTGCAGGACTTTGACTTGATCTTGGGCATGGCCTGATTACATCGGAACCATGCCCAGATAGATTGTCTGTCCAGGAGGATCACGCTAAGGCATGGCGACTCTCATGTTATCGTTGAAGGTATCCAGCCTATCTGCCACCTACTGTTATCTTCTGTATAGGCTGTGAAGGCCCATGAGCAGGGTGAAGAAGTTTATCTTGTCTGCTTCGAGATGGTGGGAATAGAGGCGACTATCTCAGATATTCCGGTGGTCCGGGATTTCTCCGACATATTCCCGGAGAAATTTCCCGGGCTACCGCCTGCTAGAGACTTGGATTTCAGGATTCAGCTAGTACCGGGAGCGAAGCCGGTGTCCCGGGCACCCTACAGGATGGCTCCCAGGGAGTTAGCAGAGTTCAGGACTCAACTGCAGGAGCTAGTCGAGTCAGGATTTGTACGACCCAGTTCATCGCCATGGGGAGCGCCAGTTCTCTTCGTGAAGAAGAAGGACAGATCACTGCGATTATGTATAGATTACCGGGAGCTGAACCGGTTAACGGTCCGCAAGACCTATCCTCTGCCTCGGATAGATGTGTTATTTGACCAGCTATAGGGAGCCTTCTGGTTCTCCATGTTAGATCTGCGATCCGGCTACTATCAGCTCCGTATCAGGGAAGAGGACATACCGAAGATGGCATTCAGTTCGCGCTATGGATTATACGAGTTCATGGTGATGCCTTTTGGGCTCACGAATGCTCCTGCTGCATTCATGAGTATAATTGATTGTCTCTGAGATATCTGCAAAGAGAAAATACCAAACTAACAATTCATCAAGGCAAGTATACCTATCGAAATGCAGCTAGGGGACACAAGTGTCGTATTGAAATCCGGGAACAGTTGAGTAAGCTTACTCACACGAAATCTATTATTTTATCGACGGCAAAATAAGGTTTGGCTAAATGTACTAAAAGAAGAGAACTACTTGTATGAAAAGATAAAGAGAGCTAAAAGAGCGATTAACTTAAGCTTAGTAACGATGAAGGGAAAATGCACTCGATCAGAAATCACCTCGGCAAGAGTGGTTAGAAAAATACGATAAATAAACCTAAGCTAATTAGGGTAAAGGTCTTTGACCGTGGAGGTTCCATGAATATTGACACGCTTCTCTCGAAGGCCGTGCCTAACTGAGTTTAGGAAGGTCCGACCGACTTTCGCCTAAATCAGAGGCCTAAAACTCGCTTTACGCGGTGAACCCCTCTAATGGATTTTACTTCAATCCGGGAGATTTGAACGTCTGCCTCTCTCGAGGGGTGCGAACAACTCCCTTTACTCTTGAGTGCTCATTTCAAACCTTCGGCCTCTCGGCTAGCCCAGAATGAAAGCAAAGGTGGAGAGTATATATCGATAATATACCTCCAACCCGTGATAAATCAAGAGTAATTCAAAGCTAAACCCTAAAAAGGAAAGGTAAGATTCAAAGCATCATAACCTAATCACTCGAACCTCGGATCAATTAGATCGAGTACATGGAGGATTAGTTAATCATGGTGAGGTGGAAGAGGGAGATGAGTAGAAGAAAAATACTGAAAACAGAGCAGGAACGAAAAAGAAAACAACACTTTTTATTAAGAGAAACAGTGATCTTACAGCTTGAAAACCAGAGATTACAAGAACATGAAAAGGAAACTACACTATCATTAGCATCATACTACAGAAAGAAGCTAGGAGCTAATACAGGAAAAGCATAAAGCTAGAGCTACGAACTAGAAATGAAAATACATGCTTAAAAGTTCAGAAAAACAAAGGACAGAACCTCCCCTCTCAAAGCGAAAGTTCCCTCAAACCCCTGGAGTTGGGCTCTATTTATAGAATTTTTCGGGTCGGGTCACGCCCCCCTGTCACGCCCTGGTAGGGCGTGACCCTGGGGCGTGACACATTCGGCGCGACTTTTTCGGGCAGGAATTGAATTCTGACGGAGTTGTTGCGGTACACGCCCAGAAGTCACGCCCTGGTAGGGCGTGACCCTGGGGCGTGTTCTTTGCGGCGTGACTTTGGGAGCTGAAATTGAATGCTGGAGATGACGGGCGGAATTGCTGAAGTACACGCCCATATGTCACGCCCGGGTCAGGCGTGACCCTGGGGCGTGACACTTTCGGTGCGACGGTGGGGCTGGAAAAACGAGCGCGCTGCGGCGATTCCTCGGAACCTGGGGACACGCCTATAGTACACGCCCGTGTCGGGTGTGTCACGGGCGTGACCGAGGGCGTGTACACTAAGTTTCCACGGAATGCAGTTTCGGACCAATTGCTTCATTCTTCTGGGTACACGCCCTAGGTACACGCCCTGGTAGGGCGTGACCTTGGGGCGTGTCACAGCAAACTTCGGCTGAAAGCCGTGAAAACCTGCAAAAAGCAGAAAAAATGCATAAGCGACAAAAATATATACAAAGGGGAATCAAAACAAGTACTATACAAGACATGATTGGCTTTAAAACCCCGAAAATATCCTAATAAAATTGACTGCAAACGTATTATCAAATTCCCCCAAGCTTAAGTTTTGCTTGTCCCCAAGCAAAGATATAAAGACAAGTTAATCATAAAAAGTGACTAATTTAAAAAGTTTTAATCATACTCACACAAGTACTATGCGAAATTCTAGGTAGGGAGAATGTAAAACGTAAATCTAAAACAATTATTTAGGTATGGTTTAACTCTTATAAACTTTATTTAATAAAAATAAATCATCCAGAATTTTGACGAAATTCTTTAAATAGATTTAAGTAAGACAATGAAAATGAAAAGAACGTATTGAGTTATTACTGGATCCAAGCAACGCATTATAATTATATCAATTAAATAACAAAAATCTAAGTTTAAATCAAAAACTAAAACTGATTTACTTTTCTTCTTTTCTTAGTTGTTAAAAAAAATTAAAAAAAAGGGCGTGAATCAAATGGACTTAATATGACCGAAACGTTTGGTTTAGAAATATGAATAGGAGTGGAATTCAAATATAAACATGGAGGCTTAAAAATCACACTAAACCAAAACAACGAGTTTCAAAAAAAATAAATTTATTTTAAACAAAATATGTATAAATAAATTTATTTTTTTCTCTTTATGATTATTTATCTCATTTTTTTTCTCATTTTTTTTTTATTATTTTCATTCATTTTTGTTTTTTTTTCTTTTCAATATATTGCTTTTGAGTACACCTTTTTCAACAATATCTCCACAGATAAGACAAAATTTCCTATCAAACAAAATTAGCGTGATTAGATAGGTAGGAATTTGGGCTTTGGTGAAAATGAAAATGTGTGTGGAGTTTATCAAATGAATTTGGAAAAATGGCTCAAAAGCGGCTAACTAGTGGTAAAAGAGTTTAGGTTGGCAAGAAAGCTCAAACGTAAACAAAAATGTCCTAAATCATTTTCACGCATTTTTTTTTAAATTTATTTAAAACATAGAGTCGATAAATTTCAAAAAGCAAGTTCGAGATAATAAAAGAAGATTGATGAAATTATCTTGAAAATAAAAATAATATGTCACTTGGATCGTTCATATCTACTACGTTATTCAAAATATGTTCTTACAAAAATCATCTAAAGACGAAAAGGAAAATAGTGGATGATAAATTTTTAGAGAAAGTAAAGAAAATAAAGAACGAAAAACCATAATAGAAATGCACGGTTTAGAGAAATATTTTACCTTAACATGCTACCGTGAATTAGAAACACAGCATGGCCAACATGTTACTTGTGAAATATGATTAAAAAGAATGATTAGAAAAATTATAATTAACTACGTTGTTTATAAAGAAGTTTGAGAAAAACAAAACATAAACATGGGGTACTTATTGAAATACCAAAATGCAGCTATATATATATAAGAGTTTTATGAAATTTTTTGAAATTTTGGATTTTTTTTGGGATATTTACAAAACAAAAAGAAAACAAAAAGAAGGAGGACTTTTTGAAATTTTGGATTTTTTTTTTTTGGGATATTTACAAAACAAAAAGAAAACAAAAAGAAGGAGGAAGTCCTCCCCCATGCTTAAAATCTACATTGTCCGCAATGGAGAAGGAGGTCGGAGAACGAGAGAAAAGTAAAGTATAGAAATAAAAGACAGAATTGAAAAGCAGGTACTTCCCCGGTTTTATTTTGCTGGGCAAGTTGAGTGATGCCGCTCCTCCATGCCTGTGCTGTGGATCTTCATGAAACGTCGTCCGGCGGACTTTGGCATGGAAGCAGAACCATTGGAGCAGGCGATCGCAGAAGTTTCAGCTTGCCGGAGCCATTCGGGGCAAAAAGTGTAAAATAAAGAAAACATAAAAAGATAACTTGGGTTGCCTCCCAAGAGCGCCCTTTGGTTAAAGCATCGTTTGAGCTCGACACATCAAAATAATAATGTCCCAAATATTGTTTAGAAATAAAGTTCGAATAAAGTTAAAGTTGTGAGAAAAATAAAGTTCAGATTAATCAAATGTCAGGACCGGAAAGATAGAGTTAACAGGGTTTAGACTGACATCATCACAGAAATACAGTTTAAGACGCTGACCATTCACTTTGAAAGTACCCTTATCCGGGTGAGAAATTAAAACAGTACCATAAGAAAAGACTTCTAAAACAGTAAAAGGCCCAGACCAACGTGATTTTAATTTACCCAGGAATAAACGTAAACGAGAGTTATAAAGAAGCACTTGGTCGCCTGACTTAAAGATTTTTTGGTGCCTAAGATGTCGGTCGTGTAAACGCTTCGTCCGCTCTTTATAAAGTCTGTTATTTTCATACGCGTAAGAGCGCCACTCGTCGAGTTCGTTAAGTTGAAATTTTCGAAAATCGCCGACAGAGTGGGGATCGAAGTTTAAAAATCGTAAGGCCCAAAAGGCGCGGTGCTCTAACTCTACGGGTAAATGACACGATTTTCCATAAACCAACCGATATGGCGTACAGCCGAGGGCGGTTTTGTACGCTGTTCGGTAGGCCCATAGAGCATCGTCTAATTTGGCGGACCAGTCTTTTCTAGAAGTTGAAACAGTCTTTTCTAAAATTCTTTTTATTTCTCTATTCACTACTTCGACTTGTCCGTTAGTTTGGGGGTGGTAGGCAGTGGAAAGCTTATGAGTAACGCCATATTTAGTTAGGATTTTTGAAAATTGCGCGTTACAGAAATGGGAACCCCTATCACTAACGATAGCGCGCGGCGTACCGAATCGAGAAAATAATTTTTTGAGGAAATTAACTACGACTCGGGCGTCATTCGTAGGAAGAGCTTGGGCTTCGGCCCAACGTGAAACATAATCAACGGCAACTAAAATGTACTTATTCCCGAAGCTAGAAGGAAAAGGGCCAACAAAATCAATCCCCCAGAGGTCGAAAACTTCGCACTCTAGAAAATAATTTTGTGGCATTTCATTTTTATTCGAAATATTCCCCGACCGTTGGCAACTATCACACCTACTCACAAAGGCATGCGCGTCTTTAAACAGGATGGGCCAGTAAAAACCCGCGCTTAACACTTTGTGAGCGGTGCGAGCAGCTTGATAGTGCCCACCTGTCGGTCCTTCATGCAAATGTTTAATAATATCTAATCCTTCCTCAAAGGAAACACACCTCCTGATCACTTGGTCTGCACAGACTTTAAAAAGATGCGGGTCCTCCCAAAAGTAGTTCTTCAGCTCAGAAAAGAATTTCTTCTTTTGCTGAGATGAAAACTCTTTTGGGAGCACACGGGCCACTAGATAGTTGGCGATGCGGGCAAACCAAGGAGAAGTAGATGTGTTAATTACGAAAAGCTTCTCATCAGGGAAATAGTAATGAAAAGAATTTTCATCTAATTGTTCTATAAACGGGTTGTCTAGGCGCGAAAGGTGGTCGGCGGCCAAGTTCTCGGCACCTTGCTTATCACGGATCTCTAAGTCAAACTCCTGGAGGAGTAAGACCCAGCGAATCAAGCGAGGCTTGGCATCCGTTTTAGAGAGAAGATATTTGAGGGTCGAGTGGTCCGTAAAAACAATAATTTTCGAAAGAGTAATATAAGGGCGAAATTTGTCAAATGCGAATACTACAGCTAAGAGCTACTTCTCGGTTGTGGTGTAATTTTCCTGTGCAGATGTGAGTGTTTTACTAGCATAATATATGGGGTGGAAGTTTTTGGAAATACGTTGACCTAGTACGGCTCCCACCGCATAACTACTCGCATCACACATTATTTCAAATGGAAGATCCCATACCGGAGCTATCATGATTTGCGCATTAACTAATTTTTCTTTTATTAAATTGAAGGCAGCTAGACATAGGTCATCAAAGATGAATGGGGCGTCTTTTTCTAAGAGATGGGTAAGGGGCTTGGTGATTTTGGAAAAGTCCTTTATGAAGCGGCGGTAGAAACCCGCATGACCCAGGAAACTTCTTATGGCTTTTATGTTCGTAGGTGGCGGCAGTTTCTCGATAACTTCTATTTTCGCAACGTCTACTTCAATACCCCTTTCAGAAATTTTATGTCCCAAAACTAACCCTTCCCTTACCATAAAATGACATTTTTCCCAATTTAAGGCGAGGTTAGTTTCTTCGCATCGCTCTAAGACTTTTTCGAGGTTCTCTAAGCAACTATCGAAGGAATTCCCGAAGACGGAGAAATCATCCATGAAGACTTCCATAATGCTTTCTACGTACTTGTCAAAGATGGCGAGCATACATCGTTGGAATGTAGCCGACGCATTGCACAATCCAAACGGCATTCTTCGGTAGGCGAAGGTGCCAAAGGGACAAGTAAACGTAGTTTTCTCCTAGTCCTCGGGGGAGATGGGGATTTGAAGATACCCCGAGAGGCCATCGAGAAAACAATAAAAGCTATGTCCGGAAAGTCTTTCTAAAATTTGATCAATGAACGGCAAGGGGAAGTGATCCTTACGGGTGGCGTCATTCAACTTACGGTAATCTATACACATTCGCCATCCGGTCACTGTCCGAGTCGGGATTAATTCATTATTTTCATTACTTACGACCGTTATCCCTCCCTTCTTTGGTACTACCTGTACTGGGCTAACCCACTTACTGTCGGATATAGGATAGATAATTCCTGCGTCTAACAATTTCATAACCTCGCCCTTAACTACGTCTTTCATGTTTGGGTTTATACGACGCTGAGGTTGTATAGAGTTACGAGAATTATCTTCCATTAAGATTTTATGAGTGCAGAAAGATGGGCTTATGCCCTTGATATCAGATATCTGCCAAGCAATAGCTTGGCGATGCTTTTGTAAAATTGAAAGAAGTTTATTTTTTTGTGCATCCGTGAGGTAGGCCGAAATTATGACAGGCAGCTTAGAGTCCTTTTCTAAGAAAGCGTATTGAAGGTGCTCTGGTAGTTCTTTCAGTTCCAAGGTAGGGGGGTCATCATACGAGGTCTTGGAAATTTGTTCTTTTTCAAAAACTATGTCCTCGTACACTTTTTTATATGTAAAATTAAAAGGGGTGTTGCTAGCGGCCATGGAGGCTTCGTGCAGCGATTCAGTTGGAAAAGTAGAAGAGGAACAGAAATCAAAAAATTCTTTTTCAAAATCAGAGGGGCGAGTGGAGGATTCTTCACTTAGGTGTAGAGATTCAGTTGGAAGAGTAGGAGAGGAACAAAAATTGGAAAATTCTTTGTCAAAATCAGAGGTGGGAGAGAAGGATTCTTCACTTATGGTATCCATGAAAAAACAGGAGTCATCATTAGCTAGTGTGTTCTTCATCGAGGGGGTGATAGAGAAAGTTACCTCATCGTCGCCCACTCGAAGGAAGAGCTTACCATTGCTTACATCAATGATAGCTCGGGAGGTGGCAAGGAAGGGTCGGCCAAGGATCAGGGGAACCTCGACGTCTTCTTCGATATCTAAAATGACAAAGTCCACCGGGAAGATGAACTTGTCAACTTTGACTAGGACGTCCTCCACTATTCCTAACGGGTATTTGACTGACCTGTCGGCTAGCTGGATACTCATTCGTGTGGGGTTGAGACTACCAATTCCTAACTTTTTAAACAACGAGAGGGGCATAAGATTAATACTCGCACCTAAGTCGGCTAAAGCGTGTTTGACAAAGAGATCACCAAAGACACACGGGATAGAGAAACTACCCGGGTCACTGATTTTTTTCGGTAATCCGTTTGTCAAAACCGCCGAGCACGCGGCATTTAACGTGACATGAGAAAGGTTCTCTAACTTCTTCTTGTTAGTTAGGAGGTCCTTAAGGTATTTTGCGTACTTTGGCATCTGGGATATGGCTTCGTGGAAAGGCAGATTTACGTGGATTTGCCTAAACATTTCCAAAAAACGAGTGTATTGATCATCCTGTCGTTGTTTATTAAGTTCGGAAGGGTATGGCGGGGATGGATTATTTTTAAAGGTGGGTGGTGGAGTGAGTTCTTTTTCTACGATAGGGGTGATAATGTCTTCGGCAGAGGATGGAATTTTTAAAAGGGGAACGGAGCTTTGATTTTCAAAAACGGGAGCGGAGCTTTGATTTTCAAAAACGGGAGCGGAGCTTTGATTTTTAAAAACGGGAGCGGAGCTTGCCTCGGGTTCTTCACTTACCATACCAGGAACTTTCTTCCCACTCCGAAGAGTTATAGCTTTCGCTTGCTCTCTCGGGTTGGGCTCGGTATTGGAAGGAAGAGACCCTACGGGTCGCTCAGAAATCATTTTAGCGAGCTGTCCTACCTGATTTTCTAAGTTTTTAACACTTCCGGTTAAAGTCCTAATCGTAGCGTCATTAGCATTCATGTATTTTGAAAACACTTCCTCCAAATTTGGAGGTTTTGGAAAACTTTGAGGAGGTGGTGGTGGAGCAGAAAAATCACTTTGCGGTGGCGGGCGCACAGCATTCGATGGATTGCTCCACGAAAAATTCGGATGATTTCTTAACGCAGGATTATAACTATTCGGAAAATTAAAACCAGGAGGATGATAATTCGCAGCAGAAAAATTATTAAAAGCAGTTCTAGGCATATTATTTACATAATCCAAATGTTCGGCGGGAGGAGTTGCAGATTCCCATACCTGAGGGGCGGAGGCAGCAGTCATCTCCGTAATTTTTTTGCTTAATATTTCAACTTGCAGTGCGAGTTGTGAGACGTTGTCCACTTCAAAGAGACCTGCAAGTTTGTTTGGGCGGGACCTAGGCACATTCCACTGGTAAGTGTTCATGGCCATGTCTTCAAACAGCTCAAGAGCTGCTTCCGGGGTCTTATGGTTTAAAGTACCGCCAGAAGCTGCGTCTATCATTTGCTTCGTGCTTTGATTTAGCCCATTATAAAACGTCTGCACCTGCAACCATACAGGCAGAGCGTGATGTGGGCATCGTCTTAATAATTCTTTAAATCTTTCCCAGGTTTCGTAAAGGGTCTCTGAGTCTATTTGTCCAAAGGCAGAAATGTCATTCCTAAGTTTAGCAGTTTTAGCAGGCGGAAAATACTTGGCCAAAAATTTTTCAGTTAATTGCGTCCAAGTAGTTATGCTATTTTTAGGAAGGGTGTTCAGCCACTGCTTAGCCTTAATTCTAAGAGAGAAAGGAAATAATCTTAGCCTAATAGCATCATTTGTGACACCATTTATCTTGAAGGTGTCACAAATCTCAAGAAAGCTGGCTATGTGTGCGTTCGGGTCTTCATCTTGAAGCCCGTCAAATTGCACATACTGCTGCACCATTTGAATTATGCTAGGCTTCAGTTCAAAATTATTATTATTTATTGCAGGGCGAACTATACTCGTTTCTGTACCCTCGAGATTTGGTCGTGCATAATAGGACATAGGCCTTTGCACGACTTCCTCCACGTTGGGTTCTGCCATTCTTAAGGTAGAAAATGACTCGGAATCCTCAACCGGCACTTGGGTAGTAGGGCCTTGAAATCGCGATCTTCTCCGAAGAGTACGCTCAATTTCGTGGTCCAGGTCCAAAGTAACCGACGGACTACCGCGGGTCATACACTAGAAGAAAAGAGGAGAAGCAAGACTAAAAAGTAAAAAAGCTAATGAAGTTGGAAAAGTTTTTTTTTTTGAAATAGATTTTTTTATATTTTAACTCCCGAACTTCCCAAGGGCTACCCGGTGAAGGGTTCGCAAGGTACTAGACAAGATAGTGGCATTTAGAGCCACTTTGCCCTTTTCGAGAGAGTTAGGTGGTGTAGAAAATTTTGTGATGTGGCTTTCTATTACGAATGCGGTAATTAAAATCCAGCCACTTATCTCTGTGCGAGTAGGCGGAAATGAAAAGCTATACTCACGCACTCGTCAGAAAATTAAAACACACCCACTCGACAGAAAGTAAACACACTCTACTGAAATAAAGCCTGCCAATTAACTCAAGTGAGTAGGCGGAAAAATAAAATACGCACACTTGCTTGAAATAAACCAGCCAATTAACTCAAGTGAGTAGGCGGAAAAATTAAAAATACGCACACTTAACAAAATCCAGCCATTTAACTCAAGTGAGTAGGCGGAAAAAATTGAAGAAGGAGGCTGAGAAAGAGAAGTGATAAAATTAATATATTCGCGTTTTCAATTTATCAACAAGCGTTGCTTCCCCGGCAACGGCGCCAAAAACTTGATTGTCTCTGAGATATCTGCAAAGAGAAAATACCAAACTAACAATTCATCAAGGCAAGTATACCTATCGAAATGCAGCTAGGGGACACAAGTGTCGTATTGAAATCCGGGAATAGTTGAGTAAGCTTACTCACACGAAATCTATTATTTTATCGACGGCAAAATAAGGTTTGGCTAAATGTACTAAAAGAAGAGAACTACTTGTATGAAAAGATAAAGAGAGCTAAAAGAGCGATTAACTTAAGCTTAGTAACGATGAAGGGAAAATGCACTCGATCAGAAATCACCTCGGCAAGAGTGGTTAGAAAAATACGATAAATAAACCTAAGCTAATTAGGGTAAAGGTCTTTGACCGTGGAGGTTCCATGAATATTGACACGCTTCTCTCGAAGGCCGTGCCTAACTGAGTTTAGGAAGGTCCGACCGACTTTCGCCTAAATCGGAGGCCTAAAACTCGCTTTATGCGGTGAACCCCTCTAATGGATTTTACTCCAATCCGGGAGATTTGAACGTCTGCCTCTCTCGAGGGGTGCGAACAACTCCCTTTACTCTTGAGTGCTCATTTCAAACCTTCGGCCTCTCGGCTAGCCCAGAATGAAAGCAAAGGTGGAGAGTATATATCGATAATATACCTCCAACCCGTGATAAATCAAGAGTAATTCAAAGCTAAACCCTAAAAAGGAAAGGTAAGATTTAAAGCATCATAACCTAATCACTCGAACCTCGGATCAATTAGATCGAGTACATGGAGGATTAGTTAATCATGGTGAGGTGGAAGAGGGAGATGAGTAGAAGAAAAATACTGAAAACAGAGCAGGAACGAAAAAGAAAACAACACTTTTTATTAAGAGAAACAGTGATCTTACAGCTTGAAAACCAGAGATTACAAGAACATGAAAAGGAAACTACACTATCATTAGCATCATACTACAGAAAGAAGCTAGGAGCTAATACAGGAAAAGCATAAAGCTAGAGCTACGAACTAGAAATGAAAATACATGCTTAAAAGTTCAGAAAAACAAAGGACAGAACCTCCCCTCTCAAAGCAAAAGTTCCCTCAAACCCCTGGAGTTGGGCTCTATTTATAGAATTTTTCGGGTCGGGTCACGCCCCCCTGTCACGCCCTGGTAGGGCGTGACCCTGGGGCGTGACACATTCGGCGCGACTTTTTCGGGCAGGAATTGAATTCTGACGGAGTTGTTGCGGTACACGCCCAGAAGTCACGCCCTGGTAGGGCGTGACCCTGGGGCGTGTTCTTTGCGGCGTGACTTTGGGAGCTGAAATTGAATGCTGGAGGTGACGGGCGGAATTGCTGAAGTACACGCCCATATGTCACGCCCGGGTCAGGCGTGACCCTGGGGCGTGACACTTTCGGTGCGACGGTGGGGCTGGAAAAACGAGCGCGCTGCGGCGATTCCTCGGAACCTGGGGACACGCCTATAGTACACGCCCGTGTCGGGTGTGTCACGGGCGTGACCGAGGGCGTGTACACTAAGTTTCCACGGAATGCAGTTTCGGACCAATTGCTTCATTCCTCTGGGTACACGCCCTGGTAGGGCGTGACCTTGGGGCGTGTCACAACAAACTTCGGCTGAAAGCCGTGAAAACCTGCAAAAAGCAGAAAAAATGCATAAGCGACAAAAATATATACAAAGGGGAATCAAAACAAGTACTATACAAGACATGATTGGCTTTAAAACCCCGAAAATATCCTAATAAAATTGACTGCAAACGTATTATCACTAATGAACCGTGTATTCGAGCCTTTCTTAGACCACTTCGTGATTGTGTTCATCGACGACATCCTTATATATTCTCGGACTCAGGAGGAGCATACGGAGCACTTGGCACAGGTCTTGCAGAGGCTGAGGGAGACCCAGATGTACGCAAAATTTTCAAAGTGCCAGTTCTGGTTGCAGGAGGTGGCATTCCTGGGGCACACGATCAGTGGGGCTGGGTTAGCAGTGGACCCAGCCAAGATAGAGACGGTGAGGGATTGGCCACGGCCGAAGACCGCATCTGACATCCACAGTTTCTTGGGACTATCAGGGTATTACCGCAAGTTCGTGGAGGGGTTCTCGAGGATAGCACTCCCCCTCACGTCCTTGACGAAGAAGGACACAGATTTTTTTTGGTCAGAGCGGTGTGAGACGACTTTTCAGGAGCTGAAGGACCGACTCATCACATCCCCCATTCTTGCGCTTCCATCCGGGAGCGAAGGATTCCAGATCTACACGGACGCCTCTTCTCAGGGGATGGGTGCAGTCCTGATGCAACATGAACACGTTATTGTTTATGCTTCGAGACAGTTGAAGAAGCATGAGCATAACTATCCAGTACATGATCTAGAGCTCGGGGCTGTGGTTTTCGCCCTAAAGATATGGAGGCATTACTTATATGGGATTCATTGTGACATCTTTTCAGATCACAAGAATCTCAAGTATATCGATACGCAGAAGGACCTAAACCTGAGACAGAGGAGGTGGCTGGAGTTCCTCTGTGATTATGATTACAAGATCCACTATCACCCGGGAAAAGCGAACACGGTTGCGGATGCCTTGAGCAGGAGGGCCGGCACTTCTGGACCGGAGCCCAGATTGATGTCTATAGAGCTGCTACAGATGATGGAGGACATGCACATTACCATGGTGTCCGAGACCGAGCCAGTTGTATATAGAGAGTATTTGAGCTCAGTGATCAGCGGCGATGATATACAGGAGCGCATCCGAGCACATCAGAGGCTGGATGCTGCGTTACAGCCAATTTTCAGTGCCTTAGAGAGCGGCAAGGTCGAGGACTACATGCTACAGGATGATCTTCTTCGGTTCCGGGGGCGCATCTACATACCAGCAGGGGGCAGTATCCGGGATGACATACTCAGAGAGGCACATTGCTCGAGATATTCAGTGCACCCCGGCATCACCAAGATGTGGGCAGATTTGCGGAGGTCTATGTATTGGCCCGGGATGAATAGGGAGATCACGGATTTTGTGACCCATTGCGAGACCTGCCAGCGTGTGAAGGCAGAATGCAAGAGCCCAGGAGGTTTACTACAGCCACTGCCAGTTCCAGAGTGGAAGTTCTAGGACATTGCTATGGACTTTGTACACGGATTGCCTCGCTCCCACTCTGGGCATGATTCTATATGGGTTATAGTGGATAGATTGACCAAGGTAGCGCGGTTTATTCCAGTTCGAAAGGATGCCCCAGTTGCAGTTCTGGTGAGGTTATTTGTGGAGCAGTACGTCAGATATCATGGCATCCCCAGGACTATTGTTTCGGACCGTGATGGTCGGTTCACTTCGAGCGAGTGGAGGGCCGTGCATGCTTACTTGGGATCCCGGCTTACTTTTAGTACCGCCTTCCATCCGCAGACTGACGGACAGACCGAGCGGACCATCCGGACCATGGAGGACCTACTCAGACTATGCATATTGGCTACGGGGAAGCCTTGGGAGAGGCTGCTGCCATTGATCGAGTACTCGTATAATAACAGCCACCAGGCTAGCATCAGGATGGCTCCATACGAGGTGCTTTATGGGAGGAGATGCCGGACAACGCTATCATGGGTTCAGGATGTGGATACCAGGGCTCTGGGATCTGATTATATAGAGGATACTGAGGCTCAGATTCGATTGATCAGGGATCGGCTACTGGAGGCCCAGAGCAGACAGGCAAAGTATTATGATGCTCGGCACCGGAAGGTGGAGTTCCAGGTTGGAGACAGGGTATTCTTGAAGATACGTCCAGTACACGGTGTTTCTCGGGTGCGGAGGCACAAGAAGCTCAGTCCACGATACATGGGGCCCTACCTGATCCTGGAGCGGATCGGCCCCTTAGCTTACCGACTGCAGCTGCCACCGGAGTTGGGTGCATTACATGACGTCTTCCATGTCTCTTCCTTGCGAAGAGCTCTCCTTCGGCCGGAGCAGCACATTACTACTACAGCCGGACCGGCAGAGCCTGACAGATCAGTGAGATTGGAACTGATCCGGATTGACGATACAACCATCCGAGTGTTCCGGAAGAAGAAGGTCCCTCTTGTGAAGGTGCTGTGGTCCAACCATGGACGGGAGGAGCACACTTGGGAGCCGAGGGATCTGATGCTGGAGCACCACCCGGAGCTATTCGCATCAGGTACATTTAAGTTATGTCTTTAAATTTCTTGATGATTCTTGCAAATAGAACCCCTTAGACCCGAACTTAAATTTCGGGGACGAAATTATTTTCTTGTTTATTGGAATTTTTAACATCCCATGTTACTCTTGGACCCCTCAACTTAGATTGGGTTAGGCATGGGTGAGATTTAAGGAAGACCAACTATGTTTGGCCCTAGGTAGTGGGTGGTAGCCATGTGGGGCCCACTATAGGACCATAGTCAAACTAGGTCAAACTAACCTAAGTGGGGACCCTAGCCACACCATGACCCTAAAGACAATCTAAGTGGACCCTAGGGTATGTCACTGGGTCAACATTTTGACCCCAATTGACCAAAGTCAACCTTGGGCTTAATTTGGTCTAACCCACACTCATAGGCCTAATTAACCTAAGTGGGGCACCCCCTTGACCCAAACTAAGTTGGGTGGTGCCACTAGACCCATTTCCACCAAGTAGGTTAGTCCACCCACCATGGTTGACCAAGTCAACTCCCCAAGTCAACAAGTCAACAAATTGACCTAAAGGAGTGAAATGAAGGCCAAGCCATTTCCCCTTGGACCAAGCCCACCAAAATTGGCCCATTGTAAGCCCAAGTGAACAAGACCAGTCCTACTCCTCTAAATCAGGAGAGAGAATACATGCAAGGGGGTAAAATTGGGATTTTTAGGAGAAGAGGAGAGAGAAAGGGAAATGAAGGAAATGGTGGCCACATGGCCACCCCATCAGTTAGTTTTGGCTGCCCAAAACCAGGTGGCCGACCTCCCCTCTCCATTTCCAGCAGAAAACCAGGGCTGTGAGCCACTTGGCAGCTGGGCGGAGCAAACAAAGCTCAAACCGAGCTCTCATAGGAAATACCTCCCCATATACTCCACCTCAGTCCAAATAGACCTCACCAACAGCTTCAGGAGACAGAAAGGAGTGTAATTCGACTGCTTAATCATGGAGAATGGTGGAGAATTGAGTTTTCGGGGTGGAGCTCGCCGGCGCACCACCACCACGGCAAACCGCCGCCTGACCCGCAGCCAAGCCTCAATTCAGGTGCGTTTCACCTCGCCTCTTCTCGAACTAGGTTTCTAGATCAATCTAGGGAGATATCGGGCTCAATCGAGCCCGATGAAATGAGAGGAAATGGAGAAAACCGAGTCTTTTTCTTCTTGCTCGGGTTCGCCAGAGGAGCCAACTCCGGCGGCCCCACCGCCAGGAAACGCTAGCCCCCACCTTAACGAAGGTGGTGGCGATATCCGCCGGCGGTGGTGGTGGCTCAGCTTGCCGGAAAATGCCAGCCAACATCGTCCAGTAAGAAGCAATCGTGGCCGTCAAACCATCGGGGACGATGAACCGATTCCGTCGGTTTAGCTTTAAGATTCGTGCAATAGATTAAATGTTTTAATTTAATATTTGATGAATAGTGAAATATCTGTCACACTTTTTCAGCCACATTGCATGTTAAATATAGGCCTCTTAGAGGCATTTCCAGAACTTAGTCTCTTAATGAAAAATGTAGCCAAGGGTCTTATCTTTAAGTTGCCGCCCTAAACATGTAATTTGGTGTAGTATACAGTCCTGTAGGACATTTCTCCTAGGACTGGTCTTAGAGTAGGGCAGAAATTAAATTGGATGCCCAGGTCAAACTATTAGTCACCATGGCCCCAAATTTTGGGCACATGCATTATTAGGGCATACTTAGCTCCTGCCAAAATTTAGGAATTTTTAGAGAATAGTTTCCTATAGTGTTTGCCAAAATATCAAAATACAAATAAATGAAATATAAGGAGTTCTACACCTCCCCATGGTCCCAAATTTTGGTGGTAGGTCAGTGGGAACATCCTTGGTGCATGATAAAATTTTCAGCACCTTGGGTTCACTGCATGTTGGAGAATCCACTTGCATGTGTTAGCTTATGTTATGACTTGGTGTGCAATTAGCAAAAATGCAAATATGGTGTATTTAGCCCAATGGTGATATGCAAAGGTCTTGGAATTAATTACAGTGGTTCATTAGGGTAAATTTCATCCCTCAAATTAATCATGAAATTTTTGGACTCAAAAATTCCATTTATTGGAATTTATTCTAAATATAGCTATTTTGGAAATAAAATTGTAAAATAGGTTTTCCTCAAGTACAAATCCTACAATTTTGCCAAGGCATAGATAATGTCACATTTGACTTAGGAAAAATATGTTTCCTCTGTTTTGAAGGACTTTTGGAGTAGATGTCTTAAATTGCCCATTTTACCGTTATTTTATTAATTCTTGAAATAATGGATATATACCTCTGCAAAATTTGGAATTTATTCTACTGCCATAAAATGGTATTATTAGTTTTGCATGAATTTCTCAGAATTAATGGATGCATTGTTGTTTGTTAAATTAATACAATGACATTTTGGTAAATATGTTATAATGGCATTTTATAGGCCATTTCACAATAAATGTTGATGATACTCTGCCAATAGTCATAAATTAGTGTCCTAAAAGTTCTATAATTTTCCTGGAATTTTTGAGTACATAATGCCTATGCTTCATTTGGAAAATGGAATTTGTGTGGAATTGATATTAAATAGGAAATGGGAATAAATAATTTAAGGAAAATTATGAAACTCTGTAGGCAGCAATATTTTATCAATATACATCACAGGAAAAATTTCCCAGGTCAGTGGATACTTAAGCATACTACTTCATGTGTAAAATGACCTAGTGTTTAAATTAAAAGATTTAATTAAAGGACTAATTGGACGAGAAAAATTATGAGAATTTATAGGGTAGTTCCCCTAGTCTATACCACCCTAGGATAAATATTTAGAGGCAAGATGCCTTAAGGATTGGAAGATCACATTTTAAGGTAACCATAGGACATGGTCTGTATATAACACAAATAGGTCTTGCCTTAGGGGTTACCAGGGGATTGATTATCGGCAGAAGTAAGAGAGTTCAACATGAGTAACCCTGGTGGGTAGAGTTGTCTTAGTGACGGATCAAAAGTGCAAGGCTTAGTTAGCAACTGGAGTGAGGGTCGGCGGAAGACCGTCGGCTTCCCGGTAACACCTTAAGTCACTAGGGTTGTACTAAAGAAATAAGGAGAGCTGGGGAGATACATGGGTAGCCATCAACTAAAATAAATATCCTTGCAAACGGGAACGCTGGGCGTAATCCCAACACAGTTCCTAGTGCCCCTTGAGAGCCCTTCACAGGGAATACCGGGGGCAGTCCTGGGATTAACCTTAAATCTCTAAGTATAATAAACCGTAGACAAGAGTAGTTTAATAGGTTAGGTCATTATTGTACCTTCTCGCCCGTGTGGGGGTTGGAGAGATTCATGATATATGCTCACCCGTCTAGGGTTGGAGGGAGTTGGTATAAAGGCACTGATGTGCGATCTCACCCGGGTTTGGGTTTGAGGGATTCAGGACGGGTTTGGTCCTGCGAGCGGGAGGCTCGGTATGAATTACTTGCATGTGCATAAATATCATGGCGGGGCATGCGGTACTGGCCATTCGTCACACCGATGGCAGTACGGTGCACCAGGCGGTTGTGAGAGTTAGAGGGCCCAGTGGGTTGTTTTACACTGCGGTCTGGAGGACGATCCCCGATAACGCACATCCGACCCAACAAGACTGACGGGTTTGTCAGCAAAGTACGTACGCGAGACTCTAGAGTGCACCTTGGACGTGTAAAGAGGCGTATGAGAGGGGTCTAAGGCTTGGTAGTGTGCATACCGGTCTAGAAGCGGAGACGCCCGCTCCGCTGCTGCCGTAGCCACAGCGGTGGTACCCGAGAGTGATGCTAGCTCTCAAAAAGTGGGAACTAAAGGTCTGTGATCACAGAGTCGTTGTGTGTGAGTTGCACTTGCCTGCGCATAAAATTGTATCATATCATTCATTCATATTAGGTCATACGCTTCATAGATTCTTATCATATAAATTAGTATAGGCTCTTTTATATGATAAGTTAAATTTCCTGGAAATCCTAACTTATATATTTGTATGGACATTTATATAAGTTAGGGTACATTTGTGATGATAGCATAGTGGTAGCTTAGCTTATTTACTTGTTCATACTACTGTTTCTTTACTGCACTGCTCTTACTTATTACTTGTACCGTACTTAGAATTGCTAGAGTAGGATTACATTACTTATTACAACTCTAGTTAGATATTGTCACCTGCTTCCACCATGCTACCCTTTTTGTTGTCCTCCGCTTCGTCCTCCCGCTCGGTGCCTAGGAGTTGCGGGGCGAGGCGCGGAGGAAACGACTTAGTCTTTTTGACTAATGGTCGGTGACCAACTATTTTTAGGAGCCCGTGGAGATGGAGCACCAGCACGTCGAGGAGGCAGGACATGAGGAGCAGATACCACTTCAGCAGGCTACTACCACTACTGTGCGTCCTCAGGTGGGACGAGATCTGATGTTCTAGTTTAGCTTCCGCATTTACTATTTTGAGAGAGAGTGATTTTGATGTACTGGGCATAAGCCCTTCTTAATCTTTCATTTGTACTCTATTGTGGACTATTGTGATGTACTTTTCATTTCATTTACATGATTGTACTATGTGGCTTGTGGACTGATGGTTTATACGTTCAGTTTTACTTCTTTCTTCTCATATTGGCCTACAGACTAAATGATCGTACTATCCGGCAGAATCGGCGTGTTGCGGTGTCGACTAACCCGTGAGTTAGTGCCACCGTAAGACGGCGGTTCTGGGAATAAGATCCAGTAGCCCTCCTTGGTAAGGGGGAGGGGGGTCTTACACAAGGACCCCAGTAACCCCTTCTCCTTCGGGGTCGTCTTATTCTTCCCCTTGGAGACAACCACAGCCTTCCTCATTTTCTTTGGGGGGCAGGAGCGAAAGGGGGCCATCTCGTCTTCATGCTTCTTTGGAGGGGTGGGAGTCAAGGACTCTCTCGCCGCCTTAGCCGCAGTGCTGGCGAGTTCGAGACCCTTGGAGGGGTGGATGTTACTCTTGTAGGGGGGATGGACTGGCACGACTCGCTCCCCTAAAATAACAAACAAGATGAAGAGTTTGCAAGACTATGAATAACCAAGCGGGACAAGAAAAAGAGAATACCTTCACCAGGGAGCACCAGAGACAGCGAGTCGAGGCCACGCCGCAGATAGTTGACTTCAAAATTTTTGCCAACGAAATAATCGTACAGCAGCTTATCCGTGCCGCCAACCTGCGGGGTTGCGTAGAAGCTTTCAGGGGGGACACCGGCACGAGCGGGATGCCCCCAAAGTCACCATGGTCGCCGCGGATTAAGAAGAACTTTGTGATCCAGTGGTGATTTTTGTTTGGCGTCTCGCACACCTTGAGCCCTTGTCGGTGAAGTACGAGACGTCGTCGGGGTTGGCGTGATAGATGAAGAGCTTACGGAAGACCGTCAAGCTGAAATCGATGCGCTCCCGGCGTATGTAGCAGGCTAAGGCGATCAACACCGAAATGGGGTTCGGGTTGAACTGCGTCGGGACGACGCCGAAGTAGTTGAACACCTGCTTTACCTCAGGCCATAGAGGCAACCTCAACCCTGCCTCAAAATGCGAGACGGGGAAGGCGATCTCCCCCGGGTAGTAAGTGTTGACCGACTCGCCAACCTTGAGGGGCCGTGACTCGAGCCCCTCCTCCAGGTATTGATGGACGAAACTGAGGTAGTCTTCTTCTGAGAGCCTACCGAGCTGGAAGTCATGATCAGTGAACCGCTTCCAGCAACGGCTGCACCCCTCACCTTCCTCAGCTCTCTTCTTGCCCATTTTTGGCGAGACGACTATTTGCGAGATGGTGAAAGAAAGGAAGAGAGAAGGAAGATCAGCGAGAGGACCAGGAGAGAAGGGCGAGAAGTGTCAGCGAGACAAAAGAAACAAAGGGAAAGAGCTTGGGCGCAATAAGAGTGAAGAGTGCGATATCTTTCTGATCCAGGGCCGGGTGTATTTATAACAGATATAGGGCAATGATTGATGGGCGGGAAAACGTACAGAGGAAGGGGAAGAGTCGGCAGTAGGTTCTCTCTCTCTCTCTCTCTCTCTCCTAAAACCGGTGCGGCCCATCACAATCACAAGGTGATTAATTAAAAAAAAAACAAAAAGAAATGAAGAGTCTAAACCAGCAATAAAAAATAAATATATTCAAAGATCATCCCGCATGCGGCGGGCACCAAGTACTCTGACATTACTAGCGAGACGGCACCACAAGACTTTCATTATTATTACAACACAAGTATAAAAATAAAAAGAGGGGGCATAGCGAATGACTTTAAGTATGGATGCCAGTGCCAGCGCCAGCCACGAGCTCCCGCGCAGGGAGGCCTGCTGCGCGAGTGGAAGGCGCGAATGGACTCAAGGCCACAGCGCGCAAGTCAGAGCTGCATGTCAACCTCGCTGATTATGACATCATGGTTGGTTCCATCGACGTTTAACTCAGCATCAACCTCGGAAGATAGGCGGGCGCACTCGCTTTCCAGCTGTTCAATACCCCTGTCCGCCTCCTGCTTGTCTTGCGCCACCGAATGGATGATGCGTGCGTGCTTCCTGAACAACTCGACTGTCCTGCGCTTCATCTCCACTGGGCTTGTAGGGTCACCAATATAATCTTCAATCCCATCTATGGGAGGAGGAGGCAAGATGGCAGGTCGCCCAGTGTGCTCCTAAGCAGGCAAGTCGGTCTGGGCGCCTGCGGAAGGAGTTGATGGACATGGTGAGAGAGGCTCCTGCAAGAGGGTGTGGGAGTAGCGAATAGGATAGAGAAGCGAGAGGGAAGGTTCGTTACCAGGGGACGGGAGGTCCCGACAGCCTGGGAAGGTTCGTTCCTCCTCTTGCTGGGAGTAGTTGGAGGAGTGGAAGGTGGTTGCGAGTCGGAATCTTCACGATGGGTGACAGAGTCGTCTCACGGGCTTTCCGGTCATTGTGTATCCGTGGGGGCTCCCTGAAACAAATAATTAAGGAGACTGATACAAATATTGAAGAAGTAATAAAGAGAAATAAAGACAGAAGCGAGAGCTCACCTCTTTCTCTTTGGGAGATGCAGGAGGAGGGGTGGGGCAGATCTCCTGGACTACGCGAGATGGATCCTCGGCAGAGGAGGGGCCACCAGATTTTACCCTCTTCAGGCGAGATGGAGAGGGTGGTACCGAAGGTAGAGGGCGAACTAGGGTTGAAGTAAAAGCAGCCACGACAGTCTTGTTATGCTTACTCACCATGGCGAGGCGCTCGCGAAAGCTTTGGCTATAAGACATGATGAACAGTTCACAGTAAGGAAGGAGGAAATGTGTGAAGGGGCAGCCTCTATTTGGGATAGGAATCCCATATTTAAAGGTTTTGGTGGGGGGCCTCATAGAAGATTCTCTCATAAATGCGTCCATAAATACGTTTTAATGACGAGTCTTGGTTGGATGTTCTTTCTGAGCTTGGAATAATCTCGAAAAGAGCTGGGATTGTGTACAACCTCGGTCTCGCGAGAAGTCCTCAAAGCACAGATAGGTGAAACAGGCAAGAGGAATTGATGGGCGAGTGGGACCATAGGGCCCACTCGCAGGTGGCGAGACGGGTGGTCTCTGTAAAGGGGCGAGACGCCCCTGCCGGGGGGCGCGAGAAGGCCTATATCCATGAGAAGGCTTCACGAAATATAAGGTCGGCGAGACTGGGGGAAGATTCGTCTCGCCGATAGGTACTTCCCCCACTCGCCATCAGAAAGGAGGTTGTTTTCACATTTCTACCCCAAGGGGATTTTACTCTTCTACGCTGGGTATTTTTTACCCTTTTGTCCTTGGTGTTCTGCATATAACTCCTCAAAAGAGCAGAGTTTGGCTGTTGGCAGACCCAGGCAGGGGTATCTTGGTAATTTCAGATCAGCTCGGTATGGTTCTTGGCAGATCCAACTCAGAAAACTATAAATAGTCCCATAGGGGTTCTTCAGAAGCACTCTTTTCCCGGGATTTGAGAGGCTTTTTTCTGTGCTTTCTGAGTAGCTCTAAGCCCAGCTTTTGGCTTTGGAGGAGAAGCTCTCAGAGATCTTCCGGGTAAGCGGTGGGACCTCCCTACTGAGGTTTTGAGTCAGTTTCTAGTACTTCACGATCGGTCGGAGGTCAGAGCTTGGGATGAGTAGGTGTTGGCTACGCCCCTATTTTTCGAACTCTTGTCGAAGTCAAATTTGGCTTCAACAAAGAGTGCCTTTCGGAATGGAGTACTTAAAGAAGAGGTTTATGTTGAACAACCTCTAGGTTTTATCTCTCCAACCTATCCTTCATATGTCTTTAGATTGCATAAAGATCTTTATGGTTTAAAGCAAGCTCTAAGAGCTTGGTATGAGACCTTAGCTAGCTTCCTGATAGAGCATATATTCACTAGAGGCATTGTAGATAAAACATTATTTACTAGGCACCATAAGGATTAAACTTTGTTAGTGCAAATTTATGTAGATGCCATTATATTTGGGTCTACTGATTTCAAACTATGCAAGAGGTTTTCTGATCCCATGCATTCTAAGTTTTAAATGAGTAGCATGGGTGTGCTCTCCTTCTTTCTTGGTCTCCAAGTGAAGCAGCTACCTGATGGCATTTTCATATCCCAGGCTAAGTATGCTAAGAAGCTTATTAAAAAGTTTGGGATGGCTGATGGCTCAGCAAAGAAAACACCCATGGCAACTAATGCTATAATAGACACTAATGAACATGGGAAACCAGTTGATCAAAAATTATATAGGGGCATTGTTGGGTCCCTACTATACCTTACAACAAGTAGACCTGACATAATGTTTGCCACATGTCTTTGTGCTAGGTTCCACGTGAACCCTAAAGAATCTTATCTAGTTTTCCTAAAAAGAATTTTGAGATATATAAAGCATTGTCCTAGTCTAGGATTCTGTTATCCTACTAAGTAAGAATTTGATTTAACTGGATATTCAGATGCTGACTTTGCAGGATGCAGGGTAGACAGGAAAAGTACCTCAGGGACCTGCCAGTTTCTTGGTATGAGATTGCTGTCTTGGTTCTGCAAGAAACAGTCATTTGTGTCAATATCAACTGCTGAAGCAGAATATATTGTAGCTGGTAGTTGCTATTCCCAGATGCTGTGGATTCAAAACCAACTCCTGGACAATGGGTTTAACTTAAATAATTCAACTCTCTTATGTGATAACACAAGTGCTATATCCATAACACAAAATCCAGTTCATCACAGTATGACTAAGCATATAGACATTAGGCATCATTTCATTAGAGAGTATGTAGACAAAAACAAAATTAAACTTGTCTATATCTACACTGATTTACAAAGAGCAGATATTTTCACCATACCCTTGGATGAAAGAAATCACTTGTTCTTTATAAATCAGCTTGGAATGATAAATGGAGAAGCTTTAATTTAATTTATGTCTATGCTCGATGAATTTTTCAAACTTCGTCAAACGAAGATCGACGAACAGAAGAAAAGTTCTAGAGATATTCGTCGAACGGAGATCGACAAACTCTCTGTGAGTGAAGTTACTTTCGTCGAACAGAGGTCGACGAGTCTTCTTTAGAAAAACTTTGTCGAACAGAGCTCGACGAAATGTTTTCACATCTTCAGACCAAGCTCGACGAATTATTTACCTGCAAAAACTTTCGTCGACCTCAGATCGAAGAATTCTTTTATTTTTCGCTGAACGGAGTTTGACGATTCATATTCTAAAAAATCTTATATCAAGGTTTTTATTCGACCTCCGTCCCGCGCTTTCAGTTCATAGCACTTGATCTATGTTTCTCTCTTGCAGGTGCACTATGGCGATTCCAACAGGCAGTCTTGCAGCCATGAAATTTGATACTGGATTTGATGTTGACTTCAAGTCATTTAAAGACTCAGATCCAATCTTCCTGCACATCCTGAAACTGCTTGAAGATCAGCAGTTGAAGAATCTGATGTCCACCAGAATCAAGCTTGCCAGTGCAGAGATAAGAGAATGGGTATACACTTCCTCCACAATAGATGAAGACACCATGACAGGAACAATATCTGGTAATGCAGTATCTCTTACCCAGTAGTTTTAACAGAGATTTTTAGATTAACAAATGGTGAAGAGGAACTGGAAATTGATAATGAACAATTTGATGATATGCTGAATAAGATGGGTTATTCTGGAGCAACCCCCAACAAGCTGATAAAGAAATATCTATCTGCCGAGTATAAGTTTCTAGCAAATATTGTGGAAAGTACTGCTGGGCAAGCACACAGCCCATGATTATATCACCAAGCATCAATTCCTGGTGATGTCTGTTGTGGTGCATAAGAAGCCTGTAAAATTGGGCCAAGATTATATTTGAACTGATCAGGAAAAAGAACACCAAAAAAGAGGCGTGTTTTGGAAGAATTCTAAGAATCTTCCTCTAGGAAAAGGCTGCTGAAACCCTGGTCAGACCGACCATATTCATAAATGCCTACAAGAGGCTCACATGTGCCCTCTTTGGCATGTGGGAGAGGACCATCACCAAACCATCCAAGGCTTCCTCCTCTTCCTCCAGGCCTTCTGAGAGTACAAGGTCTGCTCTAGCCACTCCCCACCCTACTGAAGATGCTCCCCTTCTCCTCTACCACCTCCAGCCATTCAAAGCCATCCTTAGATGCTACACCAACTCCCCTCCCCAGTCCATACCCAATTCATACCCCAATACATACTCCCACATCAGATGGTACACCAATTCCTCTCCCTCCATCCTCTCTAGTACCTCCCACACAACCTCATACTCACTCTCAAATTCCAACACCACATGGTACACCAATTCCATCACAACATTGTACATTAATTCCATCATCCCATGGTACACCAACTACATTATCCACTCATCCTCACTCTCATACATCCCCTCTACCTCAAATCATATTCACTTTCATACACCAACTCCATCCCCTCTCTCATCTCCCTTACCCCAACATCTGGACAACATCCCCCTCTTCAATCTCCTTACATACCCCCTCCATACTTCTTCTTCCCCAGATGAACCAATGCTAGACTCTTTACCTCCTCCTCCACCATCATCTTCCATCCCTCCTTTTGTCTCCACTGAGACACCTTCTGAATTCCTGCCACTGGACCCCTCCATCATTCCACCTCTTATAGCACTTCTCACTCCCATCATCAAAACCCTTATAGCAGAGGCTATTTCACCTCTTGATTCCTCCATCTCTTCTCTTGATGATAAAATCTCTACTCTCTCTGCTCCCCCTCTTTAGTCGGGGGCCTGGCTCCAGTACCCATGAAACCAAGCAGGGGAGATACTCTGTGAAGAAGTAACAGCAGAAGCTGCAGTAGCAGGAGAAATAGGAGCAGCAGAAACAGCAGAAGCAGCAGAGGCAAAAATAGCTGATGATTTAATTGATTTACTTAATTTCATTGACTTTGATATGGACTTAGATGAGCATGTCACAGAGGAAATAAAATCTGTTGGTGATTACATTATAAATCCCATAGTAGACCTTTCGAATTTGTTGAACATTTTTGATACAGTTTATTTGAATGAACTTCCAGAGTACAGCATAAAGCCATCTTTGGCTATAGTCCCCTACACCACCCCCATAATCCCCATGGTTGCCATGCAACTAAAGGCTAGTTTTGCTGTTCCAGATGCTCCTGTCATCCCATCTCCACACAAAGCAGATTCCCTCATTGTTGCATCACTCCTAGAGCCATTTCTCCTCCCACATTATTATGGATGACTCTCAAATTCCTGATCTTAATGAATTGATCATGGCTAATATAGAGAAGAGAATAAATCAGTTGCTGAAAGCACTGATTTACTCATTTCTCCAGCTCCACCTCCTCCTCTAGTTCTTTCTCCAGCTCCTCCTCAGGCTAAACAGACTATTGATAAAAATGTACTAAAAGACACTGATGCTTTATATGATTCTCCTCAAGGATCTTTTGATGATGAAGATGAAGAAGAAGATTCTGATGATGTGCCCAAGGCTAAAAAGAAAATCTCTAGAAGAGCAAAGCTCCCCACCTCCTACTCCAAAACCCAATCCAACACATGATACTCCCTATTACATTCTTCAGAACATCACTCCATACAAGGGCATTCCAGAATGGATGTGGCTGTCCAAGAACCAGCAGAAAGATAGAAAGAAGAGCAGGAAATACTCACTTCCTCATCAGAGATTCAAGAAAGACCCTCCTCCTCCTCCTCCACCTGCTGCTGGTGCTTCAGGTCTTCATCTTCAGAGGACTACCCATATCAAACATATCAGAGACATCAGGGTAGGTCCTCCTCCTCTTCTGAAAGCAGCAATCACAGGCACTATTCAGGAAAGCAGCATCAACAGCAACATCAACATCAACAATAACAAATTACTGAACATCAGAAAGCTGAAAGCCTAAAGAGGCCTGCATCTCCTCCTGTACCTTTTGAGGGCCCAGAAACAGCTACAACTACAAGGATGGCCAAGTTCTAAGAATTGGTTGTGTTATATTTGATAAACAAAGCCAAAGCGGAAGGGAAGGATCCCTCTCAATACTCAACCATGTCCAAATACGGGAAGGAAGAACTCAACAGTTTGCAAAAGCTAACAAATTCTTTAATGTTGATGATTATATGAAGTTACATCCAGAAGCTGTGGTGCCAAGAACTACTTCCCTTAATATTATTGGAGCTGCTGATATGATAATGACAAAGACACAAGCAGCCAATCCAAATAGGGAAATCAAGTTTACTCAGCTTGGTGAAAAAGCTAAAGAGGAGAAGCACAAGGAGTAAAAGAAGATGAAATGAATTTTGAACTATTTTAGTTTTTATATTGTCCTAAAACTATCAATTTATTTCCTGATACAAAGCTTATTGTACATATATATCTGCTGCATATTTTTAAATTTCCTTCTAGATATTTTTTCTTGCTTTGTAAATATTTTGCGTCTGTATTTAGTGACCTCACCCAAATAGGGGGAGATTATGGATCCCATGTTGGATTTGGGCTAGGTTTACTAAACTAGGCCGTTTGACACAACCTATATAACTAGGGTCATATCTGTGTCCTAGAGTTTAGCCATGTCCTTAGAGTCAACACTGCATAGACCAGCCATCAACAGAATGCAGAAGACTCAATACTTAGAGAAATTTCAAAGACTCGGGAAAATGAGTTCGACGTTCGTCGAACTCAGCTCGACGAAAGTCGTTCTCAGCTCGACGAACTCAGAGACAATTCTAGTTGAGCTCGACGAACTTAGTTCTCAGGTCAACGATTTCTGGATATTCTACTTCAACATTCTAGTCCGGAAACATCTCAAATATTATACGTCCAGAAACACTTCACTGAACTCCAGTTGACGAATTCATGTTCTCAGCTCGACGAACTTAGAGCACAGTATTGAAAGTTTTATCAAGTAGCAGTTAGCAGTTCTCAGGTCAACGAACTTAGTTCTCAGATCGACGAACTTTGTTCTCAGATCGACGATTTCTGGATACTCTACTTTGACATTCTAAAGTCCAAGAATCATCTCTCTGAACACTAGTCGATGAAGTTAGATTCTCAGCTCGATGATCTTGATGCAGAGAATTGGCAAGGTTCTGAGAAAGCAGTTAATTGTTCTTAGGTCAACGATCTTGGATCTCAGGTCGACGAACAACAATTATCTGGTCGACGAACATAACTTCTCAGCTCGACAAACTCTGGACCAAGGTAGACGAAGTTCTTTTCTTGCTCGACGATTTCTGTGCAGTTCGAGACAAGGATTTTTCCTTCCTTTTGTCCTTATTTTATTGAAGTAATTCCTGAATAATGAATGATCAATATTCTCTGAATATTATCGTTATAAGCAGCGTTGATTATGGCATTTATCGGGGTTATTATTTGCCGATTTCAATGGGATAGTTGGGGAAATCAATTAATGCAGACATTCTCAAGGCCGTCAGCAATCAATGCAGGAAGGAATTCGAAAATTCAAAGGAGAAAATCCATTGATCATATAAAAGTGATTTCCGTCCTTCTTCAAAAGAGAGAGCACGATACAACAAGCAATATAGAGAAAAACAACATAGTTACAGAAAGAGAATTCGGTCTTCACCTTGACACTACTGAAGAAGAAGAAGAAGAACACACATCCAAATCAAGAGTCTTCCTCATTCTTCACTCCAGGATTCTTCAAGGACAACAAAACTTTATCACTCAAGAAGTTCCTGGAGCTCTTCTAGTCAAAGCAAAAGATTGAAGTCCTACTCACCCTAAAGCAAAGCTCTATCTTCCTGAACAACTCTATAACTCAGGGGAGCTTTGTTAACATCAAAGATCCACTAAGTCTTCTCAGTTGTATTTGAGAAAGAG
This sequence comes from Platanthera guangdongensis, assembly GCA_039583875.1. Classification (NCBI taxonomy): domain Eukaryota; kingdom Viridiplantae; phylum Streptophyta; class Magnoliopsida; order Asparagales; family Orchidaceae; genus Platanthera; species Platanthera guangdongensis. Next base: position 89,147,440 of record CM077164.1, on the reverse strand, counting down.
AAGACAACATTACTCTCTCATCCCCTCACTGTACAAAGGGTTTTTTAACTCCCTTCAAAAGTTATTCCCTGGTTTAAGTCACCTGATCAAAAGACTTGGGTTGGTTTTTGAGCACACTGATCAAAAGCTCATTGGTGGCAGTCACCTGATTAAAACCTGTTTGTGGATTCCTACCAGGGTGGTAGTGTAAGACCCCTCCCTTTTCTTTTAACACCGGGGTCTTAGGCCAGAACCGCCATTTTGCGGTGACCCCTTCACGCCCTGAAGGGTCATCACCACAAAGCGCCGATTCTGCCGGCCAATTCGATCACAGAAAAGTAGCAAAATAAAGTAAACTCAAACTAGCAGTCCACAAAAATTCACATATTATATAGATAATCTCCATGAATGGAGTGTCCACAGAATAATATATCAAAGTACTAAAATACGGGCTTATGCCCAGTACATCATGTCCTCACTACAAATCACTCATGCAGAAGCAAAAATAGAACATCTACTCATGGTCGAGACTCACGGTCCCGGCTGTATGAACTCCGGAGCTAGACTACCCCATCTCCAAGGGCGCCGGTCTCTGGTGCTGCTCCTCCATGCTGGGCTCCACGATCCCCTAAATGATGCGGTTTGAATACCGTTATTCTAAAAGACTAAGCCCTATCATCCCCCGCCCCTTCCCCCATGGCACCTAGGCGCCGAGCGGAGAGGAAGAAAGGGGAGGACTTGAAGGTGGAAAATAATCAAAAACAGTTGACAGCGGACCTATACTAGCAATTCTATAATAGATATTGACAATAAGATGAAGTATGAAAAGTAACCTTCACTTATGTGATAACACATAAGCCAAGTGGTCTTCTGCAAGGCTCCCATCGTATAAATAGTTCATACCAATTTATACATTGGGGTGTCGGTTATCAAACAGCAAATATATATATATATATATATATATCAAAATTGACCTTAATTTATAAACTTGCCCACACAAGCTTATAGACCAAGGGGTCGTTTTGTAGTTCCTAATGTACAAGCGTCCCATTCCACTTATACTTTGGGTGTCAGGGTTAAATGAATCGATTATGCTATGACATGTAAGTGGGTATGATGGAACATGCAAGTGTAACACACACACCCGACTCTGTGCACACAGACCTTTAGTCCCCCCTTTCTGGAGCCGTAACCTCCCAGGATACCTCCGTAGTGGCAGACGGAAGCGGTGGGTTGGGCCTCGCCAACCTCTAAACCAGTAAAGCACTACCGGTCAGACCTATCGTATGCCTCAACGCTTGGTGCACGAAGCGGACTCCTGCGTACTCTTGCCGGCTGGCGCACCAGAATTCTGTTGGCGAAGTGTTAACCACACTTGCCGAGTCAACATATTGGCGTTGGTGCATCGACCCTCCAATACCGAAGACCCACCACCTAATTTCTTTCCTTTCATGCACATGCAAATTTATCGTATTCAAAACTGAGCTGAAGCTCCCCGGACCAAAATGTCGGTCTCAAACAATCGAGCCGAAGCTCCCCGGACCAAAACGTCCATCTCTTAACCATCCAAGCCGAAGCTCCCAAATATTTCCTGTGCTATCTGTGTTTGTGAAATGTGCAACCCTATTTACTAAGTTGCTCTTTTCAGCTTGTTAATACAGTTTACGTTAACCCAAGACTACCCCCGGTATTCCTTGTGAAGGGCTCTCAGGGGCACTAGGAACTATGTTGGGATTACGCCCAGCGTTCCCTTTCGCAAGGTACTTATTATTATTATTGGTTGATTCTCTTACCCATTACCTTCTCGTGTTACAATAGACTAACCTAGTGTGATTTTTAACCTTCCTCTCTTACGGGAAAGACGATCTTTCGTCGAACCGAGCACCTCTTAACTCTAGCCAGCACCACTTCTCACCAACCCTTCCTATCCTTTTATGGTGAACTCATCCATATCTATTCAAAATGACTAACACCTACACCATGCCCCATCGTATCTTATTGCAATTTACACATCTTGCCAAATGTAGACCATCATAGGCTATATGTCGGACCGGATAGGTGATAATCCAAATGACCTACTATATTTACTGGAGACTTATCATGACACAAAGAGACTAAATCCAGGAAATTATAATTTTCCTAATTTATCTGGTATTTAATTAATTTCCTTAAATTCCAAAGTCTACCAGTTTGAACATGAACTACCCTAAGTACTCATGCAAGATGCTTAACAAAATTATGATAAATATTAGGTTATCTCATTATGGTAAATCCAAAGTAACACAATTTTTCTATCAACAAAAGGGCACTAAAACTATTTTAGCAATATTTACTATCTTCCGTTATTTATGAACCAAGTACAGAAAATATCCGTCCAAAAATTTAAATTAGTTATACTATGCAGATACAACCTTAAAAGTAGCATTGGCCAAGTTTCATAATTTTTCAGCAAGAATTATTCTCTAAATAAATTAATAATCAAAAATATCTATATTATGGACTTGTAAAGGAAGTACTGTAAACATCCATCTCAAAATTATGAATAAATTCCTACAAGTATATTGTGGCCTGAAATCATGAGTACCTAAGTCTCATGATTTTTCAACAGTTATACATATATAAATAATTTTATACCACCAAAGCCCCTTTTTGAAACTAGTGAAGGAAGTACTAAATCAATCAATTAAAAATTGTAATAAAATTCAGCGATATTCACGTAGACTAGATTATCTTCTGACCAAGTTTCATCAGTTTCAAATGAACAGAATAATCAAATTAATTAAAAATCCTTTTTGGGCCTTTTGATAGTTAACAAATAAAGTACCAGTGATATAATCCATAAAATTCTAATAAATTACTAGGGGATCTAGATGGTCTAAAACTTACTCTACCCAAGTTTCACAACCTTTAGATAAGGTTTAGTCGCTGAATTTAGAACATTGTGCTTCTACCCTAAAACTAGGGTTAGGGTTTTGAGGTGCCTACCTTCCTCCAAGTACTCTAAAATTCCTTTCAGAGGACTTAGGTTACACTACCTTCAATTCTACTGAGTTTTCAAGGTCATACAAGGGAATTAGTCCCCAAGTCCTTCACAACACCCAAAAGTCCCTCCTTAGGGTTTGAGGTTGAACCCTAGGGTAAATCAAGCCTAAATCACCCTGATGCACCCGCGAACAGACTCTTACTGTGGTTGGTTTGGTGAGTCTATCGCTGCGGGCGTGCTACAGGAGGCAAGTGCACCTATCGCAAGTAGTACTCGATATTCGGGGGAATACCGAGGTCGTATTGTTCTCGGGGTCGTGTTGACTATTCTTACTCCTCCGGGAGGACTATTATTTTACTGAAAGTAAGGTAGATGTTTTGATTAAGTAAAGACGGAAAAGGTAAAGGGGCAAAAAAATGATTTAGAAAATATTCGATGAAGAGTTAACGCTCGACATCGAATCGGATTAAGACTAAAATATTTTTAATAATTATAGGACTTAGTTTTCAAATTAATAAAAGGCAACTTGGCCGTGGAGGTTCCACAAATGTGAGCTCACCTAGCTATAGGGATATCGCTCACCTAAACGTTAAGACTATTCGACCGAACGTTAGTCCGAGGAAGCATTCCTCTTAACGCCCGCTTTACGCTAAGAACCCCGCTATTGGGTGGGGAACCCAATCCGGTAGAATTACGCTTGTCCTCTCTCGAGAGTATGCACGCTACTCTATTTACCCAGGGGTGATCTGTACATACGCACGACCTCTCGGCTAGCTAGTGTATGGATAATGGAAATAGGGCGCACACATCGATTTGTGGTCCTACTCGTCGTTAACCCGGGGTAAACCTTAAGTCCTTAAATTAAGTGAAAATAAAGAGCTTCAATTATTACAAATCATTTTAAAAGTCCCAATTCTCTTCGATGCCGAGGCTAATAGCGATTAGCCACACATCGGTATGGGGACTGCTTAGGTGTTCGGTTATGCGAGCGTTCTAAACTATTCGCTGAAAAGTTATAAAGAAGATAAGAAGAAAAATAAAATAACTTAATGTTAGAAAAGTTATTACAAACAACCACACCCGCATTCATCCAAACAGAAAACAAGAGACAAATAAAACTAAATTACACATAAAAGAAATTTGCATATTGAAATTGCAAGTCCCACTCAAACGAGTGGGGGAGGGAAATAAAAGCTGAAAATTGCAAGTCCTACTCAAACGAGTAGGACTAAAATGAAAGCGAGTCCTACTCAAATGAGTTGGAGAAAATAAATGCGATTACAGGGCTTTCTCAAATATTTACAGGGAGATAAAGATACGCCATTTAACTCAAACGAGTAGGCGAAAATAAATGCGAGTACAAGTCCTACTCAAAGTAGGCGGGAAATAAAAACGATGTGCCGTTTAACTCTTAACGAGTAGGCGGAAATAAATGCACACAAACACACACACTCTATATGAATTGAAAGAAAGCAATAAGACTATCTCCTACACACACGCACTCTACATAATTAAAGAAAACGAAAATAAAGCATGAAAATAAAGCATGAAAAACTAACACCTACACTCACACACTCTACATAATTTGAACAAAGCATCAAAACATTATTCTCATACACTCACACACACAAATTAAAAGCAAAATGAAAGTTACCTAAAAATTAAAACATCTACCTTTTTATGCTTAGGTTTTGCCAAAAACAAATAAAAAGAATGAGTTAAAATTTTAAGAGAACAAATGTTTTTCAAAACAAATCAAAAATTACAAGCCTTTCAAAAATTAAAATTTCATCATTTTCATTCTTAGGATTTCATAAAAGTGCAAAAAAGTTGAAATAAAAAAGAAAGAACAAAAGGGTTTCATCTCCAAAATAAAGCTAAGTAAAAAAAAATCAAAAAACACTTTAGTAACTCTTTTACAAATTCATAAGAATGAAGATGTTGAAAACATTAAAAGAGGACATGAAGAAAAAGAGAAAAAGCTAATTCATCATTTCATAAATTTCTAACAAAACCTAACATGAGATAAATTAAAAGCATGTAAAGTAAATAAGTTACACTCATACACACACACACACTTTTCATAAAAGGGAGAACAAAGATGAAACCAAGGATAAAAGGGAAAGAAGTAAGCCATCCAAATGAATTTTCATGCCATATAGAGAGGGAAAATCTAACATTTTTATTAACATTATCAAACTATTACAAAGCTAAAAGCTAAAGCAAAACAAGACATGAAA